>JBBDGP010001096.1:625000-3025000 GCA_037952835.1 Lithobates septentrionalis | reverse complement strand
GATAGCAGGAATGATTAAAAAAGGTTTAATCGATTGTCATGGCTGCAATATAGACCGTAACTATGATATGTAAATTATGGCCTATCTCGATAATTGAGGTATGTGCATTTATAGCTCTTGATGTAACCCTTGGGGAGGGAGGTATATGCACCTTTAGTTATAAGACAGTGAGCATACACATGGACTATTACATATACGGGTGGGTGAAGGGGAGAGGTAGCACAACCATCAATAGTGGCCCCCCATGCCCCCCTTCTATACATAGGATAGTGGCACCCCTTAATAATATTAATTGTTTTTTAAAACCTGCCAAACAATCAAGAGTTAGTGCATTATAAATGAACAAATAATGCTAATGCCTCTGGGTAGTATTTATAGTACATGTAAATTAAGGCAATCCGTGAAATTAATAAACAGATAAACGGACAAACTATATTAGAGGTTGGAGGTTGGAGGAGGAGGAGAAGGGGGAGAGGGCCCTCATCTGGGACTTTTATGCTTTATACAGTTAAACCATGAGGGAATACCTGGGTGCATGTCACAGTCCTTGGGGGAGGGGTCTTGGCATGATATGTGAAATTATGTTATATTAATATGACTACTCATTTAAAATAAATCTTGTCACTCTATTTAGATGGCAGCAACAAAAGCCTGTTATCTCCTGATGAAGAGGACCATGTCCAAGAAAAGCGTTGAGCAGAAAAACTATGTTGTATAAATTACTGCAGCAGTTGGAATTGACTGTTTTACAGTATAATTGCATTTTATTATAAGTTTGTCATTATTATATGTCTAATTTTAAGGAAAGAAAATAAAATGTTATATTTTTTACTAAGACGCTGTGCCTCAAAAGTCCCACACTTTTTACTATAATTATAGTCTTGATGCATCATGCTTAGGGATGTGGCATAGAAATTGACCTACCTTTGATCAAATTACTAAGGACCTCATTATGCTTGGGAATTGAAACCTTTTCTGCAGTCCCTCACCCTGCGTAGTCTCATGACCCTTGACCAAGTTGCTGGTTCTCCTACACTTTCTGGGCAAGGCCTTCTATCAAATGGTAGTGGGAGAGGTGGTGGGGGTATTACAGCCATCTTTCTCACATTTGCTTGCTAAGGCCTTGCAGGGATTCCTCAGGTTTCTGGTTTTCCAAATTGCCACCTGCCCAACACACATCAGGAGTGGGATCAGATTAAGAATAATTTCTATGCTGTAGTTGGGATTCCCAAAGTCATGGGTGCAGAGCCACCATCAGGGGAGTACAGCTGATACAACTGCAAGGGGCCCTGGGGCCAAAGGGCCAGAATAAGGCAGGATGGGTGAAAGGGAGCCATGTTGTTGTTCTTTAGAAATGATCTTGCAGCTTCTGCTGCTCTCTGTGTCATTGAGCTCAGACATTGAGCTCTTTACTGCCACCTCTGGCTACTATGTGCATGTGCACCCCTTGTGTGAGCTGACTGTACTGTGCTCCTCTGTGTGAGCCACATGTCAGCTTTGTGAAAACGAGCTGGGACTAGGTAGGAAGAATTCATTTTTCAAGTAAGTGCTGTGACGGAAAGGAAGGGGGCTGTTTGTGTATTTACAGATTTGTGTATGTGTGGGGCTGACATATATATACAGGTGGGGGGGCTGACATATATACAGGTGTGAGGGGTCTGGCATATATACAGTTGTGGGGGGGCTGACATATATACAGGTGTGGGAGGGCTGACATATACACAGGTGTGGGGGGCTGACATATATACAGGTGTGGGGGCTAACATATATACAGGTGTGGGAGGGCTGACATATAAACAGGTGTGGGGGGCTGACATATATACAGGTGTGGGGGCTAACATACATACAGGTGTGGGGGGGCTTACATATATACAGGTGTGAGGGGGCTGGCATACAGTATCTCACAAATGTGAGTACACCCCTCACATTTTTGTAAATATTTTATTATATCTTTTCATGTGACAACACAGAAGACATTACACTTTGCTACAATGTAAAGTAGTGAGTGTACAGCTTATATAACAGTGTAAGTTTGCTGTCCTCTCACAATAACTCAACACACAGCCATTAATGTCTAAACCGCTGGCAACAAAAGTGAGTAGACCCCTAAGTGAAAATGTCCAAATTGGGCCCAATTAGCCATTTTCACAACCCAGTGTCATGTGACTCGTTAGTGTTACAAGGTCTCAGGTGTGAATTGGGTGCATGTGTGTTCAATTTGGTGTTATCGCTCTCACTCTCTCATACTGGTCAGTGGAAGTTCAACATGGTACCTCATGGCAAAGAACTCTCTGAGGATCTGAAACAAAGAATTGCTGCTCTACATAAAGATGGCATAGGCTATAAAAAGATTGCCAAGGCCCTGAAACTGAGCTGCAGCATGGTGGCCATGGCCATACAGTGGTTTAACAGGACAGGTTCCACTCAGAACAAGCTTCACCATGGTCGGCCAAAGAAGTTGAGTGCACATGCTCAGCCTCATATCCAGACGCTGTCTTTGGGAAATAAACGTATGAGTGCTGCCAGCATTGCTGCAGAGGTTGAAGGGGTGGGGGGGTCAGCCTGTCAGTGCTCAGACCATACGCCGCATGCTGCATCAAATTGGTCTATATGGCTGTCATCTCAGAAGGAAGCCTCTTCTAAAGATGATGCACAAGAAAGCCTGCAAACAGTTTGCTTAAGACAAGTAGACTAAGGACATGGATTACTGGAACCATGTCCTGTGGTCTGATGAGACCAAGATAAACTTATTTGGTTCAGATGGTGCCAAGTTTGTGTAGTGGCAATCAGGTGAGGAGTACAAAGACAAGTGTGTCTTGCCTACAGTCAAACATGGTGGTGGGAGTGTCATGGTCTAGGGCTGCATGAGTGCTGTCGGCACTGGGGAGCTACAGTTCATTGAGGGAACCATGAATGCATGATTGAGTTATGAGTTATTTTGAGGGGACAGCAAATTTACACTGTTATATAAGCTGCAAACTCACTACTTTACATTGTAGCAAAGTGTCATTTCTTCAGTGTTGTCACATGAAAATATATAATAAAATATTTACAAAGATGTGAGGGGTGTACTCACTTTTGTGAGCTACTGTATATACAGGCGTGGGGAGCTGACATATATATATAGGTGTGGGGGTGGGGCTGACATATATACAGGTGTGAGGGGTGCTGACATATATACAGGTGGGGGGCTGACATATATATAGGTGTGAAGGAGGCTGGCATATGTACAGGATTGAGGGGGGGCTGAGTGCGTACAGGTGAGGTGGCCGGTGTGTGGATTTGGTGGGATGGCCCGTGGGCAATCCCTGAGGAATGTTGATGGTCAGGCTTGGGGGGGCCCAGGCCTAAAGGGTGTCATAGACTGTACACATGTGCCTTTTTTTTGCCCCCTCTCATAAAGAACACATCTACCGTAAAACAGGAAGGTCTACCACTCCCTAAATATACAGGTTGTCTGTGATGCAAATATGTTCAATATGAACCATGGTCGCTGGCTTCCCAGGATCTGTCCACGATGCCCACATGTTAAGGCAATCACAGCTCTACCACCATTTTTACATTAACAAAATTACCGTCTGGATTCTTGGTAAGACACTTTTTATTAGCAAATACAGTATGTCTCAATGCATGCCGCATACATTATATATAGAAGTCTATGTTCATATGTTACACTCCTGTGTTCCCTTCTCAGATCTTGCACACTAAATATACACAGAACAGGCTAATAAAGAAATGGCTAAACCAGATCCTCAACCTGGTGTAACTATTTCCAACTAAAGACACATTACATATGGCCTATAGCCTTCACATTACAATTAGGGATGAGCCGAACACCCCCCAGTTTGGTTCGCAGCAGAACATGTGAACAGGCAAAAAAACTGTGTGAACACGCGAACACCATTAAAGCCTATGGCATACGAACGTGAAAAATCAAAATTGCTCATTTTAAAGGCTTATATGCAAGTTATTGCCATAAAAAGTGTTTGGGGTCCTGCCCCAGGGGACATGTATCAATTAAAAAAAAAAGTTTTAAAAACTGCAGTTTGTGAAATATTATATCAAAAATTGAAATTACATGGCCTTGTTAAACAGGGGCAGAAAAATTGGGCCTTTGGTTTTGGTGGCCCCAGCACACTGTAACCCCTCACAGTTACTCTTGTTGGGCGCAGGAACGGGCCCTGCTTAACTATTATTTCAAAAATAGTAATTACATGCCCCTGTTAAACAGGGGCATAAAAATTGGGCCTTTGGTTTTGGTGGCACCAGAACACTGTAAGCCCTCACAGTTACTCTTGTTGGGCGCAGGAACAGGCCCTGCTGTGAAATATTATATCAAAAGATGTAATTACATGCCCCTGTTAAACAGGGGCATAAAAATTGGGCCTTTGGTTTTGGTGGCACCAGAACACTGTAAGCCCTCACAGTTACTCTTGTTGGGCGCAGGAACAGGCCCTGCTGTGAAATATTATATCAAAAGATGTAATTACATGCCCCTGTTCAACAGGGGTAGAAAAAATTGGGCCTTTGGTTTTGGTGGCACCAGAACACTGTAAGCCATCACAGTTACTCTTGTTGGACGCAGGAACGGGTCCTGCTGTGAAATATTATATCAAAAATTGTAATTACATGCCCCGGTTAAACAGGGGCAGAAAAAATGGGCCTTTGGTTTTGGTGGCACCAGAACACTGTAAGCCCTCTCAGTTACTCTTGTTGGGCCCAGGAACGGGCCCTGCTTAACTATTATTTAAAAAATAGTAATTACATGTCCCTGTTAAACAGGGACAGAAAAATTGGGCCTTGGGTGGTGGTTGTGGTGCCACAACACTGTAACCCCTCACAGATACTCTTGTTGGGCACAGGAACGAGCCCTGCTGTGAAATATTAGATAAAAAAATATAATTATATGCCCCTGTTAAACAGGGGCAGAAAAATTGGGCCTTTGGCTTTGGTGGCACCAGAACACTATAAGCCCTCACAGTTACTCTTGTTGGACACAGGAAAGGGCCTTGCTGTGAAATATTATATCAAAAATTGTAATTACATGCCCCTGTTAACCAGGGGCAGAAAAATTGGGCCTTTGGTTTTGGTGGCACCAGAACACTGTAAGCCCTCACAGTTACTCTTCTTGGGCGCAGGAACGGGCCCTGCTTAACTATTATTTTAAAAATAGTAATTACATGCCCCTGTTAAACAGGGGCATAAAAATTGGTCCTTTGGTTTTGGTGGTGCCAGAACACTGTAAGCCCTCACAGTTACTCTTGTTGGGCGCAGGAACGGACCCTGCTGTGAAATATTATATCAAAAGATGTAATTACATGCCCCTGTTAAACGGGTAAAAAAAATTGGGCCTTGGGTGGTGGTAGTGGTGCCCTAAACCAAAAATATTGTTGGAAGCTAGCATCATCAAGATTGAGGAGGAATAGGATAGTCAGCATAGGCAGTCTTCAAGAGATCCCAGATCCACAGCGAATTCAATCAGCTACATCAGCATCAGGTGCTTGAAAGCTGCTGATCCAAGACGGATTCATTTTTATGAATGTGAGCCTATCAACGGAGTCTGTGGACAGGCACACTCTTTGATCCGTTACAAACCCTCCAGCAGCACTGAATGTGCGTTCAGAAAGCATGCTGGATGCAGGACAGGCCAGTAGCTCAATTGCATATTGAACAAGTTCTGGCCAGTGGATCATCCTCAAGACCCAGTAAGCCAGTGGATGCTCTGTTGGAAAGGTCTCCAAGTCTGCTCTTGCTCCTAGATATTCCTGCACTATGTAATGCAGACGCTGGCGATGGTTGCTGGAACCGATCAGACCTTGGTGCTGAAGACTGAAAAATTGTTTAAAGGCATCAGCCAGCCACCTTCTTCACCGCTCTTCTTCTGACTGAACGAAGCCTGAGCAACGCATTGTCCAGCACCAGGAAATGGTAACCTCCCAGGGTTTGGAAATGCGTTACACAAACCTTTCTTCAAGACCTCCTGAAGATGTTTCATCCTCTGCTCCCTCTGCAAAGGCAGGATGAGTTCTGCAACTTTACCCTTGTAACGTGGATCAAGAAGTGTTGCCAGCCAGTAATGATCCCTCTCCTTGATAACATGAATCCTAGTGTCCTTTTGCAGGCTTTGCAGAACCAGGGAGGCTATGCAGCATAAGTTTGCAGAGGCATTCAATTCTGAGTCCTCTGGGTCACTAAGGATCAAATTATCCGTAATTACCTCCTCCCAGTCTCATACAACTCCTTGGGTTTCTGGGGACTGAAAACCATCCCTTGAAGACTGCTGCTGAGTGTTATCCTCTATATCCATGCTGACAAAATCCTCCTCTTCCTCCTCTTTTTTCTGTATGTTTGACAGGTCCGCAGGAATGCTATTTAGATAAAGGGGGCCTTGAGAGGAAAGTAAGTACTTCTCTTCCTCGCGCTGTTCTGCCTCAAGTGCCCTGTCCATGATTCCATGAATCGTGTGCTCCAGCAGGAAGACTAGAGGGACAGTGTCACTGATGCATGTATTGTCGCTGCTCACCATCCTGTTGTAATATGTTCACCGATTTATGTGGGACATTGTTGTGTGTATGTACACATGCAGTCAATGTTCACCAGGCCAGAATGACAATGACAGAATGGTTGATTTGTCCCACTGAATTTTAACAGCTGAAGACTCTTTGATGTGTTAATCTTATGCAAGTCTATTTGAACATCTCAAAGGGTATTCAGGTGGTATCTGTTAATATAATTACACATATCTAAAGGGGACTTGTTGATGTTGATATGCGGGAGTGCAAATTGGGGTGGTTCACAGCTGTTCACGGCTGGGAGTTGTTGTCTGTTTGAAAGACTAAAGCTAATCAAAGTCCTAAATTGGAACGGCCAATCAAATTGCTCAGCCATTCAATATTTAGTGAATATAACACGGCATTCAGTCTATAGTTTGTGGGGAGTGAGGCTCGTCTGTGTGTGAGTAAGGCTTGTCTGTGTAGGGAGTGAGGCTTGTCTGTGTATGCACACTCAGACCTAAGACATGGGCTTCTGAATTATATCTACTCTGTCGGGTTTTTCTGTCATCTGTGGACTTTGGACTTTGTTCTGTGTTGGAAGTCAATAAAGTGCATCTCTCTGGAAGAATTGGGTTGCTGCGGAAGAGTACTTACATCATCATCATTATAATAATACCTAAATATTAATTATCTATACACCCAATATTAATACATATATTCGATCACTACACTGGTGCCGTTCAAGCGACCAGAAGAGCATTTTCGGACTTAGTAACAGAAGTCGGTGGTGACAACAATCCTGTGAGTTGGACAGAAGTCTGATGAAGAACCAAGAGCTGTGCTGTGACTCTATTGTCTGGTTGTGACATAAAAGAGTCTGGTCTACAAATTTAAACAAGTTGGGAACCCCAGGATTATTCTCTGGAGATTGGAAACAACAAAAAAAGGACTGTGTCGTGTACCAGAAGACCTGAAGTGGAAGCTAAAGGAGTAACTAATGCGGTGAGTAAAATATTTCCTTTTTTTCTTAAATTATTAGTAATATAGTCAAAATGCTTACTCAGCGTGAAGCTAGTGTCAGTTCTGATAAAGTTAACAGATGGGTATTAAAATGTATTAAGCGCCATGGCGGTCCTTATGAAATTCCAGAAAAATGTAAGCAGACGTGGACGATGATGAAGGAATTTTTAGAGAAAAATGTTTTTGATAGCAAAATTTTAGAAAGTAAAAGAAAAGGTTGTATTATACAGGGCTTGTTATCTTGCTGTTTAACAATGGAAAGTTCTTTGATTGGTAAGGTTGAGGAAATTACCCAGTTACAGAAGGCAGGTAATAATAGCAACAATGTTTGTGAGAGGTTACAAAACCAATCAGACACTGAGACAGTAAATTTAAAATTGCATGCGGTTACGATTGGAGAAGCTTTACTTGAGAAATCTAAACATTGTGATGAATTATCAGAGGAAAATGAGAGATTAAAATGAAGAATTATGGAATTAGAGAAGAGATCTCAGGAATGCAGATATGCATCAAATCTTGGATTCAGCAATCTGCAGCAAACAGAACCTCATATTAAATCTGATAATTCATTACCAGCTGCCCCCACTGTGACTACCACAGTTTATAACAATAATAATAATACAGGTGAAGTTCAGCTTGTAATGAAGCCTTTGAAACCAAAAGAATTAGACGCAATTCTTAAAGAAATAGGAATGGTTCCATACCATGGTTTAAACAGATTTTTAAAATGGTTTTGTGACGTGCAGCAAGTCAGAGATATGTACAATCTCAACCCATCTGACTTAGAAAGAGTTTTGCAACATTCTGTAGGAAGTGGTCTTTGGATGAGAATTAAACAGATCTGTATTCAGCCTCTGAGGACAAGGGACATATTACTGGAATTATTATGTGTTTTGTATGGTGTACGTTCTGATGTTACTATTCATGGAAAGATCCAACAAATGCAAAATGAATCTCCCTATGAATTGTCACACAGGATAGCAACTATTATGGAATTATTGGTCGGTAATAATCTTGCATTTGAGCGTGGGGGCTTGATACATATGAGTATGTTTCTAGATGCATTGCATGAAGATATCAAACAAAATATTTTATTAGTTACCCCAAATCCTCATGATTTAAAAGACATATTGTTGAGAGCAGACCATTTATGGAGAAAGTCAAATGAGCAGGCTGTCAAAATTGATTTAGCCACATTGTTTAGGACAAATACTGAACATAAAGATCAGAAGATAATATCCTATGATAATAGCCAGAGAGGAGACATCGGGTCAAACATAGATGATATTATAATGAAAAACAGAGCTGACCAAAATAATAATAAGAAAAAGTCCAAGACTTGAATACCGTTCTCTCAGTTAAAACAGAAATATGACCACCTGAAGATTGAGTATGACAAGATGAGAGGGGAACGTGATAAATTATTACAGCAGTTGAAGGGGGTACAGGGTGTCATAAATGCAGAAGATGTACATTCTCCAGATCTGTTTTTGAATGCAAATGACACTTCTCTAGCAGTGGGGGTGAATTAGCTTCAAACTGTAAACGTGTAAATAATGCTTTGTTTTAACTTCAAACAATGTTTAAAGACCTTGCTAATTAGTTTTGTTGGAGAGTTTTGTCTTTCAGGGACGTCTGAAGAGGCTTGCATGTGAATAGCAGAAGCACAGTCTGAAATTGCTGGCTAGTGGGGGAGAAATGCTGAATAGACAATATATCACTATACATGGAATTATAAAGTATTCATGGACTCTCTCGATATTCATCAAGCAATGGACCTTTTTTTTCTTTTTTCTTCAACACCCTAATTTTTAATTTTTCTCCCTTTTCCTGATATATTTTGCTTTTCATTTTTTTTTTTTTTTCTTTATGTTTTATTTCTTGAACTTTATCTTAAAACCAAAGAGAAGCATTTTAACCTAAAATAATTTTCATAACATCTGTACATATTACATAATGCATATTGATCAATATATTTGACATCTAAGGTGAGATGCTGCACAATGGCTTGGCATAGCATACATTTTAGTATGTTGGATGGTTTTCATAAATTTATAAGAGGGGTGAGTGAAATTCATCACTCTAGTCATGATTTGAAACTTTGTTGATTCCGTTGTTTATAATATGCTAAAGGCTATGACACATATGGATGAAAAAGACCTTTCTACCTTTCATGGTGAAGATACTGGCAAGAATTTCCACTGCTGCTTTGTCTGGATAGAAGATCTGATAAACACTGATGTCAAGCTGACTCTATCTGAACCATCGTGTGGGGGTATATGTATATGTTGGTATACCATTCAAGTGAAATTATGAACTGAATGATCCAAGTAACTGCTCTATTGAAGGCAATGAGGGGTCGGCCTACAGCAAATTACAAAAGCAAATTGTGGCTGGCAATCAACAAATTCTGGTACTTGACAGGTACACAACCCGGTCATCTTTGTTCAAATTGTGGAAATGGAAAGAAGCAGATGCGAATTGTAAAATGCTTTCAAGATGGACTCATGAATGTCAAGTGCAAGAAAATAGTTTAAAGCACAGTTTTTACTGCCATATCCAAACCTTTTGACCTTGAAAGTGAGTGCTGGTACATTGATAGTTCTTCTTACTGTAAAGATGAAAGTAGAGTGTTTGCGTAAAAGTATCTTTAAAAATGGAAAGCTTGAGCCTGGAGATGGAAAAAATCCTGGACTTATGTGGATTGGAGTTCCCAGAGCATACCAAGTTTACTTTCAGTGAGATGGTGAGAGATGTGAGGAAGTCAGACCGAAGAATGGACTGTGACATCAGCTCATCCTTGCGCAATATTCAAGATCTTGATGTGATATAATAAGGCCTAACAGCTATATGGGCCACTGACGTTTACCAAATCCTTTTCTAGTCATGGGCTAAAAGTTATATTATCTAATAACTGTTTCATGGGGATATTTTAGAGGCTGGCGAAGAGAGATGTAACCAGTTTCAACTTCATATTTTATATGAGCCATTGTAAAGCATCCAGTACCTTAAATCATAATGATATTTTTTGTTGTTTGATTTATGGGTCAGTTCTAGTAGTTAGAACCGACCCAAGTGGGGGTATATGTTGTAATATGTTCACCGATTTATGTGGGACATTGTTGTGTGTATGTACACATGCAGTCAATGTTCACCAGGCCAGAATGACAATGACAGAATGGTTGATTTGTCCAACTGAATTTTAACAGCTGAAGACTCTTTGATGTGTTAATCTTATGCAAGTCTATTTGAACATCTCAAAGGGTATTCAGGTGGTATCTGTTAATATAATTACACATATCTAAAGGGGACTTGTTGATGTTGATATGCGGGAGTGCAAATTGGGGTGGTTCACAGCTGTTCACGGCTGGGAGTTGTTGTCTGTTTGAAAGACTAAAGCTAATCAAAGTCCTAAATTGGAACGGCCAATCAAATTGCTCAGCCATTCAATATTTAGTGAATATAACACGGCATTCAGTCTATAGTTTGTGGGGGAGTGAGGCTCGTCTGTGTGTGAGTAAGGCTTGTCTGTGTAGGGAGTGAGGCTTGTCTGTGTATGCACACTCAGACCTAAGACATGGCCTTCTGAATTATATCTACTCTGTCGGGTTTTTCTGTCATCTGTGGACTTTGGACTTTGTTCTGTGTTGGAAGTCAATAAAGTGCATCTCTCTGGAAGAATTGGGTTGCTGCGGAAGAGTACTTACATCATCATCATTATAATAATACCTAAATATTAATTATCTATACACCCAATATTAATACATATATTCGATCACTACACATCCTTGTGACCTCCTCAAATCAGAATCTCTGCCCCTGTGTGTCCTGTCCCCTAGGCAGACCAACTCAAGCACCACATGGCATCTTTTAGCCTGACTGCTTGTGTAGCCCCTTGAACGCTTATGGAGCACCACTGGTTCAGAGGACAAATCTGCAGAAGAGGCCATAGAGGAAGAAGAAGAGGAGGGGTGAAGGAGAGAAATGTGGCAGAATCACCACTAGCATTTTGGATGCGTGGTGGTGGAACAAGCTCCAACAACACTGAACCCTGTCCTGCATCCTTCCCAGCTGCCAGCAGAGTTACCCGGTGCGCCGTGAAAAAAAGAAAATGTCCCTGCCCATTCTTGATGGACCATGAGTCAGTGATAATAAGAACCTTACTGCTGACTGCCCTGTCCAACGAGGCCAAAACATTGCCTTCCACATGCCGGTAAAGAGCCGGAATAGCCTTCCGCGAAAAGAAATGGCGTTTTGGAAGCTGCCACTGAGGTACAGCACATTCTACAAATTCACGAAAGGGGGCAGAGTCTACTAGCTGAAAAGGCAGCAGTTGCAGTGCTAGCAATTTGGCCAAGCTAGCATTTACACGCTGAGCATGTGGATAGCTGGGACCGAATTTCTTTTTACGGTTCAGCAACTGGAGTAGGGAAATTTGCCTGCTAAAATCATCAATTGGTGGTGTACTGCTAGCTGATTGGATGCAAGTACTTGGGACACCTATTGCTATACCTTCATTCCTCTCAGTGCAGGTTTTTGAGAGGACTGGAGGTATAGTAGATTTGGAGATCCCAGATGAGGAGCAAGGAGATGTCTGCCTTTTTCTTTAATGTGGGTCTTTCAAGTGCTTTTGCCAATGGACTGCATGGCAGGTTGTCATATGTCTGGTCAAGCATGGCGCCCAAGCAGCTGCTGTTCTGGCCACACTTGATCCGCTTCAGACATAGGTTGCAAACAGCAATGGTGCGATCTGCTGCACACATGTCGAAAAAGGCCCACACCTAGAACTTTTAAAAGTCAGCGGGGAGTCAGCAGCGCCCTGCACCTGCGGAGCTCTGCGGTGTGATGCAATAGGGTGGCTGCCCTTAAACTGCCCCCTAGAGGACATTCTGCCTCGCTGGAGTTGTGCCTCCTCCTCCTCACTTTCATCCTCTATTCTCTCTGGCACACAAATACAGTTAGTGACCTCATCATCCACTCCCTCCTCATCACTGGTGCAAACTTGGCAGTATGCTGCAGCTGGGGGAACATGACTGCCAGTTTCTTGACCTTCTGTGGCAGCCCTTCTCCCTAGGCTCATGTTACTCCCTTCCTCAACCTGGGAACCAACATCGGAACCTTCAAATCGCTGAGCATCCTCCAGCAGCATGTACCCGACACTGTAATCGAATAATTCTGTGTGCATGAATTATTTTGTCGAATAATTCATGCACGCCTCAGTGCATGATGGTGGGGCTGCGGAAGGAGTGACTATGAACAAGAAGCCAGTGGAATAGGCTGCTTTGGCATCTGCATTGGCAAGCAAACTATTCTGAGCCTGGGTGACAGAGCATGAGGAGGATGTGGATGGCTTTCTTATCCACTCCACCAACTCTTCTGCATGTTGTGGCTCAATAACATGGCCAGCAGCAGCAAAAAAGGACAAGCGTGCCCCACGGCCAGAGGATGTACCATGTCCATGACCACCACTATTAACTATAGACACAGAGGCTGCTTGCCCTCTTTTAGTGGCCTGTGAGCATCTGCCTCTCCTTGGTGGCCTTCCGGACATGATGTATTTTTTGATTTTCAACACCACACTACACTATATTATATACTATGTACACCGCCTGAAGTGTATTAGAAACTATACACCACCGAATGCACTGTATATATGGGTTACACTGAATGCAGAGTATATATATATATATATATATATATATATATGTAGGAAGGCCAACATGGTGGCCTGAATTTATGGGAGGAGCCCGGGGGGTATTTAAGCAGCCCGCTCACCTGTGGTGCTTGTCGGTTTCCTGTGCGCGATATACGTCACTAAGCCGACTATTCGACATACCAGCGTCCGCAAGTTCTTGCCTCGCAGTTCCCGTATTCGATACTCCGTACTCAAAACTTTCGAAGTCCGCGTTTTTCGTTATAGTTGTACCACGCGTCTGGCTTGGCTGTCGCAGGTAAGGTCCCGTCGGACTTTTCGTTTTTCATATCATGTCACTAAACCGTGAGTTCAAAATTTCGTTTCACCCGCATCGCATAAACTGCAATGTATATCGCTCGTACTTTCGATATGTCACAATTCGATAGCACAGCGACGCTGACGCCGCTTCATTTCTAGCATGTCGGTATTACTAAACAGCCATAGCCAGTCGCAACTCGCAAATTATCAAACCCATTTCTAAAAACTCATTCGGACATTTCAAATCATTTCTCTTTTCTGAAAACATTTCAAAAAACTCATTTCGGACATTTCAAATCATTTCTCATTTCTGAAAACATTTCTAAAAACTCATTTCTGACATTTCAAATCATTTCTCATTTCAGTCACCTACCGCGCTCCGATTTGAATCCAATCGCACCAAAAGGTGCGCCGATTCGTTCCGGTGTGCCCCAGTTATTACGGCCTCATTTCTATACATGCTCCAGAGTTACGTTATTGTCAGTCAATTGTACCTCTGTCATGGTTATCATTTCATTTCCATGTATCACGTTCCGACGTGAATTTAGTCGCATGGAAAATGCACCGATTCGTCTCGGCGTGCCCCAGGATTGGCCTCATTTCTATACATGCTCCAGAGTTACGTTTATCAGTCATTTGTACCTCTGTCATGGTTATCATTTCATTTCCATGTATCACGTCCCGACATGAATTCAGTCGCATGAAAAATGCACCGATTCGTCTCGGCGTGCCCCAGGATTGGCCTCATTTCTATACATGCTCCAGAGTTACGTTTATCCGTCAATTGTATCTCTGTCATGGTTATCATTTCATTTCCATGTATCACGTCCCGACATGAATTCAGTCGCATGAAAAATGCACCGATTCGTCTCGGCGTGCCCCAGGATTGGCCTTATTTCTATACATGCTCCAGAGTTACGTTTATCAATCAATTGTATCTCTGTCATGGTTATCATTTCATTTCCATGTATCACGTTCCGACATGAATTTAGTCGCATGAAAATGCACCGATTCATCTCGGCGTGCCCCAGGATTGGCCTCATTTCTATACATGCTCCAGAGTTACGTTTATCAGTCAATTGTACCTCTGTCATGGTTATCATTTCATTCCCACGTATCACGTTCCGACAGGAATTCAGTCGCATGAAAATGCACCGATTCGTCTCGGCGTGCCCAGGATTGGCCACATTTCTGATACATGCTCCAGAAATCCGGATCATAGCTGAATCACAGACACCAGGGATTGACCCGTATCTCTGTCATGCAATTTCTACCATTTCACTCCCACAACGCATCACCGTTTCGAAACCAGTCGCATCCGAGGCGCACCGCTTCATCACGGCATGCATCACTGGTTCCAATCACATTTCATACCTACACCAGAGCTCGGTTAGTTGCCAGTCGCTAACACGGCACAACCAATTCGAGCCTCGGTCAAAACAATCATTTCTCTCATTTCATTTAATACTGCACTCCTACTCGAATCCAGATGCATCAAACAAGCACCGATTCGTCCCAGGAGCACCAATATTTTCAGTTGCCTCATTTCAATACATGCTCCAGAGCCCGGTTCACGGTCGAACAAATCGTGACACGACCAGGCCGCACCTCTGTCATGCAGTTCATTCATTTCACAATCAAGACAAACATTTCGAACCATTTTATTGTCACAAATTGCAAGCACCATACAAATCATTGCTCCAAGTTACTTAGCAATCCCTTCACGAATTGTCACCTTTCATCTTCCTCAGGTCAGTCAAAGTTCAGTAGGTCCACCCTGCACCAGGTTGGACGATATCCCCCCAGGTAAATAAAAAAAAAAAAAAAAAAGGGGGGAAAGGGAGAATAAGTCGGGTAAGTATGACTCAGCGGATCAAAGAAAAACTTGAAATTCATCTCACCCCCAATAGGTTACAGTCAACCAGGAAATAAAGCTCGAGATCCTCACCAGAGCAACCATGTCCCAGGCCGGCAGTGAAGACTTCACGGCCCCTCTATCACCTACTCCGGTTTCAGAAAGCGGCAGCGTGCAATCCCTCAGGGGATGGACTATCCCCAAACTGACGGCAGAGCTCAGACGCAGAGGTGTCCCCTTCCCCGCCACAGCGAGGAAAGGCGAGCTCTTCAAACTCCTCTTCCCCCCATCAGCAGCAGGACCCAGTACCCAACAGGCATCCCTCCAGTCCATATCATCGGCCATTTCGCAGTTACACACGATGGTGTCATCTCTATCCACCTCAGTTGCAGACGTCCAAGCCAGGGTGGCACTTCTGGAGGCCGGACCGGCCACGGCTGTCCCCGACCCAACGGCAATTCAGACCTTGACACCTCTTCCTACAGGTACCTCAGGCTCAAGCGCCATTGTCTACCCCTCCCATCTGGTCCCAACCAGTATCAGGAAGGACATTTTAGACGGCAAGGACGTCAACCTGGCCTCTCTCCTGATCTCCGTGCATGATTTAGCAGAAAATAAGGCCTACTCCTGGGGTGACATATCGGTGGTCCTTAAAGCCAAAGACCCCAGGCTGAACCGCAAGCTATCAGTCCCCGAATTTACCCTGGCCTTTGGCATGCTCAGAGATGTCCTGTGCTCAGCCACCCCTAGCAGGCGGGAAGAGCTGGACTTATACCTCCATACTGTGGTAGACTTGGGCCACAAGTATGGAGGTTTCGCCTTCTACGATTATCATCGTTCCTTCTCAGCCAAGGCCGCCGCCAGATTCGCACAATACCAGATCACCACAGATTGGAGTCTCATGGACACAGAGCTCTTCTGCCGCCACTTTGCCGGCTTACGCTCACCTCTGTGTGCAATTTGCCAGTCTTCCACCCACACTGCCACCTGGTGTGCCAATACGGCGATCAGACGGCCCTTCGAGTTCCCCTCTACCTCAGGTACAGTACAGGGCCAGTCGATCCCTGAAGCAACGCCTCAGGTGGACAAACTCGGACGCCCAGTCCGAACCGTGGGAGGGGCAGCCATCTGTAACAACTACAACTATGGGTCCTGCAACTTCAGCCAATGTCGTCTACTTCACATCTGCACTATATGCCAAAGAGCACACCCTAGGAATTTGTGTGAAGTCAAGCAACACAAGAGGGCATGACTAAGCCGAATCAACATCTTATGGCTAGGACTGTATCTCACTTCACACCCCACCCCTTCCCTGGCCACCTACCTTATCCAAGGCTTCACAGTAGGCTTTCACACCGGCCTCATCGCACTGCCCCACAGTACTCACGAATGCGCCAATCTTCGTTCGGCAGCCATCGACGAACAGGCCATAGATCAGCTCTTACAGGCAGAGGTAGATCGAGACTACGTAATAGGCCCTTTCACTTGCCCCCCTTTCAGCACATGGAGAGTCAGCCCTATTGGGCTTGTCAAGGGCAAATTCTCTAATAAATTGCGTTTGGTGTACGACTTGTCTGCGCCTCATTCTTCGCACATACCCAGTCTCAATTCCCTGATCCCCTCCGAAGAGTTTTCCCTAAAATATTCCTCCGTTGACATGGCAATACAAGCGATCATCAAAGCAGGCACAGGTGCCTGGCTCTCCAAAGCCGACATATCGGATGCCTTCAAACTCCTGCCCATCCACCCATCCCTTTGGTGCTGGCATGGCATCAAATGGAAGGAAGCCTATTATTTTGCTACGAAACTCACCTTCGGTTCGAAGAGTAGCCCGTGGCTCTTCGACACGTTCGCACAGTCCCTCGTTTGGATACTATTACACAAGGGCCAATGCCATGAAGTCATCCATTACCTGGATGACTTCCTACTGATAGAACCGCCCAACAAACCCCCAGCAGATCTCGACAAACTTAGAGTTATTTTTGGAAACCTCAACGTTCCTATCGCCGAGCACAAAGTCGATGGTTCAGCAAACATCATCACCTTTCTCGGGGTCAGCTTGGATACCTGCGCAATGCAGGCCAGTCTCCCCCCCGACAAATTAACACGCATTAGGGCAGTCCTTCACGAGTTTACACACACCAAGGGCTGTACCAAAAAACAGTTGCAGTCTCTCCTGGGTATGCTCAACTTCGCTATGCAAATTATCCCACAAGGCCGCACATTTGTGTCACGCCTGCTGAGATTTCTGTCAGAAACTCAAGACCCTGATCAGATTTTGAAATTAGACTCCGCAGCTATAGCGGACCTATCAATGTGGGAGGAATTCTTGTCCGCCTGGAATGGCATATCTCTATTTATACCTATGGTTTCGATCCATTCACCCCAGGTAGTGACTGACGCTGCAGCCTCCACAGGTTTCGCGGCAATTTTTGGCCATCATTGGTTTTCAGGACCCTGGCCTCAACAGATACTGTTGATACCCGGCTTTTCCCAAACATCTGCCCTCTTTGAGCTTTATCCCATAGTGGCAGCCGCACAACTCTGGGGCCACCACTGGACAGGACAAACCGTAGTCTTCACCACCGATAACCAGGCCACGGCAGACATCATCAACAGAGGCAGGTCCAAGTCCCTAGCAGTCATGTCCTTCCTGCGCAGGTTGGTACAACTGTCTTTACAACATCAGTTCAACATACACTGTGAATTCATTCCCGGCAGATACAACTCAGCAGCTGACGCACTATCACGTTTCAATTATCCCTCCTTTTTCAAACAGGTTCCCGATGCCGATCCAATGTCGGCCCCTATCCCCGTCTGGTCACAACTGACCCTGGACTAATGCAACATCTACACGGAGCTACGCAACTCATAAATAATTCCCTCTCCCGCAACACACTCAAAGCCTACCAGACAGCTTGGAAAGCTTTTAATAAATTCCTCACGCCCAGCCGCAAAGAACCAACAGATATCAAACAGGTACTGGCCTTCACGGCACACTGCCACACGCAGCTAGCCTTATCCTACAACACCATCCGGTTATACCTAGCCGGCATTCAACATTTCATGGCGCTTGAAGACCCGACGAAATCGTCACTGTTCTCATCTCACGCTATACGAGCCATCCTAAGGGGAATACAGAGACAACAACCAGTCATCAGCACTAAGCGCTTGCCCATTACGGGGCCCATCTTTAGGGACATGTCAAATATTCTGGCTACTTCTCCATTCGGTCTGCTCCCCAGCACGGTCTTACAAGCAGCCATATATTTAGCTTACTATGGGTTCTTGCGGCCTGGCGAATTCACCTCTAACAAACCCACAGACCAAGTACTATGCAGACGACACTTGCTTCGACACCAAGACCACTTTATCCTGCACCTCCAGGTCTCTAAAACCCAGCAAACGGGCTCGGGAGTGAACATCCACCTCTACAGAACCAACAACAGCTGGTGTCCAGTCGCTGTACTCAACCGACTCCTATCTCTCCTGCCTGAGCAACCAGACAGCAGTCCCCTTCTACCATTTCCAGTCAAACCCTTAAACGCCTCTCAGTTTGTGAGCCACATAAGGATACTTCTCCGCAATCTTCACCTTAACCCTAGTCAGTATTCCGGACACTCTTTCCGCATCGGAGCAGCCTCCGCGGCGTCCCGCCACGGGGTGCCAGATCACATCATCAAAAGACTAGGCAGGTGGAAATCAGCCTGCTTCGCCCGGTACATCCCCAATCCACAAACTGAGATGGCACAGGCATTCTCCAAATTGGCTCAATAAATAACTGAAAACCAATAAAATTATAACCCTACCTGAATGTTTTGCCCCCTTATTTTGGCATACCGGCCATGAGACCAAGGCACACTTTCAGGTCCATTTCATATGGTAAGTCCACACTTTTAGGTCTATTTCCGATGGTAAGTCTTATCTTTACTATAAGTGTTTTCTATGTCCATATCGGACATAGGGCTCCGACCATAAGTAGGAAGGCCAACATGGTGGCCTGAATTTATGGGAGGAGCCCGGGGGGTATTTAAGCAGCCCGCTCACCTGTGGTGCTTGTCGGTTTCCTGTGCGCGATACCCACCCTCCCATCCCCATTTCACAGCATTTCTCAACTATTCATTTCATTCATTTCTATTACAGAATAATCATTTCTTAAACCAGGGTATGCCCCCTTATTTTGGCATACCGGCCATGAGACCAAGGCACACTTTCAGGTCCATTTCATATGGTAAGTCCACACTTTTAGGTCTATTTCCGATGGTAAGTCTTATCTTTACTATAAGTGTTTTCTATGTCCATATCGGACATAGGGCTCCGACCATATATATATATATATATATATATATATATATATATATATATATATATATATATATATATATATATATATATATATATATATATATATGTATACAGTTGTATGCAAAAGTTTAGGAACCCCTGACAATTTCCATGATTGTCATTTATAAATATTTGGTGTTTGGATCAGCAATTTAATTTTGATCTATCAAATAACTGAAGGAGACAGTAATATTTCAGTAGTGAAATGAGGTTTATCGGATTAACAGAAAATGCGCAATATGCATCAAAACAAAATTAGACAGGTGGATAAATTTGGGCACCCCAACAGAAAAATCACATCAATATTTAGTAGAGCCTCCTTTAGCAGAAATAACAGCCTCTAGATGCTTCCTATAGCCTGCAATGAGTGTCTGGATTCTGGATGAATGTATTTTGGACCATTCCTCCTTACAAAACATCTCCAGTTCAGTTAGGCTTGATGGTTGCCGAGCATGGACAGCCCGCTTCAAATCACCCCACAGATGTTCAATAATATTCAGATCTGGGGACTGGGATGGCCATTCCAGAACATTGTACTTGTTCCTCTGCATAAATGCCAGAGTAGATTTTGAGCAGTGTTTTGGGACGTTGTCTTGTTGAAATATCCAGCCCCAGCGTAACTTCAACTTTGTGACTGATTCCTCAACATTATTCTCAAGAATCTGCTGATATTGAGTGGAATCCATGCAACCCTCAATTTTAACCAGATTCCCAGTACCGCCACTGGCCACACAGCCCCACAGCATGATGGAACCTCCACCAAATCTTACTGTGGGTAGCAAGTGTTTTTCTTGGAATGCTGTGTTCTTTTGCCGCCATCCATAGCGCCCCTTGTTATGACCAAATAACTCAGTCTTTGTTTCATCGGTCCATAGCACCTTATTCCAAAATGAAGCTGGCTTTTCCAAATGTGCATTTGCATACCTCAAGCAACTCCGTTTGTGACGTGTGTGCAGAAAAGGCTTCTTTCGCATCACTCTCCCATACAGCTTCTCCCTGTGCAAAGTGCGGTGAATTGCTGAAAGATGCACAGTGACACCATCTGCAGCATGTTGATGTTGTAGGTCTTTGGAGGTGGTCCGTGGGCTGTTTTTGACCACTCTCACCATCCTTCGCCTTTGCCTCTCCAATATTTTATGTGGCCTGCCACTTCTGGCCTTAACAAGAACTGTGCCTGTGGTCTTTCATTTCCTCACTATGTTCCTCACAGTAGACACTGACAGCTTATATCCCTGCAATACATTTTTTGTAGCCTTCCCCTAAACCATAATGTAGAACAATCTTTGTTTTCAGGTCATTTGAGAGTTGTTTTGAGGCCCCCATGTTGCCACTCTTCAGAGGAGAGTCAAAAAAAACAACAACTTGTAATTGGCCACCTTAAATATCTTTTCTCATGATTGGATGCACCTGTCTATGAAATTCAAGGATTAATGAGCTCACCAAACCAATTGTGTGTTCCAATTTTTTTTTCTTTTAATCAGAAAGGTTTTTATTGAGTCACAAAAAAAAAAAAAAAAAACAGATGTACAATATAAACAGATTTATCGTAGTAACTACAGGGTGTACATTACTAACAGTATTATATTCAGTTGTTGGCCCAAAGCATAGAGCTCAGACATGACATTTCTAACATTATACTTATATCAGGTGTGTTCCGTCGCTAATTTTAGTTCCGTATATGTCACTAGTAAGTTGGTAACAATGTACATGACACACTGGTATTCATAAACAAAAGGGGAACTGTGATTGAACTAACTATCCTCCAACAGGAACGTGAAACTAACTAAAGCTTTTCATCACAACCAGGAGCTTGTTGGGTTACAGCGGTCTGTGCCGCTGGCCGACCACTAAGAAAGGAGGTATTAAGAGTGATCCCTAATTCCTTGAACTGGCTCAAGGCTCTGTATTATCGTGATATGGTACAAACAGTTGGCCAATATTTTTAAGGATCTAGAGGTTTAAATTTGGAGCAGTTTATCGAGAACTAGCTGAGAGGGTGCCAAACCCAGAGTGTCCAGCCAAGTTTGCCAGATTTTGTAGAACTTATTGACCGCATTTCTGTGTTGATACGTCAGCTTTTCTTTAATTAGAGTATTATTAACCTGTTCAATCCACTGCTTCGTTGTTGGGCTATGCGGTGATAGCCATAGATGAGCTATCTGCTTGCGTGCAATATACAGCAATCTTGAGACTGCTTTATTAGTTGGGGGGATGAAAAATTCCTCATCCACCGCGCCCAGCAAGCATGTGACAGGGTGTAGCGGAACAGTGGATTGATATATAGATGATATGGTATTGGTTACCATACTCCAATATCTGAATAGTTTGGGGCAGCACCACATCAGGTGTATAAGATCCCTGTTAGCCCCTCCACATCTGGGGCACAGAAGGGAATCTCTCCTGCCCCATCTGTGAAGCAGCACCGAGGTATGGTAGGTTCTATGTAAAAAAAATAGGGGATTTGGGACTTTAAATGAGGCACCAGAGTGCCTCCATCCCGGCTTGAATAAAAACAAAGGGGAGATTTGGGACTTTAAATGAAGTGGTTGACTCATGTGGGTGAATGAAATACAATTTATTGGAATAGGAGGTAAGCAATTACATGAAGGTAGTATAATTCATATATAACGTGAATCAATGGATAAATGCCATATTCTATATACAAAAAACGATCAATGGATAAATGCCATAATCTATATACATGTTCATGATAGAATACCATCCAATCCATAGTGTATAACATAATCAGCACATGAAAACAGTATATAACACATATTCCCATAATTAATTGGCAGTGGTTCGATAGACAAATTGTAGTTAAAAATATTAAATCCAGGTGTATAGCATAATAAAACACACAGCTACATCCTCAAAGCCCGACGCGTTTCTGTGTATAAAAACACTTCCTCAGGGGCGGATGTTGTAGGATATCTAAAAAACATGTACCATAAAGTATGTTAGAAAGGATTTGGAATATTGACACAAATTTTTGGTAATAGCGTCAACCAAAATGCTTACATGCCACAAGTAACGACGGTGCATGGTCCATGCAGGGCTAAGGCCACGGAGGTGGTCCATCCCGGGAGCTGAGGTGGCCGCCACACGACCAAGGGGGCGCACACATAAAGCCTCCAAGAACGCAACCCTCCCACCTCAAGGGCATGTCCAAGGGTGCAAACCAAGAAAGGAGATATCTAGATGCATAAAAGAAAGGAGTTATTGGAGTGGGGGAGGAAAATTGTAACTGGGTGAAGAGTGAGGGGTGGAAGAATGAAGCCAACCATATGCAGGGGTGCGGAAGGAAGATAGTGGGTATGACCTGGAAGTGTACAGTGAAAAACATGGAATAGTGGAAACCACCAGGGAAAGGGAGAAGGGAGAGGAGAGAAGGTGCTGGAAGGACAAACCGTGGGATCACAGGGGAGTGTACCTGGAAAGGAGTGGTGAGAAGTGAAGGAGCTTCCCAAACGGAAAGGAAGTGCTGGAAAGACAGACCATGGGATCACAGGGGAGTGTACCTGGAAAGCAATGGTGAGAAGTGGAGGAGCTTCCCAAACGTGTAACATGCCGCTTGTACGATGAGGAGGGGAGTGCGTGAAGGAGCCGAACATGTACCCCCCGAGGTGGGCGGGGCATCCACCAACGTCACGCGCTCGACAAGCACTGGGGCGGGTCAACATGTGCGGGGACACACGTCGCCCAAGGCGGAACGCCAAACCCGTGCTGTCGGCAGAAGGATTCAGACGGCTACACTGCGGCGCCAGGATTGACGTCACAGATGGAGCCATCGTGCGTGGCGTCGATGCGTTGTGGACGCCCGCCAACCCCCCGCCAACCAAGGATTGCGGAGGGGGGAGGGCGAGCACACAGAGCGCATCGCAGCTCCCGGGAATGGACAAAAACAGCGGCCAAGGACTGCAAAAACTGAGCCATGCACCGGAACAAATGGCAATGGGCTGACTAGCTGCCAATAAGGGAGTATGAATAGAAAGTAATCCCGCCAGTTAGGACAAGAATTGTTGTAATAATGTTGGCAGAAAAAACCTGCCAAAGAGCGTCAACCACCTCCATCCCTGATAAGTTTCAAAAAAATAGGGGATTTGGGACTTTAAATGAGGCACCAGAGTGCCTCCATCCCGGCTTGAATAAAAACAAAGGGGAGATTTGGGACTTTAAATGAAGTGGTTGACTCATGTGGGTGAATGAAATACAATTTATTGGAATAGGAGGTAAGCAATTACATGAAGGTAGTATAATTCATATATAACGTGAATCAATGGATAAATGCCATATTCTATATACAAAAAACGATCAATGGATAAATGCCATAATCTATATACATGTTCATGATAGAATACCATCCAATCCATAGTGTATAACATAATCAGCACATGAAAACAGTATATAACACATATTCCCATAATTAATTGGCAGTGGTTCGATAGACAAATTGTAGTTAAAAATATTAAATCCAGGTGTATAGCATAATAAAACACACAGCTACATCCTCAAAGCCCGACGCGTTTCTGTGTATAAAAACACTTCCTCAGGGGCGGATGTTGTAGGATATCTAAAAAACATGTACCATAAAGTATGTTAGAAAGGATTTGGAATATTGACACAAATTTTTGGTAATAGCGTCAACCAAAATGCTTACATGCCACAAGTAACGACGGTGCATGGTCCATGCAGGGCTAAGGCCACGGAGGTGGTCCATCCCGGGAGCTGAGGTGGCCGCCACACGACCAAGGGGGCGCACACATAAAGCCTCCAAGAACGCAACCCTCCCACCTCAAGGGCATGTCCAAGGGTGCAAACCAAGAAAGGAGATATCTAGATGCATAAAAGAAAGGAGTTATTGGAGTGGGGGAGGAAAATTGTAACTGGGTGAAGAGTGAGGGGTGGAAGAATGAAGCCAACCATATGCAGGGGTGCGGAAGGAAGATAGTGGGTATGACCTGGAAGTGTACAGTGAAAAACATGGAATAGTGGAAACCACCAGGGAAAGGGAGAAGGGAGAGGAGAGAAGGTGCTGGAAGGACAAACCGTGGGATCACAGGGGAGTGTACCTGGAAAGGAGTGGTGAGAAGTGAAGGAGCTTCCCAAACGGAAAGGAAGTGCTGGAAAGACAGACCATGGGATCACAGGGGAGTGTACCTGGAAAGCAATGGTGAGAAGTGGAGGAGCTTCCCAAACGTGTAACATGCCGCTTGTACGATGAGGAGGGGAGTGCGTGAAGGAGCCGAACATGTACCCCCCGAGGTGGGCGGGGCATCCACCAACGTCACGCGCTCGACAAGCACTGGGGCGGGTCAACATGTGCGGGGACACACGTCGCCCAAGGCGGAACGCCAAACCCGTGCTGTCGGCAGAAGGATTCAGACGGCTACACTGCGGCGCCAGGATTGACGTCACAGATGGAGCCATCGTGCGTGGCGTCGATGCGTTGTGGACGCCCGCCAACCCCCCGCCAACCAAGGATTGCGGAGGGGGGAGGGCGAGCACACAGAGCGCATCGCAGCTCCCGGGAATGGACAAAAACAGCGGCCAAGGACTGCAAAAACTGAGCCATGCACCGGAACAAATGGCAATGGGCTGACTAGCTGCCAATAAGGGAGTATGAATAGAAAGTAATCCCGCCAGTTAGGACAAGAATTGTTGTAATAATGTTGGCAGAAAAAACCTGCCAAAGAGCGTCAACCACCTCCATCCCTGATAAGTTTCAAAAAAATAGGGGATTTGGGACTTTAAATGAGGCACCAGAGTGCCTCCATCCCGGCTTGAATAAAAACAAAGGGGAGATTTGGGACTTTAAATGAAGTGGTTGACTCATGTGGGTGAATGAAATACAATTTATTGGAATAGGAGGTAAGCAATTACATGAAGGTAGTATAATTCATATATAACGTGAATCAATGGATAAATGCCATATTCTATATACAAAAAACGATCAATGGATAAATGCCATAATCTATATACATGTTCATGATAGAATACCATCCAATCCATAGTGTATAACATAATCAGCACATGAAAACAGTATATAACACATATTCCCATAATTAATTGGCAGTGGTTCGATAGACAAATTGTAGTTAAAAATATTAAATCCAGGTGTATAGCATAATAAAACACACAGCTACATCCTCAAAGCCCGACGCGTTTCTGTGTATAAAAACACTTCCTCAGGGGCGGATGTTGTAGGATATCTAAAAAACATGTACCATAAAGTATGTTAGAAAGGATTTGGAATATTGACACAAATTTTTGGTAATAGCGTCAACCAAAATGCTTACATGCCACAAGTAACGACGGTGCATGGTCCATGCAGGGCTAAGGCCACGGAGGTGGTCCATCCCGGGAGCTGAGGTGGCCGCCACACGACCAAGGGGGCGCACACATAAAGCCTCCAAGAACGCAACCCTCCCACCTCAAGGGCATGTCCAAGGGTGCAAACCAAGAAAGGAGATATCTAGATGCATAAAAGAAAGGAGTTATTGGAGTGGGGGAGGAAAATTGTAACTGGGTGAAGAGTGAGGGGTGGAAGAATGAAGCCAACCATATGCAGGGGTGCGGAAGGAAGATAGTGGGTATGACCTGGAAGTGTACAGTGAAAAACATGGAATAGTGGAAACCACCAGGGAAAGGGAGAAGGGAGAGGAGAGAAGGTGCTGGAAGGACAAACCGTGGGATCACAGGGGAGTGTACCTGGAAAGGAGTGGTGAGAAGTGAAGGAGCTTCCCAAACGGAAAGGAAGTGCTGGAAAGACAGACCATGGGATCACAGGGGAGTGTACCTGGAAAGCAATGGTGAGAAGTGGAGGAGCTTCCCAAACGTGTAACATGCCGCTTGTACGATGAGGAGGGGAGTGCGTGAAGGAGCCGAACATGTACCCCCCGAGGTGGGCGGGGCATCCACCAACGTCACGCGCTCGACAAGCACTGGGGCGGGTCAACATGTGCGGGGACACACGTCGCCCAAGGCGGAACGCCAAACCCGTGCTGTCGGCAGAAGGATTCAGACGGCTACACTGCGGCGCCAGGATTGACGTCACAGATGGAGCCATCGTGCGTGGCGTCGATGCGTTGTGGACGCCCGCCAACCCCCCGCCAACCAAGGATTGCGGAGGGGGGAGGGCGAGCACACAGAGCGCATCGCAGCTCCCGGGAATGGACAAAAACAGCGGCCAAGGACTGCAAAAACTGAGCCATGCACCGGAACAAATGGCAATGGGCTGACTAGCTGCCAATAAGGGAGTATGAATAGAAAGTAATCCCGCCAGTTAGGACAAGAATTGTTGTAATAATGTTGGCAGAAAAAACCTGCCAAAGAGCGTCAACCACCTCCATCCCTGATAAGTTTCAAAAAAATAGGGGATTTGGGACTTTAAATGAGGCACCAGAGTGCCTCCATCCCGGCTTGAATAAAAACAAAGGGGAGATTTGGGACTTTAAATGAAGTGGTTGACTCATGTGGGTGAATGAAATACAATTTATTGGAATAGGAGGTAAGCAATTACATGAAGGTAGTATAATTCATATATAACGTGAATCAATGGATAAATGCCATATTCTATATACAAAAAACGATCAATGGATAAATGCCATAATCTATATACATGTTCATGATAGAATACCATCCAATCCATAGTGTATAACATAATCAGCACATGAAAACAGTATATAACACATATTCCCATAATTAATTGGCAGTGGTTCGATAGACAAATTGTAGTTAAAAATATTAAATCCAGGTGTATAGCATAATAAAACACACAGCTACATCCTCAAAGCCCGACGCGTTTCTGTGTATAAAAACACTTCCTCAGGGGCGGATGTTGTAGGATATCTAAAAAACATGTACCATAAAGTATGTTAGAAAGGATTTGGAATATTGACACAAATTTTTGGTAATAGCGTCAACCAAAATGCTTACATGCCACAAGTAACGACGGTGCATGGTCCATGCAGGGCTAAGGCCACGGAGGTGGTCCATCCCGGGAGCTGAGGTGGCCGCCACACGACCAAGGGGGCGCACACATAAAGCCTCCAAGAACGCAACCCTCCCACCTCAAGGGCATGTCCAAGGGTGCAAACCAAGAAAGGAGATATCTAGATGCATAAAAGAAAGGAGTTATTGGAGTGGGGGAGGAAAATTGTAACTGGGTGAAGAGTGAGGGGTGGAAGAATGAAGCCAACCATATGCAGGGGTGCGGAAGGAAGATAGTGGGTATGACCTGGAAGTGTACAGTGAAAAACATGGAATAGTGGAAACCACCAGGGAAAGGGAGAAGGGAGAGGAGAGAAGGTGCTGGAAGGACAAACCGTGGGATCACAGGGGAGTGTACCTGGAAAGGAGTGGTGAGAAGTGAAGGAGCTTCCCAAACGGAAAGGAAGTGCTGGAAAGACAGACCATGGGATCACAGGGGAGTGTACCTGGAAAGCAATGGTGAGAAGTGGAGGAGCTTCCCAAACGTGTAACATGCCGCTTGTACGATGAGGAGGGGAGTGCGTGAAGGAGCCGAACATGTACCCCCCGAGGTGGGCGGGGCATCCACCAACGTCACGCGCTCGACAAGCACTGGGGCGGGTCAACATGTGCGGGGACACACGTCGCCCAAGGCGGAACGCCAAACCCGTGCTGTCGGCAGAAGGATTCAGACGGCTACACTGCGGCGCCAGGATTGACGTCACAGATGGAGCCATCGTGCGTGGCGTCGATGCGTTGTGGACGCCCGCCAACCCCCCGCCAACCAAGGATTGCGGAGGGGGGAGGGCGAGCACACAGAGCGCATCGCAGCTCCCGGGAATGGACAAAAACAGCGGCCAAGGACTGCAAAAACTGAGCCATGCACCGGAACAAATGGCAATGGGCTGACTAGCTGCCAATAAGGGAGTATGAATAGAAAGTAATCCCGCCAGTTAGGACAAGAATTGTTGTAATAATGTTGGCAGAAAAAACCTGCCAAAGAGCGTCAACCACCTCCATCCCTGATAAGTTTCAAAAAAATAGGGGATTTGGGACTTTAAATGAGGCACCAGAGTGCCTCCATCCCGGCTTGAATAAAAACAAAGGGGAGATTTGGGACTTTAAATGAAGTGGTTGACTCATGTCATAATATAAAACAATAATAAAACACACAGCTACATCCTCAAAGCCCGACGCGTTTCTGTGTATAAAAACACTTCCTCAGGGGCGGATGTTGTAGGATATCTAAAAAACATGTACCATAAAGTATGTTAGAAAGGATTTGGAATATTGACACAAATTTTTGGTAATAGCGTCAACCAAAATGCTTACATGCCACAAGTAACGACGGTGCATGGTCCATGCAGGGCTAAGGCCACGGAGGTGGTCCATCCCGGGAGCTGAGGTGGCCGCCACACGACCAAGGGGGCGCACACATAAAGCCTCCAAGAACGCAACCCTCCCACCTCAAGGGCATGTCCAAGGGTGCAAACCAAGAAAGGAGATATCTAGATGCATAAAAGAAAGGAGTTATTGGAGTGGGGGAGGAAAATTGTAACTGGGTGAAGAGTCCACCCCTCACTCTTCACCCAGTTACAATTTTCCTCCCCCACTCCAATAACTACTTTATGGTACATGTTTTTTAGATATCCTACAACATCCGCCCCTGAGGAAGTGTTTTTATACACAGAAACGCGTCGGGCTTTGAGGATGTAGCTGTGTGTTTTATTATGCTATACACCTGGATTTAATATTTTTAACTACAATTTGTCTATCGAACCACTGCCAATTAATTATGGGAATATGTGTTATATACTGTTTTCATGTGCTGATTATGTTATACACTATGGATTGGATGGTATTCTATCATGAACATGTATATAGATTATGGCATTTATCCATTGATCGTTTTTTGTATATAGAATATGGCATTTATCCATTGATTCACGTTATATATGAATTATACTACCTTCATGTAATTGCTTACCTCCTATTCCAATAAATTGTATTTCATTCACCCACATGAGTCAACCACTTCATTTAAAGTCCCAAATCTCCCCTTTGTTTTTATTCAAGCCGGGATGGAGGCACTCTGGTGCCTCATTTAAAGTCCCAAATCCCCTATTTTTTTGAAACTTATCAGGGATGGAGGTGGTTGACGCTCTTTGGCAGGTTTTTTCTGCCAACATTATTACAACAATTCTTGTCCTAACTGGCGGGATTACTTTCTATTCACACTCCCTTATTGGCAGCTAGTCAGCCCATTGCCATTTGTTCCGGTGCATGGCTCAGTTTTTGCAGTCCTTGGCCGCTGTTTTTGTCCATTCCCGGGAGCTGCGATGCGCTCTGTGTGCTCGCCCTCCCCCCTCCGCAATCCTTGGTTGGCGGGGGGTTGGCGGGCGTCCACAACGCATCGACGCCACGCACGATGGCTCCATCTGTGACGTCAATCCTGGCGCCGCAGTGTAGCCGTCTGAATCCTTCTGCCGACAGCACGGGTTTGGCGTTCCGCCTTGGGCGACGTGTGTCCCCGCACATGTTGACCCGCCCCAGTGCTTGTCGAGCGCGTGACGTTGGTGGATGCCCCGCCCACCTCGGGGGGTACATGTTCGGCTCCTTCACGCACTCCCCTCCTCATCGTACAAGCGGCATGTTACACGTTTGGGAAGCTCCTCCACTTCTCACCATTGCTTTCCAGGTACACTCCCCTGTGATCCCATGGTCTGTCTTTCCAGCACTTCCTTTCCGTTTGGGAAGCTCCTTCACTTCTCACCACTCCTTTCCAGGTACACTCCCCTGTGATCCCACGGTTTGTCCTTCCAGCACCTTCTCTCCTCTCCCTTCTCCCTTTCCCTGGTGGTTTCCACTATTCCATGTTTTTCACTGTACACTTCCAGGTCATACCCACTATCTTCCTTCCGCACCCCTGCATATGGTTGGCTTCATTCTTCCACCCCTCACTCTTCACCCAGTTACAATTTTCCTCCCCCACTCCAATAACTCCTTTCTTTTATGCATCTAGATATCTCCTTTCTTGGTTTGCACCCTTGGACATGCCCTTGAGGTGGGAGGGTTGCGTTCTTGGAGGCTTTATGTGTGCGCCCCCTTGGTCGTGTGGCGGCCACCTCAGCTCCCGGGATGGACCACCTCCGTGGCCTTAGCCCTGCATGGACCATGCACCGTCGTTACTTGTGGCATGTAAGCATTTTGGTTGACGCTATTACCAAAAATTTGTGTCAATATTCCAAATCCTTTCTAACATACTTTATGGTACATGTTTTTTAGATATCCTACAACATCCGCCCCTGAGGAAGTGTTTTTATACACAGAAACGCGTCGGGCTTTGAGGATGTAGCTGTGTGTTTTATTATGCTATACACCTGGATTTAATATTTTTAACTACAATTTGTCTATCGAACCACTGCCAATTAATTATGGGAATATGTGTTATATACTGTTTTCATGTGCTGATTATGTTATACACTATGGATTGGATGGTATTCTATCATGAACATGTATATAGATTATGGCATTTATCCATTGATCGTTTTTTGTATATAGAATATGGCATTTATCCATTGATTCACGTTATATATGAATTATACTACCTTCATGTAATTGCTTACCTCCTATTCCAATAAATTGTATTTCATTCACCCACATGAGTCAACCACTTCATTTAAAGTCCCAAATCTCCCCTTTGTTTTTATTCAAGCCGGGATGGAGGCACTCTGGTGCCTCATTTAAAGTCCCAAATCCCCTATTTTTTTGAAACTTATCAGGGATGGAGGTGGTTGACGCTCTTTGGCAGGTTTTTTCTGCCAACATTATTACAACAATTCTTGTCCTAACTGGCGGGATTACTTTCTATTCATACTCCCTTATTGGCAGCTAGTCAGCCCATTGCCATTTGTTCCGGTGCATGGCTCAGTTTTTGCAGTCCTTGGCCGCTGTTTTTGTCCATTCCCGGGAGCTGCGATGCGCTCTGTGTGCTCGCCCTCCCCCCTCCGCAATCCTTGGTTGGCGGGGGGTTGGCGGGCGTCCACAACGCATCGACGCCACGCACGATGGCTCCATCTGTGACGTCAATCCTGGCGCCGCAGTGTAGCCGTCTGAATCCTTCTGCCGACAGCACGGGTTTGGCGTTCCGCCTTGGGCGACGTGTGTCCCCGCACATGTTGACCCGCCCCAGTGCTTGTCGAGCGCGTGACGTTGGTGGATGCCCCGCCCACCTCGGGGGGTACATGTTCGGCTCCTTCACGCACTCCCCTCCTCATCGTACAAGCGGCATGTTACACGTTTGGGAAGCTCCTCCACTTCTCACCATTGCTTTCCAGGTACACTCCCCTGTGATCCCATGGTCTGTCTTTCCAGCACTTCCTTTCCGTTTGGGAAGCTCCTTCACTTCTCACCACTCCTTTCCAGGTACACTCCCCTGTGATCCCACGGTTTGTCCTTCCAGCACCTTCTCTCCTCTCCCTTCTCCCTTTCCCTGGTGGTTTCCACTATTCCATGTTTTTCACTGTACACTTCCAGGTCATACCCACTATCTTCCTTCCGCACCCCTGCATATGGTTGGCTTCATTCTTCCACCCCTCACTCTTCACCCAGTTACAATTTTCCTCCCCCACTCCAATAACTCCTTTCTTTTATGCATCTAGATATCTCCTTTCTTGGTTTGCACCCTTGGACATGCCCTTGAGGTGGGAGGGTTGCGTTCTTGGAGGCTTTATGTGTGCGCCCCCTTGGTCGTGTGGCGGCCACCTCAGCTCCCGGGATGGACCACCTCCGTGGCCTTAGCCCTGCATGGACCATGCACCGTCGTTACTTGTGGCATGTAAGCATTTTGGTTGACGCTATTACCAAAAATTTGTGTCAATATTCCAAATCCTTTCTAACATACTTTATGGTACATGTTTTTTAGATATCCTACAACATCCGCCCCTGAGGAAGTGTTTTTATACACAGAAACGCGTCGGGCTTTGAGGATGTAGCTGTGTGTTTTATTATGCTATACACCTGGATTTAATATTTTTAACTACAATTTGTCTATCGAACCACTGCCAATTAATTATGGGAATATGTGTTATATACTGTTTTCATGTGCTGATTATGTTATACACTATGGATTGGATGGTATTCTATCATGAACATGTATATAGATTATGGCATTTATCCATTGATCGTTTTTTGTATATAGAATATGGCATTTATCCATTGATTCACGTTATATATGAATTATACTACCTTCATGTAATTGCTTACCTCCTATTCCAATAAATTGTATTTCATTCACCCACATGAGTCAACCACTTCATTTAAAGTCCCAAATCTCCCCTTTGTTTTTATTCAAGCCGGGATGGAGGCACTCTGGTGCCTCATTTAAAGTCCCAAATCCCCTATTTTTTTGAAACTTATCAGGGATGGAGGTGGTTGACGCTCTTTGGCAGGTTTTTTCTGCCAACATTATTACAACAATTCTTGTCCTAACTGGCGGGATTACTTTCTATTCATACTCCCTTATTGGCAGCTAGTCAGCCCATTGCCATTTGTTCCGGTGCATGGCTCAGTTTTTGCAGTCCTTGGCCGCTGTTTTTGTCCATTCCCGGGAGCTGCGATGCGCTCTGTGTGCTCGCCCTCCCCCCTCCGCAATCCTTGGTTGGCGGGGGGTTGGCGGGCGTCCACAACGCATCGACGCCACGCACGATGGCTCCATCTGTGACGTCAATCCTGGCGCCGCAGTGTAGCCGTCTGAATCCTTCTGCCGACAGCACGGGTTTGGCGTTCCGCCTTGGGCGACGTGTGTCCCCGCACATGTTGACCCGCCCCAGTGCTTGTCGAGCGCGTGACGTTGGTGGATGCCCCGCCCACCTCGGGGGGTACATGTTCGGCTCCTTCACGCACTCCCCTCCTCATCGTACAAGCGGCATGTTACACGTTTGGGAAGCTCCTCCACTTCTCACCATTGCTTTCCAGGTACACTCCCCTGTGATCCCATGGTCTGTCTTTCCAGCACTTCCTTTCCGTTTGGGAAGCTCCTTCACTTCTCACCACTCCTTTCCAGGTACACTCCCCTGTGATCCCACGGTTTGTCCTTCCAGCACCTTCTCTCCTCTCCCTTCTCCCTTTCCCTGGTGGTTTCCACTATTCCATGTTTTTCACTGTACACTTCCAGGTCATACCCACTATCTTCCTTCCGCACCCCTGCATATGGTTGGCTTCATTCTTCCACCCCTCACTCTTCACCCAGTTACAATTTTCCTCCCCCACTCCAATAACTCCTTTCTTTTATGCATCTAGATATCTCCTTTCTTGGTTTGCACCCTTGGACATGCCCTTGAGGTGGGAGGGTTGCGTTCTTGGAGGCTTTATGTGTGCGCCCCCTTGGTCGTGTGGCGGCCACCTCAGCTCCCGGGATGGACCACCTCCGTGGCCTTAGCCCTGCATGGACCATGCACCGTCGTTACTTGTGGCATGTAAGCATTTTGGTTGACGCTATTACCAAAAATTTGTGTCAATATTCCAAATCCTTTCTAACATACTTTATGGTACATGTTTTTTAGATATCCTACAACATCCGCCCCTGAGGAAGTGTTTTTATACACAGAAACGCGTCGGGCTTTGAGGATGTAGCTGTGTGTTTTATTATGCTATACACCTGGATTTAATATTTTTAACTACAATTTGTCTATCGAACCACTGCCAATTAATTATGGGAATATGTGTTATATACTGTTTTCATGTGCTGATTATGTTATACACTATGGATTGGATGGTATTCTATCATGAACATGTATATAGATTATGGCATTTATCCATTGATCGTTTTTTGTATATAGAATATGGCATTTATCCATTGATTCACGTTATATATGAATTATACTACCTTCATGTAATTGCTTACCTCCTATTCCAATAAATTGTATTTCATTCACCCACATGAGTCAACCACTTCATTTAAAGTCCCAAATCTCCCCTTTGTTTTGGTTCTATGTAAAATGAAGAGTTGGGAGAGCCTATATGATGGAGACACCAAGAGTATTGGCAGAGACTGTAAGCACAGTACCCAGCCCTCGCCCCCAATCTCTCCTAGGTCCTGCTTCCACCTATGTCTACACGGAAGTTTTGCTGCATCCTGTGCTCTAGATGAGAGTGTGTTATATATTTGTGAGATCATACCTTTTTTATTCTGTGCGTTAAGTATGTAAGTTATTATTGGGTGTTCTATGTGTTCCAACCTGGACAGTTGTGTCTGTGATTGCACCGCATGCCGAAGTTGGAGGTATCTTTAAAAGTTAAGTCTTGGTAGCCTGAACTCCTCCTGTAAATCAGTGATGGATTTAAGGATGGTCTGTGAATAGAGTTGTGATATGTACCTAATGCCCTTAGCCTCCCATGACTGGAACCCCTCTAGTTTCTGCAGTCATATGAACTCCTCCCCATCCACCCAGGTGCTGCAGCTGTGAGGCCAGGAAATAGAATTGCATTTTAGGGACTGCCAACCCCCCCTGGTCTTTACTGTACTGTAATGTGGATAATTTGATTCTAGTGATCTTTTTTTTCCAAAAGAGGCTTCTAAAGATAGTGTCGATGAGACTGAACCACCTACGTGGGATCTTAGTGATCATAGGGAGCAAGTTCAGGGCTAGATATCTGGAGGTATCCGGAGTAACCTGTACTCCCAAATACTTAAATTAGGAGACAACCTGAAGAGACCAGGCGCACTCTGGCAGTGGTGCTGTAAGTTCATCCAAGGGCAGGAGGGCTGACTTGCTACAGTTTATGGAGAAGCCAGAGAAGGTGCCAAATTGTGTGATTAAAGACATCACGTATAGTAGTGAAGTGGAAGTATCTCCCAGATATAGGAGAGTGTCATCTGCATATAGTGATATTTTATCAACTGCAGGGCCTCTCAGGAAGCCAGATATCAATGGCGACGCTCTCACCGTCTCCGCCAACGTTTCCAGTACTAAGGCAAACAGCAGGGGTGACAAAGGGCACCCCTGCCTCGTGCCTCTGTAAAGACAGAAGGGGTCAGAGAGATCACCATTAACATGCAGCCTGGCAGTGGGGTTTGTGTATAGTAGCTGGACCCATTTAATGAAATTCTTCCCCAGACTGAATTTTTCTAGGACCTCCCACAAATATGGCCACTCGACGCTGTCAAAAGCTTTGGCAGCATTGAGGGATAGGACTGCCCTTTTACCCAGATTGTCCACTGGGATCTGCAGATTGAGGAACAAACGCCTTATGTTTAGTGCTGTAGATCTGGAGGGAATAAACCCTGATTGGTCCCGGTGGATGTGATTTTGAATGACAAACGCTAGATGAGTGGCCAGCACTCTGGCCAGTAGTTTCACATCCGTTGTTAGCAGAGAGATGGGCCTATATGAGTCTGGGAGAAGGGGATCCTTGCCTGGCTTAAGTATCAGGATTATAGTGGCATCTGTCATTGACGGGGGCAGTTGACCTAGTTCTAGGGCTTCTGTTAAGGTCTGCTTTAGTTGCGGTAGCATAGTGTCAGCATATTTTTTGTATACCTCAGTCCGTCTGCTCCCAGGGACTTGCCCGGAGGTGAAAGGGACAGGGCCTCTAAGATTTTGTCGGTTGTGAGAGGGGCATTCAACATGTCCCTATCAGACCGCTCAAGACGTGGCAGATTACACCCCAAGAGGAAGTCCCGGATATCAGTGGGAGCAGAGGAGACCTTGGAGGAATATACGTCTTCATAGAATGTTTGAAATGTCGTGATAACCTCCGGATGAGCATTTACTACCTGGCCAGTGGCATCTTGGACTGCTGCTATGAATGAGGGGTCTCTACCGGACTTAGCCATCATGGCCAACATATGTCCGGTGTTCTCCCCTTCCTCATAGTATTTCTGTTGTTTTCTGCCTTCGATGTTGTCATATTATTAGCCAACTTTTGTGCCTTCAACCATCTCCTTTCGGTACGGTCAGTCGGGTTTGCAATGAACCCCGATTCCGCCTCCCTTAGTTCCTGCAGGACAGAAAGCTCCCAGGTCTTGGTTCTGGTCTTTATGGAGGAGATTGCTTTAATAAACTGGCCTCTGAGAAAGGCCTTAAAAGTGTCCCAGCACATACCTGAGGGCGTTGTATTTTTATTAATGGCGATAAAGTCCGCAAGAGCGGTAGTTACCGGGTCCGGTGTGGGGAACAAGGATAGCCAAAATGGATTTATTTTCCAGTGCTTCCGTTTGCTGGGGCCAGCTGTATTTATCTTAGCCCAGTATGGAGAATGGTTAGAGACCGTCCTTGGTTCATACTGAGTATCAACAATGTATGGTAGCATCTCCTCATTACAAAGACCAAGGTCAATTATGGAAAGGCCCCTGTGCGATGCAGAGTGGCAGGAATATGTCTTAGTTTGGGGATTTTTTAGGCGCCAGACATCATGTAGTTCCATCTCCATCAGTAGATGAGGAAATGGTGTGCCACCCGTCTTAAATTCATCAGGGTGGGCCATCGAAAATTTATCTAGCTGGAAGTTTAAATAATTATTAAAGTCACCTACGATAAGAGCTGGAACATTAGGGTGATGGGCCAGAAAGCTTGCCAAAATGTTAAGAACTTCTGCAGAAAACGGAGGGGGTATATACACATTTGCTAATATACATTCTAAGCCCTTCAGGTTGCACCTGAGAAAAATATACCTCCCACTTAGAGTGCACATGTAAAGGGTATCCCCTGGGGGATCAGTATACTTACTCCCCAAGAAAACGAGAAACAAGCAAAGTGAAACTGCTGGCTGAACATACGAGCCAAAAATTGTATGGATTGGTCTGTATGCATATGCGTTTCTTGTAAGCAAAGTATTGAGGACCGTAAGCGCTTAGCCACATGTGTCACAGCCAGCCTTTTCACTCCGCTACTCAGTCTCCGCACATTCCAACTAAACACTACATGAGATCTAGCCATGTCATATTATTATAAAATGTCAAACTGACAAATAAAAGTCGGGAGAGGGTGTAGACTTCACTCACACAATTTACATGTGTGCCATACCACCGTATGGGGAGATAAAAAATTTTCCTTGAGCGTGCTGAAGTTCAGATTTTGTTGCGGGATCAGCAATAATCAGAAGGATCAGACCTCTGAAGTTCTGTATAGGATCCTGGTCCATGAGGAGAAGCTTCAAACAGGCCAACAGGGCCTTTACAAGAAACTTTAAGAAAAATCTTTGTCCACATGGGACTGTCAAGGCGTCCTGAGTGTGGGGAGATGTGACTCTTGGCCTGTCGTTGATGTGGTTCGTGGGCCTAGACGGCGCACCAGGCGAAATGGGGTTGATAGCATCATTTTCTGTCATCTTTCAGGGCATCCGCCTTGCCAAGAATGTACTAGCAGTAGGAAAGGATATACAGTGTCAGGGTTTGTGTTCTGCATACCGTGGTTTGTGTTCTGCATACCGTGAGCTTATGTGCATCATACAGCCAGTCTGCGATTTGCTGCCTCCTCTTGGATGGAGCGTTCCTCTCTGCCCAACAGTTGTGGTCTGTTAAAGAATAGGACCTGGTCTCTGGCCACCACACGAGACAGGAGGGGTATAGCATAGAGTACCTACGTTGATAGCCCTCAATCGTTTCTTTACATCGTTGAATTGCGCTCTCTGCTTCTGCACTTCCGCAGAGAAGTCGGGAAAGAGTAAGATTTTGGCCTTAGCCATTTTTAGGGTGTCTCCCAGATTCCTGGCTTTAGAGAGTATAATGTCTCTATCTTTGTAATTGAGTAGTTTAAACAAGAACGTGCAAGGCGGATTGCCCGGTGGTAATGGTCTCATGAGTACTCTGTGGGCCCTTTTGATGCAAAACATGGGAGAAAATGCTTCTTTCCCATATATCTGGAGAAGCCACTGTTCAATAAATTGTATTGTTCTTTCCTTCGGTCTTTTCAGGAATGCCGATCGCTTGGACATTATTTCTCCTCATCCTATTCATCCTCCAATGTGTTCAGTCTACCCTCCAGTGCTGTGGTGCGGTCCCGCAATTTTTGCATGTCTTGTCTGACAAAAGATAGTTCAGTTTTAACCCCTTTAAAATATAGGGAGGACAGAGATAGTCAACTGAAAGCACCACATCCCATGATTAAATAATGAACAAAAACTAGAGGCTGTTTAGCCTAAAGAGGGGGGGGAGGGGAAAAAATCTTCCCCAGGGACTTTTAAGGTGCTATTTAATAAACAGTATATTCAAAAATTCTGTACAATCATGTTGAGTAAAATTAGTATTTTTATTAAATCACATTTAAAATATCCATGCCTCACTTGAAGAGTGAGACATGTTTGTAAGAACAATACGACATGAACAGTGTCACCCAAAATTATTCACATTAGACAGTGCAACAAAAAGCAACTACTTATAGGTGCCAAGACAATCTGCCGCTCGACATGTTTCGCTCTAATACGAGCTTCTTCAGGAGTTTAAAGGCAATGATTGTGGTGGACTCTAAATGATGGGAAAATAGACAAAAATCAATACATACATTTAAACATGTATAGAAAACAACTGATGAATTTTTTAAATTTTTCAAAATTCTATTAATAGGATAAAGATTGATACAGAGCATTTAAATGCATACATGTAGGTTTAGGTACAGGACACTTAATGTAGAAAATCAAGATTTGTACATCTTACCAGGCTGTAGCACATCAATCCGACATAGATACTTCAATAGAATGACAAACTGCTGCTAGTTTCAAACCGGGGGGTTCTCATATGTGAGGGGTATCACTGCCATACTGTGACCACAGGGGAACATAAAGTTTAAAAACGGCCCTTTAAAAGCAAAATAGATTCGAAAATTAGAAAAAGGGGATCGCATCCAGAATCTTTCATGATTTAATTTAAGGGGGATATATACCCTCAGGTAGAACCAATTCAGGATATATTACCTAGAACATAAAAGTATCACGGCATATAACATCACGTAGGTAGGGATGGCATCATAATCAAGTGAAGTATTCACTAATGGCTGCAAAGATAGATAATGCAGGGAGAGCGATCACCAGCAGGGATGTTTTCTAAGTATAGAGAGAAAGAGTGCAATAAGAGGACCATTAGGGATTCCAAGGTGTAACTTACTGTCAGCTAATGGCAGTGTTACACAGGGAAAACTTACTTCACAGACAGTGATCCGGCACGCAGGCTTGAGAGAGCTTCACGTTGCCTCCGTAAGATCGCACCGGTGACAGAACTGTGGGCGGTGTGTAGCCGCCTTTATATACCCCCATCGCGGCGGCGTCTGATCTCGCCGCCGGGATGCGGACGCTCAATGAGACTGACTACGTCATGACGTGGGGGAACGCGGTGACGTCAATTCTGACGTCAGCAACGTGTATAGAGGTTAGTGCGCATGTCAGCGCGGTTCTGGAGCCTGTGGAGCATCAAGGCGCCAAAGGCGCCATCTTTGCTGAGGGAAAGAGAGAGGTAAAAATGAATGGAAATAAATTGAAGCATTATACCTGCTTCTGTTCTGAAAAACAATGAAAAAATATATATATATTCCCAATAAGTTATTAATAGAGGCTCATGTGCATCAATAATTAGGTGTCAGAACCCCAACCAGACATGATCAGGCTCAAATTAAAGGGCCACCAGCCATGGGGGCGATTGGTTCAACACCTCCAATGGTGGGTGCCCAGGGCGTCCGTGTGGTCTAAATTGACAAAGATAATCCCAATATGAGGATAATTCCGGCGAACTGTTAAATATAAAGATAAAAAAATATATAAAGGCAAGGAATCTTTTTAGGTGAAAATTTACAGCCACAGCCTACAAGATGTAGTACAAATAAAACAGTGGAGGTTCAATGATATCAGAGGTAACATACATAGATATATATGGTCATATTACAACTAGTGCTAAATATCATCTATGGCTCAAACATACATGTGATGCCACAACACAGCATTAAAATACTGAATATAGTAAACGACCAAAAATATAGGAAGGGCAGAGGGATGAAAGGGAAAGAACAGGAAAAAAAGGAGAAGGGGAGAAAAGAACAAGAAGAATACAGGGTGGGGGAGAAGATACGATCACATCAAGGTTAAGAATATTGCAATTATTCAAATAAATGGCTTGAAACTGAACGCATCGTTCATGCCTGGATGCTGGAGAGCTGACAATTTGTGTATCCAGCGTGCCTCCTTTTGTAGGAGGAGCTTATCATAGTCTCCCCCTCTAGCACCAGGGGGAATATGTTCTAAAGCAAAAAAGTGTAAGCAGTTAGTGTCAAAATTGTGCAGTAGGCCTACGTGTCGGCTGATGGGGGTCTCCATTCTTTTTTTCTGTATAAGGGAGACATGATCCCTAATTCGGCAGAAAAAGGGCCTCTTAGTCTTCCCGATGTAAAACATCTTACATTCACATAACATAATGTACACTATACCAATGGATTGACATGTTACTGCAAATTTTGGTTTGAACAAATCCCCGTTGGGCAACAAAAGGCTTCGAGTGGCTAAAATGTATCTACAGTAGGAACAACGATGGCAGGGTCTGCTGCCCCTGTCATCCTCTTTAGTTTTGACAACATGGTTTTCATAATGGCTCTGTACCAATGAATCCCTCAGGGATCGACATCGTCTGAAAGTAATCTCCGGGTATGGGTTAAGGTGTTTAGCCACTTTTTCGTCTCCCATTAATAAGTAACAATATTTATTAAGGATGTCACGTGTTTGTTTGTGTTGACTAGAGTAAGTAGTGATGAGTCTGACGCCGGGATTAGCTTTTTTGGATCTAGTGTTGTGTAAAAGAGAAGCTCTGTTTTGATTTTTAGCTCTAAGGTATGCTTTTTTAAGGCACTTTTTGCTATATCCTCGGTTAAGGAAGCGTAGACGTAAACATTTAGCTTCCTTTTCAAAGTCAGACTCATCACTACAGTTGCGTTTGGCTCGCAAGTATTGCCCGTAGGGCACACTTGTGATCAGGGGAGCTGGGTGGGAACTGTTAGCATGCAGCAGGGAATTACCTGCGGAAGGTTTACGGTAGGCTTACTAGAACTCAGGATTCACTGAATTCTAAACACTCCAGAGAAAATGTACCTACAGGCACAGTTAGACGCACGCCCAACCCTAAGACACCTATGGTCACTCGAGCGGGCGCGAACAAAAGTTCACTCACCAGCGCACCGACACACCCTGAATCTCTTTCTAACACTTGCACAACCACTTGCGCACTTACCATCGGTCCGAGCACTACGGTAAGTAACGTTAACACCTTTTCTTCGCAGCAGGATTTTCGTCCAGCCCCGATTTTCACACAATTGATCACTACTTACTCTAGTCAACACAAACAAACACGTGACATCCTTAATAAATATTGGTACTTATTAATGGGAGACGAAAAAGTGGCTAAACACCTTAACCCATACCCGGAGATTACTTTCAGACGATTTCGATCCCTGAGGGATTCATTGGTACAGAGCCATTATGAAAACCATGTTGTCAAAACTAAAGAGGATGACAGGGGCAGCAGACCCTGCCATCGTTGTTCCTACTGTAGATACATTTTAGCCACTCGAAGCCTTTTGTTGCCCAACGGGGATTTGTTCAAACCAAAATTTGCAGTAACATGTCAATCCATTGGTATAGTGTACATTATGTTATGTGAATGTAAGATGTTTTACATCGGGAAGACTAAGAGGCCCTTTTTCTGCCGAATTAGGGATCATGTCTCCCTTATACAGAAAAAAAAGAATGGAGACCCCCATCAGCCGACACGTAGGCCTACTGCACAATTTTGACGCTAACTGCTTACACTTTTTTGCTTTAGAACATATTCCCCCTGGTGCTAGAGGGGGAGACTATGATAAGCTCCTCCTACAAAAGGAGGCACGCTGGATACACAAATTGTCAGCTCTCCAGCATCCAGGCATGAACGATGCATTCAGTTTCAAGCCATTTATTTGAATAATTGCAATATTCTTAACCTTGATGTGATCGTATCTTCTCCCCCACCCTGTATTCTTCTTGTTCTTTTCTCCCCTTCTCCTTTTTTTTTTTCCTTTTTTCCCTGTTCTTTCCCTTTCATCCCTCTGCCCTTCCTATATTTTTGGTCGTTTACTATATTCAGTATTTTAATGCTGTGTTGTGGCATCACATGTATGTTTGAGCCATAGATGATATTTAGCACTAGTTGTAATATGACCATATATATCTATGTATGTTACCTCTGATATCATTGAACCTCCACTGTTTTATTTGTACTACATCTTGTAGGCTGTGGCTGTAAATTTTCACCTAAAAAGATTCCTTGCCTTTATATATTTTTTTATCTTTATATTTAACAGTTCGCCGGAATTATCCTCATATTGGGATTATCTTTGTCAATTTAGACCACACGGACGCCCTGGGCACCCACCATTGGAGGTGTTGAACCAATCGCCCCCATGGCTGGTGGCCCTTTAATTTGAGCCTGATCATGTCTGGTTGGGGTTCTGACACCTAATTATTGATGCACATGAGCCTCTATTAATAACTTATTGGGAATATATATATATATTTTTTCATTGTTTTTCAGAACAGAAGCAGGTATAATGCTTCAATTTATTTCCATTCGTTTTTACCTCTCTCTTTCCCTCAGCAAAGATGGCGCCTTTGGCGCTTTGATGCTCCACAGGCTCCAGAACCGCGCTGACATGCGCACTAACCTCTATACACGTTGCTGACGTCAGAATTGACGTCACCGCGTTCCCCCACGTCATGACGTAGTCAGTCTCATTGAGCGTCCGCATCCCGGCAGCGAGATCACACGCCGTTGCGATGGGGGTATATAAAGGCGGCTACACACCGCCCACAGTTCTGTCACCGGTGCGATCTTACGGAGGCAACGTGAAGCTCTCTCAAGCCTGCGTGCCGGATCACTGTCTGTGAAGTAAGTTTTCCCTGTGTAACACTGCCATTAGCTGACAGTAAGTTACACCTTGGAATCCCTAATGGTCCTCTTATTGCACTCTTTCTCTCTATACTTAGAAAACATCCCTGCTGGTGATCGCTCTCCCTGCATTATGTATCTTTGCAGCCATTAGTGAATACTTCACTTGATTATGATGCCATCCCTACCTACGTGATGTTATATGCCGTGATACTTTTATGTTCTAGGTAATATATCCTGAATTGGTTCTACCTGAGGGTATATATCCCCCTTAAATTAAATCATGAAAGATTCTGGATGCGATCCCCTTTTTCTAATTTTCGAATCTATTTTGCTTTTAAAGGGCCGTTTTTTAAACTTTATGTTCCCCTGTGGTCACAGTATGGCAGTGATACCCCTCACATATGAGAACCCCCCGGTTTGAAACTAGCAGCAGTTTGTCATTCTATTGAAGTATCTATGTCGGATTGATGTGCTACAGCCTGGTAAGATGTACAAATCTTGATTTTCTACATTAAGTGTCCTGTACCTAAACCTACATGTATGCATTTAAATGCTCTGTATCAATCTTTATCCTGTTAATAGAATTTTGAAAAATTTAAAAAATTCATCAGTTGTTTTCTATACATGTTTAAATGTATGTATTGATTTTTGTCTATTTTCCCATCATTTAGAGTCCACCACAATCATTGCCTTTAAACTCCTGAAGAAGCTCGTATTAGAGCGAAACATGTCGAGCGGCAGATTGTCTTGGCACCTATAAGTAGTTGCTTTTTGTTGCACTGTCTAATGTGAATAATTTTGGGTGACACTGTTCATGTCGTATTGTTCTTACAAACATGTCTCACTCTTCAAGTGAGGCATGGATATTTTAAATGTGATTTAATAAAAATACTAATTTTACTCAACATAATTGTACAGAATTTTTGAATATACTGTTTATTAAATAGCACCTTAAAAGTCCCTGGGGAAGATTCCCCCCCCCCCCTCTTTAGGCTAAACAGCCTCTAGTTTTAACCCCTTTAGTTTCTGAAGTTAGGGCTGCTATAGAGGTGTTGCATGAGAGCACTGCAGCCATAATGTCTCTGAGAGTGAGCTCGGGACTGTCCTGGTCAGGGGTATGGGCTGTAGGTTCATCTCACACACATGCTGGGGTACTCACACTTTCCCATGGTAGATGAGGTGTAGCAGGGTCCTCAAGCGGTATGGTGTCATCAGCTTCATTGCTATCTGAGTCAGGGTGGATGAGTGCAGTCTGAGGGGAGTCCCTGGGTGCCATTTTTCTGAGAAGCTTCATAGCTGCAGTCTTGTATGTCTCCTTTGCAGCATGAGGCGGCCCGCCACCATCTTGGCCAGCTTGGTCCAGAGCGGAGCGGGACACTGATCCCCACTTTGGCATGGTGCCCAGTTGAGCTGAGGATACCGCTGTGTAGCCGGGGACAGAGGCTATCTATGCCAGTAAACGAGGATGTGGAACAAACAGTATTTCTAGCTGTTTGCAGAATATTTGTGCGGATGTATGGCGGAGCAGTGCGACCTTGCTGCCTGTTACATCCGCCACTAAGCCACGCCCCCCTGTGTGTTCCAATTAATCAGTGCTAAGTAGTTACAGGTTTTAAAATCAAGAAAATGACAAGGGTGCCCAAATTTATGCACCTGTCTAATTTTGTTTTAATGCATATTGCGCATTTTCTGTTAATCCAATAAACCTCATTTCACTACTGAAATATTACTGTGTCCTTTAGTTATTTGATAGGTCAAAATGAAATTCCTGATCCAACACACGAATATTTATAAATGACAATCATGGAAATTGTCAGGGGTTCCTAAACTTTTGCATACAACTGTGTATATATATAGATATATATATATATATATATATATTTTTTTTTTTTTGATACACCACCTGAAGTGTATTAGAAACTGTACACACTCTATTAGATACCGTGTACACCACCAGAAGTGTAGTAGAAACTGTAAACACTATATTAGATACTGTGTACACCGCCTGCACTGTATTAGAAACTGTACAATGGCTACTTTGCATTTTATACAGTGTACACCACCAGAAGTGCAGTAGAAACTGTACATACTGTATTAGATACTGTGTACACTGCCTGCACTGTATTAGAAACTGTACTACGGCTGCACTGTATTGTGTACTGTGTACACCACCAAAAGTGTAGTAGAAACTGTACACACTGTATTAGATACTGTGTACACCGCCTGCACTGTATTGGAAACTGTACTACAGCTGCACTGTATTGTGTACTGTGTACACCACCAGAAGTGTAGTAGAAACTTTACACACTGTATTAGATACTGTGTACACCACCAGAAAAGTAGTAGAAACTGTATACACTGTATTGGATACTGTGTACACCACATGCACTGTAGTAGAAATTGTACTATGGCTGCAATATATTGTGTACTGTATACAGCAGTATGTAGTTGAAACTGTACACACTGTATTAGATGCTGTGTACACGACCAGAAAACTAGTAGAAACTGTACACACTGTATAAGATACTGTGTACACCGCTTGCACTGTATTAGAAATTGTACTACAGCTGCACTGTATTTTGTACTGTGTACACCACCAGAAGTGCAGTAGAAACTTTACACACTGTATTAGATACTGTATACACCACCATAAAAGTAATAGCAACTGTACACACTGTATTATATACTGTGTACACTACCTGCACTTTATTAGAAACTGTACTATGACTGCACTGTATTTTAAACTGTGTACACCACCAGAAATGTAGTAGAAACTGTACACATTAAATTATATAGTGTACACCGCCTGCACTGTATTAGAAACTGTACTACAGATGCACTGCATTGTGTACTGTGTATGCCACCAGAAGTGTAGTAGAAACTGTACACACTGTATTAGATGCTGTATAGACTGCCTGCACTGTGTTAGAATCTGTACTATGGCTGCACTTTATTGTGTACTGTATACAACACCAGAAGTGTAGTAGAAACTGTACACACTGTATTAGATACTGTGTACACCACCAGAAGTGTAGTAGAAACTGTACATACTGTATTAGATACTGTGTACACTGCATGCACTGTATTAGAAACTGTACTACGGCTGCACTGTATTGTGTACTGTATACACCACCAGAAAAGTAGTAGAGACTGTACACACTGCATTAGATACTGTGTACACCACCTGAAGTGTATTAGAACTTGTGCACACTGTATTAGATACTGTGTACACCACCAGAAAAGTAGTAGAAACTGTACACACTGTATTAGATACTGTCTACACCGCCTGCACTGTATTAGAAACTGTACTATGGCTGCACTGTATTGTGTACTGTGTATACCACCAGAAATGTATTAGGAACTGTACACACTGTATTAGATACTGTGCACACCGCCTGCACTGTATTAAAAACTGTACTATGGCTGCACTGCTTTGTGTACTGTGTACTCTACAAGAAGTGTAGTAGAAACTGTACACACTATATTAGATACTGTGTACACCGCCTGCACTGTATTAGAAACTGTACAATGGCTGCACTGTATTTCATACTGTGTACACCACCAGAAGTGTAGTAGAAACTGTACACACTGTATTAGATACTGTGTACACGCCTGCACTGTATTAGAAACTGTACAATGGCTGCACTGTATTTTATATTGTGTACACCACCAGAAGTGTAGTAGAAACTGTACACACTGTATTAGATACTGTGTACACCACCAAAAGAGTAGTAGAAACTATACATACTGCATTAGATACTGTGCACACTGCCTCAAGTGTATTAGAACTTGTACACACTGTATTAGTGTGACAGACCTAGTGGGGACAGAGGCTGTTGGAGAGGACTGAACACAAGCCTCTTGCCTTTTGATTATGGGCCCTGGATTTTCAAGGGAACAATACTCTTTGTGAGGTGAATTAGAAATCCAGTCTGAACTGTACTAGTCGGACTCAGTCGTTTATATATGTATATATTGTATGTTGTTTGATTTATACTGTTGGGGCACATACTGTGAGGAGATGCTGGTGTCATCAACTCCAACTACCTGTCTTGTTCTCTGCTATTATGTGTTATGTTAATTGAATGAGCTGATCACATTGTCCTCTATACAATGTAGGAGACGGAACGACTCCTATTGGAGCTGCTGCTATTGTGAGAAAATGTCCTGTGATAATTAGCTCAGTCTGGGCAAAAGGTCATGTCTCAATCACCTAGGCTGTATAAAGGATTAGTTAATTAGCTCCAGCAGAAGAGCTGCTATCAGGGCCAAAGTTCACTGTGCTCTGCTCAGCACCAACAGTGGCTTCGGCCTTCTTGAGAGAAGAGGTAGTCGGCCTTTCTCCCACAACACTGACAGGGACATGTGATTTTCTGCCAGCAGCATCTATGGAGTTAAAACAAACTTCTCCAGCTGAAGATCTGGTAACTGAACAGAGGGTCCAAGACCTCTGTCCCACACTTTTACCAATTCCAGAGACTGGGGATTTAATAGACGTTTCTGTAGAGGAGGAACCACCTGTCAAACCCCCAGCAGAAGTGCTGGCAACCGGACAGAGGGTCCAAGACCTCTGCCCCACACCTGCAGCAATTGTGGAGGCCCAAGGTGAGGAGGTGGCAGTCTATCACTGGCTGCAGATCAGGATCCAAGGAGAGAATGCAGTCATCACCTTACAACTGCAGCTTGATCTGGTGTCGGTGGATGGGGCTTCAGTCCCCACCTGTATATCCCAGGGATGCTGGGCAGTCGGCCCAGATCCCCAACAGCATGATGGAGTGAGCCCAGTCCCCCTGTCTTCTCTCCAGCGGCAGAAAGGACTCCAGGGAGAAGGGCCAGTCCAGGCCTCTCCCCAGCGGCAGATATGTTCTCTGAGAGAGGCAGAGGTTGGCTGGGTGAGTAATACTCTGTTTAGAACAATTTGTTTGGGGTACTGTGTGGGTACAGGCATTAGAGGACTGGAACTATGGACTAACTTCGGAGTCAACCCGTCTGGGGTCTCCTCCTGTGTAAGTCTCTTGCCGAAAGGGGAGAAATGTGACAGACCTAGTCGGGACAGAGGCTGTTGGAGAGGACTGAACGCAAGCCTCTTGCCTTTTGATTATGGGCCCTGGATTTTCAAGGGAACAATACTCTTTGTGAGGTGAATTAGAAATCCAGTCTGAACTGTACTAGTCGGACTCAGTCGTGTATATATGTATATATTGTATGTTGTTTGATTCATACTGTTGGGACACATACTGTGAGGAGATGCTGGTGTCATCAACTCCAACTACCTGTCTTGTTCTCTGCTATAATGTGTTTATGTTAATTGAATAAGCTGATCACATTGTCCTCTATACAATGTAAGAGGCGGAACGACTCCTATTGGAGCTGCTGCTATTGTGAGAAAATGTCCTGTGATAATTAGCTCAGTCTGGGCAAAAGGTCATGTCTCAATCACCTAGGCTGTATAAAGGATTAGTTAATTAGATCATGTTAATTAGGTTAATTAGGTTACGTTTGTATTGTTAGAGTAATATGAGCAGGAGGGGGGAACTTCATCTTCCCCTGTATATAAGACTGTATTCTGGTTCTGAATAAAGAGAGTTCATGTTAGCAACAAGCAAGTGTCGCCTTGTTTTGTGCCCAGAGAGGTTAGTCCTGATGTACTCCAAGACTGGTGTTGTCTAGTTCTTGGGGGTTCCTATAGCCAGATCCATTGGACTCGTGTTCCAGAACTTAGGAAGCGGTATACTGACGGAATCACTCAAGCGGAGTGAGGGACGTTCCGTGACATTGGTGGCAAGCAGCGGGAAAGCTTCCGGCAGTCTGGGAAATCTAAACCTCCAGCTGGATCCAAGATCAGGATAGCAGACTTCAGTCACCCCAGCAGAGATATGGACCTGGCATCAGAGTTCCCGGGGCTGCTGCGGATCATCCTTTCAACATACACCAGGACTGTGTCTGAGGATGAATACCTGGAGCTTAGGCAGCAAATTCGGGTGGAGCTCTGGATTGGAGCCATCCAGCTCGCTGGTATAAAACAGGGCAAGTGCTTTCCAACCCAAGAGCAACGGGCCAGTGACCAACGGGCATTGTGGATGGCATTCCTGGGAGAGCGGCCCCAGCAGCAATGGGTGACTGAGTTGGACAGGCTGGTGCAGCAGGAGATAGAGCTGGACAATAGTTATCGGGCTCTGAAATGGCACGCAGAGGAGGGATATTTAGGGGAGACAACAGAATGCTCTCCGGAGGGATATGACTTTGGATGCCCTGGATTGCTGTGGGAGAGCCTTACAGATCAGTTTATGTTTGGCGATGAAGGGGAACCTGACCTTGAGGACCTACGAGAATATAGAGAGGCTATGCTCGGTCTTGCAGGGGTCTCAGAGCTCAAACCTGATCTGGACCATTTGCTAAGGAAGGAACAGCATCTGGAAAGGGCATACAGGAAACTGCTAGAACACGTTCAGCAGCATGCCAGAGAATCGGCAGTGGAAAATCTGGAGATTGCCATCCCCAAACCTGAAATGCTGACAACAGGGCAGAGCTCTGCTAAACTCTGCCCAGCAATGATAACATCTTCTGGGTTCCATGGACAGGAGATGGTGAACCTATAGCCCCAGACATCAATTGCAGAGACATGGGATTTGATTGACTTTTCTGCTGAGGAAGAACAACCTGATGAGCCTCCAGCAGAAGAGCTGCTATCAGGGCCAAAGTTCACTGTTCTCTGCTCAGCACCAACAGTGGCTTCGGCCTTCTTGAGAGAAGAGGTAGTCGGCCTTTCTCCCACAACACTGACAGGGACATGTGATTTTCTGCCAGCAGCATCTATGGAGTTAAAACAAACTTCTCCAGCTGAAGATCTGGTAACTGAACAGAGGGTCCAAGACCTCTGTCCCACACTTTTACCAATTCCAGAGACTGGGGATTTAATAGATGTTTCTGTAGAGGAGGAACCGCCTGGCAAACCCCCAGCAGAAGTGCTGGCAACCGGACAGAGGGTCCAAGACCTCTGCCCCACACCTGCAGCAATTGTGGAGGCCCAAGGTCAGGAGGTGGCAGTCTATCACGGGCTGCAGATCAGGATCCAAGGAGAGAATGCAGTCATCACCTTACAACTGCAGCTTGATCTGGTGTCGGTGGATGGGGCTTCAGTCCCCACCTGTATATCCCAGGGATGCTGGGCAGTCGGCCCAGATCCCCAACAGCATGATGGAGTGAGCCCAGTCCCCCTGTCTTCTCTCCAGCGGCAGAAAGGACTCCAGGGAGAAGGGCCAATCCAGGCCTCTCCCCAGCGGCAGATATGTTCTCTGAGAGAGGCAGAGGTTGGCTGGGTGAGTAATACTCTGTTTAGAACAATTTGTTTGGGGTACTGTGTGGGTACAGGCATTAGAGGACTGGAACTATGAACTAACTTCGGAGTCAACCCGTGTGGGGTCTCCTCCTGTGTTAGTGTCCTGCCGAAAGGGGAGAAATGTGACAGACCTAGTCGGGACAGAGGCTGTTGGAGAGGACTGAACGCAAGCCTCTTGCCTTTTGATTATGGGCCCTGGATTTTCAAGGGAACAATACTCTTTGTGAGGTGAATTAGAAATCCAGTCTGAACTGTACTAGTCGGACTCAGTCGTGTATATATGTATATATTGTATGTTGTTTGATTCATACTGTTGGGACAGATACTGTGAGGAGATGCTGGTGTCATCAACTCCAACTACCTGTCTTGTTCTCTGCCATAATGTGTTTATGTTAATTGAATAAGCTGATCACATTGTCCTCTATACAATGTAAGAGACGGAACGACTCCTATTGGAGCTGCTGCTATTGTGAGAAAATGTCCTGTGATAATTAGCTCAGTCTGGGCAAAAGGTCATGTCTCCATCACCTAGGCTGTATAAAGGATTAGTTAATTAGCTCATGTTAATTAGGTTAATTAGGTTACGTTTGTATTGTTAGAGTAATATGAGCAGGAGGGGGGAACTTCATCTTCCCCTGTATATAAGACTGTATTCTGGTTCTGAATAAAGAGAGTTCATGTTAGCAACAAGCAAGTGTCGCCTTGTTTTGTGCTCAGAGAGGTTAGTCCTGATGTACTCCAAGACTGGTGTTGTCTAGTTCTTGGGGGTTCCTATAGCCAGATCCATTGGACTCGTGTTCCAGAACTTAGGAAGTGGTATACTGACGGAAGCACTCAAGCGGAGTGAGGGACGTTCCGTGACAATTAGATACTGTGTACACCACCATAAAGTAGTAGAAACTGTACACACTGTATTAGATACTGTGTACACCACCTGCACTGTATTAGAAACTGTACTATGGCTGCACTGTATTAAAAACTGTATTATGGCTGTACTGTATTGTGTACTGTGTACACCACCAGAAGTGTAGTAGAAACTGTACACACTGTATTAGATAGTGTACACTGCCTGCACTGTATTAGAAACTGTACTATGGCTGCACTGTATTGTGTACTGTGTACACCACCAGAAGTGTAGTAGAAACTGTACACACTGTATTAGATACTGTGTACACCGCCTGCACTTTATTAGAAACTGTACAACGGGTGCACTGTATTTCATACTGTGTACACCAACAGAAGTGTAGTAGAGACTGTACACACTGTATTAGATACTGTGTATACCACCTGCACTGTATTAGAAACTGCACTATGGCTGCACTGAATTGTGTACTGTATACACCACCAGATGTGTAGTAGAAACCGTACACACTGTATTAGATACTCTGTACACCATCAGAAAAGTAGTAGAAACTGTACACACTGCATTAGATACTGTGTACACCACCTGAAGTGTATTAGAACTTGTGCACACTGTATTAGATACTGTGTACACCACCTGTAAAGTAGTAGAAACTGTACACACTGTATTAGATACTGTGTACACCGCCTGCACTGTATTAGAAACTGTACTACGGCTGCACTGTATTGTGTACTGTGTACACCACCAGAAGTGTAGTAGAAACTGTACACACTGTATTAGATACCGTGTACACCACCTGCACTGTATTAGAAACTGTACAAGGGCTGCACTGTATTTTATATTGTGTACACCACCAGAAGTGTAGTAGAAACTGTACACACTCTATTACATACTGTGTACACCGCCTGCACTGTATTAGAAACTGCACTATGGCTGCACTGAATTGTGTACTGTATACACCACCAGAAGTGTAGTAGAAACTTTACACACTGTATTAGATACTGTATACACCACCAAAAAAGTAGTAGAAACTGTACACACTGCATTAGATACTGTGTACACCGCCTGAAGTGTATTAGAACTTGTATACACTGTATTAGATACTGTGTACACCACTAGAAAACTAGTAGAAACTGTACACACTGTATTAGATACTGTGCACACCGCCTGCACTGTATTAGAAACTGTACAACGGCTGCACTGTATTTCATACTGTGTACACCACCAGAAGTGTAGTAGAAACTGTACACACTGTATTAGATACTGTGTACACCGCCTGCACTGTATTAGAAACTGTACTACGGCTGCACTGTATTTTATACTGTGTACACCACCAGAAGTGTAGTAGAAAATGTACACACTGTATTAGATAGTGTACACCACCTGCACTGTATTAGAAACTGTACTATGGCTGCACTGTATTAAAAACTGTATTATGGCTGCACTGTATTGTGTACTGTGTACACCACCAGAAGTGTAGTAGAAACTGTACACACTGTATTAGATACTGTGTACACCACCAGAAAAGTAGTAGAAACTGTACACACTGCGTTAGATACTGTGTACACCACATGCACTGTATTAGAGCTTGTACACACTGTATTAGATATTGTGTACACCATCAGAAAAGTAGTAGAAACTGTACACACTGTATTAGATACTGTGTACACCGCCTGCACTGTATTAGAAACTGTACTATGGCTGCACTGAATTGTGTACTGTGTACACCACCAGAAGTGTAGTAGAAACTGTACGCACTGTATTAGATACTGTGTACACCACCATAAAAGTAGTAGAAACTGTACACACTGCATTAGATACTGTGTACACCACATGCACTGTATTAGAGCTTGTACACACTGTATTAGATATTGTGTACACCATCAGAAAAGTAGTAGAAACTGTACACACTGTATTAGATATTGTATAGACTGCCTGCACTGTATTAGCAACTGTACTATGGCTGCACTGTATTGTGTACTGTATACACCACTAGAAGTGTAGTAGAAACTGTACACACTGTATTAGATACTGTGTACAAAACCAGAAGTGTAGTAGAAACTGTAAACATTATATTAGATACTGTGTACACCGCCTGCACTGTATTAGAAACTGTACAATGGCTACTTTGCATTTTATATTGTGTACACCACCAGAAGTGTAGTAGAAACTGTACATACTGTATTAGATACTGTGTACACCGCCTGCACTGTATTAGAAACTGTACAATGGCTACTTTGCATTTTATATTGTGTACACCACCAGAAGTGTAGTAGAAACTGTACACACTGTATAAGATACTGTGTACACCACCAGAAAAGTAGTAGAAACTGTACACACTGCATTAGATACTGTGTACACCGCCTGAAGTGTATTAGAACTTGTGCACTGATTAGATACTGTGTACACCACCAGAAAAGTAGTAGAAACTTTACACACTGTATTATATACTGTGTATACCGCCTTCACTGTATTAGAAACTGTACTACGGCTGCACTGTAATGTGTACTTGGTACACCACCAGACGTGTAGTAGAAACTGTACACACTGTATTAGATACTGTGTACACCACCTGCACTGTATTAGAAACTGTACAGTGGCTGCACTGTATTTTATATTGTGTACACCACCAGAAGTGTAGTAGAAACTGTACACACTGTATTAGATACTGTGTGCACCGCCTACACTGTATTAGAAACTGCACTATGGCTGCACTGTATTGTGTACTGTATACACCACCAGAAGTGTAGTAGAAACTGTACACACTGTATTAGATACTGTGTACACCACCAAAAAAGTAGTAGAAACTATACACACTGCATTAGATACTGTGTGCACCGCCAAAGTGTATTAGAACTTGTACACACTGTATTAGATACTGTGTACACCACCTGCACTGTATTAGAAACTGTACAATGGTTGCACTATATGTTATACTGTGTACACCACCAGAAGTGTAGTATAAACTACGATAATTCTCCCACTCTTCAAGGCTCTGGTCCGGCCGCACCTGGAGTATGCTGTCCAGTTCCGGCCACCAGTCCTCAGGAAGGATGTACTGGAAAGGGAGCAAGTACAAAGAAGGGCAACAAAGCTAATAAAGGGTCTGGAGGATCTTAGTTATGAGGAAAGGTTGCGAGCACTGAACTTATTATCTCTGGAGAAGAGACGCTTGGGAGGGGATATGGTTTCAATTTACAAATACCGTACTGGTGACCCCACAATAGGGATAAAACTTTTTTGCAAAGGAGAGTTTAACAAGACTCATGGCCACTCATTAAAATTAGAAGAAAAGAGGTTTAACCTTAAACTACGTAGAGGGTTCTTTACTGTAAGAGTGGCAAGGATGTGGAATTCCCTTCCACAGGCGGTGGTCTCAGCGGGGAGCATTGATAGCTTCAAGAAACTATTAGATAAGCACCTGAATGACCGCAACATACAGGGATATATAATGTAATACTGACACATAATCACACACATAGGTTGGACTTGATGGACTTGTGTCTTTTTTCAACCTCACCTACTATGTAACTATGTAACTGTACACACTGTATTAGATACTGTATAGACTGCCTGCAATGTATTAGAATCTGTACTACGGCTGCACTGTATTGTGTACTGTGTACACCACCAGAAGTGTAGTAGAAACTGTACACACTGTATTAGATAGTGTACACCGCCTGCACTGTATTAGAAACTGTACTATGGCTGCACTGTATTAGAAACTGTACTATGGCTGCACTGTATTGTGTACTGTGTACACCACCAGAAGTGTAGTAGAAACTGTACACACTGTATTAGATAGTGTACACCGCCTGCACTGCATTAGAAACTGTACTATGGCTGCACTGTATTAGAAACTGTACTATGGCTGCACTGTATTGTGTACTGTGTACACCACCAGAAGTGTAGTAGAAAAACTGTACACACTGTATTAGATACTGTGTACACCGCCTGCAATTTATTAGAAACTGTACAACGGCTGCACTGTATTTCATACTGTGTACACCACCAGAAGTATAGTAGAAACTGTACACACTGTATTAGATACTGTGTACACCCCCTGCAGGTTATTAGAAACTGCACTACGGCTGCACTGTATTGTGTACTGTATACACCACCAGAAGAGTAGTAGAAACTATACACACTGTATTAGATAGTGTGTACACCACCAGAAAAGTAGTAGAAACTGTACACACTGTATTAGATACTGTGTACACTGCTTGCACTGTATTAGAAACTGTACAATGGCTGCACTGTATTGTATACTGTGTACACCACCAGAAAAGTAGTAGAAACTGTATTAGATACTGTGTACACCGCCTGAACTGTATTATAAACTGTACTACGGCTGCACTGTATTTTATACTGTGTACACCACCAGAAGTGTAGTAGAAACTGTACACACTGTATTAGATAGTGTACACCGCCTACACTCTATTAGAAACTGTACTATGGCTGCACTGTATTAGAAACTGTATTATGGCTGCACTGTATTAGAAACTGTATTATGGCTGCACTGTATTGTGTACTGTGTACACCACCAGAAGTGTAGTAGAAACTGTACACACTGTATTAGATACTGTGTACACCACCAGAAAAGTAGTAGAAACTGTATACACTGCATTAGATACTGTGTACACTGCCTGCACTGTATTAGAGCTTGTACACACTGTATTAGATACTGTGTACACCACCATAAAAGTAGTAGAAACTGTACATACTGTATTATATACTGTGTTCACTGCGTGAAGTGTATTAGAAACCTTACACCACCGAATGCACTGTACATATAGGCTACAAAAAATGCAGAGAGCGAGAGAAAGAGAGCAAAATTATGAAGCAGATTTTAAAGATCTACGACTTTTTCTATGTACACAAAAGGCCTATTTCTCTCAAATATTGTTCACAAATTTGTCTAAATCTGTGTTAGTGAGCACTTCTCCTTTGCCGAGATAATCCATCCACCTCACAGGTGTAGCATATCTAGATGCTGATTAGATAGCATGATTATTGCACAGGTGTGTCTAAGGCTGGCCACAATAAAAGTGCACTCTAAAATGTGCAGTTTTACTGTATTGGGGGTCGGGGGGATCGGGGGAGGTCCGAAAACCAGTCAGTATCTGGTGTGACCACCATTTGGCTCATGCACTGCAGCACATCTCCATCGCATAGAGTTAAACAGGTTGTTGATTGTGGCCTGTGGAATGTTGGTCTGTTCCTTTTCAATGGCTGTGTGAAGTTGCTGGATATTGGCAGGAACTGGAACACACTGTATACACTGATCCAGAGCATCCCAAACATGCTCAATGGGTGACATGTCCGGTGAGTATGCTGGCCATGCAAGAACTGGGATATTTTCAGTTTCCAGGAATTGTGTACTAATCCTTGCAACATGGGGCCGTGCATTATCATGCTGCAACATGAGGTGATGGTCCTGGAAGAATGGCACAACAATGGGCCTCAGGATCTCGTCACAGTATCTCTGTGCATTCAAAATGCCATCAATAAAATACACCTGAGTTCGTTGTCAATAGCATACGCCTGCCCATACCATAACCCCACCACCACTATGGGCCACTTGATCCACAACGTTGACATCAGCAAACTGCTCACCCACACGACACCATACATGCTTTCTGCCATCTGCCCTGTACAGTGAAAAACGCGATTCATCCATGAAGAGAACACCTCTTCAAAGTGCCAGACGCCATCCAATGTGAGCATTTGCCCACTCAAGTCGGTTACAACGATGAACTGCAGTCAGGTCGAGACCCTGATGAGGACGACAAGCATGCAGATGAGCTTCCCTGAGATGGTTTCTGACAGTTTGTGCAGGAATTCCTTGGTTATGCAAACCAATTGTTGCAGCAGCTGTCCAGGTGGCTGGTCTCACACGATCTTGGAGGTGAAGATGCTGGATGTGGCGGTCCTGGGCTGGTGTTGTTACACATGGTCTGCGGTTGTGGGGCCGGTTGCATGTACTGCCAAATTTTCTAAAATGCCTTTGGAGGTGGCTTATGGAAGAGAAATGAACATTCAATTCAAGGGCAACAGCTCTGGTGGACATTCCTGCATCTTTGCCATTGTGCTGTGTGATAAAACTGCATATTTTAGAGTGACCTTTTATTGTGGCCAGCCTAAGGCACACCTGTGCAATAATCATGCTGTCTAATCAGCATCTTGATAGGCAAAACCTGTGAGGTGGATGGATTATCTCGGAAAAGGAGAAGTGCTCACTAACAATAACTAATTTGTGAATAATATTTGAGAGAAATAGGCCTTTAGTGTACATAGAAAAAGTCATAGATCTTTAAGTTCAGCTCATGATAAATAGGGGCAAACACAAACATGTTGCATTTATAATTTTGCTCAGTGTATATATACGAGACTGTATATATACAGGTAAAAGCCAGTAAATTAGAATATTTTGAAAAACTTGATTTATTTCAGTAATTGCATTCAAAAGGTGTAACTTGTACATTATATTTATTCATTGCACACAGACTGATGCATTCAAATGTTTATTTCATTTAATTTTGATGATTTGAAGTGGCAACAAATGAAAATCCAAAATTCCGTGTGTCACAAAATTAGAATATTGTGTAAGGGTTAAATTTTGAAGACACCTGGTGCCACAAACTAATCAGCTGATTAACTCAAAACACCTGCAAAGGGCTTTAAATGGTCTCTCAGTCCAGTTCTGAAGCCTACACAAACATGGGGAAGACTTCAGATTTGACAGCTGTCCAAAAGGCGACCATCGACACATTGCACAAGGAGGGAAAGACACAAAAGGTTATTGCTGAAGAGGCTGGCTGTTCTCAGAGCTCTGTGTCCAAACACATTAATAGAGAGGCAAAGGGAAGGAAAAACTGTGGTCAGAAAAAGTGTACAAGCGATAGGGATCACCGCGCCCTAGTCAAGATTGTGAAAAAAAACCCCTTCAAAAATGTGGGGGAGATTCACAAGGAGTGGACAGCTGCTGGAGTCAGTGCTTCAAGATCCACCACCAAGAGACGCTTGAAAGACATGGGTTTCAACTGCCGCATACCTCGTGTCAAGCCACTGTTGACCAAGAAACAGTGCGAAAAGCGTCTCACCTGGGCTAAGGAAAAAAAGAGCTGGACTGCTGCTGAGTGGTCCAAAGTCATGTTTTCTGACGAAAGCAAATTTTGCATTTCCTTTGGAAATCGAGGTCCCAGAGTCTGGAGGAAGACAGGAGAGGCACAGGATCCACGTTGCCTGAAGTCTAGTGTAAAGTTTCCACCTTCAGTGATGGTTTGGGGTGCCATGTCATCTGCTGGTGTCGGTCCACTCTGTTTCCTGAGATCCAGGGTCAACGCAGCCGTCTACCAGCAAGTTTTAGAGCACTTCATGCTTCCTGCTGCTGACCTGCTCTATGGAGATGGAGATTTCAGGTTCCAACAGGACTTGGCGCCTGCACACAGCGCAAAATCTACCCGTGCCTGGTTTACGGACCATGGTATTTCTGTTCTAAATTGGCCAGCCAACTCCCCTGACCTTAGCCCCATAGAAAATCTGTGGGGTATTGTGAAAAGGAAGATGCAGAATGCCAGACCCAACAACGCAGAAGAGTTGAAGGCCACTATCAGAGCAACCTAGGCTCTCATAACACCTGAGCAGTGCCAGAAACTCATCGACTCCATGCCACGCCGCATTAATGCAGTAATTGAGGCAAAAGGAGCTCCAACCAAGTATTGAGTATTGTACATGCTCATATTTTTCATTTTCATACTTTTCAGTTGGCCAACATTTCTAAAAAATCCCTTTTTTGTATTAGCCTTAAGTAATATTCTAATTTTGTGACACACGGAATTTTGGATTTTCATTTGTTGCCACTTCAAATCATCAAAATTAAATGAAATAAACATTTGAATGCATCAGTCTGTGTGCAATGAATAAATATAATGTACAAGTTACACCTTTTGAATGCAATTACTGAAATAAATCAAGTTTTTCAAAATATTCTAATTTACTGGCTTTTACCTGTATATATATATATATATATATAATATAATATAATACACCACCTGAAGTGTATTAGAAATAGTACACCACCGAATGCACTGTAGATATAGACTACACTAGCTGCAGAGTATATATATATATATATATATATATATATATATATATTATAAATACACCGCCTGAAGTATTAGAAACAGTACCACCACCTAATACACTGTAGATGTAGGCTACACTGGAAGCAGAGTATATATATATATATATATATATATATATATATATATATATATATATATATATATTTATTTATTTATGGTTGGAGCCCTATGTCCGATATGGACATAGATAACATTTATAGTTTAAGATAAGACTTACCATCGGAAATAGACCTGGAAGTGTGGACTTACCATATGAAATGGACCTGAAAGTGTGCCTTGGTCTAATGGCCGGTATGCCAAAATAAGGGGGCATAACCTGGTTTAAGAAATGATTATTCTGTAAAGAGAAATGAATAGTTGAGAAATGCTGTGAAATGGGGATGGGAGGGTGGGTATCGCGCACAGGAAACCGACAAGCACCACAGGTGAGCGGGCTGCTTAAATACCCCCCGGGCTCCTCCCATAAATTCAGGCCACCATACTGGCCTTCCTACTTATGGTTGGAGCCCTATGTCCGATATGGACATAGATAACATTTATAGTTTAAGATAAGACTTACCATCGGAAATAGACCTGGAAGTGTGGACTTACCATATGAAATGGACCTGAAAGTGTGCCTTGGTCTAATGGCCGGTATGCCAAAATAAGGGGGCAAAAACATTCAGGTAGGGGTATAATATTTTATTGGTTTTCAGTTATTCATTGAGCCAATTTGGAAAATGCCTGTGCCATCTCTACTTGAGGATTGGGGATATACCGGGCGAAGCAGTCTGATTTCCACCTGCCTAGTCTTTTGATGACGTGGTCTGGGACCCCATGGCGGGATGCTGCGGAGGCTGCTCCGATACGAAAGGAGTGTCCGGAGTACTGACTGGGGTTAAGGTGAAGATTGCGGAGAAGTATCCTTATGTGTTTCACAAACTGACAGGCGCTTAAGGGTTTAACTGGGAATGGTAGAAGAGGACTGGTGTCCGGTTGTTCAGGCAGGAGTGACAGGAGACGGTTGAGTACGGTGACTGGACACCAGCTGTTATTGGTTTTGTAGAGGTGAATGTCCACTCCAGAGCCTGTTTGCTGGGTTTTAGAAACCTCGAGGTGAAGAATGAAATGGTCTTGGTAGCGAAGCAAGTGCCGTCTGCATAGTACTTGGTCTGTGGGGTTGTTACAGGTGAACTCGCCAGGTCGCAAGAACCCGTAGTAAGCCAAATATATGGCTGCTTGTAGGATCGTGCTGGGGAGCAGACCGAATAGAGAAGTAGCCAGAATAGTCGACATATCCCTGAAGATGGGCCCCGTAATGGGTAAGCGCTTGGTACTGATCACTGGTTGTTGTTTCTGAATGCCCCTTAGGATGGCTCGTATAGCGTGTGATGAGAACAGTGAAGATTTTGTGGGGTCTTCAAGAGTCAAGAAATGTTGTATGCCGGCTAGGTATAGCCGAATGGTATTGTAAGATAAGGATAGCTGAGTGTGGCCGTATGAAGTGAAGGCCAGTACCTGTTTGACATCTGTTGGTCCTTTACAGCAGGATGTGAGGAATTTATTGAACGCCCTCCAAGCTGTCTGGTAGGCTTTGAGTGTGTTATGAGAGAGTGAGTGATTGATGAGCTGCGTTGCTCCTTGTAAATGTTGAACTAGTCCAGGGTCAGCTGTGACCAGACAGGGATAGGGGCCGACACTGGTTCGGCTCCAGGAACCTGTTTGAAAAAGGAGGTGTAGTTAAAACGTGACAGTGCGTCAGCAGCTAAATTGTATCTGCCTGGAATAAATGCACAGTGTATGTTAAACTGATGCTGTAAAGACAGTTGTACCAATCTGCGCAGGAAGGACATGACTGATAGGGACTTGGACTTGCCTTTGTTGATGATGTCTGCCGTGGCCTGATTGTCGGTGGTGAAGACCACGGTTTGCCCTGTCCAATGGTGACCCCGGAGTTGTGCAGCTGCCACTATGGGATAAAGTTCGAAGAGGGAAGATGTTCGGATAAAGCCGGGTATCAACAGTATCTGTTGAGGCCAGGGTCCTGAAAACCATTGGTGGCCAAAAATTGCCGCGAAACCTGTGGAAGCTGCAGCGTCTGTCACCACCTGGGGGGAAAGGGCCGAAACTATGGGTATAAATAGGGATATGCCGTTCCAGGCGGACAGGAATTCCTCCCACATAGATAGGTCCGCTATTGCTGCGGAGTCTAGATTTAGGATCTGATCGGGGTCTTGTGTTTCTGACAGGAATCTCAGCAGACGTGACACGAAGGTGCGGCCTTGTGGAATAATTTGCATGGCGAAATTAAGCATTCCCAGGAAAGATTGCAACTGCTTTTTGGTACACCCCTTGGTGTGGGTGAATTTGTGAAGGACCGTCCTAATGCGGGTTAGTTTGTCGAGGGGGAGACTGGCTTGCATAGTGCAGGTGTCTAAGTTGACCCCGAGAAAGGTGATGTTGTGTGCTGGGCCGTCGACTTTGTGCTCGGCGATGGGAACATTGAGATTTCCGAATACCACTCTGAATTTGTCGAGGTCTCCTGGGGGCTTGCTGGGAGGTTCTATTAGTAGGAAGTCATCCAGGTAATGGATGACTTCTTGGCACTGAGCCTTGTGTAACAGTATCCAAGCGAGGGACTGAGCGAATGTGTTGAAGAGCCAAGGGATACTCTTCGAACCAAATGTCAGTTTTGTGGCAAAATAATATGCCTCCTTCCACTTGATGCCATGCCAGCACCAAAGGGATGGGTGGATAGGCAGGAGCTTGAAGGCATCTGAGATGTCGGCTTTGGAAAGCCAGGCACCTGTACCTGCTTTGATGACTGCTTGGATTGCCATGTCCACGGAGGAATATTTTAGGGAGAATTCTTCGGAGGGGATCAGGGAATTGAGACTGGGGATGTGGGAAGAATGAGGCGCAGACAGGTCGTACACCAAACATAATTTATTTGTGAATTTGCCCTTGACAAGCCCAATAGGGCTGACTCTCCAAGTGCTGAAAGGGGGCTGAGTGAAGGGGCCTATAACGTACTCTCGGTCTACTTCTGCTTGTAAGAGCCGATCTATGGCTTGTTCGTCAATGGCTGCTGAACGAAGATTCCCACATTCGTAAGTACTGTGGGGTAGTGAAATGAGGCCGGTGTGAAACCCTACTGTGAACCCCTGGATAAGGTAGGTGGCCAGGGAGGGGGTGGGGTGTGAGGTGAGGTAGAGTCCTAGCCACACAACGTTGATCCGGCTTAGTCATGCCCTCTTCTGTTGTTTGACTTCGCACAAGTTTTTTGGGTGCGCTCTTTGGCAAAAGGTACAGATGTGGAGTAGGCGGCACTGACTGAAGTTGCAGGACCTGTAATTGTAATTATTGCAGATGGCTGCCCCTCCCACGGTTCGGACTGGGCGTCCGAATTTGTCCACCTGAGGCGTTTGTTCAGGGACCGACTGACCCTGAAGTGCACCGGAGGTAGAGGGAAATTTGAAGGGACGTCTGATTGTCGCATTGGCGCACCAGATGGCAGTGTGGGTGGAGGACTGGCAAATCGCACACAGGAGTGAGCGTAAGCCGGCAAAATGGCAGCAGAACAGCTCTGTGTCCATGAGACTCCAATTTGTTGTTGTTTGGAACTGTGTGAGTCTGGCTGCCGCCTTTGCGGAAAAGGAACGGTGGTAGACGTAAAAGGAAAATCCTCCATACTTGTAGCCCAGGTCTACTACCGTATGGAGGTACAAGTCCATCTCTTCCCTTCTGCTGGGGGCGGCTGAGCATAGGACGTCTCTCAGCATGCCAAAGGCCAAGGTGAACTCTGGGACAGATAACTTCCGGTTCAGTCTGGGGTCTTTGGCTTTAAGGACCACCGATATGTCACTCCAGGTGTAGGCCTTATTTTCTGCCAGATCGTGCACAGAAATAAGGAGAGAGGCCAGGTTGACAACCCTGCCGTCCAAAATGTCTTTCCTGATGCTGGTTGGAACCAAATGGGAGGGGTAGACAATTGGGCTCCAGCCTGTGGTACCTGCAGGAAGGGGTGTCAAGGTTTGGGTTGCGGTTGGGTCGGGGATAGCCGCGGCCAGTAGAGCCTCCAGGAGTGCCACCCTGGTTTGTACGTCTGTGACCGAGGCAGACAGGGACGACACCATCGAAGTTGTGAGATGGCTGAAGATATCGACTGGAGGGATGCCTGTTGGGTACTGGGTCCTGCTGGGGGGGAGAGGAGCTTGAACAGCTCGCCTTTCCTCGCTGTGGCGGGGAAGGGCACGCCTCTGCGTCTTAGCTCTGCCGTCAGTTTGGGGATAGTCCATTCCCTGAGGGACTGCACGCTGCCGCGCTCTGAGACCGGGGAAGGTGACAGAGGGGCCGTGAAGTCTTCGCTGCCGGCCTGAGACATGGTTGATCTGGTGAGGATATCCTGTCTTTGAGCTCGTGTTTTTTGGTTGACTGTAACCTATTGGGGGTGAAATGAATTTCAAGTTTTTGCTTTGATTCCCTGAGTCATACTTACCCGACTTATTTTCTCCCATTTTTTTTTTTTTTTTTTTACCTGGGGGGATATCGTCCAACCTGGTGCAGGGTGGACCTACTGAACTTTGACTGACCTGGAGGAAAATAAAAGGTGATAATTCGTGAAGGGTTTGCTGACTAACTTGAAGCAATGACTTGTATGGAGCTTGCAATCTTGTGACAATGAAATGATTTGAAATGTTTTCCTTTATTATGAAATGAGTGAACTCTCTTGCCGTGGCAGAGGTCCGGCTCGGTCGTGCCGTGACTGTGCCGACCGTGAACCGGGCTCTGGAGCATGTACTGAAATGAGGCAACTGAAAAACATTGGTGCACACCGGGACGAATTGGTGCATGTTTGATGCATCTGGATTCTAATCGGAGCGCAGTATGAAACTAAATGAGAGAAATGTTTTACCTTGACCGAGGCTCGAATTGGTTGTGCCGCATTTTGCGACTGGCAACGAACCGAGCTCTGGTATAGGTATGGATACGGCCGAAACAACTGAGGCATTCCGTGACGAATCGGTGCATCTCGGATGTGACTGGTTTCGAAACGGTGATGTCCTGTGGGAGTGAAATGAATGGTAGCAATTCCCATGACAGAGATGCGGATCGGTCGCCCGATATCGGCGACTAGCTACGATCCAGACTCTGGAGCATATTTCAGAAATGAGGCCGAGCCCTGGGGCACGCCGTAATGAATCGGTGCATCGAGGATGCGACTGGATTCGAAGCGGAGCGCGGTAAGTGCAGGTGTAACATTTGTTGCCATGACAGAGGCGCGAATCGGTCATGCCGCTGTAGCGACTGACTGCGAATCGGACTCTGGAGCATGTACTGAAATGTGGCAAATACCTGGGGCACGCTGAGACGAATCGGTGCATTTCCATGCGACTAAATTTGTATTGGAGCGTGATACGTGGCAGTGAAATGATAACCATGACAGAGGTACGAATCGGTGAGTCAAAAGCTACTGATAATGACGTGACTCTGGAGCATGTACTGAAATGAGGCCGTAACTACTGGGACACACCGGAGCGAATCGGTGCATCTTTAGGTGCGACTGGATTCAAATCGGAACACGGTACGTGACTGAAATGAGAAATGATTCGAAATGGTTTGAAATGTTAGAAATGTATTTAGAAATGTTCAGAAATGAGAAATGATTGGTATCGAACTGACGTGATTCGATAAGATTTGCGAATTGCGCATCGCTATGGCTGTCTACTGACGTATGTTAACAATTTAGACATGCCTGAAATGAAGCAACGCCTGCGTCGCGGTGGTTTCTCAGATAATGCGAAATGGTAACATAACTATAGTGCGAGTGATATGCATTGCGGTTACGTTTGTGAAATTTGCGAGTGATTCGTAAGTTTGATATCACGGTTTAGTGACATGATATCTAACAATGCGTGAAAACAAAAGTCCGACGGGACCCTACCTGCGACAGCCAAGCCAGACGCGTGGTACGAACTGCGAATCGGTAACACGGACTTCGAAACTCTCGAGCACGGAATTGCGAATGCGGGAACTTGCGAGACAAGAACTTGCGGACGCTGGTATTCCAATAGTCGCCCTAGTGACGTATATCGCGCACAGGAAACCGACAAGCACCACAGGTGAGCGGGCTGCTTAAATACCCCCCGGGCCGGGCTCCTCCCATAAATTCAGGCCACCATACTGGCCTTCCTATATATATATATATATATATATATATATATATATATATATGACTGTATCTATCTATCTATCTACAGTCATATAGATAGATAGACAGACAGACAGACAGATAGACAGATAGATACACTGCCTGCACTGACTGAATATTGAGTAAACACTGAATTTATAGTCTATGCTTATGCAGAGTATATATATATATATATCAATATATATATATATATATATATATATATATATATATGACTGACTATATATATATATATATATATCAAATACACTGCCATTAACTGAATAAGCTGCCTGCTTAATCTAACTCAAGCTATCTCTCTGTCCACGTCAACAACACTACACACGGCTGCAGTGTAATCAGCCTTATATAGTGTGTGACGTGGACTTAGTCCCCCTGAGCCATGATTGGCCAAAGGCACCTTGCCTTTGGCCAATTATGGCTCTCTCAGCAGAGCGTGCTGTGATTGGCCAAAGCATGCAGGTCAGGTGCAATCATCATACAGCAATGCACTGCGATCTTGCAGTGCATTATGGGGCTTTCTGCGGCACTCAAATTTCCCACGAACGCCCCATAATGTTCGCTGTTCTGTGAATGGGAGAAACACCCGATGTTTGAGTCTAACTTATGTTCGACCCCAACATCGAGCTCATCCCTAATTACAATCATGTTCAGCAATGAAAACCAAAATGTAGGGAAGAAATATTTCTGTTATTAACCATTTATCATGGTATACTATTGCTGTTAGAAAAATTGCATTTTCAAATTGTATTGTAGGTGATTCTGGCTATCCTTATCTGCCCTGGCTGCTAATACCACTCTTGAGCTGCTTAACATCTGCAGAATCTTGCTACAATGCAGCAATTACTAAGACAAGACGTGTCATTGAGCGGGCTTTTGGGGTTCTTAAAAGCAGGTTCCACTGTATCTCACTATCTGACGGTTTTCTGCGTTATAGCCCTGAAAAAGTTGTCGACATGTTTTTGGCCTGCTGCAACCTTCCTAACTTAGCCCATCATGCAGGGTTGCTCCTGGATATTGAGGTTCCAGACACTGATGAGGTCCCTATTCAACTAATCCCAGAATCTGAAAACAATGAGCGTGGCCATCAAGCCCATCAGTGCTTCATATGATGCTATTTCTCAAGGTATGCATCAACTCTTACTATGTACATCTTACCAGGTAGGTCGATCTGTTTTTGGTGAAAAGGGTGTGGTTGTTATAAAGGAACACAGGAAGTGGCTCCATATCAGGATGTCTAGGACCCTCTCACTTCAACACAAGCTGATCATTTCAGCAGCTTCTCTGGAATCTCTGTGCCCCTGCTTGAACATATGTCATGTGTACTGGCAGTGCATTAATTCTACACCAAAATCTTTGGCGATATCTTAGGCAAATATTTATGCCACACAAAACCATTACAGTATGTTTGCTTACAAAAACCTTTATTAAAACAAAAATTTAAAGCATAAAACCAATATGTTGGCCAATAATATTACTTTTAGGCTAAACAACCAGTGTTAGACCAGAACTGTGCAAATCCACTGTATTAACAAGTTATAGAGTATATGGAAAAGGAACGTAGGTGTCCCATCCCTCTTTCATACACACTGCTAAACATCCCCTCATCTAAGACCCCTTTCACACTGGGGCGCTTTGCAGGCGCTACAGGGCTAAAAATAGCACCTGCAAAGCTCCCTGAAAGAGCTGCTCCTGTTTCTCCAATGTGAAAGCCCGGGGGCTTTCACACTGGAGCCGTGCGCGGGCAGGACGCTGGAAAAAGTCCTGCTAGTAGCATCTTTGGAGCGGTGAAGGAGCAATGTGTATACCGCTCCTCCACCGCTCCTACCCGTTGAAATCAATGGGCAGTGCGGCTATACCGCCGGCAAAGCGCTGCTGCAGGTTTTAACCTTTTCTTGGCCGCTAGCCGGGAGTAAAAGCGTCCCGCTATCGGCCAAATAGCCCCGCGAAATTGACGGTACAGCTCTGCTTTACCGCCGACGCACCCACCGCCCCAGTGTGAAAGGGGCCTTAAGGATGAGATGTTTAGGTTCAAAGAACTAGGCTCAACAGTCTAGAATGACAATGGTGGAGATGTACTAAACCTGCAGCACATACAATCTTGCGCAGCTGGGCCTAGTAACCAATCAGCTACTAAGTGTTATTGTGCAAGCTTCATAGAACAAGCTGAATGTAGAAGCTGACTCGTTAGTATGACCAGCTGCACCTGAATTCTCTGTGCTCCAGTTTTAGTAAATAGCGTCCAATGGCTATTCTCAATATTCAAAAGCACACATGTGCCAAGATATAGCAATTACATGTTAGAACCCCTGGGAGTCTGTTTTTGCCATCTGTTTCCCATTGGTAAGATTCAGCCTCTCTTGTTTGGATGACAAAACAAATGTTATGTGGTTAAAGTCCTTTCACTCTCTGATCTGATAAGGACAGATAATTGAGATAGAGAGAGGGAACCTCCCTAACAGGGCACAGACAGCAGGAAACAAAGGACAGATGTTCTAACCACACTCTGCTGTATTTAAAACAAAAAAAAACATGTTACCCTCAGTTATACTTTCTTGCAGTGCAATACAAAAGTCACATATAAAAAGACACATTAGGCAAAAAACTGGGGGCTAGAGATGAACCTTAGAAAAAGGTGACAGCAGAGGGAGAGGTTCCCCATTGACAATGTCACATATGATGAAACGTGTCTGGAGGAGGATACGTGCTGACGTCACCATGCTGTCTCGCTAGGAGGATGGGTTTTGTTTTCAGCCGGCCAGCTCTGCTGTTTATGCGCAATTTTACTTTTTTAAGTGTAAGTGCAATACTTTTTTTTTTAATAAATACTGTTTAAGGCAATATTATGCTATGGTTGGTCTTCTCTCCTTATGCATGGCTGAGGTACTGAGCTTTTTTGTCTGAGTCGTACAGGGCCTGGAGCGTTTGGAGAATGCATGAAGTTATCCAATCAAAGCTTGCCAGATGATCTTCCATACAAGCAAAGGCCTTGGCTGGGCTATAGCCATCTGCCTGGTTTTGCTTGCCAGCTGGTAAGCGAGTTTTTCTTAAGGTGGTGACACATTTTGCTGATCAAGCTCACATTGGTGTCTGTTTTGGATCATAATTGAACTGTCATTTCATCACACATTTTTTACTTACAAGAAATTGTTTGGATTTACCTTAAAACAGTGCAGCTTCTCCTATCCAGGCAAAATCAGGTGGTGGATTAACGCCAAAAGACTTGTTAAGCCACTGTCTGAGTTAGGCTAGCCATACATTATACAATTTTCTTGTGCAACTTTGGTTTAGATTTACCAAAACCATATAATAGGAGGTCAAACCTAAACACTTTCAATTTGTATGCAATCAGGCAGGCCCTTCTACTACATAGTTAAAGGTAAATCTAAAGAAAATTGAATAAGAAAATTGTATGGTGTATGGCCAGCTTAAGTCAAGTTTCTTTTGACAATACTCTGTAGTACTTGAAAATAATTCCTGCATACATGCCTTCATGCCCTTAATTTCATCTTCAATGGCCTGTATAATTGACCCTCTAAGATTGCATAATGTTCTAGCTGTGCCTGGTGGAACCTCTCACTCTGTTGCTCAAAATCACATGGCTCTCGAACAAAATTACTTATGCATCATATCATATGCACAGGTCGTATTGGTGGCTTAGGCAAACCCAAATTGGCGTTAACATCTGCTGAACATTGGCGTAAATTGGTTTCTTTGCATTGGGAACTTTTAGACAGGTGGCCAAAGGTTGAGTAGCTCAGCATTGACATTAGGCTGCTGTTCTTGAGCCTGTCTGATGTAATCATTCTTGTCAGATGCAGAGAAGGTGACATCTTGAACATCTGGTTCCACAGAAAACAGTAGGATGTTTCCCTCCTCTGTGGGGTCATCTGCCAGAGAGCAGAGACTTACAGTGACACTATACCTTAGTTTTTTGTTTTTTTTTTAATCTTTATTTATCATTTTTCAATACAAAACATTTCCCGGAGAGGGCATGCCAGTAATACAAATCCCTCTATAAAATAAAAAAAAAAATAGACAGACTGACTCCACATGCCCGCCCCCTCCCCCCCTCCCGTCCCCTACCCCCCCCTGCGAGATGTACTTCTGTGGGTGCTAATCGCGACTTACTCGCTCCCTCCTCCATGATTGACCCTTCTTTGTTATGCCCATTTTATATGATCTCCCCTAAATAGGACCATGATTTTTTAAATTTAAGCCAGCCTGCCCATTTCCCCCCATGCTCCTTATCCTCATCTAGTTCCATTCCCCACCGGTCTAAGCACTCAACATTAAATATTTCATTGAGATCAAATAACCAGTCTCGCGTTTTGGGGCTTGAGGGGTTCAGCCAGTTTAGGGCAATCTGTCTCTTGGCCGTATCTAGTATTATAGGGAGCAAGGAGGTTTTGTAACTCTTGGCTGAGTCCTGAGTGCCGTGGAAGAGACAGACCCATGGGTCTTCCTCAATTTCCCTCCCCGTGATTTCCTTTGTCAGAGACAGGATTTTTTTCCAGAAGACCTTGATGATGGGGCATTCCCACCAGATATGGGACATTGTGCCCACGGTTGGGCATCCCCTCCAACAGGTGTTGCCCTTTGTCCCATCCATCTTGCTTACTCTGTCTGGGGTGGCATACCATCTTGCTAGGACTTTGTAGTGGATTTCCATTCTCCTATTATCTAGTGCTGAGTAGTGGACCAAGTTCAAAATTTTTCCTAACGTGTTTCCATTACAAAGTGACCCCAATTCCTGCTCCCACCTTTGGATGTACGGAGGCGTCGTATCCTCCTGTTCCGCCCCCAGTATTTTATAAATTTGGCCAATGACACCACCTGAGTACTCCGTCATGCAGAGTTTCTCCAGGGGTCTTAGCTCTTCCATGCTTCTTAGTGGCTTTGAAAGTTTTCCTATAAAATGGGAGAGCTGGAGATACCTCCACCTATCCATCACCCAAAGTTCTGATTCTCTACGCAGTTCCGTAAAAGTGCGTATTTTCCCCTTATTAATAAAATTTTTCAGTTGGAGGGCATCCTCTTTTTAACCAATTCCCTCCCACCACCCACATCCCTGGTTCAAAAAATAAATTATTTTTCATATATATTAACGGTGAATTATATGACCATTTGTGTTGAGTATGAATTTTGTCCCAATGTTTAAAAGTGTTTTGAGTTAACAAAGAAGTGTTAGTTTTTTTTTTTTAAATAACAAACATTTCATACTTACCTCCACTGTGCAGTTAGCTCTGCACAGTGTGGCCCCGAACCTCATCTTCTGGGGTCCCCCAGGGGCGCTCGCCGCTCCTCCTCGCATCGGTAAACCCCCTGGGTGAAGCGCTCTCCTGGGGGATTACCTTGCTGGTGCGCTCCCCAGTCCAGCTCCCTGGTGCCCGCATCATTGGATTTGATTGACAGAAGTGGGAGCCGAAGGCTGCGCTGCTGTTAATCTATCCAATCAAGAGCCGAGAACCCCGGCCAGAGAGGAAGAGCGCATCTCCGCTGAGGGAACGAAGGGCTCAGGTGAGTAAAATTGGGGGGCTGAGGGGCCGGTCACTGTCAGAAGTTTTTTCACCTCAATGCATAGGATGCATTAAGGTGAAAAAACACAAGGGTTTACAACCCCTTTAAGTCAAAGTTGGGGCATGTCCTCCCCTCTTTGAATACTCACCCAAGTCCAGGTTAAATCTTGCGCTAGACAAACATGTTCCATGGCCACCCGTAGGTCAAGTTTACCAAAAGAGCATTGTATTCTGAAGGGGGGTGGGGGGTCCTCCTGTCAGCATACAATAGGGCTGCAAGGGAGAACCCAACATCAACATGAATTTAGAATACTTGTAAACACAATGTACTTACCTCTCTTGTTGTGGAAGGTATCAAAACCTTTGGCCAGCCCTGTAACAGTCTCTCTTTATGGATATTAGGGATGAGCTTCGTGTTCGAGTCGAACCCATGTTCGACTCGAACATCGGCTGTTCGACCGTCCGTCGAATTGCGAACGTTATGGGCCGTTCGCGCCAAATTCGTGTGGCGCGTCACGGCCCATAATTCACTGCGGCATCGCAGTGCATTGCTGGCTGATGATTGGCCAAGCATGCACTATGACCCGCATGCTTGGCCAATCACAGCGCCGTCAGTAGAGAGAGCTGTAATTGGCCAAAGCCAGGGTGGCTTTGGCCAATTATGGCTCAGGGGATTTAGTACACGCCCCACACTATATAAGGCCGCCTGCACGACGGCCCTGTGTAGTGTGTTCCGGTGTGCTGATAGAGAGAGAGACAGACAGTGTCATTTGATTTGAGTTAGATAGATTAGGCTAGATCTGTTCCTGCTATTTACATTTAGTGCAGTGCGTCCTGCTCACAGTGTTCAGCTAGATCCGTTCCTGCTATTTACATTTAGTGCAGTCAGTGCGTCCTGCTCACAGTGTTCAGCTAGATCCGTTCCTGCTATTTACATTTAGTGCAGTGCGTCCTACTCACAGTGTTCAGCTAGATCTGTTCCTGCTATTTACATTTAGTGCAGTGCGTCCTGCTCACAGTGTTCAGCTAGATCCGTTCCTGCTATTTACATTTAGTGCAGTGCGTCCTGCTCACAGTGTTCAGCTAGATCTGTTCCTGCTATTTACATTTAGTGCAGTCAGTGCGTCCTGCTCACAGTGTTCAGCTAGATCCGTTCCTGCTATTTACATTTAGTGCAGTGCGTCCTGCTCACAGTGTTCAGCTAGATCTGTTCCTGCTATTTACATTTAGTGCAGTGCGTCCTGCTCACAGTGTTCAGCTAGATCCGTTCCTGCTATTTACATTTAGTGCAGTCAGTGCGTCCTGCTCACAGTGTTCAGCTAGATCCGTTCCTGCTATTTACATTTAGTGCAGTGCGTCCTGCTCACATTGTTCAGCTAGATCTGTTCCTGCTATTTACATTTAGTGCAGTGCGTCCTGCTCACAGTGTTCAGCTAGATCCGTTCCTGCTATTTACATTTAGTGCAGTGCGTCCTGCTCACAGTGTTCAGCTAGATCTGTTCCTGCTATTTACATTTAGTGCAGTCAGTGCGTCCTGCTCACAGTGTTCAGCTAGATCCGTTCCTGCTATTTACATTTAGTGCAGTGCGTCCTGCTCACAGTGTTCAGCTAGATCTGTTCCTGCTATTTACATTTAGTGCAGTGCGTCCTGCTCACAGTGTTCAGCTAGATCTGTTCCTGCTATTTACATTTAGTGCAGTGCGTCCTGCTCACAGTGTTCAGCTAGATCCGTTCCTGCTATTTACATTTAGTGCAGTGCGTCCTGCTCACAGTGTTCAGCTAGATCTGTTCCTGCTATTTACATTTAGTGCAGTGCGTTCTGCTCACAGTGTTCAGCTAGATCCGTTCCTGCTATTTACATTTAGTGCAGTCAGTGCGTCCTGCTCACAGTGTTCAGCTAGATCCATTCCTGCTATTTACATTTAGTGCAGTCAGTGCGTCCTGCTCACAGTGTTCAGCTAGATCTGTTCCTGCTATTTACATTTAGTGCAGTCAGTGCGTCCTGCTCACAGTGTTCAGCTAGATCCGTTCCTGCTATTTACATTTAGTGCAGTCAGTGCGTCCTGCTCACAGTGTTCAGCTAGATCTGTTCCTGCTATTTACATTTAGTGCAGTCAGTGCGTCCTGCTCACAGTGTTCAGCTAGATCCGTTCCTGCTATTTACATTTAGTGCAGTGCGTCCTGCTCACAGTGTTCAGCTAGATCCGTTCCTGCTATTTACATTTAGTGCAGTGCGTCCTGCTCACAGTGTTCAGCTAGATCTGTTCCTGCTATTTACATTTAGTGCAGTGCGTCCTGCTCACAGTGTTCAGCTAGATCTGTTCCTGCTATTTACATTTAGTGCAGTGCGTCCTGCTCACAGTGTTCAGCTAGATCCGTTCCTGCTATTTACATTTAGTGCAGTGCGTCCTGCTCACAGTGTTCAGCTAGATCCGTTCCTGCTATTTACATTTAGTGCAGTGCGTCCTGCTCACAGTGTTCAGCTAGATCCGTTCCTGCTATTTACATTTAGTGCAGTCAGTGCGTCCTGCTCACAGTGTTCAGCTAGATCCGTTCCTGCTATTTACATTTAGTGCAGTCAGTGCGTCCTGCTCACAGTGTTCAGCTAGATCCGTTCCTGCTATTTACATTTAGTGCAGTGCGTCCTGCTCACAGTGTTCAGCTAGATCCGTTCCTGTTATCTTCCTACTGACAGGCAGGCTTGTCTGGTTACAGTATATAAAGCTACCTGAAGAAAATTACAGGTGTTCTATCCCAGCTTAGTGCAGCTACAGGCCATTAGTATGTCTGGAAGGCCAAGAAGGAGAGGCAGACAGTCAAAAGCCAATAAGAGAGGGCAAGCAGGCTCTGTGTCTAGTGCTGGTCGTGGAGACGGTGCATCCTCATCAGCACGTGGCCATGGGACACGCTTGGCCTTTTTTTCGGCAGCTGGCCGTGTTGAGCCGCAACATGCGGAAGACTTGGTCGAGTGGATGACCAAGCCGTCCTCATCCTCCTCATCCTCTCTCACCCATGCCCAGGGTGCTTTGTCTGGCAAAGCAGCGGCCTCTTCCCTCAGCTCAATGTCATCAGTGACTCCTTCCCTAGCTCCACCATGTCCTCCTGAGGATTCCCTCGAACTGTTTGACCACAGTGTTGAGTACATGCTCCAGGAGGATGCCCAGCGTTTGGAAGGCTCTGATGATGATACTGAGCTCGATGAAGGCAGTAACATGAGCACGGACAGAGGGGGTGCCCAAGAAGGACAGCAATCTGGCAGTCATGCTCCCCCTGCTGCAGCATACTGCCAGGTTTGCTCCAGTGATGAGGAGGGAGGGGATGATGAGGTCACTGACTCAACGTGGGTGCCTGATAGGAGAGAGGAGGAGGAGGAGGAGGAGGAGGCGGCACATCACCAACGAGGCAGGATGCCCTCCAGGGGCCAGCCTAAGGGCAGCACATTGACTGCATCACACCCCAAAGCTCCACATGTGCAGGGCGCTGCAGTCTCTGCACGTTATTCAAAAAGTTCTTTGGTGTGGGCCTTTTTTGAGACGAGTGCATCAGATCGCACCGCTGCTATTTGCAACATATGTCTCAAGCGTATCTCGCGTGGCCAAAACATCTCCCGCTTGGGTACCACATGCTTGACCAGACATATGTTGACCTGCCATGCAGTTCGTTGGCAAGCATATCTAAAAGACCCACACCAAAGAACAAAGAGGATCTCTCCTTGCTCCTCATCAGCTGAGATTTCCAACCCCACTAGACCTTCAGTCCTCTCTGAGACCTGCAGTGAGAGGAATGAAGGTGTAGAATTAGGTGTGTCACAGCCAAGTACTTGTGGGCAATCTGCTTTTGGTACACCGACGTCAGATTGTACCAGGCAAATTTCCCTGCCCCAGCTGCTGCACCGCCGAAAGAAGTTTGCTCCCAGCCATCCACAAGCCCAGCGGTTGAATGCTAGCTTGGCAAAATTGCTAGCACTTCAACTGCTGCCTTTTCAGTTGGTAGACTCTGCCCCCTTCCGTGAGTTTGTGGAATGTGCGGTTCCTCAGTGGCAGGTACCCAAACGCCACTTTTTCTCACGGAAGGCGATTCCGGCTCTCTACCGGCATGTGGAAGGCAATGTCCATGCCTCGCTGGACAGGGCGGTCAGCGGTAAGGTGCATATTACCGCTGACTCATGGTCCAGCAGGCATGGACAGGGACGTTACTTAAGTTTCACGGCGCATTGGGTGACTCTGCTGGCAGCTGGGAAGGATGCAGGACAAGGTGCAGTAGTGTTGGAGGTTGTTCCGCCACCACGCCTCCAAAATGCTGATTGTGACACACCTCTCTCCTCCACCCCCTCCTCTTCTTCTTCCTCCATGGCCTCTTCCTCGGAACCAGCGGTGCTCCGTAGGCGTTCAAGGGGCTACGCAAGTACGCAGGCCAAAAGATGCCATGCGGTGCTTGAGCTGGTGTGCTTGGGGGACAGGAGCCACACTGGGGCAGAGGTTCTGTCAGCTCTGCAGGGGCAGGTTCAGAGGTGGTTGACGCCACGCCAACTTAAGGCAGGAATGGTGGTTTGCGACAATGGCACCAACCTCCTCTCTGCCCTCCGACAGGGACAACTGACCCATGTGCCCTGTTTGGCTCACGTCCTTACCTTGGTGGTGCAGCGGTTCTTGGGCAGGTACCCGGGCTTACAGGATGTCCTGAGGCAGGCCAGGAAAGTCTGTGTGCATTTCCGCCGGTCATATAATGCCAGTGCTCGGCTGACGGACCTCCAAAAGGAGTTTAACCTGCCCAAGAACCGCCTAATCTGTGACATGCCCACCAGGTGGAACTCAACGTTGGCCATGCTGCAGCGGCTGCACACGCAGCAGAGGGCCATCAATGAGTACCTGTGCGACTATGGCACCAGGACAGGGTCAGGGGACCTTGGTTTTTTTTCCCCACGCCAGTGGGCCATGATCAGGGATGCATGCACTGTCCTGTCACCATTCGAGGAGGCCACGAGGATGGTGAGCACTGACAGTGCATGCATCAGTGACACTGTCCCCCTTGTCCACCTGTTGGAGCACACGCTGCGTGGAATAATGGACAGGGCACTTGAGGCAGAACAGAGGCAGGAAGAGGAGGACTTCCTTAGCTCTCAAGGCCCCCTTTATCCAGACAGTGTTCCTGCGTGCCCGCCGATCACACAGGAAGAGGACGAGGAGGAGGAGGAGGAGGAGGAAGATTGTGTCAGTATGGAGGTGGAGCCTGGCACTCAGCATCAGCAGTCTTTAAGGGATCAGTCCCAAGGAACACATGGACTTGTACGTGGCTGGGAGGAGGTGGCTGCGGACGTTGTTGTCCTTAGTGACCCAGAGGACTCCGGACCGAATGCCTCAGCAAACCTACGCTGCATGGCCTCCCTGATCCTGCAAAGCCTGCGTAAGGATCCTCGTATTCGTGGTATCAAGGAGAAGGACCAATACTGGCTGGCAACCCTCCTTGATCCACGTTACAAGGGTAAGGTTGCGGACCTTATCTTGCCATCGCAGAGGGAGCAGAGGATGAAACATCTTCGGGAGGCCTTGCAGAAAGGTCTGTGCAACGCGTTCCCAGAGACTGGGAGGTTACAAACTCCTGTTTCTGGACAACGTGTTGCTGAGGCTTCGGTCAGTCAAAGAAGGAGCGGTGGAGAAGGTGGCCGTCTGACCGATGCGTTCAGACAATTTTTTGGTCCGCAGCCCCAAGGTATGATCGGTTCCAGCAACCATCGCCAGCGTCTGTTTTACATGGTGCAGGAATACCTAGGGGCAAGATCAGACTTGGACACCTTTCCCACCGAAAATCCTCTGGGTTACTGGGTCTTGAGGATGGATCACTGGCCAGAGCTTGCACAGTATGCAATTGAGCTACTGGCCTGTCCTGCATCCAGCGTTCTTTCGGAACGCACATTCAGTGCTGCTGGAGGCGTGGTAACCAATCACAGGGTGCGTCTGTCCACTGACTCGGTCGATCGGCTGACCTTCATAAAAATGAATCAGTCTTGGATCACCACCAGCTACCAAGCACCTGATGCTGATGTAACTGAATAATTTTTTTCAGATCCCTTCAAAGACTGCCTATGCTGATGCTGAGTGACTATCCCTGAGTAATTATCCTCTTCCTCCTCAATCATCACGCTGATAGCTTGTAAGAACATTTTTGGTTCTGGGCGCCACCACCAGTGCCTAAGGCCCAATTTTTCAGCCCCTGTTTAACAGGGGCATGTAATTGCAATTTTTGATGCAATACTTTGCAGCAGGGCTCGTTTCTGCGTTACAACTAGAGTAAGCCCTTGTTTAAAAGGGGCGTGTAATTACAATTTTTGATGCAATACTTTGCAGCAGGGCTCATTTCTGCATTCCAACTAGAGTATCTGTGAGGGGTTGCAGTGTTGTGGCACCAGCACCAGTGCCTAAGGCCCAATTTTTCAGCCCCTGTTTAACAGGGGCGTGTAATTACAATTTTTGATGCAATAATTTGCAGCAGGGCTCGCTCCTGCGTTCCAACTGGAGTGTCTGTGAGGGGTTGCAGTGTTGTGGCATCAGCACCAGTGCCTAAGGCCTAATTTTTCAGCCCCTGTTCAACAGGGGCATGTAATTACAATTCTTGATCTAATATTTTACAGCAGGGCCCATTTCTGCACCCACCAAGAGCGAGTGAGGACTTACAGTGTTGTGGCACCAGCACCACCACCACCACCACCAAAGGCACCACCACCAGTGCCTAAGGCACAATTTTTCAGCCCCTGTTTAACAGGGGCGTGTAATTACAATTTTTGATGTAATACTTTGCAGCAGGGCTCGTTCCTGCATTCCAACTAGAGTGTCTGTGAGGGGTTGCAGTGTTGTGGCACCAGCACCAGTGCCTAAGGCCCAATTTTTCTGCCCCTGTCTAACAGGGGCGTGTAATTACAATTTTTGATGCAATACTTTGCAGCAGGGCTCGTTCCTGCGTTCCAACTAGAGTGTCTGTGAGGGGTTGCAGTGTTGTGGCACCAGCACCAGTGTGCGTTCCAACTAGAGTGTCTGTGAGGGGTTGCAGTGTTGTGGCACCAGCACCAGTGCCTAAGGACCAATTTTTCTGCCCCTGTCTAACAGGGGCGTGTAATTACAATTTTTGATGCAATACTTTGCAGCAGGGCTCGTTCCTGCGTTCCAACTAGAGTGTCTGTGAGGGGTTGCAGTGTTGTGGCACCAGCACCAGTGCCTAAGGCCTAATTTTTCAGCTCCTGTTCAACAGGGGCATGTAATTACAATTCTTGATCTAATATTTCACAGCAGGGCCCTGTGAGGGCTTACAGTGTTGTGGCCACAGCAACACCTAAGGCCCAAATTTCTGCTGAGTATATAGGGCAGGACCCTACTTTCAAACATCTAACTTACAAACGACTCCTACTTGCAAACGGAAGGAGACAACAGGAAGTGAGATGAAATCTACCCCTAGGAAGGGAAATTCTCTCCTGTAAGAGTTAATATGGGAAAACAATTTCTCCTTTCCACTGATGCTTTCCAATCCTTGTTCCACAAAAAAACCCAAATTTTCAAAAAACATTTTTCATTGGGAAAAAAAGTGAGGTGAAATCTTCTGAAGAGGAGGAAAGACAGCAAAACAAATGTCACAGGGGTGATAACCCTTCCCTATGTTTTCCAAAAAGCTTAAAAAAGATTTTTTGGCTGGAGCTAAACACGTTAAAAATGTACCCGTTCAAAATTACAAAGAGATTCTACTTAACAACAAACCTACAGTCCCTGTCTTGTTTGCACCGCCTGTATACTGCTGTTCAGAGTATATAGGGCCTTTCCTTATTTTAATTTGGGTGCGGGGTTCCCCTTAATATCCATACAGGACCCAAAGGGCCTGGTAATGGACTGGGGGGGTACCCATGCCGTTTGTCTCACTGATTTTCATCCATATTGCCATGACCCGACATGACATTAAACCCGCAAGCAGTTTTAAATGAGATTTTTTCCTTTAAAAATGACATTTGGTGCAGGGACTGTTCTAAACATGGGAAACACGCGTCACTTTACAGGCATACTATAGACACCCCCCAGGTACGATATTTAAAGGAATATTTCACTTTTTTTTTTTACTTTAAGCATCATTAAAATCACTGCTCCCGAAAAAACGGCCGTTTTTAAACGTTTTTTTTGCATTGATACATGTCCCCTGGGGTAGGACCCGGGTCCCCAAACCCTTTTTCGGACAATACCATGCAAATTAGCCTTTAAAATGAGCACTTTTGATTTCGAACGTTCGAGTCCCATAGACGTCAATGGGGTTCTAACGTTCGTGCGAACTTTCGGTCCGTTCGCGGGTTCTGGTGCGAACCGAACCGGGGGGTGTTTGGCTCATCCCTAATGGATATAAGGCACCAGTGTCTCATATTCCAACATCTCAAAAGAAGCATGTAATCCGCCACCAGTTTTTTGCCTAAAAGAAAAGAGATAAGCAATGAAGCAAACAACTTAAACATCCGAGATCTACAGTAGAAAAGGGATGCAATTTACTTATAAATATATATATATATATATATATATTATATATATATATATATATATATATAGATAGATAGATAGATAGATAGATAGATAGATAGATAGATAGATAGATAGATAGATAGATAGATAGATAGATATAAATTCCACATATTTGTAGTCAAGCCTTTCTAATGTCAGGACACACAATGAGACTAACATTTATTTCCTGATCAATGCCATTTCCTTTTGATGTTGTCTTTGATGTTTTGATATCTTTTTTGATGTTTTCTTCACTCCAGGGTGCTACTCCCACTGCACTGACCACTTGGGTAATGATTTTCCATTACTTTTTCTTCCATGCTTGACCACTCTTAAACAGATGGCAACGCAATAGGAGCCAAATGCTCGACCAATGCCAGGTTCTCTGCATAGGTGAGCTTCCGATTTTGTTGTCTACAATATGAGCATTTACTCTTGCTAGGGGTACTGGCTATTTGCTTGCAACTGCTGTCACTGGAGCTTTCATGATGTCTTTTCTTGGATCTTGAGAGAGTGAGCTTTGTCACTGCTAGGGATGAGCCGAACACCCCCCGGTTCGGTTCGCACCAGAACCTGCGAACGGACTGAAAATTTGCACGAACGTTAGAACCCCATTGACGTCTATGGGACTCGAACGTTCAAAATCAAAAGTGCTCATTTTAAAGGCTAATTTGCATGGTATTATCCTAAAAAGGGTTTGGGGACCCGGGTCCTGCCCCAGGGGACATGTATCAATGCAAAAAAAAACTTTTAAAAACGGCCGTTTTTTCGGGAGCAGTGATTTTAACCACTTGCCGACCGCCTCACGCCTATATACGTGAGCAGAGCGGCACGGGCAGGCAAAATCACGTACCTGAAACGTGATTGCCTTCCCGCGGGTGGGGGGTCCGATCGGACCCCCCCCCGGTGCCAGCTGCGGTCGGCATTTGGTTGGAAGCGATGGGAGACGAGGGGGAGGCCATCCGATCGTGGCCCCCCCCTCGCGATCGCTCCCAGCCAATGACAAACATCCCCTGCCTCTGTATAGTACACAGAGGCAGGGGATGTGATGTCATCTCTCCTCGGCTCGGGAGTTTCCGTTCCAGCGCCGAGGAGAGATGACATGTAAGTGCACCAACACTCACACACACACAGTAGAACATGCCAGGCATACCTTACACCCCCGATCGCCCCCCGATCGCCCCCCGATCCCCCCCCAATCACCCCCCCCCTGTCACAAACTGACACCAAGCAGGTTTTTTTTTTTTTTTGTTTTTTTTTTCCTGATTACTGCATAGTGTCAGTTTGTGACAGTTAGCAGTGTTAGGGTAGTGACTGTTACCCCCCTGTAGGTCTAGGGTACCCCCCTTACCCCCCCTAATAAAGTTTTAACCCCTTGATCACCCCCCGTCACCAGTGTCGCTAAGCGATCATTTTTCTGATCGCTGTATTAGTGTCGCTGGTGATGCTAGTTAGGGATGTAAATATTTAGGTTCGCCGTCAGTGTTTTATAGCGACAGGGACCCCCATATACTACCGAATAAATGTTTTAACCCCTTGATTGCCCCCTAGTTAACCCTTTCACCACTGATCACCGTATAACCGTTACGGGTGACGCTGGTTAGTTTGTTTATTTTTTATAGTGTCAGGGCACCCGCCGTTTATTACCAAATAAAAGTTTAGCCCCCTGTAGGTCTAGGGTACCCCCCTTGCCCCCCCCCTAATAAAGTTTTAACCCCTTGATCACCCCCTGTCGCCAGTGTCGCTAAGCGATCATTTTTCTGATCGCTGTATTAGTGTCGCTGGTGACGCTAGTTAGGGACGTAAATATTTAGGTTCGCCGTCAGTGTTTTATAGCGACAGGGACCCCCATATACTATCTAATAAATGTTTTAACCCCTTGATGGCCCCCTAGTTAACCCTTTTACCACTGATCACCGTATAACCGTTACGGGTGACGCTGGTTAGTTTGTTTATTTTTTATAGTGTCAGGGCACCCGCCGTTTATTACCGAAAAAAGGTTTAGCCCCCTGATCGCCCGGCGGTGATATGCGTCGCCCTAGGCAGCGTCAGATTAGCACCAGTACCGCGAACACCCATGCACGCACCGTACACGCACCGTACACCTCCCTTAGTGGTATAGTATCTGAACGCATCAATATCTGATCCGATCAGATCTATACTGGCGTCCCCAGCAGTTTAGGGTTCCCAAAAACGCAGTGTTAGCGGGATCAGCCCAGATACCTGCTAGCACCTGCGTTTTGCCCCTCCGCCCGGCCCAGCCCAGTCCAGCCCACCCAAGTGCAGTATCGATCGATCACTGTCACTTTTTTTTGTAGCGTTTTGGTGAACTGGCAAGCACCAGCGGCCTAGTACACCCCGGTCGTAGTCAAACCAGCACTGCAGTAACACTTGGTGACGTGGCGAGTCCCATAAGTGCAGTTCAAGCTGGTGAGGTGGCAAGCACAAGTAGTGTCCCGCTGCCACCAAAAAGACAAACACAGGCCCGTCGTGCCCATAGTGCCCTTCCTGCTGCATTCGCCAATCCTAATTGGGAACCCACCGCTTCTGCAGCGCCCGTACTTCCCCCATTCACATCCCCAACCAAATGCAGTCGGCTGCATGAGAGGCATTTTCTTTATGTCCTCCCGAGTACCCCTACCCAACGAACCCCCCCAAAAAAGATGTTGTGTCTGCAGCAAGCGCGGATATAGGCGTGACACTCACTATTATTGTCCCTCCTGTCCTGACAATCCTGGTCTTTGCATTGGTGAATGTTTTGAACGCTACCATTCACTAGTTGAGTATTAGCGTAGGGTGCAGCATTGCACAGACTAGGCACACTTTCACAGGGTCTCCCAAGATGCCATCGCATTTTGAGAGACCCGAACCTGGAAGCGGTTACAGTTATAAAAGTTACAGTTACAAAAAAAAAGTGTAAAAAAAAAAAAAAAACACAAACAAAAATAAAAAAAAATAGTTGTCGTTTTATTGTTCTCTCTCTCTATTCTCTCTCTCTATTGTTCTGCTCTTTTTTACTGTATTCTATTCTGCAATGTTTTATTGTTATTATGTTTTATCATGTTTGCTTTTCAGGTATGCAATTTTTTATACTTTACCGTTTACTGTGCTTTATTGTTAACCATTTTTTTGTCTTCAGGTACGCCATTCACGACTTTGAGTGGTTATACCAGAATGATGCCTGCAGGTTTAGGTATCATCTTGGTATCATTCTTTTTAGCCAGCGGTCGGCTTTCATGTAAAAGCAATCCTAGCGGCTAATTAGCCTCTAGACTGCTTTTACAAGCAGTGGGAGGGAATGCCCCCCCCCCCCACCGTCTTCCGTGTTTTTCTCTGGCTCTCCTGTCTCAACAGGGAACCTGAGAATGCAGCCGGTGATTCAGCCAGCTGACCATAGAGCTGATCAGAGACCAGAGTGGCTCCAAACATCTCTATGGCCTAAGAAACCGGAAGCTACGAGCATTTTATGACTTAGATTTCGCCGGATGTAAATAGCGCCATTGGGAAATTGGGGGAGCATTTTATCACACCGATCTTGGTGTGGTCAGATGCTTTGAGGGCAGAGGAGAGATCTAGGGTCTAATAGACCCCAATTTTTTCAAAAAAGAGTACCTGTCACTACCTATTGCTATCATAGGGGATATTTACATTCCCTGAGATAACAATAAAAATGATTTAAAAAAAAAAAAATGAAAGGAACAGTTTAAAAATAAGATAAAAAAGCAAAAAAATAATAAAGAAAAAAAATAAATAAATAAAAAGCACCCCTGTCCCCCCTGCTCTCGCGCTAAGGCGAACGCAAGCGGCGGTCTGGCGTCAAATGTAAACAGCAATTGCACCATGCATGTGAGGTATCACCGCGAAGGTCAGATCGAGGGCAGTAATTTTAGCAGTAGACCTCCTCTGTAAATCTAAAGTGGTAACCTGTAAAGGCTTTTAAAGGCTTTTAAAAATGTATTAATTTTGTTGCCACTGCACGTTTGTGCGCAATTTTAAAGCATGTCATGTTTGGTATCCATGTACTCGGCCTAAGATCATCTTTTTTATTTCATCAAACATTTGGGCAATATAGTGTGTTTTAGTGCATTAAAATTTAAAAAAGTGTGTTTTTTCCCCAAAAAATGCGTTTGAAAATCGCTGCGCAAATACTGTGTGAAAAAAAAAAAATGAAACACCCACCATTTTAATCTGTAGGGCATTTGCTTTAAAATAATATATAATGTTTGGGGGTTCAAAGTAATTTTCTTGCAAAAAAAAATAATTTTTTCATGTAATCAAAAAGTGTCAGAAAGGGCTTTGTCTTCAAGTGGTTAGAAGAGTGGGTGATGTGTGACATAAGCTTCTAAATGTTGTGCATAAAATGCCAGGACAGTTCAAACCCCCCCCAAATGACCCCATTTTGGAAAGTAGACACCCCAAGCTATTTGCTGAGAGGCATGTCGAGTCCATGGAATATTTTATATTGTGACACAAGTAGCGGGAAAGAGACAAATTTTTTTTTTTTTTGCACAAAGTTGTCACTAAATGTTATATTGCTCAAACGTGCCATGGGAATATGTGAAATTACACCCCAAAATAAATTCTGTTGCTTCTCCTGAGTACGGGGATACCACATGTGTGGGACTTTTTGGGAGCCTAGCCGCGCACGGGACCCCGAAAACCAAGCACCGCCTTCAGGCTTTCTAAGGCCGTAAATTTTTGATTTCACTCTTCACTGCCTATCACAGTTTCGGAGGCCATGGAATGCCCAGGTGGCACAAACCCCCCCCAAATTACCCCATTTTGGAAAGTAGACACCCCAAGCTATTTGCTGAGAGGTATAGTGAGTATTTTGCAGACCTCACTTTTTGTCACAAAGTTTTGAAAATTGAAAAAAGAAAAAAAAAATTTTTTTTTCTGGTCTTTCTTCATTTTCAAAAACAAATGAGAGCTGCAAAATACTCACCATGCCTCTCAGCAAATAGCTTGGGGTGTCTACTTTCCAAAATGGGATAATTTGGGGGGGGTTTGTGCCATCTTGGCATTTTATGGCCTTCAAAACTGTGATAGGTAGTGAGGAGTAAAATCAAAAATGTATGCCCTTAGAAATCCTGAAGGTGGTGCTGGGTTTTCGGGGCCCCGTACGCGGCTAGGCTCCCAAAAAGTGCCACACATGTGGTATCCCCGTACTCAGGAGAAGCAGCTGAATGTATTTTGGGGTGCAATTCCACATATGCCCATGGCCTGTGTGAGCAATATATCATTTAGTGACAACTTTTTGTAAATTTTTTTTTTTTTTTTGTCATTATTCAATCACTTGGGACAAAAAAAAAAAATATTCAATGGGTTCAACATGCCTCTCAGCAATTTCCTTGGGGTGTCTACTTTCCAAAATGGGGTCATTTGGGGGGGTTTTGTACTGCCCTGCCATTTTAGCACCTCAAGAAATGACATAGGCAGTCATAAACTAAAAGCTGTGTAAATTCCAGAAAATGTACCCTAGTTTGTAGACGCTATAACTTTTGCGCAAACCAATAAATATACGCTTATTGACATTTTTTTTACCAAAGACATGTGGCCGAATACATTTTGGCCTAAATGTATGACTAAAATTTAGTTTATTGGATTTTTTTTATAACAAAAAGTAGAAAATATCATTTTTTTTCAAAATTTTCATTCTTTTTCCGTTTATAGCGCAAAAAATAAAAACGGCAGAGGTGATCAAATACCATCAAAAGAAAGCTCTATTTGTGGGAAGAAAAGGACGCAAATTTCGTTTGGGTAGAGCATTGCATGACCGCGCAATTAGCAGTTAAAGCGACGCAGTGCCGAATTGTAAAAAGTGCTCTGGTCAGGAAGGGGGTAAATCCTTCCGGGGCTGAAGTGGTTAATGATGCTTAAAGTAAAAAAAAAAAAAGTGAAATATTCCTTTAAATATCGTACCTGGGGTGTGTCTATAGTATGCCTGTAAAGTGGCGCGTGTTTCCCGTGTTTAGAACAGTCCCTGCACAAAATGTCATTTTTAAAAGGAAAAAATCTCATTTAAAACTGCTTGCGGGTTTAATGTAATGTCGGGTCCTGGCAATATGGATGAAAATCAGTGAGACAAACGGCATGGGTACCCCCCAGTCCATTACCAGGCCCTTTGGGTCTTGTATGGATATTAAGGGGAACCCCGCACCCAAATTAAAATAAGGAAAGGTGTGGGGCAACCAGGCCCTATATACTCTGAACAGCAGTATACAGGCGGTGCAAACAAGACAGGGACTGTAGGTTTGTTGTTAACCTCCCTGGTGGTATGATTCTTTCTGATTTTAGGTGCTGAAAGCGGTACAATTATTTTGCATGGAGATTTGGCGTTTTATATTGTAGGTCTGTAATTATTAACAATAACACACTTAAATCTGTCCAAACAAGAGTCTAGTAGATATCCCGGGTATGATAAAGTTTGAAACACAAAAACATAAATTATAATATAATAAAAAAATAATAATAATTAAAAAAATAAAAATAAATAGTAATAAAATAAATTTCCCCACGATTCACTATCGCTCAATTCTGCAAGTGTTCTAATTTACTATCGCTGTTTTCTAGCTGGTCTAAAGCCATTTTTGACGTAAAGGGACACTTTTTGGTTGCTATGGACAATCTCCAGTTTCCAGGCAGAAAGAACAGTATATGCAATATAAAACTGCATGCAGGGCATGGGCCAGAGCACTGGGGACAAATGGGATGTGAAATGATTTCATACAGTACTGTAATCTGTAAGATTACAGTACTGTATGTGTTATGCTTTTTACATTTTTTTGAATTTGCCACCAGGATCCGCCCCCGTGCGTCGCGACGCTCGCAGGGAATGGAGCCTGGCACAGAGAGGCTTCGGAACAGGACACAGCCCGCGGACACTGCGGGGGACATCGCAGGATCCCGGGGACAAGGTAAGTAAGGAGGCACCAGGATCCTGCGATGCAATCCCAAGTGCGGCTCGGGGTTACCGCTAATGGTGCTGAATTTTAACCCCGAGCCACACTCGGGAAAACCGCCAGGGAGGTTAAGTAGAATCTGTTTGTAATTTTAAATGGGTACATTTTTAACGTGTTTAGCTCCAGCCAAAAAATCTTTTTTAAGCTTTTTGGAAAACATAGGGAAGGGTTATCACCCCTGTGACATTTGTTTTGCTGTCTGTCCTCCTCTTCAGAAGATTTCACCTCACTTTTTGTCCCAATGACAAATGTTTTTTGAAAATTTGGGGTTTTTTGTGGAACAAGGATTGGAAAGCATCAGTGGAAAGGAGAAATGTTTTTCCCATATTAACTCTTACAGGAGAGAATTTCCCTTCCTAGGGGTAGATTTCATCTCACTTCCTGTTGTCTCCTTCCGTTTGCAAGTAGGAGTCGTTTGTAAGTTAGATGTTTGAAAGTAGGGGCCTGCCCTATATACTCAGCAGAAATTTGGGCCCTAGGTGTTGTTGTGGCCACAACACTGTAAGCCCTCACAGGGCCCTGCTGTGAAATATTAGATCAAGAATTGTAATTACATGCCCCTGTTGAACAAGGGCAGAAAAATTGGGCCTTTGGTGGTGGTGGTGGTGGTGCTGGTGCCACAACACTGTAAGTCCTCACTCGCTCTTGGTGGGTGGAGAAATGGGCCCTGCTGTGAAATATTAGATCAAGAATTGTAATTAACAAAAAAACAATAAATAATTGCGCTTCAAATTGTATAAAATAAGTGACATAAAGCTGCGATGTCCTAAATTGTGACACAAACACAACAAAAGTGAAAAGGAAAAATATTGAATCGTGCTTGGCAGACTAGTGAATGTGTGGCTACAGAATGCCACATCAAAGGAAAATGCAATACGCACATGAATGTAATTGTTGTACCAGACTGTACCACACACAATATAAAAAATGTATATAAGGGAATACAGGAGCCCCTCTGGTGAACAGTGCAGTAATGTAGCACAAGCAAGGGTTTATGTAATCCCTCACATTTCTTATATTGTGCATGGTACAGTTTGATACAACATTCGATTTTATGTATTGCACTGCTTGTGCTACATTACTGCACTGTTCACCAGAGGGGCTCTTGTATTCCCTTATATACATTTTTTATATTGTGTGTGGTACAGTCTGATACAACAATTACATTCATGTGCGTATTGCATTTTCCTTTGATGTGGCATTCTGTAGCCACACATTCACTAGTCTGCCAAGCGCGAGTCAATATTTTTCCTTTTCACTTTTGTTGTGTTTGTGTCACAATTTAGGACATTGCAGCTTTATGTCACTTATTTTATACAATTTGAAGCGCAATTATTTATTGTTTTTTTGTTTCTGGTATTACACTTAAGTTTAATTGCAGCTCAGCCACTGGGTTCACACAGTATGGATATCTTTGAGTTTCGAGCTAAAAGGGTAGTAGACACTTCAGGTGTTTTTGATTCTACTCCAATAGCCTCAAACCCAGGGATCAGGGGCCTCTTCGTGAGGTTAAAGAACTTGACCACCTCAGAGATGCACACTCAGTGGGACATTGCTTTCCTTGAGACGTACATCAGGGAGGCTATGGTCCCAAGGAGTCTGCGATGGGAGGTCCCCCCACAGAAGGGAGACCCTGACCTTGAGGGTTGAGTCAAATATTTTAACGAAGCTGGCTTGAGTCTACTCCATTTTTTGATCCAGAGGAAGAGTGAAAAACTCCTCCGTTTGGATGGAGAGATCAAAACCATCAAAGACCAGCTAATCCCACACATTAATAGTGAGGATTATAAAGAGCAATCGAAGTGTCTCCTTAAAGTTTTAGAAAAGGAGGACAAAGACCAAAATGCCAAGAAAAAGAAAAAATACAACAGAGATAAGCAGAACTATCAGTCAGGTTTTGTCTTTATCTGGCAGAAGAAAATGGCTACACAGAGTGAAGAAGACACTAGAATGGATACTCAACCTCAGGAAGTTGTTCCAACTAGGAGTGGACCGGTCCCTCCTTGAACCAGACAGGGGACCCAGCCCTTACCCAAAAGGGATGTGCGTACCAAAAATATCAAACCCAGGCACCCTGGGGTTGGCCCTCAATATGGCCCCACAGGTGGCCCACCTGGATTCCCTAGGCAGGATAATTATCAATCCCCACGCCCTAATCAGTATCAACGTCCCTATAATACTCCTCCTCCAACAACATAGGTTAATTCCCCAAGGAGGCGTGATTATCAGGGTTACAATGGGGGACCCATTCAACATTACCAACCACCTGACTGTCCAGGGAACCCAATCCCCACACACAATAGGTTTTATCCTTTGTCAGACTTTGATACCCCCCAACAGCAAGGTGCCAACACAGGAGGACATGGTTATAATTACCCCGACAGGAAGCAGGGGGCTCAATACTCTGGGGATCCTCAAAGGGATTATAACCATTCTGGGCCCTCTCAACCTTACGGCCCCCCAGGAGGGAGCAACAACCCAAATTGGGGTTTTCCCAGGGATTCTCGAGTACCTAAACGTTCGGGCGAACGAAAAGAGGAACTAGAGGGGGGAGGCGAATCCAGAAACTCAAAAAGAAGAAAAACCTAGGGTCAGGCATTTTCAATTTGTCCAAACAAACTCTTACTAATGCTGAAAAGAGGCTTTTGGACAAAGGTTTTAAGTTTGCTCCACTTAGAAATTTGAGCAAATTTCAAACCTACATGGACGTGCATAACTTTACACGCAAATTGAACATCAAGCGCTACATGTTGTCTAACCCCATCAACAGGGCAGACAATGCTAGTAGCCAATACCAACATACAAATTTGGCTAACGCCTCTCTCTTCAATCCTCCGGGCTCTCTGGCTCCAGCAATCCGGGTTTTTAGAGATGTGGTCTTACGAGACCTTGAGTCAATCAGAGTCAAGAAGGTGAAATTGCACAGGGATCTCCAGATGGGGCTGGACTCCCTGTGCAATAATAAATCTCTGGTCATTAGGCCGGCCGATAAAGGCGGGGGAATCGTGGTGTTGGATCGCCAAGATTACCAACTGGAGATGCACCGTATTGTCGGTGACACCGACACATATACGGTTTTGAATAGGGACCCCCTGAACAAGTACAGGAAGGAATTGGAATCTATTGTTGATAGGGGACTTCAAACGGGTATACTAAATGACAAAGGGACGTTATTTGGTTCCTCTAGCTCCCAGAACCCCAGTCATTTACTATCTCCCGAAGATTCATAAGGATCTGACTTGCCCCCCGGGACATCCCATTGTGAGTGGGATCGATTCCATCACGTCCTGGGTGGGCAAGTATATTGATTTTTTTCTACAACCGTTGGTGGGGAAGATTCCATCATTCATTAAGGACATCAAGCAGGTTATTAATACACTCTCCAATATCACTCCCAGTGAGGGTCTTTGGATGGTGACCGCAGATGTCTCATCCCTGTATACCATCATCCCCCACCATTTGGGTCTACAGGCGGTGGAACTATTCCTCAAACGGGATTCCAACCTACCCCCGGTACAAATCCAATTCATAATGGATCTCTTGCAATATGCTGCGAGCCACAGTTATTTCTGGTTCGAACACCAATTTTACCGGCAAGACCGTGGCGTGGCCATGGGAGCCAAATACGCTCCAAGTTTGGCCAACATCTTCATGGCCAAATGGGAGGAGGACGTCGTCGATGCCCCTAGGAGACCCGAGGTGGCCCTATGGGCTAGATATATTGACGACGTCCTCCTCCTATGGGATGGAGGAGAGGCTGAACTCCATGAATTTATGAACAATCTTAATACCAACAATAGAGGTATCAGATTTAACTTTGAAGCCAGCCAAGATATTATCCACTTCCTTGACCTCGAGATCCGTATTATGGAAGGACGGTTTGTGACATCTACATACTTCAAGGCAACCAACAGAAATTTGTATATTTCTGTCGATAGTTACCATCATGAACCTTGGCTGAAAGCCATTTCATACGGACAATTTTTGCGCCTCAGGCGGAACTGTTCCAGCATAGCCACTTTCAACCATCAGGCATCTATTCTTATGAAAAGATTCCTGGAGAAAGGCTATGATCACTTTTCCCTTTCCCAGGCCGTGCAATCAGCAAGGGATAGGGATAGAGCAGCTTTGCTCACAGAGGCTCCTAGACCTAGGAATGAGGTTTTGGACACTGTTCCTTTTGTCACCACTTATTCAGTACAACATCGGACCATTAAACAGCTAATACAAAAACATTGGCATGTTCTCAGCAGTGACTCGACCCTTAATGCCATTTTACCCACAAGACCTAGTGTGATATTTAAGGGAGCAGCCTCCTTGGGTAATAAAATAGCACCCACAGTCCATGACCCTCCACGGGAGAATAGAACCTTTCTTCAAAATCTAACGGGGTTCTACAAATGCGGGAGATGTCAGGTGTGCACTCTAAATGTGAACAGATCCAGGCGTATTACGACATTCTTATCCACTAGTACTGGGTGCTCATACGACATCGAACCATTCATTACTTGTGGCTCTGAAGGGGGGGTTTATATCTTACAATGCCCTTGCGGGCTCCAATATATAGGGAGGACCAAAAGGGCCCTACGTGTCCGTTTAAACGAACACATAGGAAACATCAGAAGAGGGTATAATAAACATCCTGTTTCCAGACACTATGACCAATTTCATGATAGGGATCCCTCTAAGACATTATTCGTGGGCATAGACAAATATAAACCCCATTGGCGAGGTAGCTCACTTGTCAGGGAGATTTCCAAATTGGAGATGTCTTGGATATATAGGGTTAAAAGTTATGTGCCGTATGGTATGAATGTCGACACAGACATCAATGCCTTTATCAATAATGCCTAGTGTTTGCCCTTAGCTTTAACAATTTTGTGTGTATATCTTACTGTTGCCTCTCTCTGGATCCTCACGCCCGGATCACCAGATAAGCCCTATGATTAAGGTTCATTACTTAAGGTGTTTATCAATAGTTATTATATATATATATACATTTTTTTACTTTTTTACGTTTAATTCCCACACACTTTTTATTCATTCATATATTACCTAACTCAGCAAGTACAGGTGTTTTCTAGGTTGGCCACTAGGGGTCGTTTTTTACTATCATACATTTTTGTGTCCCCCTAGGACACAATTTTTAGATTTGGCCTATATGTGCCACTATACATGCCGAATAGGGTCCAAGGTCTAAGACCTGAATTAGCCCCCCCCCCCCCATTTTTTAGACATATCCGGTTTTTGGGGGAATACAATTTTTACGTTCATGACCCCTTCAGCCTAACCATGGACCTCATGGTAATACTATCATCTGGTGTATGTGTTATTCTCGATCACATTTCTGTTCGTTATAGTCATAGGTACTTCAACACATTACACAAGCTAGCATTTAACCTTTATTGTTTATTTTCACTTTATCTCATTGAATTAATTTTGTGTGCACACCTATGCCGTGGCCTGACTGTTTTTAATAAGACAGGGATTGGTCACAGTGCGTGTGCACTTTTAGGAAGGCCACTAGGGGTCGCACTATATAATCTATTCATGTCCCCCTATGATGCTTTCCCTGGATTTGGGCTTTGATGTTTCTCAGATCCATTAATATTGCACATTTTGCCACAGGTCCTCATATCTATAACATTGGTCATTTCAATTTACACCTGTTATTGGCCATTTGTCTTTCACTATCGCCGCGCTCGCCTTTGGCATCCTCAACATGTATTACAGGAGGGGGATGGACATAGGGGCCCCGCACGCGCACCAGATCCCGGCTGTTGAGCCAATCATTTGACTCAACATCGGGTGACGCTGACTGAGCCCTGGGGCGCGCATGCGCACTAGTGTCGTGGTCCTTTTGCGCTCCAGGCTAGTGCGGAAGTAGTGTCCCGGCGCGTCTGCACATAGACATCAGGTGCGTTTTTGGCTATTGCGGATGCGGGCCTGGGTGACCCCAGAATGAGGCTTAGGTTTACTATTTAAGGGAGGTGATGCGATGAGCAGCTCATGCCCCTGGAAGACGCAATTTTGTTGTGAAACGCAGCGTAGGGCTGAGCGGCATCATCGCGCCACCTCCCACTGTCGCTGTACACCCAGCAGGATGGGCTACCTGTGGTCATCCGGCCGGTGCCACAGGTTGTTCTTCTATTTGATGACGATTTCATACCTACATGTGAGTGCTTATGTTTTTATTTCAATAAACTACCCTTTTGATTTTACACTATGGGAGCCCTCCCTTTCTTTTTTCCCATGATGAATACACTTTGCTGAAAGCCGAGCCTCCTTGGAGATTCATCCATTTCCATCACAGTCCTTGATGTCCTTCCACTCTTTACCCTCATCCCTGGGAGTTCCGGACCAGCAGGATCTCAATGCCCATCTAGACCCTCTGTAACGGGGGGTCATGGAGTTCTGGTAAGCGGCCAGGCTCCCTCTTGGTGGTGGACCCACATATTTATGACCTTACATATTTTGAATCACCTGGGACTGTCTATCATCTTTTGGCTTTTCCCTCCCACATAGACTTTATATGATCTACTCTCTGGTTTATATTCATCACATATGGACTTTATTTGTTTTTGACTGCACTTTTGACTGTTTGTGTTTTATTACCGCACTGTTCACCAGAGGGGTTTATATAATCCCTCACATTTCTTATATTGTGCATGGTACAGTTTGATACAACATTCGATTTTATGTATTGCACTGCTTGTGCTACATTACTGCACTGTTCACCAGAGGGGCTCTTGTATTCCCTTAAATACATTTTTTATATTGTGTGTGGTACAGTCTGATACAACAATTACATTCATGTGTGTATTGCATTTTCCTTTGATGTGGCATTCTGTAGCCACACATTCACTAGTCTGCCAAGCGTGAGTCAATATTTTTCCTTTTCAAGAATTGTAATTACATGCCCCTGTTTAACAAGGGCAGAAAAATTGGGCCTTTGGTGGTGGTGGTGCTGGTGCCACAACACTGTAAGTCCTCACTCGCTCTTGGTGGGTGCAGAAATGGGCCCTGCTGTGAAATATTAGATCAAGAATTGTAATTACATGCCCCTGTTGAACAAGGGCAGAAAAATTGGGCCTTTGGTGGTGGTGGTGGTGGTGCTGGTGCCACAACACTGTAAGTCCTCACTCGCTCTTGGTGGGTGCAGAAATGGGCCCTGCTGTAAAATATTAGATCAAGAATTGTAATTACATGCCCCTGTTGAACAGGGGCTGAAAAATTAGGCCTTAGGCACTGGTGCTGATGCCACAACACTGCAACCCCTCACAGACACTCCAGTTGGAACGCAGGAGCGAGCCCTGCTGCAAATTATTGCATCAAAAATTGTAATTACACGCCCCTGTTAAACAGGGGCTGAAAAATTGGGCCTTAGGCACTGGTGCTGGTGCCACAACACTGCAACCCCTCACAGATACTCTAGTTGGAATGCAGAAATGAGCCCTGCTGCAAAGTATTGCATCAAAAATTGTAATTACACGCCCCTTTTAAACAAGGGCTTAAAAATTGGGCCTTAGGCACTGGTGCTGGGGCCACAACACTGCAACCCCTCACAGATACTCTAGTTGTAACGCAGAAACGAGCCCTGCTGCAAAGTATTGCATCAAAAATTGCAATTACATGCCCCTGTTAAACAGGGGCTGAAAAATTGGGCCTTAGGCACTGGTGGTGGCGCCCAGAACCAAAAATGTTCTTACAAGCTATCAGCGTGATCATTGAGGAGGAAGAGGATAATTACTCAGGGATAGTCACTCAGCATCAGCATAGGCAGTCTTTGAAGGGATCTGAGATTTCAAAAATAATTATTCGGTTACATCAGCATCAGGTGCTTGGTAGCTGGTGGTGATCCAAGACTGATTCATTTTTATGAAGGTCAGTCGATCGACCGAGTTGGTGGACAGACGCACCCTGTGATTGGTTACAAAGCCTCCAGCAGCACTGAATGTGCGTTCCGAAAGAACGCCGGATGCAGGACAGGCCAGTAGCTCAATTGCATACTGTGCAAACTCTGGCCAGTGATCCATCCTCAAGACCCAGTAACCCAGAGGATTTTTGGTGGGAAAGGTGTCCAAGTCAGATCTTGCCCCTAAGTATTCCTGCACCATGTAAAACAGACGCTGGAGATGGTTGCTGGAACCGATCATACCTTGGGGCTGCGGACCAAAAAATTGTCTGAACGCATCGGTCAGACGCCCACCTTCTCCACCGCTCCTTCTTTGACTGACTGAAGCCTCAGCAACACGTTGTCCAGAAACAGGAGTTTGTAACCTCCCAGTCTCTGCACAGACCTTTCTGCAAGGCCTCCCGAAGATGTTTCATCCTCTGCTCCCTCTGCGATGGCAAGATAAGGTCCGCAACCTTACCTTTGTAACGTGGATCAAGGAGGGTTGCCAGCCAGTATTGGTCCTTCTCCTTGATACCACGAATACGAGGATCCTTACGCAGGCTTTGCAGGATCAGGGAGGCCATGCAGCGTAGGTTTGCTGATGCATTCGGTCCAGAGTCCTCTGGGTCACTAAGGATGACATGGTCCGCAGCCACCTCCTCCCTGCCACATACAAGTCCATGTGTTTCTTGGGACTGATCCCTTAAAGACTGCTGCTGATGCTGAGTGCCAGGCTCCACCTCCATACTGACACCATCTTCCTCCTCCTCCTCCTCCTCCTCCTCGTCCTCTTCCTGTGTGATCAGCGGGCACGCAAGAACACTGTCTGGATAAAGGGGGCCTTGAGAGCTAAGGAAGTCCTCCTCTTCCTGCCTCTGTTCTGCCTCAAGTGCCCTGTCCATTATTTCACGCAGCGTGTGCTCCAACAGGTGGACAAGGGGGACAGTGTCACTGATGCATGCACTGTCACTGCTCACCATCCTCGTGGCCTCCTTAAATGGTGACAGGACAGTGCATGCATCCCTGATCATGGCCCACTGGCATGGGGACAAAAAACCAAGCTCCCCTGACCCTGTCCTGGTGCCATAGTCGCACAGGTACTCATTGATGGCCCTCTGCTGCGTGTGCAGCCGCTGCAGCATGGCCAACATTGAGTTCCACCTGGTGGGCATGTCACAGATTAGGCGGTTCTTGGGCAGGTTAAACTCCTTTTGGAGGTCCGCCAGCCGAGCACTGGCATTATATGACCGGCAGAAATGCACACAGACTTTCCTGGCCTGCCTCAGGACACCCTGTAAGCCGGGGTACCTGCCCAAGAACCACTGCACCACCAAGTTAAGGACGTGAGCCAAACAGGGCACATGGGTCATTTGTCCCTGTCGGAGAGCAGAGAGGAGGTTGGTGCCATTGTCGCAAACCACCATTCCTGCCTAAGTTGGCATGGCGTCAACCACCTCTGAACCTGCCCCTGCAGAGCTGACAGAACCTCTGCCCCAGTGTGACTCCTGTCCCCCAAGCACACCAGCCCAAGCACCGCATGGCATCTTTTGGTCTGCGTACTTGCGTAGCCCCTTGAATGGCTACGGAGCACCGCTGGTTCCAAGGACAAAGCACAGGAAGAGGCCATGGAGGAAGAAGAAGAGGAGGGGGTGGAGGAGAGAGGTGTGTCACAATCATTAGCATTTTGGAGGCGTGGTGGCGGAACAACCTCTAACACTACTGCACCTTGTCCTGCATCCTTCCCAGCTGCCAGCAGAATCACCCAATGCGCCGTGAAACTTAGGTAACGTCCCTGTCCATGCCTGCTGGACCATGAGTCAGCGGTAATATGCACCTTACCGCTGACCGCCCTGTCCAGCGAGGCATGGACATTGACTTCCACATGCTGGTAGAGAGCCGGAATCGTTTCAGTGGCGTTTGGGTACCTGCCACTGAGGAACCGCACATTCCACAAACTCACGGAAGGGGGCAGAATCTACCAACTGAAAAGGCAGCAGTTGAAGTGCTAGCAATTTTGCCAAGCTAGCATTCAACCGCTGCGCATGTGGATGGCTGGGAGCAAACTTCTTTCGGCGGTGCAGCAGCTGGGGCAGGGAAATTTGCCTGGTACAATCTGACGTCGGTGTACCAAAAGCAGATTGCCCACAAGTACTTGGCTGTGACACACCTAATTCTACACCTTCATTCCTCTCAATGCAGGTCTCAGAGAGGACTGAAGGTATAGTGGGGTTGGAGATCTCAGCTGATGAGGAGCAAGGAGAGGTCCTCTTTGTTCTTTGGTGTGGATCTTTTAGATACGCTTGCCAACAAACTGCATGGCAGGTCAACATATGTCTGGTCAAGCATGTAGTACCCAAGCGGGAGATGTTTTGGCCACGCGAGATACGCTTGAGACATATGTTGCAAATAGCAGCGGTGCCATCTGATGCACTCGTCTCAAAAAAGGCCCACACCAAAGAACTTTTTGAATAGTGCACAGAGACTGCACCGCCCTGCACATGTGGAGCTTTGGGGTGTGATGCAGTCAATGTGCTGCCCTTAGGCTGGCCCCTGGAGGGCAACCTGCCTCGTTGGTGATGTGTCGCCTCCTCCTCCTCCTCCTCTCTCCTATCAGGCACCCACGTTGAGTCAGTGACCTCATCATCCCCTCCCTCTTCATCACTGGAGCAAACCTGGCAGTATGTTGCAGCAGGGGGAGCATGACTGCCAGATTGCTGCCCCACATGGTGGGGCTAGGGAAGGAGTCACTGATGACATTGAGCCAAGGGAAGAGGCCGCTGCTTTGCCAGACAAAGTACCCTGGGCATGGGTGAGAGAGGATGAGGAGGATGAGGACGGCTTGGTCATCCACTCGACCAAGTCTTCCGCATGTTGTGGCTCAACACGGCCAGCTGCCGAAAAAAAGGCCAAGCGTGTCCCACGGATACGTGCTGATGAGGATGCACCGTCTCCACGACCAGCACTAGACACAGAGCCTGCTTGCCCTCTCTTATTGGCTTGTGACTGTCTGCCCCTCCTTCTTGGCCTTCCAGACATACTAATGGCCTGTAGCTGCACTAAGCTGGGATATATATATATATATATATATATATATATATGTACTGATACTGCAGCTAGCAAAATCAACTGCCTGATTGTAGTATGAGAACACCACCAACCTTCTACATTTAGCTTTAGCTGAACACTGTGCAGAACTCGCAAAAACTAACTTGTAGCTTTTTTAGCTGCCTGCCGTAGTGATAGGATCAGGAAAACACCACTAGGGATGAGCTTCGAGTTCGAGTCAAACTCAAGTTCACCGAACAGCGAACAATTTGGGGTGTTCGCGGCAAATTCGAATGCCGCGGAACACCCTTTAAAAGTCTATGGGAGAAATCAAAAATGCTAATTTTAAAGGCTAATATGCAAGTTATTGTCATAAAAAGTGTTTGGGGACCTGGGTCCTGCCCCAGGGGACATGGATCAATGCAAAAAAAAGTTTTAAAAATGGCCGTTTTTTCAGGAGCAGTGATTTTAATAATGCTTAAAGTCAAACAATAAAAGTGTAATATCCCTTTAAATTTTGTACCTGGGGGGTGTCTATAGTATGCCTGTAAAGGGGCGCATGTTTCCTGTGTTTAGAACAGTCTGACAGCAAAATGACATTTTGAAGGAAAAAACTCATTTAAAACTACCCGCGGCTATTGCATTGCCGACAATACACATAGAAGTTCATTGATAAAAACGGCATGGGAATTCCCCAAAGGGGAACCCCGAACCAAAATTAAAAAAAAAAAAAATGACGTGGGAGTCCCCCTAAATTCCATACCAGGCCCTTCAGGTCTGGTATGGATATTAAGGGGAACCTCGGCCAAAATTAAAAAATTCCGATAAGCCCCCCGCCTGCAGACCCCCACAACCACCGGCCAGGGTTGTGGGTATGAGGCCCTTGTCCTCATAAACATGGGGACAAGGTGTTTTGGGGGGCTACCCCAAAGCACCCTCCCAATGTTGAGGGCATGTGGCCTGGTACGTTTCAGAAAGGGGGGGCGCACTCTCGTCCCCCCCTCTTTTCCTGCGGCCTGCCAGGTTGCGTGCTCGGATAAGGGTCTGGTATGGATTGTTGGGGGGACCCCACGCCGTTTTGTTTTTTTTTTGTCGTGGGGTTCCCCTTAAAACCCATACCAGACCTGAAGGGTCTGGTATGGAATTTAGGGGGAACCCCACGTCATTTTTTTTTTAAATTTTGGCCGGGGTTCCCCTTTGGGGAATTCCCATGCCGTTTTTATCAATGAACTTCTATGTGTATTGTCGGCAATGCAATAGCTGCGGGTAGTTTTAAATGAGTTTTTTCCTTCAAAATGTCATTTTGCTGTCAGACTGTTCTAAACACAGGAAACATGCGCCCCTTTACAGGCATGCTATAGACACCCCCCAGGTATGAAATTTAAAGGGATATTACACTTTTATTGTTTGACTTTAAGCATTATTAAAATCACTGCTCCTGAAAAAACGGCCGTTTTTAAAACTTTTTTTGGATTGATCCATGTCCCCTGGGGCAGGACCCAGGTCCCCAAACACTTTTTATGACAATAACTTGCATATAAGCCTTTAAAATTAGCACTTTTGATTATTCATGTTCGTGTCTCATAGACTTTAACGGTGTTCGCGTGTTCGAACAAACTTTTTTCCTGTTCGCATGTTCTGGTGCGAACCGAACAGGGGGGTGTTCGGCTCATCCCTAAACACCACCAACCTTCTACAGGTAGCTTTACCTGAACACTGTGCAGAGCTCGCAAAAAAATAACTTGTAGGTTTAGCTGAACACTGTGAGGTGGACGCACCACACTAACTTGTAATTTTAGCTGAACACTGTGAGCAGGATGCACCGCACTAACTTGTAGGTTTAGCTGAACACTGTGAGGTGGACGCGCCACATTAATTTGTAGTTTTAGCTGAACACTGTGAGCAGGACGCACTGCACTAACTTGTAGCTTTAGATGAACACTGTGCAGAGGTCTCATTACACTAACTTGTAGGTTTAGCTGAACACTGTGAGCAGGACGCACAGCACTAACTTGTAGTTTTAGCTAAACACTGTGAACAGGATGCACCGCACTAACTTGTAGGTTTAGCTGAACACTGTGAGGTGGACGCACCGCACTAACTTGTAGTTTTAGCTGAACACTGAGCAGGACGCACAGCACTAACTTGTAGTTTTAGCTGAACACTGTGAGCAGGACGCACCACACTAACTTGTAGGTTTAGCTGAACACTGTGAGGTGGACGCACCACACTAACTTGTAGTTTTAGCTGAACACTGTGAGCAGGACGCACTGCACTAACTTGTAGCTTTAGATGAACACTGTGCAGAGGTCTCACTACACTAACCTGTAGGTTTAGCTGAACACTGAGCAGGACGCACAGCACTAACTTGTAGTTTTAGCTGAACACTGTGAGCAGGATGCACCGCACTAACTTGTAGGTTTAGCTGAACACTGTGAGGTGGACGCACCACACTAACTTTTAGTTTTAGCTGAACACTGTGAGCAGGACGCACCGCACTAAATTGTAGGTTTAGCTGAACACTGTGAGATGGACGCACCGCACTAACTTTTAGTTTTAGCTGAACACTGTGAGCAGGACGCACAGCACTAACTTGTAGTTTTAGCTGAACATTGTGAGCAGGGTGCACCACACTAACTTGTAAGTTTAGCTGAACACTGTGAGCAGGACGCACAGCACTAACTTGTAGTTTTAGCTGAACACTGTGAGCAGGACGCACCACACTAACTTGTAGTTTTAGCTGAACACTGTGAGCAGGATGCACCGCACTAACTTGTAGTTTTAGCTGAACACTGTGAGGTGGACGCACCACACTAACTTGTAGTTTTAGCTGAACACTGTGAGCAGGACGCACTGCACTAACTTGTAGCTTTAGATGAACACTGTGCAGAGGTCTCACTACACTAACTTGTAGGTTTAGCTGAACACTGTGAGCAGGACGCACAGCACTAACTTCTAGTTTTAGCTGAACACTGTGAGCAGGACGCACAGCACTAACTTGTAGTTTTAGCTGAACACTGTGAGCAGGACGCACCACACTAACTTGTAGGTTTAGCTAAACACTGTGAGGTGGATGCACCACACTAACTTGTAGTTTTAGCTAAACACTGTGAGCAGGACGCACTCACACTAACTTGTAGATTAAGCTGGACACTGTGAGGTGGACGCACCACACTAACTTGTAGTTTTAGCTGAACACTGTGAGCAGGACGCACTTACACTAACTTGTAGGTTAAGCTGGACACTGTGAGGTGGACGCACCATACTAACTTGTAGTTTTAGCTGAACACTGTGAGCAGGACGCACCACACTAACTTGTAGGTTTAGCTGAACACTGTGAGGTGGACGCACCACACTAACTTGTAGTTTTAGCTGAACACTGTAAGCAGGACGCACTGCACTAACTTTTAGCTTTAGATGAACACTGTGCAGAGGTCTCACTACACTAACCTGTAGGTTTAGCTGAACACTGTGAGCAGGACGCACTGCACTAACTTTTAGGTTTAGCTGAACACTGTGAGGTGGATGCACCACACTAACTTGTAGTTTTAGCTGAACACTGTGAGCAGGACGCACTGCACTAACTTGTAGCTTTAGATGAACACTGTGCAGAGGTCTCACTACACTAACTTGTAGGTTTAGCTGAACACAGTGAGCAGGACGCACAGCACTAACTTGTAGTTTAAGCTGAACAATGTGAGCAGGACGCACCGCACTAACTTGTAGGTTTAGCTGAACACTGTGAGGTGGACGCACCGCACTAACTTGTAGGTTTAGCTGAACACTGTGAGGTGGACGCACCACACTAACTAGTAGTTTTAGCTGATCACTGTAAGCAGGACACACTGCACTAACTTGTAGCTTTAGATGAAGACTGTGCAGAGGTCTCACTACACTAACTTGTAGGTTTAGCTGAACACTGTGAGCAGGACGCACAGCACTAACTTGTAGTTTTAGCTGAACACCGTGAGTAGAACGCACCGCACTAACTTCTAGGTTTAGCTGAACACTAAGGTGGACGCACCGCACTAACTTGTAGTTTTAGCTGAACACTGTGAGCAGGGCGCACAGCACTAACTTGTAGTTTTAGCTGAACACTGTGAGCAGGACGCACCGCACTAACTTGTAGGTTTAGCTGAACACTGTGAGATGGACGCACCGCACTAACTTATAGTTTTAGCTGAACACTGTGAGCAGGACGCACAGCACTAACTTGTAGTTTTATCTGAGCACTGTGAGCAGGACGCACCACACTAACTTGTAGGTTTAGCTGAACACTGTGAGGTGGACGCACCACACTAACTTGTAGGTTTAGCTGAACACTGTGAGGTGGACGCACCACACTAACTTGTAGGTTTAGCTGAACACTGTGAGGTGGACGCACCACACTAACTTGTAGTTTTAGCTGAACACTGTGAGCAGGACGCACAGCACTAACTTGTAGTTTTAGCTGAACACTGTGAGCAGGACGCACCGCACTAACTTGTAGTTTTAGCTGAACACTGTGAGCAGGACGCACCACACTAACTTGTAGGTTTAGCTGAACACTGTGAGGTGGACGCACCACACTAACTTGTAGTTTTAGCTGAACACTGTAAGCAGGACGCACTGCACTAACTTTTAGCTTTAGATGAACACTGTGCAGAGGTCTCACTACACTAACCTGTAGGTTTAGCTGAACACTGTGAGCAGGACGCACTGCACTAACTTTTAGGTTTAGCTGAACACTGTGAGGTGGATGCACCACACTAACTTGTAGTTTTAGCTGAACACTGTGAGCAGGACGCACTGCACTAACTTGTAGCTTTAGATGAACACTGTGCAGAGGTCTCACTACACTAACTTGTAGGTTTAGCTGAACACAGTGAGCAGGACGCACAGCACTAACTTGTAGTTTAAGCTGAACAATGTGAGCAGGACGCACCGCACTAACTTGTAGGTTTAGCTGAACACTGTGAGGTGGACGCACCGCACTAACTTGTAGGTTTAGCTGAACACTGTGAGGTGGACGCACCACACTAACTAGTAGTTTTAGCTGATCACTGTAAGCAGGACACACTGCACTAACTTGTAGCTTTAGATGAAGACTGTGCAGAGGTCTCACTACACTAACTTGTAGGTTTAGCTGAACACTGTGAGCAGGACGCACAGCACTAACTTGTAGTTTTAGCTGAACACCGTGAGTAGAACGCACCGCACTAACTTCTAGGATTAGCTGAACACTGAGGTGGACGCACCGCACTAACTTGTAGTTTTAGCTGAACACTGTGAGCAGGGCGCACAGCACTAACTTGTAGTTTTAGCTGAACACTGTGAGCAGGACGCACCGCACTAACTTGTAGGTTTAGCTGAACACTGTGAGATGGACGCACCGCACTAACTTATAGTTTTAGCTGAACACTGTGAGCAGGACGCACAGCACTAACTTGTAGTTTTATCTGAGCACTGTGAGCAGGACGCACCACACTAACTTGTAGGTTTAGCTGAACACTGTGAGGTGGACGCACCACACTAACTTGTAGGTTTAGCTGAACACTGTGAGGTGGACGCACCACACTAACTTGTAGGTTTAGCTGAACACTGTGAGGTGGACGCACCACACTAACTTGTAGTTTTAGCTGAACACTGTGAGCAGGACGCACAGCACTAACTTGTAGTTTTAGCTGAACACTGTGAGCAGGACGCACCGCACTAACTTGTAGTTTTAGCTGAACACTGTGAGCAGGATGCACCGCACTAACTTGTAGTTTTAGCTGAACACTGTGAGGTGGACGCACCACACTAACTTGTAGTTTTAGCTGAACACTGTGAGCAGGACGCACTGCACTAACTTGTGGCTTTAGATAAACACTGTGCAGAGGTCTCACTACACTAACTTGTAGGTTTAGCTGAACACTGTGAGCAGGACGCACAGCACTAACTTGTAGTTTTAGCTGAACACTGTGAGCAGGACGCACAGCACTAACTTGTAGTTTTAGCTGAACACTGTGAGCAGGACGCACCACACTAACTTGTAGGTTTAGCTAAACACTGTAAGGTGGACGCACCACACTAACTTGTAGTTTTAGCTAAACACTGTGAGCAGGACGCACTTACACTAACTTGTAGATTAAGCTGGACACTGTGAGGTGGACGCACCACACTAACTTGTAGTTTTAGCTGAACACTGTGAGCAGGACACACTTACACTAACTTGTAGGTTAAGCTGGACACTGTGAGGTGGACGCACCACACTAACTTGTAGTTTTAGCTGAACACTGTGAGCAGGACGCACCACACTAACTTGTAGGTTTAGCTGAACACTGTGAGCAGGACGCACTGCACTAACTTGTAGCTTTAGATGAACACTGTGCAGAGGTCTCACTACACTAACCTGTAGGTTTAGCTGAACACTGTGAGCAGGACGCACAGCACTAACTTGTAGTTTTAGCTGAACACTGTGAGCAGGACGCACCACACTAACTTGTAGGTTTAGCTAAACACTGTAAGGTGGACGCACCACACTAACTTGTAGTTTTAGCTAAACACTGTGAGCAGGACGCACTTACACTAACTTGTAGATTAAGCTGGACACTGTGAGGTGGACGCACCACACTAACTTGTAGTTTTAGCTGAACACTGTGAGCAGGACGCACTTACACTAACTTGTAGGTTAAGCTGGACACTGTGAGGTGGACGCACCACACTAACTTGTAGTTTTAGCTGAACACTGTGAGCAGGACGCACCACACTAACTTGTAGGTTTAGCTGAACACTGTGAGCAGGACGCACTGCACTAACTTGTAGCTTTAGATGAACACTGTGCAGAGGTCTCACTACACTAACCTGTAGGTTTAGCTGAACACTGTGAGCAGGACGCACAGCACTAACTTGTAGTTTTAGCTGAACACTGTGAGCAGGACGCACTGCACTAACTTTTAGGTTTAGCTGAACACTGTGAGGTGGATGCACCACACTAACTTGTAGTTTTAGCTGAACACTGTGAGCAGGACGCACTGCACTAACTTGTAGCTTTAGATGAACACTGTGCAGAGGTCTCACTACACTAACTTGTAGGTTTAGCTGAACACAGTGAGCAGGACGCACAGCACTAACTTGTAGTTTAAGCTGAACACTGTGAGCAGGATGCACCGCACTAACTTGTAGGTTTAGCTGAATACTGTGAGGTGGACGCACCGCACTAACTTGTAGGTTTAGCTGAACACTGTGAGGTGGACGCACCACACTAACTAGTAGTTTTAGCTGATCACTGTGAGCAGGACACACTACACTAACTTGTAGCTTTAGATGAACACTGTGCAGAGGTCTCACTACACTAACTTGTAGGTTTAGCTGAACACTGTGAGCAGGACGCACAGCACTAACTTGTAGTTTTAGCTGAACACCGTGAGTAGGACGCACCGCACTAACTTCTAGGTTTAGCTGAACATTGAGGTGGACTCACCGCACTAACTTGTAGTTTTAGCTGAACACTGTGAGCAGGGTGCACAGCACTAACTTGTAGTTTTAGCTGAACACTGTGAGCAGGACGCACCGCACTAACTTGTAGGTTTAGCTTAACAGTGTGAGATGGACGCACCGCACTAACTTATAGTTTTAGCTGAACACTGTGAGCAGGACGCACAGCACTAACTTGTAGTTTTAGCTGAACACTGTGAGCAGGACGCACCACACTAACTTGTAGGTTTAGCTGAACACTGTGAGGTGGACGCACAGCACTAACTTGTAGTTTAAGCTGAACACTGTGAGCAGGATGCACCGCACTAACTTGTAGGTTTAGCTGAATACTGTGAGGTGGACGCACCGCACTAACTTGTAGGTTTAGCTGAACACTGTGAGGTGGACGCACCACACTAACTAGTAGTTTTAGCTGATCACTGTGAGCAGGACACACTACACTAACTAGTAGCTTTAGATGAACACTGTGCAGAGGTCTCACTACACTAACTTGTAGGTTTAGCTGAACACTGTGAGCAGGACGCACAGCACTAACTTGTAGTTTTAGCTGAACACCGTGAGTAGGACGCACCGCACTAACTTCTAGGTTTAGCTGAACACTGAGGTGGACTCACTGCACTAACTTGTAGTTTTAGCTGAACACTGTGAGCAGGGTGCACAGCACTAACTTGTAGTTTTAGCTGAACACTGTGAGCAGGACGCACCGCACTAACTTGTAGGTTTAGCTTAACACTGTGAGATGGACGCACCGCACTAACTTATAGTTTTAGCTGAACACTGTGAGCAGGACGCACAGCACTAACTTGTAGTTTTAGCTGAACACTGTGAGCAGGACGCACCACACTAACTTGTAGGTTTAGCTGAACACTGTGAGGTGGACGCACCACACTAAATTGTAGGTTTAGCTGAACACTGTGAGCAGGACGCACAGCACTAACTTGTAGTTTTAGCTGAACACTGTGAGCAGGACGCACTGCACTAACTTTTAGGTTTAGCTGAACACTGTGAGGTGGATGCACCACACTAACTTGTAGTTTTAGCTGAACACTGTGAGCAGGACGCACTGCACTAACTTGTAGCTTTAGATGAACACTGTGCAGAGGTCTCACTACACTAACTTGTAGGTTTAGCTGAACACAGTGAGCAGGACGCACAGCACTAACTTGTAGTTTAAGCTGAACACTGTGAGCAGGACGCACCGCACTAACTTGTAGGTTTAGCTGAATACTGTGAGGTGGACGCACCACACTAACTTGTAGGTTTAGCTGAACACTGTGAGGTGGACGCACCACTAACTTTTAGTTTAAGCTGAACACTGTGAGCAGGACGCACCGCACTAACTTGTAAGTTTAGCTGAATACTGTGAGGTGGACGCACCGCACTAACTTGTAGGTTTAGCTGAACACTGTGAGGTGGACGCACCACACTAACTAGTAGTTTTAGCTGATCACTGTGAGCAGGACACACTACACTAACTTGTAGCTTTAGATGAACACTGTGCAGAGGTCTCACTACACTAACTTGTAGGTTTAGCTGAACACAGTGAGCAGGACGCACAGCACTAACTTGTAGTTTAAGCTGAACACTGTGAGCAGGACGCACCGCACTAACTTGTAGGTTTAGCTGAATACTGTGAGGTGGACGCACCACACTAACTTGTAGGTTTAGCTGAACACTGTGAGGTGGACGCACCACACTAACTAGTAGTTTTAGCTGATCACTGTGAGCAGGACACACTACACTAACTTGTAGCTTTAGATGAACACTGTGCAGAGGTCTCACTACACTAACTTGTAGGTTTAGCTGAACACTGTGAGCAGGACGCACAGCACTAACTTGTAGTTTTAGCTGAACACCGTGAGTAGGATGCACCGCACTAACTTCTAGGTTTAGCTGAACACTAAGGTGGACGCACCGCACTAACTTGTAGTTTTAGCTGAACACTGTGAGCAGGGCGCACAGCACTAACTTGTAGTTTTAGCTGAACACTGTGAGCAGGACGCACCGCACTAACTTGTAGGTTTAGCTGAACACTGTGAGATGGACGCACTGCACTAACTTATAGTTTTAGCTGAACACTGTGAGCAGGACGCACAGCACTAACTTGTAGTTTTAGCTGAACACTGTGAGCAGGACGCACCACACTAACTTGCAGGTTTAGCTGAACACTGTGAGGTGGACGCACCACACTAAATTGTAGGTTTAGCTGAACACTGTGAGCAGGACGCACCCCACTAACTTGTAGGATTAGCTGAACACTGTGAGCAGAACGCACCCCACTAACTTGTAGTTTTAGCTGAACACTGTGAGCAGGACGCACTGCACTAACTGTAAATAGTCTAGCTGCCTGACTGTGGTACTAATAGGATCAAAAGAACACCAGCAATTTTCTTCAGGTAGCTGTAAATACTGTAACAAGACAAGCCTGCCTGTCAGTAAGAAGATAACAGGAACGGATCTAGCTAAACTGAATACAGTGTATATATATATATATGCAACACCTGGGATGCATATATATACACAATACACTGTAAGTGCAGCTAACTGACTGACTGTTCTGCCTAATCTATTTAATTCAAATCAAATGACACTGTCTGTCTCTCTCTATCTATGAACGCCGGAACACACACTACACAGGGCCGCCGTGCAGGCGGCCTTATATAGTGTGGGGTGTGTACTAAATCCCCTGAGCCATAATTGGCCAAAGCCTCCTTGGCTTTGGCCAATTACGGCTCTCTGTTCAGACGGCGCTGTGATTGGCCAAGCATGTGGGTCATAGTGCATGCTTGGCCAATCATCAGCCAGCAATGCACTGCGATGCCGCAGTGAATTATGGGCCGTGACACGCCACACGAATTTGGCGCAAACGGCCCATATCGTTCGCAATTCGGCGAATGGGCGAACAGACGATGTTCGAGTCAAACATGGGTTCGTCTCGAACACGAAGCTCATCCCTAGTCACTGCTGTCAGTTGAGGGTTCCACCACACAGGGCATACACATTTGGTTGGCAACCTCATCATCCACCTCTGTACTGCTATCTATGTAGTTGACTTGCATTGTTTTTTTCTGTCTTGAGTAGTGGGTCTTTGGGACTCCTCTTCTTCATCACTTGCCAAGATGTTGGAAACTTGCAAATGACAGATCTGCTGAGAGATTTACAGGACCTTAGGAACATGGAGTATTTGTTTGACTTAAAGTTTAAGTAAACCCTCCTGTTGTTTTCAGCCAAGGAAGCTGCCATCTTTGCCTCTGTTTAATCCACAACTGCCATGATGCTGCACATGTGATCAATTATGACACCAGCCATTGGATGGTTTGGTTGAGAGCACAACCAATGGGAGTGCTGCATTTCCGGCACATGCCGGAAATTAAACTGTTTTATGGCTGGGTTTACTACCGCTTTAAGCATTCTAAAAGGTTTAGACTAACCTTGCTTTTGTTTCTTGCTGAGTGAGACTTGCTGGGTGACCTGTGGATTCCATGAGGGCTTGCTTTTGGGACAGCGTTGCCTTTAGAGCACTATGAAAAACACAATGATGGTTTTTTTATTCAGGTTGCTGAATAATTCACTTTACATGTGACATGTAAAAAAAAATCAACTATGGTTTACCATAAACTTTGCTGGTTTGACCAAGACCATCTTATCTGCATTTTTTTTTTTTTTTGCATAATCCTTCAACTACAAGAGAATCACAAAGTTAGGCAGAGTTAGATGTAGAAATGTAAAGTATGTTGATTTGGACAGAAGTAATTACCTTCCGAAGAATGCAGTCTGACACTTACTTTGGGAATTATCTATCCAGAGGTGTCATTCCCCTTGGGATTTTCGGTAGAGAATAATTTTAGTGTGTAGAAAAGAAAGAAAACAAAATATGTTTATTTCAAACTGGAATTCCTTGAAACACTAGGTGCATGCTTGCCCAAACTAGGCACATAGTACATGTGAGAGCATTTGAAGAGATGCATTTTAGGATTGAAAGGAAGCTATCATTACTTACCTCCACACCATGCTTTCTGGTTACCCTATCTTGCTCCTGGCTCAATTTGGCATTATGCAACTATTGGACACAATAAAAATGTGTTAGTCCCAAATTCTGGACATATGCATGTGAAGGTGTGAATAATAAATACATACTTACATTGGACCATGAATGCTTTATGGACGTGGCAGGTGACTTGTGCTCCATGGTTTCATACTGCAGAAAAAGAAAAAAATACAAGGCTTGGAAGGTGCTCCTAAATGAAGCACATTTAAGATCAAGAGAAAACAACCTTTTCCAATGGATGACTTGAATACAGTAAAGAGAACTTCAAAAAAACACACACATATATATATATATATATATATATATATATATATATATATATATATATATATCTATACATAGATAGATATATATAGAGAGATATAGAGAGATAGAGAGATAGATAGATAGATAGATAGATAGATAGATAGATAGATAGATAGATAGATAGATAGATAGATAGATAGATAGATAGATAGATAGACCGACCTCGATACCTCTGCTGTTGATAAATCTGCACTGCATTCACACTTCACCATTTTGAATCGTGGGCAGATTTGCCGCGATTCTGCTCACAATTTGAAAGCGCCGATGTGTGAATGACAAATCAGGGGACTCACATTTGAGATGCTATTCATTTGAATTGGTCTACACCAAGAATCTTCCCCTCATATTTACAGTATTAGTGACTCTTACATCCAACTTTAAAGTCCAACTTTATCAACTTTGATAGAGGCAACCTGAAAACTGCCTCCCATTTATTTGCATGAGTGCTTTCTGGCATTGTTGACCCCTATATTAAGAAGCAGGACACATGCATGAGGGGGGCTATAAAGGGGGGTTGTGGTGATAAGGGGGGCTAAAGACAGACTCCAGTCAAAAATACCGCAAACCATTGCCAAATAACGCCATGCGGTATTTTAGAAGAGTTTTTTGGTGAATGCCAAAAAACTTTTTGAAAAACGCTATGAGGCATTGTGGGTTGATTTTACTTTCAATAGTTTTTTATTAAGTATATCAAAGATAACATGGAGACACAGGTACAGAAAAACTTGTTGAGACACAATAGTTAGTCAATCACCAATGGAAATTATCAGAGAGTCTCTAGTATACAGCGAAATCCCACATGATCTTTATGGAGTATTTATCTGAACCTCATAAATGGGAGGAAGGAATGACATCCCCCTCCCGGCACCCCTCAAAGGATCTAGCTGTGTCGGGAGAGGGGGTCACCCCCCCTGAGGAGGGTAAATCAAGAAAGAGGATTGATGCAGACTCAGTCTAAGCCAGTACCAGAATAGACCATTATAGATTGCAACGTGTATGTGGGGTGGTCGTGAAAATGGTCATCCTTGAACCGGATCAGGAGATCCAACAAGCTTTAGATTCATAACTCATAGTAAACGTGTTGTAGACCATAGGTGTGTTGACAACTGTGAAAAGAATGTAGGTACACCCCAAGTGTCGTCAATGCCCAAGCACCCCGACTGTCTGTTGTGAATCAGAGGAGGTTGTACACGTGGGTGTCTGTTAACTAGAAGGCATTAGGCTGAAAGTCAGTGCGTCTGCCAAATTGCGGTCACAGTGGGTAGCCCATCCGTGGTGCCTCTACAGCTCCAAACCGATGGGGGGTACGGTTATGTGCTTAAGGAAAAATCCTGTGTTTCAGCCATGTAAGGCAACTTGAGAGAAACAAAAACAAAACAAGAGAACAAAGCAAGAGGAAAGCACAGGTCAGAGAACAGACCTGAGGATATGAGAAAAAGAGGGAGAGGAAAGGAAGAGAGAGAAACAGGAGAAGAGAAGAAGAGAAGAGGCAAAGAGAGAATCTTCAGTGACAGAGCAATACTCGCTCCCCTACACAGCACCAGGAGAAGGGGAGGTAGTAGGTGGCAGAGATATGTATCTAGTCCAAGGTTCCCAGATAGCGTCATGTTTTACAACAGTATCCAAAAGGATGCTGGTTGTCTTTTCCTGGGTCATTATCCATGAATTCTTTTCTTTTAAACAAGGTGAGGGATACTGAAGGTTGCTTCCAAGCTTGAGTAATTGTCAGTTTAGTTCCAAGTAGAATGAACATAATGAGGTGTTGGGCCAATTTTGGTGTCCCTGGGTAAGGGAAGTTTAGAAGAGCTATTTGAGGAGTCTGAAGGATGGGTCTGTCTGTAAGTTTCCTAATAATATGGAACACTCTATTTCAGAGTCCTCTGATCTTGGGACAGTCCCACCAAGTGTGTAGCATCGACCCAATGTGTCCGCAATTTTGGAAACACAGGGGAGATGCATTCGGGTAGATTTTAGCAATTCTTAGTGGGACAAGATACCATCTCGTTAGGATTTTTAGGTTAGCCTCTATTAGTGTTGTGTTTAGTAAGCCCTTAGAGGCTGAGGTTGATGCTCTGTGCCATTCCCCCAGGCTCCAGCTCTGTCCCAGGTCTTTCTCCCACTCCCTCATGTAGAGAGATTTAGATTCTGCCATGGCAAGTGATTGGTATATCACTGTTATCCCTCCCCACTGCTCCATTGCCTGACCACACCAGAGGGTTGGGTGTAGAGGACCCTAGAGAGTGGATAAAGTGAGAGATCTGGTGGAGTCTGAACCTTTCTGTCCTGGGCATGTCATGCCTGCTAGAACAGTGGGCAGGTGTTAGAGGCCCCACCGAGCTGACAAAGTGTCCAATTCTATAGAGCCCCTTATCCAGCTACCACTGAAATGCCTTGATGTCCATACCCGGGGGAAAGAGGCGGTTTCAAAAGATATGTGAGAGCGGGTGCCAATGTGAGATTAGGAGTGGGTTCCTTTTGAGGGAATCCCAGAAGTCTAGGGAGTGGGACAGTGTAGGAGCCATAATGGCAGGTCTAGTTTTGGCAGGGCACCATAGAAGAAAATCTAGGGTGTATTGGGGAATTGCCTGCCGCTCCATATGTACCCAGTCTGGGTGTGCTATTTTAGAGTAGATGACAGAGAATTGAGATAATTGAGCTGCTTGATGGTACCAGATAAGGTTCGGCAATCCAACTCCTCCCTGATCTCTCCTTTGAAAAGGGGTCCCCTTAGCAACCCTATTTCCTTTAGTTTCCCATATAAAGCGGATTATCTTGGATTGGATTTGCCTAATTTGATCTCTAGGAATTGGGATGGGTAGTGATCTAAATAAGTATAGAATACATGCTAATAGGGTCATTTTAACAGAGTTGACCCTGCCTAGCCATGAAAGTCCCAAGTTATCCAACTGTGTGAGATCGCTTCCTAATTTACAAAACATTGGGGGGACGTTAGCGGAGTATAGGCTGTCAGCTGAAGCCATCAGGTTAATCCCTAGATACGGAATTGCTTTCTCGTGCCATTGAAATTGGAAGTTTTCTTTGAGTTGTGCGACGAAACTGGTGGATAGGTTGAAGTTCAGTGCTAGGGATTTCGAGTAGTTTAACCTGCAAATATTTGGTAGTGAAGTTAATAGCGAAGTGATGAAGAGCAGTACATCATCAACAAAAAGGGCACATTTATGAGTATTGGACCCACAACGTACTCCACGGATATCAGGGTTGTCCCTAATGGCTATGGCTAGGGTCTCAATGACAATGGCAAAAATCAGTGGTGATAAGGGACACCCCTGCCTCGTACCATTGCGGATTGGGAAGGATTCCGTGTAATTTCCCTGCATTTTAATTTTGCCTCCTAGTTGGAGTAGAGGGCCTCTATTACGTTCAAAAGGAAAGGAAGGATTGTCCAAAGCCCCATCTTTGCAGAATTGGAATCAGGTAAGACCAGGAGACAGAGTCAAATGCTTTCAACAGATCTAAGGAGAGCAGGAACCCTGTTTGAGGAGTGCCTCCATCCCATCCTGACAGCAGAAGAGAGACTATGTCAAATGTACTCCTGATCTGATCTGGGCCCTGTCTCCCAGGTATGAAGCCGGTGTTAGGTACCTGGTAGTTGAGCCTGACTGGTAGAAGGAGACCTCTCTTAAACGCTGGTTCAGGAGCCACTGGAAGTGGGAACAGTGGTCTCTTGAGCACAGTGGGTAGGAGGGCCTGATGCAGGTTCCAGCAGAAGCAGACACTGGAACTGGAAGGATGCCTGGAACTGGAGGCAGCGTCACAGGACACAGGCAAAGCAAAGTCAGACAGTCAGTTTTGGCAGGACATCAGGCACGTATTAAGCAAGAGGGATGATCCAAGAATAGTCAGGCAGGCAGAAGTTCGGCAACAGGTAACAAGATAAGCAAGGTCAGGCAAGCCGGGTCGGATAGGAGACTGGAGAATGGTCAGACGGAGCTGGGTCACTAGCAATACAACAAACAGGCAGGATACAGGAACTCAGGTGCAGAGCTGCAGACGAACAGCACCTGACAGAAGCATCTATCATTCTTTTAAAGGGCCCTTGGCGCCAAAACAGCGCTAGCGCGAGCGGGTGCGCACGCGCACCCGTGAACGCGCATACGGGCGCGCACGGGAGCGCTCCGGTGCCCCCTGGTGGAGAATTAAGCAAAACTGCCCTGGGAAGGCCCTTCGTGCACCTGCGTGCACGCATATTTGTCCGACGGCCACTGATATGCCCCTGACATTGCCCCCTCCCAACGGGCAGCCTCCGGATGCCCAGATAACTTTTCTTTTCCGGATGAGCAGAGAAATAGGCATGAATCAAACATTTGGCATGAATATTACAGTCAGGTTCCCATGAGTTATTTTCCGGACCATACCCCTTCCACTTAATCAAAAACTGTACTTGCTCAGATCTCCTTCTGCGATCAAGGATGGCCTCCACTTCATATTCCTCATTACCGTCCACCAGAACCGGTTCAGGGACCCTGGTGCCCCTATCAGGAAAAGGATCATCTACAGCAGGCTTCAAAAGTGACACGTGAAACACAGGGTGGATTTTAAGTGAGTCAGGTAAACACAATTCATAGGACACCTCGTTGATTTTCCTTTTCACAGGGAAAGGCCCAATAAATTTTGGAGCAAGCTTCTTGGAAGGACAAGTTAATCTAATATTATCGGTAGACAGCCATACCTTGTCACCAAGCTGAAGGTTTAGGTCTCCTTTTCTTTTCTGATCGAAGAACTTCTTGCTGTCCGCTTGTGCCTTGGAAATCGCTTCCCGTAACATCTGGTTATTATGACTGAGGAACTGCACTGTGTCCTGGACCGCTGGAACTGAGGATTCTGAAAGAAAATCTGGTAAGAAAGATACATGAAAACCATAATTGGCAAAGAAAGGGGATTGACAGGTGGCAGAGTGGCTGGCATTGTTATAAGCGAATTCCGCTAGGGGCAGCAGGGACACCCAATCATCTTGCACAAAAGATGTAAAACACCTAATGTATTGCTCCAGTGTCTGATTTGTCCTTTCAGTCTGCCCATTTGTTTGGGGGTGGTATGCTGAGGACAGGGCTAGTTCGATTTTCAAAATTTCACAAAGGGCTCTCCAGAAACGTGATGTAAATCGTACCCCCCTATCGGACACTATATTTGCAGGGACTCCGTGCAGCCTGACAATCTCCTTAATGAACACACGGCTGTTTCAACAGCAGAAGGTGTTCCTTTTAGGCGCACAAAGTGGGCCATTTTGGACAGCCGGTCGACGACCACAAAGATCGCCGAACATCCTTCAGAGCATGGTAATTCAACTATAAAGTCCATTGCTATCATCCTCCAGCGCCTATCTGGTATAGGCAACGGTCTCAGTAGTCCCCAAGCTCTGTTTCTGGGAGTTTTACTCTGAATGCAGACAGAACATGAATTAACACATTTCCTGCAGAATTCCTTCAGGTTAGGCCACCAGAAAGTGCGTTGCACCAGCTCAAGGGTCTTGCAAACCCCAAAATGTCCTGCAAGTGGGTGGTCATGCAAATATGTCAGTACCTTGACTCGGGCGCTCTCTGGTACGAAAATTTGGCTTCCTCTCCACAATAAACCATCTCGAGATGTTAAAGAAGAACCCTGGAGACTTGAAGGTTCTGGAGATGCTTCTCTGATCATGGGCAGAAGATCTGTTTGAAGAAGAAGGAAACTATTTGCCGGCAGAATAGTGTCAGGTACAGAAAAGTCTTTAGGATTGTCAAACATGCGCGACAGCACGTCTTGTTTTACGTTTTTAGATCCAGGCCGGTAGGTAATGTGGAAACAAAACCGTGTAAAGAATAGAGCCCATCGGGCCTGTCTGGGTTTTAGCCTCTTAGCAGATCTTAAATATTCGAGGTTTTTGTGATCGGTATATATCAGTACAGGATGGACTGCGCCTTCTAGCAAGTACCTCCATTCTTCCAAAGCTGTCCTAATAGCAAGTAGCTCCCGGTCCCCCACATCATAGTTCCGCTCAGCCGGTGAAAGTTTTCTAGAAAAGAACCCTACGGGGTGCATCAGGTCCTTGTTGCCCTGTCGTTGAGAAATGACAGCACCCATGACCACTTCGGAGGCATCAACCTCCAGGATAAAAGGTAGGGCCGGGTCAGGATGGCTAAGGATCGAAGCTGACGTGAAACGTCTTTTTAATTCTTCAAAAGCCCCCTGAGCCTCCGGATTCCAGTGGAAACGAAAGTTCTGTTTGGTTAGCTGCGTGATGGGGGAGATGATGGCAGAAAACCCCCTAATGAACTTTCTATAAAAGTTTGCGAACCCAATGAAGCATTGTACGCCCTTCTTGTCCATGGGAGCTGGCCAATCTAACACAGCAGACACCTTCTGAGGGTCCAATTTGATGCCGGTTGGGGAGATTACTAACCCTAGGAACTGAATCTCCTCCTGTTCAAATTCGCACTTCTTTGCCTTAGCATACAGTCTGTGCAAACAAAGTCGGTCCAGAACTTTACGGACATGTTCCCTATGTTGATCAAGTGAACTGGAGAAGATTAGGATGTCATCCAAATAGACGATTAAAAAGATGTCCATGAAAAACCCTAAACACATCATTGACCAGATGCTGGAACGTGGCAGGAGCATTGCATAGGCCGAAGGGCATGACCAGATACTCGTAGTGTCCAAAACGGGTCCGGAAAGCCGTCTTCCATTCATCCCCGGCCCGAATGCGGACCAGATTGTAGGCCCCCCTCAGATCCAGCTTGGTGAAGATAATGGCAGACCTCAACTTCTGGAACAGTTCAGGTATCAGGGGCAACGGATAGCGGTTTTTGACCGTAACTTTGTTTAGCTCCCGATAGTCCACACAAGGACGAAGAGTCTGATCTTTCTTGGAGACAAAAAATATTCCGGCACCAGCTGGTGAAGTAGAAGGTTGGATAAAGCCTTTTTCGAGGTTTTCATTTATGTATACCTTGAGTGCCTCTTGTTCTTTTTCAGACAGCGGAAAAACGCGCCCAAAAGGAATTTCGGCCCCAGGGAGCAGCTCAATTGGGCAATCATAGGGACCATGGGGTGGCAGGGAATCTGCTCCCTTCTTGCTGAACACATCTGCAAATTCCCGATAGGCCTCTGGTACGTCTTGGAGCAGGTCTGGGTCAATGTCCATACATAGTAAGGTAGCAGCAGACTTAGGGGATTCTGATAGGCAATGTCTTTGGCAATAGGGTGACCGGAACTTGATCTCGCCCGTGACCCAGTTAACATGAGTGTTTATGGGCCTGGAGCCAGGGCATGCCCAAAATGATTGGAAATAGTGGAGAGGAGATAACGTCCAGAGTTAGGATCTCTTTGTGTTGAGATAAACAGGTGGCAGACAGGGGAAGGGTTTCTTGAGAGACCTGTCCAGATCTTATGTGGGACCCATCCGCCAAAAAAACTGAGAGTCTGTGTGTCTTGTTCTTTAAGGGAAGGTTTTGTTGGGTAGCGAAAGCAGAGTCAACAAAGCAGCTACATGCCCCAGAATCAATAATAGCGTTGACCTGGACTGTTCTTCCCTGGAGCTGTAATGAGAGAGGAAGAGCAAGTTGAGTTGAATTGGCGGACAAAGCGGATAAACTGGTCGGAGTAGAAGAAAGGCACTTACGAGTCTTTACTGAACAGTTGTTCACATAGTGGCCCGTCCCACCACAGTAGAGACAAAGATTTAGCTGGCGTCTGCGTGCCTGTTCTTCTGGGGCCAGGGTAGAACGCATAAGTCCCAGTTGCATAGGCTTGGGAGCATCAGGTGTTTGGGTGACTGGACTCGGGCAGGCAGGAGGTAGGTACCGGGAGGCAGGAACCGGAACTCTTTCAGTCATCCACATAGGGCGCGTCTGTTGGGAAGAGCGTTCAGACCGGCGCTCACGAAGGCGTCGGTCAATCTGGATGGTAATGGCAATGAGCTCCTCAAGTGTATCAGGCATCCCTACCCGGGCAAGTTCGTCCTTCAGACCCTCAGATAGCCCCATGGGGAACTGGTGACGTAAGGCTGCGTTGTTCCATTGAGTCTCCGCGCTCCAGCGTCGAAAGTCCATAACATAGTCCTCGGCCGGCCTACGGCCTTGCTGGAGCGCGAACAAAGCTGCCTCAGCGGTGGCAGTCCGCTGAGGGTCCTCATACAACTGGGCCACGGCTTCAAAAAAAGGCGGGCAAGGACTGGATCTGTATAGCGTTGGTTTCAAGCAGGCGGTGGGCCCAGGTCTGGGGTTCCCCCTGGAGAAGGGATATGACAAATCCTACTTTGGTAGCCTCTAAGGAAAAAGTCCATGGCTGTAGGGCGAAGTAAAGTTGACAGGCGCTGCGGAAGGCCAGAAACTTAGTTCGGTCACCAGAAAACTTCTCAGGGATAGGAACTCTTGGCTCAGGTGGAAGCATGATCACAGAGGGTGGTGCAGTAGCCTGTACTGGAGCAGCTGCGGAAGCAGGGGCCACACCACCGGGACCACTAAGGTTTAGCACTTGACCCTCCAGTCTCTTGTAACTGTCTTGGAAAGTCTTTACTGCCTGGGTGAGTGCCGCTAGGTGCGTACAGATCTCCTTGATGGGAGAGGTCTCTCCTGCAGGCTCAGACATGGCTGTTCGTACTGTTAGGTACCTGGTAGTTGAGCCTGACTGGTAGAAGGAGACCTCTCTTAAACGCTGGTTCAGGAGCCACTGGAAGTGGGAACAGTGGTCTCTTGAGCACAGTGGGTAGGAGGGCCTGATGCAGGTTCCAGCAGAAGCAGACACTGGAACTGGAAGGATGCCCTTCTGGGATGGCTGAGCTGCGGATTCAGGTAGACTGATGCAGGCCGGTAGGCAGGCAGGTGGATGAGAAGGCAGCAGCAGGATCTGAAGCTTGGCAAAGCAGGCTGGAGGCAGCGTCACAGGACACAGGCAAAGCAAAGTCAGACAGTCCGTTTTGGCATGAGATCAGGCACGTATTAAGCAAGAGGGATGATCCAAGAATAGTCAGGCAGGCAGAAGTTCGGCAACAGGTAACAAGATAAGCAAGGTCAGGCAAGCCGGGTCGGATAGGAGACTGGAGAATGGTCAGACGGAGCCGGGTCACTAGCAATACAACAAACAGGCAGGATACAGGAACTCAGGTGCAGAGCTGCAGACGAACAGCACCTGACAGAAGCATCTGTCTTCGGGGCCGGGGGCTGAGTTATTTCAGAGATTTTAATGACTTGAGTCACTTCTTTAGTTGAGATTGGTGATTCTAAGTCATCCCTGTGTTGGTCTGTGATCTTAGGGATATTTAGAGAATCAAGAAATGAGTCCCTTAAGTTAGGGGAGGCGACCTTCCCTTCACTGCTATACAAGGAGCTATAAAAGATCTGAAGGACTTCCAGGTTTTTTTGAGGGTTTTGTGATAGGGTGCCATCGCGAAGTTTAATTTTGGGTAAGGTGTGATGTTTGATTTTAGGGGTCAACCTATTTGCCAGGAGGGTACCTGTCTTGTCTTTCTGTTGATAAAACCGGCCTCCTTCCCAGCGTAGACTTTTTTCGGCTATGGCAGTGAGAGCAAGGTTCAAGGCTATTTGTGCTGTTTCAAGTCTTTCACCAGAGGCTGGAGTGGGGTTGCTTTTGTGCAGTTTACTTAATAGCAAAAATATCTTCTCCAGCCTTTCAATATCTCCCTTGCGAGCTTTATGGATCCTAGAGGCTATTTGAATAATTTTTCCCCTAATAAAGGCTTTATGTGCTGCCCATAGTGTGGTGGGGGAGAAGTTATTGACATCATTTAATAAAAAGTATTATTGTAGCCCCTTTTCAATTTCAAGTACATGGGTGGGGTTTCTAAGGATCGAGGCATTAAGTCTCCAGCAATACCTTCACGGTGTCCCAATGGTCTGCTCGTGATAAGGAGGAGCATGGGGTGGTCAGACTAGGCAGAGTCTTTTATGACAGATTTAGTCACCAGCGGGATATGGATCGACAGTAGAAAGAAGTGATCAATTCTAGCATAGGTATTGTGAGGGTTAGAAAAATGTGTATAGTTCCATGCATGTGGATTCATCTCTCTCCACACATCCACCTTCCCCTGGTGAAAAATTTGTCTAGCTACATTGAGGCTCTGCCTGGTGGGACGGATACGGTCCCTGCCTGGGGGGCGGGGTTTATCCAGTCCTGCATCAAAAGCAGTGTTAGAGTCTCCTCCATACACGACCAGACCCTCAGTGAGTGGGTTCAAGGTGTGAAAAAAGTTTGTATTGCCCCCCATTTGGAGCATAATATGAGATAAGTGAATAGAGCTGTTCATCGATGAGACCTTTCACAAGCAATAACCTGCCCTCTGGGTCCTTAAACTCTGAGAGAAAAGAGAACTGGGTATTGCGGGAAAAAAATATGCTCACTCCTTTGGTTTTGTTGTCAGAATTTGCCAGATAAAATCTGGGGAATTTAGAGTGTATAAAGGAGGGGGAGTATGATTTAGGAAAGTGTGTCTCCTGGAGAAACAGTATGTCTATTTTATGATCATTGTAGGACTGGAAAATTTTCTGGCGTTTAATGGGTGAGTTAAGCCCCTGAACATTATGTGATGCAATGTGTAGGGAGGGACGGGGTGTGGTGTGGTCAGCCATGGAGCAACCCAGAGGTCATTGCCAATGATTCCCAATCACCTCCCTTCCACCCGGCGGGACGCCCGGAGTCCAGAGGGATGGCATCGTCAAGGGAAGCAGCCTCCAGGATCCTGTGGGGGCACAAGTTCACACGCATCACTAGAAGAAGAATATGATTAGTACAAGTAAAGGTAGATAGAAAAGAGAGACGTAAGAGGAGTATAAGGAGACAATCCCCAGGGTGGATGTGGAATAATGCCATCCAACCCTGGGGGAAAAAAAATCAGTGTCCCCCAACCAGTGGGGGAGGTCCTGACTAGGAGGGCAAAAAATCTGCAGCTCCGAGTACAGGAGGAGGTGAAACGGTACCTCTCCGTTTGCGGTACTCTCAAATTTATGGTAATAAACTTATGTCAATCAGAGTGCATCATCCTTAACAACTATAACAAATATACTATCAATGAGGGTCAAACTGATGTGGGCTGAACTACAGCCAGGGGTTCAGGCGAGAAGGAGCAAGCGGATGGTGGGGAGGGATTGAATCTTCTAGATAAGGGAAGGAACTCCAAGCTCCCAGGAAGATGTGGTAGAAGGTAAAGGAGGGAGCTACAGAGGGTGTGGAAATAGGCAGTCCAGGGGTAGATAGGGGTAGATAGACAGTTCATGACTAGGGAGGATAGAGGCCATCTGGAGGGAGGGGGAGAGGAGAAGGGGGGAAGGGGGAAGTAAATCCATGGTGAGTAGTCCAAGGCATGGTTCAGGAAGTCCAGGGGAATCTTGATGGTATCGAGACCGATGTAGTGGGGAGCTTGTAAAGGGGCAGGACACAATCCGACAGTTTGTATGTAGGGGACCTACAGAGTCCAACAGTGGAGTAGGAAGAGGAGCCCCCTGAGGTCAAATGATGTGTGAGTCCAGGTGGGCATTAATGCCGAAAGGGCTGAGTGGACCCAGTCCAAGTAAAGGGAATGTAGAAAAGGAAGTGTAGCTGTCCACCAAATCAGGGAGGTAAGCCTGCTTTGGCCTTTTTTTTTTTTTAACATAGTTTTTTATTGATTTTCACAATGTACAGTACAAGGTAGGTTACAGTTAGTACATCATGTTAGATATACAAAGTGATAACAAAAGATAAGGGCTCAAGGTTTAAACAATGCAACAAATATGCAGGCTTCTCAAGGTATAGTAGTAAATGGCCTTAATAGGAGGTAGAACTCGTCACCCCATCTGGGTACTCACTGTAAGCAGGTTCTTGGTGGAACATTAGTAAGCGACCTGCCTCTGACCCAAATGAGGGTCTTTATATTGGCCAATTCAATCTTAAAGTTTTAATCAACGGGAAATTATGTAATTCTTTTACTTCTGGTATTATGATACTTTCATAAGGGGTCATTAGTGCTTTATATAGCGGCGAGGTGGGGGGGTCCGCACCCCAGATGACAGCTCTTTAGCAGAAACGCGTTGGGTGGACCCTTCACAATTATCGCTATTTGAATCTGTGTTTTTGATGATCTTCTAAGATGTGTCTATTTTTGACAGTTTTTAATAAACCAGTGTTTACGTTATTACGCTATGTGAGTCCTTTCGTCCATTTCTCGCTTGGTATATGAAAATTCGTTTGTGGCCTTCAATTGGAATACTATTGTCTATGCTGTGCGGATAACTGTGGAACTTAAATTGCCATCTTGGTTCGGAAGTCACTGTGGATACCTGAGAAGATGCACCATTCTGACCAGTTCGTCTCTAAGCCTTTTTGTTTACGTTATTACGTAAACTGACGTAAGTCCTCTCAAGTCAACAACATCTGGTAAGCCTCTCGATGTCTTCGGTGATTGTTCCTGTCTTCGGTGACGGCTTCTGAACTACCATCAGCTTTCCTGTCCATTTTTGTTATCTCTACTTACCTATTTGATCCAGTTGATCCCTCAGCTTCTTAGGTCTTGTCTGGGCATTTGCCCTTGGCAAGCCCCCTAAGACCCATAAATTTGGTGGACTTTTGTTATATGAGTTCTGAGCGGTGTCAACCCCATCTGAACTTTCTTGGACTTTTTATTTTTTTTTTGTTTTTATTTGATTTAAGTTTTGTTCACATCATTTACATATTACACATAGTGTATTATATTTGGCTCATACTAATACTACACGGTGTTTCTTTGACATTTTTTTCATATTTTTTTTTATTTTGTTCATAGTCTTTACAACTGTATTTGTACTACATATAGTGCATCATAGTTTTTTTTTTATTTTTTGATAACATTTAATTGTTTGTTATATACCTGAGTTGTGTTGAAAACACTATTCACTCAATTTTTTAAGTTTATAGCACTACACTTTTTTATATATTCATAGGGGGTTTGCATTTAGGGTGTTTAAGCCAAAGGTCGCAGTTTGTTTGGAAGTTAGGAATTTGGAGGTGGACTTTGGCGTGCATGAATTCCGTCAGGCAGTAGTTATTTAGGAGTGTGATTATTTCCACAGTGGGGGGGGGTTGAAGGGATTTCCATTTTTTTGCGATGGCTAAGCATGTAGCAATAAGAACATGGGAGATAATATTGCGTGAGGGTCGAGGCCAAGATTCCAAGTCAAGGCCTAATAGTACCATTTGTGGAGTCAGGGATACAGGAACCGATAAGATGGAGAGGAGGAGTTTGGATAGCATAGACCATAGCGTGGTTAGGATCGGGCAGTCCCACCATATGTGGAGTGGGGTACCCAGGGATCCACAATTACTCCAGCACAGATTGCTTTCAGTTGGGTATATGTGGGCAAGTTTGATTGGTGTGAGGTACCAATTATGGTATATTTTTTGGACTGTTTCCCAATGAAGTAGGCATTTGGAGAACTTCACGGGTGTTTGAAGCGAGCGGTGCCATTTTTGGGGAGCATAGGTGCGTTGTAGTAAGTGTTCCCATTTTAGCATCGTGGGGGATTTGAATTTTGGGCAGGTTTCGGTGAGTAGTTTGTAGCAAAATGAAATTCCTCGTTGGTGGGGTGAGGTATGATTGAAAAATGTCAGTATGTGCCATGTAAGTAAGTTTTTCGACCACTGTATTTTAGAGAGAATCAATCGTGTTCTAAGGTATTTGAAGAGTGTGGAATGATTTGAGATTGGAACCCTGGTAAAGGATTCCGATATTGGGGATGCCCAAGGTTATCCAGTCAGAGACATTGATGTCAGGGGTGAGGATGTGGAGAGCTGCCAGTGGAATATGATGGAGCAGGCCTAGTGGGATACCCTTAGAGGTTTGTATGGTGGCTTTCCATACCCGGATGGTGGCATCAACTGTGTCCAAGAATGAGTGGGTATCGTGGTGTTGCAGTAAGAGAGCACACAGGATCAGTTTGGAGTGGGAGGTGAGTGCCGCTTGTTCTATTTGTAACCATGTGGTTCGTTGAATAGTGTTCCATAGGGATGAGCTTAGAGTTCGAGTCGAACTGGTGAACATCGGCTGTTCGCCAGTTCGCCAAACAGCGAACAATTTGGGTGTTCGCGGCAAATTCGAATGCCGCGGAACACCCTTTAAAAGCCTATAGGAGAAATCAAGTGCTAATTTTAAAGGCTTATGTTCATGGTATTGTCATAAAAATTGTTTGGGGACCTGGGTCCTGCCCCAGGGGATATGGATCAATGCAAAAAAAGTTTTAAAAACTGGCATTTTTTCGGGAGCAGTGATTTTAATAATGCTTAAAGTGAAACAATAAAAGTGTGATATCCCTTTAAATTTTATATCTGGGGGGTGTCTATAGTATGCCTGTAAAGGGGCGCATATTTCCCATGTTTAGAACAGTCTGACAGCAAAATGACATTTCAAAGGAAAAAAAGTAATTTAAAACTACTCGTGGCTATTAATGAATTGCCGGTCCGACAATACACATAAAAGTTCATTGATAAAAACGGCATGGGAATTCCCCACAGGGGAACCCCGAACCAAAATTTAAAAAAAAAATGACGTGGGGGTCCCCCTAAATTCCATACCAGGCCCTTCAGGTCTGGTATGGATATTAAGGGGAACTCCGGCCAATTTTTTTTTTTAAAAATGGCGTGGGGTCCCGCTCAAAATCTATACCAGACCCTTCAGGTCTGGTATGGATTTTAAGGGGAACCCCGCACCAAAATAAAAATAAAACGGCGTGAGGTCCCCCCAAAAATCCATACAGACCCTTATCCGAGCACACAACCTGGCAGGCCACAGGAAAAGAGGGGGGACCCCCCCCTCCTGTACCGTACCAGGCCACATACCCTCAACATTGGGAGGGTGCTTTGGGGTAGCCCCCCAAAACACCTTGTCCCCATGTTGATGGGAACAAGGGCCTCATCCCCACAACCCCTGCCCAGTGGTTGTGGGGGTCTGCGGGCGGGGGGGCTTATCGGAATCTGGAAGCCCCCTTTAACAAGGGGACCCCCAGATCCCGGCCCTCCCCCCTGTGTGAAACCGTAAGGGGGTACAAAAGTACCCCTACTATTTCACAAAAAAACTGTCAAAAATGTTAAAAATGACAAGAGACAGTTTTTGACAATTCCTTTATTTAAATGCTTCTTCTTTCTTCTATCTTCTATCTTCTTTCTTCTATCTTCCTTCGGTTTCTTCCTCCATCTTCTTCTTCTGGTTCTTCTGGTTCTTCCCCCAGTGTACTTGTCCGGCATCTTCCTACGCGTCGTCTTATCTTCTTCTCCTTAGGCCACTCCGCATCCATGATGGCATGGAGGGAGGCTCCCGCTGTGTGACACTTCTCCTCTTCTGACGGTTCTTAAATAATGGGGGGCGGGGCCATCTGGTGACCCCACCCCCCTCTGACGCACGGGGACTTGACGGGGACTTCCCTGTGGCATTCCCCGTGATGTCAGAGGGGGCGGGGTCACCCGTTACGTAACTAACCCCGCCCCCTTCTGACATCACAGGGAATGCCACAGAGAAGTCCCCATCAAGTCCCCGTGCGTCAGAGGGGGGCGGGGTCACCGGGTGGCTCTGCCCCCCCATTATTTAAGAACCGTCAAAAGAGGAGAAGCGTCACACAGCGGGAGCCTCCCTCCATGCCATCGTGGATGCGGAGCGGCCCGAGGAGAAGAAGATAAGAAGACACCATGGAGGAAGATGCCGGACAAGAACACCGGAGGAAGAACCAGAAGAAGCAGAAGAACCAGAAAAGAAGAAGTAGATGGAGGAAGAAACTGAAGGAAGATAGTAGATAGAAGAAAGAAGATAGAAGAAAGAAGAAGCATTTAAATAAAGGAATTGTCAAAAACTGTCTCTTGTCATTTTTAACATTTTTGACAGTTTTTTTGTGAAATGGTAGGGGTACTTATGTACCCCCTTACCATTTCACACAGGGGGGAGGGCCGGGATCTGGGGGATAAGGGTCTGGTATGGATTTTTGGGAGAACCCCACACCGTTTTTTTTTATCTTGGCGCGGGGTTCCCCTTAAAATCCATACCAGACCTGAAGGGTCTGGTATAGATTTTGAGGGGGACCCCACGCCATTTTTTTTTTTTTTTTGGCCGGGGTTCCCCTTAATATCCATACCAGACCTGAAAGGCCTGGTATGGAATTTAGGGGGCCCCCCCAGGTCATTTTTTTTTTAATCTTGGTTCGGGGTTCCCTTGTGGGGAATTCCCATGCCGTTTTTATCAAAGAACTTTTATGTGTATTGTCGGACCGGCAATTCATTAATAGCCGCGAGTAGTTTTAAATGACTTTTTTCCTTTGAAATGTCATTTTGCTGTCAGACTGTTCTAAACACGGGAAACATGTGCCCCTTTACAGGCATACTATAGACACCCATCAGGTACGAAATTTAAAGGGATATTACACTTTTATTGTTTCACTTTAAGCATTATTAAAATCACTGCTCCCGAAAAAATGGCAGTTTTTAAAACTTTTTTTGCATTGATCCATGTCCCCTGGGGCAGGACCCAGGTCCCCAAACACTTTTTATAACAATAACTTGCATTTAAGCCTTTAAAATTTTTTAAAAGTTTTGCCCTGGTCAATTATAGTCCCTTTATAGTAGGCCACTAAGTCCGGTGCTCCCATATCACCAGCAGTAACCGGTTTTCAGAGAGTGGTGCTTTTAAGTTGAGAACATTTGCCGCCCTATATGAATGTGTTAATTATGGTTTGCAATTGCATTATTTGTTGTTTGAGGAAGGGTATGGGGAGGGTTCAGAATATATATAGGACATGGGGTAGAAGGAACATTTTAGCAAGGGCAATTCTGCCTGCCCAAGAGGCAGTTGTGTGTTTGAGGTCTTGTACGGTTTTGTGTAGTTTGGCTGTGAGATTACTAAGGTTGAGAGAATGTAGGTTTGATGAGGGTGTGGTCAGTTGTATGCCCAGGTATGTAAGGGTGGAGTTAGACATCCGCGAGAAGGAGGTGCAGTTGGTAACAGCATGTTTGACTTGGTGGTCCAGTCCTATGCCTAGCATGCTGGATTTGGAAAAGTTGATTTTATAGAGAGAAACTTTGCTGAATAATTCCAGGGTGTTGTGTAGTGCGGGAAGTGAGGTGACAGGGTCAGTTAGGGAGATGATAACATCATCCGCGTATAGGCCAATTTTGTGTGTTTCTCGTGCTATTGCTATTCCTGAGATAAGTGGGTTGTCTCTAATTGATTGGGCTAGGGGTTCCATGACAAGGGCGAATATCAGGGGTGAAAGTGGGCACCCCTGACGTGTCCCATTGGAGATATGGAAAGGGTCTGAGAGTAGCCCGGAAGTCAGTACTCTGGCGCTGGGGGAGGAGTAGAGGGTGAGTATTGCCTGTAGGATGGTCCCAGTAAAGCCAAATTTGCAGAGGACAGCAGTTAGGTAGGACCAATCCACCCTGTCAAACGCCTTCTCTGCGTCAAGGGAGATGAGCAGAGAAGGTGTTTGATGGTGTTCCACCCATTGTATCAGGTCGATGAACCTGCGAGTGCCGTCTGAGGCCTGCCTGCCAGCCACAAAACCCACCTGATCAATATGAATTAGTTGCGGTATGATATTGGATAGTAGCATGGCCAGGAGTTTGGCAAATAGCTTGGTATCAGTGTTCAGTAGGGAAATGGGTCTGTAGCTGGCAGGCCGGTCAGTTGGTTTACCCAGTTTTGGGATAGTGACAATGGTAGCTTGGAGGGATTCTGGTGGGATGAAGCCCGTGTTTGCGATAGAATTGAAAGAGTGGCATAGGTAGGGGGTAAGGACTTCAGAGAACATTTTATAATATTCATTATTAAACCCGTCAGGGCCTGGGGCTTTATGCAGTGGTAGGGCGTTGATGGCTGCTGCAACTTCCAAAGGGGAGAACGGGGAGGAAAGTTGGAGAATTTGTTCTTGTGAGAGTGTGGGAAGGTGAAGGCTGGTGAGGAAATCATCTATATCAGAGGATGAGGGTGGTAAGGCCGAGCTAGTGCAGGTGAGATAATATAATTTGGAGTAATAGGAAATAAATTGGTCCACAATGTCTTTAGGGTTGGTATGTTTTGTACCATGGTGGTCTGTAAGGAATGTGTTATTTTGCGTTTGAGTTGTTTAGCTAAGTATGCCCCAGGTTTGTTGTGATGTGAATAGGTTTCACATCACTAACTAGTCGAAGTTAGTGTGGAGATGATCACTGAGGGCTTGTCTAGCTGTTTGCAGTTCAGAGGCGAGCAGAGGGGAGGGTTGGAGTTTATTAGCTCGTTCGAGAGTACGTATTTGATCTAAGAGTTTGTTTTTGATGGAATTATATTGTTTCTTCTTGCGGGCGCCTAACTTGATTAGGAGGCCTCTAATGTAGGCCTTGTGGGCATTCCATAGTACGGTGGGGTTATCCACCGATCGTTCATTTGTGGTGAAATATTGTTGCAACTCGGATAGAATCTGTTTTTGGTAGAGCTGGCGTGTAATAATAGAGGTGTTAAGCCTCCAGATGGTATTGTTTTTGTTTGTGAGTGTTGGGAACAGCCTCATTGAAATGAGCGCGTGGTCAGACCAAGTGATGAGTCCAATTTTAGTATCCTGGAACAGTTGCAGGGTATACTTGTCAGTCAAAAAGAGATCTATCCGAGAAAAGGTTTGTTCCGTGTGGGAGAAAAAGGTGTAATCTCTTTAGGTGCCATGATGGCACCTCCAGGTATCATAAAGGTCTTCCGAGTGGAGCAGGGAGGCGAGGGAGGTGGAGCGTTTGCGAGCCAGGTTAGAGGTGTCTAGTGAGGCATCAACAATTTGGTTGAAGTCACCGCAAATGATCAGGGGTCCTTGTTTAAAGGGTTCCAGCTTTTTCAACAGTAATTTGTAGAAACGGTGTTGACTTGTATTGGGGGAGTAGATGTTAGCAATGGTGATGGTTTGGTTATTGATAGTGGCATTCAGGACTATGAATCTGCCATCCGGGTCTATGTCTGTGTGGATTGGTTGGAATGAGACTGTGGAGCGTACGGCAAGCATAACACCTGCTATTTTCTTGGTGGTGTTGGCAAAGTAGCAGTAAGGGTATTGTTTGTGGAAACAGGAAGGGGGTTTGTTGGATGCAAAATGGGTTTCCTATACACATAATATGTCAGAGGTGTGTGCTAAAGTTTCTTTCCACAATAAACTTCTTTTGTAAGGGGAGTTTAGGCCCTTTGCGTTAATGGATGTGAAGATGATTGACATATCGGGAGGTGGATAACCAGTGGGGTAGGGGAGGATGTGGGTTACACCCTGTTAGTGGGTATGTATGGGGGAGGTTATGAGGGGGTAGACCTGTAAGAGTCACAGTAATCAAACTTAATTAATAATCTAACGGTAATCAAATATACCTATAACGCAGTAGATAAAACGCGTAAGAAACGATGGTAAGCTATGAATTTAGTATGGTACAAAAAAAGAGAAAAAGTAAAAAAAAAAAGAGGAAAAAAAATATATATAAAAAGACGCAGCAAAGCGTCTTTTAAGTGCTTGGCACTTTTCTTTCTCTGGGGGAAAAGAGTACAGAGTGTACATAGTGGTACGCTCATCAGGGACAGAAATGAGGTAGTGCAGGTTCAATGTCACAAAAATTTTCCAGGGGGCACTTGCTGGAGTAAAGTAGGTATAGGTATTCTTTACCTGCGGGCGGAAGCAGGAGTATGGCGCCTGGGACCTGAAGTAGATGATGATGGTGGGGGGTCGCCGAGGCATTGGTTCAGGTGGTGGAGTAGTGATTAGGCCCCAGTTGAGCATGTGCTTGATGCCATCTTTGGGAGTGAAAATGGTGGTACTCTGGTTCTGGTGCGTGACTACCAGCTTGGTAGGGAAGCCCCATTTGTATGGGATGTTGTTTTTCCTAAGGGTTGCGGTGGTCTGCAAGAACTCTCTTCTTTTTTGAGCAGTGGCAGCTGAGATGTCAGCGTATAGGGACACAGAGGAATAAGGATCAGGAAGCGGAGAAGTGGATCTGGCAGCCGCCATGATCTTTTCTTTCACTTGGAAAAAATGGATGCGTGCGAGAACATCTCTAGGCACAGATGCAGGGAGGTGGTTGGGTTTGACAAGTCGATGTGCCCTGTCAATGATCATGTAATTTTGGCGCAATTGAGGTATGAGTGTGAGGAATAGTTGTATGTAGGGGATCAGTTTTGGGGGCTTAATCGACTCTGGTACCCCTCTAAATTCAATGTTATTCCTCCTCGAACGATCTTCTAAATCCGCGACTTTGGCTTGCAGATATTGAATTTCCTCAGTGTGGGGATCATGGGCATCCACCATTTCGTTATAGGCTGCAGTGTACTCAGTGAGCTGTTTTTCAATATCATCTGTGCGGTCTTCTACTTGATCAATTCTAGAGTGGAGTATGGAGATCAATGATCTTAATTTGTTACGGACCATAGAAGAGAAAATCCACCTTAGATTGGGACTTTGACAGACCACCAACTCTTTAGGTAAAAAATATATTTTAATAGTATACTTAAAAAAGATGTACAGACGTCTATGACATACAAAGAAAAAAATAATCATTCCATACAAAATCAATACGAAATCAGAACAGGAAGTATATGCAAATGAAAATGGTGGATGTACTCTCCTGGGGTTGATGTACCCCAATACCCGATGCGTTTCCGGTATTCTGGTACCTTCATCAGGGAATTGAGAGTTGTAAGTGTTTTACACATGTATGGGTTCCAGTGGAATGACTTTGTGTTCAGGCAGCACCCATGACCCCAAGGTCAAATGGCATATTTTCATGGACGCCAGACCCAGACCATACAGAGATTGTATATGTGTTGTGTTGCCAATATCCAGGTACATTGAATGAGCCAAATTGGGATGAGCGTTCATTAGAACCTGTATAATACCGGCTGCATGCCGGGTGGATCAATATCCAAAACAGTCCCACCGTGGTTGGCTCCTAGGTATGACCCTTGGAATATCCGGGTCCCGTGAGGGGTGCCTTCCACTCTTAGTGATCCCCTTTTTGCTTAATTTGTTATGGATGTCATGTTGTAGTCATAACAGCATGAGCGTGAGTGTATGCTCAGAGACTGGCTGTCAGATGCAGCCAGTGCAGCTAGTGAGTTAGGGTGTGGCAGTTCAGGGCCTGCAGTGGCTGGGGTGTCCCAAAGCTGCTTCCTAAGCAGAGGAGCTTTGGTGGGTGAGAGGGCTGGAGATTGTGCAGGTCCCTTACCTCTGTCAGTGGGCAAGGGCTGAGAGGAGTCTTCTGCTGGGGTTGAGCTGTCCATCTCGTCAGTGATGTGTTCTAGATAGCTCCCGGGCTCAGAGAGATGTGTGGCGGCGCGCCGGAGCCATCTTGGGTCATCAGCATGTCAGCTTTCTTGAAGTCGGGACATACCGAGCGGGTGCCTGGTGGTTCTTCTCCCCTCTGGTGAAGCAGAGTGGGGGGATGAGCTGATATTTTGTGCTTGGTGTTGCTTTTTGTCCTTTGGCTGAGCGGAGCTGAGGGATCAAGTGGCCATCTCAGTCCGCAGCTAGCCACACACCCCCTGCTTTGGCCTTTTCGCTTTTAGGCTTCTGCCATAGAGATGCAAGTGGGCTAGATGGGGGTGGTCGCTTGTACAGATTTAAGGATGAAGTCTGCATTGGAGAGGATGGATCCGTGGCGATGAGGCCCAGTTTCTGCAGCAGGTGTTCACCTTACTGGAATGAGGAAAATCTGAAGGGCCTGTTATGGAACTTAAACTTCAAACTGAAGGGAAACAGCCATCAGTATTTGATGTTTTTCTGCGTTAGTACTGACAGAAGAGTTTTAAGCGATCGCCGTTTCTGGATCGTGTATGGAGAAATGTCAGCATAGATTTGGACTGGGTGGCCCATAATTTGGATTTGTGGGGCGGAGCGTGCTTTCCACCCCACAAATCCTAGAGCCCTATGAGACCAATCGATCTCCATTTTGTGAGCTCTGACATCAGGAATGAGATTTTTAATGAGGGAGTGCACTGCTCCGTAACAGTCTCAGGCAGGCCTCTGATTCTGAAATTAAGCCTTCTGGACCTATTTTCAAGGTCATCAATTTTGCCCATGGCAGTTTTAAGTTGGTCATGTAAATCTTGGATACGATCAGTATTCTGGTTAACCCTGTTCATTGTGGAATCCACTCTGTTTTCAGTGGTTTCCATACGAGAGCCTAGCATCTGGAGATCCATTTTAATATCAGTAGTGATCCTGGCTGCAGTCTGTGCTAATTCCCTTCCAGCATTTCTGCAAACCTGGAAAATATCAGGGAGATATCATGATGCTGGGGGGTGTGAGACTCTCTGTCCTGGTATGCCACATTCTGCCAAGGGGAGGCTGCAGCAGGGGGGACATCAGCCTGGTGATAACAGCCCCCCATGGATGTGGTGGTGGGAGCTCTGCCACATTCCTCCTCCTGCAGAGAGTCCCGCCATGGAGAGGAGAGAGAGGCCCCTGTGTTAGCTGCCTCATGTAGTGGCCGTTCCGTTACCATCTTGGATTCTGCTGGCGTCCCTGAGGAGGCTTCAAATTGAGCTTCCAAGCCTCTTTTTGCTGTCCCCACCGGCAAAACAGTGTGCCCGCTGGCTTACCCTTCGTCCCGGTGCTGCGGTGATCTCTCCCGGGTGATGGCGCTCAGTGCTGGGAGCGGCTGATGAGCGGAGAGGGACAGAGCTCCGAGATCAAGCGGCCATCTCGTTCGACTCCACGCAACGCGCCTGTGGGTTGATTTTATGCAATAAAGCAGGCATAACCAGTTATTCATGTTTTGGGGACAGGAATGGGAGGCCCTTATGGCAGGCTACTACATGAGCCATGATCAAAAAGAGTCTTCACAAATGGAGATATTCTCACTTTTTTCCCAATTGAGGAAAGTGGTGGAGAAGAAGGCGGCAAGCTTTTGGCACGTTGAAAGTTTTGAGAGATACATTCGAGAAAATGTGAATCCGTATGGCCTTAGGATACAAGTTTTCCCTATCCTGGAAGACATAGACACAGCTTTTAAACAAAAATGGGAAAACAACCTGCAAAACTGAACCACGGCGATGATGAAACTCCTCATTGAGGAATATCAAAAACGCTTTAACGCCATGGACAAAGAAATAGACTCATGCCGCGTACACACGACTGTTTTTTCCGTCAGAATAAACTCTGACGGTTTTTCCATCAGAGTTCCGACGGAGTTCCGCTGAAATGGACTTGCCTACACACAATCACACCAAAGTCTGATCGTTTAGAACGCGGTGACGTACAACACGTACGACGGGACTAGAAAAGGGAAGTCCAATAGCCAGTAGCCAATAGCTGCCCTTGCGTCGTTTTAGGACCGTCGGAACAGCATACAGACGAACGGTTTTCCCATCGGAAAGATTTAAAAAATGTTCTATTTCTAGGTCCGTCAGAATTTTCGAAAAGAAAAGTCCGCTGAAGCCCACACATGATGGGAATATCCGATGAAATGATTCTGTTTGACTTTCTGCCGAAAAGTCCGACCGTGTGTACACGGCATCAAGCTTCAACAAGCTGCAGCCTTTCAAAAAATGAGCTGTGTTTAATGAACAGGAAGACAGGGTCAAAAATCATCTAGACGCATTTACCAAAGCTACACTTGTAACAAAAGAAAAAAAGTTTTGGAGAGACCATAGAGCCTTCCAGGAGGGCAAAGCCTATAAATGGCATCAAAGCAATAGACCAAATCCCCAGAGAAATCGATAAAGAAATGATAACTTTAACCCTAATGCACCTAATACCACTTTAAACTCATCAGCTTCTTCTTCCTTTTCACAGAGTTCACAACGTACCTACAAGAAAAGTAAAAAAAACAAGCGTTCATTCTCTGGCGACGACTTGGCACCAAAAAAAACACATGGTTGAACCTGCATTGACACAACAACATTCCACACCTTTCACTGCTGGACCTCATCTTGATCTTGGTAAAGGTAATTCACGTTGTGTATCAATTTCTCGCCTGCAAGGGACTGCAGGTGATGGCTCATCCTCTCTCTCTCACATGGGTGCGTCTCATGCCTATGATACACTTACTACTAATACTACACGGGATGATATTTTTTTAGCACATCGTTCACCGATACAAACTGCGGTCCTCTCTAAGGGACTACATTTTTGTCCAGATTCTGATTTGAACGTCTTTGACACTATTAGGGATGTTCAGCTCTTTGCTAGGAGTCTTTATTTCAAATGTCTGTACTCTAAGAAGAATACACCACAAGCAGCTGACACTGAACATACTGATGAGGTACTTGACAATCTACTAAGTCTCTTGGAGGACTCAGATCCAATGGATGATATTGACTCCGTTAATATTGAGGTGCTATTACTCCAGCATGTTGATACTAAGGATATACCAGACATTTGTTCTCTTACTTTTAAAAAACAATCTGACAAATTTCTTTCATTTTCTGACAATCCTAATCTTGTGAAGGAAAAAGCTGCTGCGCCCACCAAACAAAACAAATATACGTATAGAATAAAAATGTAGTGAAAACGATAAGCTGCCAACACCACCAATTAGACTAATTGTGACAACAAATATAAGAACAAAAAAGTGTAGCGCTATAATATGTCAGTCAGAAACGTTAGGGTGTGCTGATTGACCAGCAGTGTATATCCCAAAAGTTAAGTAGTATTGGATCACATATACAAGAGCAATGAAACAGTGAGAATTCCAATATTACAAAGAAAACCACTCTTATCATGTCCTTTGTGATATAACAATATAAAGAGTGTGCATCACACAAATTAAACCCAAACCCTTATAGCAAAACACAGGCATATAGGGGTGGGAACAAGTGATAAGTCCCTGAGGTGAGGAAAGTTCTTTTAATCAGGTGGAGACCTCTTAGAACATGGAGCTAGATCTCATAGTAATGGTTGTTAATGGTGGACTCCTCCACTGATCAGCCTGGTGCAAAGGTAACATAAAATGCCCTTACCGGACGCGGTGGACTCACAAGCCATACAGCGGTGAGTCGTACGAGCTTGAACCGTGTAGCACGGTAGGGTTATAGCTGTTCCTGGTCTGCAATCGGATGGTCTTGAGAAGGACTCCAGTCTTGTAGCCTTTGTCAACTTGATAAATGCAGACATTAAAAAAAAACCTGGAGGAAAAAAGTATGAATATAAGGACAACTTGACCAGAGAAGAGAAGATTGAACTACAATCTCTTAAGGATCAACATGACCTGACAATAAAGCCATCAGATAAGGGGGGTAATATAGTCATAATGACAAATGATCAATATAAATGTGCTATAAAATCCTCCAAAATCAAACATGGTATAAAAAAAAAAATCACAAAAAGTACGATTGATAGATTTGATAAAAAATTCTATTCTTTGGTTGATGAGGCCTTTGCCAATGGAGCAATAGACAAAGACACCTGGCAATTCATATGGACTAAATTTACTAAAATTCCGAATTTTTTTAGTCTATCTAAAATACATAAAGATTTACAAACTCCACCGGGCAGACCAATTATTTCAGGGGTGGGTAGCATTACAGAAAACCTTAGTCAATTCATTGACGCTCATTTAAGACCATATGTAACTCATTTACCATCCTACGTAAAGGACACCATACATCCTCTTAAAAATCTGGAGGGTGTCCACCTCACCTCTGATACTTTACTCATGACAATAGATGTTGAGGCTCTTTACAGCTCAATCCCCCACCATTTGGGGATTGCAGCTGTAAAGCACATACTTTCACAATCACACAAGGATGATTGGAAGATTTGGAGATTCATTATCTCATCCTTGGAGTTTATTCTGCAACATAATTGCTTTTCTTTTGATGGCTCCCATTTCCTCCAGGTGCAGGGGGTAGCGATGGGGACTTGTTGTGCCCCATTCTATGCCAACCTGTACCTGGGGGAATGGGAGCGTTCCCTCCTAGATAATGAAGATTTGTCTATATTAATTTTTTATTTTCAATTTTATTTATTTTAAGCATAGGACATACTCAGAGCATACAAAAGAAATACATTACATATTTAAACATAATGATAACCTAAATTATTCTCAAACCCAGAAGATTAATTTTGTATCTAGAATAACTCTTCCTCCACCAATCTCCTGCCTACCCTACCCTCTTGAGCTAGTCCCATTCAATTTTATATCTTTATCTAAATTAACCAATTAATCCCTGGAACTACCTTTCCCATACCCTTGCCCCCCAAGAAGAAAGGGGGAACATATAGACTCCTTTAATATATGCTTTAACTATTCAGATTCCCTTCTAGGAGGGCCCTTCCTTACTCCGAGGCCAGAAAGACATTCCAGTAGGACCAAGTCTCGGAATATCTCTCTTGGTGGTGCCTTGAGGACAGGACCAAATCCTCTAATTTTCTTATCTATTTCACTTTATGTAACCACATCCCAATCATCGGCGGAGACGTCGATCTCCATGTCAATGGAACACAAGCCTTGGCCGCATCTAAAATATGCTGTATCACTGACTTCTTGTATATCTTTTCTGGTATCTGGGACACGTGTAAAAGAAAAAAGGCCGGGTCCTCTGGTATTCTACTGTTAGTGATAGTCTGAAGAATATGTCTGATCTCTGCCCAGAATCTCTTTAATTTGGGGCAATCCCAAATAATGTGCAACATCGTACCTCTATCTAATTGACATCTCCAGCAACGGTCAGATGAGTCGGGGAAAAACTTCTTCAACCTCTCTGGTGTTCTATACCACCGAGTAAGAATTTTGAAATTTGTCTCCTGCGTCTTCACACAAATAGACGATTCATGTGTAAACCTAAGAATTTGTTGTTTTTGTGTTATACTGAAGCTGTTCCCCAGCTCTCGTTCCCATTCCTGGACACATTTCAAAGGACAGTTTCCCTTGCTACAGTTAATACCTCATAGTTGGCTGAAAAGATGTGTAATTTTGCTCCCGTCTCTGAACACAATTTCTCAAAATTATTAAGCGGCCTTTCAAACTGTCTCGGTGCCGGAAGGGTACTCAGGAAGTGGGTGATCTGGAGAGCACTCCAGAATCTTAATCCAAATAACTCTATCATCTCCGTAACTGTCAGCCATTTCCCCCCTTTTATGTAATTATGCACCTCTGTGCAGCCCACCTCAACTAGGTGTTTAAATGCCCTATCTTCTATCCCTGGGGGAAATAAGGGATTCCCCAATATTGGGTATAGGGGGAGGTCTCAGGTGTTACACCAATATTAGGGAGCATTGCCGCACTAATTTTGATAGTATTTCCTATCAGGGCATGTTTAATAAGCTCTTTAGAAATATGTGCCAAGCACCAGGGAGCCCTTCCTAGTATGACCGATGACTGAGTATGCTCCATCTGTACCCAGAGCTTCAGATCCTTATGTCTATTCCAGTCAACGACCCGACTAAGATGTATAGCCTGATGGTATTTGCGTATATCGGGGACCGCCAATCCCCCCTGTATTTTAGGATGTGTTAGTTGACTACGCTGTAAATGGGGCTGCTTGTATGCCCAAATAAAATCAAAAATTAATTTCTGACATTGTTTAAAATACATGGATGGGATTCGTATTGGTAGTGCCTGTAAGAGGAAAAGAAATTTAGGGAGAATACTCATCTTGATAATGTTACATCGCCCTATCCAAGAATGCAGACCTAATTTCCATTTATTCAATAAATTCTTCACTTTTTGAAGCAATGGAGGGAAATTTAACCCAAAAATCGTATCAATATTAGGTGCCAGCTGCGTACCCAGATATGTTAATGCTTTGTCTGTCCACTTAAATTTAAAGTTTTGTTTAACATGTTCTATTTTTGAGGGCAATTAACCCCCATGGCTTCTGATTTAGTAAAGTTAATACGCAGGTTAGAGAGAAAACTATACTCTTCAAACTCCTTCATTAAATTAGGAATCGTTATTAAAGGGTTTGTCAAGGAGAACATCATATCGTCTGCATATGCCGAAATCTTATAATTAGCCTCTCCTATCTGGACTCCTGAAATATCTTGATTTAACCTTATAGTACAGAGAAATGGTTCCAGCGATAGGGCAAAGAGGAGTGGAGAAAGGGGACATCCCTGGCGTGTTCCATTAGAAATCTGGAAGGCTTCTGATAGCACTCCGTTGGCCCGTACTCGAGCGGCCGGATTGGAATAAATAGAAGCGATCCACTGCAACATTTTATTCCCGAAGCCTCCATATCGAAGGACTGTTCGCATAAAATTCCAGTTTACCCTATCGAAGGCCTTCTACGCATCTGTATTTAAAAACACGACTTGCGTCTGAGTTTTATTCACTGCGTACAGGAGATTAAGGACTTTTGTTGTATTATCTCTTGTTTCACGAGTAGGGACAAATCCCACCTGGTCTAGATGTATCAGATACGGAATATATTGTTGAATCCTATTTGCCAAGATCTTTGTAAAAAGTTTGAAATCTACATTAAGTAAGGAGATTGGACGGTAACTTCCGCAAGAAGCAGGGTCCTTTCCCTCTTTCGGGATTACCGTAATATGAGCTAGCGTTGTATCTTTTATAAATGTTGCAGATGTTCCAAGGGCATTAAATAGTTTGAGCATATATGGCGCTAGTGAGGGAAAGAGGGTCTTATAATATTGAGCCATCAGACCGTCAGGGCCCGGAGCCTTCCTCAATTTAATAGTTCTTAATGTCCCCTGAAGTTCTTCCATTGTTATCGGTTTGTCAAGATTATCCCTATCTGCCTCTGATAACTGAGGCATTAATGACCGTGAAAGATACAGGTCTATTTGAGCTTGAGAGGGTGGCTTATTATGCAGATCGTACAGTGCCTTATAATAGTCTTGGAATTCCTTGACTATGTCGTGTGGTTTTGTAACCCTAGGCTTATTAGGTAATATCAGATGTGGAATATAATTTGTTTGCTTCTGCTCTCTTAATGTCCTCGCTAAAAGCCTCCCGCATTTGTCGCCTGACTCGTATGAAAATTTCCTACAAATCTGTAATGCGGCTTTGGCCCTATAGAAAAGAAGATCTGAGATTTGCGTTCTCTTGACATGGAGATCTCTCTCCACCGAAGGGGACAGGGACCGTTTATGACTGGTCTCTAACCTGGCAAGTTCCTCCAATAATAGATTTAGTTGTTCCGCACTTTTTCACTTAATCCTAGCCCCAGGTTTCATTAATACTCCTCTAATAACCGCTTTGTGTGCTTCCCACACAATACCAGGGTCGCAGTCTGGGGTATCATTAATAGAGAAATAAAAATCGAATTCTCTGATCACATCTTCCAGGACATCTTTGTCCTGTAAGAGGCTTTCGTTCAATCTCCATTGGGTTGATCTCATATTTCGAATCTCTTGCAAGTCGTACGTCATGAAGATCGGTGCATGATCTGACCCAGTAATGGAGCCTATATTGGCCTCTCGTACTGAATGGAGTTGGGCATGTGGGACGAGAAAGTAGTCTATGCAAGAATAAGATTTATGGGGAGCCGAAAAAAGTATAATCTTTTTCTGTAGGATGTAGTGAGCGCCATATATCCATCAGTTGACCCAGTGTTTCTCAACTCCAGTCCTCGAGGCGCCCCAACAGGTCATGTTTTCAGGCTAACCATTATTTTGCACAGGTGATTTAATCAGTATTTAATCAGTATGACTGCCTTAGTAATTACCACAGCCGTTTCATCTGAGGGAAATCCTGAAAACAAGACCTGTTGGTGCGCCTTGAGGACTGGAGTTGAGAAACACTGAGTTGACCTTTATGTAAAGTTTGGGATATATGGTTACTTGCGCTACGGGAGATGGATGACACTCCAGAGGAAGTGTCCTCTGTTGGGTTCAAAGGGACATTTAAATCTCCCCCAATGATCAACTGGCCTTCCGTAAATCATACAGTTGTTTAAGCACTTTGCCAATAAAGGTTTCTTGGTGGTCATTGGGGGCATACAAACTTGCCAATGTGATGCCAAATTCTCCTACTTTTCCTTTCATGAACAGAAAGCGTCCTCCAGGGTCGCTTACCATGTCTGTCAAACACCATGGTATCTTACTTGAAAGGAGGATTGAAACCCCCTTTGATTTTGCAGTTTGATTTGCGGCGTGATAGACTGCCGGGTATGCCCGACTTTTTAAAATAGGGATTTTATCATTTCTGAAATGTGTCTCCTGTATAAATACCACATCAGGTCCAAAACGCCGCAAATCCTGTAAGAGTATCCTCCTTTTTTCTGGCGTATTTAGGCCTTTCGTGTTTAATGATATTATCTTTAAAGTATCCATAGGGTGACTCTACCCAACCACAGAAGGTTAGGACAAAAAAAAAAAACCAAGGGCAAAACTAGCAATGTCTTGCTAAAATTATGCTCACCATTACGCTCACCTTAATTGGGGTTATGGACAGAAATAGTCGGATGTAGAACTCCGGGGCTGTCTGCTCTTCCTAGTCCCTGAGCAGTTTACACACCGGGCCTAACCACAGAAAAGGATAAAAAAGAAAAAGGGGGTAATAGAGAAAAGAAAAAATAAGCTGGATAGTAGGGAGGGGGGAGGGCGGCTATCTAAATTCAAATTAGGACCAACCACTGTTTTTTCCTTTCTTTTTTTCTTTCTTTCTCCTACTCCTCCTAAAAAAAAAAAAAAAAAAAAAAAAAGGGGGTAGACTCCCCTTTGCCCTTTATCTATACCTATATTAATACCATCTTAGTCATTTATATATCAGAGAATTGGAGGCCTTGGGGAGGAAGAGAAAAAAGAGAGGAAAGAGCAAGGAAGGAACAGGGACTTATCTCAAACAGACTTCCTTTTATATAGTGCTGTCCCTTTATAATGCTCCTATGATGAAACATTAAAAAAAATATCTAGTATAATATTCCGAATGAGAGTATCAGTGAAAAAAGAAAATAAGAAAGAAAAATTTATAACTACTGTGTTAATGTGAAATTGGTGCAATTAAAGTTTATCGGAGGGAAAGGGGATGGAGAGGGAGGGGGGGGGGAGCAAACAGAGGGGAAGAACCCAAGCCCCTCCCCGTCCCCCCACCCCTCCCTCCCCCCCACCCATATGGATTTCAATTACAGCAACCAAACCAAAAATAGTGTTATTACCATGTCATTTGTCTTCTCGTGCTTTGACCACCCACACAGAACCATAAAACAAAAAAAAAAAAAAAAAGCTGCTCACTCCTAATAGTGATTTATCAAAAAGAAGGAAAGGACAGCCTTGGGACTTTGAGTGAGGTGGGAGAGATTCGGAACACTTCCACAATCAGTGCAAAAAATGTTTATTGTTCACAGAATGCTCAATACAGAAATGGGATCAGCAATAAGTGTGCGCTAACCATTATTTTGCACAGGTGATTTAATCAGTATTTAATGAGTATGACTGCCTTAGTAATTACCACAGCCGTTTCATCTGAGGGAAATCCTGAAAACAAGACCTGTTGGTGCGCCTTGAGGACTGGAGTTGAGAAACACTGAGTTGACCTTTATGTAAAGTTTGGGATATATGGTTACTTGCGCTACGGGAGATGGATGACACTCCAGAGGAAGTGTCCTCTGTTGGGTTCAAAGGGACATTTAAATCTCCCCCAATGATCAACTGGCCATCCGTAAAAATATCTAGTATAATATTCCGAATGAGAGTATCAGTGAAAAAAGAAAATAAGAAAGAAAAATTTATAACTACTGTGTTAATGTGAAATTGGTGCAATTAAAGTTTATCGGAGGGAAAGGGGATGGAGAGGGAGGGGGGGGGGAGCAAACAGAGGGGAAGAACCCAAGCCCCTTCCCGTCCCCCCACCCCTCCCTCCCCCCCAACCATATGGATTGCAATTACAGCAACCAAACCAAAAATAGTGTTATTACCATGTCATTTGTCTTCTCGTGCTTTGACCACCCACACAGAACCATAAAACAAAAAAAAAAAAAGCTGCTCACTTCTAATAGTGATTTATCAAAAAGAAGGAAAGGACAGCCTTGGGACTTTGAGTGAGGTGGGAGAGATTCGGAACACTTCCACAATCAGTGCAAAAAATGTTTATTGTTCACAGAATGCTCAATACAGAAATGGGATCAGCAATAAGTGTGCGTTACCCGGCATAGTGGCCTAGTATTAAAGCATAAGTAAAAAACAAATACAGTTCGTTACACTTGATTTATACATCCATAAGAAGTATTATACATAATAAATCGCTAGAAGGCTAAAAGTATACATATATCATCTGAATTAGTAAAATACATATTACACATGCATGGATAGCAGTAGTATGTGACCATGTGGTGACCAACTTCAAATACCCAGCAAAATGGGCATTCATGTGGTATCGGCATTGCCCTACGCGCTTCGCGAGTCTCCTCTCGCTCATCAGGGGCTGATGCATAATTTGTATGTCTAGAACAAAAAATATTGAGAGTAATGAGGGTATGAAAAATAATTAATGAGTCGGGGCAAGCAAAATGGTTGGCACGAAGGGTCCGTGATAAACGACCCCGTACTTACCACTTGACTGGGTTGGGTCACCGAAAGACCGGGTCTCAGGATGGCGGCAATGAGCAATGCCGGCACGGGGGCTGAGGGGGAGTGGCAACCAACAAACGCTGCAGGACAGACCAGGGAGCACAGCAAGGACCGCAGGAGCTAATGTGGTAAGTGGTCTGGAGGTGTCCATAAACATATCTAGAAAAAATGTATATATAAGGATACATGAGTCTCAACAGGTGTACCCAAAGTAGACTAAGCATCAGAGGGTCAACTCTAACCCTCAGGAATAACTAAGAGGGGTTAAGAAGTAAGTATATATGTATAGGGTTAACATTAATTCTTAATATGAATTGATAAAGAATAAAAATAAATGAATAGACCGTCATAATGGCAAATAATTAAGGGCAAGGGCTGGAGGGAAGTGCATACATGCAGATAAATATATAATGTAAAAATTAATATGTGATATAAAAGTGTAAATAAATCTAGATTGTGTAGGGGTGAATGTGTGTACCAACAAAAATGTTAAGTTGAATTAAAATAGATAATATTGTGTGTGGTGAGAGGGTATCACATACACAATCAGATTATAGTGGGTGAAAAGAAAGGGGGGGGATTTGAAGGAATAATACCTGAGTAGATGTGAAAAGTCCCAGGCATAGATGGTGCTCTCACAGACCCAAAACCATGTCAACATACCAGCCAACCACAGATGCAGACTGCAGCCGCGCCGAGCCCCCGGATATACCCACAGCGGCCATGGAAGCCACGCCCCCAGCGCCATGTACGGATGGCGATAGGCTGATGCTGAAAACGTCAACCAGAGAGGCCGGATGTACGTGACAACAGCCGCTCACCCATCCAGGATGTTCCACACTGCCCAAGAACGCGGGGTCAGAGGACATTGCGTATTGGGCGTGGAAAACATGACGCCGACGTGCAGGTGGCCCCGCCCGCCCGTGAGGACAGGCGGGGGCAGCAGGAGGTCAAGTAGACCTCCCCTTTACACGTCGCAGCCCCCAATGCCGGAAGCGCAGTGTCACCACCAAACATACCACAGCAGCAGGGAGCCAACACAACCCGGAAGTAAAACCTGATTCTAGCTAAATGTATTGGTGAAAAATTTATTGGTGAAAATGGACCAATGGTTAAGACAGACCACATTTTGGCCTAATGGGTGTCTTCCACCCGGATACATACAGAAAAAGGAGAGTTGTGGTCTGAAGAAACCACTCAGCCACCTCCATCCCTAAATACAGCAAAAAGAAGGAAAGGACAGCCTTGGGACTTTGAGTGAGGTGGGAGAGATTCGGAACACTTCCACAATCAGTGCAAAAAATGTTTATTGTTCACAGAATGCTCAATACAGAAATGGGATCAGCAATAAGTGTGCGTTACCTGGCATAGTGGCCTAGTATTAAAGCATAAGTAAAAAACAAATACAGTTCGTTACACTTGATTTATACATCCATAAGAAGTATTATACATAATAAATCACTAGAAGGCTAAAAGTATACATATATCATCTGAATTAGTAAAATACATATTACACATGCATGGATAGCAGTAGTATGTGACCATGTGGTGACCAACTTCAAATACCCAGCAAAATGGGCATGCATGTGGTATCAGTATTGCCCTACGCGTTTCGCGAGTCTCCTCTCGCTCATCAGGGGCTGGTGCATAATTTGTATGTCTAGAACAAAAAATATTGAGAGTAATGAGGGTATGAAAAATAACTAATGAGTCGGGGCAAGCAAAATGGTTGGCATGAAGGGTCCATGATAAACGACCCCGTACTTACCACTTGACTGGGTTGGGTCACCGAAAGACCGGGTCTCAGGATGGCGGCAATGAGCAATGCCGGCACGGGGGCTGAGGGGGAGTGGCAACCAACAAACGCTGCAGGACAGACCAGGGAGCACAGCAAGGACCGCAGGAGCTAATGTGGTAAGTGGTCTGGAGGTGTCCATAAACATATCTAGAAAAAATGTATATATAAGGATACATGAGTCTCAACAGGTGTACCCAAAGTAGACTAAGCATCAGAGGGTCAACTCTAACCCTCAGGAATAACTAAGAGGGGTTAAGAAGTAAGTATATATGTATAGGGTTAACATTAATTCTTAATATGAATTGATAAAGAATAAAAATAAATGAATAGACCGTCATAATGGCAAATAATTAAGGGCAAGGGCTGGAGGGAAGTGCATACATGCAGATAAATATATAATGTAAAAATTAATATGTGATATAAGAGTGTAAATAAATCTAGATTGTATAGGGGTGAATGTGTGTACCAACAAAAATGTTAAGTTGAATTAAAGTAGATAATATTGTGTGTGGTGAGAGGGTATCACATACACAATCAGATTATATTGGGTGAAAAGAAAGGGGGGGGAATTTGAAGGAATAATACCTGAGTAGATGTGAAAAGTCCCAGGCATAGATGGTGCTCTCACAGACCCAAAACCATGTCAACATACCAGCCAATCACAGATGCAAACTGCAGCCGCGCCGAGCCCCCGGATATACCCACAGCGGCCATGGAAGCCACGCCCCCAGCGTCATGTACGGATGGCGATAGGCTGATGCTGAAAACGTCAACCAGAGAGGCCGGATGTACGTGACAACAGCCGCTCACCCATCCGGGATGTTCCACACTGCCCAAGAACGCGGGGTTAGAGGACATTGCGTATTGGGCGTGGAAAACATGACGCCGACGTGCAGGTGGCCCCGCCCGCCCGTGAGGACAGGCGGGGGCAGCAGGAGGTCAAGTAGACCTCCCCTTTACACGTCGCAGCCCCCAATGTCGGAAGCGGCATTGGCCGCTGTGGGTATATCCGGGGGCTCGGCGCGGCTGCAGTCTGCATCTGTGGTTGGCTGGTATGTTGACATGGTTTTGGGTCTGTGAGAGCACCATCTATGCCAGGGACTTTTCACATCTACTCAGGTATTATTCCTTCAAATTCCCCCCCCCTTTCTTTTCACCCACTATAATCTGATTGTGTATGTGATACCCTCTCACCACACACAATATTATCTATTTTAATTCAACTTAACATTTTTGTTGGTACACACATTCACCCCTACACAATCTAGATTTATTTACACTTTTATATCACATATTAATTTTTACATTATATATTTATCTGTATGTATGCACTTCCCTCCAGCCCTTGCCCTTAATTATTTGCCATTATGACGGTCTATTCATTTATTTTTATTCTTTATCAATTCATATTAATAATTAATGTTAACCCTATACATATATACTTACTTCTTAACCCCTCTTAGTTATTCCTGAGGGTTAGAGTTGACCCTCTGATGCTTAGTCTACTTTGGGTACACCTGTTGAGACTCATGTATCCTTATATATACATTTTTTCTAGATATGTTTATGGACACCTCCAGACCACTTACCACATTAGCTCCTGCGGTCCTTGCTGTGCTCCCTGGTCTGTCCTGCAGCGTTTGTTGGTTGCCACTCCCCTCAGCCCCCGTGCTGGCATTGCTCATTGCCGCCATCCTGAGACCCGGTCTTTCGGTGACCCAACCCAGTCAAGTGGTAAGTACGGGGTCGTTTATCACGGACCCTTCGTGCCAACCATTTTGCTTGCCCCGACTCATTAGTTATTTTTCATACCCTCATTACTCTCAATATTTTTTGTTCTAGACATACAAATTATGCATCAGCCCCTGATGAGCGAGAGGAGACTCGCGAAACGCGTAGGGAAATACCGATACCACATGCATGCCCATTTTGCTGGGTATTTGAAGTTGGTCACCACATGGTCACATACTACTGCTATCCATGCATGTGTAATATGTATTTTACTAATTCAGATGATATATGTATACTTTTAGCCTTCTAGCGATTTATTATGTATAATACTTCTTATGGATGTATAAATCAAGTGTAATGAACTGTATTTGTTTTTTACTTATGCTTTAATACTAGGCCACTATGCCGGGTAACGCACACTTATTGCTGATCCCATTTCTGTATTGAGCATTCTGTGAACAATAAACATTTTTTGCACTGATTGTGGAAGTGTTCTGAATCTCTCCCACCTCACTCAAAGTCCCAAGGCTGTCCTTTCCTTCTTTTTGCTGTATTTAGGGATGGAGGTGGCTGAGTGGTTTCTTCAGACCACAACTCTCCTTTTTCTGTATGTATCCGGGTGGAAGACACCCATTAGGCCAAAATGTGGTCGGTCTTAACCATTGGTCCATTTTCACCAATAAATTTTTCACCAATACATTTAGCTAGAATCCGGTTTTACTTCCGGGTTGTGTTGGCTCCCTGCTGCTGTGGTCTGTTTGGTGGTGACACTGCGCTTCCGGCATTGGGGGCTGCGACGTGTAAAGGGGAGGTCTACTTGACCTCCTGCTGCCCCTGCCTGTCCTCAGGGGCGGGCGGGGCCACCTGCACGTCGGCGTCATGTTTTCCACGCCCAATACGTGATGTCCTCTGACCCCGCGTTCTTGGGCAGTGTGGAACATCCCGGATGGGTGAGCGGCTGTTGTCACGTACATCCGGCCTCTCTGGTTGACGTTTTCAGCATCAGCCTATCGCCATCCGTACATGACACTGGGGGCGTGGCTTCCATGGCCACTGTGGGTATATCCGGGGGCTCAGCGCGGCTGCAGTCTGCATCTGTGGTTGGCTGGTATGTTGACATGGTTTTGGGTCTGTGAGAGCACCATCTATGCCTGGGACTTTTCACATCTACTCAGGTATTATTCCTTCAAATTCCCCCCCCCCCCCTTTCTTTTCACCCAATATAATCTGATTGTGTATGTGATACCCTCTCACCACACACAATATTATCTATTTTAATTCAACTTAACATTTTTGTTGGTACACACATTCACCCCTAAACAATCTAGATTTATTTACACTTTTATATCACATATTAATTTTTACATTATATATTTATCTGCATGTATGCACTTCCCTCCAGCCCTTGCCCTTAATTATTTGCCATTATGACGGTCTATTCATTTATTTTTATTCTTTATCAATTCATATTAAGAATTAATGTTAACCCTATACATATATACTTACTTCTTAACCCCTCTTAGTTATTCCTGAGGGTTAGAGTTGACCCTCTGATGCTTAGTCTACTTTGGGTACACCTGTTGAGACTCATGTATCCTTATATATACATTTTTTCTAGATATGTTTATGGACACCTCCAGACCACTTACCACATTAGCTCCTGCGGTCCTTGCTGTGCTCCCTGGTCTGTCCTGCAGCGTTTGTTAGTTGCAACTCCCCCTCAGCCCCCGTGCCGGCATTGCTCATTGCCGCCATCCTGAGACCCGGTCTTTCGGTGACCCAACCCAGTCAAGTGGTAAGTACGGGGTCGTTTATCACGGACCCTTCGTGCCAACCATTTTGCTTGCCCCGACTCATTAGTTATTTTTCATACCCTCATTACTCTCAATATTTTTTGTTCTAGACATACAAATTATGCATCAGCCCCTGATGAGCGAGAGGAGACTCGCGAAACGCGTAGGGCAATACCGATACCACATGCATGCCCATTTTGCTGGGTATTTGAAGTTGGTCACCACATGGTCACATACTACTGCTATCCATGCATGTGTAATATGTATTTTACTAATTCAGATGATATATGTATACTTTTAGCCTTCTAGCGATTTATTATGTATAATACTTCTTATGGATGTATAAATCAAGTGTAACGAACTGTATTTGTTTTTTACTTATGCTTTAATACTAGGCCACTATGCCGGGTAACGCACACTTATTGCTGATCCCATTTCTGTATTGAGCATTCTGTGAACAATAAACATTTTTTGCACTGATTGTGGAAGTGTTCCGAATCTCTCCCACCTCACTCAAAGTCCCAAGGCTGTCCTTTCCTTCTTTTTGCTGTATTTAGGGATGGAGGTGGCTGAGTGGTTTCTTCAGACCACAACTCTCCTTTTTCTAATAGTGATTTATATACCATATTCAAAAAGAAAAAAAAAAACAGATTTCGGGGCTATCAACATGCCCTTCTTAGACACATTATCAAGATAGTGTTATATACTTCATCCCTACAAATCCCAGTGAGAAAACCACAAAGAAAAGAAAAACCACAACCACAACCTCTCAAATGGAGGAAAAAAAAAACACACAAAAACCCCCATTTACCTTCTCCTCCTCTTCCCCTATACTTCCTTCCTCCCCCCTTCCCTCCCCCTCCTCCCCTCCCCAGCCACCAAACCTGGGGGTGAGGCGTTGGCAAATGACCAATATCTGTAAAAAAAAAAAAAATTCCATACAAATAAAAATTCTCGGTTATGTCATATCTCCTTATATCGAAAATAAAAAGAAAAACTGCGCTACAGAGCAAAAAGTCAAGGTAAAAGCTGCACATAAAATACACCAATATCTGTGTATACCATGGAAAATAAAAATAAATAAAGTGCGCTAACTGTATGAGAATATACACATAAATGTGAATGCATATGGGTGGTAATGAAAACCACAATCCACTGAGAGCAAATAAATGACTCAATGGGTGGTGGAAAAATATACGTGCCAATCATAAAAACTCAAATAAAAAGAAAAAAGTGTACATGTGAAGTACAACAATAATAATAACGTGAAAACATGATAATCAAACAGACTCAGTCCATGAGTTCAAACATGAAATGTTCATCAGTGAAAAAATGCTTCCATCCACTATACAGCTTAGCAGCAACCAATCTCCCTATGAGTGGATCGACAAAGGAGAGGGATGTGCAGGATGGTACAATTCCACTGGCGGTGACTCCAATAAGTGAGACAAGTGGTAAAGGTGGACCTTACCCTCCGTGTTGGACCCCCTCCTTGGCAGGGTCTATCAGGCATGCAGATTTTGCCCTCTGCAGGGAGGGTCCCTGCAGAGGGCAAAATCTGCATGCCTGATAGACCCTGCCAAGGAGGGGGTCCAACACGGAGGGTAAGAGTCCACCTTTACCACTTTTCTCACTTATTGGAGTCACCGCCAGTGGAATTGTACCATCCTGCACATCCCTCTCCTTTGTCGATCCACTCATAGGGAGATTGGTTGCTGCTAAGCTGTATAGTGGATGGAAGCATTTTTTCACTGATGAACATTTCATGTTTGAACTCATGGACTGAGTCTGTTTGATTATCATGTTTTCACGTTATTATTATTGTTGTACTTCACATGTACACTTTTTTCTTTTTATTTGAGTTTTTATGATTGGCACATATATTTTTCCACCACCCATTGAGTCATTTATTTGCTCTCAGTGGATTGTGGTTTTCATTACCACCCATATGCATTCACATTTATGTGTATATTCTCATACAGTTAGCGCACTTTATTTATTTTTATATCTCCTTATATGAAACATTGGTACTATCGTATAATTCCTAGCCTAAAATTCTATTACCGGTAAGTCCCTTTAGCCATAACCTCCTAATCTACCATATCTCTATTTTATTTTTATTTTTTACTCCCCTGCCCCCCTCTCTCTCTATATTCAAAAGATTAAATACTAATCCCCCATAGGGTTTTGAGATCCCCCTCGCGGCCATTGTTGGCGTCGTTGAGAGTCCCTCCACAGTCTCTGTCTATTCAAGGAGCCCAAACGCCCCCCTGTATGGGGGATATATGCGAGCCAGTTGGAAATCTGGATAGGTGCCACATCTAGAAAATCGAAAAATCCCGCGAGGTCTTCTGGTGTAAAAACAGAGAAGGATATTGAGTCTCTGCGGAACCTCACTGACAGCGGGTATCCCCATCTATAGGTACACTCCCGTTCTTTAGCTAAATCCAAAATAGGACGTAAGTTGGCTCTACGTTAGAGGGTTGCTCGACATAAATCTGGTAGGACCTTAATAGCAGACCCTCTGAAGTCAATGTCCCCTGCTTCCCAAGCTGCTCTAAGTATCGCCTCTTTTTCTTGAAAACGGTGTACACGGCAGACAACGTCTCTCGGTTTCTCTGAATCTTTTGGTCTGGGGTCCGCAGCTCTATGAACTCTGTCTATGTCCACTACCTTTCCGGTGATTTCAAAATTATCTGGATAACCGCCTTGACTATTTCCTGGAGGTCCTCAGTACCTCGTGTCTCCGGGATACCCCGAAGCCGCAGATTATTTCTGCGGCTTCTGTCTTCAAGTTCCTCGGTATGGAGCTGGAGATCAACCGTCATGGCCGTCTGGGTGGCCAGTGCCTTTTCCAGTGTCCCCACCCGCTGTTCCACTAAGGATACTGTTTCCTCCCCCGCCTTGGTTCTCTCTGAAAGTGTGTTGATATCGGTTCTTACCGCTTGGATGTCTTGGCGGTGTGTTTCTTCTAGTCTCCGGATCAGAGCCTCGATATCCCGACAAGTAGGTAGTGTGCTTAACAGCGCTCTTATACCTCGGATGTCTCCCTCTAAACTGCCTCCATCGCTGGGTTGCATATTATTTGCCGATTCCGGCGGGCTTACAGGGGGAGATGCCGAGTCCACCATCGCTGAGTCTGTTTCACAAGCCAAGCCCAGAGGCTCCGTAATTTCCCTTGCACCTCCCCTCCGACCTTGCAGCGTCTCTTGCGCCGGGATAGTACGTGAGGGTATAATTAGGTACTGTTGGATGTCCCCCTGAACAATGCAGGGATGTACTCTCTCTTTTGCAGAGCGAGCCTGGTATCTGTTGGCAGCGTTCATACCGCAACATCGGCCGCTAGTCTTTAAACATTATCCGAGCAGATCTACCAGCCCCGGAGCTCTAACAGAGCGTGTCTTCACCCGACCATATCCAGGCCACTCCCCCCGTCTTGTCTATATTAATGAGCTATATCACAACGTGGTATTGCTACATTGATGATATCTTCATCATCTGGGAGGGACCGGCTGACATGTTGGAGGCCTTCATGCTGGCCATCAAGAAGAACATCTTTAACCTCTACTTTACTATGTCCTATAGTAAAGAGATGGTTATGTTTCTGGATGTTAAGAACTCCAAGAATGAGGATGGAATCCTTGCAAGCAGCTTATTTCTTAAGCCCACTGCTGGGAATACCATTCTCCATACATCAAGCGCACATCCCATCCATCTTATACAGTTGATCCCGTACAGTCAGTACGTAAGACTGAGAAGGAACTATTCAACAGAGGCCACCTTCCTGTCAGAGGCTCATCATCTTCAAATGAGACTTTTGGATCGGGGTTACTCTCCCACTTGCCTTAAAAAGGCTTTTAAGACGCGCTAGGAATCATAGCAGAAATAGTCTTCTTTTTCCCAGCAATCCCAAAATGGACAAAAATAGAGAATCTTCCAATTCGCGTATTATACCAGTGGCGGCTGGTGCCCCATCAATTGCCGCCAGTGTGCCCCATCAATTGCCGCCAGTTTTCCCCATCAATTGCCACCAGTCCTCTTCTGCTATGATTGGACGCCTGATAGGCGTCCAATCACAGCGCCTGTTGCTTCAGCCAATCAGGTGACAGGTAACCAGACCCGGTGCACCTGATTGGCTGAGAGGCAGGTCAGTGTTAGGGTAGCAATTTATTTGATTCCCTAACACAGCACTATGTAAGCAGCGAACGCACAGCAGTGCGCCCGCTGTTAACCAATTTGGAAGCCTATTAGAGCTCACGGCTCTAATCAGGACACCTATTAGAGCCAACGGCTCTAATCAGGCACTTCCAAAAACACCCCGCCGCTGTAATTCAGATGCCCAGCGCCCGACAAGGAGCCGGACACCTGAATTTGGGGCAGCAAAGGCAACAATAGATAGAATCATGCAATGGAAAAGATAATAAACCTGCACAGTGGAGATGATGGAGATGTAATTGTAACCAGTTTGGAACTGCTGCCCCCCAACATGCAGTCACCATATATATGGGGACAGCTAGATTAGTTGGTTTGAGAGAAGGGTATGGCGCTGTTCCTTTAAAATAACTTTTTTGTATCCTATGTACTATATTGTCATGAACTGGTGTGACCAGAACCGTGTGATCTGCGACAGAGGACACCCAAACGTATATAAGTGAAAATATATATTAATTTATTAAGGAAGGTGAGTAATAAATAACAACCAACTCCAATATGACACAGTGCAATAACCAACCACAGACAGAGACCTACAAATAACAATAGACAGATAAATGCAATAAATGGGAAATACCAGGTTCATAAACAATAGCCAGGCCAGGGTCATACACAGCAGATCAGCAGGGAATGTTCCAGAGACGTAAACGTAAGCCAGACCAAGGTCATACACAGGGAAGTCAGTGGATGGGGTATGGAACACAGGACAAGGAGAGGATGGATGGGTCAGACTGCAGGCAGGGACCCAAGGTAACAGGTGGGACAGGATAGGGTTCCAGACAGGGAGACAGGGACAGGATCAGGGCTCAGGTTCAGGATCAGGATCAGGATCAGGATCAGGATCAGGATCAGATAGCTAGCAGGTCAGGAGGCAATGATGAAGTCAAGGCAAACATGTGAATGCTTGCCGGGTATTTATAGGCCTATGATTGGCCTCAAGTGACACCTGATTGTAGGAGGTACTGTCTGCTCCACACTGCCAGGATCCATCCGCTGGTGGACGCCAGTACTGCGGCCCAAAGATGATATATTATAAACAGGGAAAAGCTCTCCTGACAGTTCCAAACTGCCAGGAGACACCTGCTGGTGGACCTCAGTACTGCATGCCAAATAACAGGTCTTACCAGCGGATGGAACATTTCCTGACATATATACAGTTCATAAAGACAGTGTAAAAATCAAAAACCATACATGGTGCTCCTATTTAGGTCATATGTGTCAAGTATCCTATTATGTATGGAATATTATTGCCAGTGCAGGAAAAAATGCAGCAAGCATGAATGTGCTATGTACAATTCATGAAACCAGTGTAAACATCAAAAACCATACATGGAGCTCCTATTTAGATCATACGTGTCAAGTGTCCTATTATGTATGGAATATTATTCCCAGTGCAGGAAAAAATGCGGCAAACACAAAGGAAACGTCCAATGACGAAACGCGTAGGGCGTGGCCTAATCTGTGCTTCCCAAACAACACTGAACAGCTGATGGTTAACCGAGTATTTTGTCTCTTTTCGCTTACTACATGCTTTTAAATTGTGAGTACCTCTCTGCTTGTTTTGAATAAACGTTTTTTAAACGATCTTACACTATGGGCACCCCTTCTATTTTTTTATATGACACACCGCGATCCTGAAACTGCCAGAGATTGCTGCATAGACTGTGATTGCCTGATACCCCAGCAGGGGTGAAGTGAGCTGGTGAGTTGCTGCACATTTAGAGCACGGGATTTTATTACCACAAGCACAAACATCACATGAACCAAGTTGTTCTGAAACAAAAGGACTTTATATATTTGATTGCACATGTGCACTTTATTAGATTGAATTTGCATATATAGTGTACTATTTATTTTGCATTCCAACCACCTCACTCCCCCCCCTTCCCCCCTCCCCTCCCTCACCCCCCCTTTTCTTTTTTATGTTTGCCGCATTTTTTCCTGCACTGGGAATAATATTCCATATATAATAGGACACTTGACATGTATGATCTAAATAGGAGCTTCATGTATGGTTTTTGATGTTTACACTGGTTTCATGAATTGTACATAGCACATTCATGCTTGCTGCATTTTTTCCTGCACTGGCAATAAGAATCATGCAATGCATGAATCTATCTATTGGAGATTGACGGGTGCAGGAGAGAGGGGGCGGCGCTCCTGCGCCCTCTAAGGACGCACCGCCACTGCGCAGTACAATGATCAGCATAAAAGTTTTGGGAGAACACTTGAAAAACATTGGCATATATTAACAATCGACCCATTGCTTAGCCCACACATACCACCTTTACCACAATAACCTTAGATAAAAATCTATCAAGAACCAGTTAGCTCAGAGCGAGTTTGTGGGTACTTTTAGAGCTGACCCCTTTAAAAATGTAGGAACATTTACCTGTGGATGTGTTATATGTCGCTACATGAACACTCAGGCAGACATCATACTACCGAATGGGTGACCCTTTAAGGCTCAACATTTTGCCAACTGCAAGACTGCCGGAGTGATTTACCTACTCACTTTTTGATTTTATGTCGGCAAAACTAAACTTGAATTTCGCAAACGAGCTAGGTAGCATGTCATCATCATGCTGACGGCGAACCCTGAACTCCCCCTTGGGAGACACGTTTGCCGTCAGCATGCGAGAATATGCCCTAGTTTTCGCTTCCCGATATTAGATCGCATTCATCCAAACTCTGGAGGAGGAGATTGGAACAAACTCCTCCTACAACGTGAAGCACGCTGGATTATGGAATTGAATGCCACCTCTTTCCCTGGTCTTAATACTCAGTTGAGTACAGGCTTTTTTTGAAAGGCTTTGATTCGGGGGTATGTGAAAAGGATCTTTAATTGAGTGGGTTTGTCAGCACTGGGTTTAATATACAAGTTAGTAGCCTGTATAGTATATAATCATGCATTCTCTGTATATTCTGTGCATCATGATGGAGAGCTGTATTCTTGCATACCTCTCTAAGGTTATACTTTGTTGATACCCTCTTTCTGGTTATTATTACTGCTTTATATTTAATGTCAATTAGTTTTTTCACTGATAGATCTTAGACTCAATTTCTCATTGTGCCTTGTGGTAGTCTTATAATCCCTTGATGCCGGGTGATACAGCTGCCAGTCACTTTTTCATGTATATTTATTTATTTACCCCCCCCCCCCCCTTTTATTTTTTTTGTTCCTCTCAGTATTATGTGTTCCCTATGTATGTTTGTTGATGTGTTTTCTTTGCCCCTGTCTGGCTCCTAGTGATTGAGATTATTTCTTTAATATTTTATTATAATTTTGGTGCTATTTATACCATCTACTAACTATAGATGCTTAGGATAATCCCTTTGTATTATGCCTACAACTACAATACTTAAATCCAACTGCTTTGCTGTAAGCATCAATGCATCAGGTTCCTTTATGCCTGCTAGACACCTAACTTTTTGAATATATTAATTTTGTTTTAAGGTTTTTGCCCCCCGTTTAGGGGTTGCTACCATCGCATAGCAACATCTTGTGGGTCCCCAATCCAGTGGTACCAGTAGGGGGCTTTTTTCATGTTCGGTTGTCACCAACGTTCATCCCACCCTCGCTGCAGGATTGGTATAACATCACACCTGCAATTTTCCTGCACTGGCCGCACGTGCTTCTACATTTGATGGTAATATTGGCATTCTTCATTTTCCTTTTATTATTATTCATTTCCAAGTGACTGGTATGTATGTTTTTACTGGGCCTCAACGATGCTTATCCCTGCTTACTGTGAACATGAATTTTATATGTAATTTTGTCTCATTGTAGTAGTACCAATACAGCAGTGCTACCTTATACGACATGCCCCTGAACAAAGGACTCTACAGAGGTCCAGAAACATGTTGGGAACAATATTGAAGGATCTGCATTTTTAATTCATGTCTACTATATGAATTTGTCTATGTTGTATATGCAATATCTTTTTCGGTGCTATATGCACCTATATTTTTATAAACAATAAAATTCTATCTTTTTTACCAATTATTGATTAGTTGCCTTAAAAGTCCCTAGTATTCCTTGGGTGGTACTCTCGTTCTAAAACATGTTAGAGTAGGCCCAATCAGAGGGTGGTCTTGTAGTTCTTTCGGGGTATGCTGTTTTTTGAGCCACGGGGTCACTTCAATAGGCGTAGCAGAGAATGAGGCTTCCAGGTTTACCCAATCTTTATTATATCGGTGGACATTCCAATCTAATATGCCAGCCGGATGGCATGAACAATAATAGTAGCTGATGTCTGGGAGTCCTATCCCTCCTTGTAATTTGGACGTAGCTAATTGTTCATAACCTATTCTTGGATGACCATGGCCCATAGAAAGGAAGTGTATATTCTCCTGAAAAAACGTAGGAAGGATTGGGATAGTTGTAGTGGGACAGCTTGAAGAAGGTAAAGAACACGTGTTAATACATTCATCTTAAGGATGGCAGCTCGTCTGAACCATGAGAAGAGTGGTTTATGACAATTTTTTAGATCAGCTGTGATGGAGTGTAGGCCCGGTAGATAATTCCTTTCATAGAGTTCAGACAAGTGTGTCGGGATTTGAATGCCTAGGTAGGTGATGGCGTCTGACTTCAATGTGAATGGAAGATTTGTTGCATTGTGTTACTTGTGATGACATGAGTGAAATATTTAGAGCATAAGATTTGTTTAAATAGATTTTTTAACTGGTGATAGGAAAAATTTAAAATCTTTCATAAGACTGGGAAGGGTGGTATGTGGTTCTGTTAAGAAAAGCAGGATATCATTCCATATTGGTTGGAGGAAGGGTTTGAGCGTGAGTATGAATAATAGGGGAGATAGGAGGCATCCCTGCTGTGTTCCGTTCCAGGTGGAGAAGGCGTTCGACAGAAGATCATTCACTCTTACTTTTGCTGTCAGGCTTGAGTATAGAGACAGGATAAGGAGTATTAAACCAGTCCCCATACCCAAAGTTCGTGGGACAGCTTCCAGGTAATCCCAGGCCAATCTGTCGAACACCTTCTCTGCGTCCAGCGACAGAAAGAAACCTCGCTGTTTGGAGCTGGTGAGCCAATGATGAGTGTTCAATGCTTTATTGTCCCTGGCTTCTCTACCTGGCGAAGAGTTTTATATTGACGTTTAACAGCGAAATCAGATGATAATTGGATGCAGAGGTTGGATCTTTGCCTGATTTTGGGATGACCAAAAAAAGAGCTTCTAATAGGTTACGAGTGGTGGGGTTGGTATGGATAGCTGATTGAATGCACATAGGAACGGTTGGGTTAGTAAGTCAGGGAACGTTTTACATTGTGACAAAGCGGACCCATCAGGTGCTGGGATTTTGCCCAGCTTAATTTGCTTAGGGGCAAGTTCGAACTCTTCTAGCATGAGTGGGCCATTTAAGTTGTGGGCTGTTTGGTGGGGGATAGGTGCGGGGCTATATTTTCTAAGGAATTCCTCTATCATCACCGGGTCTAATGTCATCTGTATGGCGTTATTTCGGGGGGGGGGATTATAGCTAGCAGAATAGTATTGTGCAAAGTGGTTTGCGATATCGCTACTGGTAACAATAAGTTTTCCTTGGCTTGTGTGAATGCTCCTCACATTATTGTTTACTTTTTTGATCTGAAGAGCTCTGGCTAGAAATGTTCCTGCTTTTATTGCTCTGTTAATAAAAGAGCATCTGAGATGAAATTAATTTCCGCCTTACTTTGTGGCCTAATTCTTCTAATTTTTCTTTATTATGCAATGTACACACGTTCGGACATTGATCGGACATTCTGACAACAAAATCCTAGGATTTTTTCAGACGGATGTTGGCTCAAACTTGTCTTGCATACACACGGTCACACAAAGTTGTCGGAAAATCCGATCGTTCTGAACGCGGTGACGTAAAACACGTACGTCGGGACTATAAACAGGGCAGTAGCCAATAGCTTTCATCTCTTTATTTATTCTGAGCATGCGTGGCACTTTGCGCGTCGGATTTGTGTACACGCGATCGGAAATTCCGACAACGGATTTTGTTGTCGGAAAATTTTATAGCCTGCTCTCAAACTTTGTGTGTCGGAAAATCCGATGGAAAATGTGTGATGGAGCCTACACACGGTAGGAATTTCCGACAACAAGGTCCTATCACACATTTTCCGCCGGAAAATTTGACCGTGTGTACAGGGCATAAGAGTTGTGTGTCTATTGACCAATTCTGAGTGAGTCTGTTGGGCATGCGATTTCTTATGGGTCTGTCCCAACATCTGGATCTTTCTTATGAGAGCATTAATATTGGCTTGTTTGGCTCGTTTACACGCTGCCACCATTGCAAGTAAAGAGCCTCTTAACACACAGGGGATTGGTTTCTGGAACGTTACTGTTCTCGAAAAATTCTGAATTGTGTTGATAGATTGTATTCGCTTGAATTGGATCGGTTAATAGTGTCGGGTCAAGTCTCCATGTTTTGTAAGAGTGATTTTATCTGGAAATTTTAGGGTCATTGTTATATGGTGGTGATCGGATAGGAACATTGGTTCAATTGATGCAGCTGAAAAAAGGGGGGAGATCTTTTTGTGTAAGACAAATGTAGTCAGTTCTCGAGTAGTGATTATGTGGCAGGGAGAAAAATGTGTAGTCCTTTTCCCCAGTGTGAAGGATATGCCAGGAATTTCACAGTAAGATGTAAGGCAGTTTGAGTTTGATTTGCTTAAGGGCTCAGTATGGTAGTGAGGAGGTACCTGATGAGGTGTCTTCTACTGGGTTGAGCGCTATGTTAAAATCACCTTCTGTAATGAGAATACCAGACTGAAAAGGCCATGATCGACACTATGTTGCGAAAGAAACTCACTTGCGCTGTATTAGGACTATATATATTAGACAATGTAATCAGTTTCCCCTATAGGGAGCCTTTGATGAATAAGATATGGCCATCTTTATCTTCTAGCACAACCGATATTTCCAAGGGGAGGCGTTTAGAGATTACAATGGTGACTCCTTTTGTCTTTGCAAGCAAATTTGTGGCATGATACACTGTGGGAAAATCTCTGAGAGCTTAGGAATCTTAACAGAATGAAAATGATTTTCCTGCAACAGGATAACATCTGCTTTCATGTTGTGCATACCCATTAGGAGTTGGGAGCATTTTTCTGGAATGTTAAGTCCCTTAACATTAAGGCAGATGGCTTTAAGAGTCACTGTGGTTGAGTTGTGTTTTGTAGTGGGTTTCACGGGGACTGAATTTGTGACCAGTTAAGATTAGGTGAACCCCTACTGGAAAGTGGATAAAATAGCTCATAGGAGGAGGTAGTGGTTGCTAATACAAGGTGTCTAAATGTGAAAAAAGGAAAAATGGAACAAAGTAATGTCCCAGAGAAGAGCTATAAGGAGGATCAGCCACGGTATGTCAAATTTAGAAAATAGCTTTATTGAAATTACAAGTGTAAAATATGGCCACTACAAGTGTTGAATAAACATAGTAATGGAGCCATCCCCCAGTATACCCAATAATAAAAACACATACAGACAAAAATGACAACGTTGTCATAATATGGGGCCAACCACAGTGCCCCACTCATATACACACACATGCAGGGACCAGCTATGAGCTGCCATTATAACCAACATTGACAGGTGTAGTGGAGTGTGAGACTGTGTATCTGCGCGCAATAATGGTGTTTGTTATAGGTGATGAGCTTGAAGATGAAATAAAAGCTACTTTCAATCTGGACATAGCTAAAACTGACTAGCATGAACAGGATGACATTAAACCTTTGTTTAAAGAACACAAAAAGGTTATCATTAAATCACAAAACCACAAGTGGGATATTCTCTCACTTGAATCTTATACTAGTAACAAGATCATTCCTTGAGGTCTAAGTGAAAAAGTAGTCCCTGCTACTCACAAACAGAGAGGTTCCTTGTTAAATGGAAGAAACAGTGTAAAGAGCACGGGATGGAGATCATGAAGCTTATAGTAGAGGAGGAGAAGGAGCAGCTACTAACATTACAAACAGAAATCACTGAGAGTAATGCTAAACTTGAACCTCTTAAAGATATGCCAGATTTCGATAAATTTAATGACCTTATTAAAAAAGAAATCGACAAAACACAAAAAAATCTAAAAATGACCAAACAGTCTAAATTTAAAAGGGACCTAGGCTAGGGACAGCAGAAGCTGGTCCCGATGCTGCAGGTTGGTACTCAATCTTCAGGTAGTGAAGATGAATCACATTGTTCTGTCACTTTTTTAGAGAAGGACCTACTGGAACTGGAGGACCCTCCTCAATTCAGGGGTATGCTAAAGGGAGGCAAAGTAGGTGCAATAGAAGGAGGAAAAGGGAGAGGAAAATACAAGGAGGCAGGGGAGCACGGGAAAATGGTCTGAACCAAAGCCACAACTCATAACTTATTAGAAGCTTGGAATAACTTCTAAGAAAGGGGCTGTCCTTTTCACCTACATCCAGTATGGATCACTTTGAGGCATATAAGGACCTCTATCTCTATTTGAGAAAAGTATATTACAAGTCCCTGTACTCAGGTAAATCAGTCGCCGACAATTCCGTTGAGAGAATCGACCAAACAGACACAGTGGCCCTTGACCAACTAGTATCATTAGTTGAAGAGGGTGGATCATTGTCGGAGGACGAAGGATCCATAGACATTATACCCTGGAGAAGGAACCCTAACCTTAAAATCAGATCAACTTCCATGCCTCAATTCCGAAAAGATAAATGGCTGGGGGTCTTTCTGGACCTAGTCCAGGAGGACCTCAACAGGGTCAACTGGATAGCCAACACCACGGACAATCTCTCGTCAGATGAACGCTTAGCACCGAAAGAACTTCAGAATGTGGAGAAACTAGTAGTCAAATCAAGTGACAAAGGAGGCAATGTGGTCCTTCTATCAACAGATAAATATGAAAGGGAGGTGCGTCGTCTATTCTCAGACAAATCCACCTACAGGAAGCTTGACTTTAACCCTTTCCCGTTAGTTTGCCACATCAATGACAAACTCCAGTGGGCCTTCGAGGCAGACTTACTTACAAAAAAGTAGTTGAACTATTTGAAGGTGGATGATTTTAATACCCCCACCTTCTACGTCATTCCGAAGATTCATAAAAACCAGGAGGACCCCTTTGGTCCAACTGTCTCCGCAATTAGGGGCTCATTAGAACAGGTCGGTAAATACATAGACTCCCTTATTAAGGATCTGTTGACCACATTACCCTCGTAAATACATGATACCAGCGATGTACTTAATAAAATTAAGGATTTGACCTTCCTTGGGGATGTCCTCCTTGTTGGAATTGACGTAGAGGCATTGTACACTTCTATACCACATGAATGGGGAATCTCTGTATAATTCAATTTTTTGCAGAAAAAAATTTCCCACCATGGGGGCTCAAAATGAGTTTGTCATTGAGCTCCTTGACTTGGCACTATAACATAATTTCTTCCAATTCTTGGGACATCAATACCAACAGCTATGCGGTACCTCTATGGGGGCACCCTGGGCACCTGCCTATGCCTGCCTCCACCTGGGATGGTGGCAGGAGGAGGTGGTCTACACCTCATCAATGTACCTTGGCCACGCCTACACCTGGCTGAGGTACATTTAATATATTCTAATGGTATGGGAGGGATCCAGCACTGAATTACTGGAATTTATGAATGAACTTGGCCACAACACTTGGAACATACATTTGAGCTATGTGTTAGACCCCTATGAGATCTCCTTCCTCTATCTCTCCATTAGGTTGGAGGGTGGTAAACTGGTAACCAAAGCCTATAGGAAGAAGACAGCGGCCAACACCCTCTTCTGAACAGATGACCATCATCCCAGACCCTTCATCTGCGGGATCCTGGTAGGACAGTTCCTCAGGATACGGAGAAACTGCTCAACCGAGGAAGACTATCGATGTGAGTAGTCAGATCAACTTTATCGATGCTTCAGGGAAAGAGGCTATCCCCACCACACTCTTAGAAGAGCTAGAAAAATTGCTGCGCAAAGAACCAGAGCAGACCTATTACAGACTCGAGATAGGGCTACTGATGAACCAGAGGGACCAGTAAGATTGGTAACACAATATGGCACACAATGGGACCAAATTGGCAAAATCTTACAAAATCACTGGCATATCCTGAGACGCTCTAAGGGCATCGAGGATATTGTCGTCTCTAGGCCCCATATGGTAGCAAAACTAGCTAGAAATCTAGACGACACATTGGTCCAGTCCGAGTTTGTTCGCCCGCAAAATAGAAATTGGCTTACTGACTTGCCCAGACTCAAAGGAATGTATCCCTGTGGCCACTGCTGTATGTGTAGATATGTTGAATGCTCCAGGGTTTTCACCAACTCTCAAAGGAGACATGAATATGAGATCAGACAGTTTATTAACTGTGCCACAATTTGGCTCCTATATATATATATTTTTTTTTTAATTGTTTATTTATTGAATATTTTCAAAGAAAAGGAACATCATACATATTCACATGAAAAGGGGAATATAATCTCAATGGGGTATAATCATAACATATTTCACAAAAAGGGAAATACTATAAAGTGCCAGGTGATTATCAGATAATACATATACATCATGATAAAGAAAACAAAAAAAGAAGTTAACTGTTGAGACAGGTTCAATGATAATCTAGTTGGTACTTTTTCTATTCTTTTAATCGAAAGTATTGCTCTTCAAACACATTGACTCAGGGCTACTTGTGAGTTCTATAAATTATATTCGGAGGAATCCCATTTCCCCCATATGGCATCAAAACTGGGAAGTGAGTCTTTAATTAGAGCTGTAAGACGTTCCATCCTACGAATATCTGCAATTAGAAATTGTGTAAAAGTAGGGGGGTATCGGCAAGCCAGCACTGAGGAATAGCCCGTTTAGCTGCTAGTAAAATAAAGGCCATCAGTTTCCTGGGGGGTTTAAGCATTTTTGGAAGGGGTAAGCCTAGTAAGAGATGTATAGGCTGATAAGGTATGGAGATACTCAGGATTTTCCCCAGGAAAACATGGATCTGTGACAAATAGGGCGTGATCATAGGGCATTCCCAAAATATGTTATAGTGAGTGCCTAAGGACGAGCCACATCTCCAGCATTGCCCAGAGATTGTAAGCTTTTGTTTCATTAAGAATTCCGGGGTCCTGTACCAGAACAGCAATATTTTATAAGCGGGTTCCTTCTGAGCCACACATCTAGATACCTTAGAGGTAGCCTCCAAAATTTCCTTCCATTCATGTAATGAAATGGGTCTGTTTAGAATATGGGACCATTTCCGCATGTAAGAATGAGTTTGCTCTGTGATGGGACACATAAGTCAAAAACAGGACTTATGTGTAAAGATGAGACACAAGGATAGTCTAGAGGACAGTCTCAGGTAGGGCCTTTGGATGGTGCAGCTCTTTGGGGAGGGACTGGGGCCTTCCGTTCCCTCTGATGCACCGGGGTTCAAATCTTCTCAGGTGTGGATATGGGTCGAGGAGGTAGAATCTGTGCCTGTAGGTCTTCATCTGGTATAGGGGGGAGGCCCAGGTTCCTGATGAAAGTCTTACTTTCCTGTCCTCTCGCATGGAGTGTTGCAAACCATCTCTGGTAACAGACAAGCAGAACGGGAAGCCCCAACGGTATGGAACCTGATTTTGCTGTAAATGAGATGTGACTGGATGCAGGGCACGTCATTTAGCCAGGCTGATGGGTGACAAATCGCTAAAGATTAGAATTTTTGCACCTTTAAAATCAACCCGTGACCTGTTACGAGTGGCATTGGTCAGGGCCTCCTTGCTTTCATAGAAATGGAAGCGTGCGATGATGTCTCTGGGGTTAGCGTCTGGAGGAGGTTTAGGAGCCAGCGATCTGTGCACTCTATCAAGGCGCCAGTCTATGTCAGGGATGTGGGGTGCCAGTGTGACAAAGATGGCAAGGAGGTAAGGCCGGATTTCCTTATCTGATATGGATTCAGGGACTCCACGGATACGGAGGTTTTGGCGTCGTTCTCTATTTTCAAGGTCCTCCTGTTGTATTTGTATTTGTGAAACTGCATTTTTCAAGCTGGCATTTTCTTCCTCTAGGGCATGGACGTATTGTACCATGTCATCAAATTTATTTTCCAAAGTATCTGTGCGTTCCCTCAGCTGGTCAATCTCACCTCTGAGCTCATGAGCAAGCTTACTCACCTCCATGGCAATGTTTTGGGTGATGCTGTGGAGCAATGCTTGTAGCTTGGTGTCTAATATATCCACGATTACTGGTCGTGACATTGCGGGGGGTACAGGTGGATGCGGGTGTTGTGGGGGATCCTCTGTAAACAAAGAGGTATCGACCAGCGGGAGGACGTCCGTCGGGTTTGTAGCAGCCGCTGGTATACTTGAGGCCAGGGATTGCGGCCTACGGAGATACCGATCCATAAGCTGGGTGGGCGGGAGCACGGCCTGTGAAGCATGTCTCTGGTCAGGTCAGGTCCGCTGGTCTCCGATCTTACCCATACACTGATCGGAGGGTGGCTGAGAGGTTCCCTGGGCAGATGGTGTGTCTCCCGGGGCTGTAGAGGCTAACGGTGTGGAGCGGGAGGTTCGAATGTGTAGGCGGAGGCCGGAGCTCAGTTCCTAAGCGTCCGCCATCTTTACAAGCCGTGCATGCGCCCGGCTCCTCTATATTTTGGTGTGCCTGTGTAAAAAACTTTATGCAGGCAAAACCAAACATCAACTCCGTATCAGGTTCGGTGAACACCTAAAAAGCATCAGACAGAAAGAGGACATTCCAGTGGCCCAACATTTCATACAGTGCCATGGCAGGAAATCTACCGGTCTGAGGGTCAAGGGGTTTTATGCCCTAAACAGAATGTAGAGGTGATTAGGACACTTTCTTACTTAGGAAGGAAAAATCTTGAATATTTAGGCTAGATGTTTTACAGCCTAAAGGTTTAAATAATGAGCTGAGTCTCAACATTTTCCTTGAACCATAATCCAACCAGATTCCCCCTCATCATTAAAAATGTTCTTTGTGCAATCTGGCTTAATTCAATATCCTAGATTTGCTTATCCCTGATTGACTGTGTGTGAATGGTTGGGATCAAGGCCTTTGTCCCGTGCAGATCTGCCCCGACTACATGATGCAATCAATACTGTCGGTTCAACAATTTCTTCCACCTTTTACCTGTTTTTTTAATTACTGCAATATGATTTATCACCACAAGATGGCCCCAAAATTAAATTCTGATGTAATAAACACTGATTGGGCACAGGTCCCTTTAAAAGGATGAAGAGAACTGACGAAGTGCACAGTCACATGTGCGAAATGCGTTGACGTAGGCAGTGCCAACCCAGCCCCACCATCCACCATGTTTCATCATGTGCTCCAGCAAGTGTGCAAGTTAACATCAAACCGCCACTTCCAGTCGGATAGACTGGACGAGCTTGCTTCGCATTCACCTGCTGGCCTCCGTAGCCACCTTAACGCACTTCCAATCGGATGTTCAGAGAATGGACGCTATACACCAGACTGCCACATGCTGACAAACTATACCAGTGTCTTTCCACCAGCTGATACCAGCGTCTACCTACAGGCTGAATTTCGAGGGGAACAGATTCCTACTACTACGGCCTTTGCAGCCATGATTCCAGGGTGGTGAGAGCCTCCGGCAACTTATATTCATAACCCCCATTTCTCCCTCCCCTCATCATCCTGTATATACCCAGTGGACTCACCCCATCATTGAGCATTGTTTGGACATGCCATACCGGGACAAGGAACTGTGTAGTTCACGCATTCATACATAGTATGCCATACAGCCAGTGTATCCTCTTTTATCCAACTCATTTGTCTTTTGCTTACCCAGTCATTCTATCACTGGTACACTGGCAGTCTTTTGAATCCAGCACTCGCTGACTTGTCCATCCTGCAACTTAGGCTAGCTCCTAGCTTAGCTCTATATGTTTGACCTACCTGCTGATGCAATTCCTCTAAACTATAACCACACAAGTCCGTTATTTGGACATGCAGCATGCGCAATCAGAGATTATTGATCATTCAGGATCAAAAGCAAGCACCGCCCCCTCCTCTTTGCTAGCAGCCTCATTCCCCTCATAGCTAGTCCCTGCATGTGTGTGTATGAGTGGGGCCCTGTGGCTGGCGCCATATTGTGACAACGTTGTCATTTTTGTCTGTATGTGTTTTTATTATTGGGTATACTGGGGGGGGGGGTGGCTCCATTGCTGTGTTTATTCAACACTTGTAGTGGCCATATTTTACACTTGTAATTTCAATACAGATATTTTCTAAATTTGACATACCGTGGCTGATCCTCCTTATAGCTCTTCTCTAGGACTTTTGTTCCATTTTTCCCATTTTGACTCATTTGAGCTTTGGAGGTATCCCGTCTCACTGACGAATCGATAACTATCATTAAAACATGTTGTTATTAGGCAACCCAGGAAAAATGTATTCCATGTTTGCTCGCAATCCATTTAAATATAAGGTGTCTACCTGGGTATTAGCAGCTAGGTGAAGACAGAGAAAAAAACAAAAAAAACAACACCACACACAAACCAAAAGAGGGGATGGGAGAGCGAGTTTGGTGGGAAAGAGGAGTAGTAGAGAAAGTAGAAGAGGGAACTGATCAGTTATTCGATAACAGGATTAGACCGGCTAATTTGCCTAGAGTGAGAGGGGTGGAACTGAAAGTTTCAGCTTTAGCGCTCAGGCTCTGCTGTATGGGGGAGCGTTAAAACACAGAGGAAGAGGGTAATATAACTTCCACTGAAAGTATAAACTGCAATAATGGCTAGTGGCACACCGTAGGGCCATAAGCTATTTAAACTGAGTGCTAAAGAGTAAGGAGAGTAAAGGAAGGAGTGTTGAGTGTGTTTTCTATGCATTAAGGTAAAAAAAACTCCCCTTGTCTGTTCCCCCTCTTCCTAATACTTACCTGACTCCTGTATCGATCCAGCACTGTGCATGGCTGCAGGTCTTCTCTCCCTCTCTCACCACTCTCACAGGCTTTGCTGAGAATAGTGAGAGCCATTGGCCCCTAATGCTGTCAGTCAAATCCACAAAGAGCAGCGGACAGTGCTGAGCTACACTGTGTGAATCTACAGACTCACACAGCCCAGCTCAGGAGCGAGCCCACACTTCTGCCTTCTATAGAAAGTGGCTTGCTATAGGGGCAGACAAAAAAGAGAAGGAACTCAGATTTTTTTTTTTTTTTTTACAATCACTTTAAAGCAGAACTTCAGTAATTTTTTCAACATTCCATCTATTAAATCTTCTACCCTTGTTGTTTTAACTTTGGATAGTAAAACATTTTTTTTGTCAGTAAATACCTTATACAGCCCACTTCCTGTTTCTTGTCTGGTAAAAAGCCCAGGCTTATGACATCATGCAAAGCTCTCTCTCTCACTCTCGTGAGAGTTTGCCAGGAAGGGAGGGGGATAAGTCATAAGAGGACCAACGGAAGCTGCAAAGCTGGAGGTGTGCCTCTGTGTGTCTGTGTAAATCCAGGAAGTGAACAGGCAGCAGCTCCAGCAGCCCACAGTTAAAATGGATGCAGCCAGTGGCAGTAGATTTCTGCAGCATATTTGGCAAGTGCAGAATCACAGTATAAAATAAAATAACATGCAAAGTGGTTGGAGGGAACCTTCAGAATGGCAAATATGTTTTTATTACAAATTATATGAGCAGACTGCAGTTCCTCTTTAAGTTAAGAACACATAAATATATATATATATATATATATATATATATATATATATATATATATATATATATATATATATATATATATATATATATATATATATTTTTTTTTTTAACCAGAATTTAGTGCCACTTTAACTGTAGTGTTGAAATGTCAAATAACTAGCTTGGTGGTGCTGTCTGGCAGGGCTCTATAAATAGGACTGGATGGACTCAGATGCAAATCCTTTTTCAGGTTAAACATTGCTCCCGTACCACCCACAGCCAAGTAGGAATGGGCAAAAATGCCAGGGTTTGATTCACCAAACATTTAGTGAATCCTCTTTGAAATTTGGTGAACCTGAACTTAGCAGCAAATCTTACCTAGTAAATTAGTAAATTATGACCAGTACTAGGACTAATGGGCACAGTATAGAAGGTAGGTATGGAGGGCTGGGTACTGCCATGTACTAATGCAAAGAAAGTTTTCAAAAATACCAAACAGGCGATCTTGTGGCCTCAAGGGCAACATTAAAAATGCACAAATCCTTTAAATAATATGCTTAAGGGATGGCTTTAAAGTAGGGCTGTTACTGATTAAAATTTTCATGTTCGATTAACCATTTTTTTTTTATTCGATTAATCGACTAATTTTGATTAATTATAATGCACATACAGATCCAACTACTTTTAGCTGATCTCCTTGCATTGCAACTCTGCATTAGTCAGTGGTAAATGTGGTATACACTATATACAATCACCCAACACTAGATAGTTTCAGTGGGTAGTTGTGTTTTATTGAACTTCAATCAACTGCAATACAGTTCTGCTACTGTAACTGGAATCTAAGTGTTTACTGCCACTGCACAGCCCCACAAGTGTTGTACCCAGTTTTCATGTTAGTGATGCCAGGGTATTTTTTCCATCCATCACTGATAAACCTAAAAAAGATTCTGTCTCCTTTTTAAAAGTATTTACCCATCTCCTCCTTTTTCTTTGTTGATTTCCCCACCAAGAAGATCCAACTATTTGGACTTTAGATACACTTTAAGATGACCATGGGATTATTGAAGGGTCAAATTTTGCTGCATTAAGATAACTGTACATGGATAAGATCCCTGAATCATTTTCAGCATCATACAACGTTAGACCTTGCTCTCTTCCACCTCCTGCATTTGGACCTTCATCTCCTTGCCCACACTCCACCCAGATCTCTAGATCGCTCTCCCTGCAGAATGTGGAGCCACGGCTCGTGACTTCAACTGTTTCTCCAGGTAGGACACCTGCCTCAGGTCCTGACAAACTAGCTCTGGTTTGTCAGGCCTTTGTTAGCAGATGGAGGCACTTGGGGAAGGGGGAGGAGTCCGGTGACGTCAATGTCCGTGACATCACCGGATCTCCGACGGAACTCTCTGAAGACCCAGAAGCCGGCGGAGAGGTGAGTACCAATCAAAAGAATTTTGATAGATCAAGAAAATTTAACGAATAATCGAGGAATTAATCGTTAATTTCCGAAGCCCTACTTTAAAGCCTGTAAATCTGTGTGAACAGTACAATTTTCACAGACATTTACAGTAACAGAGCACATTTGTATACACTGTCAGTGGAATTTATTTATTTTTCTTTTACAAATAATTTGGTTTTCATAAAGCAGCACCCCTCCGCACTCAAATCTTCTTCTTATTTTCTTCAGGTATTTTCTTCAGGTAGTTTCAGCGGTGATACAAGCTTTTTTTATGGAACAATAATAGACTTGCTTATTGGTCAGTAGTTCACAAAGGCTAATGAAAAGGAGGGGGATTGGGAGGCGCCAACTCTATATATACTTACAGACAATGTTAATATAGTGCAGTATACACATTTACTGGTTCGTAGCTTCAGAATGGGGTGGCGGTGTCCATGAAACTTACAGATGTCCTGTGATATGCTGGTGCTGGGGTGCAGGCTTCGGTTGCTGTCTATGAGCTCAGGGGAAGTACTCCTGGATGGTGAAGCAGATCAGCGGTGTCCAGTGTGTGGAAGCTCCACGCTAACCACCCTGGAACGCAGAAGCGGACGTGATGTCAGCGGTGCACGGAGAGCATCCAACCATGGGTAGGGAAATGTACAGGCTACGCGCTCGAGGGCTCTTCTACTGGCCTGTCAGTTCTCAGGAGGAGAGCAGTTTGAATAGATTTACTGGACATAAGATTGAAAGGAAGTGGGTGGGGGGTCCGCGGCTGTGAAACCATAACAGTCAGCTGACCTACATTAATGCAAATGCAAATGGGGATAAGATTTAAAAGTCAATTAATTGTATGAAAAAGCACTTTATGGGGGGGCAGGAGGCGGAGCCTAGCGGAGCAGACATGCATTGTTAGAGCTCCACACTGCTGAGGAGAGAAGAGAAGGACAAAGCGGAGCCTGCAGGCTCAAAAGGTATCCATTTGAACCTTTTTGCCCCAGGGAACAAACTGTGAAAGTTTGGGCAGGAAATATGGTACTGGGAGGAAACCGTGGCAGAAATAAAAATCACCTCACAAAGAGTTCACAGGCACTCACTGCAGCTGAAGCAGCTCCAGTCACCTCACAAGATACAGCATCAGGGCGCTCTCACAGACAGAAAATGTCACAGCAAGACTCTCCATTTGAGTCAGATACAGAACAAATCCTCTCACAAACTTCTCCACAAGCCTCCTCAACATCCCCAGTAATATTATTACAATTTGAAAAGATGCTTCATAAGGCTTTAAAACAAACCTCAGACCAAATAACAAAAAGCCTAACCAAAGAAATAAGAGAGCTGGGAAACCGCACCGCAGCCTTAGAAATAAAAATGGATGAAATTTAAATTACAACCCAAGAAAATATAACAGAATTGGAACAATTAAAAAAAGAGAATTTAATACTTCAAACTAAGCTCGAAGATTACGAAAATAGAGCCAGACGTTCAAACTTGTGCATAAGGGGAATACCTGAAACTGTGACAGACCTGCAATCTACTATTACTGCTCTATTACAAGAACTAAAGCCAGATATCCCTATTGAACGTTTAGAACTGGACAGAGTACACAGAGCCCTCACAGCCAAAAAGAAAGATGGACCCCCACGTGATATAATCACAAAATTTCATTATTACGGGGGCGCATGCGCGGCGCGAACCGAGGAGGAAGCAAGGGCTGAGAGCTCCGTGAGCCACGGAGACTAACGGCACTTCCCCGGGGCGATCAACACACACAATCTACCTAACTTTCCCCCGCACCCCCGGCGGAACACTCAGCGCATGACGGGCACCAGAAATCGCCGTGGAAAACCGGCCCAAAGATCCTTAACGATGTATTTGCTGAGAGAGAAGGAGAGAAGCATGCAGGCCCAAGATGGCGCCCGAAAGACACAGACTCAGGCACATTCTCCTGCAGCGGCTCCCTCACCACCGCACTCCCAGGGAGACAGTGAGTACTCATTTCAACTTACCAAAGCTGATCTGGATGAGAGCCTGACGCTAATGTATGACAAGATCGCCCAGAAATTTCAATCTGAGCTCCACAAGTCTACCAACACGCTGTCCCTGGAGATTGCGGCCCTGGGTAGCAGAACTGATTTGCTTGAGACTAAACACGATGAGCTCTCCTTAGTGTGTTCTGACCTAAGGAAGGAACATGAGTCCCTATCTGAAACGGTCCTGCAGCTACAAGCCCACATCGAGGACCTTGACAACAGAAACCGCCGCAACAATCTCAGGGTACGCGGAGTGCCTGAGTCGGTTACGGATCTACTACCCACAATACAGAAGATTTTCCAATCCCTTTTACCAGACTCCCCACTATCAGCCTTCTCCTGCGATAGGATCCACAGGGCCCTTCGCCCCCCCCCCCTCCCCCAGAAAAACCACCAAGAGACATAGTACTCTGTCTTAAGGACTTCCTGATCAAAGAGGAAATACTCAGAGCCTCGCGGAACAGCCCAAGTATTCGTCTGGAAGGTACCCAGATTCAAATCTACCCTGACATCTCCCCCACCACCCTGGATAAGCGCAGAAGGATGAGGGAAGTTACTTCGGTTCTCCAGGCTGCCAGTATTCGCTATCGCTGGGGCTTCCCATTCAAGCTCCAGGTGCCTCACAACGGAACAACATACACCGTAACCTCGCCGATGGAGGGAAAGGAATTGCTTGTGAAGATGGGCCTCCTCGATGCGGCTTCCCTCCCCAGACTACCCTCCACTCCACGTCACTCAGCTATTTGGGTAACCCCTCCACCTAGAAGAGACCGCCGCGATCAACGCCGTGACTGACATCGAGGCACACTTTTTCCCCTTTTTTTTTTGTCTCTCCTCTTTTTCTTGCTTTTCCCCTACCCCTGTTTTTCTCTTTGTCTCTCTCCCACCAGGGCATCGAAACTGGAGCATCTCCCGTCATGCTTAGAGAACATTGGACTCTCCCGGCTCATTACGGTCTCCCGGATGCGTCCGCATGATTGTCCCCACACTCCTTTTCAATGAGAACTGACTGGCTTCTCGGCTGGTTAGTGATGTCGAAGCTGGTAGATTCCCCACAGGTAAATTCCTCAGCAGAATTTATGTCTGAACGGATGACACGAACTTTACCGCTCAGAGTGTCGGACCTAATGGTCCGAATGGACATTTTTTTTTGGGTCCATGGGATGTTTTTCCCCATGACCCCCCGAAGCTATGTTTGGCCTTTTTCGGGCCTAGTTTCCAGGCCTCCAGTTATTCTATTTTTCTATGGTTATGATTTTATGTTTTTATTTTCTTTTTATGTTATTCGAATCTACTGGCTTTACTTTAGTGATGTATGTGCTACCAACTCAGGGTTCCGATACGTGCAGCCCTAATGGGCTGTGCGTCTAAGCTACGCAATGCCTCTGAGGAGGCCGGGTTGTTGTTTGGCGGCTCCCTCTCGGCCTGGACCCCTTACTGACTCTAGCGAATTTTCCAGAGATAACCATGGGTATTAATATATTTTCCCATAACGTCAAAGGTTTTAATACCCCCCAGAAGAGAAGGAAAGCATTCAAAATGTATAAATCTCTGGGGGCTGATATAATTTTGCTCCAAGAGACGCACTTCTCTAGAGATAATCACCCATCACATTTTGACAAATCTTTTAACCAAAGCTACTTCACTACTCATGGGTCCAGGTCTAGAGGGGCGGCCATCTTTATCAAAAACTCTGTGATGTTTCAGGCTCAAAAGATCTATAGAGATCCCAACAGTCGTTTTGTAATAGCTCAAGGTACCATCCAAAACAAGCTTCTAACTATAGCCTCAGTGTATGCCCCTAACACCTCACAGGCAACATTTTTTAAGGAATTCTTCCTAACATTAGATAAGTTCCATTCCCCTCATATGCTAATTGGGGGGGACTTTAATTTAGTTGCCCACTCAGGTCTTGATAGAAGCCGAACATGTCCAACGTCCCAGGCCTTCCCCAAATCCCTTCAACACTCCCTAAAATCTTCCCAACTTATAGATATATGGAGAGCCCACAATGTCGGCTCTAGGGAATATACGTTCTACTCCCACCCCCATGACAGCTACTCTCGTTTAGATTATATTTTTGGCACCCCCTCTCTGACAGTGAACTCAACTACTGCCAACATTCACGTGTGCCCATGGTCGGATCACCACCTTGTATCCACCCACATCTCATGCTTGGGCCTCCCCCATACAGCCAGGTCCTGGCGCCTCAATGACGCACTACTCACGGATCCTGTGATTATGGCTCAGTTGGTAGAACGTCTTAACGAATATTTCAGGCTTAATAATGTAGAGAACATTTCCCCTACCTCTCTGTGGGCTGCCCACAAGGCTGTGATGAGGGGCCATCTAATAGAGATTTCCACGACCCAAAAAAGACAGAAACAACAGGACACCCACAAACTTACCCTAGAACTGGAACAACTTTATCATAGACACACGCAGACTCCCACACAGGAATTGCTCCTTCAAATCACAGAAAAAAGAAGGGCCCTAGATGATATACTATCAGATCAAATAGAAAAGTCTCTTAGATGGTCTAAAGCCCGCTTCCTTCTATACAGTAACTCTGCCTCCACGATGTTTGCGCGAAAACTTAAACAATCTACCCAACCGACACATCTCTATAAACTAAAAGATAGCCATGGCAACGTAACCTCTCATCCAAAACATGTTTTGCAGATCTTCTCCACCTTCTATCAAAAACTATTTTCCGGCCCGGACCCTTCACGCCCCCCCCCTATGCAGTCGTGGATGGATCCCTCTCGCTCCCTCGACTTTCAGAGGAGCAATTGGACATCCTAAATGCCCCGTGCTCGTCGGAGGAGGTGGCCTCTATTATCTCCTCTCTCAAACCCTCTAAAGCCCCAGGCCCTGATGGTTTCTCTCCCGTTTATTACAAAAAGTTTGCTGAATCCCTACTCCCCACACTCACTAATATGTTTAATCAAATACTTGAAGGACAAAGTTTCCCTGAAGAAATGCTATTGGCCAACATGTCCCTTATTCCCAAGCCTGGTAAAGATCATACCCTACCCCAAAATTTCCGCCCCATTTCGGTTATTAATAACGATCTTAAAATATTCGGTAGGATCTTGGCCGACAGGTTAGCCAAGGTAATTACAACCTTGATATCGCCCGATCAAACTGGATTCATCCCATCGAGACAGATTACAGACAATATACGTTTGGCCACTAACATTTTACAGGACGCCCATATGAACTCCACCTCAGTATTGCTCTTAAGTTTAGATATAAACAAAGCATTTGATAGTGTCCTTTGGACGTATTTAGATACAGTGTTGGCCAGATTTGGGTTTAACGGGGCATTTTTACATGGCTTTAAGGCCCTTTACTATAACCCAAAAACCCGAATTAAACTTCCAGGATGCTATTCAGATTATTTCTCTCTGGGGTGTGGCACTAGACAGGGGTGTCCTTTATCCCCGCTTTTGTTCGCGCTGGCTATGGAGCCCCTGTCTAGATCCATCTCTAATGACCCAAACATCAGGGGATACAGAAAGGGAGATCAGGAATTTAAACTTAGCCTGTACGCAGATGATGTACTACTATTCATCTCAGACCCCTTACTCTCCCTCCCTAACCTTATGTCCTCCCTTGACTCTTTCCATAAAATATCAGGCCTATGCGTTAACCCCTCCAAATGTTCGGCTCTACCAATTCACCTTCCGCAACCCCTATTGACCACCCTAACAGAGAAATTTAAATTCTCATGGAACCATGTCTCTCTACAATACCTGGGAGTTAAATTGGCCCCCTCTTTGAAACAGTTATACTCATTGAACTACCCCCCAGCTTTTTCCAATGTCAAATTCTTGTTAAATCAATGGTCCTCCTATCACATATCCTTCCTAGGGAGAATCCAAGCAGTAAAAATGAATATCCTCCCTAAACTCCTATTCCTCTTCAGATCCCTACCTCTATATGTCTCACGATCAATTCTTCAGAGGGTTCAGATAGACCTGCTCAGATTTATATGGCAGAACAAAAAGCCGCGAGTGGGTCGGGCACTGATGTATAGAGCCCAGAGGAGGGGGGGTTTGGGATGCCCGGACTTATGGAAATACTTCCTGGCATCTCGGCTTACCCAAATGGCGCAGTGGCATTCCTCCCCGACCTCGGTGCCATGGCTACAATTTGAGCGGATCTCAATAACTCCATACTACCTCCCTGGCCTTCTCTGGTCCAGCTCAGTTTCTCCTAAAGATATTACCCCATTGAACAACATCGTAGGTCAATCACTCTATCTATGGTCCCTTTACCGTAAAAAGTTTAGGTTGCATTCTGACGTCCCCCTCTTGTCCTCTTTTTTGGGAGAACCCTCATTCCCCCCAGCTTTTTCCTCCAACCTGCCATATCTTAAGTGGATTGCATTGGGCTTGGTGGACCTCGCTTCTCTGCTGCAGAACACCTCCTTCTGCTCCTACACCCACCTGCAGCAGACCTATGGGATGGGTAGATCCGAGTTCCACCAATACTTGCAAATTCGGCACTTCTACTCGGCCCTTTTGAGGGGTGGAGTGGAGGTGTCGAAAACCCCATTTGAACGCTTGTGTGGCGAGGGGGCGAGAGATAGGGGGACGATCTCAGAACTTTATAGATACCTTAATGACCACAGCTCCCCTCGGAAGTCGCTGGCGATGGTGGCTTGCGAGGCGGAGTTGGCCCAAGAGATTCCCGACGGAGATTGGCAGGACATGCTAGATAACATGCACAAATGTACACGTTCTGTATCAATAAAGGAAACAGTGCTTAAACTTCACACTAGATGGTACTACACTCCAGAGCGTCTTCATAGAATATATCCCCTGGTCGCTGGCACATGCTTCAGAGGATGCCAGGACAGGGGAACGCTGTTGCATACGTTTTGGAGTTGTAAGGCCTTAGACACTGTCTGGCACAAAACCACAGCCCTTATCAGACTTCTCTCAGGAATATCACTTACTTTGACAAGTCAGATGTGTCTGCTGTTTGCGGAGCTTCCAGATGTTCCCCACCCCTTACAAAAATTAATCCACACACTCTTCAGTGCAATTCAATGGGCAATAGCATTGAACTGGAAGCGCCCCCAGATATCCTGGTCACAGGTGATTTCTCGTATGGAGTCTATCAGGTCTATGGAGAGAATACATCATACTCTCCTAGATTCCATGCCTATGTTTGACCGAAAATGGAACATCTGGACAGCTCATCTATTGAGCAATAGACTGGAGGATCCCTCGGTTGCGCCAGCGAACCCTCTATAAAATGAGGGTTAGCTTTATCTGTTAAGTACACACTAAGGGGACACCCCAGGACCTTCACAAAATATTAGATCCTTACAATAATAGGCACATGATGTCTTACTCCCTGAATGTAAACTTATTTCATTAGAAATACACATAGATCACGATTGTATGATTTAGATTTTCCCATTTTTTCTTTACTTGTTTGTCTTTTTATTTCTTTTTTTATTTTACTACTATGATTTTATGGGCCCACTTTGTACGCTTATATGAGATATGATTTGCACTGTGTGTGATATTTCATTTATCTGTTAAATGCTTTCTTACCACTGTGATTCATGTCACTACAGTGCCTGTACACCCTAATGTTATATTTTTCTACAATAAAAACGTTTGAAAACAAAAAAAATGTCATTATTACAGAATGAAAGAACAAATACTAATTGCTGCAAGAGAAAAAAAGGAACTTAATTTTCAAGGACACAATTATCAAATTTTTGCTGACCTATCCCAACTTAGTATTACTAAAAGACGGTCCATGAAACCCCAACTAATGGAACTGCAACGCCACAACATTATGTATCAATGGGGCTTCCCCTTTTCAGTCAGATTTAACTACCAAGGTACAATTTACAGAAGCAGATCAGCAGATGAACTACAACAAACCCTTTTAAAATTAAATCTGACAGAATCCACAAGCAGCAACTCTCCCACACGCAGAAGAATGGCGTCATCTTCACCTTCAGGCAGCACCCAGAAAATTTCAGAACAAAATGGGAATCATCATTCTCACAAAAGAGGCCGTTATGCCACATCATCCATGGACCAAGAAGATTCAATGGACTGACATCCTAATTCCTGATATCTCTTCATTTATTATACTAAGAGATGGTTCTCTATAAAAAACCTATATTTATAACTGAATGTAACTGCATTCTGATAGTCACACACTGTGTGGGATCATGTTACATTCCAGTTATATTTCTTATTACTTCTGATTCATATAGCCTTAGAATATATAAGTGAAATAAGGCAATTCTTGTTCAGTTATATATTATCAGGTAATAACAATAGATTTATTACTTTTTAGGACAAATATATTCAATAATCCAGAAGTAATGGAAGCTTTTTCTTTCTTTTCTTAAAACAAATATATTATTACCTAACTAGTTCCTAGAATTATATATTTTTGTTTATTCTAATCTGAAGCAATACAACCTCACTTTTATGAGTTAACATATCTAAACAGTTACATATGAATAAAATATGTAATTGTTTACTCTAAAAGGGTTAAAATCCCAAAATAATTCAAACTATCTTCATCAATACCAAAGTTATTAACAGTACCTTTCTAACTGAATTATTTAGCCTAGGGCAAGACTAACCATATACAACCACCCTGGAATAAATAATTTCAACAAAAACTATATTCTGCACTCCAATTAATGAAACATCATTTTGATGTCTTTTGACATAGCACTTCTCTCCTGTAAGCGGAAGATCCGTGTACCCCCATTAGCCCTCCTCATTCTCCCAACCATATTATGTGGGAGTGTGACGAAGGCACTTATTCCCCTGAGAGAGATATTTATTCTCTTTCACGGGTAAATTGTGATTACTTACAAAAAATTTATACAATGTATCATCTAATCTCATATGTTTTTTGTTTACTCTTTACTCCAGAATTCACTGGTTTCTTTTCTATCTATTCATCTCTTCAGTCCACACAGGTTGATCTGCGCAGTCAGCTCTGCATAACAAAAAGTAAGTCAAAACTATTTGATCTATTGCCATGGCACCACTGAATATACTTTCCCTGAATGTTCAGGGAATAAATGTCCCTCAAAAAAGGACCAAAGCCTTCCGTACTTTCCATAACAAGAAGGCTCACATAGTATGCCTCCAAGAAACACACTTCACCAAAGATTCTACTCCAAAATATATTTCTCCTTTTTATCAACAAATTTACATGGCTTCTGCCTGTACCAAGCAAAGGGGAACTCTAATTGCATTTCACCGATCCACACCATTCACCTTATTATCAGAAATTAAAGACCCAGAAGGTAGATACCTGATACTCATGGGTTATATAATGGATACAGCAATCACGGTGATTTCCTACTACGCTCCTAACAAACAACCTACACCATTCCTCTCACATATATTACAAGTGATTAATACACACAAAATAGGAACAGTGATAATGTGTGGGGATTCGAACCAGGTCCTCCTCCCATTTCTAGATAAATCACCTTTTACACCATCCAAAATAACCTCTAGATTACCTTTTTCTCAACTTCTTTCCAAATACAATCTGGTAGATTCATGGAGAGAAAGTAACCCAATGAAAAAGAAATTCACTTATTTCTCGCACCCTCATCAAACCTTCACCAGAATAGATCATATTTTTCTAACAATAGGAATGATACCAGAAATTATTGCATCAGATATAATTCCGATTCCGTGGTCTGACCATAATGCAGTATACACTACTATAGCCTCAGCCATACCAAAAGCGCATAACCCAACGTGGTACTTACCGGACATAATGCTCAAACACCCACTACATCAGATGGCCATTGAACAAGCTTTAAAGGAATACATATCAATTAATATTACAACAGACATCTCCCCAATAACACTGTGGGAAGCTCATAAGCCTGTCTTGCGTGGTACAATACAAAGACAAATGGCACTATTTAAACGGGAACGCAAAAATCTAGCAAAAAAACTAGAACTCAATTTTAATGCAGCCTACATATCATTTCAAGATAATCCATCTCAGAGTACAAAATCTCATCTGGAAAAATCTAGATTGGAATACGATCTATTTCTCACTGAGTCAGTTGATAAATCCCTCAAACGCTCCAAACACAATTTCTACATGAATACAAACAAACCAGGTACATATTTGGCTCGGGCATTAAATTCAACTAACAAATCTTTCAAACCAATACGTTTGAAATTATAAAAAAATGTTTACACTTGTAATCCAGTTAAAATAGTCCATAAATTTCACTCACATCTCGCAACTTTATACAAGACAAACAATGAATTTAATCCTACAGAAGCTGAATCCTTCTTCTCAAAAATAACCTTACCTGAGTTATCTCAGAATCAAAAAAGCAGTTTGGATGAGCCTATAACTATAGATGAAGTTGCTAACGCCATAAAAGACCTAAAACTTAACAAAAGACCAGGCCCAGACGGCTACTCGGCTTTATACTATAAAACATTCTCAGAAATACTCTCTCCCATTCTCACTGAAACTTTTAACAAACTTCTAGATGGACATTCTTTTCGTCAAGAAACACTAATGGCAATTGTTTGTATGATCCCAAAACCCCTTTCTGATGATACTTCCTGTGTGAATTATCGGCCTATCTCTAATAGCAAAACGCCTCAATAGCATTATAGGAAAATTAATACATAGAGATCAAGTAGGCTTCATGCCAAATAGAAAGGCAGGCGATAATATACGCAGGGCAGTGTTATTGGCACATATTGCTAAAAAACGGAAAATCCCTTTATGTTTTCTATCTCTCGATATTAAGAGGGCATTTGACACAGTATCCTGGCAATATATGCAATATTCATTACAAAAATGGGGTTTTGGACCCCACTTTTTAACATGGATCAAAGCATTATATAATAAACCCAAAGCCTATATAAAATATGCTGGATACAAATCTGAAGCCTTTAATATCGAAAGAGGTACCCGACAGGGTTGCCCATTATCTCCCTTATTATTTGCCCTTATACTCGAACCCATGGCCCAATACATCAGAACAAACCAAACTATAACTGGCATTGAAGTAGGAGGTATTACACACAAATTATGTATATTTGCAGACGATATATTACTTTTTCTATCATCACCACAGGTCTCTGGTCCTAACTTAATACCAGCTCTTGATGGATTTGCAGCCCTATCCGGCCTTATGATTAATCCTAAGAAATGCCTAGTGCTTAATATTTCACTCACAAACATGGAATTGATCCCGGATAGGGCTGCACTCCCATTCACATGGGCAGAAAAATCAATCCCATATCTTGGAATTCATTTAACAGCATCTCATTCTGACTTATTCTCAACCAATTATCCTCCTGTATTAAGACAGATCACAAATCTAATAAAACAATGGTCACAACTTCCTTTATCCTGGATAGGGAAGATTAATGCAATCAAAATGACTATTCTACCCAAATTGCTTTATCTATTCAGAGTCCTCCCTATTCCAATTCCTTCCTATTTTTTGAGAATAGTACAAAAAAGAGCAACTTCGTTTATATGGGGCTCTTCTAAACCACGTATACCTATACACACACTACATCTTCCCAAAAATAAAGGAGGCCTGGGATACCCTAATTTTACTAACTACTACAGAGCAGCACATTTGGCCAGTCTGTCCAAATACCTTGCAAAACAGGAAATCCCATTATGGGTATTTATAGAGGCTTCAGAAAATGACCCTCTATTAATATCAAATTTATTATGGCTTGATCCTAAAGACCGCTTTAAAATTCATAATCCCATAACTAAACACTTCTTATCTCTCTGGGATAAACTAAAAACCAAATATCAGTTACCGTGTTTCCCCGAAAGTAAGACAGTGTCTTACTTTCTTTTTATCCCTAAAAGCCCCACTATGTCTTACTTTCGGGGTATGTCTTATATTGGGAAAAAAAAAAAAAATTTATTCTTTATTGCAATATGTGTTTTTTTTTTTAATCAGCCCTGTTGGGGGGCTTTGGTGAGATATCAGGGGTCTTAACAGACCTCTGATATCTCCCCCTTGAGACAGAGAAAGAGACAGAGGATAGAGATTCCCCAGTCCCTTTCTCTGCAGCCTCAGCTGCACTGAGAATGAAAGGAGAGAAGACAGCGGCTTCTCTCCATTCATAAACTGACACATTGTAATCACAGGAGATTACAATGTTTCAGTTATGTGAATGGACAGAGTCAGCTGACTCTGTCTATTCACAAAGGAAGGAGGGGGAGGACGGAGGAACGGAGGGGGAGAACGGAGGGGACAGAGAAGGAGGGGGGAACGGAGGGGACAGCGGGGAGGCACAGAGGAGGAAAGCGGAACGGAGGGGGAGAACGGAGGGGGACAGAGAAGGAGGGGAGAACGGAGGGGACAGCGGGGAGGCACAGAGGAGGAAAGCGGAACGGAGGGGGAGAACGGAGGGGGACAGAGAAGGAGGGGGGAACGGAGGGGACAGCGGGGAGGCACAGAGGAGGAAAGCGGAACGGAGGGGGAGAACGGAGGGGGACAGAGAAGGAGGGGAGAACGGAGGGGACAGCGGGGAGGCACAGAGGAGGAAAGCGGAACGGAGGGGGACAGAGAAGGAGGGGGGAACGGAGGGGACAGCGGGGAGGCACAGAGGAGGAAAGCGGAACGGAGGGGGAGAACGGAGGGGGACAGAGAAGGAGGGGTACCGCACTTCACTGCAGGCAAATCCCCCCGTGTTTCCCCGAAAGTAAGACATATGTCTTACTTTCGGGGTATGGCTTATATTAGCTGACCCCTCTGAAACTCCCGATACGTCTTACAATCGGGGGTGTCTTACTATCGGGGAAACACGGTACAATCTCCACAGAATCCTCTCCTTTCTTTTATCAGAAATCCGGCCTTTTATCCGGCATGGATCTACCCAAATTCTTTTAAAGCTTGGACAACATCAGGCATTCAGACACTAAATGACTTCATAGCATCTAAATCATTCCTTTCATTCCCATCGCTTAGAGAAAAATATGATCTACCAAAGATCTGAGATATTTAGATATCTCCAAATCAAAAATTTCTATGCACCATTCCTAAAGGGGGATACACCATTATCCCAATTATACATTTTTGAATCAATCTGTACAAAAGATCCATTTGCTAAAGGTACAATTTCATCACTTTATAATCAATTATATGGAGTAGCAAATCTTAATAGACCCTCTTACGTTCAGAGGTGGGAGGAGGACCTGGGACGAACTTTAGAAGACACGGACTGGTCTAACATATGGCTCACATCTAAGTCATCTTCACCCAACATCTTAGCACTGGAGACAAATTATAAAGTCCTAACTCGCTGGTACCTTGTACCCGCTAGAGTGGCAAAATTTTCACCTAATACCTCAGCTCTTTGTTTTCGAGGATGCCCAGAAATAGGCACATATTTACACATATGGTGGACGTGCCCAGTAATCCAAACCTTCTGGAAGGAAGTCTTCATGATTGCATCTAAAATATTTAAAAAAATAATACAACCAGATCCATATTTAACTTTACTTAATCTAAAACCGGAATGGTTAACACTCTCTCAATTCAAACTTATGATTCAACTAATAACGGCTGCAAAACAAACAGTGGCCAAGGCATGGAAATCTCCTACATTGGTACTAGCAGAAACAATTCACAGAATGAATAATACAATGTCCCATGCTAAGATGGTAGCCATCGATCAAAATCAAATTCCAGAATTTGAAAAACTTTGGCATCCTTGGATAAAACAACAGTTCCTGTCAAACTTCAATGACTCTGTCCTGTTGCCATGGTAACAGATTAAATGACTTACAGAGACACCCATTCTAAGGCTTCAAAGAGAACTAAAAAGAATAATAAACTGACGAGCGGGACAACCTTGTGGGCCATACCTCTACCTTTCAACCCTTTTTCTTCTTTCTCTTTCCTTTTCTCCACCTTACGATTAAAGCTCATTATCAGAATTTATTTGACCTATATACACTCTACTTGTAAACAATATGTATAGTAGGTATAAATCATTTAAATACCTACAAAAGTAACTAAGGAAATGATATATATCTTTAATTTAGGTTTACGTGGACCCAATGTTTAATATTTGAAATTTCATGATATTTACCTATATAAACCCTACTGTAAAACAATGAGCTTACTTTATAGATCCTTGTAAACTTACTTTATGTATCATTATAACATTGTATACTCAATAAACTTCTTTTGACAAGGAAAAAGCACTTTATTATAAAGTATGACAATAAAAAATATATATATATATATATGTATAATATATAATATAAAGAATGAAAAAATAAAATATAAAAAATAATAATAAATAAATAAAGAATAAAAAATATATATATAAAAAATGAAAAATTTGAAATATGAGAAAAATATTATAAATGCATTAAAAATGCATGGAAAAGCAGAGAAAAAACAAAAGAGAAAAATTGTTAAAACAGTGGAACACATAGGGGCATGACATTTTTTGGTAAAAAATCATTTCTCTATGGGGCAATGGCAAAAAAACAGTAGGAATAAAATCTACAATAAGGAGTGTGTCTCTATTTCCTCATTGAGTCCCCCCGGCGAGAGGGTGTTCAAAGAATATATCCAGTAGGTTTCCTGCTGACATAAACATTTAAAACGTTTTGCAGCAGGAAGACCTCTGGGGATGGCCTCTATAACCCAGACTTTGAGGCCTGTGGTGGATTTTTGATGTTCCTTCAGAAAATGAAGAGGGACACTGTGTTTGTCATAGCCTTTCTCTATAAAGCGTCTAGCTTCACCAAACCGCTGACGTAGGGTGAGTATGGTTCTGCCTACATAGAATAGGCCACATGGGCAGGTCAAGCAGTATACCACGTGCTCACTAGAGCAATTGTAGAATTCCTTAATGGTGTATGTTTTTCCTTGGATGGTAACATTTTTTTGGCCGTGTTCAACAAATTTACAGGTGAGACATAGTTTCTTCTTACATTGATACATTCCCACTAACCGAATTAGGGGAATATGCGAAGCCGGAGTGGATACATTTTTGATTTTGCTAGGTGCTATTTTGCTCTTTATATTTTTTGCTTTACGGTAAGATACCTTAGGTTGTTGAGTAAGGGAAGGAACCAAAAAAGGGTCTCTGAGTAGTAGTAGTACGCCCTGTAATTCTATTTAAACTGCTCTCCTTCTGAGAGCTGACAGGCCAGTAGAAAGAGCTGTGAGCCCCGAGCGCATAGCCTGTACATTTCACTACCCATTGTTGGATGCTGTCCGTGCACCGCTGACGTCACTTCCGCTTCTGTGTTCCCGGGTGGTTGGCGTGGAGCTTCCACACGCTGGACAGTGCTGATCTGCTTCACCATCCAGGAGTACAACTTATGTAAGTGTTTTTACCTTTGTACCCTCATTAAATGGAAGATTTTACACTATGGAGCGTCTATCTCTTTTTCTGCTATGCACATCCATCATTATGGTATGAGGAGAGTTTGGAATATTGAGAGCCCCAAGGAGTCTTGGAGACCGCTGTATCATCTCTAATCCAGGTCCATCTGTTGTGCCCCACAAGGATTCCTCTTATACAGGCTTCCCTTGACCCTCTGTAGTGGGGGGTCATGGGCTTCTGGTAAGCAGTTACCCCTTATTCACCGGTGGTGGATTCCCTTCACAAGTTTGTTCAACACTTTGAAGACACTATTTCAGTATTGGACTTATTTAATGGGAATAATGTTTTGGCACCTCTGATATCATTTTTTTGTGGTCAATTATTATGAGCTTTTTATTTATTTCATTTTCATTGTTGCGTCAGTGTGACACTTATGAACTATTAGGTGGGATATCCTTTATCCAGCACTTTCAATTTGCACATATATTTTTTTTATATTGATTGTTCATCAGATTTGCTAGTGTATGATCATTCCACTTCAATAATTACTGTTTACCAGATTTGCCAGTGTTTGATCATACCACTTTCACAATCATTTTGTTTTATAGCGCGATTCTAGGTCTTTCCAGGAGTACAACTTCCCCTGAGCTCATAGACGGCAACCGAAGCCTGCACCCCAGCACCAGCATATCACAGGACATCTGTAGGTTTCATGGACACTGCCACCCCATTCTGAAGCTACGAATCAGTAAGTGTGTATACTGCACTATATTAACATTATCTGTAAGTATATATAGAGTTTGCGCCTCCCAATCCCCCTACTTTTCATTTGCTTGCTGACAAAGGTCCTTGGACACCCTCTGAGGATGGCTGCCTCCTCTCCTTTGTTTTTTCTATATTTTCTACATTAGATGAGCCATTTTAGCTAATATTACACCATCATTTGAAGGCATCACATTATTTGGAGCTCCGGAACCCTTTTCTTTTCTTTTTAGTTCACAAAGGCTGTCTGTTTTTGCTGCAGCAAAATGATTCTGCTTAATGGCCAGCTTCTATCCAAGTATTCTGGCTAAATTATTCAAACTGCAACAGGACATTGCAGAGTTGACCGAAAAGTACTAGAGAAAAAGAGTGGCTAGGCCCAAATTAACTAGAAGCAAAGGGCACAGACTGGGGATTTACTACTAAGAATAATATTACTGTAAATTGGCCAGCAGCAGCCAGTTTAGCCATATAGCTGAGCCGTGTTTTTACTGTCCTCTAACATTAAGCAGCTATTTTTAATATTTTCTAAAATGGAGGTGTATAAAACTATAAAAGACAAGACCTGTTTATGACCATGCCACAGTTATTTAAACACGCTGCACTCTTCGATAAAATGTAATATTGCACGCATTAACTGGATAAAGAAAAAGACATCTTTTATAACTGTTTTTTTTTGGAATGTCAATAAACTGTATGTTTTAAGATGTGATTGCAAGAAGCTTTTTGAAGCCCCGACAGCACCCTTCTGCTCTAGGAGCTTTGAATATTAAAGTCATTAAAATACTTTGGATTACTTTTAGTAGCTTCACTGCTGAAGCATTTTCCTACTACACTACCAGGCTGGGACTAAAGGGCACTTTAAATCCTGTCTTAGCAATCATTCCACAAATCACTTCCTTCTTCCCTGCTCTCAAACCTTTTCCACCCATTCACACAAGAACTCCTAAAACACCTATTTTACTTATCTGAATCTGCCATCATGTGTTCTACACCAATGTTTCTTTGATGGTGCCAAGTCAGCATGTGATCATACTGTCTGTACAGACTCAGTCTAAGAAGGTATGTCACTGCATAAAGCGACATTTGAAACAGAACAATGAAATATTTACATTTATAAATCTCTACACAGTGAGGGTTCAGAACTTGAACTCTTGAGTAGATAAGCATTCTAAATTAGATTTTTGTTTTATAATTAAGACGTATAGGTTGCAATCATATTTCACCTCTTTGGCTGTCAATACACAGACCTCCACACACTGCCTGGGCTAAGTGTGACAAAACAGTATCCTAATCTAAGCAGACAAAATGTTCTCTGTAGACTGATGAACATGTTTTTAATTCAGCTCCCAATGAAAAGCTCTGCCGATTGAGAAGCAGAACAAACTGTGGCTAGCTGATAGTGACAGACTTTATGTTCTTAATAAAAGCTATTGTTTGCTGGGTTTTCCTTGGTATACAGATAAGTCACCTTGAAACCCTTTCAGACTGTGCAAAGAAATCATTATGTTCCCTTTAGAGTGTCCTTAAACATGTTCTTTATTTAGGCAATTCAGTAATCAAACAAACAGATCAAAGTAATACAATGCCTTTTGTCATGATTATTTTTTTAAAGGTAAGCTATACAATGACAGACAACAACATTAGACAATGTAAATAATTATTATATGGATTTCCTATAAAACACATATAAGTGCATTAGCTAAAGGGTATTTTACTGTTCACTTTATTTAGGTGACTGCATGTCTGAAAAGCTGATGGTAACCATTCTTTGCCATGTAAGACAGCAATGCCACTGAGCATTCATTTAAAGAGTATATATGACTATCAAGTATACATATTTTAATGGTATACAAATATGGGGCAGCCGTATTTATGCATAAGATACACAGGCTTTGCTTTCTGTTTTTAGTACTACTGGTTGTGCTTTTCGGCTTCATCTTGCTAATGTCGTCAGTTTACACAACAAAGACTATATACAGTATGCAAGCGAAAGTGTAAATGTGAAAGTCACAACATAGTTACTATAAGGCAGACACTTAAAAAAGGTACAACAATAAATCACCAAGGATAAAGCACATACAAAGGCTACCAAACGCAAATAAAAAATTTATTGGACATGTATATCAAAAAAAAAATAAAGCACAGAGGCCAAGCCCCCCAAAGGAACACTCCCCCTATCTCCACCCTCCCATCCAATCCCACAACCCCAACACACCAGGTCCCAAACCACTTCCTATTCTCAAAGACCCCCTCTCCCCCCTGCTCCCCCTCAGATCTAATGGTTAGGTCCTGAAAGGATCCTTATGTATATGGTTCAACAGCCTAAAGCACAGACAGAAATATACATCATGTGATAATAATTAGCTATAAAGGCTTGGGCTCAGCAGCCTGAGGCACAGCCATGAATAAACATTATATAATATCATATAGTTATGTAGCACCACCCTCCGAAGGAGCCACATGGGAATATTAGGTTCTGTGCTCTGCCTGTTAACCCCAAGAACAGTCTCAGCCCTTCTGGCACACCTGGCAAATAACATTATTGTGAACACAACAGTAAATGGACACAAGCTGCAGTGAACACAAAAATATCTTTACTAAAGGATTTTTAGCAATGAAAACTTGGTAACTCACAGTTGACAACTGCTGAAAAGTTGCTGTATCAAATAACCCTGACATATCCCTGACATCTCTAAATATTACTTGGCTGCTCAAGTTACACTTCTTACATTACTTCATGCGGTTTCAGAACTTCCTATCTGGATTTATCATACTATTATTCAATGTTCCCCAATCCCAATCTATAATTTAATTTGGCTTCCCCTTCCAATCTGTCAGGGCTGGGCTCAGCCCTTCCTTCTCTGAGCTGGCCGCTCAGCTGTCGGCTAATTGCCAGCTCCCATTAGACATGTGCATTTGTTTTCGTCCGAATGCATTTTCGTCCGAATTTCAGGTATTTTCGTTATCGTTTTAACAAACGATAACGTAAGTGCAGAATCCGAAAAACGAAAGATCCGACATAAACAAATGCTTTATTTTCATTTTTGTTGCTACAACAGTTCAATATAGATAGGAGATTCGACATGATGATGACAATAACAATCTGTGTCCATCAAACCTGTGGTCGAATGTGCCTAACCTTAACTCTATTAGTCCAAGATTATTCTACATAGAGAGAAAAGATTCGACATAGAGAGAAAAAATTTGACGTAGGGGAGAAAAGATTTGACGTAGGGGAGAAAAGATAAATAAAAATAATGATGATGAATGTTATTGGCTGATTGTAACCAAAGAGGAGGAGCAGTAAAATAGCTAGAACTAAGTACACACGTACTTTGGCTTATGGTGGCTGTTGAAAGTTCTAAGAAGATTCGACGGAGCAGGTAAACTATACGTCGTCGTACAGTTTAGCTGCTCCGTCGAATCTTCTTTGAACATTCGACAGACACCATAAGCCTTCAATGACAGATTTGGCCTTAATTTGGATTTTCGGACGAATGCAATTTTTAACGAAAAACGAAATAAATAAAGACGAATTTCGGGAGTAACTAAATAAATTTATTTTTCGGACGAAAACAAAATTCCGAAACTAAATAATATTTCAGTGTGCACATTTCTAGCTCCCACCTCTCTCCACAGTTACCCAGCTGTTGTTGATTCTGCTCGTCAGTCCTGCCTACTAAAAGTCGTCCATGGTTTCATTGTTCCTGATACAAACGTACCTTTTATAGGTGATCCTACTCTACGCCATTTTCTCTCTTGCTGGGACCGTTTTAAATACTATAGTCATCTGATATCTTCACATCTTCCCTCATCTGGGATTCTTAACAACCCTATGTTCCCCCCAGCCATGGAGGATTACGGAAATTTTATTTAGCGGCATAATAAAAATGTTAAATTTATACATTACCACTTATCGTTAGAAGGGATCAAAACACAATCTTATCTTTTGAAACATTGGCATCTTCCTCTATCGGAATCACCACGCTTAATTCTAATTGCAGATTTTATAAATACCCTTCTCTTTCCTTCTTCCATAACATGTCCAACCCTCTTAACACCTTTTGAAAAAAATGCATCTTAACTCCACATTCACCTGGAATTATTTCTCTTATTTACACTTCATAAATGTCTTCCCAATCCATTAGTAAACCTGCCTATGCTCTTGCTTGGGAAATTGATCTAGGAGATTCTTTATATATCACTGAATGGAGTAAAATCTGGATCAATGTGGCTAAATGTTCCATTAATCCTCTAGCCCAAGAAAATGCATATAAAATACTCCTTCGCTGGTATATGAGTCCAACAAAACCATTGCATATTTCCTCTTCAATCTCCCCTTTTTGCTTTAGAGGGTGTAATTCTAGAGGAATTTATTACACATCTGGTGGGAATGCCCTACTGTCCAGAAACTATGGACACAAATTTATGATATGATTAACAACATTTTTAATACACCCATAAATCTAGGCCCATGGGAAGCTTTAATACATAAACCACATCTGAGCTTTAGAAAACCAGAGAGAAAATTGATCTCTTTAATTTTTTTGCCACACGACAGACTATTGCTAAAGCCTGGAGAACTCTATCCCTGAATGTTAGAGAAGTGGGCACCGTGATTCATGAAAAATTAACATCTATCCTACTTGATAACCATTCTAACATTTTACAAATCTGGTCTCCATGTCTTAAATTTATCAACACACTAAATATTGATAATTCTTTCCATTCGCTTTAAAATTATATAGTTACATCCACCATTCATATAAAACTCAGTATATCCTAATCCACCTCTTCTTCTTCTCTTCTTTATTTCTTCTCTTTTCCTCCCTTTCTCCTTTTTATTTTTTTAATTTTATTTTTTTGTTATTAACTATTCCCAATATATTTAATTATATATTCATTGATGTTATTTTATATAACATATCTGTATTACCCTGTTTATGTAATCTATCTTAATTTTCTTAATAAAAAATATTGTACTACAAACAACCCTGACAGCAAAACAGTAAAGAATGATAACTGAATTAAATGTAACACAGGCACATATATTAAAAGTACAATCTGCTTAGATTGAGCTCTATGGGTTGAGGCAGGAGGAGGACAGAGAAATGACTAGCCTTATGTCAGACCACTCCCTTCTATTCCCCCGACACCACAGTCCCAACACACCGTAAAACACTGTATATAGCTCAGTTCAATGATTTAACCTTTAGGTTAAATAAACCTGCTCATTTAGTAAATGGAGTCCTGGGTGAAAGTATGGGCCCTTATGGCACTAATGTATTTTATCCCTTGCGAGAGGAATATGTTGTAATCTCTCAGAAGAAATGAAAGCCTTGCATCTTCAGCTACCTCTTTGGTGCTGCACTTTAGAGATTCTGACAAGCAGGGGGGAACAAAGTATGTTTAAGGTGTCCTGGTAAGCAGGGTGATGCTTTGCTTGTGGATTTCTGGCAAGCAGGAGAAATCCTGTCGCTGCTCAGTGAGAGTAAATGTAGCACAAAGTCTCTCTCTAGCTTACTGTATATAGTGTGACAAGATAACAGTGTCTGCATGGAGTGTCTTTTGTAAAGAGAAGATGGGCAAGTGCCCACTCACCAATGCTACATCATGAAGGCCCAAGGGAATGATATCCTGGAACAGGCTCTTTAAGGTTGACTGATTGACTTGCGATATCTGTAAAGATGCACCTTGCGATGACCCGGGGTCCCTCAGCTGGCAAGATGTCTGCGACAGAGCGTGAAACTGTCAGCGGGGTAGTGTCATGACCCTGGAGAGCAGCACCCATCTCTCTTTCGGTCTTCTCCCTTGCCTCGTAGACTCCCCTTCAGCTCCCATGCAGCCTTGTGGTGTCCTTTCCATTCCTTTAGTCCCCCTCTCCCACTGGGCATGTTGGGCTGTGTAGTTTGCCCCCTCAGGGAATAACCTGGGGCCCCTGACTTCTGGAATACATGTCCCAGGATCATTTGTCCCCTGCTGTCCTTCCTGGATTGTCCTGCTCCCCTTGCCAATGAGGAAGCAGGTGTGGGAGCAGAGCGGGCAGCCGTGTCCCTGCAAGCGCCAATCACACACTGTGCAGTGTGAGGAGGAGAAGGAGAGGGGAGAAATCCCCCACAGCTATGACAGGCTCTGTCTCCCCTCAGAGCCTGTCTGTATGCGCCACTGCCTGTGTGTCTGGCAGCAGCAGCACTGGCTAGAAGACGAGGGGGTATTTGGCACCCTCTACAGTTATATTATCTATATAGACAGAATAGTGGTATATTTCAAATATAACTGCCCTCCCAGTATAGCTCCTGCTAAACTATTGGGTCCAGACTGCTATGTTGATAGCTAAAAGCAGCTGATCGACAGTGGTGCCTTCATGGGAGACCAAATACCGATATAACATAAGCATAGTACACCGCCTCTTAGATTCAACATTAAAGTATAGTTAGATAAGGCCTCAACATGCACTATATTAGCCTCAGCCTGCAACAAAGAATAGATCCTGTTTCACAGTATAGCTCATAACACGTCTGCTGGGTCCAGCCTACCATGCAAGTTGCTTATACCATAACAGTATCTAGCAACTGATTGACCTTCAGCCAGTTTGTGGTGCTCATGAGAAACAGCAAGCTCTGTATATGGGATATCGGCCCTAGACCATGCCTAGCACATTGACCAAGGCTGGATCTAGCCTGTCTGATAAGGGGTGCAGTTAAGAATGCCAGGGGGCAGATGATGCAAGGTCAGTAGGGCAGTGTAGGGGTCAGTGGGGCAGAGAATAGGGTCAGCAATTTGTAGGGCATGTTGGGCAATTTATGTAGGATATTATATATATATATATATATATATATATATATATATATATATATATATATATATATATATATATATATATATATATATGCACACACACAGTTTTTAACTGGTTGGCGACCAGCCGCCACAGTTTTACTGCGGCAAAATGGCACGGCTGGGCTAAACGATGTTACCTTACGTCGTTTTGCCTGTTCGCCTCTAAGGGCGCGCGCGCGCCACTGGAGGCACGTGCGTGCCCGCAGTGGGTGCCCGGAGCTGATGCGAGCGCTGGCGGACGCGATGACCGCCAGGCACCCGCGAGCGCTCGTGACAGATCGAGAATCGGGATCTGTGTGTGTAAACACACAAATCACGGTTCTTTCAGGGGAGAGGAGACAGATCGTATGTTCATACAAAGTATGAACACTGATCTCTCTCTTCCCCTAGTCAGTCCTATCCCCCCTACAGTTAGAACACACCTAGGGAACACAGTTAACATCTGGATTGCCCCCTAGTGTTAACCCCTTCCCTGCCAGTGACATTTATACAGTAATCAGTGTATTTTTATAGGCACTAATCACTATAATTGTCAATGGTCCCAAAAATGTGTCCAATTTGTCCACTGCAATATCGCAGTCCTGATAAAAATCGCAGATCACCGCCATTACTATTAAAAAAAAAAAGATCAAATTGTCATAAATCTATCTAATTTTGTAGACACTATAACTTTTGCGCAAGCCAATCAGTATACGCTTATTGCAATTCTTTTTCCAAAATTATGTAGAAGAATACATTTCGGCCTAAACTGAGGAAAAACATTTTTTTTTTAATTAAATGTGGGATATTTATTATAGCAAAAAGTAAAAGATATTGGGGGTTAATTACGAAAGGCAAATACATTTTGCACTGCAAGTGCACTTGAAAGTGCACTTGGAAGTGCAGTCGCTCTAAATCTAAGGGGTAAATCTGAAATAAGGGAAGCTCTGCTGATTTTATCATCCAATCATGTGCAAGCTAAAATGCAGTTTTTTATCTTACTTGCATTTCCCCCTCGGATCTACAGCGACTTTACTTTCAAGTGCACTTTCAGTGCACTTTCAAGTGCAAAGTGGATTTTCCTTTAGTAAATAACCCCCATTGTGTTTTTTTTCAAAAGTGTAGCTCTTCTTTTGTTTATAGCGCAAAAAAATAAAAACCGAAGAGGTGATCAAATACCACCAAAAGAAAGCTCTATTTGTGGGAAAAAAGAACGTCAATTTTGTTTGGGTACAGCGTTGCATGACCAAGTAAATTGTCAGTTAAAGCGACGCAGTGCCGTATCACAAAAAATGGCCTGAGTAGCCAAATCTTCTGGGACTGAGGTGGTTAATGTGTACATTGGTGTGTACTGTAGGTTATAATTTATGACCTAACACAGCTGGCAGACAAGTTGCATTTTACATATCAAAAGGGCCAGAGGAGTTACCTACAGGGGATTGTAAAATGTAAATTTGTCTGATCAGACTTGAAAAGAATAGTAAAGGACCAGGGAGGTTGGTAATGCAATTTGGTAAGAAGGCATTCATTCTTACACACATTCTTTCTTCATCATGATAGAGGTACAGGTCTAGATTGTAATACATATTATTGCATGCATGGAAGCTACAGTATATAGGTGCATGTTATAGATTGGACATATGCTGGATTGTAGTGCGATCGTATGCTTGCTAGAATATGAATTCTTTCTTCGTCATGATAGAGGTACAGGTCTAGATTGTAATACATAGTATTGCATGCATGGAAGCTACAGTATATAGGTGCATATTATAGATTGGACATATGCTGGATTGTAGTGCGATCGTATGCTTGCTAGAATATGAATGACAAATGGGACTCTGAAGGCTGATGTTCATGGTAATATTTACAAATTCTCTGTTGGATTTGTCATCTGTTGCAAGTATCTTGTGGAATTTGTGGGACTCAATACATGGGTCTCTTTGGATGAACCTAATTGCGGCAGAAATAATTAGAATTATAACAATTATCATCTTCCCACAACTATATCACTACATTGGTGGCATCCAAGTGACCAGAAGACTATTTTCGAGTTTAGCAACAGAATTCAGTGGTAATAACAGTCCTGTGAGGTGGTTAGAAGTCTGGTGGATACCCAAGAGCTGTGACTCCAAAGTCTGGTGGTGACTTAAGAGTCTGATCTACAAAATTGAACTGAACTGGAAGCTAAAAAAGTAACTTCAAGGTGGAGCCGCTCAGGAAGGGAAGAAAAAATTGGCCTATATGCGGACGATGCTCTTATTTTTTGGGAGATACTGCAGAGTCTTTAGTGGAACTTATGACACTTGTTTCTACATTTGGGCACTTCTTGGGGTATTGTATTAATTGGGGAAATCAATTTTGATGCCATTAGACGATGCAGAAATCTCCTTACCAGATCAAGCTGCACACATGTAAATAAAACATACAGTTAAATATTTGGGGATTGAGGTAACCCGTAACGTAAAGGATTATGATGATTTGAATATTAAACCATTATTGCTTAAATTTAGGGATAAGTGCCAGAGTTGGTGTAAACTTCCACTAACAGTGATTGGTAGAGCGAATCTCATTAAAATGATCTGGACTCCACAGTTACTGTATATCCTTCATAATTCTCCTATTTGGATAATATCGTATTGATTTAGGAAGGTTGAATCTGTCTTCTGAGAACTTATATGGCAGAAAAAACAATCCCGTATAAAATGACCCAGTTTAATGTTAGCTAAAGACGCAGGGGGACTTGCTATTCCACATATTAAAAGTAATTTTTTAGCCTCAGAACTACAACAATTTTTTGTTTGGATGGAAATTGTGGATTCTGATCCTATACAGGGTCTGCTATTTCCGTTATGCAGGTAATACACATTGATCTCCTTCCTGGAGACAAAAAATCTGCGAAGAGATAAAGAATTTCTGACAGGTAAAATTTTTGATAAAGTTTGGCAAGAAATGAAAAACATTACTAATATTACGGGTTATACATGTTATACCCCAATATGGAATAATGAAAATTGTGAGGAATTGCAGAAACTGGAAGGGTTTGAGTTATGACGAAAACATGGGTTAGGATATATGGAGCAGCTGTTTTGGAATGATAGTCTAAAATCATTTACTCAAATATCGTATGAATTTGGAATTTCAAGGCAGAGGTTTTTCCAATATCTTCAACTCAGACACGCCTTACAGGCTCAGGCCGCTCTTTTGAATTCAAACTTAATCATTCTACAATAATATCATTATTACCCGCTTGCCGACCTCCCGCATTATACTGCGGCAGGTCGGCACAATCCCGCGAACCATCGTAGCTGTATGTCGGTCCCTTTAAGCGGGACAGCAGGCGCCTGCTGCACTGCAGGGGGGTCACGATGACCGATAGGCAGAACAGGGACGTGTGTGCGTAAACACACAAATCCCTGTTCTGTGAGGAGAGGAGAGGCAGATCATTGCTAGGAACCACAATCTGTCATTTCTTCCAGTCACTCCCACCCCCCTACAGTTATAACACACACTAGGGAACACAGTTAATCCCTTGATCACCCCCTAGTGTTAACCCCTTCCCTGCCAGTGACATTTACACAGTAATCAGTGCATTTTTATAGCACTGATCACTGTATAATTGTAAATGGTCCCAAAAATGTGTCAAAAGTGTCCGATCTGTCCGCCATAATGTCACAGTCCCAATAAAAATCACTGATCACCACCATTACTAGTAAAAAAAAAAATAATAATAATAAAATGCCATAAATCTTTCCCCTATTTTGTAGATGCTATAACTTTTGCGCAAACCAATTAATATACGCTTATTGCGATTATCGGCCTAAACTGAGGAAAAAATTAGCTTTTTTTAAAAAAAAATGTGGGATATTTATTATAGCAAAAAGTACAAAATATTGTTTTTTTTTTTCAAAATTGCCGCTCTTTTTCTGTTTATAGCGCAAAAAATGAAAAACCACAGAGATGATCAAATACCACCAAAAGAAAGCTCTATTTGTGGGGAAAAAAGGACATCAATTTTGTTTGGGTACAGCGTCGCACGACCTCGCAATTGTCAGTTAAATCGACACAGTGTCGTATCGCAAAAAATGGCCTGGTCATTAAGCAGCAAAATCTTCTGGGGCTGAAGTGGTTAAATGATAGAGGGCATAAGCAAGGTCTTATATCATGACTCTATAGGGTATTATATAATAAGTTTCAAGACTCTGTAGATTTCCCTTAAGGGCCCAGTGGGAATGAGACCTGGGACCGTTATCAGATGACCATTGGACAATGGCTCTGTCTGCGGTCCCAAAGGTATCGTTGTCCACTACACAAAAACTAACGCAATTATTCATTTTACATAGATTGTATTATACTCTTGAGAAACTATTTAAATGGAAATGTAGAGATTCCCCTCTTTGCCCCCTGATGTAGGGGAGGCCCAGAAAATTTAATACATATGTTATGGATATGTCCCAAACTTCTCCGATATTGGCAGGGTATAATTAGGACTAGGGATGAGCTTCGTGTTCGAGTCGAACCCATGTTCGACTCGAACATCGGCTGTTCGACCGTCCGTCGAATTGCGAACGTTATGGGCCGTTCGCGCCAAATTCGTGTGGCGCGTCACGGCCCATAATTCACTGCGGCATCACAGTGCATTGCTGGCTGATGATTGGCCAAGCATGCACTATGACCCGCATGCTTGGCCAATCACAGCGCCGTCAGTAGAGAGAGCTGTAATTGGCCAAAGCCAGGGTGGCTTTGGCCAATTATGGCTCAGGGGATTTAGTACACGCCCCACACTATATAAGGCCGCCTGCACGGCGGCCCTGTGTAGTGTGTTCCGGTGTGCTGATAGAGAGAGAGACAGACAGTGTCATTTGATTTGAGTTAGCTAGATTAGGCTAGATCTGTTCCTGCTATTTACATTTAGTGCAGTGCGTCCTGCTCACAGTGTTCAGCTAGATCCGTTCCTGCTATTTACATTTAGTGCAGTGCGTCCTGCTCACAGTGTTCAGCTAGATCCGTTCCTGCTATTTACATTTAGTGCAGTCAGTGCGTCCTGCTCACAGTGTTCAGCTAGATCTGTTCCTGCTATTTACATTTAGTGCAGTCAGTGCGTCCTGCTCACAGTGTTCAGCTAGATCTGTTCCTGCTATTTACATTTAGTGCAGTCAGTGCGTCCTGCTCACAGTGTTCAGCTAGATCCGTTCCTGCTATTTACATTTAGTGCAGTGCGTCCTGCTCACAGTGTTCAGCTAGATCCGTTCCTGCTATTTACATTTAGTGCAGTCAGTGCGTCCTGCTCACAGTGTTCAGCTAGATCCGTTCCTGCTATTTACATTTAGTGCAGTGCGTCCTGCTCACAGTGTTCAGCTAGATCTGTTCCTGCTATTTACATTTAGTGCAGTGCGTCCTGCTCACAGTGTTCAGCTAGATCCGTTCCTGCTATTTACATTTAGTGCAGTGCGTCCTGCTCACAGTGTTCAGCTAGATCCGTTCCTGCTATTTACATTTAGTGCAGTCAGTGCGTCCTGCTCACAGTGTTCAGCTAGATCTGTTCCTGCTATTTACATTTAGTGCAGTCAGTGCGTCCTGCTCACAGTGTTCAGCTAGATCTGTTCCTGCTATTTACATTTAGTGCAGTGCGTCCTGCTCACAGTGTTCAGCTAGATCCGTTCCTGCTATTTACATTTAGTGCAGTGCGTCCTGCTCACAGTGTTCAGCTAGATCCGTTCCTGCTATTTACATTTAGTGCAGTGCGTCCTGCTCACAGTGTTCAGCTAGATCCGTTCCTGCTATTTACATTTAGTGCAGTCAGTGCGTCCTGCTCACAGTGTTCAGCTAGATCCGTTCCTGCTATTTACATTTAGTGCAGTCAGTGCGTCCTGCTCACAGTGTTCAGCTAGATCCGTTCCTGCTATTTACATTTAGTGCAGTCAGTGCGTCCTGCTCACAGTGTTCAGCTAGATCCGTTCCTGCTATTTACATTTAGTGCAGTCAGTGCGTCCTGCTCACAGTGTTCAGCTAGATCTGTTCCTGCTATTTACATTTAGTGCAGTCAGTGCGTCCTGCTCACAGTGTTCAGCTAGATCTGTTCCTGCTATTTACATTTAGTGCAGTGCGTCCTGCTCACAGTGTTCAGCTAGATCCGTTCCTGCTATTTACATTTAGTGCAGTGCGTCCTGCTCACAGTGTTCAGCTAGATCCGTTCCTGCTATTTACATTTAGTGCAGTGCGTCCTGCTCACAGTGTTCAGCTAGATCCGTTCCTGCTATTTACATTTAGTGCAGTGCGTCCTGCTCACAGTGTTCAGCTAGATCTGTTCCTGCTATTTACATTTAGTGCAGTGCGTCCTGCTCACAGTGTTCAGCTAGATCTGTTCCTGCTATTTACATTTAGTGCAGTCAGTGCGTCCTGCTCACAGTGTTCAGCTAGATCCGTTCCTGCTATTTACATTTAGTGCAGTGCGTCCTGCTCACAGTGTTCAGCTAGATCTGTTCCTGCTATTTACATTTAGTGCAGTGCGTCCTGCTCACAGTGTTCAGCTAGATCTGTTCCTGCTATTTACATTTAGTGCAGTCAGTGCGTCCTGCTCACAGTGTTCAGCTAGATCCGTTCCTGCTATTTACATTTAGTGCAGTGCGTCCTGCTCACAGTGTTCAGCTAGATCTGTTCCTGCTATTTACATTTAGTGCAGTGCGTCCTGCTCACAGTGTTCAGCTAGATCCGTTCCTGCTATTTACATTTAGTGCAGTCAGTGCGTCCTGCTCACAGTGTTCAGCTAGATCCGTTCCTGCTATTTACATTTAGTGCAGTCAGTGCGTCCTGCTCACAGTGTTCAGCTAGATCCGTTCCTGCTATTTACATTTAGTGCAGTGCGTCCTGCTCACAGTGTTCAGCTAGATCCGTTCCTGTTATCTTCTTACTGACAGGCAGGCTTGTCTGGTTACAGTATATAAAGCTACCTGAAGAAAATTACAGGTGTTCTATCCCAGCTTAGTGCAGCTACAGGCCATTAGTATGTCTGGAAGGCCAAGAAGGAGAGGCAGACAGTCACAAGCCAATAAGAGAGGGCAAGCAGGCTCTGTGTCTAGTGCTGGTCGTGGAGACGGTGCATCCTCATCAGCCCGTGGCCATGGGACACGCTTGGCCTTTTTTTCGGCAGCTGGCCGTGTTGAGCCGCAACATGCAGAAAACTTGGTCGAGTGGATGACCAAGCCGTCCTCATCCTCCTCATCCTCTCTCACCCATGCCCAGGGTGCTTTGTCTGGCAAAGCAGCGGCCTCTTCCCTCAGCTCAATGTCATCAGTGACTCCTTCCCTAGCTCCACCATGTCCTCATGAGGATTCCCTCGAACTGTTTGACCACAGTGTTGGGTACATGCTCCAGGAGGATGCCCAGCGTTTGGAAGGCTCTGATGATGATACTGAGCTCGATGAAGGCAGTAACATGAGCACGGACAGAGGGGGTGCCCAAGAAGGACAGCAATCTGGCAGTCATGCTCCCCCTGCTGCAGCATACTGCCAGGTTTGCTCCAGTGATGAGGAGGGAGGGGATGATGAGGTCACTGACTCAACGTGGGTGCCTGATAGGAGAGAGGAGGAGGAGGAGGAGGAGGAGGCGGCACATCACCAACGAGGCAGGATGCCCTCCAGGGGCCAGCCTAAGGGCAGCACATTGACTGCATCACACCCCAAAGCTCCACATGTGCAGGGCGCTGCAGTCTCTGTGCGTTATTCAAAAAGTTCTTTGGTGTGGGCCTTTTTTGAGACGAGTGCATCAGATCGCACCGCTGCTATTTGCAACATATGTCTCAAGCGTATCTCGCGTGGCCAAAACATCTCCCGCTTGGGTACCACATGCTTGACCAGACATATGTTGACCTGCCATGCAGTTCGTTGGCAAGCATATCTAGAAGACCCACACCAAAGAACAAAGAGGATCTCTCCTTGCTCCTCATCAGCTGAGATTTCCAACCCCACTAGACCTTCAGTCCTCTCTGAGACCTGCAGTGAGAGGAATGAAGGTGTAGAATTAGGTGTGTCACAGCCAAGTACTTGTGGGCAATCTGCTTTTGGTACACCGACGCCAGATTGTACCAGGCAAATTTCCCTGCCCCAGCTGCTGCACCGCCGAAAGAAGTTTGCTCCCAGCCATCCACATGCCCAGCGGTTGAATGCTAGCTTGGCAAAATTGCTAGCACTTCAACTGCTGCCTTTTCAGTTGGTAGACTCTGCCCCCTTCCGTGAGTTTGTGGAATGTGCGGTTCCTCAGTGGCAGGTACCCAAACGCCACTTTTTCTCACGGAAGGCGATTCCAGCTCTCTACCGGCATGTGGAAGGCAATGTCCATGCCTCGCTGGACAGGGCGGTCAGCGGTAAGGTGCATATTACCGCTGACTCATGGTCCAGCAGGCATGGACAGGGACGTTACTTAAGTTTCACGGCGCATTGGGTGACTCTGCTGGCAGCTGGGAAGGATGCAGGACAAGGTGCAGTAGTGTTGGAGGTTGTTCCGCCACCACGCCTCCAAAATGCTGATTGTGACACACCTCTCTCCTCCACCCCCTCCTCTTCTTCTTCCTCCATGGCCTCTTCCTCGGAACCAGCGGTGCTCCGTAGGCGTTCAAGGGGCTACGCAAGTACGCAGGCCAAAAGATGCCATGCGGTGCTTGAGCTGGTGTGCTTGGGGGACAGGACCCACACTGGGGCAGAGGTTCTGTCAGCTCTGCAGGGGCAGGTTCAGAGGTGGTTGACGCCACGCCAACTTAAGGCAGGAATGGTGGTTTGCGACAATGGCACCAACCTCCTCTCTGCCCTCCGACAGGGACAACTGACCCATGTGCCCTGTTTGGCTCACGTCCTTAACTTGGTGGTGCAGCGGTTCTTGGGCAGGTACCCGGGCTTACAGGATGTCCTGAGGCAGGCCAGGAAAGTCTGTGTGCATTTCCGCCGGTCATATAATGCCAGTGCTCGGCTGACGGACCTCCAAAAGGAGTTTAACCTGCCCAAGAACCGCCTAATCTGTGACATGCCCACCAGGTGGAACTCGACATTGGCCATGCTGCAGCGGCTGCACACGCAGCAGAGGGCCATCAATGAGTACCTGTGCGACTATGGCACCAGGACAGGGTCAGGGGACCTTGGTTTTTTTTCCCCACGCCAGTGGGCCATGATCAGGGATGCATGCACTGTCCTGTCACCATTCGAGGAGGCCACGAGGATGGTGAGCACTGACAGTGCATGCATCAGTGACACTGTCCCCCTTGTCCACCTGTTGGAGCACACGCTGCGTGGAATAATGGACAGGGCACTTGAGGCAGAACAGAGGCAGGAAGAGGAGGACTTCCTTAGCTCTCAAGGCCCCCTTTATCCAGACAGTGTTCCTGCGTGCCCGCCGATCACACAGGAAGAGGACGAGGAGGAGGAGGAGGAGGAGGAGGAAGATTGTGTCAGTATGGAGGTGGAGCCTGGCACTCAGCATCAGCAGTCTTTAAGGGATCAGTCCCAAGGAACACATGGACTTGTACGTGGCTGGGAGGAGGTGGCTGCGGACGTTGTTGTCCTTAGTGACCCAGAGGACTCCGGACCGAATGCCTCAGCAAACCTACGCTGCATGGCCTCCCTGATCCTGCAAAGCCTGCGTAAGGATCCTCGTATTCGTGGTATCAAGGAGAAGGACCAATACTGGCTGGCAACCCTCCTTGATCCACGTTACAAGGGTAAGGTTGCGGACCTTATCTTGCCATCGCAGAGGGAGCAGAGGATGAAACATCTTCGGGAGGCCTTGCAGAAAGGTCTGTGCAACGCGTTCCCAGAGACTGGGAGGTTACAAACTCCTGTTTCTGGACAACGTGTTGCTGAGGCTTCGGTCAGTCAAAGAAGGAGCGGTGGAGAATGTGGCCGTCTGACCGATGCGTTCAGACAATTTTTTGGTCCGCAGCCCCAAGGTATGATCGGTTCCAGCAACCATCGCCAGCGTCTGTTTTACATGGTGCAGGAATACCTAGGGGCAAGATCAGACTTGGACACCTTTCCCACCGAAAATCCTCTGGGTTACTGGGTCTTGAGGATGGATCACTGGCCAGAGCTTGCACAGTATGCAATTGAGCTACTGGCCTGTCCTGCATCCAGCGTTCTTTCGGAACGCACATTCAGTGCTGCTGGAGGCGTGGTAACCGATCACAGGGTGCGTCTGTCCACTGACTCGGTCGATCGGCTGAACTTCATAAAAATGAATCAGTCTTGGATCACCACCAGCTACCAAGCACCTGATGCTGATGTAACTGAATAATTTTTTTCAGATCCCTTCAAAGACTGCCTATGCTGATGCTGAGTGACTATCCCTGAGTAATTATCCTCTTCCTCCTCAATCATCACGCTGATAGCTTGTAAGAACATTTTTGGTTCTGGGCGCCACCACCAGTGCCTAAGGCACAATTTTTCAGCCCCTGTATAACAGGGGCGTGTAATTACAATTTTTGATGTAATACTTTGCAGCAGGGCTCGTTCCTGCATTCCAACTAGAGTGTCTGTGAGGGGTTGCAGTGTTGTGGCACCAGCACCAGTGCCTAAGGCCCAATTTTTCTGCCCCTGTCTAACAGGGGCGTGTAATTACAATTTTTGATGCAATACTTTGCAGCAGGGCTCGTTCCTGCGTTTCAACTAGAGTGTCTGTGAGGGGTTGCAGTGTTGTGGCACCAGCACCAGTGCCTAAGGCCCAATTTTTCTGCCCCTGTCTAACAGGGGCGTGTAATTACAATTTTTGATGCAATACTTTGCAGCAGGGCTCGTTCCTGCGTTCCAACTAGAGTGTCTGTGAGGGGTTGCAGTGTTGTGGCACCAGCACCAGTGCCTAAGGCCCAATTTTTCTGCCCCTGTCTAACAGGGGCGTGTAATTACAATTTTTGATGCAATACTTTGCAGCAGGGCTCGTTCCTGCGTTCCAACTAGAGTGTCTGTGAGGGGTTGCAGTGTTGTGGCACCAGCACCAGTGCCTAAGGCCTAATTTTTCAGCTCCTGTTCAACAGGGGCATGTAATTACAATTCTTGATCTAATATTTCACAGCAGGGCCCTGTGAGGGCTTACAGTGTTTTGGCCACAGCAACACCTAAGGCCCAAATTTCTGCTGAGTATATAGGGCAGGACCCTACTTTCAAACATCTAACTTACAAACGACTCCTACTTGCAAACGGAAGGAGACAACAGGAAGTGAGATGAAATCTACCCCTAGGAAGGGAAATTCTCTCATGTAAGAGTTAATATGGGAAAACAATTTCTCCTTTCCACTGATGCTTTCCAATCCTTGTTCCACAAAAAAACCCAAATTTTCAAAAAACATTTTTCATTGGGACAAAAAAGTGAGGTGAAATCTTCTGAAGAGGAGGAAAGACGCAAAACAAATGTCACAGGGGTGATAACCCTTCCCTATGTTTTCCAAAAAGCTTAGAAAAGATTTTTTGGCTGGAGCTAAACACGTTAAAAATGTTCAAAATTACAAACAGATTCTACTTAACAACAAACCTACAGTCCCTGTCTTGTTTGCACCGCCTGTATACTGCTGTTCAGAGTATATAGGGACCTTTCCTTATTTTAATTTGGGTGCGGGGTTCCCCTTAATATCCATACAAGACCCAAAGGGCCTGGTAATGGACTGGGGGGTACCCATGCCGTTTGTCTCACTGATTTTCATCCATATTGCCAGGACCCGACATGACATTAAACCCGCAAGCAGTTTTAAATGAGATTTTTTCCTTTAAAAATGACATTTGGTGCAGGGACTGTTCTAAACATGGGAAACACGCGTCACTTTACAGGCATACTATAGACACCCCCCAGGTACGATATTTAAAGGAATATTTCACTTTTTTTTTTTTACTTTAAGCATCATTAAAATCACTGCTCCCGAAAAAACGGCCGTTTTTAAAAGTTTTTTTTGCATTGATACATGTCCCCTGGGGTAGGACCCGGGTCCCCACACCCTTTTTAGGACAATACCATGCAAATTAGCCTTTAAAATGAGCACTTTTGATTTCGAACGTTCGAGTCCCATAGACGTCAATGGGGTTCTAACGTTCGTGCGAACTTGCGGTCCGTTCGCGGGTTCTGGTGCGAACCGAACCGGGGGGTGTTCGGCTCATCCCTAATTAGGACTATTAATGGTCTGTTCAGAAATAAATTGCCATTAGATCCTGGCATTTGTTAATTATAATTGAGGAATCTAGATTTCCAGAGTGTACTTATATTACAATAGCAAGAAGCCTGTTTCAAGCATGTTATCTAATAGCACAAAAATGGATTTCAGTATACCCACCAACAGTGGAGGAATGGAGAATTCAAATAAAAGAAATCCTGTTAAAATAGAAGTATATTTTTTAATATCAAGGGTGCCAAGTGAAATTTGAGATTATTTGGAGAAGATGGTTAGATGTTTTAGGCCCCGATTTGCAAAAAACACTCTCCTGGTTCAGCGAAGTCTCTTACTACAAAGTAAACGACACAAAGGGGGCTATTTATGAAAGGCAAATCCACTTACAAATTCCACTACAAGTGGACAGTGCACTTGAAATTGCACTGAAAGTGCACTTGGAAGTGCAGTCGCTGTAAATCTGAGGGGTAGATCTGAAATGAGGGGAAGCTCTGCTGATTTTATTATCCAATCATGTGCAAGCTAAAATGCTGTTTTTTATTTTCCTTGCATGTCCCCTTCGGATCTACAGCGACTGCACTTCCAAGTGCACTTTCAAGTGCACTTTCAAGTGCACTTTGCACTTGTAGTTTGCACTTGTAGTGCAAAGTTGATTTGCCTTTCGTAAATACCCCCAAAGTCCTTTATTATTAACTTAGGGATTGATGGGGGGCGTTGCCTGGCTCAGGATGTGATCGGACGTGTTCCTCTGTAGCTCCGGTTTCTCCCTGTACAATCCTGCTCCATCCTGCACATCCATCGTCAGCATCCAAACTTTTTTCTGCCTAATCTCTCCTGGTGTGTCCTCTGCATCATTGGGGGGCATTTTGGTTGAAGGGGAAAGCGGCGAGCGAAGAAACAACCCCCGGTAAAGATGAGCATCGCCACTCGCTCCTGCCAAGATGGCCGCTGCCATACCGTCCACGGGCCTAGCTCATCCCCAGCCTCTACTCCGGATCTTTTTGGAGATGGCCCGGATGGGTCCCCACCACCCTCCCCCGAGATTCCGGACCCTGCAGCCATCCCCTCGGTACCGACCCCGGGCTCGGCGGTCGTGGATGGCGCCAAGGAACCCACCCTGGCAGATGTCCTGGCCATTATTAAGGTAAACCATGCTGATCTGGTGGGGAAGGTGGATGGACTTAAGATTGACTTAACCATTATGCGACAAGATGTGCACAAGTTACGTGGCCGGTTACCGAGACTGAGCAACGTATCAGTGATTTGGAGGACACTATTGCTCCCATTTTACCTAAACTTAATACATATGGGGGAAAGATTGCAACTTTGGAGGACAAGGTTGACGACCTTGAAAACCGCCTACGCAGGAACAATCTGCACTTGGTTGGACTTCCGGAGCAGGTGGAGGGGTCTGACCCTGTAGCCTTTCTAGAGAGCTGGCTTGAGCAAGAATTTGGCTGAGAGCAGTTATCCCCCTGTTTTGTGATTGAGAGGGCCCAACGAGTCCCCGGGCGCCCCCTGCTAGAAGGTCACCCTCCACGTACGATGGTGATCCGCCTCCTCAATTACAGGGACCGCGACTCCATCTTGGGGGCTGCCAGGCGGAAAGGAAGTCTCCGCATTAATAACGCTGTGGTGTCACTCTTTCCAGACTACTCAGCGACAGTCCGCAACCGCAGAGCCAGCTACCAACGGATCAAGCAGAAGCTTCGGGAGTAAGATATCCAGTACTCCATGCTATTTCCCACCACCCTCCGGGTTACATATCAAGGAAAAGCCCACTTCTTCTAGTCCCCGCATGATGCCATGTCCTGGTGGGAAGCACTACCTCGCTCCCCTAAGCCCCCTGCCTGCCGCGGATCCCCACATTTTGATGGCTCCACAGCTTTAACAGAAGTTTCCTCCCTCCTCTGGATTCTCCTTACCTGCATTAATATTTTCTTCTCCCCCCTGTTTTGTTTTTAGGGTCATGGCGAAGTTTTTGTTTTATTGTTGACATATGCTGACTTTGGAGGGTCCTACTTGTTCTCGGAGGGGGAGTACCAAGTCTCGGTTTACAACCGGGTCCGAGCTACCTTGGGGCTCAAACCCCTCATTTTATTTTCTTTTGAAATATAATTGACGAATGATTTCTTTTGTTGCTTTTGAACTTATAATTTTTTCCTGCCTCCTGTTCCGGGCCATGTGCCCCAGGTATGGTGCAAATTCAGGGTATAGGCCCACTCCCCTTTTTCGGAGCTGGGCAGGGGAATTGTTACCCCTGTTGGGTATTGAATGTGATAATGTCTGTTATTGTGTGGCTGTATGTGTGGTATATGTATGGTTGAATGAATGTCTGGCACTGCGACCCTTAATCTTATGTGTGGCCGTGACCGAGGGTGGAAATCTTTCTGAGACCCCCCCTGACCCGTATGCATTCACATTGTTAATCCCATGTCTGTTGTAACCGTTTGCTCGTGGAATGTTCACGGGCTGAACTCTAAATTTAAAAGAGCATCTATCTTTGAGGCCTTGAAACATAATAAGCCACATATCCTGTGCCTCCAGGAGACTCATTTAATGGGGTCCAAAGTGATGGCGCTTAAAAAACATTGGGTGGCCAACCAATATCACTCTACCTACTCAAAATATGCCCGGGGCATGGCTATATTAATTCGTAAGGGATTGCCCTTTGTGTGTCACCAAGTTGTCCTCGATCCCAAGGGGCAGTATGTTATTTTACATGTATCGATACATGACACATCCCTCATTCTGGTGGCGGTATATCTCCCCCCTCCAGTCACGGCTGCAGTATTCTCTGATCTTAATATTCAGTTTGCAATCTGCCTAACTGTCCTATGCTTCTCCTTGGGGATTTTAACTCAGTCTTCAATCCTGATCTAGATAGATTAAAACCTTTAAAGTCTGAATCCGGGTTGTTTCACACGTGGTGTAACACCTATGGATATGTGGATTTGTGGCACTGGAAATTTCCAGAGGCCAAAGTGTACTCCTGCCAGTCTAGGTCCTATGCAGCCCTTTCTAGAATCGATTATGCCCTCGCCACAACGGATTTTTCACCTATTGTTCGATCCATAGAGTATCTCCCCCAGATGGAATCTGACCATTCTAGGATACAGGTGGGTTTGATTATGGGCCATAGACCGACCTTTCGAACATGGAGACTCAGCTCTCTTTGGATCTCAACTCCAGAGATAGCTGAGGGCATCCCGACTGACATGACTTTTTATTGGTCCCTTAACACTGACTCTGCTCTTATGGGTTCAGTTTGGGATGCCTTTAAAGCTGTGGTAAGGGGTTCTTATATTTCTAGAATTAAACATTACAGATCTGCCGGTAGAAAGACACAGGACGATCTTCGGAAGGTTTTGGAGGAGGCCCGCGCCCGTCATACGGGCGCCCCCTCCTCTGAAACTAGAGGCATACTGGCAGAGGCTCACCGGGCGCTGCAGCTGCACTTAATAGACTTGACCAGGAAACAACAGTTGTACCTCTCGGCTCGTATCCACGAGCATGGTGGGAAAAATGGTAGGCTTCTGGCATATCTTGCACACGCGGACTGTCAGGGAGCCACGATCGCTGCAATTCACCTGCCTGATGGGTCGATTACATCCGACGCACTGACTATTAATGAAACCTTTGCAGATTTCTATGCCACATTACATAGGGGCACGGAAATCCCTTCCGAAACAGAGTTTATGGGCTTCTTTGAATCCCTTGACCTCCCGGCACTCAGCTACTCTCAGCAATCCCTCCTAGATAAACCCATCACGCTGGAGGAGGTCACCAAGGCCATAAGTCTTCTTCCCTCTAATAAAACTCCGGGCCTGGATGGGCTTCCTTCGGAGTGGTACCAAGCACACGCAGAGATACTGGCCCCTAGGCTCCTCAAACTGTTTCAGGACTCCCTTAAATTGGGGAAGCTTCCTGAATCTTTAAACGAAGCACTTATTGTGGTTATACCCAAACCCGGTAAGGATAGTAAATATTGCGGATCCTACAGGCCTATTTCACTTCTGAATGGTGATGTAAAGATCTTAGCAAAAATACTCGCTCTTAGACTTCAGTCGGTTATCCTAACCCTTATACCGCCGGATCAATCCGGTTTTATGCCTGGCAGGAGTACATTTGACAATATCCGAAGGTTATACCTACATGTCCATGAAGCAGCACGTGCGAGGCGAACTGGTCTAGTCCTGTCCCTGGATATGTTAAAAGCTTTTGATACTGTGAGTTGGTCTTTCCTATGGGAGGCTATGGCACGGATGGGTATTGGCCCAACTTTTATTCACTGGGTTCGCTTATTATATGCAAACCCGAAGGCTAGCGTTCGCACAAACATTGACATCTCTGCACCATTTTCCTTGGGCCGGGGTACTCGGCAGGGTGCCCTCTCTCTCCCCTGCTGTTCGCAATAGCCATTGAGACACTTGCTCTGGCTGTGCGGCAGACGGCCGAGATTGGGGGTATCCGTTCAGGCCCGCTGGAGGAAAAAATCTTTCTATACGCAGACGATGCCCTGGTATACCTAGATGGAAGGGAGAGCTCTTTTACTAAATTATTGCAGGTGGTGGAGGAGTTTGGTGCGGTCTCGGGCCTCCGGGTGGGTTGGGAAAAATCACAAGCCTTTGCCATCGGTCCCCCTTCTTCCTACAACTATTTGCAGAAGTCATGTCTTCAAATAACACCCTCCTTTAAGTACCTTGGTATTCAGATACATGCTGACCTCCCTAGATATGAAGAACTTAATGTCACCCCTATGGTGCAGCAGATGACGGAGCAATTCCGTACCTGGTCGTCATTGCCCCTCAATTTAATTGGTCGCATAAATATATTTAAAATGATTTTTTTACCAAAATTTCTTTATAGCTTTAGGGTCTCCCCAGTTTTCCTCACCAAGATATTGTTCGCAAAACTTGACTCTGCCCTGTCTACTTTCATTTGGAACGGTTGCCAACCGCGTATAGCCAAATCCTCTTTACAAGCGGCTAAGGCTGTAGGCGGATTGGCTTTCCCAAACTTAAAGCATTATTTTCACGCTTCCCAACTCCCCTATGTCCATGATTGGTTGCACTCTGATCCCCAAACTCCTTCCACGGCTCTTCTATTGTCCTTGTTTGCATCTCCTGCCTTCTTGAGGGTTAAACTGCATAGGTCAAAGAAAACGGGCGGTTCCAGATTTTCTCCCATTGAGGTTTGCTTCATGGCATGGAGGGAAGGAGGAAAGATACTGACACAATCCCAAATGGATATTTCGCCACAGACTCCCCTGTGGCGGAACCCGAATATTCCTGAGCTCTATGGTCATCCGGATTCAATGTGGTGGGCCCGTTTTGGAATTACACACCTGTTGTGTTACACTATGTGATTTATTATGCTCTGTGTCTTTAAGATTTGTTCCCTCTGTCTATCTGAACTCTTTCTCTCACCGTAGTTCTGTATATTCTCCTCCCCTTCCTCTCTCTGATTCATTGTGCACAGTATACCTCATTGCTGTAACATCTTACATGTGGCTTACAACTGCAACGTTTTTCTACCTATGAATATCCATCATTAAATGGAACATTCGAGAGGATTCATCGTCTGTCTTTCCATACAGTGAGTTATTCATTGAGTTAAGCTGCCTGAATTGATGCAAGGGATAAATAGATCACCAGGTCATGTAAGCTCTATGTGAAGCTGAGGATAACATTTATAGCCTTGTAGTTGAGTCAGAACAGTAGAAAAACGGAGTTCCACAGCCTAATTACAAGATTTCTGCATATAGTACTGTTACAGACAAGATTTACTGCCCTCATTGCAAGAAAGAATGAGACAGCAGCACATGGAATCTTCATAACCTGAGACCAGGCTGCAGAGTGTCATATTACAGCACACAGATCCTGCCTGCTTATCACTGAAACATTCTCTGCCTGTGTCAGCCATGAGTCACCACAGCTCTCAATGTGAATATACAGCCACTCCAACACAAGACACTGAGCCAACTGACTTACCCAAACGCTCAGTCAAACCCACCTGGAAAGTGATGGAGAATTATGAAGCCTTAAGAACTGAATTGTTTAATAGCTTGAAGCTAATTTGGGACAAGATTGCCTTTGAATCCAATACAGTGTCTGTTGAACGTGAATTACTGACACTACAGGGCGCCATTAAACAACTCTCTATCTCTTATGAGCTCTATCAGCTTACCAGTGACAAGTTCAATAATGTCTTACAAAATATTAACACAGAACTTTCACTCGAGGAATTAAAGAATTTCAAGGCTCTTAATCTGGAAAGAGACAGTTTTATCCAGCAAACCAAATTAAAGGCAGAAGCAAAGATAGAGCTGCTACAGGACACTGCATCTCACAGATCTGTTTCCACCAGACATTCTAAAAGGTCTTCAAGAAGTCATAGTTCAAGATACTCAACACTCAGTGAGCGACTTATTAATGCCCGCGCTGAAGCGGAAGCCAGCAAGGTGCAGGTCGCATACACAGAAAAGACAGCACATCAAAGAGCAACAATAGAAATCTTGAATGAACAGTGTAAACATGATGCAGCTATGGCAAAGCTAAGGGTCCTAGAGCAAGCTATCAGTGCGGAAGAAGGTGCAAGTGAGAAAGACAGCATCAACCTAAACATAGCAGATATGAAAGATCCCCTCAAACGCACTAAAGACTATGTCCTAAGCCACTGCAGTATACACTCCATTGTCTCCAATGCTCCTGGCAACTTAGAAACTCCTTCACAGCTCCAAGTTAAAGAGGTTCCAGCGACTTCCTGCATGCAAAATCACTCCAATGCATTTCCTGCCTGCCTACCTAACCTTCCTTCTTATGCCACAGAGCATCAGAGCAAGCTGCAAGCAAGTCATCAATTTCCTGTCATCGGTACAGAATTGAGTCAACGTACCATTGGAACAACCGACTTCAAGCAAGCAACTCACCTGAACGCATCTGCTGCACCATATTTACCTGTGTCCTTTAACAATAATGTCAAAGATAGTGCAATCAGCACCATTCAGCCAACAACATCTCACATAAAGGCAGAGACAACTGAGACAGCAGAGTTTGTGAGGTACATACTTCGCAGAGAGCTCACAAAGACTGGTCTTACAAGTTTTGATGACCAACCTGAGAACTACAGAAGTTGGAAATGTGCTTTCAGAACTGCAATCAGCGATCTTGGCATTACAGCGGCTCAAGAATTGGATCTCCTGATTAGATGGCTTGGTCCTCTATCTGCTGCACGTGTTAAGCCATTAAGATCAGTTTTCATGGACAATCCTACAGCAGGCCTCACAGCTGCATGGGAGCGACTAGAGCAAAGTTATGGCAGTCCAGAAGCTATAGAAAATGCCTTGTTCATGCGCCTGGAAACTTTCCCAAAGATATCTGGTAAGGACAACAAGGAGTTCCAGAGACTGAGTGACCTTCTCCTTGAGCTTCAGCTAGCCAAGGCAGACCCAAAACTACCCGGACTCAGTTACCTTGACACTGCAAGAGGGGTAAACCCAATTGTCTCCAAGCTCCCGTATGGTATACAAGAGAAATGGTCTGCACTAGGATCATCATACAAAAAAGAGAACAAGGTTTCCTTCCCACCATTCTCTTTCTTCTGCAACTTCATCAGGAGAATCGCAGAGACCAAGAATGATCCAAGTTTTTCCTACGGTGAGTGCAGTCTCTTCTCACCATTTCCTAAGAGTACCAGTCTTCAGGGCAACTATAGAAGCCGTAGAGGCCCAGTATCCGTGAAAAAGACTGACATCCTTCCCACTCCTACCACAGTTGTTGCCACGGACAGACAGAGTAGGAAGATTGAAAACCCTAACAGAGAGTGTCCCATTCACAAGAAGCCACACCCCCTCAAAAAATGTATCGGCTTTAGGAAAAAGCCTCTTGAAGAGCGTAAGGAGCTTTTAAAGACATTTAGGGTATGTTTCAGGTGCTGTGCTTCTACCGAACATTTTGCAAGGGACTGTAATGTATCCATCAAGTGCATAGAGTGTGGCTCCGAAGAGCATGTGCAAGCCCTACATCCGCTTGAGCCCAGCTCTGCACAACCTGCTAACTCTCCTCCCAGGTTAACGCATGGCGGGGAGAATACAGACCAAGTGCCTAATTCTACCATCATTTCTTCATCCTGCACTGAAGTTTGTGGAGAAGACCGCTGCGATAAGTCCTGTGCTAAAATATGCTTGGTGAACATATACCACAAGGACCAACCAGAAAAGACTCTAAAAGCCTATGCTATCTTAGACGATCAGAGCAATAGATCGCTTGCAAAATCAGAACTGTTTAATCTATTTGAAATAAAAGGCGAAGCTCATCCTTACACCTTGGGTATCTGTAGTGGAACTACAGAGGTTTCTGGAAGAAGGGCTCATGGACTCATGGTATCTTCTCTCAAAGGTAACTCGCAATTACCTCTACCTACTCTTGTCGAGTGCAATCAGATACCTGCTAACAGGGAAGAAATCCCTACTCCAGCTGCTGCTTTCCATCACCCTCACCTGAAGGTAATAGCAAATGAGATACCGCCGCTTGACAAAGATGCTCAGATCCTTCTTCTGTTAAGAAGAGACATTCTAAGAATTCACAAGGTACACAGACAAGTCAGTGGACCCCCAGATGCCCCATTTGCTCAGCGCATGGATCTAGGGTGGGTCATCATAGGCAACGTCTGTATAGGCAAAATGAAGAGACCTACCAACATTTCGTCATTCAAGACAAATGTTCTGCCAAATGGCCGAAACACTTACTTTGAGCCATGCCCACATCACTACTGGGTGAAAGAGAAGATAGCCAGCCATAGATGGCAACATGGTATCTCAGGTAACACAAGCCCTTTCTCGTGCCACGATGACGACTTTGGCTCTACGGTGTTTAATACAACCAGTCAAGATGACATACTGGCTCCTTCAATGGAAGACAAAGAATTCATCAAGGTAATGGACAATGAGTTCTTTCAAGACGATGCCAATAACTGGGTAGCACCCCTACCTTTTCGTCTCCCAAGAGAGAGACTGTCCAACAACTTGCAACAGGCCATCAGTAGATTCTCCTCCTTAAAACGCAACTTAAGCAGGAAACCAGAGATGCAAAGACACTTTGTGGACTTTATGCAAAATATATTTGACAGAGATCATGCAGAGCCTGCACCCCCACTAAAGGAGGGAGAAGAATGCTGTTACCTTCCATCCTTTGGCGTGTATCACCCACGTAAACCAGACCAAATCAGAGTTGTCTTTGATTCCAGTGCTCAGCATGAAGGTGTTTCTCTTAACAGCATGCTCCTTACAGGGCCTAACTTGAACAACAGTCTAATAGGAGTCTTGATTCGCTTCAGACAAGAACCTGTAGCAGTTATGGCAGACATTCAACAGATGTTTCACTGCTTCATTGTCAGAGAAGACAACAGAAACTACCTCAGGTTTTTATGGCACAAAGACAATGACATCCACAAGGAAGTTATCGACTTTCGAATGAAGGTACATGTCTTTGGTAACAGTCCTTCTCCTGCAGTGGCAACTTATGGGCTAAGGAGAACAGCTCAGACTGGAGAAGAAGAATATGGATCTGATGCTCGTCAGTTTGTTGAAAGAAACTTCTACGTTGATGACGCACTCAAGTCTTTTCCAACCGCTAAAGAAGCGATTGATCTCCTCACCAGAACAAAGGAGATGCTGGCTACAGCAAACCTTAGACTGCACAAGATTATATCCAACAGCCAGGAACTTATGAATGCCTTTCACTCTGAGGACTATGCCACCAGTCTAAAAAACCTTGATTTGGGTACAGATGTGCCTCCTGTACAGCGAAGTCTGGGTTTGTTGTGGAACATTGAACAAGACACATTCACCTTCCAAGTGTCAACTTGTGACAAACCCTTCACTAAGAGAGGAGTCCTGTCGGTGGTGAATAGCATCTATGACCCACTCGGTTTCCTTGCTCCAGTTACCATTCAAGGTAAGATTCTGCTAAGACAGTTATCTACTGAGAACATAGACTGGGATACTCCCTTACCTAGTGAGAATCAACACAAGTGGGAAAGGTGGAGACATTCTTTGAAGTCACTAGGAAAACTTCAGATTTCCCGTTGCTATGTTCCAGGTTCTATTTCAACTGTTTACCGGAGGGAAATTCATATTTTCTCTGATGCATCAGTTGAAGCTATTGCTACTGTAGCCTATTTGAAGATCTCTGAAATGAATGGGGAATCACACTGTAGTTTTGTCCTAGGCAAGGCAAAACTCACTCCCAAACCTGCACATACCATACCAAGACTCGAACTTTGTGCAGCCGTGTTAGCAGTAGAAATTGCCGAAGTCATACGAAGTGAAATGGACACTAGAATTGATTCTTTCACCTTCTATACAGACAGTAAGGTAGTACTTGGTTACATATACAACCAAACAAAACAGTTTCATGTGTATGTCAGCAACAGGGTTGAACGTATTAAAAGATTCTCCCTACCAAGTCAATGGCATTACGTTCCCACTGAACTCAATCCAGCTGACTGTGGGACCAGAGCCGTGTCATCTGATGTTCTTCAGGACAGCTTATGGCTGTCACCTCCAAGGTTTTTATGTGAGGACTCCTACTCACCCCCTACTGACAACACCTATGGGTTAGTAAGTCCTGAAGATGATAAGGAAATAAGAGCCGTGAACATCTCACTCCACACTTCTGTAAATACAAAACAGAAGCTGCGGTCACACCGCTTTGAGCGTTTTTCCACCTGGTCATCTGCTGTAACAGCCATTGCTCGCCTAATTCATATTGCTCGCAGCTTTAGGAAGAACCCTGCGGCAGAGTGTCGTGGTTGGCACAGCTGTTCTGGACACTTTACAGCAGCAGATATTTCCCACGCAGAAGAGGTAATAATCCGTTGTGTGCAACAAGAGGTGTATCAGGAGGAATTCGAGAGAATCAAAAATGGAACTGAATTGTCTAAAAACAGTCCTCTCTTCAATCTAAATCCTGTAGTTGACGCCAATCAGCTGCTGAGAGTTGGTGGCCGTATAAATAAATCCGACTTATGCAGCAAAGAAAAGAATCCAATAATCATACCAGGTCAACATCATGTTACTACCCTTCTGGTTCGTCATCACCATGAACTGGTACATCATCAATGACGTCAGTTTACAGAAGGTGCCATCAGGTCAGCTGGCTTGTGGATTATTGGTATGAAAAGGTGTGTCTCCTCCTTGCTTTTCAGGTGCGTCAAGTGCCACAAGTTAAGAGGAAAACATCAACAGCAACAAATGGCAAGTCTTCCAGCTGATCGCCTAAGTACAGATCCACCCTTCACCTATGTTGGAGTAGATGTTTTCGGCCCATGGTCCGTCATCACTCGGAGAACTCGTGGTGGTGCTGCCAATAGTAAAAGGTGGGCTGTATTGTTTACCTGTCTCAGCATCCGAGCAATACACATAGAAGTAATCGAGTCTATGGATTCTTCTTCCTTCATCTGCGCTCTACGAAGATTCTTTTCTATCAGAGGACCAGTTAAGCAGCTGAGATCTGACTGTGGTACCAACTTCGTTGGAGCATGTAAAGAGCTACAATTGGACAATTTCCTGGCCAATAATGGATGTATTTGGTTGTTTAATCCTCCACATTCTTCACATATGGGAGGATCTTGGGAACGAATGATTGGAGTAGCACGAAGAATTCTCGACTCCATGTTGCAGACTCACAAGTCTTTACCACTCACCCATGATACTTTGTCTACCTTTCTCGCTGAAGTGTGTGCTATAGTGAACGCAAGACCTTTAGTGCCGGTATCTTCAGATCCTGATGCTCCAGTGATCCTTACTCCAGCTTCGCTCCTTACTCAAAAGATTGGGACTGCTGTAATATCTTCAAGTGAGATTGAACCCAAGGATATTTACAGGCGTCAATGGAAGCAGGTGCAGCATCTCGCCAATGTGTTTTGGCATCGCTGGAGGAAGGAGTATCTTCATCACCTTCAAGGTCGTAACAAATGGCAAACATCTAAGCCTAATCTTAAGGTTGGAGATCTCATCCTTCTAAAAGACAAGGAAGTTTGTCGGAATGAGTGGCCTATGGGTCTTATTACCAAGGTTATGCCCAGTGACGATAACAAGGTCCGGAAGGTAGAAGTCAAGGTAACCAAGGGAGGATCCACACGAACCTTCACTCGACCAATTACTGAGTTAGTACTCCTTTTGCCAGGTGAGTGACTTATGCAAGGACTAGCCATGCTGTTGGCACGGCGGGGAGTACATTGCTGCTATCTACAGGTTCTACCTTGAACTTTGGAACTCTTTGAAGACGTCATACTTCGGACTACATGTTCTTCAATCCTGTTGGACTTATGTTTATACTTGCTTGTTGCATGTTTTTCATTACAGGTTCCAGGACATTTAACAGTATTGGACTTATTGAATATATATATATTTGTTTATGGTTATGAAATCTAAAGATTTCAGACGGGGAGTGTTGTGTTACACTATGTGATTTATTATGCTCTGTGTCTTTAAGATTTGTTCCCTCTGTCTATCTGAACTCTTTCTCTCACCGTAGTTCTGTATATTCTCCTCCCCTTCCTCTCTCTGATTCATTGTGCACAGTATACCTCATTGCTGTAACATCTTACATGTGGCTTACAACTGCAACGTTTTTCTACCTATGAATATCCATCATTAAATGGAACATTCGAGAGGATTCATCGTCTGTCTTTCCATACAGTGAGTTATTCATTGAGTTAAGCTGCCTGAATTGATGCAAGGGATAAATAGATCACCAGGTCATGTAAGCTCTATGTGAAGCTGAGGATAACATTTATAGCCTTGTAGTTGAGTCAGAACAACACCTCTCTCATATTTTTTGAGGAGAATACCTTATTGCCCTTTGAATCCATTCGACTTAAATATGGCATTAAAAACAAATTCTTCTTCAAATACCTTTTATTGCAACATGCCCTTAAGACACAATTTGGCTCCTTAACCATAAAGCTCAGGGAGTCTTCCATGGAGGACCTCCTATCATTCCCAGAAGTAAACAAACTCATGACAACCTTTTATGGGCGCCTTCAGATGATGGGCGCGGATCCTTTTCAGAATTCTCAATGTAAATGGCAAAGGATTATGCCCGAGCTTTCTGAAGAGGACTGGGAGGAGGCAGTAGAAATATGTTTTAAGAATATCATCAGTACGGCTGATGTCCTGATAAAATTTAAGTTTATACATCACTTACATTATACACCCGCTAGGTTGGTTACAATGGGTCTGGGTCGAGATATTGCATGTACTAGATGTAAAATGATTGCTGCCGATTTCTTTCACATGTTTTGGACATGTCCTGGACTTACAACATTCTGGAAGGATGTATTTTCTTTTTTTAACCATAAGCTACATGTACCGTTGCCGCAGACCCCGGTGGTCGGACTTTTGGGGGTACTAAATGATATTGTTCCTCGCATTCATGTTAGAATATTGTTACGTATTTTATTATTTTATGCACGTAAGACAATTCTGCTGCATTGGAAAGATACTGTCCCTCTCTCAGCCCATGCCTTCTTCCATATTGTTCATGGGACCCTTCCAAAGTTTAAGTTGATATATAAAAGCAGGGCATGCCCTAAGAAGTTCACCAAGATATGGCAGCCATGGCTGGACGTTTCAAAGGACTTCTGGGGGGATGTCCTCTCCTCACAGTTGTCTCAGTAGTGAAGTGGGAGAATGTGATTTAGCAAATATTATTTGGCATTTATATGAATGTAGATGGTGACCTACATACGAGTCTATTTTATACGGCTTACTGGAAATGTCCTACACTAATGGGGTCGTGTGTGCTGGGTGTGCGAATGGGTGTGTGTGTGGATGGTGTAACTATGTCTTCGTTTTTGTTCGGGGTTTTACTGCTTTATACAATTGTGCTATTTCATGTGGTCAGATATATCAACATTACCCTAATTATCTATGGCATACATGGATGTAGAGCAGTCTGTGTTGTTGGGTATATTTTGTTATTATTTTATTGCTTTTGTATTTCTTTTGTTATAAAAGTGAAAATGGAAAAAAATTTAAAAAAAATAAACACCTTTTAAAAAAACTTAGGGATTGATGCAACAAATAGCAACCTCCTCCAAAACCAATTTCCATATGCTTGGGCCAAAGATCGTATATCCTACTTAGAAATACAGTTGACTAAGTCAACCAGAACCCTATTCCAAACCAATTACATACCATTCCGTACCAAATTACAACAAGACCTTAACAATCTAGCAAAATTAGAATTTTCCTGGATGGGAAGACTGGCGGCATTCAAAATGCTGCACCTCCCTCAACTTCTCTACCTGTTCAGAACATTTCCAATCCCCATACCTACTTTAAATCACTACAATCTATCCTATTTAGATACATATGGCAGGGGAAAAAATCTTGCTACGCTCATACAAAGCTCAAAAAAAATTCCTCAGTAGGCGGACACAGGATATATATATATTTTTTGATTACTACTTAGTGTCTCTATTCAATCAACTTAGAGAATGGTTCTTACCTTATCCTACTACAATCTTGGGAACTATAAAATCATCCAATATGTCAGGACGCTCCCTATATTCTTGGCTCGCCAGTATACCTCTGGGAGTTCAAATCCCCACACACATACCTCCCACTAAGACAGCTTCGATTAAAGCCTGAAGATCCTTAATTCACTCAGCTTGCTCCTATCCTCAATCTACCACCCTTAAAATCCCCATCTCAGCCTTACACCACATTATGGATTCAATATGCCTTACACCTTTGCAGGTAAAAGGCATAATGCATATTAATGACCTATTTGACAATGACACTCTCAAGCCCGTTTTAACCCGCTAAAAATACTTCCTCCTCCCAAACTCAGATCTATACAAATAAATCCCTATGAAACATTGCATATCAACATTTTCCTCATGGCCATGTAAAATACCCTCAACAGCTTGGATATGTTACACTGCCAGTGTACCCCAAAACAAAGGGATTTTGCTCTTCTATAGGGATGAGCTTTGTGTTCGAGTCGAACCCATGTTCGACTCGAACATCGGCTGTTCGGTCGTTCGCCGAATTGCGAACGATATGGGCCGTTCGCGCCAAATTCGTGTGGCGCGTCACGGCCCATAATTCACTGCGGCATCGCAGTGCATTGCTGGCTGATGATTGGCCAAGCATGCACTATGACCCGCATGCTTGGCCAATCACAGCGACGCCTGAACAGAGAGCCGTAATTGGCCAAAGCCAAGGAGGCTTTGGCCAATTATGGCTCAGGGGATTTAGTACACGCCCCACACTATATAAGGTCGCCTGCACGGCGGCCCTGTGCAGTGTGTTCCGGTGTGCTGAGAGATAGAGAGAGAGAGAGACAGTGTCATTTCATTTGAGTTAGCTACGGAAGGCGATTCCGGCTCTCTATCGGCATGTGGAAGGCAATGTCCATGCCTCGCTGGACAGGGCGGTCAGCGGTAAGGTGCATATTACTGCTGACTCATGGTCCAGCAGGCATGGACAGGGACGTTACCTACGTTTCACGGCGCATTGGGTGACTCTGCTGGCAGCTGGGAAGGATGCAGGACAAGGTGCAGTAGTGTTGGAGGTTGTTCCGCCACCACGCCTCCAAAATGCTAATGATTGTGACACACCTCTCTCCTCCACCCCCTCCTCTTCTTCTTCCTCCATGTCCTCTTCCTGTGCTTTGTCCTCGGAACCAGCGGTGCTCCGTAGTCGTTCAAGGGGCTACGCAAGTACGCAGGCCAAAAGATGCCATGCGGTGCTTGAGCTGGTGTGCTTGGGGGACAGGAGCCACACTGGGGCAGAGGTTCTGTCAGCTCTGCAGGGGCAGGTTCAGAGGTGGTTGACGCCACGCCAACTTAAGGCAGGAATTGTGGTTTGCGACAATGGCACCAACCTCCTCTCTGCCCTCCGACAGGGACAAATGACCCATGTGCCCTGTTTGGCTCACGTCCTTAACTTGGTGGTGCAGCGGTTCTTGGGCAGGTACCCGGGCTTACAGGATGTCCTGAGGCAGGCCAGGAAAGTCTGTGTGCATTTCCGCCGGTCATATAATGCCAGTGCTCGACTGACGGACCTCCAAAAGGATTTTAACTGCCCAAGAACCGCCTAATCTGTGACATGCCCACCAGGTGGAACTCAACGTTGGCCATGCTGCAGCAGAGGGCCATCAATGAGTACCTGTGTGACTATGGCACCAGGACAGGGTCGGGGGAGCTTGGTTTTTTTTCCCCACGCCAGTGGGCCATGATCAGGGATGCATGCACTGTCCTGTCACCATTTGAGGAGGCCACGAGGATGGTGAGCAGTGACAGTGCATGCATCAGTGACACTGTCCCCCTTGTCCACCTGTTGGAGCACACGCTGCGTGGAATAATGGACAGGGCACTTGAGGCAGAACAGAGGCAGGAAGAGGAGGACTTCCTTAGCTCTCAAGGCCCCCTTTATCCAGACAGTGTTCCTGCGTGCCTGCCGATCACACAGGAAGAGGAGGAGGAAGAGGAGGAGGAGGAGGAGGAGGAAGATTGTGTCAGTATGGAGGTGGAGCCTGGCGCTCAGCATCAGCAGCAGTCTTTAAGGGATCAGTCCCAAGAAACACATGGACTTGTACGTGGCTGGGAGGAGGTGGCTGCGGACCATGTCGTCCTTAGTGACCCAGAGGACTCCGGACCGAATGCCTCAGCAAACCTACGCTGCATGGCCTCCCTGATCCTGCAAAGCCTGCGTAAGGATCCTCGTATTCGTGGTATCAAGGAGAAGGACCAATACTGGCTGGCAACCCTCCTTGATCCACGTTACAAGGGTAAGGTTGCGGACCTTATCTTGCCATCGCAGAGGGAGCAGAGGATGAAATAGCTTCGGGAGGCCTTGCAGAAAGGTCTGTGCAACGCGTTCCCAGAGACTGGGAGGTTACAAACTCCTGTTTCTGGACAACGTGTTGCTGAGGCTTCGGTCAGTCAAAGAAGGAGCGGTGGAAAAGGTGGCCATCTGACCGATGCGTTCAGACAATTTTTTGGTCCGCAGCCCCAAGGTATGATCGGTTCCAGCAACCATCGCCAGCGTCTGTTTTACATGGCGCAGGAATACCTAGGGGCAAGATCAGATTTGGACACCTTTCCCACCGAAAATCCTCTGGGTTACTGGGTCTTGAGGATGGATCACTGACCAGAGCTTGCACAGTATGCAATTAAGCTACTGGCCTGTCCTGCATCCAGCGTTCTTTCGGAACGCACATTCAGTGCTGCTGGAGGCGTGGTAACCGATCACAGGGTGCGTCTGTCCACCGACTCGGTCGATCGACTGACCTTCATAAAAATGAATCAGTCTTGGATCACCACCAGCTACCAAGCACCCGATGTTGATGTAACCGAATAATTTTTTTTGAAATCTCAGATCCCTTCAGAGACTGCCTATGCTGATGCTGAGTGACTATCCCTGAGTAATTATCCTCTTCCTCCTCAATGATCACGCTGATAGCTTGTAAGAACATTTTTGGTTCTGGGCGCCACCACCAGTGCCTAAGGCAGAATTTTTCAGCCCCTGTTTAACAGGGGCGTGTAATTACAATTTTTGATGCAATACTTTGCAGCAGGGCTTGTTCCTGCGTTCCAACTAGAGTGTCTGTGAGGGGTTGCAGTGTTGTGGCACCAGCACCAGTGCCTAAGGCCCAATTTTTCTGCCCCTGTTTAACAGGGGCGTGTAATTACAATTTTTGATGCAATACTTTGCAGCAGGGCTCGTTCCTGCGTTCCAACTAGAGTGTCTGTGAGGGGTTGCAGTGTTGTGGCACCAGTGCCTAAGGCCCAATTTTTCTGCCCCTGTTTAACAGGGGCGTGTAATTACAATTTTTGATGCAATACTTTGCAGCAGGGCTCGTTCCTGCGTTCCAACTAGAGTGTCTGTGAGGGGTTGCAGTGTTGTGGCACCAGCACCAGTGCCTAAGGTCTAATTTTTCAGCTCCTGTTCAACAGGGGCATGTAATTACAATTCTTGATCTAACATTTCACAGCAGGGCCCATTTTTGCACCCACCAACAGCGAGTGAGGACTTACAGTGTTGTGGCACCAGCACCACCACCACCACCACCACCACCAAAGGCCCAATTTTTCTGCCCTTGTTCAACAGGGGCATGTAATTACAATTCTTGATCTAATATTTCACAGCAGGGCCCATTTCTGCACCCACCAAGATCGAGTGAGGACTTACAGTGTTGTGGCACCAGCAGCACCACCACCACCACCAAAGGCCCAGTTTTTCTGCCCCTGTTTCAACAGGGGCATGTAATTACAATTCTTGATCTAATATTTCACAGCAGGGCCCTGTGAGGGCTTACAGTGTTGTGGCCACAACAACACCTAAGGCCCAAATTTCTGCTGAGTATATAGGGCAGGCCCCTACTTTCAAACATCTAACTTACAAACGACTCCTACTTGCAAACGGTAGGAGACAACAGGAAGTGAGATGAAATCTACCCCTAGGAAGGGAAATTCTCTCCTGTAAGAGTTAATATGGGAAAAACATTTCTCCTTTCCACTGATGCTTTCCAATCCTTGTTCCACAAAAAAACCCAAATTTTGAAAAAACATTTGTCATTGGGACAAAAGTGAGGTGAAATCTTCTGAAGAGGAGGAAAGACAGCAAAACAAATGTCACAGGGGTGATAAACCTTCCCTATGTTTTCCAAAAAGCTTAAAAAAGATTTTTTGGCTGGAGCTAAACACGTTAAAAATGTTCAAAATTACAAACAGATTCTACTTAACAACAAACCTACAGTCCCTGTCTTGTTTGCACCGCCTGTATACTGCTGTTCAGAGTATATAGGGCCTGGTGGCCCCACACCTTTCCTTATTTTAATTTGGGTGCGGGGTTCCCCTTAATATCCATACAAGACCCAAAGGGCCTGGTAATGGACTGGGGAGTAACCATGCCGTTTGTCTCACTGATTTTCATCCATATTGCCAGGACCCGACATGACATTAAACCCGCAAGCAGTTTTAAATGAGATTTTTTCCTTTAAAAATGACATTTTGTGCAGGGACTGTTCTAAGCACGGGAAACACACGCCACTTTACAGGCATACTATAGACACCTCCCAGGTACGATATTTAAAGGAATATTTCACTTTTTTTTTTTACTTTAAGCATCATTAAAATCACTGCTCCCGAAAAAACGGACGTTTTTAAAAGTTTTTTTTGCATTGATACATGTCCCCTGGGGTAGGACCCGGGTCCCCAAACCCTTTTTAGGACAATACCATGCAAATTAGCCTTTAAAATGAGCACTTCTGATTTCGAACGTTTGAGGCCCATAGACGTCAATGGGGTTCTAACTTTCGTGCGAATTTTCGGTCCGTTTGCAGGTTCTGGTGCGAACCGAACCGGGGGGTGTTCGGCTCATCCCTACTCTTCTACACTATCCTACAACAAAAACGCACCTTCACTAAATCAGCCCCCCTACTCAGATGGGAAAACGACCTAGGATGTACATACACTGACAAACAGTGGACCACAGCCTGTAACGCCACATACAAAGCCACCAGCTGCTCCACCCTTTGGGAACTCTCCATTAAATTGCTACTCAGATGGTACTCAACTCCCGACAGAATTCCTCGATTTGGTCATTCCACACTTAATTATTTTTTTAGAAACTGTGGCCAAAAAGGCGACCTCCTTCATTCCTTTTGGAGCTGCCCTAAACTGACAACTTTTGGATATCCATATTTAGACTCATATGCGAAGTGAGCATCGGTTCAGGTAGCAGACAGGGACATGGTCAGTGACAGCAAAAGGAATCGTCCAGGCAGCAGGCAGGAATACTGTCCATAGTCAGTACAGGCAGCAGACAGAGATACTGTCAGCACAGCCAAAGCGTTTGTCAAGGTAGCAGGCAGAGACGCGGTCAACAGATGCAAAGGGAATCGTCCAGGCAGCAGGCGGAATACTGTCCATAGTCAGTACAGGCAGCAGGCAGAGCTTCGGCCAGTACAGCCAACGTATTGTTCCAGGCAACACAAAGGAACATGGTCCATAAAGTCCTGGGTCATTACAGGCAGCAGGCAGAGATATTGTCAGCACAGCCAAAGTATTGGTCCAGGCAGCATTAAGGAACATCAAGCTTATGGCCTCAGTCAGGAAAAAAACCCAAACTTATTTGAGAATTTGGGAATTACAAAACCCAGAGAAAACCAAAAACTGCTTTTCTCTACTCAGAACACTATTCTGAAGCTCCTCATATATGTGAAACCCCTGTGTTATTTTGCATCCCACTACTACAGTAGCAGGGCAAAGGATCAGTCCAAGCGGCAGGCAAAAAACATTAACAGGCCAAGGTCAGTGCATGTGGTAGGCAGAAACATGGTTTAGAAACAATCCATACAGCAGGCAGAGGCATCATCAGTAAACAGGCCAGGGTCAGTTAATGTGGAAGGTAGAAAAGTGGTTTAGAAACAATCAAAACGGCAGGCAGAGGCATCGTCTGTAAAAAGGCCAGGGTCAGGTAATGTGGAAGGTAGAGTCATGGTCAATTGAGGTATCAGGCAAATGATCTGCACAGGTATTAGAAACAGGGAAATGGCAGGCTGTTAAAAATAAGGGGAAATAATATCTTAGGGCTATGTGACGTCTGAAGCAGTCTCTGATGCATAGGCTTGGTTGTGAGGGACATTAGGGACAATGATAACTGGTGTCTCTTCTAACTCCTCCTCTTCTGCATACACAACATTTCTTTTTGTCGTCTTCTTCCTGATTCTGTGGGTGGAATATTTTCGGGAAAATGTTGCTCATGAAATTGTCTAATACAATCAGAGTGAATGCTTCCTGGGGGGATCCTTACTGGTAGATAAGGGCAATGACAATTTCTTCAATAAATTTAAGGAAGGTGCTAGGTCTTTCTGTTGACTTTTGGTACTGTAGATTATGTATGCATTATACATGGCCAAATGGAGAAGATAAAATGCAATTTTTTATACCAAAAACTGGATTTTCTAGCTGGTAAATAGCGCTATAGCATGAACTGATTATACAATGAAACTGCGTCTTCTGTGAATCTCCACCAAGGTGTCATTGTGGATGGTGGACAGGACGTAAACACCTCTCTTGTCCCTCCACTTTATGGCCAACACTTTCTAGTTCCTTAGACCTGTGGATTGTCTAGGTCAGTGGTTCTCAACCTTTCTAGTGCCCTGACCCCTTGATAAAATTTCCCAAGTTGTGGGGACCCCTAACAGTAAAATTATTTTTGTAGCGTGGGTTGTCAGCACCCAAGGCAAGACAAGTAATTTGCACCCCTAACCCATGGACATTTAGCGCTTCCTGAGTCCCTTCCACTCATACAGTATTAAAACCCCTTATGGTACATTTTAGGATGTACCACTCTTTCTCTTTGTTCTCCTTTTATCTCTTTCTAGCCTAATTTCTTGTTTTTTTGTTTTTTTCCCCATCCCTCTCTCTAGCCGTCTTTCTTGTTCTTTCTCTTATTCTTTCCTCTCCCTTTTTCTTTGTCTCTCCCCCTCTTTTCCTCTCCCTTCCATGGGGGGGGGGGGTGGGATGAGTGGCAGTGCTTGCGGGGAGTTGGGATGAGTGGCAGTGCCAGTGCTGGTGGGGGATGGGATCAGTGGCAGTGCTGGGGGGGGGGGTTCTGATCAACCAACTTAGGTGCTCTTGATCAAGGTCATCTGCTGATCTGAGAACCATAGTGGGGACTTTTAATGGCAACACTATTCACAGGTAGTGTTACCAACTATGTGGTGTCTCGTAGCAGTGACATCTATGCCGAAAACAGGAGATTGGGTCCTGCCGGGTGGCTGCAAAAAGGCTGGGAGAGTAGCGTGGGCTTCAGGAACAGCCCAGGATCTGGTGACCCCTGGCAAATCGTCATTTGACCCCCGAGGGGGTCCCGACCCCCAGGTTGAGAACCACTGGTCTAGGTAGATATGGTAGGCTTTTTTGAACAGTGGGTGTGCCAGGTCTCAGACAATTTTTCCACTTGTTCCGATGTATGTTGTGTACTCAGGAGCTGGGGGTATTTGCCTTCATACACGCAGAAGGAGTACACATCCTGTGGCTCTTTTACAAAGTTTGTTTAGTTTCAATCCATACCTGGCCCTCCTACTGGGAATGTATTGTTTGAATTGCAGCCAGCCAATGAAGTGAAGGGATTCATCCACACAAATGTTTTGGTCTGTAAATCCCTTAGAAACAGAATTAGTGAGTGTGATGGACGGGGTTGGTGACCAGTAGACATGCACTTAATTTTTCTTTGTAAGTCCCATATTAAACATAAGGCTCAAAAACAATTTTAACTCCTCCACTGTGAGACATCACCAATTAAACATACGAGCATAGGACGGATTGGGGTTGGTGGCAATATGTTGCTCTGCAAAAAGTTTTACCAGTAGTTTGGTCCAGGATGTATTGCGGTAAATCTTCAGGGTAAACAAATAAAAAAATCTATTTCAATAAAAAATTGAGTGTTGAGCTGCACACCTAGCTGTGCAGTGAAAGGGGGATTGGAGCTGACCCTGAGCTGGAAGGCAGCCATAATGGGTTTACCGGGGCATCTGGAAGATAGGTTTGGACCTGGATTCTTTGGGCCAGGTGCATTATTCCATTGCTGTACTGGGCCTTACTTCCTGGGGTCTAGCTCCTTTGGTGATGGTGCCATTGGCGTGTATGGCACTGCTGGTGGTAGGCAGGTCTTCTGATCTTATTCTTTTGGGAGGGGCTGTTTTCTTCTCGGTCCCTGATCCGCTACTCTCTACTGGTTTGAACTCCGAATCAGAATCAGATGGTGAAAGCTCCCCGCTGCTCTCATCATCCAACATACTAAGGATTTTATATGCCTCCTCAGAAGTAAAAAATATTTTGAACATGGCAGCTGATGTGAATCTGCAATGGGTACACTGCTGTGGGCAGCAGTGATGTTGGCTCTGTGATGGATGACACTGATTAGGCTGCCTCAATGGGCTGTGCTGACAGGTCCACTAATGGGCTGCACTGACATATCCACTAATGGCGACACTAATGGGCTGTGCTGACAGATCCAGTGATGGGGCTGTGTGACAGATCCAGTGACGGGACAATATGACAGATACACTGATGGGGCTGTGTGACGGATCCACTTATGGGGCTGTGTGACAGATCCAGTGATGGGGCTGTGTGACAGATCCATGGATGGGATGCACTGTCAGATCCACTGATGGCGGTACTAATGCGCTGCAATGACAGATCCACTGATGGGGCTGTGTGACAGATCCACTGATGGGCTTTGTGACAGATCCACTGATGGGGCTGTGTGACAGATCCACTGATCTAACAGGTTCTCTTTATTTTGGGGGGGCATGTGGTGCACAGTAGTGTGAATATAATCTCACAGTAACAGTTAACTCACAGTTCCTCGCTTCTCCTCCTCACACGATCGGTGTGTGAGGAGAAGAAGCCGGGAACAGCGAGTAACCATTGTAGGTTTACAGTTGTGACCGGCTGTGATTAGACATGTGGACACATTAGACACGTTTTTTCGGTGTAGGGGTTCCCCTTAAAATCCATACTAGACCTAAGGGCCTAGTATGCCCCTGGAGGTGAACCCATGCCGTTTATTTATTTAAAATTTGGAGCGGCATTCCCCCTCATGATTCATACCAGACACCTGTCAGCAATACTTGCCGCTCATCGTGAAAGGAAAAAACACAGTTTTCCTTTCCCGATGAGAGAGCCAGCTCTTAACTCCATTGAAGTTAATGAGAGCTGAATGTTAACCACTTCCATAGCAAGCACTTCCCCCCCTTTCTGCCCAGGACAATTTTTAGCTTTCAGCGCTGTCACATTTTGAATGTCATGCAACACTGTACCCAAACTAAAGTTTTTTTTTTTTTTTTTGTTTTTTTTTTTTTTTTTTACAATCTTTATTTATCAAACATTTTTACAAAATTTTTATATAAAACATATACACATATATACATACATCTACACAGAAAAAAAATAAATCATGGTGTATAGGGGCATTCACAATTAATATTCAGATCATTTTATATATCCCCATGATCTATACTAGCTTCATCTGTATACATTTCTGGATATAATTCATTACTCTATCTTTGCACGGCCCCTATATCTACCACACAATACTATCCCAGTACCCCCCATCCATACCCATCATACACCCTCAACCAATCCTCTTACACAACACCACACAGCTAACCGAAAAGCAAACAAAAAAAAAAAAAAAAAAAAAAAATTTCTCCAATTCAGAAGAACTCTCCCCCCTTCTCCAACTCTTCATCACAGTATTTGCTCTATCTTTATCCCCTTTTTCTCGTTCCCCTATCGCGGCGAGGTTCTAGACTCTTCCCACGCTCTTCCTGTACCTACTCATCTCCTTCCCTCTAATATCATCCTCTCCTCTAAGGTTCGCATCACTCCCATTTCACATTCCCATTCTTTTATGGAGGGGGCTTTTTTATTTTTCCAATTTCTAGCTATGACGGTACGTGCCGCAGTTATATAGTACTTCAAAGTTCCCTTTTTTATATTTTTTTTCTCTATAGCGATACATAAGTCATTACCACATCAGGTTTTGGAAGAATGGAGAAATAGAGACGGTAGGGCAATATTTCTTAAGCTCCTAATATTTGGTAAGAAATATACATTTATTAATGTATATTTACCTAACCAGGGACAATCTAAAGTAGGAGCACAATTGATCACAGATCTTATGGAAAAAGCGGAAGGGATTACGATAATTGGGGGAGACTTTAATTTTATATTGGATAATGATAGGGATACTTCAGCAACATTAATAATGCAGAAGGCTAAGGATAAAGTCAAATTTAGGGAAGTAATGGCTAAGCATCATCTGGTCGATATATGGAGGGCGCTCCATCCCCTGGAAAGAGACTATACGTTCCACTCCAAGGTTCATGGTACTTATCACAGAATCGATTTCTTTCTGATGAATCAGCTGGGAGTAGCTGTGACTTCCTCCTCTGAAATTGGCAGTGCCATATGGTCAGATCATGCACCGATATTTCTAGTATTAGATATTTCCAGGGAGAGGAGCTCAAGAGGTACCTGGAAATTGAATGATAATTTGCTATTTGATGAGGTATGCGTTTCAGAAATAAAGAGGGCAATAATAAACTTTTCTAAAGATCATATAAGCGATACTACCTCCCTTTTGATCCAATGGGAAGCGTTGAAATGCGTAGTTCGGGGCCTATTCATAAAGCATGGGGCTAGACTAAAAAAGGCAAAAAGGAATAGAACGACCCACCTCCTGAAGGAGATATCTAAACTGGAAACTCAGCATAAGCAAAATCCTCTTGGAGAAGTATTATTAGAATTAACAGAAAAGAAAACGGAACTGCAAAATCTACTTAATGAGCAGACATTACAAATTAGGGATAAAAATCGTACGTTATTTTACCAACATGGCAATAAACCGGGTAAATTACTGGCAAGAGCTTTACGTCAGCGAATTAACGCCTCATCCATTGTTAAAATCAAAGCAGATAATGATGAAATGATATATGATCCAAAAGGTATCTTGAAAGCATTCCATACTTTTTATAATAATCTATATAATTTACCAAACCAATTAGCAAATACAGATCCGATAAGATATCAAGAAAATATACAACAATATATCAAAGACACAGCATTACCATCACTAGCAACAACAGATATAGAACAGTTAGAACAAGAATTTTCAGAGATAGAAATACAAAAAGTAATAGATTCATTAGTGATAGGGAAAAGCCCAGGCCCGGATGGTTTTACCCCACGGTTTTATAAAACATTTAAAGACGTCTTAATCCCTATTATTAAAAGAACGTTTAACTCTGTATCTACCTCTCAACCGTTTGTCCCGCATAGCCTACAGGCATATATCTCACTCATACCTAAACCGGAAAAGGATTCCTCTTTCTGTGGTAATTATAGGCCAATATCCTTGACTAATATTGATATTAGATTGTATTCAAAGATTATCGCTAACAGACTTACCCCAATAATACCGGCACATATACATCTAAACCAGGTGGGATTTATAAAGGGGCGAGAGGCGAGAGATAATACGCGTAAAACATTAACACTGGTGGAATATGCCCGGAGACGCTCCATCCCATCCTGCCTGTTGGCAGTGGACGCCGAAAAAGCATTTGACAGGGTGGGATGGAGCTTTCTCAGGGAGACATTAAAGCAGTGGGGGATTGGTCCCCTACTGCAGGATAAAATAATGGCCCTTTATCATAATCCAATGGCCAGAATACGGGCAAATGGGGAGTTATCGGATACAGTAAAAATCACCAATGGAACTCGTCAAGGATGTCCATTGTCCCCAATTTTATTTGTATTAGTTATGGAACACCTCTTAATAGCGATTCGGAAGAATAATGACATTAAAGGCATCAAGGTAGGGCAGATTGACTATAAAATGTCAGTATATGCAGATGACTTGTTATTGTACTTCACAAATCCGGTGGTGACAATACCAAATCTAATAGCAGAATTTAAAAGATTTGGAGATTTGAGTAATTTTAAGGTGAATTATAATAAATCTGAGGCCTTAAATATTTCTCTGTCTAACTCTTTGGTTGAGCTCCTAAAAAAAAAACTTTTCATTTAAATGGCAGGAGGAGGCAATTAAATACCTCGGAATTTTTATCCCTAGAGAGATGAATAAGATACAGGAACTTAACTATCTTCCACTAATACGTAAAATAACAAAGACACTACAACTTTATGATAGAGGGACCTTTTCCTGGATGGGAAGGATAAACATTGTAAAAATGGATATACTGCCTAAAATCATTTATATACTCCAAACGATACCTATATATCCCTTAAGAACCATAATGAATCAAATCCGTAAGGCTATAGGAAGTTTCATTTGGGCAAAAAAGAGCACCAGAATAAATAGGAAAACATTATATAGACTAAAAAAGGATGGTGGACTGGCTCTCCCAGACATTTCGTTGTACCTCAGATCAATATTTATAACCAGGATTGTGGATTGGTTCCATAATATGGACAACAAACAATGGGTGAAACTGGAGGAAGAAGTCACAGACATAAAACTGAAATCATTACCTTGGATTAAGAGGGAATATAGACCCCGGGAAGGGGATATGCCCTTCTTGGTCGTATCAACCTTGAAAGTGTGGGACGATTTGATAAAAAGGGGGATAGGATCTACATTGAGAGGTCCAATGACCCCCCTCTTTAGCAACCCGGAATTCCCACTTGCTTTTAAAGCCAAGACCTTCCTAAAGTGGCAAAGGAGGGATGATACAAGGATAGTGGAAATAATGGAAGAAAATAAACTCCCCCCATTGGAGGCCCTTGGTACCGAATATAGAAAGAAATGGTTTCAGCATGGACAACTCCAGCAATACATTTCATCTTTGACGAAGGAGTCCGTAATGAATAGACCATTGTTAGGGTTAGAAAAAATACTGTTACAGGAACATAGACCCACACATATCTTATCTGTTGTGTATAAATATTTAATTTCAGAAAACAAGGAGGAAGGGTTACAATACATAAAAAAATGGGAGGAGGAACTAGGGATGGTTATCCCTAGAGCTAAATGGGAAAAAAGCAATTACAGTAACTCATAAATTATCAATCTCTACTAGGCATCAAGAAAGAAATTACAAAATACTAGCCAGGTGGTATAAATGCCCAGTTGATATGAACAAAATAAATTCAGATAATACAGACAGATGTTGGAGATGTGAAGTAGCAAAAGGCTCAATGTCGCATATCTGGTATTTTTGTCCAGAAATTCAAGCATTTTGGGAAAAGGTATTTAAAATATACAGGGCTACAACCGGGGTAAAGATACAATCAGATATATATGTGGCGATATTGTCAATGATCCCTGGATCAATAAAAAATATAAAAAAGGGAACTTTGAAGTACTATATAACTCCAAACTAAAGTTTTATCACTTTCTTCCCACAAATAGAGCTTTCTTTTGGTGGTATTTGATCACTTCTGCGTTTTTTACTTCTTGCGCTATAAACAAAAAAAGACCGACAATTTAAAAAAAAAACTGATGGGCACTTATAGGCAACACTGATGGCACTGATAGGTGGCACTGATGGGCACTGATAGGTGGCACTGGATAGGCAGCACTGATGAGCTACTGACAGGCATTACTGAGTGGCACTGATTGGCACTTTAATGGGGCACTGACAGGCATTACTGATGGGGCACTGACTGGCACTTTTTGGGCACTGATTGGCACTTTTGTGGGCACTAAACGGCACTGTTGTGGGCACTGACAGGCTTTTATTATGGGGACAGGCTGGCAGGTGTTGGGCACTGATTGGCTTCTGATGGGCAACTTTTGATGGGGGCTGTGCTAATAATAAATGTGCTGATTATCAGCACAGACCCTCTCTTTGACAAGGAGAGCCGCTGATCGGCTCTCCCTGTCAGCATGAACCTAGGAAAGCCGTTTACCGGCACTTCCTGGTTCCCGCGATGATCATCTGTGATTGGTCACAGCTGATCATGTGGTAAGAAGCCAGGCTTCATACCACGATCGGTGTTCCAGTGTGTCAGACTGACACACAGCACCTCCGATCGCCGCTCTGCACGCCCCTGCGGGGGCTAGCTGGCTATGTTGTTATGATCACGTCATATGACATCCGGTCAGGAAATCACAACCACTTTGTCACAGTCATTCTGCTATATGGTAGGTGGCAAGTGGTTTAAATCAGTTCTTGCCATTTTCCAAGCTGATAGGCAAGGGATTGTCCAAAAATGGCATTGTGTGCTGGACACTGCCATGGAAACGTATACCAAAGCAAAAATGTATTTTAAAACATATTGTTTGACTGGGAGCAATTTTAGTAATGTTTAACGTGAAACATTAAAAATGCGAAACTCAATTAAATAACATGCCTGGGGTATGCCCTGACCCTGCCTGTGAAGTGCCACATCTGTGCAATGTATACACAATGTATACACTAAAATAACACTGACTTTTACAAAGAAAAATGACAACTCCCAGCTACTTCAATCTGTTTGTAAAAAAGAAGCCAGGGATATGATTCATTTATATCAGGTATGAGTGGATGACAGCGTCAGACTGGTGTACCTCTAATTTGATTGTTCGTAGATATCTCTTTGGAGGATATAGTAGAGATTCCTTCCAGTGGGTAATTACCCAATTGTAGGCAGTGGCAGTAGACTCAAACTCAGTAGAGTAGAAAACTGAGTAGAGTAATAAACTCTTTGAGCTGCTACCTTGCTGATGTCAGAGGTATTTCAGCAGGAGACACTTGGGTGAGTATAAAGGAGCACCCAATAACACAATTCTATATTACTTCATGGTTTATTTTAGCAGTTTATTGAAGATAAACAAGTAACATGTAGAGCCTGCATTTTTTGGGGGAATTTCCTTCCCCTTCCTCAGGGCTAGTATGCAGGGGAACTGATATAGAATCAATATATAGTGAAATTAGGAACATGTAGAACCGATTTATGCTTTCAAGTACAGCATGTTTATAGGAGAGATACATATTCACAGAGAGTAGAGGAATACATGCATAGTTGCATGTCAACAAGGAAACTGTTTGTTCACCAACAAAAAAATTGTATATCGAGAAATTGTATTAATAAATATACATTTTGATATATATATATATATATATATATATATATATATACATATATACATATATATATATATATATATATATATATATATATATATATATATATATATATATATATATACATACATATATATATATATATATACATATATATATTTTTAAATATGTATATTTTTTTTACACATATTTTTGCATGTCTGCACATATTGTTTATGTATTCCTCAACATATAGGGTTATAACACAGTCTACGATTTTATGGATGTTGGTTATTTAACAATTAGGGGGCTCCCAGATACTGCCCCCATGTTAACCACTTTACGACAACAACCCACCGCACATATACTGCACCTAGTATGTGATCTGACACAGGTCTGGGGCACCCATGCCTGCCACCGGCAGCCTGCTCCTGCTGTGATTAGACAGCGGGTACCGTGGACTAGATGTCCGCTGTCACCCACCGATTATTAGGCAGAGAGCCAGAACGGCGATCGACCTATATAAACAAGGCAGATCACCGTTCTGTTAGTAGGGAAGGCATTGATCCTGTGTTCCTGCAAAACAGGAACCTAGATCAATGCCTTCCCCTAGTAAAAGCGCCTCCCAAACAGTGCACAAACACTGGTTAGACACACAGTTAATCCTTTGATTGCCTCAGATGTTCAACCCCCTTCCCAGCAAGTGTCATTAGTACAGTGACAGTGCATATTTTTATTTTTATATGTATTAGTGTCACTGGCCTCCAAAAAGTGTCAAAAGTGTCAGTTAGTGTCCTGACTGTCCGCCGCAATATCGCAATCCTGCTGTAAGTCGCTGATCACCACTATAACGCTATAACTTTTGCACAAACAAATCAATATATGCTTAAATTATATAGAATGTCCTGTGAGCCTCCACTAACAATAATAAACCAATAAATGCTCTTTGAATCAGCTGCAAGCGGTAAACATGTCTCATAAACCATGTAAAAGTACTAAAATTGCATTAAAAACGCTGTGCTATCAAAGGTATAAGCAAAAAGCCTCTGAACTGGTAAATATATATCCTCTACACCGTGGTAATAATAATGTATAAGATATATGATGAAAAATATATAAAATGACACATGCTTAATAGCCAAATAATAAAGTGACAATGTGAATTCATATAGTGATAAAAAATATTAAAGCAAATAAGCCAGTGGAAATCCAAATACTGGAATTATAAAAAAGTGCTTAAGTGCACTGTGCAAAGTTCAAATTAATCCAATTTACAGGTGCTCCACACCTAGTGATGCCACGTCACCTGTTGCCATCACTAAATCATCATTGGATGTATACTCATTTAGCAGCTGTAATGTGTGCTTGATGTCTTTGAGATACGCTTGGGTGTTCTTTACTAAAGGCTGTAGTTGGATATCAAGGTTAGGGAATCTATCCCGCTCACAATTGGTCTGCCTGGCGGGTTTTCTTTGTCCTTATGTATTTTCGGAATATAATATATGACTGTAATCCTGCTGACAGTAGGGACCAGATACCTGTCCTCATGCTTACTTAAAAGATCTCTTTCTACACCATAACATATGATAGACTTCGATTCATTTTTAAAATTTTTCGAAGGGTCGGATTTTAATATTTGGTAGGTACTTCTATCTTCCAAAATCCTATCCATCTCTCTCTTGTACTGATCTAAGGATAATACCACAATACCACCTCCTTTATCCGCTGAACGGATGACAATGTCTTCTATTTTCCAAACTTTTGAGACCAATTCTTATATCCTTCTGCTCATGTACTTTCTTGACCGAAAGTTGTTCCAAACCAATTTCTTAAAGAGGTCTCTGTATTTATTATTCACTATGTGGGGATTGAAGAGTGAGTTTTTCCTTAATTCCGTAAAACCGTCCCCATTGCTGCTTTCTCCACAGGGTTCTGGGCATAATACTTCTTCACATTTAATTTTCGGATATATTTTTGGATACCTATGCAAGTCTCAAATTTATTTAGCCCCTTTTTAGGAGCAAATTTATTGCCTTGATCTAAAGTCAGTGTCTCTTCCCTGGTTAGATCAATGCCACTCAGATTATAGATACCCTCACCTAATCTTCTCGCCTTCTTTTTTTGTTTCATTCGTCCTGCCTGTCCTCCTTTTCCCTCCATCCTGGGGGGGGGGGGTAGTGGTCCATACGGCCCTTCTCTACAAAAGAGCTTCCATGTGCTGAATCAATATCATCATAAAGGGGTTGGTAGCTGTTGTGGACTGGTAACATCATATTGATCTCCCTTCAATCTATTGTATCTCACTCTTTGGGGTTTAGGAGAATAGTAATGTCCATCCTCTTGGGCAGAACCCCTATAAGGAATGGGTGGTGCTCCCTGGTGTTGATAATTGCCCTGCGGCGGGCCTCTATACTGATGCTGAGGGCCTTCTCTCTGCTGAGTTCTGTACTGATAGCTTTGCGAATGCTGGTAATACTGGTTCGTTTGTGAGTTCTGACCATTGTATTGCGTGCCCTTGTAATAAGGTGCATAACCAGATTGATTACCTTTCCATTGGTAATTTTTCCCATGATGAGCCCTATTCCAATTTCCATGATTTTGTGGATATCCATTATTTGGTGGTCTACCACCATTGTGGTTATATCCCCTATAATCATAGTTATCATTGTACGCTTTTCTACTATTCTGCTGTTGACCTTGTTGGCCCCCCTGGTCCCTTTAAGAATAATCATTTGTGGGATACTCCCTATTGGGGTATGGCACTGGTAGTTGTGGTGGGTTATACACTTTTTGCATCTGCGGAGCTTTTGATTCCATCCCACGAACCGTGGTATGGTTACCTTCATTTGTGCTGGGTTCCTGGGTGGTTGCATTATTTTTTTTTCCATAAACAGTTTTTATTTAGATTACAAATAACAGAGCATACAGTGAAAGCATGACAACAAATTGTGCAGATTTCCAGGGCATATAGATATATTATTGTTTGCAAATGATTATCAAGCCCTGTAATATTCTAATCCCGATATATGTAACTAACGGGATACATTTATAGAATCGTGTAAAGTGGCCTAAGAAGCTGGTTTTTACAAGGAGGAAGGATAGTAGGAGTGTGAAAAGTGAGAAGAGAAAGAGAGAGAGAAAGAAGAAAAGAGAAGGCAACGGGGAAGGGGGAAGGGGAGAAAAAAAACACACACAGGGGGGGCAGGGGATTGATTGTAGGGGGAGAGCAGGATATAGTGTATAGGGACATATCAGTCTCCAGCAATATTCTACGTCTCCGATTAGTTTTCTTTTATCTCCAACTGCTAAAAAAGTGACAGTTTGATTTCAGGAGCCATAAGTTTGAAAGTGCTGAGTTGTTTTGAAGTGAGTCCAACAGGCCCATGTGTGTGTAAATTTTTGGATTCACTCTTGGGATATATGGACTATCTCTTCCATTTCCTCCACTCTGGAAATCCTAATGAACCATTCTCTAATCGTTGGAGTGTGTGTTGATCGCCAATGTATCGGAATGCATAGTCTCGCTGCATTTACCATGTGCATGGCCAGCGATTTATAATATTCTCTTCTAGTTAGAGATGTATGATGTAAGAGGTATTGTGCCGGAGAGTAATCCAGGGTATACGTAGTGAGTGTGTAATGAGTTCATGTACTTCCCTCCAGAATGGTTGAAGGGAATCGCAGTCCCACCAGATATGAAGCATGGTTCCCTTTGCTCTTCCACATCTCCAGCATGTATCTGGGATAGATGAGGAAAAGTTGTGTATGCGTGATAGGGTCCTGTACCAGCGTGTTTCAATTTTGTAGCAATTTTCCTGGATGGCAACATTGAGGGATCCCTTGTGGGTATATGTATGAATGAGGTCCCAATCTTCATCAGAGAGAGATATCTGGAGTTCTGTCTCCCAGGATATACGTGCTGAATCTAGAGCATTTGAGGGGTCTTCTATGAGTATACTATATATACATGAAATCAAGTGTCTTTGTGGGGGAGATTGTGTGCATAAGGTTTCAAAGGGCGTAAGTGGTCTTGTCCAGGTCTCCATCATCGCTTGGGAGGAGAGAAAATGTTGTATTTGCCTGTATGTCCAGAATGGGAAGGAATTGGAAGAAGACATAGAAACTAAGTACTCATATGTACGAGGGGATCTATGTGAAAAAAATTGATGTGCTAATACCTTATCATGGGGCCACTCTTGTCTTAAAAAGGAGTTGGAGGCTCCCGGTGTGAAAGTGGGGTTCCCCCTTAGCGTAGTTAGTAGTCCTGGGACTGAGGAGTATGTTGTGTTTTTTAACGTTTGCTGAAAGGCCGCGAGGGAAGGTTGGGTAAGAGGGTGTGTCAGAGTCTCTTGTGGCCAGTGATGAGGGAGTATCCACGGTAAGGAATCGAGAGAAAGGCGTGCAAATGATTTTTCTAAGGTCACCCAGACTTTCCCAGTCTCATGGATGCTCCAGTCCACAATCCGCATGAGGTGGCAGGCCAAATAATATTTGTGGAGATCTGGCAATCCAATCCGTTCGTTTTTGGGCGCGTGAGTCGGGATTGTCTGTATAAGGTATAAAAGGCGTGGTAAAATTATCATTTTTGCAAGGCTGAACCATGAGACATTGAGATTCCCCCAGTCTTTTAAGTCATCTTGAGCCTTTTTCAAGGCTACTAAAAAGTTCCTATTGTAAAGATCTGATAGTTTGGCTGTAATATGAATGCCTAGATATATAATAGCATTCTTGTTCCATAAGAATGGGAAGGAGTTCTGGCAGCTTTCCACCTCCTTTTTTGTGAGGGAAACATTCAGGGCATGCGATTTAGCATAGTTAATTTTTAGATATGACAGGTTCCCAAATTTCTCTATGTCTGTCAGCAAGTCAGGTAAAGAGATACGTGGGGAAGTCAGGGACAAAAGGATGTCATTTGCAAAAGCTGCAACCTTGTATTCCCTGTCTCGTATCTGAAGACCCTTAATGTTGGGGTTGCGTTGCAACCGGTTGAGAAAAGGTTCCAGCATTAGAACAAAAATCAGGGGGGACAAGGGGCAGCCCTGACGGGTTCCATTGCTTATGGTGAAGGTATTCGACAGGTGACCATTAACCCGCTGAAATGTGGGACAACATGTGAGGCCGAAGGCCAATCGCCCTCAGGACCTCGTGTATGTCATCCCAGGCCACCCTGTCGAACGCCTTCTCTGTATCAAGGCATAAGAAGAAGCCCTGGGTTTTCGATGTCGTGAGCCAGTGGTGGAGATTCAGTGCTCTGATTGTGTTATCCCTGGCTTCTCTACCAGGGACAAAGCCCACTTGATCCAGGGAGATAAGGTTGGGTAAAAGGCGGGAAAACCTATTGGCTGTTAGTTTGGCGTAAAGTTTGGTGTCCACGTTAAGCAAGGAGGTCTGTAGATTTGTACTTGTGTGGGGTCCTTACCCTCTTTTGGTATAACCGTTATGTGGGCTTCCAACATACAGGTTAATGATACGCTGGGATAGGACAGGGCATTAAAAGTAGATAACAACCTAGGGGACAGGGCAGTAGCAAAACACTTGTAGTACTGAAGTGTGAACCCATCTGGGCCTGGGCTTGATTTCATTTGTTTTAAGGCGAACTGAAGTTCTTCCATAGAGAATGGGTGTTCCATCTCTTCAGCCTGTGTTTGTGGGATTGGCTTTGGGCTATATTGGGCTAAGAAATCCCTGATTGTGTCTGATCTGGTTTCCGACTGAAGTTGATTCTGACCTGCAGAATTTAAAGTGGAGTTCCACCCACTTTTACAACTCTTCAGCTTCCCTCAATAAACTGTGCACTGTAAACGAATTGGATATTTTTGCTTTTTTTTTTTTCTCAGCACCTACTGTATATCTGCTGTATTCATTTTTCACTTCCTCCTCCCTGGCCGTGGCCCATAGTATCATTTTCTGTTTGAAATGCCTTCTGGGAAGGGGCGGCAACTTCCTCTGACACTGCCGTTGCTATGGAAACCTGACCTGAAACCTATTACACTGCTTGTGCTGCACTGAGTAGTGCGCAATCTGCAAGGATGAGATCCAGGAAGAAATACAGTCTGGCTTCAGATGCCCACACTTAAGATGGCCACGGCCTGCTGTAAGATTATAAAATAACAAACTACTGCTATAAACTAACAAAACAGACCTTAGTTTACAGACTAACTTTACTAAAATACATTAAGCTTGTGTATTATAGGGTATTTTTATTTAAAAAGTACAATTTCGGCCGGAACACCACTTTAAATTGTATAGTTTTGAATAGTAACTCTCAAAACACCATGTTAAGTCGCCCCTATTTCTCCTTTGAACCTGGGTTGGACCTATGGGTGTATGGATAAAACTCTCTGATCGATCGGGTAATCAAGACACACACATGGGATGGTGAATCAAAATTACAATGGTTTACTGGGTTTGCATATATCTTATACACTTACGGACAGAGAAAAACCTCCCTCTTATTATCAGCCAATGAGATTGAAGCATAGACTTTATGAAAAAATAAGCATAAAACGTCATAAATTGCATATTCTGCCTAGAGATATCCCTCAGGCTATATCTAAATATAAGTTTATATATATGTGACCACATACGCTAGGCAATCTGCCAATTGTTCCAGATATGCGACCATTGTTTTATCACTTCATATATTGCTAAATGTAAAGCTAACCACACGTACATCCTGTTCAAGTACTTAGCTCACAAATAATCTTTGCACTTCTAATTTTCTGCATAAGAAAGCAAAATACATTTCTTCTATCTAATATATCCTAAAGCAGCACTCTAACATCCACCCATACACACCAGAGTCACGAATTTGATGACTTGTGTGTGAGGGTCTGGAGGCTCGTACTGCTCGTGCAAGGAGTCACGCACACTTACAGTGGCTTGCGAAAGTATTCGGCCCCCTTGAACTTTTCAACCTGTTGCCACATTTCAGGCTTCAAACATAAAGATATAAAATTTTTATTTTTTGTGAAGAATCACCAACAAGTGGGACACAATTGTGAAGTGGAACGAAATCTTTTGGATTTTTGAAACTTTTTTAACTAATAAAAAAATGAAAAGTGGGGCGTGCAAAATTATTCGGCCCCCTTGCGTTAATACTTTGTAGAGCCACCTTTTGCTGCGATTACAGCTGCAAGTCGCTTGGGATATGTCTCTATCAGTTTTGCACATCGAGAGACTGAAATTCTTGCCCATTCTTCCTTGCAAAACAGCTCGAGCTCAGTGAGGTTGGATGGAGAGCGTTTTGTGAACAGCAGTTTTCAGCTCTTTCCACAGATTCTCGATTGGATTCAGGTCTGGACTTTGACTTGGCCATTCTAACACCTGGATATGTTTATTTGTGAACCATTCCTTTGTAGATTTTGCTTTATGTTTTGGATCATTGTCTTGTTGGAAGATAAATCTCCGTCCCAGTTTCAGGTCTTTTGCAGACTCCAACAGGTTTTCATCCAGAATGGTCCTGTATTTGGCTGCATCCATCTTTCCCTCAATTTTAACCATCTTCCCTGTCCCTGCTGAAAAAAAGCAGGCCCAAACCATGATGCTGCCACCACCATGTTTGACAGTGGGGATGGTGTGTTGAGTGTGATGAGCTGTGTTGCTTTTACGCCAAACATATCGTTTTGCATTGTGGCCAAAAAGTTGGATTTTGGTTTCATCGGACCAGAGCACCTTCTTCCACATGTTTGGTGGGTCTCCCAGGTGGCTTGTGGCAAACTTTAGACAAGACTTTTTATGGATATCTTTGAGAAATGGCTTTCTTCTTGCCACTCTTCCATAAAGGCCAGATTTGTGCAGTGTACGACTGATTGTTGTCCTATGGACAGACTCTCCCACCTCAGCTGTAGTTCTCTGCAGTTCATCCAGAGTGATCATGGGCCTCTTGGCTGCATCTCTGATCAGTCTTCTCCTTGTCTGAGCTGAAAGTTTAGAGGGACAGCCAGGTCTTGGTAGATTTGCAGTGGTCTGATACTCCTTCCATTTCAAAATGATTGCTTGCACAGTGCTCCTTGGGATGTTTAAAGCTTGGGAAATCTTTTTGTATCCAAATCCGGCTTTAAACTTCTCCACAACAGTATTACGGATCTGCCTGGTGTGTTCCTTGGTCTTCATGATGCTCTCTGCGCTTTCAACAGAACCCTGAGACTATCACAGACCAGGTGCATTTATACAGAGACTTGATTACACAGAGGTGGATTCTATTTATCACCATCAGTCATTTAGGACAACATTGGATCATTCAGAGATCCTCGCTGAACTTCTGGAGTGAGTTTGCTGCACTGAAAGTAAAGGGGCCGAATAATTTTGCACGCACCACTTTTCAGTTTTTTAATTGCTAAAAAAGTTTAAAATATCCAATAGATTTCGTTCCACTTCACAATTGTGTCCCACTTGTTGGTGATTTTTCACAAAAAATTAAAATTTTATATCTTTATGTTTGAAGCCTGAAATGTGGCAAAAGGTTGAAAAGTTCAAGGGGGCCGAATACTTTCGCAAGCCACTGTATTTCCTTGTTCATAGAACACTCGTTGCTGGAGTATATAGCGTTGTCTTGTGCGTTTCCCAAGTTCCTCTAATAAAAGAGAACGGGTGTGTGATAGCTCTTGGAAAGACTGCTGTGAATGCGAGGATTTATGGGAGACTTCCAGCTTTTTAATATTTTCAATTAATTTCTCAATAGTTTCCTGATTTTGTCTCTTGACTTTTGCTGCTTGGGCGATAAGTTCCCCCTGAATCACGCACTTGTGGGCCTCCCAGATTGTAACTGGAGAGACGTCCGAGGAGGCATTCTCCGCAAAGTACAATTTAAGCCAAGAGTCTAGGCGAGTGGTAAATTCTGCGTCTTTGAGCAGGGATGAGTTTAAGCTCCAGGTTTTTAGTCTAGGAACTGATTCCGGAAAAATCAGGGTGACCGAGATAGGGTGGTGGTCCGATAGGAACATTGGCTCAATTGTCGCATGCGTAAAGTAGGACAGGTCAGACAGGGAAAGAAAAAAGTAGTCAATTCGGGAATATTTTTGGAATGGGGTGGAATAGAAGGTATAGTCCTTGTCCAAGGGGAATAATGTGCGCCACGTATCGTGTAAGGCTAGTCCTTGAAGCTGCAGTTTGATCTGACGCAGGGCTCAGTAAGTCAACGTGGAAGTCCCTGAGGAGGTGTCAATCTCTGGGTTCAGTGGGACATTAAGTCTCCTCCCAGAAGGACCACGGCCTCTTGGAAGGAAAGCAAAAGATCACTGACTTTTCTAAAGAAGGAGACCTGTCATTCATTTGGGGAGTAAATATTGGCCAGGGTTAGTGGCTTAGAGGCGAACAGGCCCTTGATAGAAACAAATATACCCTCCGGATCTACCAAGGTTCCTGACAATTGGAATGGTGCATGCTTAGATATTAATATAGACACCCCTTTAGTCTTTGCGGTAGGATTTGTGGAATGAATGGCCGTGTAATAAATGTTGTTAGCAAGTTTGGGAGTGGAATCTGAGCGGAAGTGGGTTTCCTGAAGGAAGATGAACTGGGCTTTGTATTTGTTAAGAGCAGACATGACCTGTGATCGTTTTTCTGGCACATTTAAACCTTTCACGTTAAGTGAAACACACTTCAACGATAGAGGGCTCCTAGATTTTAAGTCCTTCTACATGGTTCGGTTGTGGCTAGGGTCAAATCTGTGAAGTGCACTTTCACTATCCCACCGTGTTATGTGGGTGTCTGCAGACCCTAAGGCAGTGGGATTGGAGAATGGGCTAATGTGGATAGGCGGGTAAAAAGGGGGGGTCAGGGAATAGAAACAAAGTAGATGAGGGAAAGAGGGAGGGGGCACACACACGCTAAAAAAAAAAAGTAGGGGGAGGGGGGGAGATTAGTGGGTGGAGAGAGTGAGAAAAGATAAAGAGGGGAAGAGACCCGAGCAGAGAAGAGAGAAAAAGTAAACTTGTAGAGATTACAAGCCTCAAGGCCCATACACACAATCGGACCTTGTACAAACTTTCCTGTGGATTTTTGTACAAAGGGCGTTGTCCCTGAACTTGTATTGCATACAGACGGTTGGACTTTTAGGCAACAAACACGAACGTAGTGACGTTACAACGTACTGACGACACTTCAAAAGAAGACGTTCAATTCTCCGGCGTCACCCTTCGGGCTCCTTCTGCTAATTTGTAATTAGTAGACGTTTGGTCAGTGCAGATTCGCGGTTTCCAGTTCCGTGCGTTACTTTGCGTTTCTGACCATTTGTAGGGCAACCAGCCATGTTGTACAATCCTAGGAGAGAGCGTGCTGTTTATGGGCTTGGAGTTCTTGCTGTGACTGCAGCCTGGTCCAGGAATAATCTGAGTAGTAGGATGAGGAGTATTTGGACCAAAACTTGGCTACTTAATTGTGACCAATTTAGCCATATGCCCTTGCTGCGTGAGATGCAGAAGAATAATCCTAATGATTATCGGAATTATCTCCGGATGACGGACTCCTGCTTTCAGCAACTATTGTCCTTGCTGTCCCCCTATATCATGAAGCAGGACACCTGCATGAGGGCTGCTATTCCAGCAGAGCAAAGGCTCATAGCCACCTTACGCTATTTGGCGACAGAGAGGAGTCTCCAGGATATCAAGTTTACCAATGCTATCTCTCCCCAGGCTCTCGGAGTGATTATTCCTGAGACATATAGTGCTATTATCCAAGTCCTGCAGAAGGACTATATTCGTGTAAGTGTTTTGCTTTAATATCACCTTCATGTTTTCTAATGTATTTTCTAAATTTTGTATTCCATCCTTCCCATTTTTGTAATATGCTGTGAATGAATGTCCTCTTTGTCCTCATGCATGCCGTAACGTTTTTGGTGGCCTACATGCATATTTTCCTTCACTACCCTCCCCAGCATGCTACCCTGGGCCCATACACACCTAGCCTAGTAACTTAACAGTGTATTTTTTATGCTTCATTTTTATGTTTACCCCAAACACCCCCTAAAATGTGTCCCAATCTTATTCCTGTCCTTTAAATTAATGCAGAGTGCAAGAGTACCTTTTTGGTGGTGCAAACACTTATTCCCTCCCCCCCCCCAAAAAATAAAAAAATAAAACAGAGTCAACCAATAGAACTACTCTATCTGCTGATTTTGAAAAACGCATACCACAGTATACCTTATCTTTTGAGTTAAGATTGCTGCCTAAATTCTCGAAAGCATGTAGTGCAAGGGCCTGCCTGATTACCTTCAAAAGGTCCAAATTATACATTCGTTATGATGTATTTAACATTATGAGGGGCTCCCACCATCCCTGTGCTGCGTTCATTATGAGGGGCTCCCACCATCCCTGTGCTGTTTTCATTATAAGGGGCTCACACCATCCCTGTGCAGTTTTCATTATGAGGGGGTCCCACCATCCCTGTGCTGTTTTCATTATGAGGGGCTCCCACCATCCCTGTGCTGTTTTCATTATGAGGGGCTCCCACCATCCCTGTGCGGTTTTCATTATGAGGGGCTACCACCATCCCTGTGCTGTTTTCATTATGAGGGGCTCCCACCATCCCTGTGATGTTTTCATTATGAGGGGCTCCCACCATCCCTGTGCTGTTTTCATTATGAGGGGCTCACACCATCCCTGTGCTGTTTTCATTATGAGGGGCTCCCACCATCCCTGTACTGTGCTGACTTTCTGGGTTTTTAACTTTATCATAACGAATAATCATAATTAACGAACATTGTTATTATTTTGTCCGATGTATCTCAAAATGTGTATAGATTTGGACAATGTGCATTCTTATTTGTGGATTATGCCACTTCTTACTTGTCCACTGGCCTGACAATCTTCTAAAGATGGATGGTCAGGCAAAATTAAACTTCATTTTTAATGCATTTAGCTCTCATGGAAGTGTAGAGGTTTACTTGTCAAAAACAGCTACCCATTCAATTTCCCCCCTAACATTTTTAGAATGTGCCACCAGAGGGGGTGAGGGAGCATATAATTATAACTTATCATTTTTTGTAAACACCCATTTAAATGTTATAATATTATGTTGACCCACAATGTTTGTATAAAATATGGTTGCAATTTTATGTGCTCAAGTCTTAATTTTTTTTATTTGTTTGACTCCACAGTTTCCTTCAAACACCCAGCAATGGAAGGTTGTGACGGCCCAGTTTTACAATTTATGGAATTTCCCCAACTGTGGAGGTGCCATTGATGGCAAACATGTGAGGATAGTCCCACCACCAAACTTGGGCTCATATTATTTTAATTATAAAGGGTTTTGCAGCATAGTTCTACTTGCTGTGGTTTCAGCCAACTATGAGTTTCTTTATGTTGATGTTGGGATGAATGGACGCCACTCTGATGGAGGTGTGATGATGCACACAGAATTTTATGATCGTCTACAAAAAGGGACCTTACATTTGCCAAATGCTCAGGACAATATTGAGGGACTAAATTTTGTCTTTGTGGCAGATGAGGCCTTTTCTTTGGGGGAACATATTCTAAAACCGTTTCCAATGAGGAACCTCACCCCCGAACAAAGAATATTCAATTATCGCCTCTCCCGTGCCCGAAGGGTCATGGAGAATGCATTTGGCATTCTTTCCAGTAGGTTTAGGCTCTTTTTAACTGCCATTAACTTGGCAGAATATAAAATGAATCATGTCGTTTTATGCTGCTGCATCCTCCATAATTTTTTAAGGAGGAATGCTTCCAGCTACATTGCCTCAGGGCAAAGTGATGAGCCTTTTTCCCGACCAGCTGAAGAGGCTGTGATACCAGCTATGGAAAGTGCACGTGCTGGTTTGGGCTCCCAGAATGCCCGTCTTGTCCGTGAACAATATATGGACTACTTTGACGGTAGAGGGACAGTGTCTTGGCAGCAAAATTTACTTGCTGATTAATTATTTGACTTAGTAATAAAATAATATTTCCTTTGAACTACTGTTGTCTGTGTTTACTAGTTTTGCAAATAGCCTTGATCTTTATAATTTTTGCCACTAGTGCAAACCAACCTGATGTGCAACATGAGGTGGCAATCTCGCTTTGAGCTAACTATTATATTGTGCTGTGTCTCTGCTACAGACATTTTAGAGTACACTGTCAATGTAACTACACCATCTTAACAAATATACTGGTATTGAGCATTCAAATAAGAAACCACACATTGTTTTGTTAAATTTTTTTTTATCTGTGCGTTTTTTTTAACAAACAGGCATGTTCTAGAACAGAACTTGCATAACTGGAAAACTTTTCCAAAATTCGGCAAATATCACACGTTTTTTTTTTTTTCGTTTTTTTTATTCCTTAAAAGCAAATATATGTATATCAGTTTTTTTTTTTGTTTTGTTTTTCAAGAAAATATATAGATGATTTTTTTTTTTTTAATAAATTATATAATTTTTTTTTTCATTTTTAAAAAATAACTATATTTACAAAAATACCACCCAACTAGGGAACTTACAAAGTTCAACTTAGAAAAATTTGCATGTGGACATCATCATGCAGCAGCAAATGAAGAACATGATAAATGTTTGGTGACGTAAAAAGGGTTTATATTCTACCCAAAACATCTATCATGTTCTTCATTTGCTGCTGCATTCTGTCCAGGCGATTCCTCATGGCATCTATTTCAGCATTCCAGCCCATGATCTCCCCAATGAGCCTTTGGGCGCTGTCCGACGTGAAACGGTCTGCTTCTTCTTCCACAACCAGAACATCACCTATAAATGTGTTAAAAAACATGTATTTAGAAATATGCAGGCATACATTGATTACCTGAAGCTGGAGTGTCAGACACTCACCTGGTGAGGTACACTCTCCCACTTCCTCCACCTCTCTTTCTTCCACATCCTCAGTGACGCTTGGGCTTGTTTCAAATTGAGGTAGCGGGTTCTGGCAGGGTTGGGTGTCCCGGCGAGGTTGGGTGTCCCGGTGAGGTTGGGTGTCCCGGCGAGGTTGGGTGTCCCGGCGAGGTTGGGTGTCCCGGCGAGGTTCGGGTGTCCCGGCGAGGTTGGGGGTCCCAGTGAGGTTGGGGTTCCCGGCGAGGTTGGGTGTCCCGGTGAGTTTGGGGGTCCCGGTGAGGTTGGGGGTCCCGGTGAGGTTGGGGGTCCTGGCGACCCTGTTGTCTGCGTCTTTTATCCCCTATGAGAAAGAAACAAAAGGTATACTTAGCACACAGATATTTGTGGCCACAAATAGGAATATGAAACATTGCTTTCAAGTGGTGTAAAATTGTCTGTTTAGGAAGAGAACAAAGTTGAAGGCATGATTAAAATTCCCTTTTACCCAAAATGCAATACTTACCTTTTTTGGCCAAGTTTCTCTGGTGTCCCACACTAGTGCTCCTGAGTCCAGATGTGTAAACAGCTGCTGAGTGTCCTCTCCTTACAATCCACTCAATCTATGTAGCAATTAATTCAAATTTCAAAGACATCTAGACAACAATGTCTTAAACTTCGTTCAATCAGACAAATTATCATGTCCAAATCAGTAATAAGCCTATATCTTCTAAAATCATTATCGTTATTTGCAAACGACCCCTTTTGTCCCTGCGAACGTTATTTCATAGCTACGAACGTTATTTCCCACCTACGAACATTAAGTACAACAGTAAAAGAAAAACACATGGAGCAGCATGCAAGTGAATAATCATAAATAGGACACACGACAAGTACTTACTTTTTCAAAGTACCTTCTTAATTTTTAGATACTGATCCGGCTCCCTGTTTTTGAGGTCGGACCAGCGCTTCCTCAGTTGGTCCTTCTTTCGCCTTACATCAAACTTGCACTCCAGAGTCCTCACGACATGAGACAGGATTTTGTTTTTTACTAAATTGGGATGGGCGTATGGACCATGTTTCCCATCATAATCCTCCCTAATTAATATGTCCATCATCTCCACCATTTCAGCAAAGGCCATGTTGGTGGCCTTACATCTCCTCCTCCTCCTGGATTGTACGATTTGTGCCTCTGGCCTTTCCTCCCCACTGGATGATGACACATCACACATCTGTGTCTCTGCCATGTTGCTCCTCACTGCGCACCGAAGACTGAAGGGGTGGGGAATATTATACAAAAAGAACGTCAGGGGCGGACGACGCCAGCGGAGTTTTACGCATGCGGCGTCTATGTCAAGTTAACACGCGGTACGAACGAATGCGCCATGACGTTCGGATAGCGGAGTTTTCACGTATAGGTAGTGTATATGAATTGAATGAGCGTGTGATGTAATGGTATGTTCTGTTTAGGCGCGAGACGAACGCTACAAGAGTACCCGTGAGAATAAGGTATGTTTCAAAATTCTGTCGCTACTGTTAGTACTTTTGTCAGTTTTTTGCTTTGGAAATGTAATTTTGCTCTCAAACTGTTTTTACATACGGGAAACATGCACAACTTTACAGGCATACTATAGACATCCACACCCCCACCCAGTTACGAAATGTAAAGGAATATTTCTCTTTTATTGTTTCACTTTTAAACATTATTAAAGTCCATGGACGAAGGTTCCCAAACTTTTTAGGGCAATTAGGGATGAGATTAGAGTTTGATTTGAACATCAAAAATTTTGGTTGTTCGTGGCAAATTTGAAAGCCGCGGAACACACTCTTAAAGTCTATGAAATCAAAAGTGCTAATTTTAAAGGCTTATATGCATGGTATTGTCATAAACAGTGTTTGTGGACCTGGGTCCTGCCCCAGGGGACATGTACATGCCAAACGAATTGTAAAAAACGTCAGTTTTTTCCCGAGCAGTGATTTTTATAATGCTTAAAGTGAAACAATAAAACTGTAATATTCCTTAGAATTTCGTACCTGGGCGGTGCCTATAGTATCCCTGTAAGGGGGTGCATGTTTCCCGTGTTTAGAACAGTCTGACAGCAAAATGACATTTCAAAGGCAAAAAAGTCATTCAAAAGTACTTGCGGATATTAATGAATTGTCGGTCCAACAAAACACATAAAAGTTCATTGATAAAAACGGCATAGGATTTCCCTACAGGGGAACCCCAAACCAAAACAAAAAAAAATGGCGTAGGGTCCCCCCAAAAATCCATACCAGACCCTTATCCGAGCACGCAACCTGGCAGGCCGCAGGAAAAGAGGGGGTGACGAGAGAGCGGACCCCCCCCCTCCTGAACAGTACCAGGCCACATGCCCTCAACATTGGGAGGGTGCTTTGGGGTAGCCCCCAAAGCACCTTGTCCCCATGTTGATGAGGACAAGGGCCTCATCCCCACAACCCTTGGCCGGTGGTTGTGGGGGTCTGCGGGTGGGTGGGCTTATCTGAATCTGGAAGCCCCCTTTAAAAAGGGGACCCCCAGATCCCGCCCCCCGTGTGAAATGGTAATGGTGTACAAAAGTACCCCTACCATTTCACCAAAAAAGTGTCAAAAATGTTAAAAATGACAAGATATAGTTTTTGACAATTCCTTTATTTCAAGTCTTCTTCTTTCCATCTTCTTTGGGTCTTCCTCCTTCTTTCTTCCTTCGGTTTCTTCTTCCTCTGGTTCTTGCTTCCATCCTCTACTTCTTGCTCTGGTGTTCTTGTTCGGCATCTTCCACTGTGGCGTCTTCTTCCCTTCTTCTTCTTCTTCTCGGGCTGCTCCGCATACATGATGGGAGGCTCCCGCCGAGTGACGCTTCTGCGTAACGTCAGAGGGGGGTGCGGTCACCCGTTACGTAATGGTTGACCCCTCTGACGTCACGGGGAAGGCCACAGGGAATTCTCCATCAAGTCCCCATGCGTCAGAGGGGGCGGGGTCACTGGGTGGTCCTGCCCTCCATTATTTAAGAACCGTCAGAAGACGAGAAGCGTCACACAGCGGTAGCCTCCCATCATGTATGCGGAGCGGCCCAAGAAGAAGAAGAAGAAGGGAAGAAGACGCCGCCGAGGAAGATGCCGGATGAGAACACCGGAGCAAGAAGCAGAGAATCGGAGCAAGAAGAAGATGGAGGAAGAAAACAAAGGAACATAGAAGAAAGAAGATGGAAAAAAGAAGACTGTAACCACTTCCCGCCCGCCCTATAGCGGATTGACATCCGGGAAGTGGTTCTGTTATCCTGACTGGGCGTCATATGACGTCCAGCAGGATAACATGACGCCACGCGCCCGCAGGGGCGTGCATCGCGGCGATCGGTGGAGCGGTGTGTAAGCCTGACACACCGCTCCACCGATCTTGGTAAAGAGCCTCCGGCGGAGGCTCTTTACCACGTGATCAAACGTGTCCAATCACGGCTGATCACGATGTCAATAGGAAGAGCCATTGATCGGCTTTTCCTCACTCGCGTCTGACAGGCGCGAGTAAAGGAGAGCCGATCGGCTGCTCTCCTGACAGGTGGGGTCTGCGCTGATTGTTTATCAGCGCAGCCCCCCTCATATCACCACACTGGACCACCAGGGATCGCCACTAGGACCACCAGGGAAGGGGCAACATGTGGATGGCCAGGTATGTACACCATGGCCATCCACATGTGCACAATGTGCCCAATCTGTGCCAATCAGTGCCCACAAATGGGCACTGATTGGCACCATTATGTTCCAGATCTGCCCAGCAATGCCCCCAATATGTTTTATCAGTGCCACCAATCAGAGTGTTCAGTGCCACCTGTCATTGCCCATCGGTGCCACCTGTCAGTGCCAATCTGTGCCCATCAGTGCCTATCAGTGCCCACCTATCAGTGCCCATCAGTGCCACCCATCAGTGCCACCCATAAGTACCCATCAGTGCCACCCATATGTACCAATCAATGCCACCTACGAGTGCCCATCAGTGCCGCCTATGAGTGCCCATTGGTGCCACCTATGAGTGCCCATCAGTGACGCATACCAGTGCCACCTATAAGTGCCCATCAGTGCCACCTATCAGTGCCCATCAGTGCCACCTATCAGTGCCCATCATCAGTGCCCATCAGTGCCACCTCATTGGTGCCACCTCATCAGTGCCCATCAGTGCCGCCGTATCAGTGCCCGTCATTGAAGAAGAAAACGTACTTATTTACAAAAAATTTTAACAGAAACAAAGAAAAACTTTTTTTTTTTCATTAATAGCCGCGAGCAGTTTTAAATGACTTTTTTTCCGTTGAAATGTCATTTTGCTGTCAGACTGTTCTAAACACGGGAAACATGCGCCCCTTTACAGGCATACTATAGACACCCCCCAGGTATGAAATTTAAAGGAATATTACACTTTTCTTGTTTCACTTTAAGCATTATTAAAATCACTGCTCCCAAAAAAAAGGCAGTTTTTTAAAACTTTTTGCATTGATACATGTCCCCTGGGGCAGGACCCGGGTCCCCAAACACTTTTTATGACAATACCATGCATATAAGCCTTTAAAATTAGCACTTTTGATTATTCATATTCGAGTCCCATAGACTTTAACGGTGTTCGCGTGTTCAAACAAATTTTTTGACTGTTCGTATGTTCTGGTGCGAACCGAACAGGGTGGTGTTTGGCTCATCCCTAATGGCAATTAGCTTGCATATTATCCATTAAAATTATCACTTTTGAATTCTCCCTTAGACTTTTATAGGGTGTTCCCTGACTTTAGCATTTACAGAAAAAAACATAAACGGTTTGCTATTTGGCGAACGGGCGAACAGCCAATGTTCAAGTCAAACTCATGTTCGACCCGAACATACAGCCCATCCCTACTGCTTAAATAAAGGCCTATATTGTGACCAGATTATGAGCTATACGCCACCCATTATGGGTTGTCTTGTGTTCTGTTTTGCAGACATCTGGTACTTGTCACCAAAATGATGAAGTCAGCTTTGAATTCACATACATTTCTTAGCCAGTTTATTGAACAATACAGAGAGCTCCCGTGTCTGTGGCAAGTAAAAAATAAAGATTATTGCAATAAAGCCAAGAGGATGGCAGCAATTGATAAACTGGTGGAATTTGCAAAAACTGTGTACCCCAGAGCAAACTGCAGTTTGATAAAGACCAAAATTGGGGGCCTCAGAAGTATGTACAACAGGGAACGAAAGAAGATTGACGATTCCAAAAAATCAGGAGCAGCAGCTGAAGATGTCTATGTTCCCAAGCTGTGGTATTTCAACAGCCTCCATTATTTGGCGGATCAAACTGTACCACGCAGATCTCTCTCTACACTACCCTCTGCATCAGCTGAGGCCACCGATACTGAGCCTGATCCTACACAGGATGAAGAGGAGGAGAAGCTCAGCTTGACCCAGGTATAGCATGGTTTAAAAGCTTGCCTAAAAAATATAAATGATTTAATTAGATGGTAGTAATGCATAGTAATTTGTTGTCTTAAAAAAGTGAGTTCCATATCAATAGACAGTAGTGGCCAAAAAGGATTAGGACAAGAATGATAAATGCTGGAGTCAGAATGATACTCTTTACTATTTGGACACATTCCAAATTAAAAAGTCATGACCTGAAAAAGTGTTTGTGACTGATGTCCAAAAATTAAAATGATGTTGGTTTTACACACACAGGAACTTTGGAGCCAAGAAGAGCCTGGGCCCAGCAGCCAGACGACAACTGAGTGCAGAATCCCTCCCCTGCGTCCTCCCAAAAAAAGGGCCAGGAAGAGCCAACATCTGGATGAGGCCACAGCTGAGTTCTTAACTAGGGCTACTTCTGTGATCACCACAGCACCCGAGAGTGCTGAAGGGTTTGGCTGTTTTACTGCTAATAAGCTCCGTGAGCTTGACGCAGATCAAAGGGAGCTATGTGAGGGGCGAATCATCCAGCTCTTCAGCAAGGCCAGGAAACAAGAGCTAACCAGTAAATATCATGTGTGTGATTTGGACCACACACCTCCACCTCCTCCACAACAAGCCTACCCACCCTAGCAAACCTACCCACCTCAGCAAACCTACCCACCTCAGCAAACCTACCCACCCCAGCAAGCCCACCCACCTCAGCAGCATGGTGGTCAGTGGCAAAATCAGCCCCAGGATCCACAACAAGACCAGTGGTCTGGGGAGTTTAGGGGCTACTAATTTAGCATGTTGTATTTTTTGATTTGAGTATGATTTAATAGGCTATATTTTTTATTTTCTGTGTATCATTTGCTCTTTTTGTTTATAATTTATAATTTTTAATTGTGATGACAGAGAATATGTCTAATAATTTAGTAATTTTATTTATGTTGTGAATGCACAATAAACAAAATGGCCAAAAAAAAGACAACATTTTTTTATTTATATCACTAGAACACAAATCCAAAGTAAAATATGTTTGTCTGTACTCTGTAGGTATCACCAGCAAAGCAGATTTATTATTAAGCCATTAAAAAGAAGAAGAGAATGGTGCACTGCATTTAGAAATTTCATAATTTGACACGTCAAGAATGTGATATCTCTATTACGAACGCTAGTTTTACAAGACCCACCGCTTCGTGCTGGTTCTTGCTTCCCAGCATGCGTTTGTACTTTGGACAAAAGTCCGATGGTTTTTGTGTACACACGATCGGACTTTGCTCCATCGGACTTTTGTTGCTGGAAAGTTTGTCCGTTCGCACAGCCAACAAAAGTCAGACGAAAACAGAAAAAGTTGGTCTGATGGAGCGTACACACGGTCGGATGTTGCTCCAAAACAGCTAGTTTGCATGTTTGTTGTCAAAAAGTCTGATCGTGTGTACGGCCCTTTAGAAAGATGTAGATACCAGAGGTGGGGATAGATTTACTAGTCCACCTAAAGGCCCATACACACGATGGGACTTTTTGACAACAAACATGCAAATTAGCTGTTTTAAGGCAACATCCTACCGTGTGTACGCTCCATCGGACAAACTTTTTCGGTTTTCTTCGGACAAATGTTGGCTGTGCAAACAGACAAACTTTCCGGCAACAAAAGTCCTATGGTGCAAAATCCTATCGTGTGTACACAAGTCCATAGGACATTAGTCCAAAGTACAAACACGCATGCTCAGAACCAATGCAAAAGATCAGACAACAATACAGAAGTTGACCATAGGGTGGCGGTAAAGAGCTGAAAAACCACGTGATTTGGTGAAAGTTGGCTGAAAAAGTCCTGCTGTGTGTATGCTTAATTAGTTTATGGCCGACGCCCTTTGTACAAAAATCCACAGGAAAGTTTGTACAAAGTCCGATCGTGTGTATGAGGTAGGGATGAGCCGAACACCCCCCGGTTCAGTTCGCACCAGAACCCGCGAACGGACCGCAAGTTCGCACGAACGTTAGAACCCCATTGACGTCTATGGGACTCGAACGTTCGAAATCAAAAGTGCTCATTTTAAAGGCTAATTTGCATGGTATTGTCCTAAAAAGGGTGTGGGGACCCGGGTCCTACCCCAGGGGACATGTATCAATGCAAAAAAAACTTTTAAAAACGGCCGTTTTTTCGGGAGCAGTGATTTTAATGATGCTTAAAGCAAAAAAAAAAAAGTGAAATATTCCTTTAAATATCGTACCTGGGGGGTGTCTATAGTATGCCTGTAAAGTGACGCGTGTTTCCCATGTTTAGAACAGTCCCTGCACCAAATGTCATTTTTAAAGGAAAAAATCTCATTTAAAACTGCTTGCGGGTTTAATGTCATGTCGGGTCCTGGCAATATGGATGAAAATCAGTGAGACAAACGGCATGGGTACCCCCCAGTCCATTACCAGGCCCTTTGGGTCTTGTATGGATATTAAGAGGAACCCCGCACCCAAATTAAAATAAGGAAAGGTCCCTATATACTCTGAACAGCAGTATACAGGCGGTGCAAACAAGACAGGGACTGTAGGTTTGTTGTTAAGTAGAATCTGTTTGTAATTTTGAACATTTTTAATGTGTTTAGCTCCAGCCAAAAAATCTTTTCTAAGCTTTTTGGAAAACATAGGGAAGGGTTATCACCCCTGTGACATTTGTTTTGCGTCTTTCCTCCTCTTCAGAAGATTTCACCTCACTTTTTTGTCCCAATGAAAAATGTTTTTTGAAAATTTGGGTTTTTTTGTGGAACAAGGATTGGAAAGCATCAGTGGAAAGGAGAAATTGTTTTCCCATATTAACTCTTACATGAGAGAATTTCCCTTCCTAGGGGTAGATTTCATCTCACTTCCTGTTGTCTCCTTCCGTTTGCAAGTAGGAGTCGTTTGTAAGTTAGATGTTTGAAAGTAGGGTCCTGCCCTATATACTCAGCAGAAATTTGGGCCTTAGGTGTTGCTGTGGCCAAAACACTGTAAGCCCTCACAGGGCCCTGCTGTGAAATATTAGATCAAGAATTGTAATTACATGCCCCTGTTGAACAGGAGCTGAAAAATTAGGCCTTAGGCACTGGTGCTGGTGCCACAACACTGCAACCCCTCACAGACACTCTAGTTGGAATGCAGGAACGAGCCCTGCTGCAAAGTATTGCATCAAAAATTGTAATTACACGCCCCTGTTAGACAGGGGCAGAAAAATTGGGCCTTAGGCACTGGTGCTGGTGCCACAACACTGCAACCCCTCACAGACACTCTAGTTGGAACGCAGGAACGAGCCCTGCTGCAAAGTATTGCATCAAAAATTGTAATTACACGCCCCTGTTAGACAGGGGCAGAAAAATTGGGCCTTAGGCACTGGTGCTGGTGCCACAACACTGCAACCCCTCACAGACACTCTAGTTGGAACGCAGGAACGAGCCCTGCTGCAAAGTATTGCATCAAAAATTGTAATTACACGCCCCTGTTAGACAGGGGCAGAAAAATTGGGCCTTAGGCACTGGTGCTGGTGCCACAACACTGAAACCCCTCACAGACACTCTAGTTGGAACGCAGGAACGAGCCCTGCTGCAAAGTATTGCATCAAAAATTGTAATTACACGCCCCTGTTAGACAGGGGCAGAAAAATTGGGCCTTAGGCACTGGTGCTGGTGCCACAACACTGCAACCCCTCACAGACACTCTAGTTGGAATGCAGGAACGAGCCCTGCTGCAAAGTATTACATCAAAAATTGTAATTACACGCCCCTGTTATACAGGGGCTGAAAAATTGTGCCTTAGGCACTGGTGGTGGCGCCCAGAACCAAAAATGTTCTTACAAGCTATCAGCGTGATGATTGAGGAGGAAGAGGATAATTACTCAGGGATAGTCACTCAGCATCAGCATAGGCAGTCTTTGAAGGGATCTGAAAAAAATTATTCAGTTACATCAGCATCAGGTGCTTGGTAGCTGGTGGTGATCCAAGACTGATTCATTTTTATGAAGGTCAGCCGATCGACCGAGTCAGTGGACAGACGCACCCTGTGATCGGTTACCACGCCTCCAGCAGCACTGAATGTGCGTTCCGAAAGAACGCTGGATGCAGGACAGGCCAGTAGCTCAATTGCATACTGTGCAAGCTCTGGCCAGTGATCCATCCTCAAGACCCAGTAACCCAGAGGATTTTCGGTGGGAAAGGTGTCCAAGTCTGATCTTGCCCCTAGGTATTCCTGCACCATGTAAAACAGACGCTGGCGATGGTTGCTGGAACCGATCATACCTTGGGGCTGCGGACCAAAAAATTGTCTGAACGCATCGGTCAGACGGCCACCTTCTCCACCGCTCCTTCTTTGACTGACCGAAGCCTCAGCAACACGTTGTCCAGAAACAGGAGTTTGTAACCTCCCAGTCTCTGGGAACGCGTTGCACAGACCTTTCTGCAAGGCCTCCCGAAGATGTTTCATCCTCTGCTCCCTCTGCGATGGCAAGATAAGGTCCGCAACCTTACCCTTGTAACGTGGATCAAGGAGGGTTGCCAACCAGTATTGGTCCTTCTCCTTGATACCACAAATACGAGGATCCTTACGCAGGCTTTGCAGGATCAGGGAGGCCATGCAGCGTAGGTTTGCTGAGGCATTCGGTCCGGAGTCCTCTGGGTCACTAAGGACAACAACGTCCGCAGCCACCTCCTCCCAGCCACGTACAAGTCCATGTGTTCCTTGGTACTGATCCCTTAAAGACTGCTGATGCTGAGTGCCAGGCTCCACCTCCATACTGACACAATCTTCTTCCTCCTCCTCCTCCTCCTCCTCGTCCTCTTCCTGTGTGATCGGCGGGCACGCAGGAACACTGTCTGGATAAAGGGGGCCTTGAGAGCTAAGGAAGTCCTCCTCTTCCTGCCTCTGTTCTGCCTCAAGTGCCCTGTCCATTATTCCACGCAGCGTGTGCTCCAACAGGTGGACAAGGGGGACAGTGTCACTGATGCATGCACTGTCAGTGCTCACCATCCTCGTGGCCTCCTCGAATGGTGACAGGACAGTGCATGCATCCCTGATCATGGCCCACTGGCGTGGGGAAAAAAAACCAAGGTCCCCTGACCCTGTCCTGGTGCCATAGTCGCACAGGTACTCATTGATGGCCCTCTGCTGCGTGTGCAGCCGCTGCAGCATGGCCAATGTCGAGTTCCACCTGGTGGGCATGTCACAGATTAGGCGGTTCTTGGGCAGGTTAAACTCCTTTTGGAGGTCCGTCAGCCGAGCACTGGCATTATATGACCGGCAGAAATGCACACAGACTTTCCTGGCCTGCCTCAGGACACCCTGTAAGCCCGGGTACCTGCCCAAGAACCGCTGCACCACCAAGTTAAGGACGTGAGCCAAACAGGGCACATGGGTCAGTTGTCCCTGTCGGAGGGCAGAGAGGAGGTTGGTGCCATTGTCGCAAACCACCATTCCTGCCTTAAGTTGGCGTGGCGTCAACCACCTCTGAACCTGCCCCTGCAGAGCTGACAGAACCTCTGCCCCAGTGTGGCTCCTGTCCCCCAAGCACACCAGCTCAAGCACCGCATGGCATCTTTTGGCCTGCGTACTTGCGTAGCCCCTTGAACGCCTACGGAGCACCGCTGGTTCCGAGGAAGAGGCCATGGAGGAAGAAGAAGAGGAGGGGGTGGAGGAGAGAGGTGTGTCACAATCAGCATTTTGGAGGCGTGGTGGCGGAACAACCTCCAACACTACTGCACCTTGTCCTGCATCCTTCCCAGCTGCCAGCAGAGTCACCCAATGCGCCGTGAAACTTAAGTAACGTCCCTGTCCATGCCTGCTGGACCATGAGTCAGCGGTAATATGCACCTTACCGCTGACCGCCCTGTCCAGCAAGGCATGGACATTGCCTTCCACATGCCGGTAGAGAGCTGGAATCGCCTTCCATGAGAAAAAGTGGCGTTTGGGTACCTGCCACTGAGGAACCGCACATTCCACAAACTCACGGAAGGGGGCAGAGTCTACCAACTGAAAAGGCAGCAGTTGAAGTGCTAGCAATTCTCTTTGTTCTTTGGTGTGGGTCTTTTAGATATGCTTGCCAACGAACTGCATGGCAGGTCAACATATGTCTGGTCAAGCATGTGGTACCCAAGCGGGAGATGTTTTGGCCACGCGAGATACGCTTGAGACATATGTTGCAAATAGCAGCGGTGCGATCTGATGCACTCGTCTCAAAAAAGGCCCACACCAAAGAACTTTTTGAATAACGCGCAGAGACTGCAGCGCCCTGCACATGTGGAGCTTTGGGGTGTGATGCAGTCAATGTGCTGCCCTTAGGCTGGCCCCTGGAGGGCATCCTGCCTCGTTGGTGATGTGCCGCCTCCTCCTCCTCCTCCTCCTCCTCCTCTCTCCTATCAGGCACCCACGTTGAGTCAGTGACCTCATCATCCCCTCCCTCCTCATCACTGGAGCAAACCTGGCAGTATGCTGCAGCAGGGGGAGCATGACTGCCAGATTGCTGTCCTTCTTGGGCACCCCCTCTGTCCGTGCTCATGTTACTGCCTTCATCGAGCTCAGTATCATCATCAGAGCCTTCCAAACGCTGGGCATCCTCCTGGAGCATGTACCCAACACTGTGGTCAAACAGTTCGAGGGAATCCTCATGAGGACATGGTGGAGCTAGGGAAGGAGTCACTGATGACATTGAGCTGAGGGAAGAGGCCGCTGCTTTGCCAGACAAAGCACCCTGGGCATGGGTGAGAGAGGATGAGGAGGATGAGGACGGCTTGGTCATCCACTCGACCAAGTTTTCTGCATGTTGCGGCTCAACACGGCCAGCTGCCGAAAAAAAGGCCAAGCGTGTCCCATGGCCACGGGCTGATGAGGATGCACCGTCTCCACGACCAGCACTAGACACAGAGCCTGCTTGCCCTCTCTTATTGGCTTGTGACTGTCTGCCTCTCCTTCTTGGCCTTCCAGACATACTAATGGCCTGTAGCTGCACTAAGCTGGGATAGAACACCTGTAATTTTCTTCAGGTAGCTTTATATACTGTAACCAGACAAGCCTGCCTGTCAGTAGGAAGATAACAGGAACGGATCTAGCTGAACACTGTGAGCAGGACGCACTGCACTAAATGTAAATAGCAGGAACGGATCTAGCTGAACACTGTGAGCAGGACGCACTGACTGCACTAAATGTAAATAGCAGGAACGGATCTAGCTGAACACTGTGAGCAGGACGCACTGACTGCACTAAATGTAAATAGCAGGAACGGATCTAGCTGAACACTGTGAGCAGGACGCACTGCACTAAATGTAAATAGCAGGAACAGATCTAGCTGAACACTGTGAGCAGGACGCACTGCACTAAATGTAAATAGCAGGAACGGATCTAGCTGACCACTGTGAGCAGGACGCACTGACTGCACTAAATGTAAATAGCAGGAACAGATCTAGCTGAACACTGTGAGCAGGACGCACTGCACTAAATGTAAATAGCAGGAACAGATCTAGCTGAACACTGTGAGCAGGACGCACTGCACTAAATGTAAATAGCAGGAACGGATCTAGCTGAACACTGTGAGCAGGACGCACTGCACTAAATGTAAATAGCAGGAACGGATCTAGCTGAACACTGTGAGCAGGACGCACTGCACTAAATGTAAATAGCAGGAACGGATCTAGCTGAACACTGTGAGCAGGACGCACTGCACTAAATGTAAATAGCAGGAACAGATCTAGCTGAACACTGTGAGCAGGACGCACTGACTGCACTAAATGTAAATAGCAGGAACAGATCTAGCTGAACACTGTGAGCAGGACGCACTGACTGCACTAAATGTAAATAGCAGGAACGGATCTAGCTGAACACTGTGAGCAGGACGCACTGACTGCACTAAATGTAAATAGCAGGAACGGATCTAGCTGAACACTGTGAGCAGGACGCACTGACTGCACTAAATGTAAATAGCAGGAACGGATCTAGCTGAACACTGTGAGCAGGACGCACTGCACTAAATGTAAATAGCAGGAACGGATCTAGCTGAACACTGTGAGCAGGACGCACTGCACTAAATGTAAATAGCAGGAACGGATCTAGCTGAACACTGTGAGCAGGACGCACTGCACTAAATGTAAATAGCAGGAACAGATCTAGCTGAACACTGTGAGCAGGACGCACTGACTGCACTAAATGTAAATAGCAGGAACAGATCTAGCTGAACACTGTGAGCAGAACGCACTGACTGCACTAAATGTAAATAGCAGGAACGGATCTAGCTGAACACTGTGAGCAGGACGCACTGCACTAAATGTAAATAGCAGGAACGGATCTAGCTGAACACTGTGAGCAGGACGCACTGCACTAAATGTAAATAGCAGGAACAGATCTAGCTGAACACTGTGAGCAGGACGCACTGCACTAAATGTAAATAGCAGGAACGGATCTAGCTGAACACTGTGAGCAGGACGCACTGACTGCACTAAATGTAAATAGCAGGAACGGATCTAGCTGAACACTGTGAGCAGGACGCACTGCACTAAATGTAAATAGCAGGAACGGATCTAGCTGAACACTGTGAGCAGGACGCACTGACTGCACTAAATGTAAATAGCAGGAACAGATCTAGCTGAACACTGTGAGCAGGACGCACTGACTGCACTAAATGTAAATAGCAGGAACAGATCTAGCTGAACACTGTGAGCAGGACGCACTGACTGCACTAAATGTAAATAGCAGGAACGGATCTAGCTGAACACTGTGAGCAGGACGCACTGCACTAAATGTAAATAGCAGGAACGGATCTAGCTGAACACTGTGAGCAGGACGCACTGCACTAAATGTAAATAGCAGGAACAGATCTAGCCTAATCTAGCTAACTCAAATCAAATGACACTGTCTGTCTCTCTCTCTATCAGCACACCGGAACACACTACACAGGGCCGCCGTGCAGGCGGCCTTATATAGTGTGGGGCGTGTACTAAATCCCCTGAGCCATAATTGGCCAAAGCCACCCTGGCTTTGGCCAATTACAGCTCTCTCTACTGACGGCGCTGTGATTGGCCAAGCATGCGGGTCATAGTGCATGCTTGGCCAATCATCAGCCAGCAATGCACTGCGATGCCGCAGTGAATTATGGGCCGTGACGCGCCACACGAATTTGGCGCGAACGGCCCATAACGTTCGCAATTCGACGGACGGTCGAACAGCCGATGTTCGAGTCGAACATGGGTTCGACTCGAACACGAAGCTCATCCCTAGTATGAGGCTTAAGAGACAGAGATCTGGGTGGGCAGCAGACTCACTTGTAGAACTGCTGTTGGCGGACGGTGGTAATGTCAGGACACACATATTACTGCAATATGGAGGAAATAGGAAATTGTAGCTTAGTGAGGAACAGTAAGGGAAAGAAAGGGCCAGCCGAACTGTTATAAAACATTCTAATCATAATGAAGAGTAAATATCGTTGTAACCATTTCCTAAGTGTCACATCCTAAACAGGAACCATATATTAAAGAACATTTTCTAAAATTAACTTAATAACTTATTAGTAATTTGTTACTTAAACCAACCACAGTACAATACAATAAAACAAAACAGAGGGGCATCATGATGTTGATGTAAACCGTTCAGGGTGTCCCCAGTTAGAGGAAGAACGCAAAGGCTTCTCAGCGCCAGTAATCAGGGCGCCCGGAGGCATTGGAGGTATGTGTGGGTTTTAAGTGGTTGCATTATTTATCGCCCCCACTGTGGCTTGCCACCTGAAAACCTGTTTCTGCTGATAGTCACCCAAGTCACGTAGATACTCCTTTTTCTTGGTATTTCTGTTCTCCACATCTTTTCTCTGCATATTTTTCTGCAGTTCCCCCATGTGCTTATTGTAATCATTAGTATCTTTAAATGGTTCTATCTTGTCACGAATACCCTTTATTTGTCCTTCTATTAGTTTTATTTTACTCTGTTTTCTCTAAACTAGGAACTCCATAACTTCCCTCCCTTTGCCATTAAAAAATACACACCATTCCTCAATATCCTCCTCTCCCATTAGACCATCATTAATGGGAACATCCCATCTTAATTTCCTGGGAACCATATTATCTTTTAAATACTTTTGCATTGTGGACAAATCCTACCAAATATTGCTTTTTTGTCCATACAGTGTCCCAGTGTCCTAAACCAATGCGAAATATCATTGTCTTTATTATCTACTTCTGAAAATAAATCCTCCAAATCAAGTTCCCTGTTATCAAAAAATGCAAACGGATCCATGGGGCTACTAACAAGTATATGGGATAAATCAAACTAAAATTATATAGAACGTCCTGTGAGCCTCCACTAACAATAATAAACCAATAAATCCTCTTTTAATCAGATGCAAGCGGTAAACATGTCTCATAAACCATGTAAAAGTTCTAAAATCGCATAAAAAACACTGCGCTATCAAAGGTATAAGCAAAAAACCTCTGAACTGGTAAAAATATATCCTCTACACCGTGGTAATAATAATGTATAAGATATATAATGAAAATATTTAAAATGACACGTGCTTAATAGCCAAATAATAACGTGACAATGTGCATTCATATAGTGATAAAAAATATTAAAGCAAGGCTTACCTTGAGGTGTGTGACCTTGCTGTTAAGCTTGGTCCATACATGCTTTGGAACCACTACAGGGTTCAACAGTGCGTCCGGGATCCTGGATCAATCGCCAATGTGCCTCAGTAAATCAATGAAAAAAAGGATCTCATAGTGTAGTATGCTTATGCAATTTATTGAACCAAAAATAAACAGGTCCCACACAGGGTACTCACGATATCCAGGCGCTTCAGTGCGCCATTCTACATCAAGCTAAAAACGAATGGTTGAAACCTAACTGGTGTATCCACCATGATTCTCGCTTATTGATGTCTCTCACATAATTTGATCCTCTCCAGTGGCATTTGCATGCCTCAATGCCCCAAAATTGCATACCGTTTGTGCTTTTGCTATGTATATACCTAAAATGCACAGATAAAAAGTGCTTATCAAACCCCTTCCTGATATTCCTCACATGATCCACTATATGTTCTTTCAATGCCCTTATAGTTCTTTCCACATAGATCAAATTGTATGGACACTTAACCTGAGTGAGAACACAGCGTCTGATTATCGCATCACTTTCTCAGCATACTGAATCGCATGAAGTGTGGAGGACCTGTAAATTGGATTCATTTGAACTTTGCACAGTGCACTTAAGCACTTTTTTTTAATTACAGTATTTGGATCTATTTAGATTTCCATGGACTTATTTTCTTTAATATTTTTTATCACTATATGAATGCACATTGTCACTTTACTATTTGGCTATTAAGCAAGTGTAATTTTATATATTTTTCATCATATATCTTATACATTATTATTACCACGGTGTAGAGGATATATTTTTACCAGTTCAGAGGCTTTTTGCTTATACCTTTGATAGCGCAGCAATTTTAATGCGATTTAAATCAATATACGCTTATTGGGAATTTTTTTTACCAAAAATATGTAGCAGAATACATACTGTATGGGCCTAAATTGATGAAGAAATTTAATTTTTTTCATTTTTTTTACTGGATATGTTTTATGGCAGAAAGTAAAAAATATAGTTATTTTTTTCAAAATTGTCAGTCTTTTTTTGTTTATAGTGCAAAAAATAAAAAAACACAGGAGGTGATAAAATGCCACCAAAAGAAAGCTCTATTTGTGGAAAAAAAGGACATACATTTTGTTTGGGTACAGTGTTACATGACCATGTAATTGTCAGTTAAAATAACGCAATGCCGTATCGCAAAAAATGGCCTGGTCATGAAGGGGAGTAAGGAGTACATAGTACCCAAAAAATATAATCAGTAAAAAAACTGTATTTGACACATCCATATATATATATAAAATATATATATATACACATATACACACACATTTCCCATGAATTGTGTTCCCATACATGACACTGTCTGTCACATCATCCAGCGATGTAGACACATACCAATCACAATGCCCAATGCCTGTTGACCCACTGGAAGAAATGTTTAAAAATCTGGTCTAGTCATTCAGCTCCCACCAAATGAAATGTCCGATGTATGACAGCTGATATATGCACAGGAGTAGGGTCTCATGGGTGATGGCATTAACCATCTATGGACATATACCATAGATGGATAGTGACATCACTTGGATTCAAGTGAATGGGGCTGGTGACATTACTGGTTGTTAAGGTCTCAGTAGCCACCGGTATACTTAAGAAACCACTGACAGTGGGAACCTGTCACGTATAATAGCGTTCTTAAAATTCTGCTATGATACATGAACACCAAAACAGACAAGGCTTTGGCCAAACTTGTGTATATAAAAAAATCTTTTAAATAGCACACTCACTTGGGGTATACAGAAGAAAGTATAAGGTATTAGCTGTTCATCCAAGAACTTGAGCCAGCAGAACAGCACTAAATTTCCAAGGCAAATGCAGGGGCACCCATGGGGCTGGGGTGAGGCGACTGTAGGCTTTGTGAGGCCTTAGGCAAAACTTAGACATGAGGCCCCACTCACACCCATAATGGAAAATATTGTAAGCAATAAAAATTAACTGTATAAACTGCATATAACCTTATGCCGCATACAGACGATCAATATTTCCGACAACAAATGTTCGATGTGAGCTTTTTGTCGGAAATTCCTACAGTGTGTATGCTCCATTGGACATTTGCTGTGTGAATTTTCGACAACAACTGTTTGAGAGCTGGTTCTCAAATTTTATGACAAAAAAACTTGTTGTCGGAAATTCTGAGCGTGTGTACACAATTTCCGACGCACAAAATACCACGCATGCTCTGAATCAAGTACGAGACAGAAGCACTCGGTCTGGTAAAACTAGCATTCGTAATGGAGATAGCACATTCGTCACGCTGCAAAGTTTTTAATCTTTCAATGCAGAGCATTCTCTTCTTCTTTATAATGCTAGAATAATGAAGTAGTTTTGCTACTGATATTTACACAGAGTTCTGACAAACTGATTTCTTTATTATTTCTCGTGATCTCCTGAATAATCTTTTCTTTTTTTTTTTTTCGCCATATCTCTAGAATGTTTCTAATTTTTTTTATATAGTGATCTACTTTTTTTTTTTTTTTTTTAATCAAGATCTCCTGAATTATTTTTTTTTAGTAATCTCCATAATATTTTTTGTCATTTTGTGTGTCAAGTTACCATAACACCATTATTATCTTGTATTTTTTAACCTCAAAGAGGTTGGTTGGTGTTGGTGTCCCTTGTTAATTTGACATTGTATTTTTGAAATGTACCTGCCTACTCACAAACAAACTGTCCTTTTTGAACTAAAACACACAGCCAAGGATTTTTCAAAAAAAAATTATAAATTTATTAGGGGTCATAACAAAATAAAGAGGAAGGCAATACTGGGTAAAGTGTTGAAGTTGGCAAAGCCTTTGTACCCCAGGGCAGACATCAATTATTTGACAAGCAAAATTGGTAGCATGAGGAGTCAAGAACACAATACGGTCAAGGACTCCGAGAGGTCGGGAGCAGCAGCAGGTGACATATATGTCCCGAGGCTGTGGTCTTACAACAGCCTGCATCTTTTTTTCCAGACCAGACCAAACCCAGGCCATCACTTTCTTGTCTTCCTTCCACGCTTCCTTCCAAGGTATGGCTGTGGTGTTGGAATTGTGTCAGGAGGTGGAGGAGGAGTATGGTTCAACTCACATACATTACTTTTTTTTGTGAGTTCACCCATCACCCCCTTATTTAGGACCTAAAATATGAGCTCCTCACTGATGAGGCGTTGGCCCACCTCCATTTCCTGTATCTTACTAGCCATCATAGATGCAAAAGCCTCTTGAACACTGGGGGTTGTTGTGAGGACCACAGTAGCCTGCCGAATCAAACCAAGCGCCGACTCCTCCCCGTTCTTCCCCTTCCTGGACCTTTTTTTTGGAAGGCGGAGGGAAGGAACCTGTGATTCGGTCAGGCTACTGGGCACGGCCACCTCCTGGCTGCCACTTTCCCTGGTCACCTCCTGGCTGCCACTTTCCACGGCCTCCTCCTGGCTGAGACTTACCTGTGTATGAAAATTGAACATATTTTTTGTTTTTTGGTCATCAATCGCACACAATTTTGAGCTCATGACTGTTGCAAATTGAATGTTATCAAATAGAAAAGACTATCCTTCTCACCCCAGCATTTTTCATTCTTGTCCCAATCCTTTTGGCTACTACTGTCTATTGATATGTAAACCACTTTGTTAAATCTGAAATTAGTGATCAATAACATCTAGTTAACATCATTACATTTTTGTCAAGAAATATGTTGCTATACCTGGCTCAAGCTGGGCTACTCCATATCTTCTTCCTGGGTGGAAGGCCCAGGTTGTACGTCGGAAGCCTCATCTGAGGTGGAAGGAAGAGTGGAAGGAAGGGTTGAGAGTGATTGCCTGATTTCAGTCTCGTCTGACAAAAACTGCACTCTGTTGTAGTACCAAAGCCTGGGGACAAATATGTCATCTGCTGCTGCTCCTGATCTCATGGATCCTGGACCTTCTTGCTCTCCCTATTATATGTGCTCCTCAGGCCACCAATTTTGCACTTCAAATAGTTAATGTTTGCCGTGGAAATCACTGGCTTCACCAATTCCAACAGTTGATCTAGTGCTGCCTTCCTCTTTAGTTTATTATTATAAAATGGGTGTTTCACTTGCCACAGACATGGCAGTTCTCAGTATTTATCAATGAAGTTGGGGAGGAAATCATGGTCATTGAATTTATCCATATTCTCTGCAAGACACAACACAAGACAAACCCTAATGTCAGGCTAAACTCTCATAATCTTGTCCCAATATAGGCCTCAATCTATAAGCAGTGTAGGTCACTGATGCCCCAAGTTAAATTTGTACCTTCATTAGCACGATCAGCGCTTAAGCTACTCCGTCCTCCGCTCACAGATCGTACGTACGATGCACGCGTGTTATGATTTATATACACTGCGCATGCATGAAACTCCACTCCTGACCTTCTTTCTAGTATATTCCCCACCCTTCTCTTTTGGTGCAGTGGGAGAGCACGTGGTGGAGACAGAGCAGGTGCATGCAGAGGAGAGCAGCAATGACAAGGAAAGCCCGGAGCCAGAAACGTCCCGATCCAGGAGATTTAAGGCCTTTGTTGCGATGGTGGACATCTTGAAGATGGCCGACTATACGGGAAATATGGACCGTACAGAAACCCAAATGTGAGAAAGGCCAAAATCATGACTAAAGCTGTGAAAAGTCTGCAGAAGAATTTTGGGGTATGACGATCTAAGGAGCAGCTGAGGAAACGATGGTCAGACCTCAAATTGAGGGAGCAGGATTAATACAGAAGGATCAATAGAGTGCTGCAAAAAAGCAAGTATTTTGTTGTGTGTTCCTATTATTATTATTATTACTTGCATGCTGCTCCATGTGCTTTTCGTTACTGTTGTACAGTTTAAAATGGCGTTTAAAATGGCAAGTTTCCGGTTCGTGGGGACAGTAATCGTTCGTAGTAAACATTGTTTGTTTGCCCACTGATACAATGTTTTTGACAGATGCAGGTTAACTACATTTTTTCAGGCCTATTTGTATTAAAATAAGTTTATTACATTGTTGTCTAGATGTGTTTTAACTAGAATGAAATACAAACTTGATTCAGTATAAGGAGAAGACACTCAGCAGCTGTTTACACATCTGGATGCAGGAGCACTAGTGTGGGACACCAGAACACCCTTTTTAGGGTGTCCCACACAGGTGCTCCAGTGGATATTAGGGGTGTCTCCATGCGTGATACTTTACCAGAAAAGGTAAGTATTCCAGCTTGAAGAAAGGGGAAAAAAACATGTCTTCAGCTTGGAACTCTGCCAAAACAGACAATTCTATGACACTTCCAAGCAATGTTTCATATTCCTATTTCTTGCCTCAAATCTCTGTGTGCTAAGTATACCTTTTTTTTTATTCACATAGGGGAGAAAAGACTCGGGACATCAGAGGACACCAAGAACACCACATCTCCTAAAGAAGGGTAAATCCCCACACCACAACCTGAGGATGTGGATTCCGAGGTACATGAATTGGGCGAAATGGTGACCACAACAGGCAAGTGTCTGAGACCACAGCTTCGGGTAATAGATGTATGCATGCATATGTATAATACATGGTGTATTTTTTAGGTGATGTGGATGTTGTGGAAGAAGAAACTCATTTCACCAGTACAAGTGCACACGTCCTCATTGGGGAGATCATGGTGTGCAATCGTAATTTAGAAAAGATAAAAGAAAACATCAATGATGTTCAACAAAAAATGAAGAACATCATTGATGTTTTAGGCAGAATCTAAAACACACAAAAATTGCACCGTTTTGTCTTGTAATTTGTTCTTTTAAATCAAGTTTTAAAGTAATTTGAAAGCCAAATTTTGAAGATGCACAGTGTGTCAACATGTGCTATCTGCCATCACAGGATATCAATGTACGCATTTTGTGGGTGCAACCCCTTCCTCGCAACTTAAGTGGGTGAGAAGAAGGGGTTGCAGCCCCGGAACATGTCCATTGATCCCCCATGATGGGAGCTAGCACATGTTGACATTAGGCATGGGATCAGGAGAGGAATCCACATTTTGACTCGTAATTTGTGTGCATCTTCAAAATTTGGCTTTTACAGGGATGACATCACCCCACCTGATGAAGGCAAGATCAACACAGTTTGGACATACTAATGTCTGATATTGCCTTCACTTTTTCAAAGTTAAACTGTGTAAGTTCCTGAGTTGTGTATGTTATTATGGTTTTAAACATGCCTGTTTAACCAAAAAAAGGCTATTTCCAATGTCAAACCTAAAAATGTTATACACCAAAGATGTTGGTTTGTTCAAAAACCCTTTTCTAACGCACATGTGAATGTGCACGGAGTAAAATCTTTTATACTCAAGAATGTGTGGCTTCTTATTTCAATGCTCAATACCAGTTTTTTTGAGTAAGTAGTAGTTTACAGTGACAATGGGGGTATTTACTAAAGACAAATCCATTTTGCACTACAAGTGCACTTTCAGTGCAGTTTCAGTGCACTTTCAAGTGCACTTGCAATGATGGGGGCCCTGTCCTCAGGTGGGAGGATGGGGCCCCTAACTCTACGAGAGATAATTTGGCCCCTGTCCCCAGGGGAGATGATGGGGCCCCTGTCCCCAGGGGAGATGGGGTTCCAGACCCCAGGGAAGATGGCAGGGGCCCTGTCCCCAGGGGAGATGATGGGGTCCCTGTCCCCAGGGAAGATGATGGGGGGGCCCTGTCCCCAGGGAAGATGATGGGGGGTCCTGACCCCAGGGAAGATGATGGGGGCCCCTGTCCCCAGGGGAGGAGGGGTGGGGTATGGGATGGTGTGAGGATAATATGGGGTCAGCTCACTCACCATAACCAAGCTGCAGGGCACTCATCCATGGTTGCTTGGACTCTCTCCAGCAGCAGCACAGACAGGGTGATCAGCATATCTCCAAGGCAAGAGAGATCTGTGTATGATGGGGGGAGGAGGTGGGGGCTGGCAGACAAGCCTGCAGTGTCCTCTGGCTCTCATAGGGCTGCTGCACATGTGTACTTAAACGTCCTTAGCGCAGGGGAAGTATGCAGAGCATCTCTGGAGCACTGCAGAAAGGAATGGATGCAGCCGATTTGGGTTGGAGGGACTCTGGCTGGAGAGGACACTGAGCTGAGTGGCACTGCATTAAGCAGGAGAGAGGAACCCGGAGGAGCTGGCCAAGGAAAAGGACAGGGCATGAGAAACATAGCAGCCAGTGCAATAGAGCAGGGAGCTCTGCTACAGAGCCAGCTCTTCAATTAGGCAAATTAGATGTCCGCGGGGCCCCTTTGAGTGCGAGGCCTTAGGCGGTGGGTGGCCTAATTAGCCTAATTAGAGAGCCCCTTCTGGGGCTGAGGGAGCAATCCTAGACAATCTACTGTTTTTCCTGTAAGGCCCAAACTGCTTGTGCATTGGAACCCTCTGTGAGAATGTATACGTCTTATTTATTCCCTGTTAGAATAATCAGTGGAGCATAATTGATCATTAAACAGGGCAGACAGCATTTTTTGCATCTTTTGCTGGGGACTATAGGTGCCTGACCCCCCCCCCCCCCCCCCGGGACACAACCTGACATGCATTATCTTGTACAGCCACAGGACCTCATTTGCAAATAACAGGCAGACAGGCAGGAAAAGTTTCCTGTATATCCATGTACCTTTGGAGAACATGTTAGCTTTTGAGCGAAAGCCTTAAAGTGGTTATAACCCCCACCCCCCCCCCAAAAAAAAAGAATGCACCTATTCCTTTAAAGCATGATCAGTAGCATAGTGCTACTATGTAATTTGTCCTTTTTTTTATTCTAAAATACCTGGTTGATCCTGCCTGTTCCTGTATCCCCCTGTGTGTGCTGACCACGGTAATTATGGGTTCTGATTCAAGATTACCGTGGTCAGGTTATACAGTATGCCTCTGTCATCCTGCACTGTTCTGAGTGTCTCTCCCTTGTCTACAGAGCTGATCTCTCTGCCCCTCCCCTCCTGCCTCTATTCTGAAGTATTACATACCACAATTACTTGTATCCTCTCTGTTTTAGCAAAATATTCAGTGCATTATGACAGTTTATTTAAATTATAATCCTAAATACCTTTTTGCACAGCTCCTCTGTGTGGTCACATGATCTAAATACAAATAAATACAAATCATGAATAAAGCATATTCATATTTTAGAATGGCCCAGTCAAAGTCCTTCCTTAAATCCAATTGGGAATCTGTGGAAACTTGTGAGTCACTTGAAAACCATCACCACAACTGTTTACAAGTTCAGCATACCACATTGGATGGATTATTATTATTTTTTACTTTTTGCTATAATAAATATCCCCCAAAAATATATAAAAAACATTTTTTCCTCAGTTTAGGCCGATACATATTCTTCTACATATTTTTGGTAAAAAAAATTGCAATAAGCTTTTTTGTTCATTGGTTTGCGCAAAAGTTATAGCACCTACAAAATAGGGGATATTTTTATGGCATTTTTATTCATTTTCTTTACTAGTAATGGCGGCGATCAGCGATTTTTATCGTGACTGCGACATTATGGCGGGCACATCGGACACTTTTGGTGTGACTTTGGGACCATTCTCATTTCTACAGCGATCAGTGCAATTAAAAATGCATTGATTACTGTGTAAATGTGACTGGCAGTAAAGGGGTTAACCACTAGGGGGCAGTAAAAGGGTTAAGTGTGTCCTAGGGAGTGATTCTAACTGTGGGGTGGTGTGGCTATGTGTGACATGACACTGATCACCAATTCCAATTACAGGGAGCTGTGATCAGTGTCCTGTCACTAGGCAGAATGGGAAAATGCTTGTTTACATAAGCATTTCCCCGTTCTTCCTCTCCATGAGATGATTGCGGGTATCCCCACGGACATCGGGTCCGCGGGACCCGCGATCATGCTCACGGAGGTCGCGGCGGGCAAACCGCTTCTTAAAGGGCAACATACAGGTACGTTAATCTGCCTGTATGTGCCCTTCTACCCACGTATATTGGCATGAGATGGTCGGCAAACGGTTAAGGAGCAGCGTTGAGTTTAATTTAATTTTTTTGCATTCATTGGAGTCTTTCACCTTTCACTCTAGCAGCAGCCCTATCATAATAGCACATATATTTTTTAAATTCTTATTTCCATAGCACGGGTTCTTTCTTTCCTTTTTTCTATCAAATAAAAACCTATTAAAATACATTTATATTTTTGGTTGTAACATGACAAAATGTGGAAAATTTCAAGGGGTATGAATACTTTTTCAAGGCACTGTACATACTGTAACCTATTTTTTAAATTTGTCTAAAAGCAACCAATTTATTAATTTATACAAAATGTGTTATTAAGTAAAATAGATGTGTCTTCCTGACCCACCAGGAAATAGAATGGCCAATTACATAGGGGGAAACAAATAAATAAACTGCCTGCAGGTCAAATATAAAGTTCAAAAATATGCAGGTTAATATGAAGGTCACAAAACAAACAAAACACATCATGGGTATTAGTTCTATAAATTAATATATGGGAATATAAATAAAAAATCTAGAAAACAAATACAGAATAAAAATTTATTAGAAGGGGCGCATGCATGGATATGGAAGATAGCGGATGTGTAATCCCTTTGCTCTGCTGCACTGCTACATTTCTCTGCTTCTGTACAGCACACAACAGCAGACACCAGCCCCGGAGCATCCGTATCTGACAGAGCACCATTCAGGGATCTCTATGGGAATAATAGGGTGACAAAAGCCCACAGCTTCACCCTCCAGGGCAGTGTTTTTCAACTCCAGTCCTCAAGACACCCCAACTGGTCATGTTTTCAGCCTTACCATTATTTTGCATAGGTGATTTGATCACTTTCACTGTCTTAGTAATTACCACAGCCGTTTCATCTGAGGGAAATCCTGAAAAGATGACCTGCTGGGGCACCTTGAGGACTGGAGTTGAGAAACACTGCTCCAGGGAACAGCAGCCTGCGAGCATGGAGTGATACCTGACAAGGCATGCATCCCCAGTCTTGAATAAGCTGGCTTCCCCGGAAGAACATACAGTACTCCTTGACCCCACAGAGGAAGTAACCACAATCCTGCTGGCTAATTCACCCCCTTGAGTGCCATATCTGATGGCAGACATATTATATGAAAAGCTCTATACCCTGTTACAGAATATCACATGTACTATATCCACTGAAGTGGGGAAAATAGCCCAAAAAGTATGGGGTGAAAAAGCTTTAAGTGGTGGGATTACAGACCACTTGGAAACTAAAGTTGATAATTTAAATTAATATGTCCATGTCTTACAGGAAGACAACCTCCCTTTGAAACACAATTTCAAGAAGATTTAGAGATCTGGTGGGCTTATTCACAGTCTTACCTGGACATAGACTGGCATATGGACTGTGCACATTGTTCTCTAGGCCCTAAGCCATCAGCAGGTGCATGCTCCAGGGACATTATTGTCCACTTTCATTATTATGACACCAAAGCAACTCTACTAAATTCTAACCACAACAGGTCAAATAAGTCAGTGATTGATTACAAAGGGGAGAAAATGCAATTTTTTTGTGATGTATCACCTATCTCACTCACCAAACAACATTCACTGAGACCCATAACATTATATCTGTAAAAGCACCTCATTTTCTGTCACCGGGGATTCCCCTTTAGACTCATAGTGACCAAAAAAGGGGCTCAACACAGCACATGGGATCTTTAAGAAGGTGAGGCCTTCCTCAAACACCTGGAACTTCCACCTTTGCCTGAAAAGACACTTGCAGTTCCTATCCTACGACCATGACCCGTAACAAGCTCAAGTAAGACACAGACACCCCAAGTCGAAGAAATACTTGCCAGCCTCTCAATGTACCTCACTGCCTCCACTTCTTCCATGAGACTGATGGGTAAGCGGATATGTTACATCCACTCTTGCCATGCTGAGGCTTTTCACCCTCATATCCTTATGCTTTATGCCGCGTACACACAATTTCCGTCAAAACAAGTGTGATGGGAGCTTTTGGTTGGCTATTCCAACCGTGTGTATGCTCCATCCAACTTGTTCTGTCTGAATTTCCGCCAGCAAAAGATTGAGAGCTGTTCTATATTTTTCCGATGGAAAAAGCTCTTGACGGAAATTCCATTCGTCTTTATGCAATTCTGACACGCAAAAAAATCACGCATGCTCAGAAACAATTTGACACATGCTCGGAAGCATTGAACTTCATTTTCTCGGCTCGTTGTAGTGTTGTATGTCACCGCATTCTTGACAGACAGTCAAAAGTTCAGAGAACTTTTGTGTGACCGTGTGTATGCAAGCCAAGCTTGAGCGTAATTCTGTCGGCAAAACCATCCAAGATTTTTCAGACGGAAATTCCGCTCATGTGTACGGGGCATTAGAGTATTAGAGTAGTTAAACATCATATGTACTGCTCGAGCGCCTGATTGGTCCTCTCCATTTGCCCATTGGTTTGGAGGGTGATAGGCAGATGACAAGGATCATTCAATCGTAGGAATTTCACACAGAGTCTTCCAGAATTGAGAAGTAAATTGGACCCCCCGATCGGAGATGATGTTCGTGGGGACCCCATTAAGTCCTACAATTTCTCTGATGAATACCTGAGCCATCTCCATGGCCGAGGTAATGTTCTTCAGAGGCAGAAAATGAGTCATTTTGGACAGGCGGTCTACTACTACGAAGATAGCAACAAGTAACACCAGCACTAAAACATGGCTATCTGTGAATGGGGAGGAAAGGGCATAGTTAACGACATGGGATCTGAATCCAGTGTGCTGGACGGCAGCCATCACTGAAGGGTATGGATAGAGAGTGTACAACAAAACAAACAGACCAGCGCTCAATGGGTTGAAGAGTAAACACAGTCTCACAGCGGATAGTTGACAATGATTAGTCCTAGTTTATTCAGTAATGCATGTAAAAGAACAATTCTGTTGTCAGACAGGAAGGGATATGAGGTAGGTAAAAAAGAAATCAACAGCTTACAGTTTCACAGAAGATCCATGGAGCAGCAAGGAGCTGATGGCATTGGGGTTTACAAAAACCTCCTGCAGCATGGGGGAGCACCAATACCCCTGCTGCACTCCGGCTGAATGTGGAACACGCTCACCAGTGTGTGGAGAAGGGCTGGACATGCTGGAGAAGAAAGCGAAGATGATTGACAGCGGGAAGGTGGAGACCCAAACTGTAAGCTGCACGTGGCTGGGACGCCAAGTCCGCTGGCGTACTGGCAGATGGAAGGGAGAGAGCCGTGTTGCTGCAGTGTGGATGACGCTATACGTTCACAGCATCTAAAGCCCATTGGATGTGAATCCCAGCTGCGTGGGAGTGTCCCAAAGCGATGTAGACCTCAGGGAGATGGAAAAACAGGGCTGGATGGGCCAATGTGTACGTTAGTCAGCGTTGCTGGGGCTCTAGGGATGCTGGTCGTTGGAGAACCTCATGGACCTGGATGATCTGTTAGCTGTGGTGGTTGCCTTGGCCAAGCATCCCCAGAACCCCAGCAATGTCCCAGCCACGTGCAACTTACAGTTCGGGTCTCCACCTTCCCGCTGTCAATCATCTTCACTTTCTCCTCCAGCACATCCAGCCCTTCCCCACACGCTGGTGACCATGATTTTTCATGGTCTGTCAAGAACTGGTAGTGGTCAGAGTAGATCCCAGGCTCAGTTCTTAGTACTCTTACTCGGGATACAGACGGAACATGAATTCATGTACCTCTTGCAACTCCCTTCTAGGTCTGGCCGCCAGAACGTGCGCTGCAGAGGAACGAGTGTCTTGTGGACTCCAAAAGTAGACTGAGAAAGAAAAAAGTGTGCTGTTTAACCTGTTATGGACCGCCCCATGCAGATATACATGATTTTGTGCACTGGGTCTGGGGTGCGTGAACGCGCCACCAGCAACCCGCTTCCACTGTGATTGGACACAGTGGGAGCCAATCAGCAGGTCCAGCAGATGCAATGTCCATTGGGACTTGCTGATCATTCTCAGGAGAGGCAGGACAGGGGTCTGCCTATGTAAACAAAGCAGACCGCCGTTCTGTGAGAGGGGAAGATGGAGATCTTGTGCTCCTGCTAGATCTGGACATGCCTGCAGAATACCATCCCCCCCTGAAAGACTGGAGGCAGCCTCACAGGATAAGTCATTGCCCCCGTCAGGCTTTGCAGCCTCTCCCAATGTTGCAGCCCCTGATTATGTCACTGAAGACACTATGAGAGCTGCATTAGATGGTTTAGAAGGAAGGATTGCTACTTTAATCACAACTTCCTTAAAGAGTAGCAGAAAATGGGTTAGATCCCCTGCCTCTGCTCTAGGTTTCTTATCGGATGAGCAATCTGATAATGATGAAGTATCCCTATCCAGGGATGGGGATCAGGAGCAGTCGGACAATTCAGGGGATGAGGAGAAGCTCTCTTGTTCCTCTCAGGCCCTCAAGGTGCAGGTGCAATATTATACTGAGTTGGTGCGTGCCACATACAAATTGCCCTCTGCTGAGGCTGCCATATCCTCTGTTTCCTCCTTGGGATCCCAGAAATCCCCACAGGTTGCGTATACCTTCCCAATTCATCCCTTGCTGGAGAAATTGTTGTATGAGAACTGGGTTCACCCAGATAAGCTATTTTCTCCTCCTAAGAAGTTTTCCCTTTTTTATCCGGTAGAGTAAAAATTCACCAAGAAATGGGGGGTGCCAGCAATTGATGTTTCCTGTGTGAATAAGAGCCTGACCTGCCCTGTGGACAATGCCCAGGGGTTCAAAGATCCAACTGACAAAATGCTGGAATCTTTATTTAAAGCCTCCTTTTCTATGGCTGGCGCTGTGGTCCAACCTGCAGTTGCAGCAGTTGGCATGTGCCAATTCCTAAAGGAACAAATGAGGCAGGTGGTTAACCTCCTCCCCAATGAACAGGTCGAGGTTTATGCAGACCTTCCTAAGGCCTTATGTTGTGCGGTTTATGCCATTATTGATTCTGTTCAGCAAGCATCCCGCCTTACTCTCCTGTTGGTACACATGCGCAGGTCCCTTTGGCTTAAGCATTGGGCAGCTGAGGCTTCATGCAAAAGATTTTTGACTGGGTTCCCATTTCATGGGGAACGCTTGTTTGGGGATGATTTGGACAAATATATCCAGAGGATTACCGGGGGCAAGACCACTTTGTTGCTGGTTAAGAAGAAGAGTAAAAGTCCCTCATTTAGATGTTCTCTTTCCCCAGTCCCTGGAGCCTCGACCTCCAGGCAGTGGCGATGGCCTCCCCAGTCCAATACTAGGGGAAAGGTCCAAAGGCCAGGCCCAAGGGCAGAAAAAGTCTTGGGGTCCAAGATCTGTTAAGCAGAACCCCAAAGGCTCCTTTAGAAGAGGCGCCCGAGCTCGGCCGAGTGGGGGGAATTCTGCTGCGGATTGCAGACGCCTGGCAAGAAGAGGTTCAGGACAAATGGGTAACCTCTACAGTGTCTCTGGGCTACAAGCTGGAGTTTCAGGATCTTCCTCCATCCCACTTTCTAAGGTCAAGAGTCTCCAAAGATCCAGAAAAAAGGAGGCCCTCGCTTCTGGCCTTAGAACGCCTGTTATCCCAAGGGGTGATTACAGAAGTATCCCCAGAAGAGCAAGGCTCGGGGTTCTACTCAAACCTCTTTACGGTTCCAAAACCAAACGGGGATGTCAGACCTATTCCAGATCTAAAAGACCTGAATCAGTTACTAATCATTCCTTCTTTCCGCATGGAGTCAATCCACTCAGTGGTTTCCACCCTTCAGGGAGGAGAGTTTCTGACATTGATAGACATCAAAGATGCATATTTACATGTGCCAATTTTCCCAGCTCACCAAAGGTTTCTGAGGTTTACGGTGGAGCTGCTCCACTTCCAGTTTGTGGCTCTACCTTTCGGTCTTGCTACCACACCTCAGGTGTTTACGAAGGTTCTAGCCCCACCCCTGGCAAAGCTAAGGGCTCGAGGCATAGCAGTAACAGCTTATCTGGACGATTTGATACTCGTAGAACAGTCCGTAGCACGTTTAGACCGCAATGTGCTCAGCACAGTGAAGAATTTAGAGTACCTAGGCTGGGTCCCCAATCAAGAAAAATCCTCCTTATAGCCCCTAAAAAGGCTGGAATACTTGGACATGGTCATAGACATAGTCCAAAGCAGAGTATTCTTACCCAAGTCAAAAGCCAAAGCCATAAAGGATTTGGTCCTAGTAGTCAAAATAAAGAAAAATCCTTCCATTCGACTATGTATGAGGTTATTAGGAAAAATGGTAGCCTCATTCGAGGCTGTCCCTTACGCCCAGTTTCACTCAAGACCTTTACAGAGCAGCATGCTATCTGCCTGGAACAAGAGAGTTCAAGCCTTGGATCTTCCAATGTGCCTGTCACCATGGGTACGCCAGAGCCTCAATTGGTGGTTACTAACCAAGAATCTACTGAAAGGAAAATCCTTTGTGCCAGTTACTTGGAAGGTCGTAACCACAGATGCCAGCCTTGTAGGCTGGGGAGCAGTTCTGGAAGAAGCCTCTTCCCAGGGAAGATGGTCCAGAGCCAAAGGGCTCCATCAACATTCTGGAGATTCAGGCAATTTGTCTGGCCCTCAGGGCCTGGACTTACAGGTTGCAAGGCTGTCCTGTCTGAAAACAGTCAGACAACGCTACAGCAGTGGCCTATATCAATCACCAAGGGGGCACCAAGAGTCTGGATGCCAAGAAGGAGGTGAATCACATTTTTACATGGGCAGAAAGGCATGTTCCCTGCTTGTCTGCTGTCTTCATTCTAGGGGTAGATGGCAGGCGGATTTCCTGAGCCACCAGCAGCTGTGTCCAGGAGAATGGTCTCTACACCCCAACATATTTCGGACCATATGTCCGAAATGGGGTACCCTGGATGTAGATCTGTTGGCTTCCAGGTTCAACAAGAAACTGGACAACTTTGTGTCAAGAACAAGGAATCTGCTGGAATAAGGGTCAGACGCCTTAGCGATTCAGTGGGATCAGTACTTCTGATCTATGCCTTCCCTCCAGTCCGCTTCTCCCGCGATTCCTTCAGAGGGTCAAAAAAGCAAGAGAAGCTGGTAACTCTGGTGGCCCCGGCTTGGCCCAGGCGACCTTGGTATGCAGAGATCGTAAAGATGGCAGAGGAAAGACCTTGGGTAATTCCGCTATGCCCAGATCTACTCTCACAGGGCCCAATATTCCATCCTGCCTTACGAGTCTGAATTTGATGGTTTGGCTGTTGAGAACCACATCCTGAAGAGCCGTGGGCTCTCGGGTGCAGTCCTATCCACTTTGGTTAATGCTAGGAAGCCGGCCTCCAGGCTCATCTATTACAGAATCTGAAAGGCATATGTTTCCTGGTGTGAATCCAGGGGGTGGCATCCTAGAAGGTATGCCATTAGCAGGATTCTTGCCTTTCTTCAATTAGGCGTAGAAATGAGGCTGGCCTTGAGCACTATCAAGGGCCAGATCTCGGCCTTGATCCGGGCCTTTGTTCAAGGGGCACTGCTCTTGTATCCGCCGCTTAATCCTCCCGTGTGCCCATGGGATTTACATTTTGGTTTTGTCTGTTCTACAGAAACAACCTTTTGAACCATTGCACCATGCTCCTTTGGTTCTTTTGACAAGTAAATAGTTTTTTCTTGTAACCATATCCTCAGCTAGGAGGGTATCGGAATTAGCAGCTCATTCATGTAAGGAGGACAATAAGTAGCAGCGCTAGACCTACTTTTGAATAAAAAAACATACCAACAGTGTTTTACAATGTGCAGTATCAAAAAATGTGAAAACTATATAAAATAAAAGTCCATCTTCATAAGATAGGCAGTGCTCAAACAATTATCCGGAAAGTGAGTGTAGTTCAATTGGTTGAATACATCCTCCACCGCAACACCAATGATACACCACACAAAATGCTCGCTTACCGGGCGGCAAGCAAGCATTTTGTGTGGTGTATCTCTGGTGTTGCAGTGGAGGATGTATTCAACCAATTGAACTACACTCACTTTCCGGATAATTGTTTGAGCACTGCCTATCTTATGAAGATGGACTTTTATTTTATATAGTTTTCACATTTTTTGATACTGCACATTGTAAAACACTGTTGGTATGTTTTTTATTCAAAAGTAGGTCTAGCGCTGCTACTTATTGTCCTATTTACGTTTGTGTGTATCTCACTCTTAGCAGCTGCTTTTTTAGTTTTTTATTTTATATTATATGTAAAATTTTGCATTTCATTATTTTATTCACTTTAGGGCTCCTTCACACGGGGCAGATCAGTCACGATCCGCCCCGTGAACATCTGCTTGCTCAGCGGGGATCGCTCCGCCGATCCCCGCTGAGCAGGAAGATGACAGGTGCATTGCTGCACACTGTGCAGCGACGGACCTGTCAGAGCGCCGCTCTCCCCTATGGGGGGATCGGATGATGACGGTCCGTAGTGTCCGTCGTCACCCGATCCGATCCGAAAATGGATGGAAAAGTAGGTTTTCCTCCGTTACACTTTTCGGATCGGAGCGGGTCGGATGTCAGCGGACATGTCACCGCTGAACTTCCGACGCTCCATAGGGATGAATGTATGTCCGTTTTTCATCCGAAAATGGAAGGATGAAAAACGGACATATGGATCGTCCGTGTGAAAGAGGCCTTAAGGTTTAAGAATAATTTATCTATAGCGCGGTATTTTTTGCATAATCTTTCATGTAAGGAGCCATATTTGATTTTTCACGAAGACAGGGTGGTGTTGCGTCCTCACCCGACCTTTTTGCCTAAAGTGGTTTCAGGATTCCATCTGAATCAAGATGTCCTACCATCCTTTTTTCCAGATCCGCAGTCCGCAGAGGAGAAGTTGTTACACTCTTTAGATGTTGTAAGAGCAGTCAAAATCTATCTGCAAATCTATCTCTAGATGGATTTGACAGGTTATTACTCAGGCTTATGGTTTGAAGAAGAAAATTCCTCCTTTTTCAGGTTAAAGCGCACTCGACTAGAGCAGTTAGTGCTTCTTGGGCAGTGCATCACCAGGCCTCCATGGCTCAGATCTGCAAGTCTGCAACTTGATCTTCGGTCCATACATTCACCAGATTCTATCAAGTGGATGTAAGAGAGCATGAGGATGCCGCCTTCGGGCGTTGTGTGCTGCAGGCAGCCGTGTAGGTCCTCACGTCCGATGGCAGTCTGTGTTTCTGATCTGTGTCTCCCTCCCCTCAAATTTGGGCATTGCTTTGGGACATCCCACTTAGTAATTATCAAAGGCTCTGTGTCCTGTGATGTATGAACAAGAAAATAGGATTTATAAAACAGCTTATAAAAAAAATTGTGAAAAAACTGTGCTGTCTTATACAAATAGTGGTAGCTGCCAGCACATCAGATAATCTGTGAATAAGTGAACAAATAAAGTAGTATAGTGCAGCGCTGATGAAGATGAAATAAGCAATAAAATTATACCAATATAAAGTGAATATGATAAATGAATATTCAAAACAAAAATACACAGCAATAAAATATCACAACGATAATGATAAAATAGTATAAGCCAACAGTGTCCGTGCATATAACGTGCATAAAGTCCATACATGACATCAAATATAGTGACTGTGAATCTGTGTGAACTGGTTGTCTGTAGATAATCCACCACCGTAAGGAAAGGGGCTTACCAGACCGGTTGAACCCAACTAGGCATATGCCTGATGAGTCAACCAAGCTTTTGGTGTAACACACCCAAGAAGGTACAGAAACCACGATCTTCCAAAATAGACATCAGTAGCTGTCTACCATAGGAATAGTGACCGGAATTCGTGAGCGATTCCTCTCAATATGACATATGGCAAAAGGAGAAAAAATAGGGCCACATAGTGTAATACTGTAAAATATAAAGCATTTATTGAAAAATGATAAAATGGCTCACATTTGAGAAGACATTTGTAACGACCCCCTGCTCACTCGGTTCCACTCTCCTGACACTCCGCTGCGGCTATTGAATCAGATTGCAGATCGCAACATCTGATGGTTCGGTCATCCGATGCTCCGGGATTCGAACTACAGCTATGTGCCGTTCTTTTTTTTTTTTTTTTTCCACTCACTTTCTTGTATAGCGAGACAACAATCAACTTAACTTTTCCGTTCATATACGTCTCTCTTATTCTATTTTTCACATCACTGTGGCTGATTTTCATAACAGTAAAAAAAGATGAAAGGGATGGAAAGGATACAATTCCCAACAAATATTGTAATCCCCCTGTCCCTATATGACCCTTCTCCTTCCTTCTCCCTTCCAGGATTTGTATTTTAAAAAATTCAACCTTTATTATATTGTCTCAATTACCCATATCCCTTAATTATTTAAACTATTTCTTCCCCCCCCCCCTCCCCTTGTGCAATACTCCTTCCATAAATAACTCTGCTAGATCCTGATTTTCTATGCATAGCTTGCTAGCATGATTTTTTAAACTCTCTCCAACACTTCCATTTGTCTTTCCTCCCCTCACACATTTCTTCCTTGTTACCATAGAACCTGTCCATGATATAGGTTTCTTCCACGGCATTTATCCACTCCCATATCTGTGGACCTTCTTTTTCCCTCCAATTTTTAGGGATTAATTTTTTTGCTGCGTTAATTAAGTGTGGCACCAACGAGGCTTTATATTGTTTCTCATTCTCGTCAATGCCATGGAAGAGCACCGACCATGGCTCTTTTTTCACCTCTTTCCCAGTAATCTCTTTGACCATGCTTAATACCTTTTCCCAATATTTTTGAATCTTCGGGCACTTCCACCATAAATGTGCCATTGTGCCTACCTCCTTGCATCCTCTCCAGCAGTCTGCCGACGTCTCTTTTTGATATTTACTGGCCCTATCTGGTGTTACATACCACCTCACTAAGCACTTATAGTTCATCTTAGCTGTTTTTGCATCTATCGCCGAACTGTGGGTAAGGTTCATAATCTTTTTTATCGTAATTAACTCTGTCTGTGTCCCCAAATCCTTTTCCCATTGTTTAACATTAGTGGGTATCTCTATTTCATCCTCTACTAATAATAATTTATATAATTTTGATATAGTGTTTTTTGTGATTTCTGAGGTGCATAATTTTTCCAACCCCGTCAGTTAACAAACCTTTCTAATTGTGAGTACCTCCATCCATTAATCACCCATGTTTCTGTGTTCTGTTCCAGCTCGTGAAGTATCCTAATTTTCCCTTTGTTTACTATCTCCCTTAATTCCACCTTATCATTCTTTATCCAATTCCCCCCTATACTCACTTTCCCCGGGGAAAAAAAATTGTTATCTTTTAATCTTAATAAAGGTCAGTTATAAGTTTTATTTAACTGCTTATAAATTATATCCCACATCCTAAGTACCACCCGTGTTAACAAATGTGTTTTTTCATCTAACGTTCTATGTTGGGGGGTTCCAAATAATTGCTCCTAACTATGCCTTACTATAAAATTTTTCTATATTTACTCATCTTTTTTCTTGATTATCCCTTGCCCATTCTATCGCTCGTGATGAGATTATTGCTTTGTAGTATGTTACAATATCCGGAGCCGCCAGGCCCCCCCTTTTTTTCTCCTGTCTTAGTGTCTTTAAGGATACCCTCGGCTTTTTGTTTTTCCAAATAATATTTGTTAATATTGTTTTGAGTTTTCTGAGGTAGTACGATGGTAGTCCGATAGGTAACATTTGGAATTTTTGGAAGCAGAGTCATTTTAATAGCGTTTATACGTCCTATCCAGGATATTGGTCTAATCTGTAACTTTCTTCCTTCTTTCCTAATTTCGTCCAGTAGGGGGATATAATTCCTTTTATATATTTTCTCCAGGGAGTTAGCTAGTTTTATTCCTAAATATTTTATCTCTTTTTTCCATATAAATTGAAACTCCTTCTTCAACTTTTCCTCTTCTATTTTTCTTAAATTTATATTTAGAATTTCAGATTTCCCCATATTAATTTTAAAATTTGCTAGATCTCCGTATTGCTTAAACGTTCTAATTAGCTTTGGCAATGTACTCTCAGGGTTAGTTATATAAAAGAGCACGTCATCGGCAAATGCCGATAACTTGTGCTCTTCATTACCCACCTTAAATCCTTTAATATCGGGGTCATTGCGAATTGTTGCGAGGAACGGCTCTAAAGATAGGATAAAAAGGAGTGGGGTCAGCGGGCACCCTTGTCTTGTCCCTCTCTTCATTTCAAAAAATTCTGAGAGTACTCCATTAATCTTAATTGCTGCTCTTGGTTGTCTGTATAAAATTTTTATTCTTTTCAGCATCTTTGGGCTTATTCCCATTTTTTCTAGTGTTTGAAACATGAACCCCCAGTCTACTCTGTCGAACGCCTTTTCAGCGTCGCTCGACAGAAGTAGACCGGGGGTCCCGTCCTCCTTTATCTTCTGAAGAATAAGAAAGGTTCTCACCCCGTGGTCCTTCCCTTCTCTTCTAGCTACGAACCCTACTTGGTCAGGGTGAACTACTGTATTCATTAGTCCTTTCACCCTTTTTGCTAATATTTTTGCATAGATCTTTGTATCTGCATTTAATAGCGATATTGGTCTGTAGCTAGAGCAAAGGGTCACATCCTTTCCTTCCTTTGGGATTACCGTGATCAAAGCCGTTTGCGCCTCCCTACTCAACTCGAAGTCCTTTCCCAGCCCACACATCTTCGGTATCAGAATATCCTTAAATTTTTTATAATAATATGCGGTAAATCCGTCTGGCCCTGGGCTTTTCCCTTGTGCTGTATCAGATAATGCTTCCTTTACTTCTTCTTCCGAAATTGATTCCTCTAAGGCCTCCCTGTCATTCTCCTGAATCTTAGGTATCCCCGCGTTCTTTAAGAATTCCCTTATCTTTTTTTTTCCTTTTTTCTGCCCCCCGTTTTGATCTCCTGCATACAGATCTTTATAATAGTTTTTGAAAGCTTCTCCTATTTCTTTTGTCTCATAAACCATTAAGCCCTGTTTAGACTGTATCTTGCCTATAAAGTTACGAGTTTTTTTTTCCCCTTAGCATTCTGGCCAAATGTTTCCCTGTTTTATCCCCCCAATGATATCTCTCTTTCTCTATTAGGAAGAATTTTTCCTTTGTTTCTTGATCTATCAAGCTTTTCAGTTCTTCCCGTTTGTCTATCAACCTTTGGTATGTTTCTTTATGGAGTCCTCTCTGTTTTTTGTGTTCTTGTTCAATGTTAAATATTTCTGTCGTAAGGTTTCCCATTCTATCTTTCCTTTCTTTTTTTTCCCTAGCTCCCTCTTTTATTAATATTCCCCTTATGTACACCTTATGGGCCTCCCAAACCACAGCCCCTGAGACATCTCCTGTTTCATTTATCTTAAAATATTGTTTGAGTCCCTCTTTCACCCTTTGAGCCACACCCTCATCTGATAATAGGTCCTCATTTATTCTCCATAAGGGGGCTTGTCTCTGAATTTGAGAAATTCACATTTCCATTTCTACGGGGGAATGGTCTGACAGTGTAGTGATTCCTATTTTTGCGTCTACTACCCTTTCTAATAATCCATGTTCTAACAATATGTAGTCCAACCTGGAGTACCTCCGGTGTACAGGGGAGTAAAATGTATAGTCTTTTGATTTACCATTTGTAATCCTCCATATATCTACCAATTGGTTCTCGTAGAACTTCTGTCTGACCCTTCTAAGCTGCTTGTTATTCGTCCCCTGTACTCCGGACGTACTATCCACCGCAGGCTCTAGACATACATTAAGGTCTCCCATTACAATCAGACCCCCTTTCCTAAAGTTTAATAATTTCTCCAGTGTACCTATCAGGAATTTTGCTGTATTTTTATTAGGGGCGTATATACTTGCAATAGTGCATTCCAGTTCCCCCAGTGTCCCCTTTAAAAAAGGAATCTTCCCTCTGTGTCCTGCATTCTACCTTCTAGTTTAAATTGTACATCTCTTGCCATTCCTATTGCCACTCCTCTTGCTCTATTGGAAATTGTATCTCCATAATACCATGTCGGGAAATCCTTAGACCACAATCTGATATTCGACTCATGTGTCAGATGAGTTTCTTGTAATGACACTACTCCTGCCCTTTATCCCTTCAATTCTTTTAGTATTTTGTATCTTTTAGAGGGTGAGTTCAGACCTTTTACATTGTATGTCAAGAATTTAAGTGTTGTCATATTTGTCAAATTTCTGTTTGTTATGCTCCTCTAGCTTAAATCGAGTTATTCCCACTGTTTTTTTTTTCCGCTTGCACCTTGTTTTCCCAGCCGCCCCTTCTCCTCCCCCCCTCCTCCCTTCTCCCCCCCCTACCCAAATTGGCCCCTCAGGGCCCCTAAGGTCATCAAGGGTCTTCATTCGAGCCCTTTCTGAGTCCCTATATCCTAAGGTGGAGTTCCAAGTGTTCCTCTCCACCCCACTCCTCAAGTTGGCTATTGGAGTGGGGTGGTCCAGCCGGTCCCTATATACTCTTTAACACGGCCTCGTTTTCATTTTTCTACATTTTTCCTTTACGATTTTTCCGTAATCTCCACTCTTTCCAGTATGTGTCCCAGGTCTCCTCTCAGATTTTGAATATCTGTCTTTATCGAGTTTTCCATTCTCAGAAGCAGTTCGCTCATCTCTCCCTTAGTTAGTGGGAGGGTCCCAGATGGGCCCCCTTCAGCTCCACTGAGGTCCTGGTCCCCCTCTGTTGACAAGTCTTCTCTGGAATGTTCTGGGGTGTCTCCTGTTTTTTTATCGGACCCCTTTTTTTTTCTGCTTTATTTTGACCTTGTCTATCAGAGTCCGTATTCCTAGGTCTAGCTCCTTGTATCATATATTTTTTTTAACGTACTGACTGCTGGTTTGTCTTTCGGGGACTTAGGGGCATTCCCCCTTGTTACTTTAGTTGTATTTTTACTCATTTTATCTCTCTTTCTTGTCCCTCTTATTCGCTTACCCAGCCTTATTTTCTTATCTTCCCTCCACTTCAGTGGGGGGTCCTGGATCTTTAGTCCCGTTTAGGGGAATATTTATAGAGTATGGGGAGGGAAGCGGGGGGGCAGGGCTTGGGAAGAAAAGATCCCACAACTTGATTAAGTGACCTTCTCCTATCTGGATTTCTCCCCTCCAATAGCCGCACTTTTTACTTCTAGGATCAGATGCTCTTTTCTCTGTTACGGCAATAGCCCAATATTATATCCCCACTTTGAAATCCTCCAAACTTTTACCCAACCTCTCCGCTTCTCCTACCTATTTTTGGGGATCTGTGTGTTGTTCCTTTTTTGCCTAAGATGTAGTGTCTTTATTATCACTATTGCTTGGCTGTTCCTCTATTTTTACACATTAGCTTAATCACGATTGTTAAGCAGGCCTGCCATGCTACCATTCCTTCCAGACCAGTCCTGTGTATTTTTTATACAGTTCCACCCCCATTTGGACACATGCTGTTTTTTAACCGTTCTTTCACTTAATGGATTACTCTGTTACCACTCTTACTTGGTCTCTTCTTCCGAGTTTCTGTATATTAATGCTCAGATCCATGCACCAATCAATCACACCTTAACTCCAGCCTGTTCAAATAAAGTCTCTAGTAATCCATCAGGTTGACTGAACCTCCCCCTTAGTGCTGTTCAAACCTCCTTTTTATATCCATATCCATACTGTTTTAAGCATAAACACACACATGCTGCTGACACCGTCTTTGTTCACTATTTATGGCTTCGTTTTAACATTAACTTAACTGCTCCTCCAGGCTTCTATTTCTGTTCAGTACCGTATGTTTGAAAGCTCATACTTTAGTAGCCAAGTGTATGTCCAGTGTATGGTTATATTTCAGAGAAGTCCCATCCATTACAAGTACATGCATGTCATCACTGTGTAAGTAGACCTGTATTAATTACCTTTGATTTCTGCCCTTCTATGATGTGTTCCTTCCCCTCTCGTGGGGTAGGGATACTTACGGCCTTTGGGGGGTTTTAATTCAGCCGGGTGGGGGGACGCGCAGGGGTTCCGGGAAGATGGGAGGGGTTCCGTGTCCCGCCGTGTCTATTGTCGATCCTCGGCACTCTGTTTCAACTGCTTTCTGGTTGCTCTGCCAGTCCCCCTTTAAGCGTTCCGTCTAGCAGTGCCTTGAACTGGGGGCCGCTATCATTCCTCCTGTGGGGGGACAGTACCTCTCATCCCGCTGTTTGTCTGCGGACCTCCCGCGGCTTCAGCGTCTCTCTCCGCTTCGGCGGCCGGTTGACACTCTGGAGCTCCTCCCTCCATGACGGGCACTACGTCCTCACGTCCTCTCCTCCCATCTCCCTGAGCTATGTGCCGTTCTAATCCAGTTGTGATAGCTCCGAACAAACACCAGGCAGGCTGTATGTAAGTTCAAACAGGAATCTCACTTTTATTGATGCACACAACACACTTTTATACACAGCAGTTTGAACACCCTGCCCCCAACAACCACTTTCCTATTGGTCCTCTTGTCCATGCAAATGAGGACTTGAAACAGGGTCAGCAGAGATTGGTCCGATAGCTTGAATAGGAGGACTGGCATGTGTAATGATACAGTGAAGCCCCAGGGGGTAATTAAAGTACATAAACAAATGGTCAAACACAGAACAATGCCCTCCTTCCAGACCATGGAGCCATCTGGAGGGGGTTAGCCTTAAGACAGGGCAGAAGTACCCCCACTGTGTATTAGAATCAAAGGAGAAATACTTCAGTATTCCAAGCTTCATGACAATCCAGTATTCCAAGGTTCATGACAATACTCCCCTCTGGGAAACAGTCCAACAGCCACAGTGGGACCCCGAACGCGTCAACTCGAGGATGTTGGAAAAGTAGTCTTACGGTTCCAGGTCCGTTTGCCGGGATAACCCATCCGCATTCCCGTTTTGAGGCCCTGGCCGATATTGTATGGTGAAATTGTACGGTTGCAAAGCCAGGCTCCACCTTAGTAATCGGCAGTTCTCTCCCGCCACACGGTTAAGCCATATCAAGGGATTGTGATCCGTTATGACGGTAAAAGAGCGTCCATACACGTAGGGCTGCAATTTCTTTAAAGCCCAGACTAAGGCCAAACACTCTTTTTCCATGGCAGCATATCCAACTTCATGGGGTAACAACTTGCGGCTGAGATACTCCATCGGGTGCTCTTTCCCGTCATCGCCAACTTGACTTAGTACAGCTCCCAGTCTGAACATGGAGGTGTCTGTATGAATGACAAAGCGTTTGTTAGGATCGGGTGCCGCCAGTATGGGAGCTTGCGTTAGGGCGGTTTTTAACTCATGAAACGCTGTCTCGCACTCCGGGGACCACAGGACCTGTCTAGGGAGAGTCTTTTTGGTCAGGTCCGTCAGGGGTTTGGCTATGTCACTATAGTGGGGTACAAACTTTCTGTAGCACCCTGCTGTCCCTTAAAATGCAAGTACCTGGGTCTTGGCCAGAGCAAGCCGGAGCATTCTTCATGCCAAATGGCATTACCCGAAACTGGTAAAGGCCGAACAGGGTGATGAAGGACGACTTTGGAATTGCTTCCACTTCCAAGGGAATCTGCCAGTAGCTCTTACATAAGTCAATAGTCGTCAGATAATGTCCCTGAGCTATTTTGTCCAGCAATTCGTCCACTCGGGGCATAGGGTAGGCATCTGTCACAGTACAGTCATTCATTCGCCTATAGTCCACACAAAATCGGGTCGTGCCATCCCGTTTTGGGACTAATACTACAGGGGAAGCCCAGGGGCTTGCCGATGGTTCGATCACCCCTAACTCAAGCATCTCCCTAATCTCCGCTCTCATCCCTTCTTGCACTGCTCCGGGAATCCTATAGGCTGGTTGTCTCAGGGGCTTCTGCCCGGGGGTCTCTACTTTGTGCACAGCTATGTGAGTGTACCCAGGGAGTGCCGAGAACATCTCCTGCTGGTCCTGGAGTAATTCTCTGGCCTGTTCTTGTTCTTGGGATCCTAATCTATCTCCTAGCCGTACATCTTCCACACCCCTGGAACAGTTACTGATTTCGGGAAGCTCCAGCATCGGTAGATATTCAGAGTCCCCGGTGGCAGGAGCGCATATGGCGGCTACTGCCTCAGTCCTCTCATGATAGGCCTTCATCATATTAATGTGGAACGTCCTCTTAATTTTTGTGTCTGCACAGCTGGCAACCACGTAGGTGGTATCGCACAGCTGTTTTACCACTTAATAGGGGCCCTGCTAGGAGGCCTGTAATTTATTTTGCTTCAGGGGTTTTAGTACCAGGACTTTCTGTCCGATATAAAAGGTGCGATTCCGCGCAGACCGATCATACCAAACCTTCTGCTGACTCTGGGCCGATTGCATATTCTCATGGACTAGATCGGTGAGTTCCCGCAGGCGCTCCCTGAGTTCCATGACATAACTAAGGATGGGAAGGCCTTCTGGATCCTCTACCCCCACCCACTGGGCCCTCACTAAGTCTAAGGGCCCCCTAACCCTTCGCCCATACAACAGCTCAAATGGGGAAAACCCCGTGGACTCTTGGGGTACCTCTCTATAGGCGAACAGTAGATGGGGAAGATATTTCTCCCAATCCTTCCTACTCCTTACGAAGGCCCAAAGCAGCTGCTTCAGGGTCCCGTTAAATCTCTCACACAGCCCGTTAGTCTGAGGGTGGTAGGGGGCGCTCTGGAGGGGTTTAATCCCACAGAGATGCCAGAGCTGCTGCGTCAGCTCGGCTGTGAACTGGGTACCCTGATCGGACAATATCTCCTGGGGAAACCCTACCCTAGTGAATACCCGCAGTAAGGCATCTGCTACTGTATCAGCCTGGATATTGGATAAGGGAATGGCCTCCGGGTAGCAGGTGGCATAATCCACCACCGTAAGAATATACTTCTTCCCAGTGGCACTGGGGCGGGCCAGTGGGCCTATAATATCTACCGCTATGCGGCTAAAGGGTTCTCTAATGATCGGCAGGGGTTGCAGCGAGGCTTTTGGGTGATCCCCTGTCTTCCCTACTTTCTGACAAGTCTCACAGGTCTGGCAGTATTCTCGCACCTCAGCATGTAACCGGGGCCAGAAGAACGCATGGGACAACCGACTCCGGGTCTTAGCTATCCCTAAATTTCCGGCCAAGGGGATGTCGTGAGCCAGCCGCAATAGCTCCCGTCTGTATTTCTGGGGTACAACTAGCTGTTTGTGGGGACCCTGTCGCTTCCCGGTGCCCATTCCCTCAGTGTAATGATAAAGAAACCCCCCTCCCACTCTATTCTGTCTTCCCCCAACCCCCCTGGATCCTTGCCCGCCTTGTCCCGATAACCAGCTAATGTTGGGTCATTCTGAGTCTCTTGCTTGATGTTGGACGGAGAATCCCAGGACACAGGGTTGTCAAGTCGGGGTAACGTAGCAGGATTTGGTCTTACCTGGGTCCCCATAGGAGTGGAGTTGCCTTGAAGTTGACTCTGACGTCAGGTGGTCATGGCCATGGCGGCCTCTGGGGCATATGAGGAAGTTAAATGCCCCAAATCGTTCCCCAAAAGTACTTCCGCTGGTAACTCACGTAGTAATCCCATTCGCATTTGTCGCTCCCCTGAGCCCCAATCCAAGAGAACTTGGGCGGTGGATAAATGTAGCACCTTGCCCCCTGCTACCCTGACTGCAACAGTCTGGCCGGTCCGGGCCGACTGGGGAATCATGTGAGGCTGGATGAGGGTAATCATAGCCCCGGAATCGCGGAGTCCCTGGGCCGGCTGCCCATTAACCCATACTGCCTGACGATGGTGCTGCCGATTATCTCTGGCAGCACCTTGGACAGGATCAGTCTCAAAAAGTTTGCCGCACTCTTCCTGAACATCTCGATGGTTGGGCTTGTTCTGGAAGCAATGAGCCACTGGTCTGGATGGATGAGCAGTCTCTCGGTACCTCGTGGATCGGGTAGGGCAATATCGCTGCAGATGACCGGTTTGGTTACAGGTATAGCACTTAGGTCCGGTAGGAGGGTTGGGTCGGGCTGGGGGTCTAGAGACAGACCACTGAGGTACTAAAGTTGGGTTAGAGACTGGTAAACTGGGTAGAGATAGTGGATAGCGCTCGCTTTCGCCTGACCTTCGAGAGTCAAGATATTCATCTGCCAAAGTAGCCACTTGCTGTACAGTCTGTGCTCGCTTATCTCGCACCCAATCCCGTACTACCAGAGGGGTGTGGTTAAAGAACTGTTCTAAGAGAACTAGCTGGGTGATGTCCTCTATGGTATGAGTGTGGCTTCCCTGGAACCAGCCCTTAAGGTTCCGCTGCAGACGATGTGCCCACTCAACGTATGTTATGTTGGCTTGTTTCCGGGATTCTCTAAACTTAATCCGGCTTGTTTCGGGTGTAATGGCAAATCGGGCTAGCAGAGCTTCTTTTACCCGGTCATAATCTTTAGCGTCCTTGTCCTCCAGGGCCCGATATGCATTGGCTGCTCTGCCAGTCAAATTACTTGCCAGTAAGGCAACCCAACCTTGTGACAGTACATCATGTATCTGGCATAGTCTCTCAAAGTCCTGCAGGAACGCTTCAATTTCCTCCTCTTCTTCCTTAAATAGTTTGAACGCCCGAAAGGGCAACTTACGGAAAGGCGCTGTATCTTTAGGTGTTGTCTCCAATTGCCGTATTTCCACCACTCTCCGCTCATGTTGCCGCTCAAAGTTCTCTCTCTTGTCGCTCATCCTGCAGCTGGATGTCTCTAATGGCATTCTGTATGGCGGTCTCTGATGGGTTGGCACCATATAATGCCAACCGCTCTCGAAATCGTTGCTGAAACAAGTCTTCAACTGACCGGGGTCCCGCATCACCATCCCTCTGATCCATCTTGGCTAGCTCACTGATCAGAGTGGCCTTGTTCTTTGTCCCACTGGTCCCTCCACAGATCTCAAGTAGGTCTTTCAGCATGGCTCTCCTGCAGGCTGCATAGCTAGCCATTCACTGTGGTGGTTTGGAGTGTTCCAGTAACTGGAGAGCAAATCCCACCGCTGCCAACCAATGTAAGCAGTGCCCCTGCTCGCTCAGTTCTACTCTCCCGACACTCCACTGCGGCTATTGAATCAGATTGCAGATCGCAACATCTGATGGTTCTGTCATCCGTTGCTCCGCGATTCGAACTACAGCTATGTGCCATTCTTTTTTTTTTTTTTAAATCTTTATTTATACAAATTTTTCAATACAAAACATGAACAAGAGGGTGAATGGCTCTCCTCCAACAGAGAGTCTACATCAATATCACACCAATAACATTCCATTACAAACCCTCTTGCACCCTCCCCTCCCCCCCAATCGCCCCCCCTCCCTTCCCCCATCCCCCTCTGCAGAACAGGGTACAGCTTTTATTCCTCGGCTGTCCGTAATTGCCTCTCAGTTAATCACTCCTTATTACCTCTTTCAGGTAACTCCATGATCTTTTATACTCCCGCCTTCCTGACCATTTATCTACTCGGTCATCCCCTTCTTCAGAACATATTCCCTCTCCATCTATACACTCCATATTGTATATTTCATTTATACAGAAGAGCCAGTCTCGGATATTTGGGCTGTTTGGCTCTATCCAGTTCTTCGCAATCTGCCTCTTGGCCGAATCCAATAGTATAGGAACTATAGAATTTTGATATTGTTTTAAAGGCTCTTCTGTACCATGAAACAGACAAACCCATGGATCTCCTACCACGTTTTTGTTCGTAATGTCCTTGGTCAGTTGCAATATCTTTTCCCAAAAGACTTTGATGGCAGCACACTCCCACCAAACATGCGCCATCGTCCCAACAGCTCCACACTTCCTCCAGCATTTGTCAGATCCTGTCGGATCAAACTTATACATTTTGTCTGGGGTGGCATACCACCTTGCCAGACATTTAAAATTAATCTCAGTCCTTTTACTGTCTACTGCTGATTTGTGTATCATCTTCCATATTTTACCTAGTGTGCTATTACTGCACCGTGACCCTAATTCCTTTTCCCATGCCTTGATATACTGGGGCACCTCCTGCTCCTCCCTCGCACTCAGAACCTTATAGACTTGTGAGACCAGGCCCCTCCGCTGCTCCCCCTCACAGAGATAGCTGGAGGTATCTCCAAGAATCAATAGCAAGGTTGTCTGTTTTCCCTTTTAATTCAAAATACGTGCATATTTTCCCTTTTTTAACTACATCTTTTATTTGTAAACTATCCCTTTTAATCCAATTCCCTCCCACCCCCCTCCTCCCTGGTTCAAAAAAAATGTTATCTTTGAGATATATCAAAGGTGAATTATACGACCACTTGTTGTGTACGTGTACCTGGTCCCATAGCTTCAGTGCATTTTGTGTTAGTGCAGAAATCTCTGTGTTAAGTGCTCTATACTTAGGTGGGTTCCAAATTATGTGGCTCAAATCCTTACCACTCAAACTATGTTCTAAATTTATCCATCTCCTATCTGATTTCCCCTTTGACCATTCTATGACTCGTGTTAATACCACAGCTTTATAATATCTATTAAAATCTGGCAGCGCCAGTCCTCCTTTTTCTTTCCTCCTACACAGGACCGATCTGGCAATTCTGGGTTTTTTGCCACCCCAGACAAGCCTAGATATCAGGCCCCTCAAGGCTCTGAAATACTGCTGGGGGAGGGGGATAGGGAGCATCTGGAACTTGTACAATATTTTAGGAGTAATGACCATTTTTACCGCATTTATGCGGCCGATCCAGGAAAGGGGGCAGTAAGCCAGACCCCTAACCTCTCGTCTAATTTCATCTAACAGAGGGATGTAGTTGTTCAAATACAATTCCTTCAGGTTGTTCGACAGCTTGACCCCCAGGTAGCTTATAGCTTTCCTCCAAGGAAAAGGAAACAAACTCTCAAGATTCTTTTCCTCCTGCGTTCCCACGCTCACATTGAGCACCTCGGACTTCCCGAGGTTGATTTTAAAATTTGATATCTCCCCAAATCTTTTTAGAATATTAAGGATATTCGGGATCGTAATCCTTGGGTTTGAGATGAAGAACATCACATCATCGGCGAAGGCAGCTAATTTGTGTTCCTCTGCTCCTATCCTCACCCCACTACAGTCTGGATTATTTTGTATGATAGATAGTAAAGGTTCTAATGTTAGAACAAATAGTAGGGGGGACAATGGACAGCCTTGCCTTGTACCATTGTCCATCCGGAAAGGCTCAGAGGAAACTCCATTGGACTTTACAAATGCTGTTGGCTTAGTATATAATATTTTCACCCAAGAAATATATCTCGGGCCTATTCCCATTGATTCTAGTGTTTTAATCATCCACCCCCAGTCTACCCTGTCGAACGCTTTTTCTGCGTCCAACGACAGGAATAGAGCTGGGGGCCCCCCTCTTTTACTATGCTCTGCCAGGAGTACAGAGCGCACTCCATTGTCTCTACTCTGCCTTCCTGGCACAAACCCTACCTGATCTGGATGAACCAGAGTGGTCATTCTGTCTCTTAATCTTCCTGCCAGTACTTTAGCATACAACTTTACGTCGGCATTTAATAATGAGATGGGTCTGTAGCTGGAACATTGATCCTTATTTTTGCCTTCTTTATGAATTAGTGTAATGGCCACTACCAGGGCCTCACACCCCATTGTACAGTCAGGGCCTAGTTTATTCCAATAATGGGTCAATTTAGGTATTAAAATCTGTTTAAATTTTTCTAGGTATAATGAGGTATAGCCGTCGGGCCCCGGACTTTTTCCCTTGGGGATGCTTTTTAAAGCAGCGAGAATTTCCACCTCCTCTATGGGCCTGTCCAGAAGCTCTCTCTCCTCTTCGGAGATCCTCGCTACCCCTGATTCCTTTAGGAATTCTGCCATTTTCTCTTCCTTTCTGCTTTCTCCTTCTCCCTTCTGCCTGATAGAATATAGATCTTTAAAGTACTTTCTGAATTCTTCCACTATACCTATACTCGTACCGACTGCTTCTCCTTTTTTATTTTGTATTTTCAAAATGTAGTTCCTCTCCTTTTTTTCCTTAGAATCCTTGCCAGATGTTTACCGGATTTATTTCCCCACATATATCTGTCTTTTATTAATTTATCTAGTGCCCTTTTAGACTCTTGATCAATAATGTCCCTCAATTCTTCCCTCTTTGCGACTAAATGCCGATAGCTGTTATGGCCTTGACCCTTTGATTTTTTATGATCCTGTTCTAATCTCTGAATCTCCTCGATAAGCTTTTCCCTTTCCTCTCTTCTTTTTCTTTTCACCCCTGCCCCTATGGAGATCAGTACCCCTCTTATATACGCTTTATGCGTCTCCCATAAGATTGCCGGCGAAATTCCTTCTACATCATTAACTCTGAAAAAAAATTCTATTTCTTCTTTAATCTTATCTATCACTTTAGGATCTCGGAGTAAGTTCTCGTTCAACTTCCATGAATACATCTGTCTGTGCGGTTCTACAAACCTGATCCTTACAGTGACTGGCGCGTGATCTGATATAGAAGTAACCTCTATTCTGGACTCCAAGGCCAGATCTAACACGCTATGATCCAGCATTATATAGTCCAATCTCGAGTACGTCCCGTGCACTGGGGAGAAAAAGGTATAATCTAAAGTACTTAAATGTTGCGTCCTCCATACATCTATTAAATGACATTCCTGCAGACGTCTCTTAATCTTACTCAGTTGAGCCTTACTTGTCCCCTGTGCACGGGACGTACTGTCCTGATCCGGATCAAGGCAGAAGTTAAAATCCCCCGCCAGTACCACCTCTCCCTCCCTAAATTCCAACAACCTAGAAAGTACCCCTTTTAGAAATGCTATCGGGTTTTTATTAGGACAGTATACATTTACAAATGTTAGCTTTTTGTTCTCCAAGGTGCCTTTAAGAAATGAAAATCGACCCTCTGGATCCGCCAATCTCCCCACCTCAGTGAACTTCACGGAGCCAGAGATCCCGATTGCCACGCCCTTAGATCTCCTTATTGGGGTATCGCTGTAAAACCATATGGGAAATCGTGGGGAATACAATCTCACGTTTGATTCCTGGGTCAAGTGTGTTTCTTGAAGGAAAACTACATCCACTCTGTAATGCTGGAGCTCCTTGAGAATCTTATGTCTTTTTCCTGGGGAGTTCAAGCCCTTAACGTTATAGGTCATCAGTTTTAGATCAGGCATAGCTATGTTTCATCCCTCTTACTCTCTTAACCTCTAGGTACTCCCCTTCTGCAGGTAACCACCCCCCTCCCCCCAACCTCCCGATCCTCCCCCCCCCCTCCCCTCCCTGCTCCCACCCCGGCCCTACCGGCCATCCGCCCACGTATACGAATCCAACTAGATCTCGTATCTCGGGCCTCTTCCCAGGGGTGACACTCCTCAGGTGGCCACCGGTGCCCTCTACCCTGTCCCCATAGGCGACAGGGAAGTGGGCTCATGGGAACTAGGTGCACAGTCCCCTCAAACATCTCCCCAATAACCCTCCGACCTCGGAACCTTTTTATGTGTTTTATTCGTCCCATCCCCTAACCCCTCCCCCCCCGCATCCCCTCAAATTGAGTCTCGGTCTTTGAGGCCTTAAATCTCCACGCTCATCCCCTGCCTAATCGCATGCTTTACATTATTGAGTAGAGGAGATAAAAGAGGGAGAGAAAAAGAGAAAAAAAAAAAAAAGTCCTTTCCGGATAAAGTCATCTCTTCTTCACTTCTCTCTCCTTCAACAGAAAAAAAAAAAAAAGTCCTTCAGGATGAAGTCCTCTATCCTTCACTTCTCTCTCTCCTTCAATTGCTGTTGCTCGATCTTCTTGTTTCCTCTCTATATTCCTGGCACGGGTGCTTCGGGTGGGGGGATCCTCAATTTTTCACAGAAGTCCAGAATCTCCTCCGGGAACCTCATTTTGTGTGTTCTGCCGTCCTTTATTACCAGAAGGGATGTTGGAAACCCCCAGCTATATTTTAGATTGTTCTTTTTAAGTTGGTCCAGCAGGGGCTTTAATTGTCTTCTTCTTGAAAGTGTTCCCGCCGATAAATCGGAATTTTTTTTTAACTCTTTATTATCGAAACTTAAAGGGGGATTCCCCTTGAGGTTGGTCCAAATCTTCTCCTTGTCTTCATACGAGTGAAATTTAACTATTATATCCCTTGGAATATCTTGTCTTATGTTTGGGGGTTTCCTAATCCTGTGAACCCTTTCTATCCGCAGAGCCTCATCTTCTTTTCTTCCCAGGATTGGATTAAAAATTTTTTGCAACTTAATCCTTAATTCCTCATTGTGTTGTTCAGGGAGGTCTCTTATTCGCAGGTTCTGCCTGCGACTCTGATTTTCTTGTTCTTCAAGCTTGTAGATCAATAAGCGATTATCATTTTGCATTTTCTTCATTTGCTCTTTTAGATTCTGTATCTCTTTTGCCTGGGCGTCTGCGGCTCCTTCTATTTCTTCCACTCTGCGCAAGAGATGGCTCATGTCTGACCGAACTTTTAATATTTCCGATTTAATGATGTTTTCCAATTTTGTAAACATTTCTGTCATCTCTATTTTATTTATAAAGGGTGAAGCATCTCTCGTATCTTCTAGGTCACTCAGGGCTCCTGTGCCCACTTGCTCCATATCTTCTCTTGGCTTCTCTCCCTGTCCCCCTTTTTGTTTCAGCTGAGTTTTTTTATCTTTCGTTCCCGCTTGTTTCCTATCTACTGCAGGGCTTTTGGCACTGACTTCCTTGAGATACTTCTGTATTGTACTTGTATTAAGACTCTCCCTGGGGGTCTTAGGTTCCGCTGCTTTCTGGCTACGTCCTCTCATACTTCACTGGATTCCTTTTTAAAGGTGATGGTTGCCTAGATAGCCGACTTGTACCTCCTCCCGCCCTGTCTTCAACCCCCACTTCTCTGTTTGCCTCTGTTACTATGAGTGCTCAAGTATGCTTGGCTTCCACTATCCGGGGATTTTGACCAATACCATAGCTCTTAATTTTCTTAGATTCCAGTCCCCTTTCTGCGGGTTCCCCACCTCCTTCCCGTTGTCCCTTTTAATTTTCGTACCAAGATTCTTAGGGTCGGTAGAGCAATTAATACACTCATATAATGCTCTTTCCTCTTCTTTTCTTCCCCTTATCTCTTCCCCTTTCCAGCCTCCTCCCTCAATTAACCTCCAACCTCTTCAAACCTTGTCATTTGATATATAGTAGTTCATATAGTTCATATAATTATGTAGTCATACCTGGGGAGATGATCTTCTTCTGTGCTGTGCACTCACCATTCCCGTTATGATGTTTCCACCTGTGGTGTTAATTAACCGGTCACCGGGGAGGAGGGGGGACAGGGGGATTGCTGCCGCTCGCTTCTATGCTGTCAGTGACTCTTGTTTCAGTGATGCATCAGCTCTGTTGGAGAGCGCTGCTTCATCTAAAAATCTTCTCCGGATCCCTTATATCACTGCCCGCTCCGGCATTCAGCAGCTGCTCTACCCCTGTGTGTATTCCGTAGGGGGGTCCGAATCTCCGCTCCGCTATTGGGGTGACAGTGCGGCTCTCTGCATTCTCTAGGACTTTTCAGGAAACGAGGCTGTAGCGAACTCTCACCTCGCCGCTCGCCTCGTTCACACCAGACCGCTCCGTCCTGTGCACCTCCGCCCTCCACTCCGGCGCCACCTTTAGGCCCCTCCCCCCATCAGACGTCTCACGTCTGCATTCTCCAGCTATGTGCCATTCTAATCCAGTTGTGATAGCTCCAAACAAACACCAGGCAGGCTGTATGTAAGTTCAAACAGGAATCTCACTTTTATTGATGCACACAACACACTTTTATACACAGCAGTTTGAACACCCTGCCCCCAACAACCACTTTCCTATTGGTCAATTGTAAAGTACACTAGTCTTCACTCAAGTCCTCTTGTCCATGCAAATGAGGACTTGAAACAGGGTCAGCAGAGATTGGTCCGATAGCTTGAATAGGAGGACTGGTATTTGTAATGACAGAGAGAAGCCCCAGGGAGTAATTAAAGTACATAAACAAATGGTCAAACACAGAACAATGCCCTCCTTCCAGACCATGGAGCCGTCTGGAGGGGGTTAGCCTTAAGACAGGGCAGAAGACCCCCCACTGTGTATTAGAATCAAAGGAGAAATACTTCAGTATTCCAAGCTTCATGACAATCCGGTATTCCAAGGTTCATGACAACATTAAAAGCATTGGATAAAATCAAAGCAACGCAGTGGCATCGCTGATGAAAAAATCGAAAGTTTTTGATTCGACTGATTCAAAATTTAGCGATTCGAATGTTTTGAATAGAAAAAAATCGGTAAGCTTGAAAAAAAATTGAAAAAGACATAAAACAAATTCCGAATACGAATTCTGAATATGAATCCTGAATATAAATTGAACAAATCAACTGAATTTAACAAAACTAAATAACTAAATTAACAAATCTAAACAAAACTAAACACATTTTTTCGTCATGCACATATCTAAAATTGGGCCAATCCTCTTAACCCCCTAATGATATATAGTAGTCTGGTAGTGCGAATCCAGGACATATCAGATATTTACTGCAGTAAATATCTTATATTACATATCAATACAAAAGATATATATAATGATGAAAAACAATAAAACATATAAAATAAAATCTAAAATGAACTAATATTAAGGACTTACATATACCTAAATGCCCCCATACTCTTACAAACCCTATAATGGTATATCACACAACCCTAACTCCTGACAACTATTGTTTTCCTATATGATCCCTACAGATGTAATAATAAATAGTTACTTAAAAAAAAACAGACCAAAATCTTTGTTAGTCCACCTGGCGCCAACAATCCTAATTGGTGTAACCACCATGACTCCATCTTACTTAATTCTCTCACAAAATTATTTCCCTCAATTGGTTTTTGGGGGCTTCTATATCCCAAAATTGTAAACCCCTATAATTTTTATTATGTGTGACCCTAAAGTGGAGGGAGAATAATTTTGTGAGAATTTAAGAATACATATTGGCCTAAATTAATGAAACAAAAATAGATTTTTTTACGTTTTTTCATAGGATATGTTTTACAGCAGAAAGTAAAAAATATTAGTTTTTTTTTCAAAATTGTCGGTCGTTTTTTGTTGCAAAAAATAAAAAGCGCAGAGGTGAGCAAATGCCACCAAAAGAAAGCTTGATGCGTGTGAAAAAAAGTACAACAATTTTATTTGGGTGTCGCATGATCGTGCAATTTGCAGTTAAAGTAACGCAGTGCCGTATCGCAAACAAATGGCCTGGTCATAAAGGAGGGTAAATCTTCAAGAGCTGAAGTGGTTATGGTTGTTTAAATCACTAAATAATGCATTTTAATTTTCTTTGCATAAACTAGTGAAGAGGCTTGCCAGCCTTACATAATCTTGGTACACAGAATTTTTCATTTTCTGTTAGAATGTGTACTATATTTTACTTGACATGTTAATGGATTCAGGACTAAAAAAAAATAACAACATGCTTAAAATAAATGATCTATATTAGACAAGAATTTTAGTTAGTAATATATTTAGCATGAATAGAAGTTAATATTACTCTTTTGAAAGATCTCTACTTAAATCCAGTTCATCGATGAATATGTAATTCTATTACTACTTCTCAGCATGTACATACATTTTATGGCTCCAAGATTTCTTAACAAAGGAACCAAGCTGAGCTTGTGAAGAAGTTGTATTGCCCTGATTGCATTTCAGTAGATGGTCAAAAAGACCTCACTTGGTTTGGAAAACACTGAACTTTAATTGGGTAAACTGAATCAAGACTGTATATGAATAAAGTGCCAGTCTTGCTCAAACATGATTATTTGATTATAGGTAGCATTCCATGTCCTTATAGTTTTATAATGTCTTCCACAGATCACAACAGCAGTTCTCCATCTGGGTTTTTTTTTACAGTTTTTTGTAGCTGCAGTTACAAATCATCAAGGCTTGTTTTTGTTTTATTAACATCCCTAAGTGCCATGAATGCATACAATTTCAGCGGTGTACCTGAAAACCTATTGACACTCTGCATGGTACATGCTTTATGTTTTCAACAAGATCCAGCATGTTAATGTAAACATGGTGAAAATAATAATAGAATTTGTAGGGGCTCTTTGCTTAGATAGCTATTGCATTTCTGCCAGGTTGGTCCATTTTATTCAATAACATATTCCTGTATGTAACTTACATGATAGAAAAAGGTTCAGTGAAATATAAGAACTTGCAGTTTAGGTCTGATGTGCAAAAATATATTAAATTGCAGTTTACCAATCCAATTAAAATATGGTGGCTGCATTTGTTTTGTGTTTTTTAATGTTTTTGTTTTCATTTATTTCTATGTAATTATCATAAGACTGCACCAAGGAATTCCAACACCAATCCAGCTACTGTATTGAGAATATCCCCTGATATTCTAGAAATATATTACATATAGAAAATACATATAAACACATATACTCATGTATTTTCCTCATATAACCTCAACTTAAATCCTGTGTTTATATTGTATGATGCAAACATACATATACAAAGTGCTACTCGTTCTGTAACAGGCCTTCCTGAAATAAAGTACCTCCAAGCTACAGCCAGCTTATTTTCCAGAGAACTCCAACCACATTAAAAGAAACTAGGAGCAAAGAAACTTACATAGCATCCCAGATAGCAAGCAATTGAGCAACAAGTTTAAAAATGACTTGCTAAGCTATTGCTAAACTTGCCAGGCTTCACAATTTTGTTGCACAATTGCAGCAAGTCCGCATTGCATGACTCCAGATCAACTTTCTTTGCAAACATTCTGCAAGTTTGCTGCACGTTCTCGTTCAGTTATGTTGTGCAATAGTCATCCCACCACAGGGGGCACTGTGACTGAATTTCCATGCTGTAGACTTACAGAGCTTTTGCTGTAGACTTACCACTGTAACTTTGCTCTCGCTAGAGACTTGCCATGCAAATTTGCTACAAATTGGGAAAGTGTCAACTAGAATTTGTGCTTCAAGTGCTCTGCAAGTGTACAACTTGCCACTGAAAATGTAAAGCAAGTTAGCAGACTTACAATTTAACACTGCCACAAATTTGTGGCAAGTTATCCTTGCTATCTGGGATGTCGGTATAAAGTATGGATATGATCCAAGTGTCATCTTATTGTTTGGGTGGTTATTTTTATAATAACATTTTGAGACAAGAAGCCTGATGGCTATACACTTTCAAAGCCACATCCCCCTGGTCTTGAATACTGCACTTACATTTAAACCCTTCCTTTGAAAAGTGTGATTCTGTGAATGTGGGGTTTTGTGTAAGTTTATGTATTGGTGAACTGGCATTGTTTTTTCAAAGTGATGGGTCTGCTTTGAAATCCAGATTAGTACTCAATTTTGGAGTCCTAATTGCCAAGGTTTGTTTTTAGTTAGATTATTTATGTATCTGTTTCTTTAAATATCATTTTTTCATTGTGTACCAGATCATAGTACTAAAGGAGGTGTCACCTGTGATCTGCCCCCAAGGAGGCATTGTGTTGTTGGACACTCAGGCTCCCAGCTACAGGGGGAAATTCCATTTCCCCCTGTTGGACAGGTCTGTCCTTTTGCTTCCACCCACTACTTGTGGCCGGCTTGGTCCAAGGCTTGTCAGTTTGTGGCCACCTCGGCTGGGTGGGAATGCGCAGTAGATTGGCACCCACGCTCGATGTGACGTCAAATGTCGGTTTTGGTGCCAAATTACGTCAGACGCCAGCATGTTAGTGCCACTTCGGAGGGTCTATATATAGTGGTATTTACAATACATGAATCTGATGTAAAACGTGTGTGGTTAACTTTACATAAGTGGAAATTCACTTTTTTTATTGGACTTTATTCTTGGTGGTGCAGTGAGGCCTTCCTAACTAGCCATGGTGATTTATTTCCTAGGGATATGGGGTACTTAGGGAGCCACAGATAGATATACTTGTGGCGCTGTAGATTGATGCTAACATTAGGGGATGGTTGTCTTTATGGGAGTTTTATGTTGTATGTCCATTTTTGTTGTTTGTATTGTTCATGTTCATCATGTACGGTGGAATGAACCGCTGTAGGGAATCTGTTCATGTATGAGGTTGGTGTGGTGTTTCATGTGGGGTCTAGATGATTCTGGTCTAAGGATTCATCCCATACAGTCCATGTACTGTACATCCCTTGGGGATAAGGGATTGTTTGAGGACATCTATCCCTATTTCTTTTATGAATACTATTTTGGTTTTGTATTAACCCCAACGATGGCAGCATTCCACCTAATGGTGCATTATCTGTCAGAAACCATGAATCAGACTGAGACAGAAGTACAGTTAAATCACACTTATTTAATAATAATGAAAAAAGGTAAACAGAGTAAACATAGTCAAAACATAGCCAGAGTTCAGGAACCGGAACAGATAGTCAGACAAGCCAAAATGTCAGGGAGCCAGAGATGAGCTTAGTAGAACAGCAAGCAGGATCTGGAGCCAGAAGTAATGTCAGCCAAGCAAGTCTTTAACAGGAGCACAGGAGAGCATCTCTAGAGATGTGACCAAGCTGAAGGCAGAGATCATCTGGACTGGACTGCTTAAGTAGGCAGGAATGACGAGCAGGATATCATCAACAGGTGAATCACAGTGGAGAGATAGGAGCTGGCAATTAGCCAACAGCTGAGTGGACAGCTTTGAGAAGGAAGGGCTGAGCCCAGCCCTGACAGTACCCCCTCCTCAATGACTCCTTCCCCTTGGAGGACCACCAGGCTTGAGGGGAAAATGTCTATGGAAATCACAGAGGTGGACAGGGGCATGTACGTCTGAGTATGAGATCCAAGAGCGTTCCTCCGGACTGTACCCTTTCCAATGCACCAGGTACTGTATGCACCCACGGAACCTATGGGAGTCAACAATGGACTGTACTTCATACTCCTCATGGTTCTCAACCTGTACAGGGTGAGGATGAGGCACCAAGGTGGTAAAGCAGTTGCATACCAAAGGTTTTAATAAGGATACATGGAATACGCATATTAGAAGGAATGTCTAATGCGTAAGCCACTGGGTTAATCCTGCGAAGAATACGGAAAGGCCAAATAAACCGAGGTGCAAACTTCAGAGAGGGAACACGAAGTCTGAGGTTGCGATATGACAGCCAGACCCTGTCCCCAACCTGGTAGGAAGGCGCAGGCGTCTGCGGTCAGCATGGAGTCTGTACCTATCATTAGCATGTCGCAAAGCCTCCTGGACTTGTGCCCAAGTGGAACAAAGACCACGGAGATGCTCCTCTAAAGCAGGAATACTCTGCTGAACAAATGAGTCAGGCAACATGGAAGGTTGGAAACCATAGTTCAACATAAACGGGGACAAACAGGAAGCAGAATTCAAGGCACTATTGTGAGCAAACTATGCCCACGGTAAGAGGTCTGACCAATTGTTATGATGGTCAGAAATATAGCAACGTAGGAATTGCTCCAAGGACTGATTGGCTCGTTCTGTGGCTCCATTAGACTGTGGGTGATACGCAGAGGAGAAAGCAAGCTGAATTCCCAACTGTGCACAAAAGGCTCGCCAGACCCGGGACACAAACTGACTGCCCCTGTCCGAGACAATCACCTTGGGTGGCTTTGTGAAAACTGTTGCTCCCTTGAGGCAGTCAAATAACTCTGTAATCAATGGAATCGGATAGGCATTCTTAATCGTGAAACGATTGAGACCCCTATAATCAATACAAGGTCTCAGTTCACCACTCTTCTTCACAAAGATGAAACCCCGAGAGAGTGCATCTGCAACATACTCCTCCATGGCCTTATCCTCCAAGACCGACAAAGGGTAAACCCGGCCACGAGGGGGTATGGCACCTGGTTGAAGGTCAATTGTGCAATCATACGACCGGCGTGGAGGCAAACTACTGGCTTTACCTTTGTCAAAGACATCGCTAAAATCGCAGTACTCCTCTAGCAGGCAGGAGAGTGAAGAGGTGCACAGGACTTTGGCTACCTTCTGGAAGCATGTCTTACTGCATTGTGGCGACCAGGAGAGAACCTCAGCACCGAGCTAATCAAAAGAAGGGTTGTACCTCTGTAACCAAGGATAACCAATAACCAGCGGAAACTTAGGTGAGGAAATAACTTGGAATTGGATTATCTCATGGTGAAGAGCCCCTATGGCCATGGACAACAGAATAGTCTCATGAGTCACATGGGCAGGCTGTAGAGGTCTTCCATCATGGGCCTCAATGGCAAGTAGAGTGTCAAGCAGCTGCAGCGGAAATGAGTGCTTCGATACAAAGGCAGCATCAATGATCAGAGCCTGTATCTCGATGGACAACTCAGCTCAAAGGGTAACCAAAACCAGGGGCTTATCCTTCTCGATAACTGGGGACGAAACAATGCCACCTAAGGTCTGTCAGTGACAGGACCTTAAGGTTTGGGCATACCCTGGACAGGTAGGACACGACTTCAAAAAGTGACTTGCCTGGCCACAATAAAGGCACAATTTCTTCCTCATCCTAAGGGCTCTCTCATCCGCAGAGAGACGTGTGAAGCCCAAGTGCATGGGTTCATCTTCACAGACCGACTCGGTACCAGGAGGCATGGAAGGTGAGGGAGGCAAGGGTGGGACTGCAAAGTTCGGAGACAAATGTACAGGAGGCTTCTGCAAGCTGGTCTGGAGTCAATGAGGATGGTAAACGTGATCAACCTCTCCAGCTCAGTGGGTATATCTCGGGCTGCTATCTCATCCTTGATGGTATCCGAGAGACCATGAGAAAAAGCAGCCACGAGGACCTCATTGTTCCAAGCAACCTCTGCTGTCAGAGTACGGAATTCAATGGAGTAATCGGCAACAGTTCTTGTACTCTGTTTGAGGGACATGAGGCACTTGGCAGCAGAAGCGGCATGTGCAGGAATGTCAAATACCCTTTTAAAAGAAGTCACAAACTCAGGGTAACTCAAGACAACAGGTTTTTGCGTCTCCCATAGAGGGTTTGCCCAGACCAAGGCTCTCTCAGAAAGCAAAGATATCATGAAACCTACTTTGCTTCTGTCCATGGGAAATGCCTGGGGCAGCATCTCAAAGTATATCTCAACCTGGTTGAGAAACCCTCTGCATTGGACTGGATCACGCCATATCGCTGGGGAAGCGGAGCGGAACCAGACATACCTCTTATAGAGGTAATACTCAAGGTGGGTTCCTGCACAGAGACTGGAGCAGCAGCAGGGACGGCCTGCAACACAGGTTGTACCGGAGCAGCCACAGTGAGAAATCCTAGGTGAGCCGTGTGACTCAGGAGCGTTTGTAACGCCATGGTAAACTGATCCATGCGGTGATCCTGCTCATCCATCTGGATAAAATATTACCAACAAGTGGATTGACTGCATCTTCTGAATTCATGGCCTTCGCCTACTGTCAGAAACCATGAATCAGACTGAGACAGAAGTACAGTTGAATCACACTTGTTTAATAATAATAAAAAAAGGTAAACCGAGTAAGCGTAGTCAAAACATAGCCAGAGTTCAGGAACCGAAACGGATAGTCAGACAAGCCAAAACGTCAGGGAGCCAGAGATGAGCGTTGTAGAACAGCAAGCAGGATCAGGAGCCAGAAGGAATGTCAGCCAAGCAAGTCTTTAACGCTTGCTGCCCGCCCACCGTCATGGCTGTTTACCACGAGATTTCACCACGTGACTTCATCACGGCCGATCACAGATGGTACCTCCCCAGTTTACACGGCGCATGCATGCGATAGTGAGCACGCTGCGTGTGCACATCAGTGGCAGCGTGTTCCCAGAAACACTGCTCATCACCGATGCTGGTAAACAGCCATTGGCCAGCGGCTGTTTACCACATGATCAGTTGTGATTCATTCACAGAGGATCACTAAATGTAAACACAGACCGGTAACTACTTGTTACCGTCTCTTCCCTCCTCACACACCGCTTCCAGTGTGAGGAGAGAAGAGCCTGGAGCAGTGAGTTACAGATCTGTGTTCTGTATTGTCTGCACCAACACCACACCTGTCCCATCGCTCCCCCATTGTCATCTGTCACCCAACAGTCACCACAGTCACCCCATAAAGTGCACCTGTCACATAAGAGACTGCCATCACCGACCGTCAGCGGTGCACCTGTCACCCATCGGTGAACGTGCCCTGTCACCCATCACCACTCACCCATCAGTGACCGTCAGCGGTGCACCCATCACCTATCAGTGACCGTGGCCTGTCATCCATCACCCGTCACCCATCAGTGACCATGGCCCGTCACCCGTCTGTGACCATCACCCGCCAGTGACCATCACCCGTCACCGTCCCTGGCCTGTCACCCATCAGTGACCATTGCCTGTCACCCATCAGTGACCATCGCCCGTCACACTGTCATCACCTATCAGTGAACGTCACCTGCCACCCATCGCACAGCCCATCAGTGACTGTCACCTGCCACCCATCACACAGCCATCAGCGTCATGTCCAAAAGATTATATACCAGTGAGGAGGCGTTCCAGATCTTCTCCATGAATGATGAGAGAGTTCTCATCAGATTCCAATTCTGATTCTGAATCAAATTCGGCATTTGAATCGATTAAGAGTAGTGAATCGGCAAATGATTCGGATGAAGAATGGGTCCTTCCTAAAAGGGCATGGCGCTCTGGAAACCAGGCAGCCACCAGCAACCAGGATTATATTCCCAGGCCCAGTACCAGTGCTGCCGCCAGCAATAGGCCCCAAGATTAAATTCCCAGGCCCAGTACCAGCGCTGCCTCCAGCGATAGGCCCCAGGAACAAATGTCCAGGCCCAGTACCAGTGCTGCCACATCACGCCTGAGTACTAGCACAGGAGATTCAAATCCCCCAACTACTGGAGTGTCACATCCTCCAAGAGCCAGGGCCTCTACATTCATGCCAGATGGTCTTGCCAACCCAACATGGCTGCTTTCCGACTCGGGATCACCAATTATTCCCCCTTTCACAGCACAGCCAGGTGTGCAGGCCGACATCCAAAATTTCACAGAGATCGATTGCTTTTATCTGTTTTTGCCTGACACTTTGCTGCAATTAATTGTGGACCAGACCAATTTATATGCCCAGTAGTATATTGCCAGCAAATCCCAATCGTCATATGCCCGTCTGTTTGAGTGGAGAGATTTGAATTTGGAGGAGTTCAATTTGTTTATGGGCCTCACCATAAACATGGGGCTTAAAAAAAATAAAGGACATGCCTGTTGGTCCACCAACCCCATCCACCACATGCCCATTTATTCTGCTGTAATGTCCAGGTCCTAATACGAGATGATTATGTGATCCCTTCATTTTAGCGACAACACCAAGTGCCCTCCCCACAATCATCCAAATTACGATAAGTTATATAAAATTCGCCCACTGATAAATTTATTTTCCCAACGATTTGCAGAACTCTATGTCCCCGATTAGCATATATGTGTAGATGAGTCCCTGGTACTCTTTTCAGCTGGCTAGGAATAAAGCAATACATTCCTAGCAAAAGGACCAAATACGGAGTCAAATTTTACAAGCTCTGTGAGAGAGTCACGGGATATCTGTATGCATTCCACATATATGAAGGAAGAGATTCCCATCTCCAGCCGCCTAAATTGGGCACAACTGGAAAAATTGTATGGGATCTGGCATACCCACTTCTGAACAAAGGATATCACATATACCTTGACAACTTCTACACCAGCCTGCCCCTTTTCAAACACTTATACATCGCAAAAACCCAGGCCTGCGGAACCTCCAGAAAGAATAGGAAGGGCTTCCCACAATCTCTAGCAAACATAAAGCTGTGAAGGGGGGAAAGAGCAACATTGAGATGCAACGAAGTGCTGGCCTTGAGGTGGAAGGATAAAAGGGATGTGCACATGATATCCACCATCCATGATGACACTACAATTGAGGTTCAAAGAAGACAAGGTCTCATTGAAAAGCCAAAATGTGTCCAAGATTACAATCTCTACATGGGGGAGTGGATTTCAAGGATCAAATGATTCAGCCCTATTTGTCAATAAGGAAGTTCCGATTCCGGTACAAGAAGGTAGAAATTTATCTCATCCATGTGGCCATTTATTATTTCTACGTAGTCTACACCAAATCCACGGAAAGCCCCGCTCCTTCCTAAAATTCATAGAAGAAGTTGTCATGAGAGGGTTTACCCGTTGGTGGCGCTATCGGTCTCTTGGATCGCAGTACCAGTGTCCACCAGCGGGTGTCTTCCAACATCTGGGACCTGTAGTAAGAGGTCTCTCCTGCTGGTGGCACTGTTGCATCCTTGGGCCTTAGTACCGGTGTCCACCAGCGCGTGCACTCCGGCAGTGTGGAGTAAACAGCACACTCTGCGCTCAGCTGTAACATGAGGTCAATTACCACAGCCTTATAAATACCCGGCAAGCCCTTCTTTCTGGTGCCCTGACCTGTTATCCCGTATCCTGTAAACCTGTAGCTCCTGTATCTGAACCTGAACCTGAGCCTGTATCCGATCCCATCCTGATTCCGTCCCTCCTTTGTTCCTATTCCCTTGTATCCATATCCCATCCATTATCTCCCTCTCTTATCCTGCCCTTGTTCAGTTGCTGATCCCCTGTGTATGACCCTGGCCTGGCTTACGTGTTTGATTTTGGTACTTCCCTTTGGCTGTATATATTATCTGTTGTCTGTGGGTTTCTGTTGGTTGGTTGAGCACTATTTGTATTTGGGGTGTTTGTTTATTTATACCACTTATCTTAAACATTATTCTTATTTCACTTTACATGCGTTTTGGTTTCCTCTTTGTAGCCAACACAATCTGGTCACACCTGTTCATGACAGTATAACAAGGCCATCTCTGACCAGAAGTGGCTGCACAGGGGAACCAGCTCGGTTCTGTTTCACCTTGCTGGGATGAATTCAGATATAATTGTTTATTATGCTCTGCTGGCAACAGAGAGTTCTGAATATCTCCGCCAGACATTGGAAGGGTGGTCCAGTGATCAGCTGCTGGAGATTATCCACTTAGCTCTCTCTGTGGTCGATCAGGGCAGTATACGGTTTGAGGATGTTCAGCCTTTGATTGGAATGTGTACAGAGCTGGCTCTGCCTTGTATCCCAAAGGGCCATGATGACTTTTCTCCCCCCTTCAGCATTAACCAGGTTGCGTCCTTAGTATGGCTGTTGGAGGATGACTCTGCATCCTTTTTTGAGCATTATTCGGTTTGTCCCAAACAGTTGTTGAAAGATTGTATAGATGAAGTGCAGTCGCTGGTCAGACAGAGGGAATGTGAGCCCACTTTTGTGCTACCTGTACTTCAGGCATGGTCAGACCTGTTATGCCCAGCTTCTGTCAGCTCTCCACAAACCAGACCTGCTACTAAACACCTGCCTGCTCAGATGTCCTTTCTCCCATCACCCCTGGCAACCTCAGCTGCAGTCCAATATACCCTGCTCCCCACCAAGTATCAATGCCCTGTTTCTACTTCCTGCACCTATCCTGCCTTTAACCCACCTGCCTCTTCTCTAATACCTGCAACTTCCCCACAAGAACTTCCTCTGGCCGCTGTTCCCCCTTCCTTGCCATATCCCAGCCCTTCCTTTCAGTATGCCTCACCTCCTGTCTACAGTCCTACAGCCACCCACAGATCTCCAGCAGTTAAGCCAAAGAAGAAACGGAAGTTCTTCCCCACTCACACAATCCTGCCAGTAACCCAACTTGCTTCCACACCAACCAACCTGTTCCAGCCTGCGTTCATGCCAGTTGAACTTAATGACCCACCTAAACCTACCAACCCAGTGCCTGCTATCCAGCCCGAAGTACCTACCTTCCAGTCTGATGTGCCCGCTTTCCAATCTGATGTCTTGATGCCTGCCTTCCAGCCCAAAGTCTCGGTGCCTGCCTTCCAGCCTGATCTGCCTGCCTTCCAGTCTGATGTGCCTACCTTCCAGTCTGATGTGTCCACTTTCCAGTCTGATGTACCCGCTTTCCAGTCTGATGTCTCGGTGCCTGCCTTCCAGCACAAAGTCTCAGTGCCTGCCTTCCAGCCTGATGTGCCTACCTTCCAGTCCGATGTGCCTGCTTCCCAGTCTGATGTCTTGATGCCTGCCTTCCAGCCCAAAGTCTCGGTGCCTGCCTTCCAGTCTGATGTGCCTACCTTCCAGTCTGATGTGTCCACTATCCAGTCTGATGTACCCGCTTTCCAGTCTGATGTCTCGGTGCCTGCCTTCCAGCCTGATGTGCCTACCTTCCAGTATGATGTGCCCGCTTCCCAGTCTGATGTTTTGATGCCTGCCTTCCAGCCCAAAGTCTTGGTGCCTGCCTTCCAGTCTGATGTACCTACCCTCCAGTCTGATGTGTCCACTTTCCAGTCTGATGAACCCGCTTTCCAGTCTGAAGTTGCGGTGCCTGCCTTCCAGCCTGATGTGCCTACCTTCCAGTCAGATGTGTCCGCTTTCCAGTCTGATGTCTTGATGCCTGCCTTCCAGCCTGAAGGCTCGGTGCCTGCCTTCCAGCCTGATATATCTACCTTCCAGTCTGATGTGCCCGCTTTCCAGCCTGATGTCTCGATGCCTGCCTTTCAGTCTGATGTGCCCACTTGCCAGTCGGTGCCCGCTTTCCAGTCTGATGTGCCTGCCTTCCAGCCGGATGTCTCGGTGCCTGCCTTCCAGCCGGATGTCTCGGTGCCTGCCTTCCAGCCGGATGTCTCGGTGCCTGCCCTCCAGCCGGATGTCTCGGTGCCTGCCTTCCAGCTTGATGTCTCTGCCTTCCAGTCTGATATGCCCGCTTCTCAGTCTGATGTCTCGATGTCTCTGCCTTCCAGCCGGATGTCTCTGCCTTCCAGCCGGATGTCTCTGCCTTCCAGCTTAATGTCTCTGCCTTCTAGCTTGATGTCTCTGCCTTCCAGCTTGATGTCTTTGCCTCACAGTCTGATGTGCCCACTGTCCAGTCTGTCCTGATGTCTGCCTTCCAGCCCGAAGTCTCGGTGCCCGCTTTCCAGTCTGATGCGCCTGCTATCCAGTCTAATGTGCCTGTCTTCCAGCCGGATGTCCCGATGCCTGCCTTCCAGCCGGATGTCCCGATGCCTGCCTTCCAGCCGGATGTCCCGATGCCTGCCTTCCAGCCGGATGTCCCGATGCCTGCCTTCCAGCCGGATGTCCCGATGCCTGCCTTCCAGCCGGATGTCCCGATGCCTGCCTTCCAGCCGGATGTCCCAATGCCTGCCTTCCAGCCGGATGTCCCGATGCCTACCTTCCAGCCGGATGTCCCGATGCCTACCTTCCAGCCGGATGTCCCGATGCCTGCCTTCCAGTCGGATGTCCCGATGCCTGCCTTCCAGTCGGATGTCCCGATGCCTGCCTTCCAGCTGGATGTCCCGATGCCTGCCTTCCAGCCGGATGTCCCGATGCCTGCCTTCCAGCCGGATGTCCCGATGCCTGCCTTCCAGCCGGATGTCCCGATGCCTGCCTTCCAGCCGGATGTCCCGATGCCTACCTTCCAGCCGGATGTCCCGATGCCTACCTTCCAGCCGGATGTCCCGATGCCTGCCTTCCAGCCGGATGTCCCGATGCCTGCCTTCCAGCCGGATGTCCCGATGCCTGCCTTCCAGCCGGATGTCTCGACGCCTGCCTTCCAGCCGGATGTCTCAATGCCTGCCTTCCAGCCGGATGTCTCAGCCTTCCAGCCTGATGTACCCGCTCTCCAGTCTAATGTGCCTGCTTCCCAGTCTGATGCCTTGATGCCTGCCTTCCAGCCTGAAGTCTCGCCTGATGTCTCGGTGTCTGCATTTCCACCTGATGTCTCAATGCCTGCCTTCCAGTCTGATGTGCCAGCTTCCCAGTCTGATGTGCCAGCTTCCCAGTCTGATGTGCCAGCTTTCCAGCCTGATGTCTTGAAGCTTGCCTTCCAGCCTGATGTGCCAGCTTCCCAGTTTGATATGCCAGCTTCCCAGTCTGATGTGCCAGCTTCCCAGTCTGATGTGCCAGCTTCCCAGTCTGATGTGCCAGCTTCCCAGTCTGATGTGCCTGCTTTCCAGCCTATTGTCCCAGTGCCTGCCTTCCAGCCTGATGTCTCAGTGCCTGCCTTCCAGCCTGATGTGCCAGCTTCCCAGCTTGAAGTGTCTGTGCCCGCTGCCCAGCTCGAAGTGCCCGCTGCCCAGCTCGAAGTGCCCGCTGCCCAGTTCGGTATATTCCTGCCCGCTATCTGCCCAGATGTGCCCGCTGTCTGCCCGGATGTGCCAGCTGTCTTCTCAGATGTACCCGATGCCCAGCCTTATGTGCCCTCATCTGTTGTTCGGTTTGAGGCCATGAACTTTGGACAATTTCACCTTGTTGGAGCGTCCGGAGGCCGCTCCTTTGGGGGGAGTACTGTCATGAGAGGGTTTACCCGTTGGTGGCGCTATCGGTCTCTTGGATCGCAGTACCAGTGTCCACCAGCGGGGGTCTTACAACACCTGGGACCTGTAGTAAGAGGTCTCTCCTGCTGGTGGCACTGTTGCATCCTTGGGCCTTAGTACCAGTGTCCACCAGCGGGTGCACTTCGGCAGTGTGGAGTAAACAGCACACTCTGCTCTCAGCTGTAACATGAGGTCAATTACCACAGCCTTATAAATACCCGGCAAGCCCTCATAGGCTTGCCTTGGTATCGTTCTTCCTTGTGCCCTGACCTGTTATCCCATATCCTGTAAACCTGTATCTCCTGTATCTGAACCTGAACCTGAGCCTGTATCCGATCCCATCCTGATTCCGTCCATCCTGTGTTCCTATTCCCTTGTATCCATATCCCATCCATTATCTCCCTCTCCTATCCTGCCCTTGTTCAGTTGCTGATCCCCTGTGTATGACCCTGGCCTGGCTTACGTGTTTGATTTTGGTACTTCCCTTTGGCTGTATATATTATCTGTTGTCTGTGGGTTTCTGTTGGTTGGTTGAGCACTATTTGTATTTGGGGTGTTTGTTTATTTATATCACTTATCTTAAATAAACATTATTCTTATTTCACTTTACATGCATTTTGGTTTCCTCTTTGCAGTCCACACAATCTGGTCACACCTGTTCATGACAGAAGTTGTCACGTCCCTCATCTATCAACAAAGACCCCCCCCAGAAGACCTTCGCTCTGATGCTGTTAGCTGACTTCATGAGCGACACTTCCCATACAACATTCCACCATCTGAAGCAGGCTGAAGACGGCAAAAAAATGTTGCGTGTGAAGCAAAAGAGGATTTCGAAGAGATACCAGCTACCACTGTCCCCAATATCCCTCCCAATCTGGCCTTTGCATTGGTGAATGCTTCCAACTTTATCATATATCCCTAAAATATTAGCCCATATTTTTAACTATTTCCCCATTTTCATCATCTGTGCTGACCATTTTCCATGCTTCCCCAAATAACCATGCCACTGCCTTCCACGTGAACTGACCCTGGCCTGTTTTGTGACTATGCCTCTACCTACCTTTTGGACTGCTTCCATGTGAACTGGCCCTGGCCTGTTTTATCAACTATGCTTATGCCTACCGCTTGGACTGATCTGTTGCCCTGTTACTGTAGTACACAGGTGTCTCACATATGTGAGGGGCTCCAGAATTGTTTTTCCGGATGGAGAAAACAATTTTTTTTGTTTTCTCTGGGTTTTGTAATTTCCGGATTAGGGTCTGGAGTTCGAAGGCTTCATAGAGATTTGGGTGGGTGAAGCCTCTACCCCTGCGCCCCTGTGCACAGGTCCCTGATTGTGGCCCTCAGCCTGCTGCTGACTTACGGCCATCATACCTCTGCCTGACGCATGAATGGACCCCACCTCTGCCTGCTACCTGGACTATGCAAATAATTATCTGTAGCAAGAGGCAGTATGTTTATGAAGGGCTGGAGAGCGGTACAATAATAAGTGTCTGCAGGTAACAGTGTACCAGGACCAATATTATGGCTGTGCTGGCTGTCTCTTTTTGGACAATTTCTATGGACTGTGCTGTGCTGACAATATCCTTGTGCTGACTATAGACAATATTCCTGCCTGCTGCCTGGATAATTACTATTGCTGTCGCTAAGCACATCCCTGCTTTCTGCCTGGACCAGTGTTCTCCTCTGTGGACACTATTAAAAGCACAGGTAATGCCTTTTTTTTAACCCTTTCCGCAATAGAATTTATTTTGGTTTGTAATTCTTGGTATGTACATGCTATGTGTTAGAAATATGAAGGGCCTTCAATAATGATAGGTTGCCAGGAAATTATATATGTAATTTATGCTCCTAGAATGCCTGATGGTGCTACTTGGATGTTGAGCCTCTGTATGTGGCCAGGCTGTGTAAAAGTCTCACACATGTGGTATCGCCAAACTCAGGAGGAGTAGCAGAATGTATTTTGCGGTGTCATCTTTGCTTTGTATATGTGTTGGAAATATCTAATAAATGGACAACTTTGTGAAAACAAAATGAGTTTTCAATTTTTTCCCACATTTTTCAAAAACTTCTGGAAAAAAATGAACCGTTCAAAAGACTCATTAGGCCTCATAGATTATACGTTGGGGTGTTTTCTCCAGGGCCTTCAAAAGTGTAATAGGTGGTTGAGAAATGAGATGTGTAATTTATGCTTGTAGAACGCCTGAAGGTGCTACTTCAGTGTTGGGCCTTTGTATGTGGCCATGCTGTGTAAAAGTCTCACACAGGTGGTATCGCCATACTCAGGAGGAGTAGCAGAATGTATTTTGGGGTGTAATTTGTTGTATGCACATGCTCTGTGAGAGAAATAACCTGTTAATATGACAATTTTGTAAAAAAAAAAAATTAATTAAAAAATTAAAAAAATCTTAATTTTGCAAAGAATTGTGGGAAAAAATTACAACTTGTATAAAATCACCATGCTACTTACTTAATACCTTGGAATGTCTACTTTCTAAAATGGGTCATTTGGGGGGTATTTGTACTTTCCTGACTTTTTAGTGTCTCAAGAATTGGGATAGGCCTCAGGTTTGATCAGATGTGATCAATTTTCAGCTATTGGCACCATAGTTTGTAGACTCTATAACTTTCACAAAGAATAAATAATATAAACTAATTTGGGTTATTTTTACCAAAGATATGTAGCAGTATAAATTTTGGTCAAAATTTATGAAGAAAAATTACTAATTTGCAAAATTTTATGACAGATACAAAGAAAAAGGCATTTTTTTCACAAAATTTACGGTCTTTTTTTAATTATAGCATAAAAAACCCACTAGAGATTAAGTACCACCAAAAGAAAACTCTATTTGTGTGAAAAAAAGGATGCAAATTTCATATGGGTGCAGTGTAGGGATGAGCCGAACACCCCCCGGTTCGGTTCGCACCAGAACCTGCGAACGGACCGAAAATTTGCACGAACGTTAGAACCCAATTTAAGTCTATGGGACTCAAACGTTCGAAATCAAAAGTGCTAATTTTAAAGGCTAATTTGCATGGTATTGTCCTAAAAAGGGTTTGGGGTCCTTGCATCAATGCAAAAAAAAAAAACGTTTAAAAACGGCCGTTTTTTCGGGAGCAGTGATTTTAATGATGCTTAAAGTGAAAAAAAAGGGAAATATTCCTTTAAATATTGTACCTAGGGGGGTGTCTATAGTATGCCTGTAAAGTGGCACGTGTTTCCCGTGCTAAGAACAGTCCCTGCACAAAATGACATTTTTAAAGTAATAAAAGTCATTTAAAACTGCTTACGGCTTTAATGTAATGTCCGGTCCCGGTAATATGGGACCGGTCCATTACCAGGCCCTTTGGGTCTTGTATGGATATTAAGGGGAACCCCGCACCCAAATTAAAAAAAGGAAAGGCGTGGGGCCCCAGGCCCTCTGAACAGCAGTATACAGGCGGTGCAAACAAGACAGGGACTGTAGGTTTGTTGTTAAGTAGAATCTGTTTGTAATTTTAAACTGGTACATTTTTAAAGAGTATCTCCAGCCAAAAAATCTATTTTTAAGCTTTTTGGAAAACATAGGGAAGGGTTATCACCCCTGTGACATTTGTTGTGCTGTCTGTGCACCTCTTCAGAAGATTTTACCTCACTTTCTGCCCCAATGACAAATGTTTTTTGACAATTCGGGGATTTTAGTGAAACAAGGATTGGTGATAAAGCATCAGTGGAAAGGAGACACATTTTTCCCATATTGACTCTTACAGGAGAGAATTTCCCTTCCTAGGGGTAGATTTTATCTCACTTCCTGTTGTCTGCTTTCGTTTGCAAGTAGGAGTCGTTTGTAAGTTAGATGTTTGAAAGTAGAGGCCTGCCCTATATACTCTGCAGAAATTGGAGCCTTAGGTGTTGGTGTTGCAACAACACTGTAAGCCCTCACAGTTAATCTTGGTGGGCTCAGGAACGGGCTCTGATGTGAAATATTAGATCAAGAATTGTAATTACATGTCCCTGATGAACAAGGGCAGAAAAATTGGGCCTTAGGCACTGGTGCTACAACACTGCAACCCCTCACAGATACTGTAGTTGGAGCGCAGGAATGAGCCCTCCTGTAAAATATTGCATCAAAAATTGTAATTACATACCCCTGTTAAACAAGGGCTGAAAAATTGGGCCTTAGGCACTGGTGCTGGTGCCACAACACTGCAACCCCTCACAAATACTCTAGTTGAGTGCAGCAACGAACCCTCCTTGCAAAATATTGCATCAAAAATTGTAATTACACGCCCCTGTTAAACAGGGGCTGAAAAATTGGACCTTAGCCACTGGTGGCGGCGCCCAGAACCAAAAATATTCTTACAAGCTATCAGCATGATCATTGAGGAGGAAGAGGATAGTCACTCAGCATAACAGGATAGTCACTCAGCATCAGCATAGGCAGTCTTGAAGGGATCTGACATTTTAAAAAAAAAATATTCGGTTACATCAGCATCAGGTGCTTGGTAGCTGGTGGTGATGCAAGACTGATTCATTTTTATGAAGGTCAGTCGATCGACCGAGTTGGTGGACAGGCGCACCCTGTGATCGGTTACAAAACCTCCAGCAGCACTGAATATGCGTTCCAAAAGAACGCTGGATGCAGGACAGGCCAGTAGCTCAATTGCATACTGTGCAAGCTCTGGCCAGTGATCCATCCTCAAGACCCAGTAACCCAGAGGATTTTCGGTGGGAAAGGTGTCCAAGTCAGATCTTGCTCCTAGGTATTCCTGCACCATGTAAAACAGACGCTGGTGATGGTTGCTGGAACCGATCATACCTTGGGGCTGCGGACTAAAAAATTTTCTGAACGCATCGGTCAGATGGCCACCTTCTCCACCGCTCCTTCTTTGACTGACCGAAGCCTCAGTAACACGTTGTCCAGGAACAGGAGTTTGTAACCTCCCAGTCTCTGGGAACGCGTTGCACAGACCTTTCTGCAAGGCCTCCCAAAGATGTTTCATCCTCTGCTCCCTCTGCGACGGCAAGATAAGGTCCGCAACCTTACCCTTGTAACGTGCATCAAGGAGGGTTGCCAGCCAGTATTGATCCCTCTCCTTGATACCACGAATATGAGGATCTTTCCGCAGGCTTTGCAGGATCAGGGAGGCCATGCAGCCTAGGTTTGCTGAGGCATTCGGTGTCCGGAGTCCTCTGGGTCACTAAGGACGACATGATCCGCAGCCACCTCCTCCCAGCCACGTACAAGTCCATGGGTTTCTTGGGACTGTAAATGATCCCTTAAAGACTGCTGCTGATGCTGAGTGCCAGGCTCCACCTCCATGCTGACACAATCCTCCTCTTCCTCCTCCTCCTCATCCTCTTCCTGTGTGATCGGCGGGCACACAGGAACACTGTCTGAATAAAAGGGGCCTTGAGAGCTAAGGAAGTCCTCCTCTTCCTGCCTCTGTTCTGCCTGAAAAGCGCTGTACATTATTCCACGCAGCGTGTGCTCCAACAGGTGGACAAGGGGGACAGTGTCACTGATGCATGCACTGTCACTGCTCACCATCCTCGTGGCCCCCTTAAATGGTGACAGGACAGTGCATGCATCCCTGATCATGGCCCACTGGCGTGGGGAAAAAAAGCCAAGCTCCCCTGACCCTGTCCTGGTGCCATAGTCGCACAGGTACTCATTGATGGCCCTCTGCTGCATGTGCAGCCGCTGCAGCATAGCCAACAATGAGTTCCACCTGGTGGGCATGTCACAGATTAGGCGGTTCTTGGGCAGGTTAAATTTCTTTTGGAGGTCAGCCAGCCGAGCACTGGCATTATATGACCTGCGGAAATGCACACAGACTTTCCTGGCCTGCCTCAGGACATCCTGTAATCCCGGGTACCTGCCCAAGAACCGCTGCACCACCAAGTTAAGGACGTGAGCCAAATAGGGCACATAGGTCAGTTGTCCCTGTCGGAGGGCGGAGAGGAGGTTGGTGCCATTGTCGCAAACCACCATGCCTGCCTTAAGCTGGCATGGCGTCAACCACCTCTGAACCTGCCCCTGCAGAGCTGACAGAATCTCTGCATCAGTGTGGCTCCTGTCCCCCAAGCACACCAACTCAAGCAATGCATGGCATCTTTTGGCCTGCGTGCTTGCGTAGCCCCTTGAACGCCTACGGAGCACCGCTGGTTCCGAAGTCAAATCAGCACAGGAAGAGGCCATGGAGGAAGAAGAAGAGGAGGGGGTGGAGGAGAGAGGTGTGGCAGAATCACCACTAGTAGTATTTTGGAGGCATGGTGGCAGAACAACCTCCAACACTACTGCACCTTTGTCCTGTATCCTTCCGAGCTGCCAGAAGAGTCACCCAGTGTGCGGTTAAAGATAGGTAACGTCCCTGTCCATGCCTGCTGGACCATGAGTCAGCGGTAATATGCACCTTACCGCTGACCGCCCTGTCCAGCGAGGCCAAGACATTGCCTTCCACATGCCGGTAGAGAGCCGGAATTGCCTTCCGTGAGAAAAAGTGGCGTTTGGGAACCTGCCACTGAGGAACCGCGCATTCCACAAACTCACGGAAGGTGGCAGAGTCTACCAACTGAAAAGGGAGCAGTTGAAGTGCTAGCAATTTAGCCAAGCTAGCATTCAACCGCTGGGCATGTGGATGGCTGGGATTATTAGTGAAGTATGGTAACCGTAATCCTCAGTTCCTGCCTTCACACCCCTTATGCCACTGCCTGCTCTGTAACTGACCCTGGCTTGTTATTTGACCACGCTTCTGCCTGCCGATTTTGTACATACCGCTGCCTCATCTGGAACTGACCCTGGACTGTTATTCGACCATGCTTCTGCCTAACGATTCTGTACATACCTTTGCCTGATCTGGAACTGACCTTGGACTGTTTGACCATGCCTCTTGCCTGCCTCTTGGACTGATCTTGTACCCTGCAACTGGACTAGTGGGATTCAATACAGGGGTCTCACATATGTGAGGGGCTCCAGAATAGTTTTTCTGGATGAAGAAAACAATTTTCTTTGTTTTTTCATTCCTAGATTAGGGTCTGGAGACTCGGAGGCTTCAAAGAGATTTGGGTGGGAGAAGCCTCTACCCCTGTCCCCATTCTGTCCTGAACGAGGCCCTACTTCTGCCTGCTGCCTGTAGGAGTTACTGCTGTCATGCCTCTGTTTGTCGCACTGACCACAGCACATGGACCTTGTTCCTGCCTACTACCAAGACCAATATTTTGGCACTGCTGACAATCTCTGCCTGCACTGACCCTGCACTGCACTGACCTATGGACAGTATCCCTGCCTGCTGCCTGTACTGACTATGGACAGTATTTCTGCCTGCTGCCTGAAAAATTGTGTTCGCTGTTGCTGACCAAGTCCCTGCCTGCTGCCTGGACCAGTGCTATCCTCCTGTGGACAACTATACTACTAAAACCACAGGTAATCTTTTGTTTCTCTTTGCTCAGCATAATGTATTTTGGGGTGTAATTCTTGGTATATGCATGCTATGTGTCCCTGGAACACCTGATGGTGTTCCTTGCATGTTGGATCTCTGTATGTGGCCAGGCTGTGTAAAGGTCTCACACGTGGTATTGCCATACTCAGAAGGAGTGGCACAATGTATTTTGGGGTGTCATTTTTGCTATGTAAATGCTATGTGTTGGAAATATCCTATAAACGGACAACTTTGTGTAAAAAAAATGCGTTTTCATTTTTTTCCCACATATTCCAAAAACTTCTGGAAAAAATGAACCATTCAAAAGACTCATTATGCCTCATAGATGATATGTTGGGGTGTTAGCTTTCCAAAATGGGGCCATTTTGTGGGCGTTTCCATTGTCCTGGTGCTCCAGGACCTTCAAAAGTGTAATAGGTGGGTGAGAATCGAGATGTGTAATTTATGCTTCTAGAACACCTGAAGGTGCTACTTCAATGTTAGGCCTCTGTATGTGGTCAGGCTGTGTAAAAGTCTCACACATGTGGTATCGTTTTACTCAGGAGGAGTAGCAGAATGTATTTCGGGGTGTTATTTTTGCTATGTAAATGCTATGTGTTGGAAATATCTTATAAACGGACAACTTTGTGTAAAAAAAATGCGTTCTCATTTTTTCCACATTTTCCAAAAACTTCTGGAAAAAAATGAACCGTTCAAAAGACTCATTATGCCTCATAGATTATACGTTGGGGTGTTAGCTTTCCAAAATGGGGTCATTTTGTGGGCGTTTCCATTGTCCTGGTGCTCCAGGACCTTCAAAAGTGTAATAGGTGGGTGAGAATCGAGATGTGTAATTTATGCTCCTAGAACACCTGAAGGTGCTACTTCAATGTTAGGCCTCTGTATGTGGTCAGGCTGTGTAAAAGTCTCACACATGTGGTATCGTTTTACTCAGGAGGAGTAGCAGAATGTATTTCGGGGTGTTATTTTTGCTATGTAAATGCTATGTGTTGGAAATATCTTATAAACCGACAACTTTGTGTAAAAAAAAATGCGTTTTCATATTTTTCCACATTTTCCAAAAACTTCTGGAAAAAAATGAACCTTTCAAAAGACTCATTATGCCCCATAGATTATACGTTTGGGTGTTAGTTTTCCAAAATGGGGTCATTTTGTGGGTGTTTCCATTGTCCTGGTGCTCTAGGACCTTCAAAAGTGTAATAGGTGGGTGCGAATCGAGATGTGTAATTTATGTTCCTAGAACACCTGAAGGTGCTACTTCAATGTTAGGCCTCTGTATGTGGTCAGGCTGTGTAAAAGTCTCACACATGTGGTATCGTTTTACTCAGGAGGAGTAGCAGAATGTATTTCGGGGTGTTATTTTTGCTATGTAAATGCTATGTGTTGGAAATATCTTATAAACGGACAACTTTGTGTAAAAAAAAATGCGTTTTCATTTTTTTCCACATTTTCCAAAAACTTCTGGAAAAAAATGAACCGTTCAAAAGACTCATTATGCCTCATAGATTATACGTTGGGGTGTTAGCTTTCCAAAATGGGGTCATTTTGTGGGCGTTTCCATTGTCCTGGTGCTCTAGGGCCTTCAAAAGTGTAATAGGTAGTCAACAAGTTAGATGGGTAATTTATGCTCCTTGAACACCTGATGATGCTCCCTGCATGTTGGGCCTCTGTATGTGGCCAGTTAGTGAAAAAGTCCCACACATGTGGTATTGTAATACTCAGGAGGAATAGCCGAATGTATTTTGTGGTGTCATTTGTGGTATGCACATTCCATGTGAGAGAAATAAGCTATTACAATGACAATTTTCTGAAAAAAAATATAAAAAATAAAAAAAAAACTTAATTTGCAAAGAATTGTGGGAAAAAATGACAACTTCAAATAACTCACCATGCCTCTTACTAAATACCCTGGAATGTCTACTTTCCAAAAAGGGGTCATTTGGGGGGCATTTGTACTTTCCTGGCTTGTTATGGTCTCAAGAAAGGAGATGGGCCTCAGTACATCAGGTGTGATCAGATGTGATAATTTTTTTATGATTTGTACCATAGCTTGTAGACTCTATAAATTTCACACAGACCACATAATATCCACTAATTTGGGTTATTTTTACCAAAGATATGTAGCAGTATAAATTTTGGCCAACATTTATGAATAAAAATTGCTAATTTGCAAAATTTTATCACAGAAACGAAGAAAAAAGCATTTATTTTCAAAATTTTCGGTCTTTTTTCATTTATAGCGCAAAAATTAAAAAACCCAGAGGTGATCAAATACCACCAAATGAAAGCTCTATTTGTATGAAAAAAAGGACAAAAAAATTGTTTGGGTACAGTGTTGCATGACTGAGTAATTGTCATTCAAAGTGTGAGAGCACTGAAAGCTGAAAATTGGTCTGGGCAGGAGGGGGGGTTTAAGTGCCCAGTAAGCAAGTGGTTAAAGTAAAAAAAAAAAAAAGTTAAGTATTCCTTTAAATATCGTACCCGAGGGGTGTCTATAGTATGCCTGTAAAGTGGCGCCTGTTTCCCGTGCTTAGAACAGTCCCTGCACAAAATGCCATTTTTAAAGGAAAAAAAGTAATTTAAAACTGCTTGTGGCTTTAATGTAATGTCGGGTCCTGGCACTATGGATGAAAATCAGTGAGACAAATGGCATGGGTACCCCCCAGTCCATTACCAGGCCCTTTGGGTCTTGTATGGATATTAAGGGGAACCCCGCACCCAAATTAAAAAAGGAAACAGCAGTATACAGGCTCTGTACTCTGAACAACAGTATACAGGCGGTGCAAACAAGACAGGGACTGTAGGTTTGTTGTTAAGTAGAATCTGTTTGTAATTTTGAACTGGTACATTTTTTAGCTCCAGCCAAAAAATCTATTTTAAGCTTTTTGGAAAACATAGGGAAGGGTTATCACCCCTGTTACATTTGTTTTGCTGTCTGTGCTCCTCTTCAGAAGATTTCACCTCACTTTTTGTCCCAATGACAAATGTTTTTTGAAAATGTGGGTTTTTTTGTGAAACAAGGATTGGTGATAAAGCATCAGTGGAAAGGAGAAATGTTTTTCCCATATTAACTCTTACAGGAGAAAATTTCCCTTCCTAGGGGTAGATTTCATCTCACTTCCTGTTGTCTCCTTCCATTTGCAAGTAGGAGTCATTTGTACAGAATGCTAATTTGTAGTCCTGTGAGCCTCCAGGTAATTGACCAAATCTGGTCTCCAAAATAGTATATCTTTGCAAATGATCAGCTGCTAACGTTACGCATGTCTCATAACCATGCAAAATAGTTAAACCAAATTGTACACACGCTGCGCTTATCAAAATAAAAAATAAGAAATTTCCACTAAAATATTAATAAAGTGATATTGTGCCTAACATATACAAAATCTATTAATAACTATTAATACTATACTATACATTAATGTGCAATAAATTTCAATGAATGAATAAATAGGTAAAAGTGCTCCAATAAGCCTGTGTATTGCAAATATTCCACAAAGCTTGTGCAATTTTAAAACATTAATAGATAATTCAGCACAAACATCCATGCGATTTAGTGTTGCATCCAAGCATATCAGTACTGCATCTATGCAATATGGTGTTAGTGCAATGTTCGAACAATAAAAAGTTAAAAAATACAAAAAAACGCATCCATGCGATTTGGTGCTACATCCATGTGATTCTTTTCAATTCAGTGCTGTGTTGCTGTGCAATGATTAAATTAACAGTCAGATTTAGTGTTGCATCCATGCATTTCAGTGCTGCATCTATGCAATATGGTGTTAGTGCAATGTTCAAACAATAAAAAGACAAACAATCACCCCTGATAAAGATACAAAATACCCCTTGTATCGAACACGCGTAGGGGAAGGGGACAGGACGGAACGTTGTACATACAACCTGTTGGGACAGATTAGCACGCCGCCCCATACCGGACGCTGTTGCCCGTTCGTCTCTGCTGTTTTAGTGTGGCGCCCCTAAGCGCCTTGTTACTGTACAAACGGGACTGCTGTGAGGAACAGAGGCACCAGTGCAAATCTATCCAGGACCCTGCATATAACATCAAACCCAGAGAGGTTCTAAGGCGCATTCTGACCAAGCTTAATTGCAAGGTCGCATGCCCTAAGGTGAGGGGCTATCACCTGGGGGGAGCACTTGTATGAGCGTACAGCACTTTAGTTTGTGTTCACCATAACACATGAATGGATTGTGGAAGATCTGTGGACTGTTAATTTGATCATTGCACAGCAACACAGCACTGAATTGCATAGAATCACATGGATGCAACACCAAATCGCATGGATGCATTTTTTTGTATTTTTTAACTTTTTATTAATCATTGAAATTGGCTTGCCGGGGGTTGGTGAGGGGATCGTTGGCCAAAAAATGCCCGACAGCCCTGGCTCCTATATCATGGGGTATGGATGTGTAGAGTGATGACACATCGAGTGAAAGCCACCAGTAGTTCTTATTCCATGTATAGGGTTTGAGCATCTCGAGTAGATGGGGTCCATCACGTATATAGGAAGGGAGGTTCTGTGCTAGGGGTTGGAGTAATTGATCAATATATATGGAGAAGCCACTGGTGACACTCTCCATGGCAGCCACTATTGGACGGCCTGGGGGACGGGTAAGATCTTTATGAATTTTTGGCAAATGGTAGAAATAAGGAACTTTATAGAAGTTTTTCTTTAAGAACGAGGCTTCAGATTTGGAAATGATTTTGTCAGTGAGGGCTTTGTTATCAAGTGTAGTTGCTTCTAGCGAAAACTGGAATGTGGGATCACTGGGGAGCCTGGCATAGGTGTTTGTATCAGAAAGTAGTCTTCGTCACTGTACTACTCCTTGACAGCATTGTGCTATCAGCCGGCGCTGAGCCTTGTTGTCCCACAGCGCCGGCCTATAAATAGCACAGCACTCACACACTGCCCCCTCAGGCCTATTGAAGGAGCAGCCGCTCCAAGCGCGTAGCCTATCCAGTGCTCTCCCACTGCCTGAATACTCCCTCTATGTGAGCCCTCCCCCTGGAGTGTACCCGGAAGCCGCTGAACGGCCCGTGACGTCACGCACACCCTCTGTGCGCTCCACGCCGGCCCCAGCTTCCCCCTGATGGCCACAGGACGAACCACCTGCTGAACAGCTTCCCCTGCAGCCTTACACCGCAGACACACCATCCAGACTGGAGCCCGAGGAACTCACCAGGATTACCCATCTACAGATGAGCCTTTTTAATTATGTCTCTTGTAAGTGTTTTTTAACTTTGTGTCATTAACTGCTTGCCGACCGCCGGCCGTCAATTGACGGCCAGGCGGCGCAGCTCTCGTTGCGGGCGGGCGTCATATGACGTCCTCGCTTTCCTAGGCCACCAGGGGGCGCGCACGCGCCGCCGCCGGCGATCTGGCACGCCCGCCATGTCACTAGGCACCCGGTGCGTGTGCCCGGTGGCCGCGATGCCTGCCGGGCACCCGCGATTACCGGTAACACAGCAGGACCGTGGATCTGTGTGTGTAAACACACTGATCCATGGTCCTGTCAGAGGAGAGGAGACCGATGGTATGTTCCCAGTACAGAGGAACACTGATCGGTCTCCTCCCCTAGTGAGTCCCCGCCCCCTACAGTTAGAATCACTCCCTAGCAACACAGTTAACCCCTCGATCACCACCTAGTGTTAACCCCTTCACTGCCTGTCACATTTATACAGTAATCAATGCATTTTTATAGCACGGATTGCTGTATAAATGTGAATGGTCCCAAATATGTGTCAAAAGTGTCCGCCGCAATATCGCAGTCACGATAAAAATCGCAGATTGCCGCCATTACTAGTAAAAAAATTTAAAAAAATTAAAAATGTTATAAAACTATCCCCTATTTTGTAGACGCTATAACTTTTGCGCAAACCAATCTATATACGCTTATTGCGATTTTTTTTTTACCAAAAATATGTACAAGAATACATATCGGCCTAAACTGAGAAAAAATTTGTTTTAAAGAAAAAAAAATTGAATATTTATTATCGCAAAAGGTAAAAATTATTGTGTTTTTTTTAAAACTTGTCACTCTTCTTTTGTTTATAGCGCAAAAAATAAAAACCGCAGAGGTGATCAAATACCACTAAAAGAAAGCTCTATTTGTGAAGAAAAAATTATAACAATTTCATTTGGGTACAGTGTTGTATGACCACGCAATTGTCATTCAAAGTGCGACAGCGCTGAAAGCTGAAAAATGGCTTGGGCAGGAAGGGGGCGAAAATGCCCAGTATTGAGGTGGTTAAAAGTAACTACTAATGTTGCACTCAGGTGGCGCTTCCTTTCTTCACCCTCTCTTTAATATCTGAGCTACCTGATAACATACTGGGAATGGATATCTTGAGGGGTCAGACAATCCAAACTGATGCAGGTGTGTTTTCATTTGGTAACTCAATGCATTCTTTCTTTGTGTCTGCAGTAAAACCTATCACCAGGGGACATGCAAAGTGGATGCCAGTGTACATCCCTACGCCCAAACACCCTGTCAATCTCAAGCAGTACCGTATACCTGGAAGACACCAAGAAGTGACTGACACAATAAAGGCCTTGCTGGATGTAGGAGTATTCAGGCCTGCAGTGAGCCCCTTTAACTCGCCTATTTTTCCTGTAAGGAAACTGGATGAAACTTATAGGATGACTATAGACTATCGAGCGCTAAACAAAGTGGCTCCACCCCTTGCAGCAGCTGTCCCAGATATGGTGTCATTTGTAGAGACTATTTCTCAATCTGCTGGAGAATGGCATGCAGTACTGGATTTAGCAAATGCATTTTTCTCCACTTCTATTGATGAGGAATCACAAGATCAATTTGCTTTTTCTTGGGATGGAAAACAGTATACAGCCAATGTTGTCCCTCAGGGTTATTTGCATAGTCCAACAATTTGCCATAGTATGGTAGCCAGAGATCTGGCTATGTTACCAAAACTGGACTGTAACCTGTATCATTACATTGATGATATCATGCTCTCTGGTAATACAGAAGGACAAGTAAGACAAGACTTGACTACAGTGCAAGCCCATATACAGAAAAGAGGATGGGCCATTAACCCTACAAAGATCCAAGGACCAGCTACAAGTGTCAAATTTCTAGGAATGATTTGGTCTGGGCCCATCAAGAATATTCCACAACCTGTATTAGACTCTATTGCAGCATTGAAGCCTCCCAAAAATGTGAAAGAGGCTCAAAGTTTACTTGGTTTACTGTTTTTTTGGAGACCTTTCATTCCTCACTTGGGCCTGATTCTCAGGCCAATCTATAATGTCACTCGGAAAAAGACTTTATTATTATGGGGACCAGACCAGCAGTTGGCACTAGACACAGCCAAAGAGACTGTAAGAACACAGCATTCTTTAGGCCCCTGGAAACCAAATCAGCCTTTCATATTAGATGTGACTGCAACTGAACATGGGATGTCGTGGGGTCTGTGGCAGAAAGGCCAAAATTCAAGGGATCAGAAGATACCATTGAGATTCTGGTCCAAACAGTTCACCCCTGCACAGAGAAAGTACAGCTCCTTGGAGAAGCAGTTGCTGGCTGCCTACACTGCATTACAACATGTGGAAGTAACAACAAAGCAGCAGTTTGTGACAGTGAGGACTGACTTACCCATTTCTGGGTGGGTGAGACAAGAAGGCTTCCAGGCTCATACAAGTGTGGCACAAAAGCAGACGCTACAGAAATGGAAATGGTATTTAAGTGAAAGGGCTAACATTTCATCTCAGGTTCCCAGTCAGATATCACAACAACTGGCTGAACATGTGGACTTTGAATCAAAGGTTCCTGAGTTGCCTCCAATGGAAGTGGGAGAATCACCTTTCAAGGAAGCACCTCTTTTTGTTGAGCTGTCAGATGAAGACAAACAAAATGCTTGGTTTACAGATGGATCGGCCAAAATCACCCCTCAGGGTAGAGTATGGACTGCAGCAGCTTTCCAGCCAGGTACTGAAACGGTAATTCACCAAAGTGGTCAGGGTGGATCGAGTCAATATGCTGAGCTCCAAGCTGTGTATATGGTGGTGCAAGATATACCAGGAAATTTGATCATCTATACAGATAGTTGTGCAGTATTTAAAGGACTAACTACTTGGCTAAGAGCATGGAAACAAGACAACTGGCAATTAAATGGAAAAGAACTGTGGGGTGGGCCTCAAATCTGGGAGTTTTTGTGGCAAGAAGGTCACAATCGAATTATTCAAATCGGACATGTCCACGCCCATAGTGGGGATCCTAACAATGATACGGTTGATGGCCTGGCACAAGTGTCTGTTGCTAACCAAGATAATCACACTATTCTGGAAATCCTGGGAAAATGGGCACACAGTCAATCCGAACACAGAGGTGCACAAAGTACGGGGCAATGGGCGCAGCACAAAGGCATACCATTAACTCAGACTCAGGCAAAAGACATTGCTGCCCAGTGCCCCCTCTGCCAAGAAGCAAAGAAATGGCGGCAAATGACACCCATGCCAGGAAACATTTACAGAGGTCAGCAACCAGGACAAGTTTGGCAAGTAGACTTCATAGGTCCCCTGCCGGGAGGAAGGGGTGGATTGAAATATTGTGCCACGGCTGTGGACACATATAGTGGACTTTTGCAAGTTTCCACTACAAAACATGCGGCTCAGAAGACAACCTTGAAACTTATGCAATTGCTGACACAGCATTATGGAGTGCCTCAAGAAATCCAATCAGACAATGGCACACATTTTACAGGACAAGCCGTTAAACAATGGGCGGAGGAACATGGTGTACACTGGGTGTTTCACATTCCCTATCATCCACAAGCAGCAGGTTTAATTGAGAGAATGAATGGTTTGCTTAAAGAGCAAATATGGAAATTAACACCTACACACACACTCAGGGGATGGGATAAGGTGATACAAGAAGCAGTGTACATTCTGAATATGGGTGAGCCGAACACCCCCCTGTTCGGTTCGCACCAGAACATGCGAACAGGAAAAAAGTTTGTTCGAACACGCGGACACCGTTAAAGTCTATGGGACACGAACATGAATAATCAAAAGTGCTAATTTTAAAGGCTTATACCCCGGCCAAAATTTTTTTAAAAAAAAAGGACGTGGGGGTCCCCCTAAATTCCATATCAGGACTGGTATGGATCTTAAGGGGAACCCCGCGCCAAAAAAAAGAAAAAACGGCGTGGGGTCCCCCCAAAGATCCATACCAGACCCTTATCTGCGCCCCCCCCCTCCTGAACCGTACCAGGCCACATGCCCTCAACATTGGGAGGGTGCTTTGGGGTAGCCCCCCAAAACACCTTGTCCCCATGTTGGTGAGGACAAGGGCCTCATCCCCACAACCCTGGCCGGTGGATGTGGGGGTCTGCGGGCAGGGGGCTTATCAGAATCTGGAAGAACCCTTTAACAAGGGGACCCCCAGATCCCGGCCCCCTACCATTTCACTAAAAAACTGTCAAAAATGTTAAAAATTACAAGAGACAGTTTTTGACAATTCCTTTATTTAAATGCTTCTTCTTTCTTCTATCTTCCTTCATCTTCTTCTTCTTCTGATTCTTCTGGTTCTTCCTCCGGCGTTCTCGTCCAGCATCTCCTCCGCGGCGTCTTCTCTCTACTTCTCCTCGGGCCGCTCCGCACCCATGGCATGTGGGGAGGCTCCCGCTCTTCTCTTCTTCTCTTCTTCTCTTCTTCATTTTCTTCTCCGGGCCTGGTATGGAATTTAGGGGGACCCCCACGTCATTTTTTTTTTAAACTTTGGTTCGGGGTTCCCCTGTGGGGAATTCCCATGCCGTTTTTATCAATGAACTTCTATGTGTATTGTCGGACCGGCAATGCAATAGCCGCGAGTAGTTTTGAATGGGTTTTTTCCTTCGAAATGTCATTTTGCTGTCAGACTGTTCTAAACACAGGAAACATACGCCCCTTTACAGGCATACTATAGACACCCCCCAGCTATGAAGTTTAAAGGGATATTACACTTTTATTGTTTGACTTTACGCATTATTAAAATCACTGCTCCTGAAAAAACGGCCGTTTTTAAAACTTTTTTTTGCATTGATCCATGTCCCCTGGGGCAGGACCCAGGTCCCCAAACACTTTTTATTACAATAATTTGCATATAAGCCTTTAAAATTAGCACTTTTGATTTCTCCCATAGACTTTTAAAGGGTATTCCGCGGCATTCGAATTTGCCGCAATCACCCCAAATTGTTCGCTGTTCGGCGAACTTGCGAACAGCCAATGTTCGAGTCGAACATGAGTTCGACTCGAACTAGAAGCTCATCCCTAATTCTGAACAACAGATTGGTAGGACAGAACACTCCTATGCAGCGAATGTTGGGGAGTGGTGTTGAAAGTGTAGGAGAATGGGTAGTCACTGTAACTACTAAAGGTCCAACAATTCCTGTAACTCAACCTATACCAGTTACAATGCTCCAAGATGTGGAAGTAGGGGGGGTGAGGGGGAAGTGAATCCTAGCCCTGACTCCCACATATTAGTACCCACTGGCATTTTACAGTTAGATCCCACATGTGATTTGCAGTTCATTCCAGACTCTAATGCCGCGTACACACGGTCGGACTTTTCGTCTACAAAAGTCAGACAGCCTGTCCGACAGACTTCCGGCAGACTTTCGGCGGACTTTCGACGGACTTGCGGCGGACTTTCTAACGAACAGACTTGCCTACACACGATCACACAAAAGTCCATCGAATTCTTACGTGATGACGTACACCGGACTAAAATAAGGAAGTTCATAGCCAGTAGCCAATAGGTGCCCTAGCGTGGCTTTTTGTCCGTCGGACTAGCACACAGACGAGCGGATTTCGGGGTCCGTCGTAGTTACGAAGTAAAGATTTGAAGCATGTTTCAAATCTAATGCCGCGTACACACGGTCGGACTTTTCGTCTACAAAAGTCCAACGGACGCTGACGGACTAAAGCTGGCTGGTAATCCGATCGTGTGTGGGCTTCTCCGGACTTTCAACATACTTTTTTAGCCTCAAATCCGACGTACTTTAGATTTGAAACATGCTTCAAATCTTTACTTCGTAACTACGACGGACCCCGAAATCCGCTCGTCTGTGTGCTAGTCCGACGGACAAAAAGCCACGCTAGGGCACCTATTGGCTACTGGCTATGAACTTCCTTATTTTAGTCCGGTGTACGTCATCACGTAAGAATTCGATGGACTTTTGTGTGATCGTGTGTAGGCAAGTCTGTTCGTTAGAAAGTCCGCCGCAAGTCCGTCGAAAGTCCGCCGAAAGTCTGCCGGAAGTCTGTCGGACAGGCTGTCTGACTTTTGTAGACGAAAAGTCCGACCGTGTGTACGCGGCATTAAGTACGTCGGATTTGAGGCTAAAAAAGTATGTTGAAAGTCCGGAGAAGCCCACACATGATCGGATTACCAGCCAGCTTTAGTCCGTCAGCGTCCGTTGGACTTTTGTAGACGAAAAGTCCGACCGTGTGTACGCGGCATTAGTTGACTGAGTGGTGTGAGTGGGATACAGAAGTGAAAAAAGATGCACTGGGAGAATATTGTGTTACCCTAGTACTAGGGATGAGCCGAACACCCCCCGGTTCGGTTCGCACCAGAACCCGCGAACGGACCGAAAGTTCGCACGAACGTTAGAACCCCATTGACGTCTATGGGACTCGAACGTTCGAAATCAAAAGTGCTCATTTTAAAGGCTAATTTGCATGGTATTGTCCGAAAAAGGGTTTGGGGACCCGGGTCCTACCCCAGGGGACATGTATCAATGCAAAAAAAAACTTTTAAAAACGGCCGTTTTTTCGGGAGCAGTGATTTTAATGATGCTTAAAGTAAAAAAAAAAAGTGAAATATTCCTTTAAATATCGTACCTGGGGGGTGTCTATAGTATGCCTGTAAAGTGACGCGTGTTTCCCATGTTTAGAACAGTCCCTGCACCAAATGTCATTTTTAAAGGAAAAAATCTCATTTAAAACTGCTTGCGGGTTTAATGTCATGTCGGGTCATGGCAATATGGATGAAAATCAGTGAGACAAACGGCATGGGTACCCCCCCAGTCCATTACCAGGCCCTTTGGGTCTTGTATGGATATTAAGGGGAACCCCGCACCCAAATTAAAATAAGGAAAGGCCCTATATACTCTGAACAGCAGTATACAGGCGGTGCAAACAAGACAGGGACTGTAGGTTTGTTGTTAAGTAGAATCTCTTTGTAATTTTGAACGGGTACATTTTTAACGTGTTTAGCTCCAGCCAAAAAATCTTTTTTAAGCTTTTTGGAAAACATAGGGAAGGGTTATCACCCCTGTGACATTTGTTTTGCTGTCTTTCCTCCTCTTCAGAAGATTTCACCTCACTTTTTTGTCCCAATGAAAAATGTTTTTTGAAAATTTGGATTTTTTTGTGGAACAAGGATTGGAAAGCATCAGTTGAAAGGAGAAATTGTTTTCCCATATTAACTCTTACAGGAGAGAATTTCCCTTCCTAGGGGTAGATTTCATCTCACTTCCTGTTGTCTCCTTCCGTTTGCAAGTAGGAGTCGTTTGTAAGTTAGATGTTTGAAAGTAGGGTCCTGCCCTATATACTCAGCAGAAATTTGGGCCTTAGGTGTTGCTGTGGCCACAACACTGTAAGCCCTCACAGGGCCCTGCTGTGAAATATTAGATCAATAATTGTAATTACATGCCCCTGTTGAACAGGAGCTGAAAAATTAGGCCTTAGGCACTGGTGCTGGTGCCACAACACTGCAACCCCTCACAGACACTCTAGTTGGAACGCAGGAACGAGCCCTGCTGCAAAGTATTGCATCACAAATTGTAATTACACGCCCCTGTTAGACAGGGGCAGAAAAATTGGGCCTTAGGCACTGGTGCTGGTGCCACAACACTGCAACCCCTCACAGACACTCTAGTTGGAACGCAGGAACGAGCCCTGCTGCAAAGTATTGCATCAAAAATTGTAATTACACGCCCCTGTTAGACAGGGGCAGAAAAATTGGGCCTTAGGCACTGGTGCTGGTGCCACAACACTGCAACCCCTCACAGACACTCTAGTTGGAATGCAGGAACGAGCCCTGCTGCAAAGTATTACATCAAAAATTGTAATTACACGCCCCTGTTAAACAGGGGCTGAAAAATTGTGCCTTAGGCACTGGTGGTGGCGCCCAGAACCAAAAATGTTCTTACAAGCTATCAGCGTGATGATTGAGGAGGAAGAGGATAATTACTCAGGGATAGTCACTCAGCATCAGCAGTCTTTGAAGGGATCTGAGATTTCAAAAAAAATTATTCGGTTACATCAGCATCAGGTGCTTGGTAGCTGGTGGTGATCCAAGACTGATTCATTTTTATGAAGGTCAGCCGATCGACCGAGTCGGTGGACAGACGCACCCTGTGATCGGTTACCACGCCTCCAGCAGCACTGAATGTGCGTTCCGAAAGAACGCTGGATGCAGGACAGGCCAGTAGCTCAATTGCATACTGTGCAAGCTCTGGCCAGTGATCCATCCTCAAGACCCAGTAACCCAGAGGATTTTCGGTGGGAAAGGTGTTCAAGTCTGATCTTGCCCCTAGGTATTCCTGCACCATGTAAAACAGACGCTGGCGATGGTTGCTGGAACCGATCATACCTTGGGGCTGCGGACCAAAAAATTGTCTGAACGCATCGGTCAGACGGCCACCTTCTCCACCGCTCCTTCTTTGACTGACCGAAGCCTCAGCAACACGTTGTCCAGAAACAGGAGTTTGTAACCTCCCAGTCTCTGGGAACGCGTTGCACAGACCTTTCTGCAAGGCCTCCCGAAGATGTTTCATCCTCTGCTCCCTCTGCGATGGCAAGATAAGGTCCGCAACCTTACCCTTGTAACGTGGATCAAGGAGGGTTGCCAGCCAGTATTGGTCCTTCTCCTTGATACCACGAATACGAGGATCCTTACGCAGGCTTTGCAGGATCAGGGAGGCCATGCAGCGTAGATTTGCTGAGGCATTCGGTCCGGAGTCCTCTGGGTCACTAAGGACAACAACGTCCGCAGCCACCTCCTCCCAGCCACGTACAAGTCCATGTGTTCCTTGGGACTGATCCCTTAAAGACTGCTGCTGATGCTGAGTGCCAGGCTCCACCTCCATACTGACACAATCTTCCTCCTCCTCCTCCTCCTCGTCCTCTTCCTGTGTGATCGGCGGGCACGCAGGAACACTGTCTGGATAAAGGGGGCCTTGATAGCTAAGGAAGTCCTCCTCTTCCTGCCTCTGTTCTGCCTCAAGTGCCCTGTCCATTATTCCACGCAGTGTGTGCTCCAACAGGTGGACAAGGGGGACAGTGTCACTGATGCATGCACTGTCAGTGCTCACCATCCTCGTGGCCTCCTTGAATGGTGATAGGACAGTGCATGCATCCCTGATCATGGCCCACTGGCGTGGGGAAAAAAAACCAAGCTCCCCTGACCCTGTCCTGGTGCCATAGTCGCACAGGTACTCATTGATGGCCCTCTGCTGCGTGTGCAGCCGCTGCAGCATGGCCAACGTTGAGTTCCACCTGGTGGGCATGTCACAGATTAGGCGGTTCTTGGGCAGGTTAAACTCCTTTTGGAGGTCCGTCAGCCGAGCACTGGCATTATATGACCGGCGGAAATGCACACAGACTTTCCTGGCCTGCCTCAGGACATCCTGTAAGCCCGGGTACCTGCCTAAGAACCGCTGCACCACCAAGTTAAGGACGTGAGCCAAACAGGGCACATGGGTCAGTTGTCCCTGTCGGAGGGCAGAGAGGAGGTTGGTGCCATTGTCGCAAACCACCATTCCTGCCTTAAGTTGGCGTGGCGTCAACCACCTCTGAACCTGCCCCTGCAGAGCTGACAGAACCTCTGCCCCAGTGTGGGTCCTGTCCCCCAAGCACACCAGCTCAAGCACCGCATGGCATCTTTTGGCCTGCGTACTTGCGTAGCCCCTTGAACGCCTACGGAGCACCGCTGGTTCCGAGGAAGAGGCCATGGAGGAAGAAGAAGAGGAGGGGGTGGAGGAGAGAGGTGTGTCACAATCAGCATTTTGGAGGCGTGGTGGCGGAACAACCTCCAACACTACTGCACCTTGTCCTGCATCCTTCCCAGCTGCCAGCAGAGTCACCCAATGCGCCGTGAAACTTAGGTAACGTCCCTGTGCATGCCTGCTGGACCATGAGTCAGCGGTAATATGCACCTTACCGCTGACCGCCCTGTCCAGCGAGGCATGGACATTGCCTTCCACATGCCGGTAGAGAGCCGGAATCGCCTTCCGTGAGAAAAAGTGGCGTTTGGGTACCTGCCACTGAGGAACCGCACATTCCACAAACTCACGGAAGGGGGCAGAGTCTACCAACTGAAAAGGCAGCAGTTGAAGTGCTAGCAATTTTGCCAAGCTAGCATTCAACCGCTGGGCATGTGGATGGCTGGGAGCAAACTTCTTTCGGCGGTGCAGCAGCTGGGGCAGGGAAATTTGCCTGGTACAATCTGACGTCGGTGTACCAAAAGCAGATTGCCCACAAGTACTTGGCTGTGACACACCTAATTCTACACCTTCATTCCTCTCACTGCAGGTCTCAGAGAGGACTGAAGGTCTAGTGGGGTTGGAAATCTCAGCTGATGAGGAGCAAGGAGAGATCCTCTTTGTTCTTTGGTGTGGGTCTTTTAGATATGCTTGCCAACGAACTGCATGGCAGGTCAACATATGTCTGGTCAAGCATGTGGTACCCAAGCTGGAGATGTTTTGGCCACGCGAGATACGCTTGAGACATATGTTGCAAATAGCAGCGGTGCGATCTGATGCACTCGTCTCAACAAAGGCCCACACCAAAGAACTTTTTGAATAACGCGCAGAGACTGCAGCGCCCTGCACATGTGGAGCTTTGGGGTGTGATGCAGTCAATGTGCTGCCCTTAGGCTAGCCCCGGGAGGGCATCCTGCCTCGTTGGTGATGTGCCGCCTCCTCCTCCTCCTCCTCCTCCTCCTCTCTCCTATCAGGCACCCACGTTGAGTCAGTGACCTCATCATCCCCTCCCTCCTCATCACTGGAGCAAACCTGGCAGTATGCTGCAGCAGGGGGAGCATGACTGCCAGATTGCTGTCCTTCTTGGGCACCCCCTCTGTCCGTGCTCATGTTACTGCCTTCATCGAGCTCAGTATCATCATCAGAGCCTTCCAAACGCTGGGCATCCTCCTGGAGCATGTACCCAACACTGTGGTCAAACAGTTCGAGGGAATCCTCAGGAGGACATGGTAGAGCTAGGGAAGGAGTCACTGATGACATTGAGCTGAGGGAAGAGGCCGCTGCTTTGCCAGACAAAGCACCCTGGGCATGGGTGAGAGAGGATGAGGAGGATGAGGACGGCTTGGTCATCCACTCGACCAAGTCTTCCGCATGTTGCGGCTCAACACGGCCAGCTTCCGAAAAAAAGGCCAAGCGTGTCCCATGGCCACGTGCTGATGAGGATGCACCGTCTCCACGACCAGCACTAGACACAGGGCCTGCTTGCCCTCTCTTATTGGCTTGTGACTGTCTGCCTCTCCTTCTTGGCCTTCCAGACATACTAATGGCCTGTAGCTGCACTAAGCTGGGATAGAACACCTGTAATTTTCTTCAGGTAGCTTTATATACTGTAACCAGACAAGCCTGCCTGTCAGTAGGAAGATAACAGGAACGGATCTAGCTGAACACTGAGCAGGACGCACTGCACTAAATGTAAATAGCAGGAACGGATCTAGCTGAACACTGTGAGCAGGACGCACTGACTGCAATAAATGTAAATAGCAGGAACAGATCTAGCTGAACACTGTGAGCAGGACGCACTGCACTAAATGTAAATAGCAGGAACGGATCTAGCTGAACACTGTGAGCAGGACGCACTGCACTAAATGTAAATAGCAGGAACGGATCTAGCTGAACACTGTGAGCAGGACGCACTGACTGCACTAAATGTAAATAGCAGGAACAGATCTAGCTGAACACTGTGAGCAGGACGCACTGCACTAAATGTAAATAGCAGGAACGGATCTAGCTGAACACTGTGAGCAGGACGCACTGACTGCACTAAATGTAAATAGCAGGAACAGATCTAGCTGAACACTGTGAGCAGGACGCACTGCACTAAATGTAAATAGCAGGAACGGATCTAGCTGAACACTGTGAGCAGGACGCACTGCACTAAATGTAAATAGCAGGAACGGATCTAGCTGAACACTGTGAGCAGGACGCACTGACTGCACTAAATGTAAATAGCAGGAACAGATCTAGCTGAACACTGTGAGCAGGACGCACTGCACTAAATGTAAATAGCAGGAACGGATCTAGCTGAACACTGTGAGCAGGACGCACTGACTGCACTAAATGTAAATAGCAGGAACAGATCTAGCTGAACACTGTGAGCAGGACGCACTGCACTAAATGTAAATAGCAGGAACGGATCTAGCTGAACACTGTGAGCAGGACGCACTGACTGCACTAAATGTAAATAGCAGGAACAGATCTAGCTGAACACTGTGAGCAGGACGCACTGCACTAAATGTAAATAGCAGGAACGGATCTAGCTGAACACTGTGAGCAGGACGCACTGCACTAAATGTAAATAGCAGGAACGGATCTAGCTGAACACTGTGAGCAGGACGCACTGACTGCACTAAATGTAAATAGCAGGAACAGATCTAGCTGAACACTGTGAGCAGGACGCACTGCACTAAATGTAAATAGCAGGAACGGATCTAGCTGAACACTGTGAGCAGGATGCACTGCACTAAATGTAAATAGCAGGAACGGATCTAGCTGAACACTGTGAGCAGGACGCACTGACTGCACTAAATGTAAATAGCAGGAACAGATCTAGCTGAACACTGTGAGCAGGACGCACTGCACTAAATGTAAATAGCAGGAACGGATCTAGCTGAACACTGTGAGCAGGACGCACTGACTGCACTAAATGTAAATAGCAGGAACAGATCTAGCTGAACACTGTGAGCAGGACGCACTGCACTAAATGTAAATAGCAGGAACGGATCTAGCTGAACACTGTGAGCAGGACGCACTGCACTAAATGTAAATAGCAGGAACGGATCTAGCTGAACACTGTGAGCAGGACGCACTGACTGCACTAAATGTAAATAGCAGGAACAGATCTAGCTGAACACTGTGAGCAGGACGCACTGCACTAAATGTAAATAGCAGGAACGGATCTAGCTGAACACTGTGAGCAGGACGCACTGACTGCACTAAATGTAAATAGCAGGAACAGATCTAGCTGAACACTGTGAGCAGGACGCACTGCACTAAATGTAAATAGCAGGAACGGATCTAGCTGAACACTGTGAGCAGGACGCACTGCACCAAATGTAAATAGTCTAGATAGAAGATAACAGGAACGGATCTAGCTAAACTGAATACAGTGTATATATATATATGCAACACCAGGGATGCATATATATACACAATACACTGTAAGTGCAGCTAACTGACTGACTGTTCTGCCTAATCTATCTAACTCAAATCAAATGACACTGTCTGTCTCTCTCTCTATCTCTCAGCACACCGGAACACACTACACAGGGCCGCCGTGCAGGCGGCCTTATATAGTGTGGGGCGTGTACTAAATCCCCTGAGCCATAATTGGCCAAAGCCACCCTGGCTTTGGCCAATTACAGCTCTCTCTACTGACGGCGCTGTGATTGGCCAAGCATGCGGGTCATAGTGCATGCTTGGCCAATCATCAGCCAGCAATGCACTGCGATGCCGCAGTCAATTATGGGCCGTGACGCGCCACACGAATTTGGCGCGAACGGCCCATAACGTTCGAAATTCGACGGACGGTCGAACAGCGGATGTTCGAGTCGAACATGGGTTCGACTCGAACACGAAGCTCATCCCTACCTAGTACCTTTAGAAATGGGATGTCTGAAAAAAGGACAACAAATAGGACAGATAATAATTATACCTAAATGTCTAAGGGTACATGGGAAAATGTATTCTGCCCAATTAGGTACCAAGGTGTGGGTAGCCCCAAGTGTAGCTGAGAGGGGAAGAGCTAAAGGAAGGAAGGGAGAAATTGTGGCCTGGGGACCCGGGTCCACAGCTTTAGTTTTAATTGAACTGGAAGACCAACCTATTTATGTTCCTATCCACAGATTGTTGCCGTTGCCATGAGGACAATACTATGGTTTCAGATGATGACCAGCCTCGTTTTCAGTGGAACAGCACAGAAGAACTTCTTCCATGAGGCTTTGAAAGCAACAGCTCATGTTTTTAACGTTACAAACTGTTGGATGTGTGGACAAACACCCCGTGCTGCACCAGAGGGCATACCATTATATGGACTACCAGTTAACATTAGCTGGTTGCCTTTGAATGACCCTTGGAGAATAGCAATAATGAATAGAGCTATGGACAGTTTGACTAATGCATCACATAAAAACATACCAACTCATTTTGGCCCAGAGGAATATTCTATAACGTTATCCCGTAAAGCCACTGGTGTATTGTGTGTACAAAGACCTAGTACCAATGACTCATATTCCATAGAATTGGGAAATAGTAACTGTGATTATGTAGTAACAGATCATTGGAATAATATCTCTATGGTGCAGGTGGTGGGGAGAGGAGAAGTATTTCATTTTGAAGTAGATGGGTACCGCATAGGAGGATCTGCATTTAAAAATGATACACATGTGTGTGTGTGGCCAAAGATAGTGCCCTTATTAGTTGTGTAAATCTGTCTAAAAATCAAACACGAGCAGATATGTTTTGGCAGTACTGGATTCACCAAACTACTCGTACTCCATTGCCTTATCAATTCTATTTTATATGTGGTCTGAACGCTTATAAATGGCTACCACCAAATTGGTCAGGGAGCTGCTATATTGGACATATAGTACCAAAAGACTGTATAGTTTTTAATAATCCACCTGGGAGGGTAAGGAATTGGAAAAGGAGCATAGGTTCCTCAGAAATACAAGATGTACCCGAGGGGTGGGATGTCACAGAAGGAGATAGATTGGGTATGATTATTCTTCCTCAGTATGGAGTGGCTCGGACAGTGCAAATGCTGAGGAGAATGTCTAAAATCATAGAATATGCGTTCAACAAAACATTTGATAGTATTGATGCTCTTACAGAAGAGGTTAGGCAAATGAGATTGGTGGTACTACAAAACAGAGCTGCTCTAGATTTTATTCTTGCTGCTAAGGGAGGGGTATGTGCTCTAATTGGGGATGAATGTTATTCCTATATTACAGATAGTAGTGAAAACACTGAGTCAGAATTAACAGAGGCCCGGAAAGCTGTTGGTAAACTTAATTCTATATCCAATGATGGAATATTTGCTTGGCTTGGTCAGTTGGGGCAACAAGTGGTTATGTATATTGCATGGTTTATTTTATTAGCATTAGGAATTTTTATTATAGTGAAGATTATTTTTGTCTAAATTAGCAAATGTACAACATCTACCATTGAGGCTGTACCTATACGTCTATAAGTCTGTAGATGTCTATGACCTGAGTTCCTTGTGAATCAAGGGGTGGAATGTAGTACGGGTCTATATTCATAATTGATTTACAAAGAACTTGGTATTATGAGTTATTAACTATGATAGTTTTAAGGTGATTATTTCTATATATGTAAAAATGTATGCTTCTGAGCTCACAGATGGTCACTCACAGAGGGTCACATTGTCTCGGGATGACCATTATGGCCAGTCTTTTGTTAGTACCAGATTAAATCAGCTTTTTTGCGCCTTCCATCAAGCCTTTAAAAGTTTAGACAATAGAGAACAGGGGAGAACTTCTTCTAGGACGTGAGTGTGCCTAGATCTTGAACAGGCTGTCGGCTTCCAGAACTATCTGAAAATTCAGAATTTGAGGGGTTCCCTGGATTGAATGCTGAATTTATCCTGTATTGTATCATCTGTAATACATCTTTAATCGAAGCTAAGTAAATCTCTTTTATTACATTCTTTGTTTTGTGTGTTTTAATCATTGCATTTACTGACCACATATCTGAAAGGGTAAATATATAAATTAATCTATGAATAAATGTAACACAGAATTTAACCCCTTGTTACAGGGTGGAAACTAGAGGCAGGGAACATAGAATTTCCTGCTGTCAATTTCCTGAAGAGATGAGTCTGGATGGCACTGCCCTCCCCACGGAGGACCGTGACATCCAGAAACGTCACCTCATCGGAGTGGTGGGCCATTGTAAAAGTCAAATTGAACTGGTTTTTGTTGAGTCTGGATAGAAATGCAGATAGCATCTCTACTGGGCCATCCCAGATCAAAAACACAACGTTGATGTATCTTACCCACATCGTGATGTGATCAGTGTTCATAGTGAGTTGCTCATCTGCCCTCAATGACCGCTCCCACTCCCCCAGGTACAGATTGGCATATGATGGGGCACAACATGTCCCCATCGCAAAACACCCTGTACCTGGAGGTAGTGGGAGCCATCAAAGGAAAAAATGTTATGGTTAAGAATGAAATTCAAAGATTAAACAATAAAATCACTGCCCTCAATGACTGCTCCCACTCCCCCAGGTACAGATTGGCATATGATGGGGCACAACATGTCCCCATCGCAAAACACCCTGTACCTGGAGGTAGTGGGAGCCATCAAAGAAAAAAATGTTATGGTTAAGAATGAAATTCAAAGATTAAGCAATAAAATCACTATACGGCCATTCCTCATCTATTTGTTGAGATAAAATATGGTGAATGGCAGCCAGACCCAACGTATACAGAATTGAACTATAGAGCGCCTCAACGTCAATAGTTACTAAAGTTGAGTGCTCTGATATTAAAAGGCCATCTAAAATTTTGAGAAAGTGGATCGTATCTTTTACGTACGATGGAAGGCTGATTACAAAAGGCCTAAGGTGTTCATCTATTAGCCGACTAAGCCTTTCAGAGATAGAGCCATTTCCCGAGATTATAGGACGACCAGGTGGATCGTTTCTATCTTTATGTATCATGTGAAGTGAATAAAACATCGGAATTTTAGGATATTCGGTACGTATGTATTTCCAATACATACTGTTGTAAGTCCCTTTCTACCTACAGTGTCTACAAGATCGTAAAATTTGGTGTTAAACTTTTCAATCATGTTGACAGGAATGGGACGGTACCAATTCTCTTTTTTGAGGATTTTTCTGCACATGCTGTATACTGCTATATACTGCTGTATACTGATCATTGTCCATTATGACAGTATTTCCACCTTTACCAGATGGTTTACCCACCAATGACCAGTTTTTTGATAAATCCTGTAAAGCCTGTCTTTCCAGTGAGGTCATACTGTCTTTGAAACAACTGGCTTTTGTTGATATTTTATTCAAATCTCGAGATACAAGCTTTAAAAACGCCACTACATTTGGGTTGGAACTGGGTGCTGGAAACTGATCTGACTTTTTTTTGAGTGTAGATTTTGGTTTCACTGATTTTTCATTAGACTCTATATCGACATTGGCCATCAATTGTTCAATGTTGACACAGTCAATGAGATCTGATTGATCCTTTTCCTCAAGAAGAGAAATAAGTTGATTGATGGCCCTACCTTCCTCTTTACTCAATTGTGAATTGGGATCAATATTTTTACTGTACATATTTTTCAATAAGAGTTTTCTTATGAAGAGGTGCAGGCCCCTGATCATATCAAACTTGCGGAAGTTCTATTTAGGACAGAACCCCAACCCCTTCATAAGAACATCGGTCTCGTGAGTACTTAGGGTATGTGAAGATAGATTAACTATGTTCATAGAGATGTTGGAATCAACAAATCCATCACCTGTAGTACCTAAGTGGTTGTGGGTATGTTGGCTACTGTGTTCCCTTTTGATGTATTGGGAACAGGGTGGTTCTGAAAAGAAGAAAAGATAGGTGCATGTGGTGTTGATGCAACCTCCCTCCGATCTACCCGCTGTCTCCTGTTTATGATCATAACCGTCTTCACAAGAGGAGATAGAGGATAGTTCTATAGCCACACCTATATGTGAATTACCTGCCAGCAAGGAAATAGAACACCCAGAAACCTGTGAATTCTGTGTTGGATGTACATTATGTCCTTGCATTGATTTTTTTGCCGATCATTCCTGTGGTTCTTCATGATGTCTCTGTCTTTTAGTCCGTCCATTCCCTCTTTGTCTAAAAGAAGACTGTTGCTGAGAAAAGATGTATTAAAAGGAGATTGTGAAACATTGTTGCCATATCCTCTAAATGAATTAGGATTAGTCTTAATTGAGATTGATAGGTGTGCCACTTATAGGCCCTCCCCTCTCTAAAAGCAGTTCTATTCCTTACCATTTTCTTTTCTTCTTTTATTAAAATCCCTTTATTACATTTTTCTAAACATTCTGTCATGGTTTTTCTCGCTCATTGTAGGATGCTTGATTTTGTAGAGGTTGTAAAAGGCCAATGATCTGATCCAAATCTAAATCACTAATTTGTTTCTTATATGCCTCTATTAAATGTTTCATCATCTCTCTGGAACATTTATTCAATGTCTTCTCCCACTCAGTTTTGAACTCCATATCATTGATTTCAAAGGTAGGGAAGATTTGAATTCGAAGCCCAAATGGATTCTGACCTTCCTTTATATTATTTTCAAAGGATTGTATATGCCAGTAGAGTGATGATTTTTTTTCCAAAAGTTTGTTTAAGAGAAAGAATAGAGAGGTAAGATCAGATTCAAGACGTTCTGTTTGACCAAAACTGGTCAAATAACTGGTTATATGTGTATCCCAGTCTTTGCCTGTAAGTAAAGTGGAATTTAAGGAAGGATCCAGTTCATCCTGAAGCTTTGTAAAGCACATAAGCATTCAGCAGGGCCAACTGAAATAAGTATACAGACACTTTTTTTGTACCAGCGTCTGGCCTTACGGGCAATTGGGTACGGCGCCAACAACTGGTCATTTAGGTCCACGCCTCCCATGTTAAGGTTATACAGTGGGGATGGAAAGTATTCAGACCCCCTTAAATTTTTCACTCTTTGTTATATTGCAGCCATTTGCTAAAATAATTTAAGTTCATTTTTTACTCATTAATGTACACACAGCACCCCATAGTGACAGAAAAACACAGAATTGTTGACATTTTTGCAGATTTATTAAAAAAGAAAAACTGAAATATCACATGGTCCTAAGTATTTAGACCCTTTGCTGTGACATCCATATATTTAACTCAGGTGCTGTCCATTCCTTCTGATCATCCTTGAGATGGTTCTACACCTTCATTTGAGTCCAGCTGTGTTTGATTATACTGATTTGACTTGATTAGGAAAGCGCACACCTGTCTATATAAGACCTTACAGCTCACAGTGCATGTCAGAGCAAAATGAGGTCAAAGGAACTGCCTGAAGAGCTCAGAGACAGAATTGTGGCAAGGCACAGATCTGGCCAAGAAAATGCTATTACAGGGGAATTGGCGCTGTTCAAGAGTGATCAAAATATATTAAATAAGAAACAAATGATGAAAAAAAGAAGAAAAAAAATATAAAATAAAATATAAAAAAATTATTCTCTGAGTAATAAATCTAAACCAAACACACTAATGTGCGATAAAGTGCAGAGTGCTAGAAAAATATGTTATCTAAAATATATAAGGAATAAATAAAATTCATAAACAATAAATAACAGTAATATTAATAACACCAAATAACGTGCTGAATAGCTAGGTAGTTAAAAAAGCTAATTAAAATTAAACAGTGTCCTTAAGTGAATCCACAGCAGTCCACAGTGAAAAAATAGCAAACATTGATATATAAAATTAAATTGAAAAAATTGATATATGGTGTAAAAATTAGGGTTGTCCCGATACCGATATTAGTATCGGTATCGGCACCGATACCGAGCATTTGCCCGAGTACTTGTACTCGGGCAAATGCTCCCGATGCTTCCCCCGATACCTGGACAGTCAGCAGTGATCGGCGCTTGGGGGAGTTACAAACTTCTCCCCCCCCCGGCTATCAGCTGCTTTAGTGACATACAGCGGTGATCGGTGCTTGTAACTCCCCCACACTCGATCCCCGTTGACTGTCACCACATCCTCCATGCCCCCTCCGTTCTGCTGTCCCCCTCCACTGTCCCTCTCCGTTCCGCTGTCCCCCTCCGTTCCTCTGTCCCTCTCCGTTCTGCTGTCTCCCTCCGTTCTGCTGTCCTCCTCCGCTGTCCCTCTCCGTTCCGCTGTCCCCCTCCGTTCCTCTGTCCCTCTCCGTTCTGCTGTCCCCCTCCGTTCAGCCGTTCTGCTGTCCCTCTCTCTTCCTCTGTCCCTCTCTCTTCCTCTGTCCCTCTCCGTTCCGCTGTCCCTCTCCGTTCCTCTGTCCCTCTCCGTTCTGCTGTCCCTCTCCATTCCACTGTCCCCCTCCGTTCTGCTGTCCCTCTCCGCTCTGCTGTCCCTCTCCGTTCTGCTGTCCCCCTCCATTCTGCTGTCCCCCTCCGTTGTGCTGTCTCTCTCTCTCTCCATGTCCTCCTCCTTCCTTTGTGAATGGACAGAGTCAGCTGACTCTATCCATTCACATAACTGAAACATTGTAATCTCCTGTGATTATGATGTGTCAGTTTATGAATGGAGAGGAGCCGCTGTCTTCTCTCCATTCATTCTCAGTGCAGCTGAGGCTGCAGAGAAAGGGACTGGGGAATCTCTATCCTCAGTCTCGTTCTCTGTCTCAAGGGGGAGATATCAGAGGTCTGTAAAGTTACAAGCTTCTGCCCCCATGGCTTTCAGCTGCTTTAGTTACATACAGCAGTGATCGGTGCTTGTAACTCCCCCACACGCGATCACCGCTGACTGTCACCGCATCCTCCATGCCCCCTCCATTCTGCTGTCCCCCTCCGCTGTCCCTCTCCGTTCCGCTGTCCCCCTCCATTCCTCTGTCCCTCTCCGTTCTGCTGTCCCCCTCCGTTCCGCTGTCTTCTCTCCATTCATTCTCAGTGCAGCTGAGGCTGCAGAGAAAGGGACTGGGGAATCTCTATCCTCGGTCTCTTTCTCTGTCTCAAGGGGGAGATATCAGAGGTCTGTTAAGACCCCTGATATCTCACCAAAGTCCCCCAACAGGGCTGATTAAAAGAAAAAAAATTGCAATAAATAATAAAAATAAATATTATTGTAAAAAATAATAAAAATATAAATAAAAAAAAAACCACACAGACACCGTTCACCCCCCCCCCCTCAAAGAAAAAAAAGAAAGCATTGTTAAAAAAAAAAAACAATGTCACGTGACATTAAAAAAAAAGTATCGGTAATCGGTATCGGCGAGTACTTGAAAAAAAGTATCAGTACTTGTACTCGATCTTAAAAAAGTGGTATCGGGACAACCCTAGTAAAAAAAAAAATATTATATATATATATATATATGAAAAATATATGTATAAAAATGCTGATAAAAAGTTCGACTGGATAAGTGTGTATATATATATATATATACAAAGCAAAGGGTCTGAATACTTAGGACCATGTGATATTTCAGTTTTTCTTTTTTAATAAATCTGCAAAAATGGCAACAATTCTGTGTTTTTCTGTCAATATGGGGTGCTGTGTGTACATTAATGAGAAAAAAAATGAACTTAAATGATTTTAGCAAATGGCTGCAATATAGCAAAGAGTGAAAAATTTAAGGGGGTCTGAATACTTTCCGTCCCCATTGTATATTTTTGAACAAAGAGGGGTTTCTCCACAACACCAGTCCCCGTAGGAATTTGGACTGTCGTGTCTGCGTGCCTCCACTTCACACCAAACAAGTTATTACACTTCAAGCAGGCTCTCTCCCCCAGCCTAAGACGGGAATCTACAAGCCACTGGGGAAAGCCCAAGCGATTAGATCGCACTGTGTCACATGCTCCAATTTGCTGATCAAACAAATGACTAAAAAGTGGCACGCTCATGTAATAATTGTCCACACACAAGTGGTACCCCTTTCCAAATAAGGGTGACACCAAGTCCCACACAATCTTACCAGCGCTCCCTATGTAATCTGGGCAGTTTGGCGGCTCTACGTGACTATCTCTTCCCTCGTAAACCATAAAACTATATGTATAGCCTGTTGCCCTGTCACAGAGCTTCTACATCTTGACCCCATATCTGGCACGCTTGCTGGTAAAATACTGTTTGAAAGACAAGCGGCCAGAAAACTTAATCAGGGACTCATCAATGCAGACAACTTGATGGGGAGTAAACAAAGCTGCAAAATGTTGTTTGAAGTGGTTTACGAGGGGCTGAATTTGTAGAGCCGATCGTATCCAGGGTCACCCCGAGGATGACTGAGTTCATTGTCATTAAAGTGCATGAACCACAAGATCTGCTCATATTGTGCCCTGGCCATGGAAGCAGAGAACACGGGCGTATGATGAATTGGGTCAGTGGACCAATATGACCGCAACTCACTTATTTTAGTTACGCCCATGAGGAGGGATAGGCCCAGAAAGGTCTTAAATTTGAAAACCATAATTGGATTCCATTCTCTGGCAAGGGTCAGCTGGGGATTAGTGGTGATGAATTGACCAGCATACAAATTGCTTTGGTCCACAATAGATCTATAGAGATCTTCGGTGAAAAACAGCGAATAAAAATGAAGTGATGTAAAATCAACTATTTCCACCTGAATGCCGGGTTGGCCAGTGAATGGGGGAAGTACGGGTGCTGCAGAAGTGGTGGGTTCCCAATTAGGATTGGCGAATGCAGCAGGAAGGGCACTTTGGGGTCGACAGGCCTGTGTTTGTCTTCTTCTTGGTGGCAGTGGGACACTACTCATGCTTGCCACCTCACCAGCTTGAACTGCACTTATGGGCACATCACCACGTAATACTGCAGTGCTGAATCTATGACCAGGGTGTACTAGGCCGCTGGTGCTTGACAGTTCACCAGAAGGAATAGCGACGCTAGTACTTCTCTGCTCCATACGAGGGACCTGCGGTTCATGCACCTCAACGACTGCAGAAGATCGGGGTCTGGTACGCCTGACCTTGGCAGGAACCACAACTCGTCAGAGCTATCTGTCAGGGTGCTGCTGCTGTTTACAGGTTTGTATTCTGAGCCTGAATCTGACAGATGAGTGACATCCTCTTCACTATCTGTCATGCTCAGAAACGTGTAGGCCTCTTCACTAGTGTACCTTTGATTTGACATTTTGGTCTCTAAATTTACTGGTACACTAGTGACACTCACAGGTAAAAAAGCTCCTGACTGTTAGCAACTGATTCAAGCGCTACCAAAAAAACTGTTAGCGTTCGCAGGAATCAGGCCTGACTCTGCGAAAGCTGCAGTTATGTGTGTTGTGTTTTGTAAGTGACAGTGATTGATTAATATTGCAATACTACACTAAAGGGTTAACTGGGGGGTGATCAAGGGTTTAAACCTTTATTAGGGGAGTTTAGGGGGGTAACCTAGACCTAACGGGGGGTACTACTAACTGCCCTAACACTTAAAGTCACAAATGACACCAATGCAATTGGTGACACAGTGACAGGGAGTGAAAGGGTTAACTGGGGGGGCAATCTGGGGGTGATCAGGGGGGTGGAAAGTGTACTTATGTGTGCTAGTGTTAGTGTGCTGTTGGTGTAACTCACGGTTAGATGCTCTCTTTCTCTCACTAGAATCCAAAAGACTCCATGAGGAGAGATGACATCACTTCCTCCTGCCTGTGTTTACACTTACACAGGCAGGGGAAGGTTTTCATTCGTTGAGAGCAATCGCCAGGGCCAGACCATAAATCATTGGTCTCACCCTGGAGACTGATTGCTCCTCCAATGAACGTGCACGATTGCGCCCCCCCGCCCACAGGGAGGGCGGGACATACAGGTACGCCCATTTGCCCCCCCCATGCCATTCTGCCGACGTACATCGGCGTGCGGAGGTCGGGAAGGGGTTAACAAAGGGTTTCATACATAAGCCAGTTATTTAACAATAAGAAACAACAAAGATCGAGGTTTGTTCCTAAGCAAAAGAACAGCAATAGCACCCCCACTGTGTATGTTTTTTCTCTCTTCCTTCCTCCTCTCCCTCTCCCCAGGGGAGGTACTAGGTTTTCTGTGGTGGGGTCTATGGGTTGAGAGATAGGGGAAAAGGGGAAATAAGGAAGGGGGGAGACGAATGTTGTGGCAGAAAGAGGGTTGTGTAGGAGAGAGGATAAAGAAAGGGCTAGATGATACTGCCCTCTAGATAAAAGAAGGTCTGTAGGTGGTTTATCTGGATTTTGCAAAGGCATTTGATACAGTTCCCCATAAAGGTACAAAGTAAGGTCTGTTGGCATGGACCATAGGGTGAGTACATGGATTGAAAACTGGCTACAGGGGCGAGTTTAGAGGGTAGTGATAAATGGGGAGTACTCGGAATGGTCTGAGGTGGAATGTGGGGTCCCCCCAGGGTTCTGTCCTGGGACCTATCCTATTTAATTTATTCATAAACGACCTGGAGGATGGGATAAACAGCTCAATCTCAGTATTTGCGGACTATACAAAGCTAAGCAGAGCAATAACTTCTCTGCAGGATATGGAAACCTTGCAAGAAGATCTGAACAAATTAATGGGGTGGGCAACTACATGGCAAATGTGGTTTAATGTAGAAAAATGTAAAATAATGCATTTGGGTGGCAAAAACATGAATGCAATCTACTCACTAGGGAAAGAACCTCTGGGGGAATCTAAGATGGAAAAGGAACTGGGGATCCTAGTAGATGACAGGCTCAGCAATGGCATGCAATGCCAAGCTGCTGCAAGCAAAGCAAACAGAATATTGGCATGCATTAACCACTTAAGGACTTAGGCTCTTTCTGAAATTTGTTGTTAAAAACATTTTTTTTGCTAGAAAATTACTTAGAACCCCTAAACATTCTATTTTTTTCTAACACCCTAGAGAATAAAATGGCGGTCGTTGCAATACTTTCTGTCACACCGTATTTGTGCAGCGGTCTTACAAGCGCACTTTTTTGGAAAAAGTCACTTTTTTAAAGTAAAAAATAAGACAACAATAAAGTTAGCCCATTTTTTTTTATATTGTGAAAGATAATGTTACACTGAGTAAATTGATACCCAACATGTCACGCTTTAAAATTGCGTCCGCTTGTGGACAGGCGACAAACTTTTACCCTTAAAAATCTCCATAGGCGATGTTTAAAAAATTCTACAAGTTGCATATTTTGAGTTACAGAGGAGGTATAGGGATAGAATTATTGCTCTCACTCTACCGATCGCAGCGATACCTCACATGTGTGGTTTGAATACTGTTTTCATATCTACACTAAAATGCAATAATAAAAACAAAATTGTCATTTAAAAAAAAAATAAAAAAAAATGGCCCTTTAAGAGCTATGGGTGGAAGTGACATTTTGACGTCACTTCCGTCCTGCAATGATATGGAGATGGGTGAAGGCCATCTTCCCCTCACTCGTCTCCATACCAAGCAAGAGTGCGGACCCGATCGCCTCCGCCACTACCAACAGATCCAGTAAGCGGCGGAGGGCACCGAAGCGCGGCGGGCCTCTCTCTCACTGCCGATAAAAGTGATCTCATGGCATATCCGCCGCAGAGACCACTTTGATCTTGAAGCGGACCACCCACTGAAGAAGAGGATACTGGGGTTATGGCAGCTAGCTGCTGCCATAACAACAACATTCCTCTTCAAAGTAGCTTCAGACGTAAAACTGCGGCGGGTGGTCCGTAAGTGGTTAAAAAGGGTATTAACTACAGAGATAAAATGATAATTCTTCCACTCTACAAGACTCTGTTTCGGCCTCACCTGGAGTATGCCGTCCAGTTCTGGGCACCAGTCCTCAGGAAGGATGTGCTGGAACTAGAGAGGGTCCAGAGAAGGGCAACAAAACTAATAAAGGGACTGGAGGACCTTAGTTATAAGGAAAGGTTACGAGCACTGAACTTGTTCTCTCTGGAGAAGAGACGCTTGAGAGGAGATATAATTTCAATGTACAAATACCGTACTGGTGACCCCACAATAGGGATAAAACTTTTCAGCGAAAGGGAATTTAATAATACACACGGTCATTCACTAAAATTAGAAGAAAAGCGGTTTTACCTTAAACTGTGTAGAGGGTTCTTTACTGTAAGAGCAGTGAGGATGTGGAATTCTCTTCCACAAGCAATGGTTTCAGCGGGGAGCATCAATGATTTAAAAAAAACTAATAGATAAGCAGCTGAACGACCACAACATACATGGGTATACAATGTAATACTGACATAAAATCACACACATAAACCCCCATGATTGGGGATCTTATTTTGGTCTAGTCTATGGACGCTTTGCTGTGATAGCGAGTGGATAGAGACCTAGGGGGTTACTACACTTGGCGGAGGTTTAGGGCCACTAGCTAGTCACACTGTTAAGATAACCTGGTATACACCGGTAATGGTTTCAAAAATTTTCTTTGTTTTTTCTTCCTTTTTTTTCCCTCAAGGGAATGAGTTTTCTGTAGGGCGTTCGGTTTCGTGAAGGAACACTTGCGCACCCACCTAACCCTTAGACACCCGTAGGTCTCTAGGGGCTAGGCTGTCTGAGCCCAGATGGGCCAGACATTCTCTAATTTTTTTCTAAAAGACATGGGGGGTTTCTCCTTCCCTATGTCCTTTCTTTCTTTTCTAGGAGACCTTTTCTTTTCTATCCTGCACCCCCACCCCTCCTCCCCGATCACTACAATGTGCCTAACCACATCTTGTGTTTCAGATTCCACACACACCCCCAAGGAAGTTCCTGATATCTTCCCAACAAGAAGGAGGAATGATCATCATCCTAAATTCCAGGTTCCCACGCATCAAAGGGTAAGTGAGGGCCGATGCATTTCACTCCAACTGCTCCATGGCTAACGATCCTACAGCTGAACTCCACATAGCCTCCCATAATGTCCAGGGAATCAATTCCCAGATTAAGAGGAGAAAGGTCCTCGATTATTACAAGCATCTCAAGCTAGACATTGTCATGCTGCAAGAAACGCATCCTCACTTCCCACAGTTTTTCCTAGCGAGCGCTGACAACAAAACTAAGGGAGTTGCAATCATAATATCCAAACACCTTAAATTTGTAAAGATCTCTGAATTCGCTGACCCAGAGGGCAGGTTCCTCCTGGTCAAGGGCACAGTGGGGGACCACCTGTATTCCCTGATCTCCTACTATGCTCCAAATAGAGGACAAGCAAAATTTTTTGATTCCCTATTGCGCATCCTCGCTCAGAAATTGGAAGGAACGGTCATCTTTGGCGGAGACTCAAACGCAGCGTTCGATCAGGGATTGGACAAATCTAAACCCCCGCAGACTCAACTTACATGCCCCACCAAAGAAAGCCTCAGAATCGCAAAGATAATCCATGCCCATGGCTTAGCTGACACTTGGAGGGAACTTAACCCCAACAAAAGGGACTATACCCATTACTCTCCCCCTCATAACACCTATGCGAGGATTGACCACATATTAACCCCATCCTCCCTACTCCCATTAATCCACAGAGCACAAATCAGGGAGTCGGCCCTCTCGGACCACTCCATCGTCACCATATCAATCAAAACAGGCCCCCTGGGCGGATCCAGGGGACATTGGAGACTGAATGAGTCGCTATTATCTGATCCCATCAGGGTCACAGAACTTGAAAAAGCCCTACAAGAATACTTTAAACTCAATAAATCAGAGGACATTTCTCCCGAAACGTTATGGGCTGCACATAAAGCTTTTATAAGGGGTAAACTCATCCAGATTGCCACTCAAATCAAACGAGCACAGAAAGCAGACCTAATTCGGTTGGACAGGGAATTTACCGCACTGAAGGCTTCCCACAAAAAAGACCCCTCCAAGACCCCTGTTTCCCTCATTGATAAAGCTAGACTTGATCTCAATCCAGCACTCACATCCAAGGCCGAAAAGGCAGTTCGCTGGAACGGACAAAAATTTTACACTCAGGCAGACAAAATAGGCCCCCTCCTAGCTAAAAAACTGTCTCCCCCCATCAAGATCCACGCTTTTCCCAAACTAAGAATAAATGGTCGACCCCCTACAACCAACCCTTCCAAGATACTAGAAGCCTTCCAGGGTTTTTACTCTAAATTATATAGCCAAACAATTACGCCAAACGCGGACTTAATCCCTCAGTTCCTGGAGGGTATTCCCTTACCCTCCCTAAAAGATGTCCACAAACAAAAGATGGAAACACCCATCACAGAGGAGGAGGTTTTGGGGGTCATAAAAGATCTTAGAAGGGAGTCGTCTCCGGGTCCTGATGGTCTCTCTGTAGCATACTACAAGTCTTTCGCAGCCATTCTGGCACCTCACCTGACCTCCTTCTTTAACTCCAAAACCAATGGAACCCCCCTAGATATTTACCTCAATACTGCTTTAATCACGGTCATACCCAAACCTGACAAAAACCACGAAGACGTTAGCAACTACAGACCGATCTCACTCATAAACAATGTCCTAAAAGTACTCACCAAAATAATGGCTAACAGGTTGTCATCCTTTATTACTCAATATATACATAAGGACCAGGTAGGATTCATACCCGGGAGACAGGGTCCTGACCAAATAAGGAGGGCGATAGATATCACCTCGATTCTTCAAACTAACTGGGAAGGGGGGCCAAACCAATCGGGATTTCTTCTATCATTAGACCTGCAGAAGGCCTTTGACACGGTCTCCTGGCACTACATTTTCACTGTGCTGGAGAGGTGGGGATTTGGCGACCGCTTCCTGGGACTTCTGCATGCTCTCTACTCACAACCAAAGGCCCAAATACGCCTCCAAGGACATTACTCCAAACCAATAGACATTTTGCGTGGCACCAGGCAAGGGTGCCCTCTATCTCCCCTAATCTTCGCAATAGCCATAGAAACCTTAGCGATCGCAGTTCGACAGAACCCTGATATCAAAGGGGTGACCTGTGGAGACCAGACGCACAAATGTGGGCTTTTCGCCGACGACATCCTCCTTTTCCTGACATCCCCCCTCACTACACTCCCCAACCTCTGCCTAGTGTTAAGGAACTTTGCCAAAATTTCTGGACTCGAAGTTAATTTCGCCAAATCTCAAGCTCTTAATGTCTCCTTACCACTTCAAACAGTTGCCTCTCTAAAACAGTCCTTCCACTTCAAATGGGGCGACACCTCCATTAGCTACCTAGGTATCACACTGACGGCCATGACGGAAACTCTTTATGCACAAAATTATCCTTCACTCTTCAGGAAACTGGAGGCAGACCTTACTACATGGTCAAAACACGAGCTATCCTGGCTGGGTCGGATCAACTCCATTAAGATGACCTTACTCCCCAGGCTCCTCTACTTCTTTCGCTCCCTCCCTATCCCAATCAGGAAAGATCACCTTAGAGCGTTACAGAGTAAAATACTCCAATTTATACGGGGTAAGAAAGGATACCGTATTCCTCAGAATACCCTATTCATTCACAGACGCAAGGGAGGGCTGGGTCTCCCAAATTTACATAAATACTACTTGGCTGCTAGATTAGCCCAATTGTCCACAATTTACTCACGCTATGAAAAACCAGACTGGGTGACTATTGAACGACAGGCCATCCCCAACCATACGCTAGATTACATACTTTGGTGCCCGACTAAATCTAGACCGCCCATCCTATCACCCACTTTATCCCACTCCTGCGCCCTTTGGGACTCCCTCCGGCAATCCACAGCTCTGGTCTCCACGGGCCGACCCCTAGCTCACCTATTCCACAACCCTGACTTTCCACCTGGACTTGACATCACAGCATTCAAATGGTGGCTGGACAAAGGGCTATACCGAATAGGGCACTTCTTCACCCCCAATGGACCAATCACCCTCAAATTCTGTATCAAACACCTGGACCTCCCGGAATCGGAACAATTCCGCTTTTACCAAATCGCTCACTTTCTCCACACTATTTGGAAGGAGAAACCGCTTCCCCCTAAATTTACTGTATACAAACAATGGTGCGGACAAGCCATGGAGCAGAGGGGAGGCATATCAGTGATATATTCGGCCCTCACTTGCCCTACGGACAAAACCACATATATGAAGGCTTGGGAGGCTGACTTCCAATGCTGCAGGGACATAGAGATTTGGCAAGCACCACTAACTAAATCCTTTAAGGGGATCCAGAACATCTCCTTGAAGCATCAAACTGATAACCAGATGGTACCTGACCCCTACCAGGTTGGCAGCAATCTATCCCTCAGCGAACCTCTTATGCTTCAGAGGATGCCAACACTTGGGCACAATGGCCCACATTTGGTGGGAATGCCCCAAAATATGCACTTTTTGGAGAAAAGTCTTCTCTTCACCATGATTTACAAAGTGACAGCTTGCCAGGTCTCTAGGTCCCCAGAGGTGGCAATTCTCAATGCAAACCTATCTGGAATTTCTAAGGCTACCCAAACACTGATCAACTTTATATTACTGGGCACTAAAATCTCCATTGCCAAAGCCTGGAAACAGCCGAGGCCCTCGTTCAACGCAGTAAAAAGGAAGGTTTCGTGGATTATGACCCAAGAAAAACTTTCTAGCATTCTGACAAACACCTCCACGAAATTCCAAACAATATGGGAACCTTGGGCCCAATATATGGGAACTTCCCTCATACCAGGTGTTCAGGTGCGCAACAACCCCTAACCCACACCTAGACAAATTCATCCTACAGTTCTACTAGAGGCACACAGATGAACTCCTTCTCCCTCCTCACCCACCCTGAGGATCCCCTTTACCCCCCCTACCTCCTCACTCTTTTTTCCCTCTCTTTCATCTCTTCTTTCTGTCTACTACCTCTCATCAGATAGATAATTGGTGACAACTCAATATGAAGCTACCATACGGTAAACTACCTCGCTTACGGAGATTCATAACCTCCTCAATACTCCTGATGGCTCAGCCCAAGTGGGCAAAGGAGAAGTACGGAAATTTCCCCGCCCGGCACAGTTAGATCCCGTCAGGGGTGCCGGGGTTGGGGAAAGGTCCCGTGATGTTTTAGGAACAATACATGGAGACTGATTATTTAATGTTTAGACATTGATATCTATCAGGTTGACCCCCCCAATAGCCTTTAAGGATGAGAAACCGTATGTTATATGTTTTTTTTTTTCTCAAAATGTAACCTTTATGTCTCATGTTCAAGGAGGCGTTCCCTCCTGTGCATTCTAATATGTCAATGCATAAACTGTATGACGTAATTGAAAATAAAAACATATTGAAAGTAAAAAAATCACACACATAGGTCAGACTTGATGGACTTTTTTCGGCCTCACCTACAATGTAACTATTTAACTATGTAACTATGATAGGAGATGGACCCGCCCCCCCCCCCCCATTCCAGGTGTCTTTACCTGAAATGGGCATTCTGTGTACTCTGCCACAGTACAGGGGTGCTTGCCTAATTTCAGGAAAATAAGAGACAAAGCTCTCAGTGGTTTTAAAATGAATCAAACACGCCCAGGTGTTCATAAATTTTTATATCTGCTATTGGGAGATGTGAATCAGTTCCTCCATCTCTTCTATCCTGGAGATCCTGGTCAACTGTATATTCGTGGGTCACCAGTGAACAGGGATGCAAAGTCTAGCCGCATTCACCATGTGCATAGCGAGTGACTTATAGTAATCTTCTTTTTTTGGCAGGGTCATGTGGTGCAGGAGGAATTTTGCAGGGTTATAATCTAACGCGACTGTAGTGACCTGTGCGATAAGGTCGCGCACTTCCCTCCAAAATGGTTGGAGCAGTTCACATTCCCACCAAATGTGAAGCATAGTACCTTCCGCCTTCTTGCATCTCCAGTAAATGTTGGCAATAGTGGGAGAGAATTTGTGAAGCGTAGCTGGGGTTCTATACCATTTGGTTTCGATCTTATAACAGTTTTCTTGAATTGCTACATTCATCGAGCCCTTGTGTATGTAGTCATGAATGTTGTCCCAGTCTTCATCAGAGAGAGTCAGTTGGAGGTCCCTTTCCCAGGGCACCTGCAACGCATCCGAGATCAAAATGGGATCCTGTAAGAGTACAGTGTAAATATAGGATATCAGGGGTCTTTGTGTTGATTTGTGTGTGCACAAGGATTCGAAAGGCGTGAATTGTTTATGTCAAGTGGTCGTTGGCTCTTGAGTTGAGAAAAAGTGACTCAATTGTCTGTAGGTCCATTAGGGGAAAGAGTCAGTGCATGATGTAGACACTAAATTCTCGTATGAGAGAGGGTGTCCTTTTGAGAAGAGTTGGTGTGTGAGCACATCCTCATGAGGCCATTCTTGTTGTAGTAATGAGCTTGATTAACCTGGGGGGAAGTCAGGGTTTCCCGTCAGCGAAGTCAAGGGGCCAGGGATTGAGTTTTGTGGATTTCTTTGCCTGCTTGAAGGCTACCAAAGAGGGACATATGAGGTTGTGTGTCGTTAGTTCTCAAGGCCAGTGACGGTGTTATATCCAGTGGATATGTGAATTGGGGTACGTGTGAAGGAGTTCTCTAGGGTCACCCACACCTTCACGGGTTTATGAACGTTCCATTCTACAATTCTCATGAGATGACAGGCCAGATAGTACTTTTGAAGATCTGGTAATCCAATACCCCGTTTAGTCTTTGAGCGTGTGAGGCGGGTATATTTAACGCATGGGGGGGGTTCCCAGAAGAATATCGAGCAAGCTTTTTTGTAAGTCACAAAAAAGGGATGGCGGTAGGTGGATCGGAATCGTTTGCATTGGATAAAGAAGACTGGGAAGTATAATCATTTTGAGCAATGCCGATCGGCCGAACCAAGATACATTTAGACTTGCCCAGTCCTTTAGGTCCGTTTGGATCTTGCATAGGGCTGCCACAAAATTCCAGTTATAGAGGTCGGACATTTTCCCTGTTATCTGTATACCAGGGTACAGTATCTCACAAAAGTGAGTACACCACTCACATTTTTGTAAATATTTTATTATATCTTTTCATGGGACAACACTGAAGAAGTGACACTTTGCTACAATGTAAAGTAGTGAGTGTACAGCTTGAATAACAGTGTAAATTTGCTGTCCCCTCAGCACACAGCCATTAATGTCTAAACAGCTGGCAACAAAAATGAGTACACCCCCAAGTGAAAATGTCCAAATTAGGCCCAAAGTGTCGATATTTTGTGTGGCCACCATTATTTTCCAGCACTGCCTTAATCCTCTTGGGCATGGAGTTCACCAGAGCTTCACAGGTTGCCACTGGAGTCCTTTTCCACTCCTCCATGATGACATCATGGAGCTGGTGGATGTTAGAGACCTTGCGTTCCTCCACCTTCCATTTGAGGATGCCCCACAGATGCTCAATAGGGTTTAGGTCTGAGACTCAAGCAAGTCAATCAGCTTGTCCACCTGACACTCCCCCCTTACAGACAGTGGGGTGTAAGAAGCAAAAACGTACCCATTGACGTTACATCCATGGCTGCTTGTCGGCTTGACTGATCACTGGAGGTGTCGGGAAGATCTAAAGGCCCTGGCCGGGTTTAGGCCACAAGCTTCCACAGCTTGTCGAGCTGGTAAGCCTTTAATTTATGTGGTGATGGATGCACATTGTCCCTATATATAGAAGATTCTGCACAAGGTGTTCTTTATCTCTATTCTGTGTTTGTAAGACTTCACAGAAGAGACTTATATGCATTTAATGATTTTTCCCTTTTTGACTTTATGAATCACATTTTTTATTTGGTATTTTTATATTACTTATTCATTTAACATCTTGGACTTTAATTCTTTTAAATATACGTGCCTTTTCACTGGATCACATCCATTTGTATTTTTTTTGTTTGCAGGTTAAGTATAATCATTATAGTATGTATATTTGACCGATTATTATTTGTTCACTTTATTGTGTGATATCACATTTTTGTTCACTATGCAGCTCTTTTTTTTTCTTTATTTCTGTTTTTGGTGTGTATTTCACTTTTGGGTTGCAGCTTTTTCCATATTTTAGACATACTAGCGCAGTTTTCCTTTTTGAACATACAGGTCTGGGGACATGCTAAGCCAGTCCATCACCTTTACCCTCAGCTTCTTTAGCAAAGCAGTGGCCGTCTTGGAGGTGTGCTTGGGGTCATTATCATGTTGGACAACTGCCCTGAGGCCCAGTCTCCAAAGGGAGGGGATCATGCACTGCTTCAGTATGTCACAGTACATGTTGGCATTCACGATTCCCTCAATGAATAGCTTCCCAGTGCTGGCAGCACTCATGCAGCCACAGACCATGACACTCCCACCACCATGCTTGACTGTAGGCAAGACACACTTGTCTTTGTACTCCTCACTGGTTGCCGCCACACACGCTTGACACTATCTGAACCAAATAAGTATATCTTGGTCTCATCAGACCACAGGACATGGTTCCAGTAATCCATGTCCTTAGTCTGCTTGTCTTCAGCAAACTGTTTGTGGGCTTTTTTGTGCATCATCTTTAGAAGAGGCTTCCTTCTGGAATGACAGCCATGCAGACCAATTTGATGCAGTGTGCGGCGTATGGTCTGAGCACTGACAGGCTGACCCCCCACCTCCTCAATATCCTTGTTAATACTAACACTCCTGCTACTTCTAAAATTCTTAGTCCAGCCTCCTCATTTGACCTTAAGTAATGGGTACATGCTTCTATTCACTCTGATGGCAACACCCTCAACCTTGTATTCTCCTACCAATTCTATTTGATTTATTCATAAATGACCTGGAGGATGGGATAAACAGCTCAATCTCTGTATTTGCAGATGATACTAAGCTAAGCAGGACAATAACTTCTCAGCAGGATGTGGAAACCTGGCAAGAAGATCTGAACAAATTAATGGGGTGGGCAACAACATGGCAAATGAGCTTTAATGTAGAAAAATGTAAAATAATGCATTTGGATGGCAAAAATATGAGTGCAATCTACTCGCCAGGGGAGAACCTCTGGGGGAATCTAGGATGGAAAAGGCCCTGGGGGTCCAAGTAGATGACAGGCTCAGCAATGGCTTGCAATGCCAAGCTGCTGCAAGAAAAGCAAACAGAATATTGGCATGCATTAAAAAGGGGATTAACTCAAGAGATAAAACGATAATTCTCCCACTCTACAAGACTCTGGTCTGGCCGCACCTGGAGTATGCCGTCCAGTTCTGGGCACCAGTCCTCAGGAAGGATGTGCTGGAGAGTCCAGAGAAGGGCAACAAAACTAATAAAGGGACTGGAGGACCTTAGTTAGAAGGAAAGGTTACGAGCACTGAACTTGTTCTCTCTGGAGAGGAGACGCTTAAGAGGGGATATGATTTCAATGTACAAATACCGTACTGGTGACCCCACAATAAGGAAAAAATGTTTCCGCAAAAGGGAATTTAATAAGACACGCGGCCATTCAGTAAAATTAGAAGGAAAGCTGTTTAACCTCAAACTGCGTCATTGGCTGACACTCACCCGTGGCAATTAAATTCAAAATGCTAACAACTTCCAAGGCCATCTACAACTTGGCTCCCAGCTTCATCACTAACCTAGTCTGAAAATAAACAAAAAAAAAACAAAACAAAAACCTAGTCTCAAAATACCAACCTAACATTCTCTTCGTTCCTCCCAAGACCTCCTACGCTCCCTTGTAATCTTCTCCCATGCTTGCCTCCAGGACTTCCCCCGAGCCTTTCCCATCCTTTGGAATTCCCTACCCCAATCTGTCCTATTCTAACCACTTTTAGGTGATTCCTATCCTGCCTCCACCTCACAACGGAACTTTTAGTTTTCTCCATCAGCTCATCCCCCACAGTTATTACCTCTTGTGTCACTTGACCCTCCCCTTTAGATTGTAAGCTCTAATAAACAGGATCCTCTAATTTCTCCTGTATTGAATTGTATTGTAACTGTACTGTCTGCCCTTACATTGTAAAGCACTGTGCAAACTGTTGGCTCTATATTTATATCTTGTATAATAATAATAATGATATATTTACACTATTTACGTTGTATATAGTTTATATATGAACATAAGGTGAGCTGCCTTTCTCCATCATTTTGGCTGATAGCACAGTTAACTATTTATTTTCTATTTTTTGAAAATGTAAAAGTACATACTGTATGTTTGATCAATTACATCACCCAGGTAACCTGGTTTGTTTTTGTTTTTACAAACAGAAGCCAGTTAAGAATCTGTCATTTAGTGGCAGTAGTGATACTGTCGCTAAATAAATAATCTCTGGCCTGTTTGTTTACAAATGTGGCCAGTTTGTTAAGGAATTTGCTGACTTGTAAACAACCTAGGTTCAGGTCAAACCTACAATCAACCCGAACCAAAAGTTCATTCCTAATGGAGAAATAAAAGCGCTAATGCATAAATGGACCTCATAAGATCTCAAATTTACTAGTTCCAAAAGACTGAATTCAGTATGTCTTAGGGCTGTAATACACAGTCTTTTCACTTTTACTTGGATTTGTAAAGCACTTTTGAAGTACCGTATATACGCGAGTATAAGCTGACCCGAATATAAGCCGGGGCACCTAATTTTACCACAAAAAAAGGGAAAAAATATTGACCCGAGTATAAGCCTAGGGTGGGAAATGCAGCGGCTACTGGTAAATTACACAGGCATATACATGTGTACAGACACACACACACACGTACACAGGCACACACACACATGTACACAAACACACACATGCAAACAGACACACACACACATGTACACAGACACACATGTACACAGGCACACACACAACCCCCCCCCCCCCCACTTGTAGAACAGCCCTTACTTATTAGGTGGTGTTCCTTGTCCCACTCCCAGCTTTTGTGCAGCACACACGAGGGATGCACATGCAGGAATTTACCAGAGGGGGCAGCTCAACAAAAACTCACACACATTCCAAAAGCCAGCGCAGCCACAGAGGTCTCCTGCACCCTCCCCTGCCTTCTACCATCCCCTCCAGACAGCCAGGCCCTTCTGCCTCACTCACGTATAAGCCGAGGGGGGCTTTTTCAGCATAAAAAAATGTTCTGAAAAATGCGGCTTATACAGGAGTATATACGGTATGTGAAATCCAGTGTTTGAAAAGTGAATTACATCTTATGGAAAGGTGTACTCTATTCTGCTGTGCCTAAACTGCCTTTTTCCCCTTAAAGTCAAAGTGATTACAAACAAGTTCAGCTAAGAAGCACAAGCATGCTAACTTTGACCTGCTTGTAAGTTTAGAACCAATATACACTAACCTTAGGATAATGACCATATAAATTAATTTTTTTTTTAATTAAAATTACCCTGATCTCTAAGTCGGCCAATACTGCAAAAAGACAGCCATCTTTAGTAAACATGTAAATAAAAAATTCAATATTTATAAAAATGGAACACTTCCTCTTTTGCAAAAAGTATCTGAAACTTCCAACTGTTCTCTGTGTTTCTTTTCTGCTTTTAGTGTAATAAGTGTCTGTACATTTTTTAGAAAAAAAATACTATCATACTTTTATTTAGCTATTGTTTTCTAATACTTGTGAGGTTCACAAACTGACCTTAATCCATGACCTTATGGCAGTATTTCTTCCTCTAAAGTTTTAGCTAAACTTTAGATTAATTGTTCCCAAATGTTAGACATAATAAATTTGAAATACTCACCTGCAGACTGAATTAGAACAAATGTCTTATAAAAGAAGAACAGCAATTGCTACTAGTGTGCTAAGCCATTTTTTATTAATGTGATGTCAGTGACATATTTGTCCAGCGGAAACAGCTTTAAATTAATAGAAGGGTTTTATGCAGTTGTGTCTCCAACTCTCTAAAGTTCAATACACCTTACTGCAAACTTTTACTTTTCTATAGTAAAAGTGAATACAGAAGGTGCAGTACAAAGTGTCTTATTCAGCTGCTGGTTATAAGTAGGATTGAAAAATTACCACTTAAAGCATTGACATTTTATATTGGAAAGGCATATGATAATGAGGAAAAAGTACCAATACAAACTTAACAAAAAAACCTGACAAAAAAACAATAACTAAAAGCATTGGTTACCCCCCCCCAAAAAAAAAAAAAACATAAAATACATTCAAAGTTAATTCAGGGCTTAAAAAGTATAAACAAGGAGATAGTAGATGGTGTATGAATGCACAGCCCATTTTTAACAAAATATGTCTCTTAACATTAGACATGTGCACACTGAAATATTTTGTTTCGGAATTTCGTTTTCGTCCGAAAAATACATTTATTTAGTTACTCCCGAAATTCGTTTTTATCTATTTTGTTTTTAGTTAAAATTTGCATTCATCCTAAAATCCAAATTAATTAAGGTCGAATCTGTCATTGAAGGCTTATTGTGTCTGTCGAATGTTTCGCTGTTTGTCGAATCTTCGTCGTTCATGTTGAATGTATATAGTTCAAACAGAAAATGGACTGGTGATAGTGATCACTGATCAGACAGTTACCAAGATAGGGTATATAGGATCTATATAGAATCTCAATCTATAATATAGAATCTATAATAATAACCCCCCCCCCCCCACACACACACACAACACGGGCAGCCTCTGAGGCTATCACAACAGTAGCAACACTAGTATCACTATAAAGTTCACAACACTAACACAATAGCAGCAGATTATTATGAAAAAGTTAAGTTGAACTATAGCTTGCTTCACTATTGTTCTGCTGCTGTGCTTATGCTTAACCACTTAAGGACCGCCTCACGCCGATGTACGTCGGCAAGGTGGCACGGGCAGGCAGAATCACCTACATATACGTGATCTGCCTCCCGCGGGCGGGGGGTCCGATCGGACCCCCTCCGGTGCCTGAGGCGGTCCGCTTCTGACCAGCGGCAATCAGAGATGAGGGGGAGACCATCCGTTCGTGGCCCCCCCTCACGATTGCCGCCGGCCAATCAAATCATTCCTTTGCTGCTGTATGCTAAACAGCAGCAAAGGAAATGATGTCATCTCTCCTCGGCTCGGTATTTTCCGTTCCGGCGCCGAGGAGAGAAGACTTCAATGTGAGTGTAACACTACACACACACAGTAGAACATGCCAGGCACACAAAACACCCCCCTTTACCCGCCGATCACCCCCTAATCCCCCCTGCCCCCCCTGTCACACTGACACCAAGCAGTTTATTTATTTATTTATTTTCTGATTACTGCATGGTGTCAGTTTGTGACAGTTACTGTGTTAGGGCAGTTACTGTTAGCCCCCTTTAGGTCTAGGATACCCCCTAACACCCCCTAATAAAGTTTTAACCTCTTGATCACCCCCTGTCGCCAGTGTCACTAAGCGATCATTTTTCTGATCGCTGTATTAGTGTCACCGTATAACTGTTACGGGTGACGCTGGTTAGTTCGTTTATTTTTTATAGTGTCAGGGCACCCGCCGTTTATTACCAAATAAAGGTTTAGCCCCCTGATCACCCGGCGGTGATATGCGTCGCCCCAGGCAGCGTCAGATTAGCACCAGTACCGCTAACACCCACGCACGCAGCATACGCCTCCCTTAGTGGTAAAGTATCTGTACGGATCAATATCTGATCCAATCAGATCTATAATAGCATCCCCAGCAGTTTAGGGTTTCCAAAAACGCAGTGTTAGCGGGATCAGCCCAGATACCTTCTAGCACCTGCGTTTTGCCCCTCCGCCCGGCCCAGCCCAGCCCACCCAAGTGCAGTATCGATCGATCACTGTCACTTACAAAACACTAAATGCATAACTGCAGCGTTCGCAGAGTCAGGCCTGATCCCTGCAATCGCTAACAATTTTTTTGGTAGCATTTTGGTGAACTGGCAAGCACCAGCCCCAGGCAGCGTCAGGTTAGCGCCAGTACCGCTAACACCCACGCACGCACCGTACACCTCCCTTAGTGGTATAGTATCTGATCGGATCAATATCTGATCTGATCAGATCTATACTAGCGTCCCCAGCAGTTTAGGGTTCCCAAAAATGCAGTGTTAGTGGGATCAGCCCAGATACCTGCTAGCACCTGCATTTTTCCCCTCCGCCCAGCCCACCCAAGTGCAGTATCGATCGATCACTGTCACTTACAAAACACTAAACACATAACTGCAGTGTTCGCAGAGTCAGGCCTGATCCCTGTGATCACTAACAGTTTTTTTGGTAGCGTTTTGGTGAACTGGCAAGCACCAGCCCCAGGCAGCATCAGATTAGCGCCAGTACCGCTAAAACCCACGCACGCAGCATACGCCTCCCTTAGTGGTATAGTATCTGAACGGATCAATATCTGATCCGATCAGATCTATACTAACGTCCCCAGCAGTTTAGGGTTCCCAAAAACGCAGTGATAGCGGGATCAGCCCAGATACCTGCTAGCACCTGTGTTTTGCCCCTCCGCCCAGCCTAGCCCACCCAAGTGCAGTATTGATCGATCACTGTCACTTACAAAACACTAAACGCATAACTGCAGCGTTCGCAGAGTCAGGCCTGATCCCTGCGATCGCTAACAGTTTTTTGGTAGCGTTTTGGTGAACTGGCAAGCACCAGTGGCCTAGTACACCCCGGTCGTAGTCAAACCAGCACTGCAGTAACACTTGGTGACGTGGCCAGTCCCATAAGTGCAGTTCAAGCTGGTGAGGTGGCAAGCACAAGTAGTGTCCTGCTGCCACCAAGAAGAAGACAAACACAGGCCCGTCAATCCTAATTGGGAACCCACCACTTCTGCAGTGCCCGTACTTCCCCCATTCACATCCCCAACCAAATGCAGTCGGCTGCATGAGAGGCATTTTTATGTCCTCCCGAGTACCCCTACCCAGCGAACCCCCCCAAAAAAGATGTTGTGTCTGCAGCAAGTGCGGATATAGGCGTGACACCTGCTATTATTGTCCCTCCTGTCCTGACAATCCTGGTTTTTGCATTGGTGAATGTTTTGAACGCTACCATTCACTAGTTGAGTATTAGCGTAGAGTACAGCATTGCACAGACTAGGCACACTTTCACAGGGTCTCCCAAGATGCCATCGCATTTTGAGAGACCCGAACCTGGAACCGGTTACAGTTATAAAAGTTAGTTACAAAAAAAAGTGTAAAAAAAATATATATATATATATATATATATATAAAATAAAAAAAATAGTTGTCGTTTTATTGTTCTCTCTCTCTCTATTCTCTCTCTATTGTTCTGCTCTTTTTTACTGTATTCTATTCTGCAATGTTTTATTGTTATTATGTTTTATCATGTTTGCTTTTCAGGTATGCAATTTTTTATACTTTACGGTTTACTGTGTTTTATTGTTAACCATTTTTTTGTCTTCAGGTACGCCATTCACGACTTTGAGTGGTTATACCAGAATGATGCCTGCAGGTTTAGGTATCATCTTGGTATCATTCTTTTAAGCCAGCGGTCGGTTTTCATGTAAAAGCAATCCTAGCGGCTAATTAGCCTCTAGACTGCTTTTACAAGCAGTGGCAGGGAATGCCCCCCCCACCATCTTCTGTGTTTTTCTCTGGCTCTCCTGTCTCAACAGGGAACCTGAGAATGCAGCCGGTGATTCAGCCAGCTGACCATAGAGCTAATCAGAGACCAGAGTGGCTCCAAACATCTCTATGGCCTAAGAAACCGGAAGCTACGAGCATTTCATGACTTAGATTTCGCCGGATGTAAACAGAGCCATTGGGAAATTGGGAAAGCATTTTATCACACCGATCTTGGTGTGGTCAGATGCTTTGAGGGCAGAGGAGAGATCTAGGGTCTAATAGACCCCAATTTTTTCAAAAAAGAGTACCTGTCACTACCTATTGCTATCATAGGGGATATTTACATTTCCTGGGATAACAATAAAAATGATTTAAAAAAAATGTAAGGAACAGTTTAAAAATAAGATAAAAAGCAAAAAAATAATAAAGAAAAAAGAAAAAAAAACACCCCTGTCCCCCCCTGCTCTCGCGCAAAGGCGAACGCAAGTGTCGGTCTGGCGTCAAATGTAAACAGCAATTGCACCATGCATGTGAGGTTTCACCGCGAACGTCAGATCGAGGGCAGTAATTTTAGCAGTAGACCTCCTCTGTAAATCTAAAGTGGTAACCTGTAAAGGCTTTTAAAGGCTTTTAAAAATGTATTTAGTTTGTCGACACTGCACTTGTGTGCAATTTTAAAGCATGTCATGTTTGGTATCCATGTACTCGGCCTAAGATCATCTTTTTTATTTCATCAAACATTTGGGCAATATAGTGTGTTTTAGTGCATTAAAATTTAAAAAAGTGTGTTTTTTCCCCAAAAGATGCGTTTTAAAAATCGCTGCGCAAATACTGTGTGAAAAAAAAAAAATGAAACACCCACCATTTTAATCTGTAGGGCATTTGCTTTAAAAAAATATATAATGTTTGGGGGTTCAAAGTAATTTTCTTACAAAAAAAAATAATTTTTTCATGTAAACAAAAAGTGTCAGAAAGGGCTTTGTCTTCAAGTGGTTAGAAGAGTGGGTGATGTGTGACATAAGCTTCTAAATGTTGTGCATAAAATGCCAGGACAGTTAAACCCCCCCCCAAATGACCCCATTTTGGAAAGTAGACACCCCAAGCTATTTGCTGAGAGTCATGTTGAGTCCATAGAATATTTTATATTGTGACACAAGTTGCGGGAAAGAGACAAATTTTGTTTTTCTTTTTTGCACAAAGTTGTCACTAAATTATATATTGCTCAAACATGCCATGGGAATATGTGAAATTACACCCCAAAATACATTCTGTTGCTTCTCCTGAGTACGGGGATACCACATGTGTGAGACTTTTTGGGAGTCTAGCCGCGGGACACCGAAAACCAAGCACCGCCTTTAGGCTTTCTAAGGGCGTAAATTTTTTATTTCCCTCTTCACTGCCTATCACAGTTTCGGAGGCCATGGGATGCCCAGGTGGCACAAACCCCCCCAAATGACCCCATTTTGCAAAGTAGACACCCCAAGCTATTTTCTGAGAGGTATAGTGAGTATTTTGCAGACCTCACTTTTTGTCACAAAGTTTTGAAAATTGAAAAAAGAAAAAAAAATGTTTTTTCTTGTCTCTCTTCATTTTCAAAAGCAAATGAGAGCTGCAAAATACTCACCATGCCTCTCAGCAAATAGCTTGGGGTGTCTACTTTCCAAAATGGGGTCATTTGGGGGGGGTTTGTGCCACCTGGGCATTCCATGGCCTCCAAAACTGTGATAGGCAGTGAAGAGTGAAATCAAAAATTTACACCCTTAGAAATCCTGAAGGCGGTGATTGGTTTTCCGGGCCCCGTACGCGGCTAGGCTCCCAAAAAGTCCCACACATGTGGTATCCCCATACTCAGGAGAAGCAGCTAAATGTATTTTGGGGTGCAATTCCACATATGCCCATGGCCTGTGTGAGCAATATATCATTTAGTGACAACTTTGTGTAAAAAAAAAAAAAAAAATTGTCACTTTCCTGCAACTTGTGTCAAAATATAAAATATTCCATGGACTCAACATGCCTCTCAGCATTTTATTGGATGTTTTTTATAACAAACAGTAGAAAAAATCATTTTTTTTCAAAATTTTCGGTCTTTTTACGTTTATAGCGCAAAAAATAAAAACGGCAGAGGTGATCAAATACCATCAAAAGAAAGCTCTATTTGTGGGAAGAAAAGGATACAAATTTTGTTTGGGTACAGCATTGCATGACCGCGCAATTAGCAGTTAAAGCGACGCAGTGCCAAATTGGAAAAAAGTCCTCTGGTCCTTAGGCAGCATAATGGTCCGGGCTGAAGTGGTTAATTGCTAAATAATTCAGGTTCTCTTTCAGGTATCGTTTGTTAAAACAATAACGAAAATACCTGAAATTCGGATGAAAATGCATTCGGACGAAGACGAATGCACATGTCTACTTAACATTGCAGGTTTAATCTTGGAAACATAATAGCAAACATCTGATTGGTCTCTGGGGGCATGATTTGTCTTTCCTAGTTTTTTTTTTAAATACATCTTTTCATTTGCATTTTTATTTCATAGCGAATTTGGTCTTTTTTTATCATTCCTACACCATATTGAACCCATGCTCTTCATTATTGTTCTTGATGATTATGGTTATTTTTGACACTAATTTGAATGTTTTGTTTTTTCCTTTTAACCACTTCAGACTCGGAAGAATTTACCCCCTTCCTAACCAGAGCACTTTTTGCGATACGGCACTGCGTCACTTTAACTCACAATTGCACGATCGTGTGACATTGCATCCACACAAAATTGATGTCATTTTTTCCCACAAATAAAGCTTTCTTTTGGTGGTATTTGATCACCTCTGCGGTTTTTATTTTTTGTGCTATAAACAAAAAAAGAGCGACAATTTTGAAAAAAAGCAATATTCTTTACTTTTTGCTATAATAAATATTCCCAAAAAATATATAAAAAAAACTAATTTCTTTCTTAGTTTAGGCCGATATGTATTCTTCTACATATTTTTGGTAAAAAAATCGCAATAAGCGTATATTGACCGGTTTGTGCAAAATAATATTATAGCGTCTACAAAATAGGGGATAGATTTAAGGCATTTTTATTTTAATTTTTTTTATTAGTAATGGCGGCGACATTATGGCGGACACATCGGAAACTTTTGACACTATTTTGGGATCATTGTCATTTTTATACAGTGATCAGTGCTATAAAAATGCACTGATTACTGTGTAAATGGCACTGGCAGGGAAGAGGTTAAACAGTAGGGGGTTAAGTGTGTCCTAGGGAGTGATTCTAACTGTGGGGGGGATTGCCTCACTTGAACATGACAGGGATCACTGCTCCCGATGACAGGGAGCAGTAGATCTCTGTCATGTTGCTAGGCAGAACAGGGAACTGCCTTGTTTACAATCGCGAGGCACCGACGGACATCGAGTCCCCAGGACCTGCGGGCACAGTCACAGAGTACGCAGCGGGCGCGCACGCCAACAATGCCGCATCCTAAGGGAGGAACAGGAACGCCCATTCGCACTGCCGTGCCATTGTGCCGACGTACGTCGTCATGCACTGGTCGACAAGCGGTTAATTATACATTTTGTCTTATATTGATACAAAAATGCATCAACCTTATCTCAACATACTTGTACCATTCAATGTAGGAAATCCTAGTGATGATCTGTTGATACCGTTCATTGACCTTGTAGGCATAATATGTAATGTATTTTATAATACATGGACCATGACCATTATTTTATACTCTTTTGTATACAATAAAAATTAAATGTTTTTAAAATAGGGTGTTCTTTTTGTACTGCATTTTGTAAAAATAAATGGTGAATTCATTAACCACTTCAGCCCTGGAAGATTAGGCTGCTCAATGACCAGAGCACTTTTTACAATTTGGCACTGCCCTGCTTTAACTGGTAATTGCGTGGTCATGCAATGTTGTACCCAAACGAAATTTGCGTTCTTTTTTTCCCCACAAATAGAGCTTTCTTTTGATGGTATTTGATTGCCTCTGCGATTTTCTTTTTTTTTGCGACATAAACGGAAATAGACCAAAAATTTTGAAAAAAAAAAATTTTCTACTTTTTGTTATGCCGCGTACACATGACCGGACTTTCCGGCAGAAAAGATCCGACAGAATCATTTCATCGGATATTCCGATCGTGTGCGGGCTTCATCTCACTTTTTCTTTCGAAAATTCTGATGGATCTAGAAATAGAACATGTTTTTAATCTTTCTGACGGAATTAATTCCTATTGGGAAAACCGTTCGTCTATATGCTATTCCGACTAACCAAAAAGGAAGCAAGGGCAGCTATTGGCTACTGGCTATTTAACTTCCTTTTTCTAGTCCCATTGTACGTGTTGTATGCCACCACGTTCTAAACAATCGGACTTTGGTGTGATCGTGTGTACGCAAGTCAGTTTCAGCGGAACTCCATCGGAACTGCATCAGAAAAACCGTCAGAGTTTATTCTGACAGAAAAACCGGTTGTGTGTACGCAGCATTAGAACAAAAATCCAATAAACTCAATTTTAGTCATAATTTAGGCCAAAATGTATTCAGCCACATGTTTTTGGTAAAAAAAAATGTAAATAAACCTATATATATTGGTTTGCGCAAAAGTTATAGCGGCTACAAACTATGGTACATTTTCTAGAATTTACACAGCTTTTAGTTTATGACTGCCTATCTCATTTCTTGAGGTGCTAAAATGGCAGGGCAGTACAAACCTGTCCCCCAAATGACCCCATTTTGGAAAGTAGACACCCCAAGGAAATTGGTGAGAGGCTTTTTGAGCCCATTGAATATTTTATTTTTTGTCACGAGTGATTAAAAAATGAAAAAAAAAATTACACAAAGTTGTCACTAAATGATATATTGCTCACACATGCCATGGTTATATGTGGAATTACACCCCGAAATACATTCTGTTGCTTCTCCTGAGTATGTGGATACCACATGTGTGAGACTTTTTGGGAGCCTAGCTGCGTACAAGACCTCGAAAACAAAGCACCGCCTTCAGGATTTCTAAGGGCGTAAATTTTTTATTTCACTCCTCACTACCTATCACAGTTTCGAAGGCCATAAAATGCCCAGATAGCACAAACCCCCCCCCCCCAAATGACCCCATTTTTGAAAGTAGAGACCCAAAACTATTTGCTGAGAGGCATGTTAAATCCATGGAATATTTTATATTTTGCCACAAGTTTTGGGAAAATTATTTTTTTTTTTTGCACAAAGTTGTCACTAAATGATATATTGCTCAAACATGCCATGGGCACATGTGGAATTACAGCCCAAAATACATTCTGCTGCTTCTCCTGAGTATGGGGATACCACGTGTGAGACTTTTTGGGTGCCTAGCCGTGTACAGGACCCTGAAAACCAATCACCGCCTTCAGGCTTCCTAAGGACGTAAAATGGCACTACCACTATCACAGTTACGGAGGTCCTAAAATGTCCAGATAGCACAAACCCCCCCAAATGACCAAATTTTGGAAAGTAGACACCTGATGGTATTTGCTAAGAGGCATGGTGAGTATTTTGCAGCTCTCATTTGTTTTTGAAAATGAAGAAAGAAAATCATTTTTTTTTTTTTTTAATTTTCAAAACATTGTGACAAAAAGCGAGATCTGCAAAATACTTAACATGCCTCAGCGAATAGCTTGGGGTTTATACTTTCCAAAATGGGGTCATTTGGGGGGGTTGCTATCTGGGCATTTCATGGCCTCCGAAACTGTGACAGTGAGGAGTGAGGAGTGAGGAGTGAAATAAAAAATTTACGCCCTTAGAAAGCCTAAAGGTGGTGATTGGTTTTGGGGGTTCTGTACGCGGTTAGGCTCCCAAAAAGTCTCACACATACCCCTGTACTCAGGAGAAGCAACAGAATGTATTTTGGGGTGCAATTTCACATATGCCCATGGCATGTTTAAGCAATATATCATTTAGTGACAACCTTCTGTAAAAAAATAAATAAATACATTTTCCTGAAACTTGTGGCAAAATATAAAATATTGCATGGACTCAACATGCCTCTCAGCAAATAGCTTGAAGTGTCTTCTTTCCAAAATGGGGTCATTTGGAGGGGGGTTGTGCTATCTTGATATTTCATGGCCTCTGAAACTGTGATAGGTAGCGAGGAAGTGAAATCCTTAGAAAGCCTGAAGGCGGTGCTTGGTTTCAGGGTCCTGTACATGGCTAGGCTCCCAAAAAGTCTCACACATGTGGTATCCCCATAAGTAGCAGAATGTATTTTGGGGTGTAATTTCACATATGCCCATGGCATGTTTGAGCAATATATAATTTAGTTTCTGCAACTTGTGGCAAAGTATAAAATATTTCATGGACTCAACATGCCTATCAGCAAATAGCTTGGGGTGTCTACTTTCAAAAAAGGGGTAATTTTGGGGGGGGTTTGAACCGTCCTGGCATTTTATGCACAACATTTAGAAGCTTAAGTCACAGATCACCCACTCTTCTAATGCCGCGTACACATGATCGGATTTGCCGACAACAAAATCCATGGTTTTTTTCCTACGGATGTTGGCTCAAACTTGCATACACACGGTCACACAAATCTTGTCGGAATTTCTGAACGTCAAGAACGATGTGACGTACAGCACATACAACGGCACTATAAAAGGGAAGTTCAATAGCCAGTGCGCCACCCTTTGGGCTTCTTCTGCTAATCTCGTGTTTATCTCGTGTTAGTAGAAGTTTGGTGAGAGACGATTCGCGATTTTCAGCCTTGTGCTTTTCCGATCGTTACTACTCTTCAGTTTGTGCTTGTGGGTTCCTATCTGGTTTTCAGTACTTGCCCCTCCAAAGTGCATGCGAGGTCTGTATAAAATATATGGAGTACTTTGCGGGTAGGGGGGCCATTGATATGCCAGAAAATGTTTAATAAACATTTTAAAAATATTTTTTTTTAAACTGAAATAATATTTCCTTTGATTTACTGCTTGTGTTTCTTTTAGCTGTCTCCTAGGTACTCCAATGGGCTTTTTTTTTGGCCATTTTCTTCAATAGTGCAAACGTAATTTATTTGATACATGAGGTGACAATCTCTTCTTCAGCAAACTATTATTATGATGTGGGTCTGCTACACACACACCTTGTTTTTGTTGTTAATGTATGTAATGCATTACTGTTAAAAATATACATCAATTTCACCACCATGAATGAATTTTAGTGAGTCACGAAAATGGCATGATTGTGGCAAGTATAAAGCACTGTGGAAGTTATTTACTAAAGGAAAATCCAGTTTGCACTACAAGTGAAATGCAAAAGTGCATTTGAAACTGCACTTGTAGTGCAAAGTGGATTTGCCTTTAGTAAATAACCCCCATTTCAGTGTAAACACAAACTTAGTCCAAAAAATGATATTGAGCATTTAAAGAAGAAGCCACACATTGTTGAGTAGAAAACTTTTTACTCTGTGCACATTCACATGTGCGTTAATAAAAGGTTTTAGAACAAACCAACATATTTTTGTAATAACATTTTTGTTTTTGACAGTACAAATAGCCTGTTTTGAGTTAAAACAGGCATGTTTAAATCCATAAAACAATACACAACTCAGGAACTTACAAAGTTCAACTTTGACAAGGTGAAGGCAATATCAGACACTAGAATGTCCAAACTGTGTTGATATTCCCTTCATCAGATGGGGTGATGTCACCCCTGTGAAAGAAAATTTTTGAAGATGCACACAAATTGAGAGTCAAAATGGGGATTTCCCTCCTGATCCCATGCCAAACATCAACATGTGCTAGCTCCCATCATGGGGGATCAATGGACGTGTTTCAGGGGTGCAACCCCTTCCTCTCATCTACTTTAGTTGCGAGGAAGGGGCTGCACCCCCAAAACACATACCTTGATTTCTCGTGATGGCAGATAGCACATGTTGACACACTGGGGGTCATTTACTAAGAACATTGCGCTGCGCCAGTTCCTACCTCATTTGGTGCACCAGATAAATAATTGATTGAGCGTGTGGAACGGCGCACGCAGACGCGCAACACAATAATAAATATGCAAATGCAACTGGTGTTTTCTCATTGATAATAGTGCACGCCCATCTCATTGGATGTGTCTTGTTAGGCAATTAGTAGTTGTTCTCACTTAATTAACCCTTTTGATGCTAATCTCATTCCTATAACTTCTAATATATCTTTGAATTTTTTTTTTTTCGATTTTCACATAAATATTTCAATACATTACAAAAACCAGAAAAGTGTTTCTAAACCCAATAAATTAATATTTTCAGATCTTTAAAAGGTGACTATACACTGCAATCAGTTAGATCCAAAAAAAAATTAGATTTAGTGCAAGAGCCTATTTGATTTCCTATAATTTGAATTAATTGTTCAAGTGCGTCTTCCTATTACCTATTTTTCCGAAATACAGAGATTGGCCAATCAGATTGCATAGTGCATGACCATTCTTAAGTGCCAAATTTGGAATGTAGACACAAGAACCTTCATCTATAGTTACATATTTTTGCAGCACAGTGGTGTAGAGGTTAGCACTTTCATCTAGCAGAAAAAAGGGTCGCTGTTTCGAATCCCGCCTGTGACACCATCTGTCTGGAGTTTGCATGTTCTCCCTGTGCCTGTGTGAGTTTCTTCCCACAATCTAAAAACATGCTGTAAATCGGATCCTGTCTAAACTGGCCCTAATATGTATGAATGTGTGTTAGGGACCCACACAAACACCACCCCAAACTAAATATTTTTTTTTCTTAATTTGAAATAAGGATCATCTCTTCCTCATAGAACTTAGCAGCAGTACAAGCAACTTCCTGTAGGGGTGTGATGTCATTCCTGTGTGCTGGCGACCGCTTTCCGAGAACCACATATGCGCATACCTGTGCGCACATAGCAGTTGCATTTGGCACATCTAGCTGCAGAAACCCAATTTTTATGGAAATTAATAGTAAAGCAGATACAGATTTCCAGGACTGGACTAACAAATATTTATAGTGAAAGGCAACTGGTGTTTTCTATTAAACACGGTCTAAATGGGCCATTGACATGCATTACAGTTGTACTTAGGAACGTGTCTTTGCAAATTTCAACTACATGAAATCCTTTCTTATTTTTGCTTGGGGATAGAGTGCAGAGGGATTAGAAGTCAGGTTAGTTTTTGGGGATGTCTATACCCCTGATAGGGTGAAGACACCTCTCAAATGTTGCCACTTTCTCCTTCAAATTTATACACTTCCTGTCGCATAGCAAAACAGGAAGTGAGGGTAAAACCCTACCAATGTCTTTCGTAGGGGACACACAGGTCAATCTAAATAGCTTCCCTATTAGGTAAATTGCACTCTAGCATTTTGCTGTGTACACCCCAAATTATTAGGTATCTTGGACTTTGGGGTTTATTTACTAAAGGCAAATCCACTTTGCACTACAAGTGCACTTGCTGGAGATCCGAGGGGGACATGCAAGGAAAAGAAAAAAAACACCATCTTTGCTTCTATATGATTGGATGTTAAAATCACCAGTGCTTCCTCTCAGATTCAGCGACTACACTTGTACCGCAGAGTGGATTTTCCTTTACTAAACCCCAAACTGCCTAATCATTTGGGGTGTACACAACAAAGTGCTAGAGTGCAATTTGCTTAATGGGGACACTAGTTTGATCTGTGTGTAGAAAAGACATTGGTAGACATTGGACCCTCACTTCCTGTTTGTGACAGGAAGTTAAGCCAATTTTAAGAAAAGGGACACAACGCCCAACCTAATAAAAAGCAGGGGTTCTAACACTCACATGGTTTCCCTCAAATGCCCACAATTAAAATAGGATTGCCTTGAGCTAGAGTTTACTCTAAATCAGTGCTTATCAAGCCTGTCCTCAAGTACCCCCAACAGGCCATGTTAGCAGGTTTTCCTTCATCTTGCACAGATGCTTTAAATCAGTCAATGGCTTGGTATTTTGGACAGCTATTCTACAGAAGATAAATTCACAAAACATGTCCTGTCCAGGGTACTTGAGGACTGAGGCAGAGAACCACTGCAGAAAAGGAAAATTAAATACTTACCGCTCTGTAATTTTCTTTTCCTGGTGCCTATCCATGGCAGCATACACACAATCCATGCATATGCTACCATGAACGCACCAGGAAAGTAACTTAGACACGTTACATCTGTTTTGTTTTGACATGCCAATCAGCCTAGTTAAGCTACAGCTGTGAAATCTGTTGCATAAAAAACAAACAAACATCTAAGTTTGCATCAAATTTTATTGGTCAACAAAACAGGAAAAGAGCAAGGACAGCAAAAAGAAAAAAAAAAACACACACACGTACAGTATGTTAATTTGGGACACTAACAGAAAATGGTTTTTGAGGTCTGCTCATTTTGCATTGGAAATTAACAAGAGATAAAAGGACATCTATTAATGATTTAAACATTAGTCATAACATCTTGAGAATGATTTAGCAAAATAATTCAGCACAGACAATTAAATCAAAGTGAACAACGTAAGAAAGACACACATTGCCACCAAAAATATTTCATGGAAAAATATCCCCCACCCAAAAAAACACACCAAAGTAAAAACAAACTTGCTTGAAAACACATCTGTTTTGCAAAGACATAACAAACAAAATACAAGGAGAAAATACATGTGTTACAAACTTGATGACACCCAAATGTACTCTCTTGGCGGCCCCCCACACACAATCTTGCCTCTTTTCAGGGCAAGGTAAAGAATGCTATCTGCAAGCTTTCTATAACATAGGTTTGTGTGCTAATGAGGCAATTGAAAACACATGGACAGTCCATGAAACCTACAAAATGCAAGTTCACCCAATGTAGAGACAGAACTTCAAAGTGGGTACACCTGTTAAGGATGTCCTTAAATTACTAACCCAAAAAACACTCTCCGAGCATGCCCAGAAACATCCAAGAAACACACAAAAAGCACCCAAAAAAAAAAAACAAAGTCCCTGAGCATGCCCAGACCATCCCAAATGCATTTCACACACCAAAAGGCACAGGAAAAAAAATCAAAGTCCCTGAGCATGCCCAGACCAACCCAAATGCAGCTAGCACAAAATAAGCCACCCCCTGTCCAAAATGAACCACATAATCCAGCATGCTACAGAATTAGATATGGGACAAACAACCCCCGGTCCAGGGGGGGCAAACAAAGAGCCTAACATGTACAAAAGTTATACAACAAATACCATTGCAGTCTATGGGAACTGATTTGTTAATTTTGCTAGTCTCCACTTGGCTGGCTTATCTTCTAGTTATTGGCCTTAAAATGGGTACAGGGGCCCAGGTCCCAACCTAAGGGACATATATCAATTGTCAACATTGCATCAAAAACGCATGGAAAACGGAAAATTGAATACTTACCTTTCCGTAATTTTCCTTTCCTGGTGCCTACCCATGGCAGCATACCAATGGTTGGTTGCTCCGCCCCCGACCAACCCACAGGACCACTTTAACTCTATAAATAAAAGAGTTGTTCCTCCCCACCGTCATTCTTGTAACTAGATCTCAGAAAACTAAGGATTATTGAAGGGAGGGTGTATGCTGCCATGGGTAGGCACCAGGAAAGGAAAATTACGGAAAGGTAAGTATTCAATTTTCCGTTTTCCTGGTGCCTCCATGGCAGCATACCAATGGTAAATAACTCGCTTACAGGGAGGGTACTGCAATAAGAAAATTAATGAAAAACTACAGCCTTGACATCTGTAAGGTTCTTTCCCCAAATTCCCAGGAAGTAAGAACCGCTGGGTCTACACTAGGGATGAGCCGAACACCCCCCGGTTCGGTTCGCACCAGAACCCGCGAACGGACCGCAAGTTCGCACGAACGTTAGAACCCCATTGACGTCTATGGGACTCGAACGTTCGAAATCAAAAGTGCTCATTTTAAAGGCTAATTTGCATGGTATTGTCCTAAAAAGGGTGTGGGGACCCGGGTCCTACCCCAGGGGACATGTATCAATGCAAAAAAAACTTTTAAAAATGGCCGTTTTTTCGGGAGCAGTGATTTTAATGATGCTTAAAGTAAAAAAAAAAAAGTGAAATATTCCTTTAAATATCGTACCTGGGGGGTGTCTATAGTATGCCTGTAAAGTGACGCGTGTTTCCCATGTTTAGAACAGTCCCTGCACCAAATGTCATTTTTAAAGGAAAAAATCTCATTTAAAACTGCTTGCGGGTTTAATGTCATGTCGGGTCCTGGCAATATGGATGAAAATCAGTGAGACAAACGGCATGGGTACCCCCCAGTCCATTACCAGGCCCTTTGGGTCTTGTATGGATATTAAGGGGAACCCCGCACCCAAATTAAAATAAGGAAAGGTCCCTATATACTCTGAACAGCAGTATACAGGCGGTGCAAACAAGACAGGGACTGTAGGTTTGTTGTTAAGTAGAATCTGTTTGTGATTTTGAACATTTTTAACGTGTTTAGCTCCAGCCAAAAAATCTTTTCTAAGCTTTTTGGAAAACATAGGGAAGGGTTATCACCCCTGTGACATTTGTTTTGCGTCTTTCCTCCTCTTCAGAAGATTTCACCTCACTTTTTTGTCCCAATGAAAAATGTTTTTTGAAAATTTGGGTTTTTTTGTGGAACAAGGATTGGAAAGCATCAGTGGAAAGGAGAAATTGTTTTCCCATATTAACTCTTACATGAGAGAATTTCCCTTCCTAGGGGTAGATTTCATCTCACTTCCTGTTGTTTCCTTCCGTTTGCAAGTAGGAGTCGTTTGTAAGTTAGATGTTTGAAAGTAGGGTCCTGCCCTATATACTCAGCAGAAATTTGGGCCTTAGGTGTTGCTGTGGCCAAAACATTGTAAGCCCTCACAGGGCCCTGCTGTGAAATATTAGATCAAGAATTGTAATTACATGCCCCTGTTGAACAGGAGCTGAAAAATTAGGCCTTAGGCACTGGTGCTGGTGCCACAACACTGCAACCCCTCACAGACACTCTAGTTGGAACGCAGGAACGAGCCCTGCTGCAAAGTATTGCATCAAAAATTGTAATTACAAGCCCCTGTTAGACAGGGGCAGAAAAATTGGGCCTTAGGCACTGGTGCTGGTGCCACAACACTGCAACCCCTCACAGACACTCTAGTTGGAACGCAGGAACGAGCCCTGCTGCAAAGTATTGCATCAAAAATTGTAATTACAAGCCCCTGTTAGACAGGGGCAGAAAAATTGGGCCTTAGGCACTGGTGCTGGTGCCACAACACTGCAACCCCTCACAGACACTCTAGTTGGAACGCAGGAACGAGCCCTGCTGCAAAGTATTGCATCAAAAATTGTAATTACACGCCCCTGTTAGACAGGGGCAGAAAAATTGGGCCTTAGGCACTGGTGCTGGTGCCACAACACTGCAACCCCTCACAGACACTCTAGTTGGAATGCAGGAACGAGCCCTGCTGCAAAGTATTACATCAAAAATTGTAATTACACGCCCCTGTTATACAGGGGCTGAAAAATTGTGCCTTAGGCACTGGTGGTGGCGCCCAGAACCAAAAATGTTCTTACAAGCTATCAGCGTGATGATTGAGGAGGAAGAGGATAATTACTCAGGGATAGTCACTCAGCATCAGCATAGGCAGTCTTTGAAGGGATCTGAAAAAAATTATTCAGTTACATCAGCATCAGGTGCTTGGTAGCTGGTGGTGATCCAAGACTGATTCATTTTTATGAAGGTCAGCCGATCGACCGAGTCAGTGGACAGACGCACCCTGTGATCGGTTACCACGCCTCCAGCAGCACTGAATGTGCGTTCCGAAAGAACGCTGGATGCAGGACAGGCCAGTAGCTCAATTGCATACTGTGCAAGCTCTGGCCAGTGATCCATCCTCAAGACCCAGTAACCCAGAGGATTTTCGGTGGGAAAGGTGTCCAAGTCTGATCTTGCCCCTAGGTATTCCTGCACCATGTAAAACAGACGCTGGCGATGGTTGCTGGAACCGATCATACCTTGGGGCTGCGGACCAAAAAATTGTCTGAACGCATCGGTCAGACGGCCACCTTCTCCACCGCTCCTTCTTTGACTGACCGAAGCCTCAGCAACACGTTGTCCAGAAACAGGAGTTTGTAACCTCCCAGTCTCTGGGAACGCGTTGCACAGACCTTTCTGCAAGGCCTCCCGAAGATGTTTCATCCTCTGCTCCCTCTGCGATGGCAAGATAAGGTCCGCAACCTTACCCTTGTAACGTGGATCAAGGAGGGTTGCCAGCCAGTATTGGTCCTTCTCCTTGATACCACGAATACGAGGATCCTTACGCAGGCTTTGCAGGATCAGGGAGGCCATGCAGCGTAGGTTTGCTGAGGCATTCGGTCCGGAGTCCTCTGGGTCACTAAGGACAACAACGTCCGCAGCCACCTCCTCCCAGCCACGTACAAGTCCATGTGTTCCTTGGGACTGATCCCTTAAAGACTGCTGATGCTGAGTGCCAGGCTCCACCTCCATACTGACACAATCTTCCTCCTCCTCCTCCTCCTCCTCCTCGTCCTCTTCCTGTGTGATCGGCGGGCACGCAGGAACACTGTCTGGATAAAGGGGGCCTTGAGAGCTAAGGAAGTCCTCCTCTTCCTGCCTCTGTTCTGCCTCAAGTGCCCTGTCCATTATTCCACGCACCGTGTGCTCCAACAGGTGGACAAGGGGGACAGTGTCACTGATGCATGCACTGTCAGTGCTCACCATCCTCGTGGCCTCCTCGAATGGTGACAGGACAGTGCATGCATCCCTGATCATGGCCCACTGGCGTGGGGAAAAAAAACCAAGGTCCCCTGACCCTGTCCTGGTGCCATAGTCGCACAGGTACTCATTGATGGCCCTCTGCTGCGTGTGCAGCCGCTGCAGCATGGCCAATGTCGAGTTCCACCTGGTGGGCATGTCACAGATTAGGCAGTTCTTGGGCAGGTTAAACTCCTTTTGGAGGTCCGTCAGCCGAGCACTGGCATTATATGACCGGCGGAAATGCACACAGACTTTCCTGGCCTGCCTCAGGACATCCTGTAAGCCCGGGTACCTGCCCAAGAACCGCTGCACCACCAAGTTAAGGACGTGAGCCAAACAGGGCACATGGGTCAGTTGTCCCTGTCGGAGGGCAGAGAGGAGGTTGGTGCCATTGTCGCAAACCACCATTCCTGCCTTAAGTTGGCGTGGCGTCAACCACCTCTGAACCTGCCCCTGCAGAGCTGACAGAACCTCTGCCCCAGTGTGGCTCCTGTCCCCCAAGCACACCAGCTCAAGCACCGCATGGCATCTTTTGGCCTGCATACTTGCGTAGCCCCTTGAACGCCTACGGAGCACCGCTGGTTCCGAGGAAGAGGCCATGGAGGAAGAAGAAGAGGAGGGGGTGGAGGAGAGAGGTGTGTCACAATCAGCATTTTGGAGGCGTGGTGGCGGAACAACCTCCAACACTACTGCACCTTGTCCTGCATCCTTCCCAGCTGCCAGCAGAGTCACCCAATGCGCCGTGAAACTTAAGTAACGTCCCTGTCCATGCCTGCTGGACCATGAGTCAGCGGTAATATGCACCTTACCGCTGACCGCCCTGTCCAGCGAGGCATGGACATTGCCTTCCACATGCCGGTAGAGAGCTGGAATCGCCTTCCGTGAGAAAAAGTGGCGTTTGGGTACCTGCCACTGAGGAACCGCACATTCCACAAACTCACGGAAGGGGGCAGAGTCTACCAACTGAAAAGGCAGCAGTTGAAGTGCTAGCAATTTTGCCAAGCTAGCATTCAACCGCTGGGCATGTGGATGGCTGGGAGCAAACTTCTTTCGGCGGTGCAGCAGCTGGGGCAGGGAAATTTGCCTGGTACAATCTGGCGTCGGTGTACCAAAAGCAGATTGCCCACAAGTACTTGGCTGTGACACACCTAATTCTACACCTTCATTCCTCTCACTGCAGGTCTCAGAGAGGACTGAAGGTCTAGTGGGGTTGGAAATCTCAGCTGATGAGGAGCAAGGAGAGATCCTCTTTGTTCTTTGGTGTGGGTCTTTTAGATATGCTTGCCAACGAACTGCATGGCAGGTCAACATATGTCTGGTCAAGCATGTGGTACCCAAGCGGGAGATGTTTTGGCCACGCGAGATACGCTTGAGACATATGTTGCAAATAGCAGCGGTGCGATCTGATGCACTCGTCTCAAAAAAGGCCCACACCAAAGAACTTTTTGAATAACGCGCAGAGACTGCAGCGCCCTGCACATGTGGAGCTTTGGGGTGTGATGCAGTCAATGTGCTGCCCTTAGGCTGGCCCCTGGAGGGCATCCTGCCTCGTTGGTGATGTGCCGCCTCCTCCTCCTCCTCCTCCTCCTCTCTCCTATCAGGCACCCACGTTGAGTCAGTGACCTCATCATCCCCTCCCTCCTCATCACTGGAGCAAACCTGGCAGTATGCTGCAGCAGGGGGAGCATGACTGCCAGATTGCTGTCCTTCTTGGGCACCCCCTCTGTCCGTGCTCATGTTACTGCCTTCATCGAGCTCAGTATCATCATCAGAGCCTTCCAAACGCTGGGCATCCTCCTGGAGCATGTACCCAACACCATGGTCAAACAGTTCGAGGGAATCCTCATGAGGACATGGTGGAGCTAGGGAAGGAGTCACTGATGACATTGAGCTGAGGGAAGAGGCTGCTGCTTTGCCAGACAAAGCACCCTGGGCATGGGTGAGAGAGGATGAGGAGGATGAGGACGGCTTGGTCATCCACTCGACCAAGTTTTCTGCATGTTGCGGCTCAACACGGCCAGCTGCCGAAAAAAAGGCCAAGCGTGTCCCATGGCCACGGGCTGATGAGGATGCACCGTCTCCACGACCAGCACTAGACACAGAGCCTGCTTGCCCTCTCTTATTGGCTTGTGACTGTCTGCCTCTCCTTCTTGGCCTTCCAGACATACTAATGGCGTGTAGCTGCACTAAGCTGGGATAGAACACCTGTAATTTTCTTCAGGTAGCTTTATATACTGTAACCAGACAAGCCTGCCTGTCAGTAGGAAGATAACAGGAACGGATCTAGCTGAACACTGTGAGCAGGACGCACTGCACTAAATGTAAATAGCAGGAACGGATCTAGCTGAACACTGTGAGCAGGACGCACTGACTGCACTAAATGTAAATAGCAGGAACGGATCTAGCTGAACACTGTGAGCAGGACGCACTGCACTAAATGTAAATAGCAGGAACAGATCTAGCTGAACACTGTGAGCAGGACGCACTGACTGCACTAAATGTAAATAGCAGGAACAGATCTAGCTGAACACTGTGAGCAGGACGCACTGACTGCACTAAATGTAAATAGCAGGAACGGATCTAGCTGAACACTGTGAGCAGGACGCACTGACTGCACTAAATGTAAATAGCAGGAACGGATCTAGCTGAACACTGTGAGCAGGACGCACTGCACTAAATGTAAATAGCAGGAACAGATCTAGCTGAACACTGTGAGCAGGACGCACTGCACTAAATGTAAATAGCAGGAACGGATCTAGCTGAACACTGTGAGCAGGACGCACTGCACTAAATGTAAATAGCAGGAACGGATCTAGCTGAACACTGTGAGCAGGACGCACTGACTGCACTAAATGTAAATAGCAGGAACAGATCTAGCTGAACACTGTGAGCAGGACGCACTGACTGCACTAAATGTAAATAGCAGGAACAGATCTAGCTGAACACTGTGAGCAGGACGCACTGACTGCACTAAATGTAAATAGCAGGAACGGATCTAGCTGAACACTGTGAGCAGGACGCACTGCACTAAATGTAAATAGCAGGAACGGATCTAGCTGAACACTGTGAGCAGGACGCACTGCACTAAATGTAAATAGCAGGAACAGATCTAGCCTAATCTAGCTAACTCAAATCAAGTGACACTGTCTGTCTCTCTCTCTATCAGCACACCGGAACACACTACACAGGGCCGCCGTGCAGGCGGCCTTATATAGTGTGGGGCGTGTACTAAATCCCCTGAGCCATAATTGGCCAAAGCCACCCTGGCTTTGGCCAATTACAGCTCTCTCTACTGACGGTGCTGTGATTGGCCAAGCATGCGGGTCATAGTGCATGCTTGGCCAATCATCAGCCAGCAATGCACTGCGATGCCGCAGTGAATTATGGGCCGTGACGCGCCACACGAATTTGGCGCGAACGGCCCATAACGTTCGCAATTCGACGGACGGTCGAACAGCCGATGTTCGAGTCGAACATGGGTTCGACTCGAACACGAAGCTCATCCCTAGTCTACACTATAGTGAGACATGAAAGTGTTGAATGACGACCAACTAGCTGCTCGGAAAATTGTCTCAGGGGAGACCCGCACCAATGCTGCCCAAGAAGAGGCCATTCCCCGAGTGGAATGCGCGCTGACCGCATCTGGAACTGCCAGACCACTAGCCCGATAGGCCCTTTGGATTAATTTAATGATCCAGCTTGCTAAGGTCGTCTTGGATGCTGCCATTCCCTTTCTGGCGCCTTTTGGTATGACAAACAGTCTTTGATCTTTGCGAAACTGTTGTGTTGAGTTTAAATAGTGTCTCAGGGATCTGGCTACATCTAGCTCATGTAATCTTGAAGACTCTGGATCTTCTCCAAATGCTGGGAGAACCCATTCCTGATTAAGATGATAGAGAGAAGGTACCTTAGGAATGAATTGATTGATGGGTTGCAAAACCACCCTGTCCGGGAAGAAGGTGATGTAAGGTTCCCGTGATCCTAGAGCTTGGATTTCCGATACTCTGCGAGCCGAGGTGATGGCAATCAAGAATACTGCTTTTAAGGAAATGTCCTCTAGGGTGCAATCTTCTGTGGGAGCAAAGGGAGGATTTGATAGGACATCCAGCACAATCGTCAAGTCCCATTTGGGGTATAATGCTTTCCTGGGAGGTCGCAATCTCAGGACTGCCTTCAAAAAGCGTTCGACCAGAGGGTTCAAAGCCCATCGTGTATCTGTCAGGGCTGAGAGAGCCGAGACCTGGACCTTAAGAGTGTTTAGACCTAAACCTAGATCCAAGCCATTCTGTAGGAAGAGAAGCACATTCTGGACCCCAGGGTCCATGGGATCGAAATGATTAAGCTCTGCCAGTTCTGTAAATTTTCTCCATATTCTGTAATAGGTGGAATTAGTGGAAGACTTCCTTGCCTGTAGAAGTGTTTGAATAACATTATGTGAGCACCCTAAATCATCCAGCCTTTTCTGCTCAATTTCCAGACCCTCAAGTCTAGGATTTCCGGATGCGGGTGAGAGAAGTCGTTTTGAGACAGAAGGTCATTCAGGTGTGGAAGAGGAAGCGGTCTGCATACAGCCAAGTTGACTAGGAGTGTGAACCACGGTCTCTTGGGCCAGTATGGGATTACTGCCAAAACTGTGACTTTCTCCGTCGTCAGGCGCTGAAGAAACCTCAAGAGGAGTCGGAGGAAATGCGTATCCTTTCTGAAAATTCCAAGGCTGGGCTAGAGCGTCTACTCCTGCTGACCCTGGGGACGGGAACCTTGAGAAGAACAGAGGCGTCTTCGCATTGAGTGGAGAGGCAAATAGGTCGATTTGGGGGGTGCCCCATTGTTGGCATATCCAGTCGAAAACCTTGGGATTCAGGGACCACTCGTTGTTGTTGACGAATGATCTTGACAGATGGTCGGCTAACTGGTTCTCGGACCCTGGGATGTATGAGGCCCGCAGGTTGATTAAGTTCCTCTCGGCCCAGGTCAGAATGGGCGTCACTTCGCTGAGTAGAGACCTGCTGTGTGTTCCCCCCTGGTTCTGGACATAGGCCACTGCCGCTTTGTTGTCCATTTGTAGGAGTATGGATTTTCCTCTGAGGTAGGTGGCTAAATGTAAGATTGCCATCCATGCCGCCCTTAGTTCCAGTATGTTCGATACTACCACCTCCGAATCGAACTGCCATCTCCCTTGGACTAGTTGACCTTGGAAGTGCGCACCCCAGCTCAACTGACTTGCGTCTGACGTAAGAATGGCCCATGTGATGGGCCCTAGGGAACAGTGAATCTGCAGGTTGGATGGTCTCGTCCACCACCAGAGACTGGACTTCATTATGGATGTGACTAATATCCTCTGATCCAGGCGATTCTTCCTCCACTGTGCCAGAAAGCCCAGTTGGAATCCCTGCAGATGCCACCTGGCCCACTTCACCATGGGTATACAAGAGGAAAGGGAGCCCAGGAGACTCAGACAGTCTGATGCCAACATGGAGTGGCTTGCCAATACTCTCTTTACCTTCCTTATCAGGACAGGAATCTTTTCTAGGGAAAGTGAAACTACCCTCTCTGGAGTGTTGAAAAGTGCTCCTAGATATGTCATCTTTTGTGTAGGTGTGAGCTGGCTTTTCGAGTAATTGATTAACCACCCGAACTTGCTCAGGGTGTCTAGGACCAGCCGTACATGCATTTCTAGGCTCCTTTTGTGCTGGAATAGAATGAGGATGTCGTCCAAGTAGTGAAGCACTCGCATCCCTTTTTCTCGAAGAGGAGCCAGGATTGCCACTAGCACCTTGGTAAAGGTTCTGGGAGCTGTTGAGATCCCGAACGGCAGGCATTGAAACTGTAGGTGTAAATCGCCTACTTTGAAATGTAGAAAAGGTTGAAACGGCTGCAGGATAGGTATATGGAGATATGCGTCTTGAAGGTCTATAGAGACCATCCAATCCCCTGGCTGTACCGATAGGATCACTGTATTTAAGGATTCCATTTTGAAATGCTCTGTACGGATGTATCTGTTTAACCTCTTCAGGTCCAACACGGGCCTCCAGCCGCCCGATTTTTTGGGGACCAAAAAGACTGGGCAATAGAACCCTGAGTGTTTTTCCAAGTCCGGAACTGGAACTACTGCTTGCTACCGGATAAGAATTTGTACATACTGAAGAAGGACCTCTTTCTTCTCTTTGGAGGTTGGTATCTTCGTTGGCTGGAATGAAAAGGGTGGGGGCCGTTTTCTGAATGTCCAGAAATGCCCCTGAATGACAGTGGAGACTGCCCATTGATCTGTACAATTCTCCACCCAAACCTGGGCGAACGCCCTGAGTGGAGCTCCTACTGGAGCGGTTTGGGTGGATAGGGAGTCAAAAGGACTTTTGGCCCTCAACCGTGGATGTTGAGGTTTTCGGCTTCCCCGCCTTCAAGAAAGTTGCCTGCGAGCCCTTCCAGCCTCTTCTGTACTCCCTGCCTGGGCGATACGTTCTGGAGTCTCTTGTTCTCTGCTGACCAGCTGTACGTGACACAAATCTTTTCCTCCTGCTTCTGTCCTGGGGAATCAGACCACTTTTCCCTCCTGTGACTCTGGTAATCGCTGCATCCATTTTGTCGCCGAACAGAGCTTTCCCATTGTATGGTATGCGACACCGCGATTGTTTTGAGGTTGGGTTGGCTGACCATGGTTTTAGCCACAATGCCCTTCTGGCAGTGATGGAATACAGCATAGCTCTGGAGGAACACTTGAGGACATCAATGGCGGCCTCTGCCATGAAATCTGAGGCCAGCTTCAGCTCATCTAGTGCTTTGATGATCTCGTTAGACCCCACCCCCTGTCTGAGGGCTGTCTCTATATTGTCTGACCATACTCTAGTAGCCCGAGAGATTGAAGTCAGGGCTACTGCTGGCTTACATGCCCCTCCTGCAGCTTGGTAAGATTTTTTTAGATCTGAATCGATCCTTCGATCAAGTACATCCCTGAAAGAGACCGCATCCTCTAGAGGCAGTGTTGTATTCCTGGCTAATCTCATAATTGAAGCATCTACCGTTGGAAGCGAATCAAAAAGCTGGGCATCTGCTTCAGCAAGTGGGTATAATTTGAGAAAACGATTGTAAGCTAAGGGTCTTTTATCCACCTTCTGCCATTCATCTGTCACAACTTCCTTTATTTCTTCCATTAAGGGGAAGGTTGATAATTTTTTCTTCAGGTGTGGAAAATATTTCTTTGCTTTAGATGGAGGCTCTGGATCTTCCTCCCATTGGATTGCTTCCTTTACCGCATTGATAAAGGGTTCCACTAGAGCAAAATCAAAGGCTGAAGCATTCTCTTCTCCCACATCCGAATCGCTTTCAGAAATAACCTCTGTGTCTGGCTGTGGATTGGGTGTATTCACTGCTGCTTCATCTGCGGGTGGGGTTGCTTGATCTTGGGATAAGGCTAACTCCCGGATAGAGTCTTTTATCATTCTTTTGATTGATTCCATTGACTCGAGTTTCTCTTTCTCTTTGTCTCCTGTAGCTTCCAGGAGGCATTGACCACATACCAATTTATCAGGGAGGGCTTGTTTGCCACACACCCAGCATGCTTTCTCTCCTGGATACACAGGTCTGTGCTGGGAGTCCTGTTTACTAGAGGTATGTCGGGATGATCTGTTCCCACTGCGGGAAGTATGGGCCAAGGGCGAATGAAAATGACCCAAGCTCCTATGGTCCTTTGATCTTCTATCCATAGAATCTCTATGGGATGTTCTGCGGGAAGATCCGTGATGCGGGCTAAGACAAAAAATAGAAACAAAGACAAGGGTGTTTCAATCAGCCCGGGGTGCTCTTTTCTCTTGATAAAAAAACTTACCTGAAAGTTGCAGCCCTTACCTAGTGGTATGTTGAGGATCTTTTTGATGCGGCATTATAGTACTAGGGACAGCTTGGCTGGGCTCCATAGCACAGAGTCAAAAAGGATAAAGGAGCTGGAGAGGACACCTCATAGATGCTTCCTCTAAGGCAGCTGCTCCTCTACTGACAGTAAGCTCTCTTATATACTAGAGAGCGGTCTGGGAGTCCCAAGATGGCCACCGTCGGCTTCACAGTGCTACTGAGCATGCACCGTGACATCACGCCAAGGCCCCACCCTGCACACTCAAAGGAGAGCTACACAGGCACATGAGGCATGCTGTGGAGGTAGGCAAAAATCTCATAGCGTTTTTGTAAAAAGCACAAGCATTTAAGCATTCAGGGTTTTAGTATGCCGAACAAGGGAATATATAGGAGAGAAAAACTGGCTCCTGTTAACCCACCAGCCCCAAAAAGATCCATAGAAAAATGGGCTCCCATACTTATCTGGCGCTTTTAGCAGCCCAAGCAATGGGACTCCATACTGCAGGAGAGCATGAACCTGCAATGGTCACACCATAAAGCGGTGAGGTAGGGCTGAGCGCTTGATCCTGTAGGAACGAGGACAGAGAAAAGAATGACGGTGGGGAGGAACAACTCTTTTATTTATAGAGTTAAAGTGGTCCTGTGGGTTGGTCGGGGGCGGAGCAACCAACCATTGGTATGCTGCCATGGAGGCACCAGGAAAGTAGGTTATATGTTTCTCAATGCCATAGTTCACACCATTGCTTGCAGTTCCAGTGTGTTCCAGTTCCAGAAAATAAAATAGAACATGCTGCATTTTTCCTGCACTTGACTGTACTGGAACACTGTAAAAAAAGCAAAAAAAAAATGCATCAGAAACGCACAGGAACGCATCAAAAATGCGCATGCAGAAAAGCATCTGGACTGCATTTCTATAGAGCGAACTTGCCCTAAAGCTATTAACTTGGGGGGGGGGTTACTCTGCCTCTAAAGTGGTGCATCTGTAGCATGTATCCAAAATGCTGCAATGCTGCTTCAAAGAATTACGGTTTTAGAGCAAAATTACAAATCAACATTGCAGCTGCAAGATTTTAACATAAAAAAAATAGCCTGCCCCCCCCCCCCCCCTCCAATACATACAAGGCCATTTGGGTCTGGAAAGGCTTAAAATGAGAACCCCCATGTGAAAAATACCACCCCAAAATCAAAAAATATAGTGCCCCTCCCACACACTAACAAACCCCTAGCCAAACACAGCAAGCCAGCTAATGAAAGGGGGTGGATGTTTGGGGGCAGAAGGGGCTCCAGCACCCCAAAAGTGGTTTGGATTGATGAAGGCAGCTCACAGCCTTTGGAGTATGGAGTGGAGTGTAGAGTTCCCCTTTAAAAGCAAAAGCTAGCCCAAATAAAACATATGCATTAGAAGTGGAGACAAGAGCATTGGAGTGTAGAGTTCCCCTTTAAAGGCAAAAACTAGCCCAAATAAAACATATGCATTAGAAGTGGAAACAAGAGCATTGGAGTGTAGAGTTCCCCTTTAAAAGCAAAAACTAACCCAAATAAAACATATGCATTAGAAGTGGAGACAAGAGCATTGTAGTGTAGAGTTCCCCTTTAAAAGCAAAAACTAGCCCAAATAAAACATATGCATTAGAAGTGGAGACAAGAGCATTGGAGTGTAGAGTTCCCCTTTAAAGGCAAAAGCTAGCCCAAAGAAATCATATATGCATTAGAGGGGGAAGGTCAAATGCCCTTTTAGGAGGAGAGTCTTTTTACATAATTTTAACAAGGGACATGTCACATGTTGGCAATGTAATACACTAACATGACCTGTGTGCAAATATCCTTAAAAAAACACATAAAAGTGAAAGTGTAAAAAAAAAAAAAAGTTTAGAGGTGCTCCCATTCAACCCATGCAAATGCATTTATGTTGCTTGATATTTACTAAGAATTTGCCGGCGCACTGAACCAACGCATTTGAACGTGCGCAAATGCCACTCGCACATGCGCAGTGCATAAATTGACCTCACGCAGTTCTAAACGTACTTGCAGGTGTAGCAGGCTTGTTCAGAAAAAGTTACTTTCTCATTCTATTTTGGGCATATCTGTTACTTGGGCAATATTACTATACTTCCTCACATCACCCCACATCACCCCCATAATATTGGCACTTCCAGCTTCTTTTAATTTTGAGGTGAAGATGCTGAGCGCCAGGTCCATAGTGGCGCACTGATCGCCTCCTCCCGTGCACTGAGATTACTTTAGTAAATGGGGAATAGTGCTGTGTTACCGGCGCAAATGTTTTGTAAATACCAAAACGCAACTCATGGCGCAAACGGTTCGTAAATCACCCCCACTGTGTGCATCTTCAAAATTTGGCTTTCTAAAAAATATTTAAAATGTGTGAAAATAATAAAAATACAAACAAACTAGCAGACTTGGGGTGTTTTAGATTCTATCCAAAACATCAATGATGTTTTTGAGATTTTTTTCCACATCATTGATGATCTTCTGTAAATCACAATTGCACACCCTGATCTTCCCGATGAGGACGTGTGCATTTGCACTTGTGAAATGAGATTCTCCTTCCACAACATCCACATCACCTAAAATAAAAAAAACACACCATGTATTATAAATATGCAGGTATACATCTATTAACTGAAGCTGTGGTCTCAGACACTCACCTGTTGTGGTCACTGTTTCGCCCACTTCATAAACCTCTCCTTCCTCCACATCTTCTGGTTGTGGTGTGGGGATTTGCTTTTCTTTAGGAGGTGGGGGGTCCCTGGTGTCCTCAGATGTCCAGAGTCTTTTCTCCCCTATGTGAATAAAAAAAAGGTATACTTAGCACACAGATATTTGAGGCCAGAAATAGTAATATGAAACATTGCTTGGAAGTGTCGTACAATTCCCACGAACCTGAAAGTTGCCATTTTAAACTGTACAACAGTAAAGAAAAGCACATGGAGCAGCATGCAAGTAATAATAATAATAATAGGAACGCATGACAACTACTCACTTTTTTGAAGAACTCTCTTTATCTTTCTGTACTGATCCTGCTCCCTCAATTTCAGGTCTGACCAGCATTTCCTCAATTGATCCTTGGATCGTCGTACCCCAAAATTCCTGTGCAGACTTCTCACAACTTTATCCATGATCTTGGCCTTTCTGACATTTGGGTTTGGGTAAGGTCCATGCTTCCCATCATAGTTGACCCTCTTCAAGATGTCCACCATCTCCACCATATCTATAAAGGACATATTTGAGTCCTTAAATCCCCTCCGAGATCGGGACGTTCATGGCTCCGGCCCTTCGCCATTGCTGCTGCTGCTGTCTGCATGCACTTGCTCTTTCTCCGCCATTTGTGCTCTCCCACTGCGCCTAAAAACAAGGGGCGGGTGGAGAAAGAACGTCAGGGGCGGGCAGAGTTTCACGTATGCGCAGTGTATATAAAGCGCAACAAGCATGCATCATACATATGATCTGTGAGTGGAGGAAGGAGTAGTGGAAGCGCAGATCGTTCTAATGAAGATACAAATTTAACTTGGTGCATCAGTGGCCTATACTGCCTCTAGATTGAGGCCTATATTGGGACAAGATTAGGAGAGTTTAGCCTGACATTAGGGTTTGTCTTGTGTTGTGTCTTGCAGAGAAAATGGATGGCTTCAATGATCACAACTTCCTCCCCCTATTCATAGACAAGTACAGGGAGCTGCCCTGTCTGTGGCAGGTGAAACATCCGCATTATAATCATAAACAAAAGAGGCGGGCAGCGCTGGAGAAACTGTTGGAGTTGGTGAAGCCGCAGATCCCCACGGCAACCATCCCCTATTTGAAGGCAAAAATTGGTGGGCTGAGGAGCACTTATAATAGGGAGCGCAATAAGGTCCAGGATTCCATGAGATCAGGAGCAGCAGGAGATGCCATTTATGTCCCCAGGCTGTGGTACTATGACAGACTGCATTTTCTGTTAGACCAGACTGAAGTCAGGCAATCACTCTCAACCCTTCCTTCCACTCTTCCTTTCACACTTCGTTCCACCCCAGCTGAGGCTTCCAACGTCAAACCTGGGCCTTCCAGCCAGGAAGAAGTTGAGGAGCCCAGCTTGAGCCAGGTATAGCATTGTTCTACATATTTCTTGACTTGTCGTAAAATTAATGATGTTAACTAGATGTTATTATTGATCACTAATTGCTGATTTAATAGTGTTTTCCATATTAATAGACAGTAGTGGCCAAAAATGTTTGAGACAAGAATGAAAAATGCTGGGGTCAGGTATTCAGGTCTGGTATGTATTTTAAAGGGAACCCCATGCCAAAATTAAAAAAAAAACCCAGATTCCGCCCCCCCCCCCTGTGTGAAATGGTAATGGGGTACAAAAGTACCCCTACCATTTCACAAAAAAAGTGTCAAAAATGTTAAAAATGACAAGAGACAGTTTTTGACAATTCCTTTATTTAAAGTATTCTTCTTTCCATCTTCTTCGGGTCTTCTTCCTTCCCTCTTCCTTCGGTTTCTTCCTCCATCTTCTTCTTCCTCTGGTTTTTCCTCCGATCCTCTGCTTCTTGCTCCGGTGTTCTCGTCCGGCATCTTCCTCCGCGACGTCTTCTTCCCCGCTTCGTTCTTGGGCCGCTCCACATCCATGGGAGGCTCCCGCTGTGTGACGCTTCTCTTCTTCTGACACTCCTTATATAAAGGAGGGTGGGGCCACCCGGTGACCCCGCCCCCCTCTGACGCACGGGGACTTGATGGGGACTTTCCTATGGCTTTCCCCTTGACCCAGTTATGTAATGGTTATGGTTGGCCAGTGAATGGGGGAAGTACGGGTGCTGCGGAAGTGGTGGGCTCCCAATTAGGATTGGCGAATGCAGCAGGAAGGGCACTATGGGCTCAATGGACCTGTGTTTGTCTTCTTCTTGGTGGCAGCGGGACACTACTCGTGCTAGCCACCTCACCAGCTTGAACTGCACTTATGGGACTCGCCACGTCACTAAGTGCTACTGCAGTGTTGGATGTATGACCAGGATGTACTAGGCCGCTGGTGCTTGCCAGTTCATCAGAAGGATGAGCAGCACTAGTACTGGCTCTCTGCTGCATACGAGAGCCCTGTGGTTCTTGCACCTTAATGGCAGCAGAATAACAGGGTCAGGTACACTTGACCTTGGCAGGGTTCACAACTCCATCGTCAGAGCTATCTATCAGGGTGCTGCTGCTGTCTACCAGTTCATATTCTGAGCCTGAATCTAACAGATGAGTGACTTCCTCTTCACTATCTGTCATGCTCAGAAACGTGTAGGCCTCTTCACTACTGTACCTTAGATTTTACATTTTGGTCTCTAAATTTACTGGTACAGTAGTGAGACTGACAGGAAAAAGAGCTCCTGACTGTCAGCGACTGCTTCAAATGATACAAAAAAACTCAGTGTTTGCAGGGATCAGGCCTGACTCTGCGAGTGCTGCAGTTATGTGTGATGTGTTTTGTAAGTGACAGTGATTGATTGATACTGCACTTGGGTGGGCTAGGCTGGGCTGGGCAGAGGGGCTAAATGCAGGTGCTAGCAGTTATCTGGGCTAATCCCGCTAACACTGTGTTTTTTCAGAACCTTGAACTGCTGGGGATGCTAGTATAGATCTGATCAGATCAGATATCGATCCATTCAGACACTATACTAATAAGGGAGGTGTATGGTGCGTGCGTGGATGTTAGCGCTACTGGCACTAATCTGACGCTGCCTGGGTCAACACAGACCCTATCTGAGACTAACCTAACAGATATCACCAGCCGGGTGATGAGGGGGCTAAACCTTTATTTAGGTAATATACGGCGGGTGCCCTGACGCTAAAAAACATAAACTAGCTAACCAGCATCACCCATGACACTAATACAGTGATAACTGGTGATAGGGGGTGATCAAGGGGTCAAATCTTTATTAGGTGGGGTTGGGGGGGTCCCTAGGCCTATCTGGGCCTACCACTAAGTACCCTAACGCTGATTTTTGTCACTAATGACACCAGTACACTGATCAAAAAAAATATGAACACTGCACTGGGTTACACAGTGACAGGGGATGAAGGGGTTAACTGGGGGGTGATCTGGGGGTGATCGGGGGGTGATCGGAAGGGTGGCAAGTGTACCTACGTGAACTGGTGTCAGTGTAGTGTTGGTGCACTTACTCTGAGATGTCTTCTCTCCTCTCTCTGGAATGAAAAGACTTCCACAAGGAGAGATGACGTCACTTCCCCTGCTGTGTTTACACTTACACATGCAGGGGAAGAACCTCATTCGCCAGGAGCGATTATACAGGTCTAGGCCAGATGCCATTGGCCTGGGCCTGGGGATTGATCGGTTCTGGATTGAATTTGATCATCGCGGCCGCCAAGGGGGCCGCGTGCGCGATGTATAGCCACGATACTTTGCACAGCTGGGCCAACCTGCCGCAGTATAACTGCAGCGGCTGGTCCGGGAACCAGTTAAACTCCAAAATCAAAGGGTAGATAATGGTCATCATTCCCAATATGGGAGCATCAAAGAGCAACACAAAGCCAGAAGGTATCTGGTTAAGCATTAGGGAAGCATTATAGGGTAAGCAGGGTTGTATCATAAAAACCACTATAGGTAAGTATGAAAATGTAGTGGTTTAGTGTAGGTTACTCCCGGTGGGAAGGAAGGAGGCCACCCTCTCATGTTATAAAACAGGTCACATCCAGAATCACTACTAAAGAATAGCAGATTCACAAAGTGAAAATGTAATTTTGGAAAAAATGGTCCCTGATTGTAGTCTAATGGGGCGTACACACGGTCGGACTTTTCAGCTACAAAAGTCCGACAGCCTGTCCGACAGACTTCCGGCGGACTTTCGGCGGACTTGCGGCAGACTTTCTAACGAACGGACTTGCCTACACACGACCACACAAAAGTTCGACAGCCTAGTACGCGGTGACGTACACCAAGTCCGGCGAGACTATAAAACGGAAGTTCAATAGCCCGTACGACATCCTTTGGGCTCCTTCTGCTAATCTCGTGTTTATCTCGTGTTAGTAGAAGTTTGGTGAGAGACGATTCACACTTGTGAGACTCGTATTTTTCAGTTCGTTTTAACTGTTGTTCAGTCTGTGCTTGTGAGGTTTGTATCTGCTTTTCAGTGCGTTTGGTCAGTTGGCATTGAGAAATCTTTGTTTTATTGTCCGCTCGTTCCTGATTTTCAGGTCGCTCTTCACAGGCCTTGCTGTTCTTCAGTGCGTTCTGTTAAGTGCGTTCTGACCAGCCGACCGTTTTGAAGCCATGTTACCTGTACGTACTCGTCGTCGAGCTTGTGCATTGTATGTGTTTGGTGCTGTAGTTTATTCTTCAGACCAAGACCAGTCCATGAACAGGGTGAGGAGGAGTTCATGGACCAAGAATTGGTTGCTCCAGCGTGACCAGTTCTGTCACATGCCATTGCTCCGTGAGATCCATGAGAATAATCCTGAGGATTTCAGGAACTTTCTCCGGATGACGGACCCCATTTTTGACCGTTTGGTGGCTTTGCTGACCCCCTATATCAGCAGGCAGGATACCTGCATGAGGCAAGCCATCACTCCGGAGCAGAGGCTAGTTGCCACGTTGTGGTACTTGGCGACAGGGAGAAGCCTGCAGGACCTCAAGTTCTCGGCAGGCATCTCCCCCCAGGCTCTGGGGATCATTATCCCAGAGACCTGTTCTGCCATCATCCAGGTCCTGCAGAAGGACTATATTAAGGTAAGATTTTTTTCTTTTATTAGCATCACATGTTCTTTTATTTAATCTTTGATAATGTAATGTATTTCTTAGCTCAAACACTACTTACCATCATTGCAATATAGTGTGAATGTCCCCTTTTTCTCCTCACGCATGCTGGATTTTTTTCCTGTTCTTTTTTGTCCTGCATGTATATTTGCCTTCACTAACCTCCCCAGCATACAATGCTAGGCACATATCCACCTAGTCTACTCAGTTTGTAGTATTTAGTCAGCTGCATTGTATTTTGTTTCCCCTAAACTCAATCCAAATAGTGTGCTTATAATTAGCAATTAGCTTGATTTCCCAACCCCCCCACCTAAACTCAATCCAAATAGTGTGCTTATAATTAGCAATTAGCTTGATTTCCCAACCCCCCCACCTAAACTCAATCCAAATAGTGTGCTTATAATTAGCAATTAGCTTGATTTCCCAACCCCCCACACCTAAACTCAATCCAAATAGTGTGCTTATAATTAGCAATTAGCTTGATTTCCCAACCCCCCCACCTAAACTCAATCCAAATAGTGTGCTTATAATTAGCAATTAGCTTGATTTCCCAACCCCCCCCCACCTAAACTCAATCCAAATAGTGTGCTTATAATTAGCAATTAGCTTGATTTCCCAACCCCCCCACCTAAACTCAATCCAAATAGTGTGCTTATAATTAGCAATTAGCTTGATTTCCCAACCCCCCCACCTAAACTCAATCCATATAGTGTGCTTATAATTAGCAATTAGCTTAATTTCCCAACCCCCCCCCACCTAAACTCAATCCAAATAGTGTGCTTATAATTAGCAATTAGCTTGATTTCCCAACCCCCCACCTAAACTCAATCCAAATAGTGTGCATATAATTAGCTTGATTTCAAACCCCCCCCCCTAATAATTTGCTAGAATGTTCTGTGGTGTTGATTTTTAAAAAGCAAATATATGTTGCACTTTAGCAAAATGCATGTGCACTCTACAAGTGCATTTGCTCCAGTGCTTTAGTAAATGAGCAGAAGCTCTGCTGATTTCCATCATCAAATCATATGCAAGCCACAAAGTGTTTTCATTAATTGCCCTTGCATGTGATTGTGTACTCCTTGCAACATGAAAGCCTTTTTACCTTACCTCATTTACTTTAAGCTGGGGAGCAACTGCACTTGCAGAGTGTGACAACTGCAGTCTTGTAGCCTTTTTAGTCCATAAATCCCTGCGTGTCCTAAAATTAATATTTTTTTGGAATTTCACCACCCCCTAAAATGTTATTAATGTTCCATCAGAGGGGGTGAGCAATCTGATAAGTGTGCCTTTCCATATTATTTCTTCCAGAAGATTTAAATTATTTAATGTTATACTGATGCTGGGGAATAATGTTTTTAATTGTATAATTTTCTTGCAATGTTATATTCAAAATTACTGATTTTTGTTTTCTTGTTTGATTCCCCAGTTTCCTTCAACGCCACAGGAATGGCATCCCATTTTGCCACCCGTTGGGACTTTCCCAATTGTGGAGGGGCTATAGATGGGAAACATGTCCACATCGTGCCACCACCCCATTCGGGGTCATACTATTTTAATTATAAGGGGTTCCACAGTATTGTTTTAATGGTGGTGGTGTCGGCACACTATGAATTTCTATATGTGGACGTGGGGAAGAATGGCCGGATGGAGGAGTATTTGCCCAGACGGAGTTCTGCCAGCGTCTCCAGAGTGGTGGCCTGGGATTGCCACCTGATGCGGATAACGTGGAAGGACTCCCCTTTGTCTTCATTGCCGATGAAGCCTTCGCTCTGAGCAAGCACCTCATGAGGCCATTCCCCCAAACAACCCTCACCCCGGAGAGGAGGGTTTTTAATTTCCGGCTGGCCAGAGCTAGAAGAGTGGTTGAGAATGCGTTTGGGATTCTGGCCAGCCGGTTCCGCCTGTTTCAAACCTCCATTAATTTGGCGGAATACAAACTTTATTTTATAATTTTATCGTGCTGCATCCTGCACAACTTTTTATACAAACATTCTCCAAATTATATGGTGCCAGTTGGGCCTGAGGCCGGACTTATCGGTGACAATCTTACGGTCCTGGATACTGTCCGTACTGGCTTGGCCCCCCAAAGTGCCCGTCAAGTTAGACAGCAATATGTTAATTATTTTATGGGTAGGGGGGCCATTGCAATGGGCCAGGATATCTAAAGATTTAAAATAAAAACAATCTTGATGAAATCTTGAATTATATTTATTGCTTGCCTTTCTTTTGGGCTTTCTCCTAAGGTTATGGTCGAGCAGTTGTAGTGGCAACTGTATTTTCCTTGTAAATTTCTAAATAAGCTCCATTGCCACTGTAAACAACTTTTTTCAATTTATAAACAAACTGATACTGAGCATTGAACTAACAAACCACACATTTATTTAATTCCTAAGCAGATGTTTTTAATCTTTGGTATCCATTCAGTTATGCATTTAGTATAAAATGTTCCTAGCCAAAAATATAATTAATATATTAATAAATATAGAATAATATAATTATAGTTAAAGATTTTTAGATAATCAAAAATAAAATCTGTTGGGCATTTTGATTTTAGCAAACAGGCCTTTTTTTCTTTTTTTTTTGGTTTTCTAAAATCCTTTTTTTAAAAAAAAAAAAAACATTTTTTTTTAAATCCTTTTTTTTATTTTTGTTTTTTTTAAAAACATTTTTTGTATTTTTTTTTTTTCATTTTTTTTTTTGGTGTTTTCTAAAAACAGGCCTCCTTTTTTAAATGTTGTTAAACAGGCATATCATTTAACAGAAAATAATAAAGAGAAGGCCCAGAATGGGGTCAGCAAACCAGGAAATGAAGGACATGATCGATGTTTTGGGGTTTCAAAAAGGGCATTTAGATTCTACCCAAAACATCAATCATGTCCTTCATTTCCTGCTGCATACGATCCAGCCGATTACGCATTTGATCGATCTCCCCATTCCAGGCCATTATTTGAGCAATTAGCCGTTGGGCACTGTCTGTGGTGAAATAGTCACTTGGACCTAAAGTGGAATGAAAAAAAAGATGTGTTTAGAAATATGCACACAAACATAGTTTACCTTACCATAAAGCTGGTGTCTCAGACACTGACCTGGTGGGGTGCCCATGTCGCATACTTCCTGAACATCCTCACGGGTGGCGCTGTTGCTTGACTCAAGCACAACCAGATCACCTAAAATAGAGTAGAAAAATTACATAAAAGAAAAGGCAGCCATGCATAGATTACCGTAAGCTGGTGTGTCAGACACTCACCTGGTGGGGTGCCCATGTCGCCCACCTCTCCTTCCTCCACATCCTCAGTGGGGCTTGGGCTGATTTCCCAAGTATGTTCTTTTGCTTGGGGGGGACTGGGTTCTTCTTGTTGGCTGAGTGATTTTTCCCCTATGTGAAGCAAAAAATTAATATACTTAGCACACAGATATTTTAGTACATAGTAATCTTCAAACATTTGTAGTGAATTGGTGTACAAATGGTCTGTTTGTGTAGAGATCCTAGTTGACTTAAAGATTTTAATTTCTAAAGACATATCGGATAGATAGATAGATATCTCGATATCTAGATATCAATATCTAAATATAGTTAAAAATCTTTTGATCTCTCTCTCTCTATATCTATAACTAAATATAAATCTAAATATCAAACAAAATCTAAATATAAAAATATATATTAATTTAAATATTAAAAAACAATTAAATAAATTTCTATATCTATCTATATCTACCTATATATCTATATACATACATATATACATACATATACATATATCTATATATATATAGATATATACACATATATCTATATCTATCTATATCTATATATATCTATATATATATATATATATATATATATATATATATATATATACATACATATATATATATATATATATATATATATATATATATATATATATATATATATATATATATATATATATATATACAGTGGCTTGCGAAAGTATTCGGCCCCCTTGAACTTTTCAACCTTTTGCCACATTTCAGGCTTCAAACATAAAGATATAATTTTTTTATATTTTGTGAAGAATCACCAACAAGTGGGACACAATTGTGAAGTGGAACGAAATCTTTTGGATTTTTGAAACTTTTTTAACTAATAAAAAAATGAAAAGTGGGGCGTGCAAAATTATTCGGCCCCCTTGCGTTAATACTTTGTAGAGCCACCTTTTGCTGCGATTACAGCTGCAAGTCGCTTGGGGTATGTCTCTATCAGTTTTGCACATCGAGAGACTGAAATTCTTGCCCATTCTTCCTTGCAAAACAGCTCGAGCTCAGTGAGGTTGGATGGAGAGCGTTTGTGAACAGCAGTTTTCAGCTCTTTCCACAGATTCTCGATTGGATTCAGGTCTGGACTTTGACTTGGCCATTCTAACTCCTGGATACGTTTATTTGTGAACCATTCCTTTGTAGATTTTGCTGTATGTTTGGGATCATTGTCTTGTTGGAAGATAAATCTCCGTCCCAGTTCCAGGTCTTTTGCAGACTCCAACAGGTTTTCATCCAGAATGGTCCTCTATTTGGCTGCATCCATCTTCCCCTCAATTTTAACCATCTTCCCTGTCCCTGCTGAAGAAAAGCAGGCCCAAACCATGATGCTGCCACCACCATGTTTCACGGTGGGGATGGTGTGTTGAGTGTGATGAGCTGTGTTGCTTTACGCCAAACATATCGTTTTGCATTGTGGCCAAAAAGTTCGATTTTGGTTTCATCGGACCAGAGCACCTTCTTCCACATGTTTGGTGTGTCTCCCAGGTGGCTTGTGGCAAACTTTAGACAAGACTTTTTTTGGATATCTTTGAGAAATGGCTTTCTTCTTGCCACTCTTCCATAAAGGCCAGATTTGTGCAGTGTACGACTGATTGTTGTCCTATGGACAGACTCTCCCACCTCAGCTGTAGTTCTCTGCAGTTCATCCAGAGTGATCATGGGCCTCTTGGCTGCATCTCTGATCAGTCTTCTCCTTGTCTGAGCTGAAAGTTTAGAGGGACAGCCAGGTCTTGATAGATTTGCAGTGGTCTGATACTCCTTCCATTTCAAAATCATCGCTTGCACAGTACTCCTTGGGATGTTTAAAGCTTGGGAAATCTTTTTGTATCCAAATCCGGCTTTAAACTTCTCCACAACAGTATTACGGACCTGCCTGGTGTGTTCCTTGGTCTTCATGATGCTCTCTGCGCTTTCAACAGAACCCTGAGACTATCACAGAGCAGGTGCATTTATACAGAGACTTGATTACACACAGGTGGATTCTATTTATCACCATCAGTCATTTAGGACAACATTGGATCATTCAGAGATCCTCGCTGAACTTCTGGAGTGAGTTTGCTGCACTGAAAGTAAAGGGGCCGAATAATTTTGCACGCACCACTTTTCAGTTTTTTAATTGCTAAAAAAGTTTAAAATATCCAATAGATTTCGTTCCACTTCACAATTGTGTCCCACTTGTTGGTGATTCTTCACAAAAAATTAAAATTTTATATCTTTATGTTTGAAGCCTGAAATGTGGCAAAAGGTAGAAAAGTTCAAGGGGGCCGAACACTTTCGCAAGCCACTGTATATATATATATATATATATATATATATATATATATATATATATATATATATATATATATATATATATATACATATATATACATATACATATATATACATATATGTAAATATATATATATATATATATATATATATATATATATATATATATATATATATATATATATACATACATACATATATATATATATATCTATATATCTGTAGATATGTAACGAGGTTTATTAAAAGATCGTTTCAAACGATGCAAAAAATCGTATAGGAATGAAAAGCACATGGAGCAGTATAAGAGGTAATCAACACAAGATGAAAACACAAGTACTTACTTTTTCTCAGCACTTTACGGATCCGTCTGTACTGATCCGGCTCCCTGAGTTTGAGGTCGGACCATCTTTTTCTAATTTGATCCTTGGAGCGCCAAAATAAGCCTGTAAAGTCTTCACCACCTTCGCCATTATTTTGGCTTTGCGCAAATTTGGCCGGGCGTACGGCCCATACTTCCCATCATAGTCCTTTTTTTTAAGAATGGCCACCATTTCCACCATCTCTTTAAAGGACATATTGGAGGCCTTAAATCTAGGCATCACAGATCTTGACGTTCCGGCCTCCGGGCTTTCTTCGCGCCGTAAATAAAAATGGGCGGAGAACATGAGTTAAAATCGAATGTCAGGGGCGGGCGACGCAGGCGGAGTTTCACACATGCGTAGTGTATAAAGAGGGGCCTTGTGCAAGTGTCGTACGTACGTTCTGTGCGTAGAATTAAGGGGCGGAGAACATGAGTTAAAATTGAACGTCAGGGGTGGGCGACGCAGGCGGAGTTTCACACATGCGTAGTGTATAAAGAGGGGCCTTGTGCACGTGTCGTACGTACGTTCTGTGCGTAGAATTAAGGGGCGGAGAACATGAGTTAAAATTGAACGTCAGGGGCGGGCGACGCAGGCGGAGTTTCACACATGCGTAGTGTATAAAGAGGGGCCTTGTGCACGTGCCGTACGTACGTTCTGTGCGTAGAATTAACCACTTCAGCCCCGGAAGGTTTTACCCCCTTCCTGACCAGAGCACTTTTTACAATTTGGCACTGCGTCGCTTTAACTGCTAATTGCGCGGTCATGCAATGCTGTACCCAAACGAAATTTGCGTCCTTTTCTTCCCACAAATAGAGCTTTCTTTTGATGTTATTTGATCACCTCTGCCATTTTTATTTTTTGCGCTATACACGGAAAAAGACCGAAAATTTGGAAAAAAAAAAGATATTTTCCACTTTTTGTTCTAAAAAAAATCCAATAAACTCAATTTTAGTCATACATTTAGGCCAAAATGTATTCGGCCACATGTCTTTGGTAAAAAAATGTCAATAAGTGTATATTTATTGGTTTGCGCAAAAGTTATAGCGCCTACAAACTAGGGTACATTTTCTGGAATTTACACAGCCTTTAATTTATGACTGCCTATGTCGTTTCTTGAGGTGCTAAAATGGCAGGGCAGTACAAAACCCCCACAAATGACCCCATTTTGGAAAGTAGACACCCCAAGGAAATTGCTGAGAGGCATGTTGAGCCCATTGAATATTCATTTCTTTTGTCCCAAGTGATTGAATAATGACAAAAAAAAAAAATTACAAAAAGTTGTCACTAAATGATATATTGCTCACACAGGCCATGGGCATATGTGGAATTGCACCCCAAAATACATTTAGCTGCTTCTCCTGAGTATGGGGATACCTCATGTGTGGGACTTTTTGGGAGCCTAGCCGCGTACGGGGCCCCGAAAACCAATCACTGCCTTCAGGATTTCTAAGGGCGTACATTTTTGATTTTACTCCTCACTACCTATCACAGTTTTGAAGGCCATAAAATGCCCAGATGGCATAAAACCCCCCCAAACGACCCCATTTTGGAAAGTAGACACCCCAAGCTATTTGCTTTGAGGCATGTTGAGTCCATGGAATGTTTTATATTTTGACACAAGTTGCGGGAAAGTGACACATTTTTTTTTTTTTTTTTTTGCACAAAGTTGTCACTAAATGATATATTGCTCACACAGGCCATGGGCATATGTGGAATTGCACCCCAAAATACATTTAGCTACTTCTCCTGAGTACGGGGATACCACATGTGTGGGACTTTTTGGGAGCCTAGCCGCGTACGGGGCCCCGAAAACCAATCACCGCCTTCAGGATTTCTAAGGGTGTAAATTTTTGATTTCACTCTTCACTGCCTATCACAGTTTCGGAGGCCATGGAATGCCCAGGTGGCACAAACCCCCCCAAATGACCCCATTTTGGAAAGTAGACACCCCAAGCTATTTGCTGAGAGGCATGGTGAGTATTTTGCAGCTCTCATTTGTTTTTGAAAATAAAGAAAGACGAGAAAAAAATTTTTTTTTTCTTTTTTCAATTTTTAAAACTTTGTGAAAAAAAGTAAGGTCTGCAAAATACTCACTATACCTCTCAGCAAATAGCTTGGGGTGTCTACTTTCCAAAATGGGGTCATTTGGGGGTTTTTTTGCCACCTGTGCATTCCATGGCCTCCGAAACTGTGATAGGCAGTGAAGAGTGAAATCAAATATTTACGGCCTTAGAAAACCTGAAGGCGGTGCTTGGTTTTCGGGGTCCCGTACGCGGCTAGGCTCCCAAAAAGTCTCACACATGTGGTATCCCCGTACTCAGGAGAAGCAACAGAATGTATTTTGGGGTGTAATTTCACATATTCCCATGGCATGTTTGAGCAATATATCATTTAGTGACAACTTTGTGCAAAAAAAAAAAAAAAATTAAAAAAAATTGTCTCTTTCCCGCAACTTGTGTCACAATATAAAATATTCCATGGACTCGACATGCCTCTCAGCAAATAGCTTGGGGTGTCTACTTTCCAAAATGGGGTCATTTGGGGGGTTTTGAACTGTCCTGGCATTTTATGCACAACATCTAGAAGCTTATGTCACACATCACCCACTCTTCTAACCACTTGAAGACAAAGCCCTTCCTGACACTTTTTGATTACATAAAAAAATAATTTTTTTTTGCAAGAAAATTACTTTGAACCCCCAAACATTATATATTTTCTTTAAAGCAAATGCCCTACAGATTAAAATGGTGGGTGTTTCATTTTTTTTTTCACACAGTATTTGCGCAGCGATTTTTCAAACGCATTTTTTGGGGAAAAAACACACTTTTTTAAATTTTAATGCACTAAAACACATTATATTGCCCAAATGTTTGATGAAATAAAAAAGATGATCTTAGGCCGAGTACATGGATACCAAACATGACATGCTTTAAAATTGCGCACAAACGTGCAGTGGCGACAAACTAAATACATTTTTTAAAAGCCTTTAAAAGCCTTTACAGGTTACCACTTTAGATTTACAGAGGAGGTCTACTGCTAAAATTACTGCCCTCGATCTGACTTTCGCGGTGATACCTCACATGCATGGTTCAATTGCTTTTTACATTTGACGCCAGACCGACACTTGCGTTCGCCTTAGCGCAAGAGCAGGGGGGACATGGGTGCTTTTTTTTTTTTTTTTTTCTTTATTATTATTTTTTTTTTATCTTATTTTTAAACTGTTCCTTTCATTTTTTTTTTAAATCATTTTTATTGTTATCTCAGGGAATGTAAATATCCCCTATCATAGCAATAGGTAGTGACAGGTACTCTTTTTTGAAAAAATTGGGGTCTATTAGACCCTAGATTTCTCCTCTGCCCTCAAAGCATCTGACCACACCAAGATCGGTGTGATAAAATGCTTTCCCAATTTCCCAATGGCGCTGTTTACATCCGGCGAAATCTAAGTCATAAAATGCTCGTAGCTTCCGGTTTCTTAGGCCATAGAGATGTTTGGAGCCACTCTGGTCTCTGATCAGCTCTATGGTCAGCTGGCTGAATCACCGGCTGCATTTTCAGGTTCCCTGTTGAGACAGGAGAGCCAGAGAAAAACAAAAAGCAGTCTAGAGGCTAATTAGCCGCAAGGATTGCTTTTACATGAAAGCCGACCGCTGGCTGAAAAGAATTATACCAAGATGATACCTAAACCTGCAGGCATCATTCTGGTATAACCACTCAAAGTCGTGAATGGCGTACCTGAAGACAAAAAAATGGTTAACAATAAAGCACAGTAAACGGTAAAGTATAAAAAATTGCATACCTGAAAAACAAACATGATAAAACATAATAACAATAAAACATTGCAGAATAGAATACAGTAAAAAAGAGCAGAACAATAGAGAGAATAGAGAGAGAGAGAGAGAACAATAAAACGACAACTATTTTTTTTTATTTTATATTTTTGTTTGTGTTTTTTTAATTTTTTTACACTTTTTTTTGTAACTGTAACTTTTATAATGGTAACCGGTTCCAGGTTCGGGTCTCTCAAAATGCGATGGCATCTTGGGAGACCCTGTGAAAGTGTGTCCTAGTCTGTGCAATGCTGTACCATACGCTAATACTCAACTAGTGCATGGTAGCGTTCAAAACATTCACCAATGCAAAGACCAGGATTGTCAGGACAGGAGGGACAATAATAGCGGGTGCCATGCCTAAATCCACGCTTGCTGCAGACACAACATCTTTTTTGGGGGGTTCGTTGGGTAGGGGTACTTGGGAGGACATAAAGAAAATGCCTCTCATGCAGCCGACTGCATTTGGTTGGGGATGTGAATGGGGGAAGTACAGGCGCTGCAGAAGTGGTGGGTTCCCAATTAGGATTGGCGAATGCAGCAGGAAGGGCACTATGGGCACGACGGGCCTGTGTTTGTCTTTCTGGTGGCAGCGGGACACTACTTGTGCTTGCCACCTCACCAGCTTGAACTGCACTTATGGGACTCGCCACGTCACCAAGTGTTACTGCAGTGCAGGTTTGACTACGACCGGGGTGTACTAGGCCGCTGGTGCTTGCCAGTTCATCAAAACGCTACCAAAAAAACTGTTAGCGATCGCAGGGATCTGGCTTGACTCTGCAAACGCTGCAGTTATGCGTTTAGTGTTTTGTAAGTGACAGTGATCGATCGATACTGCACTTGGGTGGGCTGGGCTGGGCCGGGCGGAGGGGAAAAACGCAGGTGCTAGCGGGTATCTGGGCTGATCCCGCTAACACTGCGTTTTTGGGAACCCTAAACTGCTGGGGACGCTAGTATAGATCTGATCGGATCAGATATTGATGCGTTCAGATACTATAAGGGAGGCGTATGCTGTGTGCGTGGGTGTTAGCGGTACTGGCGCTAATCTGACGCTGCCTGGGGCAACGCATATCACTGCCGGGCAATCAGGGGGCTAAACCTTTATTCGGTAATAAACGGCGGGTGCCCTGACACTATAAAAAATAAACAAACTAACCAGCGTCACCCACAATGGTTATACGGTGATCAGGGGTGAAAGGGTTAACTAGGGGGCAATCAAGGGGTTAAAACATTTATTAGGTAGTATATGGGGGTCCCTGACGCTATAAAACGCTGACGGCGAACCTAAATATTTACGTCCCTAACTAGCGTCACCAGCGACACTAATACAGCGATCAGAAAAATGATCGCTTAGTGACACTGGTGACGGGGGGTGATCAAGGGGTTAAAACTTTATTAGGGGGGTTAGGGGGGTACCCTAGACCTACCCTACCCTAGACCTATTTATTTGAGTATTTATGTTTTTTATGTTTATTATTGCTGCACCTTTGGATTGATGGGATTTTTTCCTTCTAGCGCAGACACTAATGTTTTAATTTTTGGCTAATACTCACTGCCCTAACACTTCTAACTGTCACAAACTGACACCTAGCAGTAATCAGAAAAAAAAATAAAATACTGCTTGGTGTCAGTTTGTGACAGGGGGGGTGATTGGGGGGGGAATCGGGGGGCGATCGGGTATGCCTGGCATGTTCTACTGTGTGTGTGTGTGTTGTGCACTCACATGTCTTCTCTCCTCAGCGCTGGAACGGAAACTGCCAAGCCGAGGAGAGATGACATCACATCCTCTGCCTGTGTGAAACTACACACAGGCAGAGGGGGATTCCCATTGGCTGGGAGCGATCGTGAGGGGGGGGCACGATCGGATGGTCTCCCCCTCGCCTCTCAACGCTCCCAGTCACAAGCCGACCGCCGCTGGCACCGGGGGGGGGGTCCGATCGGACCCCCTGCCCGCGGGAGGCAGATCATGTATGGGTACGTGATTCTGCCTGCCCGTGCCATTCTGCCGCAGTATATCTGCGTTAGGCGGTCGGCAAGTGGTTAAGGGGCGGTGAACATGAGTTAAAATTGAACGTCAGGGGCGGGCCGAGTAGGCGTAGTATTACGCATGTGCAGTGTATAAAGAGGGGCCTTGTGCACGTGTCGTACGCACGTTCTGTGCGTAGAATTAAGGGGCGGAGAACATGAGTTAAAATTGAACGTCAGGGGAGGGCCAAGTAGGCGTAGTATTACGCATGTGCAGTGTATAAAGAGGGGCCTTGTGCACGTGTCGTACGTACGTTCTGTGCGTAGGTGATAGTGGACCGGGACGCTACTAAACGAAGGTAATTTTAAATTTATACTTTTGGTCAAGACTTTGTAGCAAGCGGCCTATATGGCTTGACAGATTGATGAGGCCTACATAGGGATAAGATGATGAGGGTTTAGCAGAAACCTAATAAGTGTTTTTTGTCTTGTGACTTTATCTTTTACAGACATTATGAATCCCCTATTTAAGAATCCAGAGTTCCTTACTGCTTTTATTTCTAAATATAGAGAGATGAGGAATTTGTGGGAAGTGAAACACCCTCAGTATTATGCAAAGCATGTGAGGAAGTCAACGCTGGAGAGACTTCTGTCCTTTGTCCAAGCGACCATCCCGGAAGCAACAATGGAGACATTGCTCAAGAAAATTGGGGTCTTGAGGAATATGTATAAGAGGGAGCATAAGAAGATCCAGGAATCAATGAGATCAGGAGCATCAGCAGATGATGTTTATGTACCCAGGCTGTGGTACTACAATCAACTCCGTTTTCTTGATGACCAGACTGAAGCCAGGGCATCACTTTCAACCCTTCCCTCCACCCTTCCCTCCACCCTTCCCTCCACCCCAGCAGAGGCTGATGGGGAGCAAGCTGGGTCTTCCATCCTGGATGAACCGGATATGACCATCTGGAGTCAGGTAAATTATTTTAACAAATATTTACTGTACTAATATTAATGATGTTAACTGGATGTTATAATTGTCTAAAATAATTTTGCCCTCAAAATTGTGTATACATATCAATTGACAGTAGTGGCTAAATATGTTTTGCACCTGCTTGAAAAAATTACGGTGTCTGATTAGACTCTTTTATTAAAGAGATGTATTCACATTGAATTTGCTAGTCATGAGAAGCAAATTGTGTGTCATTGATGAACCCAAAAAAATATACTAAAACTATGTCCTTTTTTTATACACAGGATGAGTCCATCCAGGAGGAATGTGTGGAAAGTGGCAGGCAGGAAGAGACCGGGCCCATGGACAGCCTGGAGGAGGCCGGATTCTCCATCATCCTGGAGGAGGCTGGGCCCAGTGTCAGGCAGGAGGTGGCTGGTCCCAGTGAGGTGGCTGGGCCAAGTGAGGTGGCTGGTCCCAGTGAGGTGGCTGGGCCCAGTAGGAGCCTGACCGAATCCCAAGTGCCTCCCCTCCGCCTTCCCAAAAAAGGGGCCAGGAAGGGGACGGTCACACAGGAGGCATCCCTGCGCCTCATGCAAGAGGCCACCCGTTTTTTGAGGAGCCCCCCCCCGAAGCGGAAGAGTCCTATGGCTGCTACTTAGCCAGCAGGCTTCTTCAAATGGATTGGGAGCAGCGCCTCATTTGTGAGTGACTATTTGGGGAAACAATCCAGAAGGGGCTGCAGGGCACGCTAACACGAAACACCCAAATACATGAGGCAGCCCCCCCTCCTCCTCCTCCTCCTCCTGCCACAACTGAAACACCAGAGCCACAGCCTCCAAAGAAGGCTACAGGGAAGGCTGCAGGGAAGGCTGCAGGGCAGCGTGGAGGAAAGGCTGCAGGGAAGAGAAGAAAGTGATGACCTGGGTTCAGTCTGGTCTGACAGAAGACGCAGGCTGTTGTAGTACCACAGTCTGGGGACATCTATATCATCTGCTGGTGCTGTTGATCTCTGGGATTCCTGGACCAGATTGTGCTCCCTCTTATATGGACACCTCAAGATCCCAATTTTCTTGTCCACATACTTTTTCCAGCGTTGACTTCCTCTTTATTTTATTTAGACCATGAATAAATGGATATTTTTTGAGTTTATGAAAAGACTTTATGTGTTTTATTTTAAATCATTGATTTTAGACACAATGTTAAATTAACAAGGGACAACAATCTCATTGAGTTTGCAAAAACACACCAAAAATACATTAATAATGTTAATAATGTTCGAGTGGTAAGTCTTTAAAAAAAAATAGATACATAACCAAAAACGGTTCTTTGGGTTAACTTTATATACAAAAAATAAAAAATCACTATAAAAACAAAAATAATAAAGGGTTCTTTGTGGTAACTTTACAAACATAAAAAAATAAATAAAAAAAAATAACTAAAAATGGGTTCTTTGTGGTAACTTTAGAAACACCAAAAAAAATAAACCAAAAAAATATAAAAATGGGTTCCCTGTGGTAACTTTAAAATAAATATCTGGATAAAAATTACAAGAAAAGATGACTCCACCAAAAAAAAAAAAAAAGTGTAAAAAGTATTATTAGTATGGAAACATTGTTTTTAAAAAGCATACCATATCATTCATGAGATCAAAGAGAAAAAGAATCCAGAAATCAGTTTGGGAGAACTCTGTTTGAATATGAACAGCAAAACATCTTCGTTCTTTATAGCATTCGTAAAGAAGACATTAAATGCGCTGCATTCAACGATCACAGATTTTGCAGCGTGAGGAATGTGCTACCTACAATACGAACACTAGTTTTACTAGACCGAGTGCTTCCGTTTAGTTTTTGCTTATGAGCATGCGTAGTTTTTTTGTCCGTCGGACTAGCATACAGACGAGCGGATTTTGGGGTCCGTCGTAGTTACGATGTAAAGATTTGAAGCATGTTTCAAATCTAAAGTCCGTCGGATTTGAGGCTGGAAAAGTCAGTTGAAAGTCCGGAGAAGCCCACACACGATCGGATTACCAGCCAGCTTTAGTCCGTCGGCGTCCGTTGGACTTTTGTAGCTGAAAAGTCCGACCGTGTGTACCCCATAAGGCCACGTACACACGAGCAGACTTTTCAGCAACAAAAGTCCGACGGCCATTCTGGCGGACTTTCGTCAGACTTTTGTCGGATTTCTGACAGACTTTTGAACGAACGGACTTGCCTACACACGATCACACCAAAGTCCGACAGATTCGTACGTGATGACGTACGACCGGACTAAAATAAGGAAGTTGATAGCCAGTAGCTAATAGCTGTCCTAGCATGGGTTTTCGTCCATCGGACTAACATACAGACGAGCGGATTTTTCGACCGGCATGTTTCAAATCTAAAGTCCGTCAGATTTTCGACTGGAAAAGTCCGCTGAAGGTCCGATGAAGCCCACATACGATCAGATTGTCCGCTGGACTCGGTCCGTCGGACCAGTCCGGTTGAAGAGTCCGCTCATGTGTACGCTGCATAATTGTGTTAATTGTGTTAATCTAGGTACAAGGATAAAATAAAGAATACTCCATGCTACCAAAAAAATGTGCAATGAATAAATATATATTGCTGTGCAACTAAAACAATCAATATATTCAGACAATCATTGTGACCATTACATGAATAATTTTGTGTAATACTAGTGCCTCATCCACTAAAATAAATATATAAAAGGACGTGCAACACAATTGAGATGAAATAAAAACAATCAATATAGCTATTACATTAATGTTATTGTGTAATGCTAGTGCCTTTAATAAAATGTATTATATATCGGCAAATAGTGTCCATGTAATTATTTCAAATGTCCATATTACACCCAAAAAGTCCAAATTATTAAAGGAACAGATAGTAGTATTATTCTGCCAAAAATGGATTTAATCCAAATCAGTGCAAATTCTCTCCATCTTTCACAAATCTGTGTTTGCCACCACCTGCTGTACAAACCACTTACCTATATATATGACCTACATAATGGTAAAGTCAATATGCACCTTGGTATTCACTTCAGGAATTCAACAGATTTAACAATGGGTGGGCAATCCTCCCTTGCATTGATTTGGATGAAATAATTTTTTGCAAAATAACATTACTAGTTTTTCCTAGGTACAAGAAGTTGATTGTCATTAACCGCATTCCACCAGGCCTATTACAAAATGACAGCTGGTCGGTGGTTTCACTATCCTGACTGGGCATTATATGATGTCCAGCAGGATGAGCGCTCATGCACGCCCCCGAGGGCATGCAGCGCCGCAATCGGTAGTGCGGTGTGTCGCTCTGGCACGCTGCATCTTCGATCTTGGCAAAGAGCCTATGACCTATGCTATTTACCATGTGACCAGCTGTGTCTAATAACAGCTGATCACATCGTAACAGGGAAGTTCCGGTTATCGGCTTTTCCTCTATTTTCCTCACAAGGGGTGCATAGAGAAGAGCCGATAAGTGCCTCTCCTGACGGACGGGGGGGGGGGGGGGGGTCTGTGCTGATAATCAGTGGAGACCCATCAAAGATGTCCACAAGTTCCCACTTAGAGTGTCAACCCATGCCCACTTGGGATGCTGACCCGTGCCCACCAGGGATGCCAATCAGTGCCCATCAGTAATGCCTGTCAGTGCCTCCTCATCAGTGCTATCTATCAGTGCCATCTATCAGTGCCACCCATTAGTGCCCATCATTGCTTATCAGTGCCACCCATCAGTGCCCATTCGTGACACCTAATAGTGCTCATCAGTGCCACCTATTAGTGCCCATCAGTCTTACCTATCAGTGCCCATCAGTACTGCATATCAGTGCCGCCTATCAGTGCTGCATATTAGTGCCTCATCATCAGTGCCACCTCATCAGTGCTGCTTCATCAGTGCCCATCAGTGCCACCTCATCAGTGCCCATCAGTGAAGGAGAAAACATACTTATTTACAAATTTTTATAACAGAAACAAAGAAAAACCTTTTTTCAAAATTTTTGGTCAAATGGAGCTGGATATTGAGCTTCATCACATTTCCAGGAGGGGAAGGGAAACCATTGAAGTGCAGTGAAAAAAACAAAGTGGAATCTACTGCAGATATAAGCAGCAAACAGACAGAGATGTAACTCACTAAAACTACTCTCAAAATCTTAATTTAGAGATATACCTTACAGGGAAGATTACTCGAGAACTGCATGTCCAATTCCCCCAATCCACCAATGAAAAGGATCACAAGCCTAAAACCAAACTGCTTCTTAAATAGTTGGTGAGAAAGTGTTGTATTGCTTCCTCATCTCCTGCCAAATGCTCTCTGAAGAGCAATCCAGGTGTGCCCCTTTAAGCAAAGTTGTATGGGGCCCTATGATTTCTGACAGCATCCCTGTGTGTGTCAGTGGCGTAAATCACAGGTGCTTTGACTGTATGGCTACAGACAGTGTTTGCAATGTACACCAATTAGCCATAACATTATGACCGTTTGACAGATAAATTGAATATATATACAGTAGACAGTATATATACATATACACACACATGCATGTGTGTTTGTGTTTTGGGGTGCAAAAGACAGCACATGCGTATGTCCAGCATAAAGAGGATTGCATAGAATAGAATTTGGCCAATTTGAACAGAGTTAAATATCATTGTAAAGTGATCATTTGCATCAGTTCCCAGTGCTTGATATACAGTAACTAGAATTTTTTTAACTTGTATGAATGGGACCAATGATTTATTGAGTAGGAAGCAGAAAGATCAGATTCCCATTATGAGAAGGGGAAGGACTTCTGGTAGCCTAGTTTATCATGTAAAATATTATAAAAGAGAGATGTACCTTTCCTTACACTGGTTGTTGTCATGTAATATTGCCAAACTTGCGCAGGTAAATATCTTGTCAACTCTTGTAAAATATCCTGTCAACAAAATGTGGAAAATGTCAAGGGGTATGCATACCTTTTCAAGGCACTGTATATATATATATATATATATATATATATATATATATAGTGCCTATATATATATACAGTGGGGACGGAAAGTATTCAGACCCCCTTAAATTTTTCACTCTTTGTTATATTGCAGCCATTTGCTAAAATGCAGCCATTTGCTAAAATCATTTAGGTTCATTTTTTTCCTCATTAATGTATACACAGCACCCCATATGGACAGAAAAACACAGAATTGTTAACATTTTGCAGATTTATTAAAAAAGAAAAACTGAAATATCACATGGTCCTAAGTATTCAGACCCTTTGCTCAGTATTTAGTATAAGCACCCTTTTTGATCTAATAAAGCCACAAGTCTTTTTGGGAAAGATGCAACAAGTTTTTCACACCTGGATTTGGGGATCCTCTGCCATTCCTCCTTGCAGATCCTCTCCAGTTCTGTCAGGTTGGATGGTAAACATTGGTAGACAGCCATTTTTAGGTCTCTCCAGAGATGCTCAATTGGGTTTAAGTCAGGGCTCTGGCTGGGCCATTCAAGAACAGTCACAAAGCTGTTGTGAAGCCACTACTTCGTTATTTTATCTGTGTGCTTAGGGTCATTGTCTTGTTGGAAGGTAAACCTTTGGCCCAGTCTGAGGTCCTGAGCACTCTGGAGAAGGTTTTCGTCCAGGATATCCCTGTACTTGGCCGCATTTATCTTTCCCTCGATTGCAACCAGTCATCCTGTCCCTGCAGCTGAAAAACACCCCCACAGCATGATGCTGCCACCAACATGCTTCACTGTTGGGACTGCATTGGACAGGTGATGAGCAGTGCCTGGTTTTCTCCACACATACCACTTAGAATTAAGGCCAAAAAGTTCTATCTCGGTCTCATCAAACCAGAGAATCTTATTTCTCACCATCTTGGAGTCCTTCAGGTGTTTTTTTAGCAAACTCCATGCAGGCTTTCATGTGTCTTGCACTGAGGAGAGGCTTCCGTCAGGCCACTCTGCCATAAAGCCCCGACTGGTGGAGGACTGCAGTGATGGTTGACTTTCTACAACTTTCTCCCATCTCCCGACTGCATCTCTGGAGCTCAGCCACAGTGATCTTTGGGTTCTTCTTTACCTCTCTCACCAAGGCTCTTCTCCCCCGATAGCTCAATTTGGCCGGACGGCCAGCTCTAGGAACGGTTCTGGTCCTCCCAAATGTCTTCCATTTAAGTATTGTGGAGGCCACTGTGCTCTTAGGAACCTTAAGTGCAGGAGAAATTTTTTTGTAACCTTGGCTAGATCTGTGCCTTGCCACAATTCTGTCTCTGAGCTCTTCAGGCAGTTCCTTTGACCTCATGATTCTCATTTGCTCTGACATGCACTGTGAGCTGTAAGCTCACAGTGCATGTCAGAGCAAATAACATGCACTAACATGCAATGTGACCATGCACTGTGAGCTGTAAGGTCTTTTATAGACAGGTGTGCGGCTTTCCTAATCAAGTCCAATCGGTATAATCAAACACAGCTGGACTCAAATGAAGGTGTCGAACCATCTCAAGGATGATCAGAAGAAATGGACAGCACCTGAGTTAAATATATGAGTGGCACAGCAAAGGGTCTGAATACTTAGGACTAGGGATGAGCCAAACACCCCCCGGTTCGGTTTGCAGGAGAACTTGCGAACAGGCAAAAAATTTGTTCGAACACGCGAACACCGTTAAAGTCTATGGGACACGAACATGAATAATCAAAAGTGCTCATTTTAAAGGCTTATATGCAAGTTATTATCATAAAAAGTGTTTGGGGACCTGTATCAATGCAAAAAGAATTTTTAAAAACTGCCATTTTTTCGGGAGCAGTGATTTTAATAATGCTTTAAGTGAAACAATAAAAGTGTAATATTCCTTTAAATTTCATACCTGGGGGGTGTTTAAAGTATGCCTGTAAAGGGGCGCATGTTTCCCGTGCTTAGAACAGTCTGACAACAAAATGACATTTCAAAGGAAAAAAAGTCATTTAAAACTACTCACGGCTATTAATGAATAGTCGGTCCGACAATACACATAAAAGTTCATTGATAAAAACTGCATGGGATTTCCCCACAGGGGAACCCCGACCGAAAATGAAAAAAAAAATGCTTGGGGGTCCCCTTAAATTCCATACCAGGCCCTTCAGGTCTGGTATGGATATTAAGGGGAACCCCACGACAACATTTTTTAAAAAATGGCGTGGGGATCCCCCTCAAAATCCATACCAGATCCTTCAGGTCTGGTATAGATTTTAAGGGGAACCCCGTGCCAAAATTTTTAAAAAAATGCCGTGGGGTCCCCTCAAAAATCCATACCAGACCCTTATCCGAGCACGCAACCTGGCAGGCCACAGGAAAAGAGGGGGGCACGAGAGAGCGCCCCCCCCTCCTGAACCGTACCAGGCCACATGCCCTCAACATTGAGAGGGTGCTTTGAGGTAGCTCTCGTAATGGAAATTTGTATGTTCTGTATATAATTGTATTGTATTTTGTATGTATTGCACACTGCCCTCACTGTGCACACAGCATGTTTTCAGTAAATGTTTACATTCTTTCGAGTCCTGATTAGAATTAGCCTGCCTATGTAACGCCCCTTGTTACCATAAACGTACAATTGTCATATTAATGTGATACCTACGTAATCATGTGCATAAAAACCTTCAATTGCGTCATAATAAAGCAAAACAGTTATTTGGAAAGATGCTGAGCGTATCTTTTGTGTCTGTTCCCTACTGCAGTAGTTACTATTAATTTGGAACCACTAATCGATATGAGGATAGGAGTTGCCTATCATCAATTTAACCGAGTCAGCATGGCGAGCTTTGCCTTAGGAGGGGATTCCAGGTGACCCTGAGTATCCGAAACGAGGAGCTTGAGACGATCCGGGAATTTCTGATAATCAGCCGGCTGAGGTAAGCCTTTTGCTTACATTTGAGTTATCAGACTTCCTTGATCGGTAAGGCATTTTCGGGACAAAGGGTACCTATTTTACTCCCCTTAATCGAACTGTATTGATTGGTGGTTATATGTTATGTTGTCCCTGTCTATTGTCCATTGGAGTGTTATAGATAAGAAAGGGAAGAATAGTGCTGTTCCCAGGTATATGTAGTACATCTGCTAGATAAAGTAGTTTAGAGGCAAGAGGGTATAGGCACACGTAGAGAAGAGAGAAGACTAAGGGAATGAAAGGTAAGAGACCCTCAAAAATGCCCAGCGCAAGAGGAGCACTATATATGAACCGAAGGTGCGGTTCCGCCTATACTGAGCCCCTAGATTAATGGTTAAAGTGGACAGGGATCCACAATGGGTAACTGGGTTACCAAGGTCCACAGGGACTAAGAATCATGCAGAGTAAACAGCTAGAGAAACAGCTATCTATGTGAGCGGGATGGATAAGGGGTGACAATAACACTAGACAGAAAGGGACATTTTCATGTTAAGTTGTGGGATGAATTTGGGGTCAGGCACTACAACTATTAGAATCAGAAACAGAGAAATGAGAGGTAAAACAGAATACTTTATATGTTGTCAGAGAGGGAAGATGGGATGAGCACTGTGGCTGCCCGTCTGATCATAGAAGCTAGATATAAAAGATATCCGAACAAAATAAGGAATGCAGAATTTAAGGCAGGAAAATATTAATGAGAGTTAAGAGAAAGTGAGAGAATGATATGCATGTGTTGTGTACAAATGGGAAAAATGTAAGCGATTTTAGAGAGATATTGGTGTATGTGTGTGCGAATACTGGGACCTTTAGTTCTATTGCTTGTGTGTGTCATGTACGCAGATGTGACCCCCTCCTTTGTGCTCTCCTGAAAGAATGTGGTCAGTGATAAGCTGGAAGGACACCATGCCAATTCCAGTTTTTATAGACAAAACATTTATAACAAAATGTTCCGGATTAACTAATCTAATGGTAAACAATGTGATCACAATTTTTTAAATCTGTTTTCTAGACATGGTAAAATGAAGGTTACATTTAACCGTGTATTACACAAATTGAATATCCTTTGATAGTGGAAACAGTGCATTTAAAAAAGGGAAATTAAGTCAAATTAATTAATAATGAGTATTCATTTCAAATATGAGTTTAACAATTATATAGATATATTGAAACTGGTTTAGACAACCTTTGGTTGGAAATGAAATCCAGGTTATTGGGGAAATTTGTAAAAATGGGATTAGTTTAGATTAAGATAACAATTTTGTAATTTTACATTTATTCAATAAGCCCTTATTGAGAGAAAAAAAGATTAAGATGAGGTTGTTATTTGGAATACAGCTGCCATAATATTTAACCACCTCAATACTGGGCACTTTCACCCCCTTCCTTCCCAGACCAATTTTCAGCTTTCAGTGCTCTCTCATTTTGAATGACAATTACTCAGTCATGCTACACTGTACCCAAATGAAATTTTTATCATTTTGTTCACACAAATAGAGCTTTCTTTTGGTGGTATTTATTCACCACTTCATTTTTTATTTTTTGTGATATAAGCGAAAAAAGAGCGAATATTTTGAAAAAAAAACTAAATTTTCTACTTTCTCTTTTAAAAGAAACCAAAAAAATTTAATTTTGTCGAAAATTTAGGCAAAAATGTATTCTACCACATGTCTTTGGTAAAAAAAATCCTGATAATTGTATGATCATTGGTTTGTGTGAAAGTTATAGAGTCTACAAGCCATGCTACGCATTATTGAAAATGTATCAATCCTAATGCACTGATGGCCTAATGCACTGATCTCATTTCTTGAGGCCCTAAAATGTCAGGACAGTACAATAACCCCCCAAAAGACCCCTTTTTGGAAAGAAGACAGTCTGAGGTATTTAGTAAGAGGCATAGTGAATTTTTTGAAGTTGAAATTTTTTCCCCACAATGCTTTGGAAAATTAAGAAATATAGATTTTTTTTTTTTCTTCACTAAATTGTCATATTTACAAGTTATTTCTCACACACGGTGCAGGCATAATTGCAATTACACCCCAAAATACATTCTGCTATTCGTCCTGAGTATGGCGATACCCCATGTGTGAGACTTTTCCACAGCCTGGCCACATACAGAGGCCCAACATCCATATAGCACCATCAGGCGTTCTAAAGGCATAAATTACACATTTCATTTTCTGAGTACCTATCACATTTTTGAAGGCCCTGGAGCACCAGGACAATGGAATTACCCACAAAATGACCCCATTTTGGAAAGAAAACAACCCAATGTATATTCTATGAGGCATACTGAGTCTTTTGAACATGTCATTTCTTCCCACAAGTTTTTGGAAAATGTGGAAAGAAAATGAAAACCTATTTTTTTCTCACAAAGTTGTCAATTTAGAAGATCTTTCTAACACATAGCATGTACATAGCCAAAATGACACCCCAAAATACATTCTGCTATTCGTCCTGAGGATGGCGATACCCCATGTGTGAGACTTTTCCACAGCCTGGCCACATACAGAGGCCCAACATCCATATAGCACCATCAGGCGTTCTAAAGGCATAAATTACACATTTCATTTTCTGAGTACCTATCACATTTTTGAAGGCCCTGGAGCATCAGGACAATGGAATTACCCACAAAATGACCCCATTTTGGAAAGAAAACAACCCAATGTATATTCTATGAGGCATACTGAGTCTTTTGAACATGTCATTTCTTTCCACAAGTTTTTGGAAAATGTGGAAAGAAAATGAAAACCTATTTTTTTCTCACAAAGTTGTCAATTTAAAAGATCTTTCTAACACATAGCATGTACATAGCCAAAATGACACCCCAAAATACATTCTGCTATTCGTCCTGAGTATGGTGATACCCCATGTGTGAGACTTTTCCACAGCCTGGCCACATACAGAGGCCCAACATCCATATAGCACCATCAGGCGTTCTAAAGGCATAAATTACACATTTCATTTCCTGAGTACCTATCACATTTTTGAAGGCCCTGGAGCACCAGGACAATGGAATTACCCTCAAAATGACCCCATTTTGGAAAGAAAACAACCCAATGTATATTCTATGAGGCATAATGAGTCTTTTGAACATGTCATTTCTTTCCACAAGTTTTTGGAAAATGTGGAAAGAAAATGAAAACCTATTTTTTTCTCACAAAATTGTCAATTTAGAAGATCTTTCTAACACATAGCATGTACATAGCCAAAATGACACCCCAAAATACATTCTTCTACTCGTCCTGAGTGTAACGATACCCCATGTGTGAGACTTTTCCACAGCCTGGCCACATACAGAGGCCCAACATCCATATAGCACCATCAGGCGTTCTAAAGGCATAAATTACACATTTCATTTCCTGAGTACCTATCACATTTTTGAAGGCCCTGGAGCACCAGGACAATGGAATTACCCACAAAATGACCCCATTTTGGAAAGAAAACAACCCAATGTATATTCTATGAGGCATAATGAGTCTTTTGAACATGTCATTTCTTTCCACAAGTTTTTGGAAAATGTGGAAAGAAAATGAAAACCTATTATTTTCTCACAAAGTTGTCAATTTAGAAGATCTTTCTAACACATAGCATGCACATAGCCAAAATGACACCCCAAAATACATTCTGCTACTCGTCCTGAGTATGGCGATACCCCATGTGTGAGACTTTTCCACAGCCTGGCCACATACAGAGGCCCAACATCCATATAGCATCATCAGGCGTTCTAAAGGCATAAATTACACATTTAATTTCCTGAGTACCTATCACATTTTTGAAGGCCCTGGAGCACCAGGACAATGGAATTACCCACAAAATGACCCCATTTTGGAAAGAAAACAACCCAATGTATATTCTATGAGGCATAATGAGTCTTTTTAACATGTAATTTCTTTCCACAAGTTTTTGGAAAATGTGGAAAGAAAATGAAAACCTATTTTTTTTCTCACAAAGTTGTCAATTTAGAAGATCTTTCTTACACATAGCATGTACATAGCCAAAATGACATCCCAAAATACATTCTGCTACTCGTCCTGAGTATGGCGATACCCCATGTGTGAGACTTTTCCACTACCTGGCCACATACAGAGGCCCAACATGCAAGTAGCACCTCCAGGCTTCTAACACATAGCATGTACACACCAAGAATTACACCCCAAAATACATTCTGCTGAGCAAAAGGTAAAAAAAAAAAGCTCACCTGTGGTTTTAGCAGGCAGGAATACCGTTCCAGAGCAGCCAAAGCATTTGTCCAGACAGCCAAAGGAAATGTCCAGGAATTGTCCAGGCAGCAGACAGATATGGAAAAGTATGAACATGGTTCAGTACAGTCCAAGGTTTAGCAGGCAGTTCAGGTAACAGGCATAGGCATGGCCAGTCCAGGTGGTAGGCAAAGGCATGGCAAGGTCATGTGGCAGGCAAATGCATGGCAAGGTCATGTGGCAGGCAAAAGGCATGGCCAGTTCAGGTGGCAGCAGGCAGCACTTTGTACATTGGGCCTTGGTCAGGTAAGACCTGAGGACAGGGGTAGAGGCTTCTTCCCACCCAAATCTCTACGAAGCCTCCGAGTCTCCAGACCCTAATCCGAGAAAACTAAAAACCCGGAGAAAAATGTTTTCTCCACTCGGAAAACCTTTTCTGGAGCCCCTCACATATGTGAGACCCCTGTGCTGTACAGTGGCAGGGCAAATGATCAGTTCAGGAGGCAGGCAAAAATCATGGTCATTTAACAGTCCGGGTCAATTTACGTTGAAGGCAGAAAGATGTTTGGCAGAGGCATAGTCGTTAACAGTCCGGGTCAATTTACGTTGAAGGCAGAAACATGTTTGGCAGAGGCATAGTCGTTAACAGTCCGGGTCATTCACAGAAATGGCAGATAGTGGAAAAAAATCACCTTCACTGTACTAATAGTGTAGTGAAGTATGATAGCTCCGATAGCATGTTCCAGTACAGAGCCCTGGCTCGGAGGGACATTCGGGACAGTAGTATCGGGTGTCTCGGCGAATTCCTCTACTTGCACATACACGACATTTTTTTTGGGGTTTGCGACCTGTTTGGGTAAGAGGGAGGATTTCGGGAAAGTGCCTTTCATGGAGTCTGGCTAACGCATCGGAGCGAATTAGTTGAGGGGCTTGGCCTTGGGGATAGAGAAGGGCTGTGAAAACTTCTTCTTGGAATTTTAGATAGGGTAGGGAACTTTGGGTGCACTTAGAAAAAATGATATAGGAATTAAATAGGGCAAGTTGCATCAAATAAATGGCGACTTTCTTGTACCAAAATAGTGATTTCCTGGTGGCCAAGTAGGGCTGCATCATCTGGTCGTTCATATCCACCCCCCCCATGTATAGGTTGTACTCATGCACACATTTTGGCTTCTGTATGGGGCCTCCTCTTCTCTGAAGTTCCACCAAGGTGTCGTCATGTATTATTGAAAGGATGTAGACATCTCTTTTTTTATCTCTCCACTTCACCGCTAGTACTTCTTCAGTTCGCATACTGGCCATTTCACCCTTCTTCAATTTCTTGGTGACCAATCTTTGTGGGAAGCCTTTGCGGTTGGTCCGTGCTGTCCCACAGGCCACAGTGTTCTTCAGGTACAAATGGCGGAAAAGTGGGAGACTAGTGTAGAAATTGTCTACGTAAAGGTGGTAACCTTTCCCAAGTAATGGTTGGATCAGCTGCCAGACAATTTTGCCACTTGTTCCCATGTAGGTAGGGCATCCAGGGGGGTTTAGCTGTCTGTCTTTTCCCTCATAAATCATAAAATCATATGTGTAACCCGTGGCCCTGTCACACACCTTATAAAATTTTACCCCACGTCTGGCTCTTTTACTGGGGAGGTATTGTTTTATTCCCAGTCTTCCGGTGAAGTGCACCAGGGATTCATCCACACATATGTTTCTATCAGGGGTAAACATCTCCTTGAAGCTGGCGCAAAAAAAATTGATTAGGGGCCGAATTTTGAATAACTTATCGTAACTGGGATGATTTCGAGGGAGGCATTGGGCATTGTTATTGAAGTGTAAAAATCTCATGATCATCTCATAACGGGTTCTGGGCATAAATGAAGAATAGATCGGCATGTGGTGGATAGGTCGGGTAGACCAGTAGGAATGGAGTTCATTTTTTTTGTCAGCCCCATGTTGAGGGTTAGGCCAAGGAAAATTTTAAATTCTTCTACGGTGAGGGGTTTCCAAACAAAAGGACGGGCATATGAGGAACTGGGATTGTTGGCTATGTGTTGGCTGGCGTATAGATTACATTGCTCCACAATGTAGGTTAGGAGTTCATTGGTAAAAAATAAATGAAAATAATAAAGTGGGGTTACATTTTCCGTCTGCATCTGAGGGCCTGGCTGGGCTGTGAAAAGGGGTATTACAGGTTCTACTGATGTATCGGGCAGCCATGTTGGATACAGTAGAACATCTGGGAGGCTAGTATGGGCACTGCCTCGTTGATGGGATCCGTTGCTAGCATCTGGCCTATCTTCTAGGAAGGTTGCAGAAGTGCTGGTGGATGCCCGCCTATCCCGAAGTGCTGCGCTGCTGGTGGATGCCTGCTGGTGGATGCCCTGGAGTGCTGCGCTACTGGTGGATGCCTGCATGTCATCCTGGAGTGCTGGGCTGCTGGTGGATGCCTGCATATCATCCTGGAGTGCTGCGCTGCTGGTGGATGCCTGCTGGTGGATGCCCTGGAGTGCTGCGCTGCTGGTGAATGCCTCCTCCTGCTCATTTCTCCTGATTCTCCTTGTTAGGATTGTATCTTCCTCTGTTTCCAACTCGGAGCCACTGCTTTCCACTGGCTCATAGTCACTATCCGAGTCTGACGGAGAGAATTCCCCGCTACTCTCGTCCGACATACTCTGGAGTATTTGGAGAGCCTCCTCTGCGCTGTAAGACCTTTTTGTCATGTTGGCGGGCAGATGTGTCAGATGGCAGGCGGCAGATGTGCCAGATGGTGGGCGGCTGTGCCAGATGGTGGGTGGCAGATGTGCCTGATCGTGGGCAGATGGCGGCTGGCAGATGTGCCTAATGGCGGGCGGGCAGATGTGCCTGATGATGGTGGGCGGCTGATGTGTCAGCTGTTGACGGGCTGATGTGTCAGCTGTTGACGGGCTGATGTGTCAGCTGATGACGGGCTGATGTGTCAGCTGATGACGGTGTCAGATGGCGGGCGACAGATGTGCCTGATGGCGGGCGGCAGATGTGCCTGATGACTGGCGGGCAGATGTGCCTGATGACTGGCGGGCAGATGTGCCTGATGGCAGGCGGGCAGATGTGCCTGATGGCAGGCGGGCAGATGTGCCTGATGGCAGGCGGGCAGATGTGCCTGCTGACTGGCGGGCAGATGTGCCTGATGGCAGGCGGGCAGATGTGCCTGATGATGGTGGGCGGCTGATGTGTCAGCTGTTGACGGGCTGATGTGTCAGCTGATGACGGGCTGATGTGTTAGCTGTTGACGGTGTCAGATGTGCCTGATGGCGGGCGGCAGATGTGCCTGATGACTGGCAGGCAGATATGCCTGATGACTGGCAGGCAGATGTGCCTGATGACTGGCGGGCAGATGTGCCTGATGACTGGCGGGCAGATGTGCCTGATGACTGGCGGGCAGATGTGCCTGATGACTGGCGGGCAGATGTGCCTGATGACTGGCGGGCAGATGTGCCTGATGACTGGCGGGCAGATGTGCCTGATGGCAGGCGGGCAGATGTGCCTGATGGCAGGCGGGCAGATGTGCCTGATGACGACGGGCTGATGTGCCGGCTGTTGGCGGACAGATGTGCCCGCTGTTGGCGGACAGATGTGCCAGTTGTTGACGGGCAGATGTTCACTGACAGGTGTTTTCACTGTTTGGGGACACGGTGTTTTGGGGACACTGTGTTTTGGGGACACTGTGTTTTGGGGACACTGTGTTTTGGGGACACTAGCTGGGTGATCAGTGGGTAAACAGCAGACAAACAGCTTTATTACTCACTGATCTCCTGGCTGCAGCACAGATCTCTCTTCCTCTCCTCACTGACAGGCTCTGTGTGAGGAGAGGAAGAGATGAGAGCAGTTACTACGCTCTCTATTTACATTACATGACGACTGTGATTGGACAGTCGTCATGTGATCAGGAGGGCCAATCACAGGGCCCTCCTGTGTTGTGCTGTCCCTGGGGGACACAGGCAGATCGGGATCGCGCCGCTGCGCGGGCACGTGGCGGCGCGATCTCCTGTCATCTGCCACCCCCTCCCCCTTGTTTACTATATGATGGCTGTGATTACACACAGCCATCGTGCGGATCAGGAGGGCAAATCACATTGCCCTCCTGCCGCTCTGAGATGCGGCGTGTCCGAGTGACACGCGCGCATCGGGATTGCGCGTCTGCGCGGGAGCGCGCCCGCGTGATCCCGCTCCTTCTGAAGGACGTTCGGGAACGTCCAGTCAGAAGGAGGGAGCTCCCACCCGGCCGTTTATGTGCAGTGGCCGGGTGGGAAGTGGTTAACAAAGCCAAGATGGATGGAATACATAAGAAGTTTTTCTACAAAATGACATTTTAAGATTTTTGATAATAACTTGATGTGCGGTTCAAGATGTGAGAGTTATAATAAATAAAATTAAATATATCAGACCCATCACATCAAGTCCACACACCCTGTTAGGATAGATGCCACCTGCAGCCAGTTGTTTTATAGTTTTTGATGCTTTCTGGTCCATCATACAGATTGGTCCTTTTGTTTTTATTTATTTTTATTTTTGAAATCCAAAGTAGAATGTGTGGATTGTGAAATGATGTGCCCCTTTTCCTTGTAAGGACAGTGGTATAAGCAGAAGAACATTTTGGATTTATGGGCATCTCTCCATGACCGCAGGGTATTGTTATCATTTATTATATTATTGCCAGGAAAAAGTTGTCTTTTGAAACATGAAACTGGAGTTCTTACACAAACAGTGTGATAGAAAACAAGCCATTGTAATATATTTATGCAAGCTGGACCCAGTAGTGAAGGGTTCATCCCGATATATCAGAGCTGTAGCTTTTATGCAAAGGTGCTATTAGACAAAGTTAGATATTGTTTTGGTCAAACATTTAATTTTTAATGGTCCGACATTCTGTGCAGCAAATATACAGCTAACTAAATGTTTGTCTAATGAAAGGTTTAAAATATGAGTTTGTTTATGTACAAATCTAACAATGAAAAACGCGTACATTAATTCAAAAGAAAGGAAAAACCACATGTGTTAAATGGTGTAGGAATCAACTGCTGTGAGCCCAGTGCAGGACACACTCCCTGAAGACCCAGATATTACATTTTTTTTGGGGATTTGAGGATGCAGTTTATCACCCAGAAGGATACTCTGTATTCAAAGTCATTGGATCCTTTTTCCCCAGCTAAAGAAGCAGAGCTCCATGTTTTAGCAAAGCATGTGAGCTACAAAAAGAGTGTATATTTATATAGATAGTCGAGATATAGAGAGCTTTTGGTTCCATTTGAAGGGCCAGAAGTTTGTTTTTACTTCAGCAGGTAAACCAATAAAGCATGCCAAGTTAATTTGATTGGCTGTTTCAGCCTTCCAGCTTCTTGCTGAGGTAGCCATAAAAACTTTCACACATGGAAGCAGACCAGGTGACTAAGGATGCTGCATTTACAGCCCTGGACACTTGATGGGTCTGTGCAACTCACAGATTCCACCCTAGTTCTGGCCCAGTATAGCTGGGATTAATAATTCAACTTTAAGGACCCCAGAACGAGAAGAACAAGTGGTCCACAGGGGGCAACTTCTTATGAAACAGGACTTTGGAAAAGGTGATCATTTATGTCTGCCAGCCACTCTTTTCCATCCAGCTTGACACATGGACTGTGTCATCAGTAGGGATGAGCCGAACACCCCCCTGTTCGGTTCGCACCAGAACATGCGAACAGGAAAAAAGTTCGTTCGAACATGCGAACACCGTTAAAGTCTATGGGACACGAACATGAATAATCAAAAGTGTTAATTTTAAAGGCTAATATGCAAGTTATTGTCATAAAAAGTGTTTGGGGACCCGGGTCCTGCCCCAGGGGACATGGATCAATGCAAAAAAAAGTTTTAAAAACGGACGTTTTTTCAGGAGCAGTGATTTTAATAATGCTTAAAGTCAAACAATAAAAGTGTAATATCCCTTTAAATTTCGTACCTGGGGGGTGTCTATAGTATGCCTTTAAAGGGGCGCATGTTTCCTGTGTTTAGAACAGTCTGACAGCAAAATGACATTTTGAAGGAAAAAACCCATTTAACCACCTCAATACTAGGCACTTTCGCCCCCTTCCTTCCCAGACCAATTTTCAGCTTTCAGCACTCTCACACTTTTAATGACAATTACTCAGTCATGCTACGCTGTACCCAAATGAAATTTTTATCATTTTGTTTGCACAAATAGAGCTTTCTTTTGGTGGTATTTATTCACGACTCCGTTATTTTTTTTTCGCGATATAAGCGCAAAAATAGTGGAAATTTGGAAAAAAAACAATATTTTCTTTTTTCTGTTTTAAAAGAAATCCAGTAAAATCGAATTTTGTCATAAATTTAAGCCAAAATGTATTCTGCTACATGTTTTTGATAAAAAAAATCCTGTTAAGTGTATAATAATTGGTTTGTGTGATCACGGACATATGTACGCAAATGATCATGTACAGATGTGTGCAGGTGATCACGTACATATGTGTGCAGATTACCATTGGGACATGTGATTTTAGTGGGACATATGTGGGGGACAGCTTTTTTTATTATTTGGGGACATGTGTTTTGGAAACATGTGTGTTTTACATTATGTGGGGACATGTGTGTGTTTTACATTATGTGGGGACATGTGTGTGAATTACATGTATGAATTTACATGTGTGTTGACACTAGGCTGGTGATCAGTGAGTAAAAAGCTGTAAAAAACAGCTCATACTCACTGATCATCAGCCGGCTGCAGCGATCCCCTCTCCTCTCCTCCTCAGCGACAACTTCCGTGTGAGGAGAGGAGAGCTGATCGCCTAGCAACCGGCTGTGTTTACATCACATGACGGCTGTGATTGGACACGGCCGTCATGTGATCAGGAGGGCCAATCACAGAGCCCTCCTACCGATCCGAGATGCGCCGTGTCCGGGTGACACGAGCGCATCGGGATCGCGCCGCTGCGCGGGCACGCGCGCGCGCGATCCCGCTCCTTCTGAGGGACGTTCCTGAACGTCCACTCAGAAGGAGAGAGCACCCACCCGGCCGTTTATGTACATTGGCCGGGTGGGAAGTAGTTAAAACTACCCGCGGCTATTGCATTGCCGACAATACGCATAGAAGTTCATTGATAAAAACGGCATGGGAATTCCCCAAAGGGGAACCCCGAACCAAAATTTAAAAAAAAATTACGTGGGAGTCCCCCTAAATTCCATACCAGGCCCTTCAGGTCTGGTATGGATATTAAGGGGAACCCCGGCCAAAATTTTTGAAAAAAATGATGTGGGGTTCCCCCTAAATTCCATACCAGACCCTTCAGGTCTGGTATGGATTTTAAGAGGAACCCCGCGCCAAAAAAAAAAAAACGGCGTGAGGTCCCCCCAATAATCCATACCAGACCCTTATCCGAGCACGCAACCTGGCAGGCTGCAGGAAAAGAGGGGGGACGAGAGTGCACCCCCCCCCTCCTGAACCGTACCAGGCCACATGCCCTCAACATTGGGAGGGTGCTTTGGGGTAGCCCCCCAAAACACCTTGTCCCCATGTTGATGAGGACAAGGGCCTCATCCCCACAACCCTGGCCGGTGGTTGTGGGGGTCTGCGGGCAGGGGGCTTATCGGAATCTGGAAGCCCCCTTTAACAAGGGGACCCCCAGATCCCGGCCCCCCCTGTGTGAAATGGTAAGGGGGTACTTACCCCTACCATTTCACTAAAAAACTGTCAAAAATGTTAAAAATGACAAGAGACAGTTTTTGACAATTCCTTTATTTAAATGCTTCTTCTTTCTTCTATCTTCCTTCATCTTCTGGTTCTTCTGGTTCTTCTGGCTCTTCTGGTTCTTCCTCCGGCGTTCTCGTCCAGCATCTCCTCCGCGGCATCTTCTATCTTCTTCTCCTCGGGCCGCTCCGCACCCATGACATGGGGGGAGGCTCCCGCTCTTCTCTTCTTCTTTTCTTCTCTTCTTCTCTTCTTCTCTTCTTCATTTTCTTCTCCGGGCCGCTCCGCACCCATGCTGGCATGGAGGGAGGCTCCCGCTGTGTGGCCCCGCCCCCCATTATTTAGGAACTGTCAGACGAGGAGCGCCGTCACACAGCGGGAGCCTCCCTCCATGCCAGCATGGGTGCGGAGCGGTCCGGAGAAGAAAATGAAGAAGAGAAGAAGAGAAGAAGAAGAAAAGAAGAAGAGAAGAGCGGGAGCCACCCCCCATGCCATGGGTGCGGAGCGGCCCGAGGAGAAGAAGATAGAAGACGCCGCGGAGGAGATGCTGGACGAGAACGCCGGAGGAAGAACCAGAAGAGCCAGAACAACCAGAAGATGAAGGAATATAAAAGAAAGAAGAAGCATTTAAATAAAGGAATTGTCAAAAACTGTCTCTTGTCATTTTTAACATTTTTGACAGTTTTTTAGTGAAATGGTAGGGTTAAGTACCCCCTTACCATTTCACACAGAGGGGGCGGGATCTGGGGGTCCCCTTGTTAAAGGGGGCTTCCAGATTCTGATAAGCCCCCCGCCTGCAGACCCCCACAACCACTGGCCAGGGTTGTGGGGATGAGGCCCTTGTCCTCATCAACATGGGGACAAGGTGTTTTGGGGGGCTACCCCAAAGCACCCTCCCAATGTTGAGGGCATGTGGCCTGGTACGGTTCAGGAGGGGGGGCCGCACTCTCGTCCCCCCTCTTTTCCTGCAGCCTGCCAGGTTGCGTGCTCGGATAAGGGTCTGGTATGGATTGTTGGGGGGACCCCACAGCGTTTTTTTTTTTTTTGGCGCGGGGTTCCCCTTAAAATCCATACCAGACCTTAAAGGTCTGGTATGGAATCTAGGGGGAACCCCACGTCATTTTTTTAAAAAATTTTGGCCGGGGTTCCCCTTAATATCCATACCAGACCTGAAGGGCCTGGTATGGAATTTAGGGGGACTCCCACGTCATTTTTTTTTTTTTTAATTTTGGTTCAGGGTTCCCCTTTGGGGAATTCCCATGCCGTTTTTATCAATGAACTTCTATGTGTATTGTCGGCAATGCAATAGCCGCGGGTAGTTTTAAATGGGTTTTTCCTTCAAAATGTAATTTTGCTGTCAGACTGTTCTAAACACAGGAAACATGCGCCCCTTTACAGGCATACTATTGACACCCCCCAGGTACGAAATTTAAAGGGATATTACACTTTTATTGTTTGACTTTAAGCATTATTAAAATCACTGCTCCTGAAAAAACGGCCGTTTTTAAAACTTTTTTTTTGCATTGATCCATGTCCCCTGGGGCAGAACCCAGGTCCCCAAACACTTTTTATGACAATAACTTGCATATTAGCCTTTAAAATTAGCACTTTTGATTTCTCCCATAGACTTTTAAAGGGTGTTCCGTGGCATTCGAATTTGCCGCGAACACCCCAAATTGTTCGCTGTTCGGCGAACTTGCGAACAGCCAATTTTCGAGTCGAACATGAGTTTGACTCGAACTCGAAGCTCATCCCTGGTCATCAGTCACAAGCAGATATGGCTGCCTCAGTAAATGAGCATGGGATAGAGCCAGGGTTCTCCACAGTTGTTTTTTATAACATACCACTTCTTGTTTTACCTGTTACCAAAGGTGTTACCAAAAGCTGAACATCCCTTCCAGAGATTAAAAAGATATATCCAGATGCCCAAGTTAGGATCTTACAAGTATGCATTTTGTCTGTATGGACATGTTTTTTGGATGTCCAGTGGCAAATGCTACTGCAAAGGCCACAGTAAAAAGTGTTATCAGAAGTAGTTTGTAAGTACAGAGTGCCAGAAAGTACAGAGAGTAACAGAGGAAATAATTTTTATAGGAGAGTCCTTACTAGAAGTTTTGAGGTTTTATTTTTACACCCCCTACTGTCTACAATATAGCGGACAAAGTAAATTAAAAAACTAGAAAACTTTTGCCTGAATGTTTTCTTATATTTTATCAAGCCTCTAAGGGGGATGTTGGACTCTCTCCCTATGGGATTTGGTTTGGGAGTGTGTTACTCGCTTATATTTTGTCTCAGCAGCTGAAGTCCTCCATTCGGATCTCACGGAGAATGTTGATGATCTTTTAAGGTTTTTTACAAACTCATTTATGTGTTTTCTCCCCAATTCCAGATCCTAAAAGTTTGGAAGGATCTAAAACTAAAGCCAGGTGACTTTTGGATTGTTAAGAGACATTTATATATAAGGAAATGTTTGGAGACTCAATACAGCATCTAGTTCAAGTACAGTTTTTGCAAAACTTGAAGGAAAAGTCACCTGGATCCACACCAGACACTGCAAAAATGACTTAATTAAAGAAATCTCTGTGTTTGATTTGTTTCCCTCTTGTCATCACAGTCTAGGGTACTTTTTGATTCAATTACTTTAATTGTAAGGGATATATATTTGAAAAGTAGTTTAGCCATGTTTAAGTCATATTTTGTCTTTTGTATGTCTTCCATTTTATGTAGAATTGTCTGTGTTTACATATGCTAATAAGTCAGCATGCCAACAATTCAGCTAGAAGGCCATTCTGGCCACAGGAGTGTACAGCCAGTACTCTGCAAATATGTCTTTTCAATAATTTGTTTTTCACAAAGAAAAGTAATTTTGTAATGAAAAAGTTGCTCAGCTATTATTTTCTCCACAATGGAGTTTTTTTTGACACTTTGGCCAGGACTACCTCCACCTAAGCGTGTGGAGGTTCCAGGTTAAAGGTGATAGCAGGTATGGTTAGTGATCAAAATATTGATCAAAAGAGGGGAGACTGTAATGGAAATTTGTACGTTCTGTATATAATTGTATTGTATTTTGTATGTATTGCACACTGCCCTCACTGTGCACACAGCATGTTTTCAGTAAATGTTTACATTCTTTCGAGTCCTGATTAGAATTAGCCTGCCTATGTAACGCCCCTTGTTACCATAAACGTACAATTGTCATATTAATGTGATACCTACGTAATCATGTGCATAAAAACCTTCAATTGCGTCATAATAAAGCAGAACAGTTATTTGGAAAGATGCTGAGCGTATCTTTTGTGTCTGTTCCCTACTGCAGTAGTTATTATTAATTTGGAACCACTAATCAATATGAGGATAGGAGTTGCCTATCATCAATTTAACCAAGTCACCCCCCCCAAACCACCTTGTCCCCATGTTGATGGGGAGAAGGGCCTCAACCCCAACAACCCTTGGCCTGTGGTTGTGGGGGTCTGCGGGTGGGGGGCTTATCAGAATCTGGAAGCCCCCTTTAACAAGGGGACCCCCAGATCCCAGCCCCCCCTGTGTGAATTGGTAATGGGGTACAAATGTACCCCTACCATTTCACAAAAAAAGTGTCAAAATTTTAAAAAACACAAGAGACGGTTTTTGACAAGTCCTTTATTAATTTCTTCTTCTTTCAGCTTCTTCTTCCATCTTCTTTCTTCTGGTGTTCTTTCGGTGTTTTTCTTCTTCCTCCATCTTCTTCTTCATCTTCTTCTTCTTCCGCTCTTCTCGTCCTGCATCTTCCTCCAGGCTTCTTCTCAGTTCCGTCCGCACGATCCGCCTCAGTGGGAGTCTTTAGCCATATGACGCTTGGCTTCTTCTGACATTTCTTATATAATGGAGGGCAGGGCCACCTGGTGACCCCGCCCTCCTCTGACACTCAGAGAATTCACGGGACTTCCCTGTGGCTTTCACCTTCATTTGAGTCCAGTTGTGTTTGATTACATTGATTGGACTTGATTAGGAAAGCCACACACCTGTCTATATAAGACCTTACAGCTCACAGTGCATGTCAGAGCAAATGAGAATCATGAGGTCAAAGGAACTGCCTGAAGAGCTCAGAGACAGAATTGTGCAAGGCACAGATATGGCCAAGGTTACAAAAAAATTTCTGCTGCACTTAAGGTTCCTAGGAGCACAGTGGCCTCCATAATCCTTAAATGGAAGACATTTGGGATGACCAGAACCCTTCCTAGACCTGGCCATCCGGCCAAACTGAGATATCGGGGGAGAAGAGCCTTGGTGAGAGAGGTAAAGAAGAACCCAAAGATCACTGTGGCTGAGCTCCAGAGATGCAGTCGGGAGATGGGAGAAAGTTGTAGAAAGTCGACCATCACTGCAGCCCTCCACCAGTCGGGGCTTTATAGCAGAGTGGCCCAACAGAAGCCTCTCCTCAGTCTAAGACGCATGAAAGCCCGCATGGAGTTTGCTAAAAAAAACACCTGAAGGACTCCAAGATGGTGAGAAATAAGAATCTTTGGTCTGATGAGACCAAGATAGAACTTTTTGGCCTTAAATCGAAGTGGTATGTGTGGAGAAAACCAGGCACTGCTCATCACCTGTCCAATACAGTCCCAACAGTAAAGCATGGTGATGGCAGCATCATGCTGTGGGGGTGTTTTTCAGCTGCAGGGACAGGACGACTGGTTGCAATCGAGGGAAACATGAATGCGGCCAAGTACAGGGATATCCTGGACGAAAAGGTTCTCCAGAGTGCTCAGGACCTCAGACTGGGCCGAAGGTTTACCTTGCAACAAGACAATGGCCCTAAGCACACAGCTTACATTATGAAGGAGTGGCTTCACAACAACTCCGTGACTGTTCTTGAATGGCCCAGCCTGAGCCCTGACTTAAACCCAATTGAGCATCTCTGGAGAGACCTAAAAATGGCTGTCCACCAACTATTACCATCCAACCTGACAGAACTGCAGAGGATCCCCAAATCCAGGTGTGAAAAACTTGCTGCATCTTTCCCAAAGACTCATGGCTGTATTAGATCAAAAGGGTGCTTCTACTAAATACTGAGCAAAGGGTCTGCATACTTAGGACCATGTGATATTTCAGTTTTTCTTTTTTAATAAATCTGCAAAAATGTCAACAATTCTGTGTTTTTCTGTCAATATGGGGTGCTGTGTGTACATTAATGAGGAAAAAAATTACTTAAATGATCTTAGCAAATGGCTGCAATATAACAAAATTTAAGGGGGTCTGAATACTTTCCGTCCCCACTGTATTTGTAAAAAAAATTGAAAACCAGTTATCATTTTCCTTCCAGTTCATAATTATGTGCCACTTTGTGTTGGTCTATCACATAAAGTCCCAATAAAATACATTTACGGTTTTGGTTGTACCGTGAAAAAATTTGGAAAATCTCAAGGGGTATGAATACTTTTTCAAGGCACTGTATATCTAGATCTAAATGTGGGATGTTATAAGACTAGCGTCAAGGACCACACGTATGACAAAAAAGGGGGGGATGGATGATGGATTATGGAATAGACCAGGGGAGTGGGTGATAAAAATAGTCAAATAAAAACTTTTTCCAAAGCTTATATAAGAAAGCACATATTGGAGTGGTAATCGTAAATACATCATCAATGTCATATGTAGAATCAGTGGTGACCCAAACAACTGCTAAAGAAATGTGTGTATCAAAATATAGCTTGAAAACATAATTATATCCAGTATGAACTATAGTGGAGGATATATGTGAGAATATGATATGCAGAAGGGATATCAGTATATGTATAAAATAGAAAATAATGTAAAAAATGCACGTAGAAACATGTATGAAAAATGGTTGGATAATTAAGAGAGCTGGGTGAGTGGCTCTAGAGAAATAGAAGAGGGAGAGGGATCGAGCGGGTGGATGATGAGGGTGGGAAGATAAGGGTGAGGGGCTTGTGTAGGGTTCTCTTGATGGCCCAATGTTTAGTATTAAATTGAGTAATAAATGAGGGCCTTTTTGGAGGGGTGGTGGGTTATAATTCTTTGTGTTCATTGGCAGAATACAAATTTGTTTATTATTATTTATTACAGGTACTTATATAGCGCCGTCACTTTACACAGCGCAAATCTTGATACTTTCAGAAAGCTTAATCAATATCCACCTCCCGATGACCCTTTTCCAAGAATTTTTGTTTGAGGACCAAGCTTTGAGCTTTGCAGTCCTCAATAAAACTGCAGTTCTTTTTTAAACAGAAAAATTGATTATATGGGATATTTTTTTATCCATTTTTTTGTGATGGCAACTTGTTTTTGCAAATAGAAGTTTCCAGCATTCAGCTTAGAATGCATCTGAGAACATATCCTTAAGTCTTGGTCATGAAATAATTCTAGATCAAGAAATATAAGTTTATTGGGATCGGGGACTATGGTGAACTGTATCCCAAATCAATTACAATTGCAGTAGTTGAAGAAGTAGTTGCCAGATAACAATCACATCATCTATATACCTGCAATAGTACACTAGATGCCGGGAAAATGGGTTTTGAGCCCAGATGTGAAGATTCTCCTAGTATGCCATGAATAAATTTGCATGACTGGGGCAAAGCTCGTGCCCATAGCTGTTCCTCATGTTTAGAGAAAAAAGTCCTGATCTAACTGAAAAATTAATTTAATAGCCTTTAGTAGGAAATTAGCTTGTGTAGGATGAAGATGATCTTGTCTGGTCAAGAGACCCCTGAGGTTTACTGAAGCTGTGATGATGGGATGTCATTGAAGTTCTAGATCTTGGGGCTTGATGGACATCATGACCCCCAAAGAGATGTCCGTGGCCTTTCCATTTGTTCTTGGGATGGTCACCCTTCAAGGCTCCAGTGGCAGGTTTCTGTCTGTATTTGGACTTATTATTCCAGAACTTGTAAGATTTTGAAGTTGACTCTTTATCCTTGGTGGTGGGCCCTAAAGGGATCCTGTGAGTGGGGGAGGTGAGGGCAGCTATTTAATCAGTTGTGTCCTGGGAGTCTGAAGGGATGACATCAGTGATGGTGTCCCTAGACCCTTGAAGAAATCTACCAGTCTGAGATATCTCTCTCAAGTTTGCACGTTTTTTCTGAATAAAATGTTCCTCAATTTCTTGTACACATTTGCGCATCTTTGTTTTAAGCTCTGTGTATTTCTCATGTTCTTTTCACTTTAATAGTTCTGTCCAGACTTCATGAATTTCTGCTTGCCATTTCAGGGGCATCCAAAGTCTCTGTTCTTTAATAACGCTCAGCCATTACAGAGTACCTTTGGAAGAAATGATGAGCCACTGCAAATTTAGATCATCATCTAAGAAGTTGCATTTCTTGGTAGCCCTTAGTCCACAGGGGGTGATCTTTAGATCATAATACTTTTAGGCTAATTCAATGTCCCACCATTACTTGGACTCATATTTAAAGAGTAACTTAAAGGATCACTAAAGATAATTTTTTTTTCTTTAAATAACAAACATGTTATACTTACCTCCACTGTGCAGCTCGTTTTGCACAGAGTGGCCCTGAACCTGGGTTTCTGGGGTCTCGGCTTCCACCCGCAAGGACTCAACACCTTCATGCGAGCTCCCTCGCACTGTGTTGAGTGCTTGCGGGCGCGCTACTGTGATACAGCCGGCGGCCATAGGCACTCACTGAATCACTCTGCCCCGCCCCCCGGCGCGCTGCATCATTGCATGTGATTGACAGCAGCGCGAGCCAATGGCTGCGCTGCTTTCAATCCATCCACTGTAACCTATTAACGGCCAGGCTGAGCGCCGAAGAGGATGTTGGGGGCGAGCGCGGGACTTTCGAGGGGTCAGGTAAGTAAAACGGGGGGCTGGGGGGCCGGTATTGTCAGATGTTTTTTCACCTTAAAGCATAGCTTGCATTAAGGTGAAAAAAACGTTTACCTTTACAACCCCTTTAACACTTTTGTTAAGAAAAAAACATTGCCCTTTGGGTGATCTATGTACATTGCATTTTAACAAACTTTGTTGCAGATTCCTATCTTTTGTAATTCTGAATAAATCAGTTTGTTTCTCTGTGCCCTGTTCTAAGTGAGTCTAATGGGAGTGGTTTCATAATTATCAGTCAGCTGCAGCAGCTGCAAAGCTGTAATGAGGAAAACTGCTGGGCCTGCATCCCTTTAGACATTGAGTGTATCTTACCAAAAATTACACTTTTGTTGCAGGGGATGCCTGAAATCTGACCTCCAGGTAGCCATATTGCATTGCATTTTCAGAAAATTACAGAGCTGCAGTTTGAAAAGGAAAGGTAATTTTTAATTCAATTCAATTACAATACGGCTTGTGTTGCAATTGCATACACTTTTTGTTTTCTTTATTTGCTATTTTTTTTCACGACTTTAAGTCCTCTAGCTTATAAAAAGTTTTTTTTTATCGTTTTTAAATCTGTATTTATTTTATTCTTACATCCATTCCCATTAGTATTGGTAGAAGGGGGATCATTGTGGGGCAGATGCTGTGTGTTTGACATGGCTGCTGAGATGAGTAAATCAACATCTGCCATTTTTTGTTCCCTTGCTAGATTACATGAAGATATGTATTTCATTATAGATGTAGAGAAGTTAAGTCTAGGTGAAAGGGGTAGAAATTCCTTGCAGGAATAGAGCGTATATGATGTTACGCAATGATAATAGTAATAGCGCTAGGGGGTAACAGCACAAATGATCGTAACAATAAAACTGGTCATATAAGAAATATAAAAAGCAGTTAAACAAGAGGAAGCTGAGAATCCCAAAGTAAGAGAAACATACAACAAAAAAATCCCCCAGCACTGCACTTGTTGCTGCTAATGGGTGATAGTGTACAGTCAAGATTTGATGTTGCGGGAACGGATGTAACTTGGATCGCCAAAGTATGCATATGACCCTCTAATATTAAAAAGATATATACATGAATAAACACATAGAATTGTAGAATAGAAACATAACAATTGAATGTCAGCACTCTATACAGAAAATTTGCACTTTTGTACTACTGTTACATTCACCATTTGTTAATGCATAATGTATTGCAAAAACAAAATAATAATAAAAAAACATTATTTGGAAAAAAAAAAAGAATTGTAGAATAGAATAATTAGAATAGTATAATTTAATGAATTATACAGTCCCGAAGGTGAGATGGAAGCTTTATATGATTAAACCAATCTCTGGCTGACACTAAGCGTGGAAGCAAGGTTGCCTGTTGTGGCAGGCTGGGGACCCGAACACTGTAACAGAAGAAGGGATGGGGAAGAAAAAGCGCCAAGCCTCCAATAGTGTAACACAGTTTATCAAAAGATTAAAAACATCTGGGGAAACACGCATGTAAGTCTCTGTGTGGGACCACCTAAAAGATTCAGAGCTTTGCTGGAGCTACTGGAAACCAAAGTCACAATGGGGAGAGGAGCAGGGAACTAGACTAGCATCAGGGACCCACCATAAAGACACAGAGCCATCAATTGAGCTATAAAACTGAGAGATACACTATTTTTTTATACTTTTTTCAGCATTTATATACCCCCATATTCTTTAGGTTTCTACAAACCTAACTGTGTTTTTACTTGTTTTCTTACATGTCTTTTACACGTGTGATTTTAACTGTTTTTACTGCATTAATGGCATTCACTGTCTGACTGCAATCTCCATCCCAACCCTCTGGGTATTATGTGGTTAATTGAGGCCGGCTTATAACTCCTCGAGGTGAGCCATGCCAATAGGCTGATAAAGGAGGCCTGGGCGAGCCTCTGAAATACGTTCCTATTGGCCACAACATCTCGAAGTTTGACAGCTCTATTGATGCCTCCGTGTCTCCATGGTGGTTCCCTGGCACTTGTCCACTTCCCTGCTCCTCTCCCTGTGGTGCCTTCAGCTCCAGCACAGACTGGAATTTCTCAGTTGGCCCCAGACAGAGCCTTACATGCCTGTTTCCCCAGATGTTTGTGAGTGTATTATCACTCTGAGTTATTGTTTATCTTTTAATAAACTGTGCTACACTATTGGAGGCTTGGCGCCTCTTCTTCCCAATCCCTTCTTCTGTTACAGTGTTCAGGTCCCCAGCCCGCCACAGCAGGCAGCCTTGCTTCCATGCTTAGTGTCAGCCAAAGACTGGCTTTATCATATAAAGGGAGAAGTTCACTTTATAATATGACAGAGAACTAAAGGCAGATAACGTTTGATGAACACCCGGTAGGGAGATAATTGGGTTAATAAGCAAGAGAATAACATCATTAAAAAGTTGGATTGTATGTGTTTTCTGTTGAAGAGTGAAACCTGTTATTTTGGGTGGAAATCTTATAGACTCCATAATGGGCATCAGTGGTGATGTTCCACCTAAACAGATGAACATAAGTATATGACCAAAATGTCTGTATGAATATGACCCACAAAACCAAACTTGAAACATGTACATCGAGTGAATGCAGTTGAATGCCTTCCCGGCGCCTATTGAAAGAAGCAGAAAAGGCAGATAAGCGGACTTGAAATTAAATATGTATAGTTTTCTTCTCATGGGATCTGAAGATTGCCTTCCTTAGGTGAATCCTGATTGTTCTGATTTTACTAGGGAGAATATTGAGTAGGCACGTTACTAAGATCTTTGCATAGAGTTTAACGTCCCTATTTAGTAAGGAAATAGGACCGAATTTTGTGGGGATGTTGGTTCTTTGCCTAGCTTTGGAATAGTGGTAATGTAAGCCTTCAGCGTTTTCTGTGGGAAGGATGATAACGTGGGGAAAAATGTATTACTGCTCCAGGTGGTGAACTGAAGGTAATACCCTCCTAAAGGTGGAAGTAGCAGATGCAGGCTTAGCACGTAATAGTAGAAGGAGAAAATCTAAACAGCCGCACTCCAATAAAAACACCTTTATTGTGAAAAGTATCAAAAGTTCATAACAACAGCAGGAAATACTGATGCGTTTCACACTCTCAACAGTGCTTAATCGTAGCTATGGGGAGGAGCTAAGGATGATAATGTGGCCGCTTTAATAAATAGGTCACTAATATATGGGGTAAGGATATTCTGGAACAATTTATAGTACTCATTAAAGAACCAATCTGGGCCAGGTTATTTACTCTTAGGTAGAAATGTAATCATTTTCGCTATCTACAAAGAGGTAAATGTTGCATTAAGACTTTGAGTTGCAGATAATTGGGGAAGGTGCATCTTATGCAAGAAATTTGATATATCTGGCTCAGAGGGTTGAGGGGCACGTAGGTCATTATGCAGATTATATAAGGAGTTATAGTTGTCCACAAAAGCAACTGCGATGCATTGTGGGTTGAGATTTTTATGTTTGCCAACTGGGTGTAAGAGGTGAGTAATTTTGGTCTTAGTGCATTGTGTCATGACTTGTAATGTACTAGTAATTTCCCCACTCTGCTACCATTGGCATAGTAGTTAGGTTTCAAAGCACGGGCATATTTGTCATATTGTTCACATAAAAGCCTACATAGATCATGTCTGAGGTGGGAAAGGAACTCTGAGGATTTCTGGTCTGGAGAATTTTTGTTTCTGGTGTCTTATGTGTGTATATGGGTTGGAAGGTTCTGTGTTTTATGATACTACAGCCTTTTGGTTCTGGCACATAATTGGAGAATTATGCCCCTCATATGGGCCTTAATGGGCATTTAATAAAGGGAAAGGGTCTGAAACAGAACTTTTCATAGCCTCAAAATAATCATTCAGATGCTTCTAGAGGATAGGGGTATTATGCAAAATGTTTATAACATAGGAGCCAAAGATAGAAAGGCAGGTTGTGACCTGTCCCAGCCTAATGCCGCATACACACGGTCGAATTATCCGATGGGAAATGTTCAATGGGAGCTTGTTGACGGAAATTCCGACCATGTGTGGGCTCCATCGGACATTTTAGGTCAGAATTTCCAACAAACAAAATTTGAGATCTGGATCTCAAAATTTCCAACAACAAAATCCCTTGTCGTAAATTCCGATCGTGTGTACAAAGTTCCACGCATGCTCGGAATCAAACAGAAGAGCCACACTGGCTATTGAACTTCATTTTTCTTGGCTCGCATACATGTTGTACGTCACCGTGTTCTTGACGTTCGGAATTTCCGTCAAGATTTGTGTGACCGTGTGTATGCAAAACAAGTTTTGTAATGAAAATAAGGATAGAAATTCGAACGGGACTTCATATGAGGCATGTCAAGGAGTTGATATATAGTTATAATGATAGATTGGATTTATTTTATATGACAATACCAAATCAATGGTTCATGGTATTAAAAATATATCAATAAGCAATAATATAGACTGAATAGGGTAATCACAAAGGATTTACATAATAATATTCATATAAAAATATTTAATATAATTAATCACTAGACATGATGGAGTTGGTACAGAATATATTGGACAATAAATATAATTGATACAGTAGATACAAAGGTCAAAACATAAAGGAATTTATGAATATAAAAAGTTTTTGGGCATCCATTAGTTGGTAACTCAACGCGTTTCATGGCTTTCAACCAATCATCAGGAGTCAGATGCATATATAATTAAAAGACAAGATAAAAACGTCTGTTACTATAAGAAGCCCTCTACTTAGGTAAAAAGGTAAGTAGGAAGGAAACACCAGTTTCAATGGTACTTACGAATCACCACAGATTGATCAAAACTCCTTTAGTGGGATGTATTGGTGGTCTGGGTTAAAAAGTCTCACCCGGGGTTGAAGCAGAGAACATCCCCCAGTAAGATGGACTTCGGACCCAAGGAAAGCAGCTGCCAAAGATACCGGAACACCCCAACACACCGCCACGTGGGAGTGGGCAAACATGCTGCAATGCGCACCCAGTTCTATAAAAAAGGAGGTGTAGATAATTAAGTGAGGTTGGACAGGGAAGGGGTGAGTTGGTGTGGGTGGTGGGAGTGAATGTTGCATCCATAGGTTCACACCAGGGGATGAGTGTGTGTAAGTGTAAAATATGTATTATGCACTAGGGCCCACTAAGGAACATGGACCTGATATATGTGAATATGTGCAAAAACACAACAATCAAGAAATCAAATTTATGTATACCATAAGGGGATGCAGCAAAAACAAACAACAAACTAGTGGATATGAAGGATGGATGAATGGTGAAGTAGTTACCTGTCTTGTCAATGTGTGGCACAAGTTGATCACTACCCCATTGTGATGGTGAGTGGAGTGAACCAGCAAGTGGCCACCGCTGAAATATCGTGGGTTGGGGGCGTGTTCACGCTAGCATCATGTGGAGGCGTCGGAGCAGTGTGTAGGAACGAGGGGACCTCCCTTCCGCGATACACCTTTCACGGTGGGTGCCGCCCGCCTACCACTGCAACGCAGGATGGAACAAACACTGACTCCCACAACACGGCGTCAGATGGCGCCACATGCGGAATGTGAAATCATGACGCCGATGCGCCGAGGTCACAGCCCACCCCATCATGTAATAGAGATGGGCAGGGGGTGGTGAGCTGGGCGCATCGCAACCCCAGAACTAAGACCAAGGAAAGCCAGCCCCACCACCCACATGATGGAAAAACTAAGAGGTGGATAGGGGATACTCTCAGAGGATCATATAGATCGCTAGGGCAGATGAAATTGGAAAAAATATAATTTGATTAAATTATAAAGCATATATTGGTCAGTGGAAAACTGATTGATTTAAAAATAATCAGGAGGATGGTATAAGAATAAATAATTGAAAATTATGTTGGGTTGGTCAGGTCACTAAAGCGGGTGTCTTCCACCCATATATTGGAGATTGAAAGGGGGTTGTGACCTGTCCCAGCCTAAGTATAACAATGACATCCCTAATTTGTGTGAAAAAAAGGATAGAAATTGGAACGGGACTTTATATGAGGCATGTCAAGGAGTTGATATATAGTTATTTATCGAGAGATAGATTGGATTTATTTTATATGACAATACCAAATCAATGGTCCATGGTTAATGGTCCATGGGGGAAAACAGCAGAGAAGGAACAGCTCTTGTTCGCTGAGAATGCCCATTAGGGATGAGCTTCAAGTTCGAGTCGAACTAATGTTCGACTCGGACATTGGCTGTTCGCCAGTTTGCCGAAAAGCGAACAATTTGGGGTGTTTGGGGCAAATTCGAAAGCCACGAAACCCCCTTTAAAAGTCTATGAGAGAAATCAAACGTGCTAATTTTAAAGGCTTATATGCATGGTATTGTCATAAAAAGTGTTTGGGGACCTGGGTCCTGCCCCAGGGGACACGGATCAATGCAAAAAAAGTTTTAAAAACGGCTGTTTTTTCGGGAGCAGTGATTTTAATAATGCTTAAAGTGAAACAATAAAAGTGTAATATTCCTTTAAATTTCGTACCTGGGGGTTTCTATAGTATGCCTATAAAACTACTCGCGGCTATTAATGAATTGTCGGTCCGTCAATACACATAAAAGTTCATTGATAAAAAGGGCATGGGATTTCACCACAGGGGAACCCCGAACCAAAATTTTAAAAAAAAATGGCGTGGGGGTCCCCCTAAATTCCATACCAGGCCCTTCAGGTCTGGTATGGATATTAAGGGGAACCCTGCGGCAATTTTTTTTTTAAAAATGGCGTGGGGGTCCCCCTCAAAATCCATACCAGACCCTTATCCGAGCACGCAACCTGGCAGGCAGCAGGAAAAGAGGGGGGATGAGAGAGCACCCCCCCTCCTGAACCATACCAGGCCACATGCCCTCAACATTGGGAGGGTGCTTTGGGGTCCTCCCCAAAGCACCTTGTCCCCATGTTGATGGGGACAAGGGCCTCATCCCCACAACCCTTGCCCGGTGGTTGTGGGGGTCTGCGGACAGGGGGCACCTGGTGACCCCGCCCCCCTCTGACGCACGAGGACTTGACGGGGACTTCCCTATGTGTTTTCCCCTGACATCAGAGGGGGGCGGGGACTTCCCTATAGGCCTATAGGCGGAGTCACCGGGTGGCCCCGCCCTCGGTTATTTAAGAAGTGTCAGAAGACGAGAAGTGTCACACAGCGGGAGCCTCCCATCATGGATGCGGAGTGGCCTCAGAACGAAGAAGGGAAGAAGACGCGGTGGAGGAAGATGCCGGACGAGAACACCTGAGCAAGAAGCAGAGGATCAGAGGAAGGACCAGAGGAAGAAGAAGATGGAGGAAGAAACCAAAGGAAGATAGAAGAAAGAAGATAGAAGAAAGAAGATGGAAAGAAGAAGACTTTAAATAAAGGAATCGTCAAAAACTGTCTTTTGGCATTTTTAACATTTTTGACACTTTTTTGTGAAATGGTAGGGGCACAAAGTACCCCCTTACCATTTCACAAAGGGGGCGGGATCTTGGGGTCCCCTTGTTAAAGGGGGCTTCCAGATTCCGATAAGCCCCCCGCCCGCAGACTCCCACAACCACCAGGCAAGGGTTGTGGGGATGAGGCCCTTGTCCCCATCAACATGGGGACAAGGTGCTTTGGGGGGACCCCAAAGCACCCTTCCAATGTTGAGGGCATGTGGCCTGGTATGGTTCAGGAGGGGGGGCGCTCTCTCGTCCCCCCTCTTTTCCTGCGGCCTGCCAGTTTGTGTGCTCAGATAAGGGTCTGGTATGGATTTTTGGGGGGACCCCACGCCATTCTTAAAAAAAAAATTGGCACAGGGTTCCCCTTAAAATCCATACCAGACCTGAAGGGTCAGAAGAATTGCTCACCTCAATAATATCTGCTGTGTGCTGCATGTCGCCTGAGGCCAGTTCTAGCCGGGCTTTGGATTTAGTAAGGCTTCTAGTAGAAGGAGTTGAAGACCCTGAAGATGGATTAGACTGGGCTTTTTGTTGTCCGTTTTGGCCTTCAAGCTGTGTAGTTGTTATTGCTAGTTGTTGAAGGGCGGCAGCCACCGCCATTTTTTTGAAGCCTCTAAAATCGCTGGAGGAAAAAAAAACTGACAGCTTCTGCAGTTATACCCATTCTTCCTATTTGTGGGACATCTCATCTGGCTCAGCAACGTGCTGGGAGCCGGATTGGCAGATAACCACTGACAGTGAAGCCCTGCTGCTGCTATATTTCCCTCATGAGGAGTGGAGCTGCTGATCAAGCAGCCATCTGTAAGCATGGTTGCCACACCCTTCAACTAACACTTTTTAAGCAGTTGGCGCAACAGATTTTTTTTTTGCTTCTTGTTTTTTTGTAAACAAAGTTTGAACCATATGAATAAAAGCTGACCTTCGTAAGCACCCCACCAGCATAATATATGTTGGACCTGTTACAGATTGTCAAAAAATAACATATCTACTGACAAGATCACCACATAATACAACTATTATAAAAACAACATCATCATGTCCTTTTATGATTTTCCCACAATTGCATATTAAATATTGTAATATTAGAGTAATTTTAAGGATATTCTTGTAAATATTATATTTTAGCAAGTTTGATGAAAATACAAAAAGGAAAAGCATGTGTTGAACTTGATTTTGTCCTTAACTTCTGGACTTGAATTTGAAATTTGGTGGTGAACCATAATGCCCTGTGCACCTTTTTGACCCTAATCGGCTGCACACAGCAGCTTAAAAGTGTTAGAGCTACAGTAGATATCCCAGTTCCTTGCTTTATGAGTGGGAGTTAAGAGCACCCATTGTGTCAGTGTGATGGATTTGGTGACAGGACAAAGGAGTTTGTTCAATAGGAAGAGATTGGTGTAGGTGATTTAGGGAACTGTATCTACAGTATGTTCTGTGTATTGCAATAGTTTGGTTTATTACTGTATGTCAGCACTGTTCTAGCTAGGCTGCAGACTGCAGATGCAGTCCATGACTTATCAATGATATGCACTGGCTTGATGCAGAGTAGACATTGACCATCTAATAGACCATACAGATCTCATGACATGACTACCACTGTGAGTTATGCAGCTCTTTCCACTTAAAAAAAAAACTCTATGAGAGGAGGGAAGAATAATCTTATGTTCTCAAACCAAGAAAAGTTGGATAAAGCTACTGTGATCACCCAAACCCTATGTTTTTATGTAAAGGGAACAAGCTAATAATAAATGTATCTGCCAATTACTATACATGCTATATAGCCCCACAATTTGTCAGGTTCAGCCTAACAAAGACATAAAGTAACAGTAGTTTATGTTATACTACAAAATATTAGCAGCACCCATATGAAAGGAATATTATATTTGTAAGACTATCTTTCCAAAAGGTAAGTCAAATAAATATTCTGACTTTCAGTTTCTGCTGAAAATTACAGTTAAATTAAATTCAGTATTTCTTTATAGACCCTTTGCTTTTCCCACAGTAGTTACAGGAATTCACAAATACCATCTTGGCTGCCTTTGTTACCAAAGAAAATCAATAACTAGATACAAGCTTCTGCAAGAAATCCAATATCCATTTAAAGAATGGCCATATCATTGGACAGCTTGTATGCTGCATTATTATATTCTTATGCTGGAGTATTTCATGGAATACTGCTACAATTAAAACTACAATTGTTTTTTTTTAAAGAGACATGAAAATATTTTTTTGGCACAATATACTGTAGGCAGTAGAAATTAGTTCAGTTTTAAAAACGTGCTACACTGTTGTCATTTACTTATATGTATTGTGTTTCTCCAGGCTGGGTGGAGAACATTCATCCACATTATGGTGATCTGTTGGCAGTGAACCAAATGGTTCCTACTGGCTCATCCCTCTAGACATATCAATGTACTTTATATTCAATGTCAAGGCACTCATTAGCAGACATCTTAATGAATCTACTTGCATCTTAACACATCATCATATGTTATGACGTGCATCTTCCTACCTAATTGCTATTACAGCAATTATTACATGGCCTTTCTCAGGATACAGTTACCTTCATGGCAAGATCACCAGACAATATTTTAATAAACATAAGAATCAAAGGAGGAGCTCTGGCTGTGACCATAAAGTCAAAATCACAGTGTTGACCAATACGTCTTCAATAGATGGGGTACCTCCACCACAGTAATGCCGCGTACACGCGGTCAGAATTTCTGACAACAAATGTTCGATGGGAGTTTGTTGTCGGAAATTCCGACCATGTGTAGGCTCCATCGGACATTTTCCGTCGGAATTTCCGACAAACGAAATTTGAGATCTGGATCTCAAATTTTCCGACAACAAAATCCATTCTCGTAAATTCCGAGTGTGTGTAGACAATTCTGACGCACAAAATTCCACGCATACTCTGAATCAAGTACAAGATGGAAGCGCTCGTTCTGGTAAAACTAGCGTTCGTAATGGAGATAGCACATTCATCATGCTGCAAATTTTAAAATCTTTTAATGTAGAGCATTCTCTTCTTCTTTATAATGCTAGAATAATGAAGTTGTTTTGCTGCTGATATTCACACAGAGTTCTGACAAACTGATTTCTTTATTATTTCTTGTGATCTCCTGAAAAATATTACTTATTTTTTTCGTCAGATCTCCGTAATAATGTTTTTTATTTATTTTTATAGTGATTTTTTTTTTTTTTTTTTTATCAAGATCTCCTGTTTTTGTTTTTTTTGTTTTTATCAAGATCTCCTGTTTTTTTTTTTCTAGTGATTTCCATACTATTTTTTTTCATTTTGTGTGTCAAGTTACCACAACACCATTATTATCTTGTATTTTTTAACCTCAAGGATGTTGGTTGGTGTCCCTTGTTAATTTGACATTGTATTTTTGAAATGTACCTGCCTACTCACAAACAAACTGTCCTTTTTGAAGCAAAGCACATAAGCAAGTATTTGTCAAAAAAAAAAAAATAAACCTTTATTATGGGTCATAACAAAATAAAGAGGAAGGCAAATATGGATAAACTGGTGAAATTTGTGAAGCCTTTGTACCCCAGGGCACACATCAAAACTATTTTACAGGCAAAATTGGTGGCCTGAGGAGTCCATATAATAGTGAGCACAATCCGGTCCAGAAGTCCAAGAGATCAGGAACAGCAGCAGATGACATATATGTCCCCAGGCTGTGGTCATACAACAGCCTGCATCTTTTGCCAGACTAGACTGAACCCAGGCCATCACTCTCTTGTCTTTCTTTAGACGCTTCCTTCCAGGCTGTGGCTCTGGTGTTGGAGTTGTGGCAGGAGGTGGAGGAGGAGGATGATGGTCGACCTGGCTGCCACCTACCCCTGCCACCTCCTGGCTGAGGCTTTCCTGTGTATGAAAAAGGACATAGTTTTAGTTTTTTGTTCATCAATCACACACAATTTTGAGCTCATGACTGTTACAAATTAAATGTTAACAAATAGAAAAGACTATCATTCTGAGCCCAGCATTTTTCATTCTTGTCCCAATCCTTTTTGGTCACTACTGTCTATTCATATGTAAACCACTTTGTTAAATCAGAAATGAGTGATCAATAATAACATCTAGTTAACATCATTAATTTTACAACAAGAAATATGTTGAACAATGCTCTACCTGACTCAAGCTGGGCTCCTCCACATCTTCCTGTCTGGAAGGCCCGGGTTGGACATCGGAAGCCTCAGCTGAGGTGGAACTAAGCCTTGAAGGAAGAGTGGAGAGTGCTGGCCTGGGTTTACTCTGGTCTGACAGAAAATGCAGTCTGCCATAGTACCACAGCCTGGGTACATAAACGTCATCTTCTGCTCCTTATCTCTGGGAATTCTGGACCTTCTTTCGCTCCCTAAGAAAGTACTCCTCATGCCACCAATGTCTGCCGTGGGGATCATCGGCTTCACAAATTCAAGCCGTTTCTCCAGCGCTGCTTTCCTCTTTCTTAGCATATTAAAAAATGGGTGGTTCACCTGCCACAGACAGGGCAGCTCCCTGAACATGTCAATGAATATTGGTAGAAATTCCCTATCATTGAATGGATCCATTTTCTCTGCAAGACACAACACAAACAAACCCTAATGTCAGGCTAAACTCTTCTAATCTTGTCCCAATATAGGCCTCAATCTATAAGCAGTATAGGCCACTGATGCACCAAGTTTAAATTGTACCTTCGTTATCACGATCGCCGCTTCCGCTACTCCTTCCTCCACTCACAGATCGTATGTACGACGCATGCGTGTTCCGCTTTTTATACACTGCGCATGTGTGAAACTCCGCCTCTGACCTTCTATCTAGTATATTTCCCTCCCCTTCTCTTTCAGTGCAGTGGGAGAGCACATGGTGGAGACAGAAGAAGTGCATGCAGACAGCAGCAGCAGCAACGACGAAAGGCCGGAGCCACGAACATCCTGATCCCAGAGGAGATTTAAGGCCTCAAATATGTCCTTTGTAGAGATGGTGGAGATGGTGGACATCTTGAAGAGGGCCGACTATGATGGGAAGTATGGACCTTACCCAAACCCAAATGTCAGAAAGGCCAAGATCGTGACTAAAGTTGTGAAAAGTCTGCACAGAAATTTTGGGGTTTGTAACTAGAATGAAATGTAAACTTGATTCAGTGTAAGGAGAGGACAGTCAGCAGCTGTTTACACATCTGGACACAGGAGCACTAGTGTGGGACACCAGAACACCCTTTTTAGGGTGTCCCACACAGGTGCTCCAGTGGATACTAGGGGTGTCTCCATGTGTGAAAATTGTAAAAAAAAGGTAAGTATTCCAGATTTAGAAAGGGAAAAAAAAGTCTTCAGCTTGGAACTCTGCCCAAAAAGACAATTGTACGACACTTCCAAGCAATGTTTCCGATTCCTATTTCTGGCCTCAAATATCTGTGTGCTAAGTATACCTTTTTTTTATTCACATAGGGTAGAAAAGACTTGGGACATCTGAGGACACCAGGGACCCCCAACCTCCTAAAGAAGGGGAAATCCCAACACCACAACCAGAGGATGTGGAGGAGGGAGAGGTTTATGAAGTGGGCGAAATAGTGACCACAACAGGTGAGTGTCTGGGACCACAGCTTCAGGTAATAGATGTATGCCTGCATATTTTTAATACATGTTGTGTTTTTGAATTTTAGGTGATGTCGATGTTGTGGAAGAAGAAACACATTTCACAAGTGCAAGTGCACATATTCTCATCAGGGATATTATGGTGTGCAAACATGATTTACAGAAGATCAAGGAAGACATCAATGATGTTGAAAAAAGACTCAAAAACATCATTGATGTTTTAGGCAGAATCTAAAACACACCAAAATTCTTTAATTTGTTTATATTTTTAGGATTTTAGATTTTTTTTTTAGTATATTGAAAGCCAAATTTTGAAGATGCACAGTGTGTCAACATGAGCTATCTGCCATCACGGGACATGAATGTATGCGTTTTGTGGGTTCAACCCCTTCCTCACAACTCAAGTAGGTGAGAGGAAGGGGTTACACCCCCGAAACACGTCCATTGATCCCCCATGATGGGAGCTAGCACATGTTGACATTAGGCATGGGATCAGGAGGGAAATCTACATTTTGACTCTCAATTTGTGTGCATCTTCAAAATTTGTCTTTTACAGGGGTGACATCACCTCATCTGATGAAGGCAAAATCAACACAGTTTGGACATACCAATGTCTGATATTGCCTTTAAATGATCAAAGTTGGACTTTGTAGGTTCCTGAGTTGTGTATTGTTTTATGGTTTTAAACATGCCTGTTTAACACCAAAAAGGCTATTTGTACTGTCAAAACCAAAAAAGTTTTTACAAAAATATGTTGGTTTGTTCAAAAACCCTTTTCTAATGCACATATAAATGTGCACAGAGTAAAAAGATTTCTACTTAACAATGTGTGGCTTCTTCTTTCAATGCTCAATAGCAGTTTTTGGACTAAGTTGGTGTTTACAGTGACAATGGGGGTTATTTACTAAAGGCAAATCCACTTTGCACTGCAAGTGCACTTTTAGTGCACTTTCAGTGCCGTTTCAAGTACACTTTTGCAGTGCACTTGGAATGCAAAGTGGATTTTCCTTCAGTAAATAACTCCCACAGTGCTTTATAATTTGCCACAATCGTGCCATTTTCGTGACTCACAAAAATTCACTCATGGTGCTGAAAATGATGAATATTTTTATCAGTAATGCATTACATACATTAACAACAAAAACAAGGTGTGTGTGTAGCAGACCCACAACATAATAGTTTGCTGAAGAAAAGAATGTCACCTCAACCCCAACCTAGGAGACAGCTAAAAGAAACACAAGCAGTAAATCAAAGGAACCTTATTTCAGTTTAACTAAAAAAAATATTTTTAAAATGTTTATTAAACATTTTCTGGCATATCAATGGCCCCCCTACTCGCAAAGTACTCCATATATTTGATACGGACCTCGTGGGCGCTTTCGGGGGGCAAGCCAGGACGGCCAGCTTCAAGCGCCATCAGGGTTTCTTCTTGAAGTCCAGCCTCAGGCCCAACTGAGGCAACATAGTTCATTGAATTTCTCCTTAAATACTTGTGGAGAATGCAGCATGCAAGAATTATATGGTTAAGTTTATATTCCGCCATGTTTATTTCCGTAAGGAATAGGCGGAACTGGCTGGCCATTATCCTGAAAGCGTTGTCAACCACTCTTCTGGCTCTGGCCAGCGGTTAGTTAAAAATCCTCTGGTCCGGGGTGAGGGTCCTCATCGGGAACAGCCGCATCAGGTGATCACCCAGCCCAAATGCTTCATCAGCAACAAAGACAAACAGGAGTCCTTCCACGTTATCTTCAGCAGGTGGCAATCCCAAGCCACCATTCTGGAGCCATCTGTAGAACTTGGTCTGGGCGATGACTCCACCATCTGACATCCGGCCATTCTTCCGCATGTCCACATAGAGAAACTCATATGTCGCCAACACCACCGCCAACATCACAATACTATTAAACCCCTTATAGTTGTAATAGTACGACCCCCAGTTGGGGGGTGGGACTATGTGGATGTGTTTCCCATCAATTGCCCCTTCGCAGTTGGGAAAGTCCCACCACTGGGCAAATTTGGAAGCCACAGTCTGCCATTCCTGTGGCATTGAAGGAAACTGTGAAGTCAAACAAGAAAAAAAAAATAGTAATTTTGCAAATAAACATTGCAAGCAGATTAGACACAAACATTCTTGGCCAACATCAGTATTAACATTTATTTGAAGGAGTATTTAAATACAAATATATAAAGTACACTTATCAGATTCCTCACCCTCTCTTATGGCCCATTGTAAACATTTTAGAAGGGAAGTTTTGGACAGGTAACCCTCTCCACTGCATTGAGAGCTGAATGCATAAATAATGTGTTTAACTTTGGCCAGCCCCTCTTTCCTTACACTATTGGAAACCCACTGGACAGGTAAGAAATGTCATAATACAAAGTATGAATACACACTGTACAAATTGAAGCACTTTTTTACATTCCTCAATTACCGTATATACTCAAGTATAAGCCGACCTGAATATAAGCCAAGGCACCTCATTTTACCACAAACAACTGGGAAAACTTATTGACTCGAGTATAAGCCTAGGGTGAGAAATGCAGCAGCTACTGTAAGTGGAAAAGAGCGTCATCAATGCCCATCTGCATGCCTCACTGTGCCCATCTGCATGCCTCCTCACTGTGCCCATCTGCATGCCTCCTCACTGTGCCCATCTGCATGCCTCCTCACTGTGCCCATCTTCATGCCTTCTTACTGTGCCCATTTGCCTGCCGCCTCACTGTGCCCATTTGCCTGTCTCATTACAGTGCCCATCTGCATGCCTCCTCACTGTGCCCACCGGCATACCTCCTCACTGTGCCCATCTGCATGCCTCCTCACTGTGCCCATTTGCCTGCCGCCTCACTGCGCCCATTACCTACCTCCTCACTGTGCCCATACTCATGCCTCCTCACTGTGCCCTCCTGCATGCCTCTTTACTGAGCCCATCTGCATGCCTCCTCACTGTGCCCATCTGCGTGCCTCCTCACTGTGCCCATCTGCGTGCCTCCTCACTGTGCCCATCTGCGTGCCTCCTCACTGTGCCCATCTGCCTGCTGCCTCACTGTGCCCATTTGCCTGCCACCTCACTGTGTCCATCTCCCTGCTGCCTCATGTACCCTGATCTTTAGTGCTGTGACATGCAGTCAGTCTAGTCAGCGGCCAGTGTAACAAAGCCCCACCTCCGCATCCTCCTCATCCCTCGTCTATGACGGAACACTGATTCAGTTCTTCAAGCAGTAAGTCAGTGTCCCGCCTATCACAGGCGAGGACGAGGAGGAGGCGGGGCTTTGTTACACTGCACGGCCCTCAACTAGACTGAGTGCATGTCACAGCGCCGGGAGATCAGGCGCATGAGGCTGCAGATGGACAGTGAGACTCAAGTATAAGCCGAGAGGGGCATTTTCAGCACAAAAAAATGTGCTGAAAAACTCGGCTTATATACGGTACCTATCAAGATAATAGGAGAACAAAACTTTAAACACTACCATTTGAAAGTATTCAGGCAGGCCATTTCACTACATGCTTTGGTGAATTCATCCATAAATATGACCACAAAAGAGGTAGGTATAGTGTGTATGGGTTTGGCAAAGTCAGCAGATAGAGGATTGGTACCGGTTGACTTAGCGGTTGGGGGGGAGGGAGGGTTCCAAATGATTTTGGGACTCCAAAAAAAAGCCTCTGCACTTTGCATGAATTTAAGGACACAAATAACATTTTTGTACACATTTTAGGGGGTGTTTATGGTAAAGCACTACTATGGAGCTGACAAAATACATTGTTACTAGGCTAGGAGTGTATGGGCCCAAGATAGCATGCTGGGGAGGTTAGTGAAGGCAAATATGCATGAAGGACAAAAAAGGAAGTTTAAAAACTTCCAGCATGCATGAGAACAAAGGGGACATTCACAGCATATTACAATCATTGTAATTAGGGAATGATGAAATAAATACAATACATTAGCAAACATTAAATACATATAATGTGATGTTAAAGGAGAAATCTTACCTTAATATAGTCCTTCTGCAGGACCTGTATGATGGCAGAACAGGTCTCTGGAATAATGATTCCCAGAGCCTGGGGGGAGATGCCTGTCGAGAACTCGATGTGCAGTCCTGCAGACTTCTCCCCATCACCAAGTACCGCAACGTGGCGACAAGCCTCTGTTCGGGAGTGATGGCTTGCTGCATGCAGGTGTCCTGCTTCATAATATAAGGGGACAGCAAAGCCAACAAACGGTGAAAAACGGGGTCTATCACCCAGAGATAATTCCTGAAATCATCAGGATTATTCTCACGGATCTCCCGCAACAAAGGCATGTGAGAGAATTGGTCTTGCTGGAGTAACCAATTCTTCGTCCATGAACTCCTCCCTGCCCTGTTCATGGACTGGGCTTGGGACAAATTAAGAACCCCAACACCAAGCCTCTGCATAGCACGATCTCTATGAAGAGTATGTACCCGCAACATGGCTTCACAATGGTCGGCTGGTCAGAACAAACGAACAGAAAGCACTGAAAATCAGAAAGGCCTAAGAAGAGCGAGCTGAAAATCAGAAACGAGCGGACAAGAACGCACTGGAAATCAAATACGTACTATAAAATACGCACTGGAAAACAAATGCGAACTGACTACATGCACTGAAAACCAGATAGGAACCCACAAGCACAAACTGAAGAGCAGTAACGATCAGAAAAGCACGAGGCTGAAAACCGCGAATCGTCTCTCATCAAACTTCTACTAACACAAGATAAACACGAGATTAGCAGAAGGAGCCCAAAGGGTGGTGCACTTGGTATTGAACTTCCCTTTTATAGTGCCATCGTACGTGTTGTACGTCACCGTGTTCTTGACGTTCGGAATTTCAGACAACATTTGTGTGACCGTGTGTATGCAAGACAAGTTTTAGCCAACATCTGTCGGGAAAAAAACATGGATTTTGTTGTCGGAATGTGCGATCGTGTGTAAGCGGCATAAGGGTTAAAGTATAAAAGTAAAGCAGAGTGGTATATGGACAACTGACTATGGTATATGTTGTGGTAAAATACTTTATTGATGCAAACGTACAAACTATTGATCTAAAGGCAAATTTGCCCACCCTACCAGACACCAGTAAAAAATGGTTTAAAAAAAAAAAAAACAATTGTCATACAAATAAGCACAGCAGGATCCCAAACACTTCTGCAAAGTAGGTATCTATATAAGACTACACACTTCCTCGTGTTTAGCTCCCAGGAGGTTAAAGTAGGGGTACTGGTTTGCTAAAACACTACTCGTCCTGAATAGAGCCAATGGTAGGCTAATTGCAACACTGATAACTCCCAATCTTCCAACAAAAAATGAGTTTCTCCTGGCTAGCAACACATGAATTGGAAGTGCAAATAAACCACACCCTAATGGAATTGGAGCAAAGATCATGGAGAGTTCTGAACAGCTTGCATAGAAGATCCTTGAACATGTATGCAGGGTAGACAGATTGATTATTGAGTGAAAACTCTGCTGCTAACATCACTGTCATTATTCATACAGACAATGGCACACACCTGCTTGGTTTCTGCAGATCACCTGCATACAGTAGCAAAGATTGACAATGTTCAGGGTGGCATGGGTACACATAGGGCTAATGTATAAGGTGGAGAGTGATGATAAATTTCCAGCAGGCAGGGTGATATTTGACAGGTTCATTATGGAGTAAAAACTCTGTTGCTAACATCAGTATCATTATTCATACTAACGATAACAAATCTCAAATAAATCTCAAACACACCTGCTTGGTTTCTGCAGATCACTTGCATAGCAGAAACTGACAATGTTGTCCTATATGTGGTCAAGTGTAGCGGGCTGGCATGGGTAACAGGATCCGCACCAAAGGAGAGTACAGGGAAAAGGTAAAAACCATGGCCTTCAGGCTCTCACCCTTCTCTAATAGAGATTTAGGCAATGGATCCCTCCTCCATTCAAAGCAGACTTCTATGACGTGGCTCCAACACACTGGTTTCAAATGCTGTCTCCAGTAGAGCACTCCAAATGCCTCACAATGACACACATCCACTGTGAAATGGGAGTGCCAATCCTGCTAAAGCTGTGGCAGTCCTCCAAGGCCCTCCAGAGCCACGTGTCTAACAAAGGCTGGGTTGATGGTTTGCAATGTGTGATTAGAAGTCCTGCTGCGCTCTGTTACATCTATGCATTTCGCATACTGACCATATGCTTTCTCAGGACATAATGACACTGTTTGGACATGCTATTTAAAGCAGAGAAAAGTCCACTTCTAATTACATCATCCATGTGTGTCCTTCTTAGGCCATCTAGTGGCCATTCATGAAAACCTAAACATCACAAAGCATTTTGTAATGCATTAATGGATCTTAATTCACATCTAAGAAAGCTTAAAATCATAGCATTTTCACAACGCATAGTTTCCAGTGTGGCATTTGTGCTAATGGCTGGGCAACAGTACATCCCGGGGTTTCAAATTTAATCAACCCCCATTGCCCAGGTTAAGTTAGGTCAATCACACTTTTCCAAAAACACTTTTAGATTCATTTCGTTGTTCAGGCCAGCCGGAATCATAGAGCCTAACTGGAAAATCCAAGATTTTTCTTTGTGTAAGAGGACTGTGTCAAAATCCCCTCCTCGGTCTGAAAGTTTAAGGGCAAAAAAGCCCTTAACCTTCAGGCCCCTCGTTTTGCCATCATGCAATTCAGTGAAAAATGTTGTCCAATAGGATTTTACTCTTTCAAATTATTACTTTTGATGTGTTCTCCGATCCTAACGCGCAACTGACGTTTAATCTTGCCCACATATATTTTCTTACAGAAGCACTCCAGGATATATAATATCCTGTAGTAGCGCAGGTAACAAACTGCTTAATACTATATTGATTTTTGCCGCCAGAATCAGAGAACACATCTGAGTGATCTACAAACTTTCAGATCACACAGTGGCCATAAAGATACATCCCCCTCAGGGCTGGGAGGTCCATCCACCAGTTCTTATTATGTGACCTGGAAAATTCACATTGAACCAAAATATCGCTCAAATTGCTGGCTCTTTTTTTACACAAGGTATGGTCTAGAACATACTACCTCTTGCAGATGACTGCATCTTGTCAGTATGTGCCAGTGATCTTTAAGGATCCTACCTAGCTCACTCCATTGTGCCCCAAACTTTGTTATAATTCTCACTGGGCCCTCAAGGGCCTGCTATTTCATACAACGGGGCTCAAGGAGATCATTTATTGTTTTGTTATTAGCAATTCTCTTTGCTCTCCTTAAACTATGGTGGGAATACTCACTCTCGCTAAAACTAATGTACATTTCGTCTGCCTCACGTCAGTAGTCCATCTCACTGGTACAGTTACTCCTGATTCTCTGGAACTGTCCAATCGGTATCCCCGAATCAAGGAACCCGGGTGATGGCTATGGGCGTGTAGATTTGTAGATTATTCATATGTGCTCTCCAATTCTGGTGGCAAAAATCAATATAGTATTTGGCAATTTATTAACTGCGCTACTACCCGGGTATTATATATCCTGGAGTGCCCCTGTAAAAAAATATATGTGGGCAAGACTAAACATCAGTTGCATGTTAGGATCGGAGAACACATCAAAAGTACTAATTTGAAAGACTAAAATCCCATTGGATAACATTTCGCTGAATTGCATAATGGCAAAATGAGGGGCTTTTTTAATCTTGGATTTTCGGGTTAGGCTCTATGATTCTGGCTTGCCTGAACAACTAAATAAGTCTAAAAGTATTTTTGGAAATAAACCAAATCCTCCTAAGATCACTAGTTATGAATCATGGTGTGCAAGTGCCACGGATCAGAGAGGGGGGATCTCCATCATTTATGACTCTCTAGCTTCGGTGACGTCCAAACCTCCCTATGCCATCTCCTGGGAAAAGGACCTTGATATTTCCTGGGAAAAGGTTAAATGGTTCTCCTGCTTTCAATGCTCCTTCAAAGGAATTTTAAATATATCTCTGATTGAAATTAGCCTTAAGATACTAACCCGGTGGTACAGGGTCCACTCTCTTCTTGCGAAGATATATCCGGATGCTTCCCCGCTGTGTTTCCGAAGGTGTAACCATATAGGCACAAGGTACCACATATGGTGGACTTGCCCAAGAATCAGGAGTTTGTGGAACAAAGTCTTTTCAGTGATTCGAAAAGTGACAACCCTTCCGATTCCTCAAACTCCTGAGATTGCTCTGTTGAATCAGAAGGTAGATACGGTGGATAAATATACCCAAAAACTGATCTTTTTCATGTTACTTGGCACTAAAATTACAATAGCGGCCTGCTGGAAAAAGCATAGGGTCCCTTTTACAGCGGTGAAGCATAAAATTTCCTGGATTATGGCTCAGGAGAAGATAGTCAGTATTATACAAGACAAAGCACGGCTCTTCGAACTTACCTGGGAACCCTGGGCCAAGTTCTGCCATATCCCCTTATATCCTGGCGTTAGTTACCCTGATCTACCTGCACTCTGAGTGACTCTGGGGGTACTTTCTCTTCCAGACTTTCCTGCCTCTCCCCTCTCTTTCCCCACCTCTTTCTGTCCCCTTACTTTCCCTTCGTCTTTTCTCTTTGAACCAAACTGGACCTGTTAAACAATTGATTATCCTGAGACTTTATTAGTAATAAACTGTAGTGGCGGGGGGAGTTACCTCTAAACTAATTAGGCTCCTCGGAGACCAGGTATTCTGAACCTTTTAGGCCTCCCTCCACACAGTCCAATCCTCACCTGTGTTTGAATGGTCACTAGACCATATATAGTTTTAGTTTTAAGACTACAAGTTACCTACTTAGTTTTGAGTTACAGAATACACCCTGTTGGGGTGATCTAACCTGGGACCCGGGGTCCAGGGGGAGGGGGCGGCTCCATACCCACAGCATGATCCCTTTTGGGGTGGTTGTGGACGCCTCTCATAACCCTGTCTCCCCTTCAAGCCCCAGGGCTGGTGGTCTATCTTTTCTCCAATATACCGCACTGTCTCAATAATTTGCTCGCTCAGCCTTATTAGGTTGATTGAATTTGTGGGATTATTACTCTAACTCCATCGTCATATTGGGACCTGACGTCTCTGGTTGTATTTCTAGACATGGATAATTGTATCACACAATATGCTGTCTGATGTGTTGTTTGATGTGAATTAGTGTTTGAGAAGCCTCTTATTAGTATGTCATGTACCTCTTGTTCCCTTTTACCTATATTACTGATACGTTTGTTATACTTGTACTGACCAAATTTGTATCAATAATAATAATAATAATAATAATAATAATAATAATAAAAATGATTGAAAGAAAAAAAGTATTTTTGGAAGCATGCAATTAACCTAACTTAAACTAGGCAATGGGGGGGGGGGGGTTGATTAAATTTGAAACCCAGGGATGTACTGTTGCCCAGCCATTAGCACAAATGCCACACTGGAAACTATGCATTGTGAAAATGCTATGATTTTCAGCTGTTTCTTAGATGTGAATTAAGATCCATGAATGGCTTTACAAAATGCGTTGTGATGTTCAAACAGTGTTTTTAGGCTTTTAATGAATGGCCAATAGATGGCCCCAGAAGGACGCACATGGATGATGTAATTAGAAGTGGACTTTTCTCTGCTTTAAATAGAAGCGTCATTACGTCCTGAGGAAGCATATGGTCAGTATGCGAAGTACATAGACGTAACAGGGCTCAGTGGGACTTCTAATAACACCCTGCAAACCATCAACCCAGCCTTCATTAGAACATGGCTCTGGAGGGCCTTGGAGGACTGCCACAGCTTCAGCAGGATTGGCACTACCATTTTACAGTGGATCTGTGTCATTGTGAGGCATTTGGAGTGCTCTACTGGAGACAGCATTTGAAACCAGTGTGTTGGAGCCGGGTCATAGACATCTGCCTCGAATGGAGGAGGGATACATTGCCTAAATCTCTATCAGAGAAGGGTGAGAGCCTGAAGGCCATGGTATTTACCTTCTCCCTGTACTCTCCTTTGGTGCAGATCCTGCTACCCACCCCAGCCTGCTACACTTGACCACATATAGGCCAACATTGTCAGTTTCTGCTATGCAAGTGATCTGCAGAAACCAAGCAGGTGTTTTTGATATTTATCAGCCATCATTTGTATGAATAATGACAGTGATGTTAGCAACAGAGTTTTTACTCCATAATCAATCTGTCTATCCTGCACACATGTTCAATGATCTTCTATGCAAGCTGTGAAACAGAACTCTCCATGATCCTTGCTCCAATTCCATTAGCATCTTTAGATGTGTCTTGTATTGAGCAGGAAATATCACCCTGCCAGCTGGAAATTTATCATCACTCTCCACCTTATACATTAGCCCTATGTGTACCCATGCCTGTTTGAACATTGTCAGTCTTTGCTATGCAGGTGACCTGCAGAAACCAAGCAGGTGTGTTTGTTATTTATCAGCCATCGTCTGTATGAATAATGACAGTGATGTTAGCAGCAGAGTTTTCACTCCATAACCAATCTCTATCCTGCATACATGTTCAAGAATCTTCTATGCAAGCTGTGAAACAGAACTCTCCATGATCTTTGCTCCAATTCCATTAGGATCTTTGGATGCACATTGTATTGAGCAGGAAAAATCACCCTGCCTGCTGGAAATTTATAATCACCCTCTACCTGATATATTAGTCCTATGTGTCAGACTACAGCTGACGGTGTGGTTTATTTGCACTTTCAATTCATGTGTTGCTAGCCAGGAGAAACTCATTTTTTTTGGAAGATTGGGAGGTATTAGTGTTGCAATTAGCCTACCACTAGCCCTATTCGGGACAAGTAGTGCTTTAGCAACCCAGTACCCCTACTTTAACCTCCTCTGCGCTAAACACGAGGAAGTGTGTAGTCTTATACCTACTTTGCAGAAGTGTTTGGGATCCTGCTGTTTTTTTTAAAACCATTTTTTACCGGTGTCTGGTAGGGTGGACGAATTCGCCTTTAAATCAGTAGTTTGTACATTTGCTTCAGTAAAGTCTTTTATCACAAAATAGACCATATATTGAGTTGGCATATATTAAAATTTGAATAAATGGAGTTTGTTATGTATCCACTGGGTTAATGTGACTGAGATATATTATTTTGCATTTGTTTATGTTAGCAGTAGGGAGTATTATATTTTAGTTCTTCACCATTCGTTATTCCATTTTCAAAGTGTATACTTTGAAAGATTTAAGTGGTTTGGTTTACATTAACTTTCATGATTTTTTCCTTTAATGAACACATGTCTGAATTGGTGTTTATCTGTTTAATGCTCAACTTTAAAGCTACATAAAGTATGATGGATGGTGTATGTATATACTGTATTTATATGCTATATTGTGTGTGTGTATATATATATATATATATATATATATATATATATATATATTGTGACAGTGCAGTTAGCAGTGAGCTGGTATGTCGCCCAGGATTGTCAACCAGGCAGGTTGAGGGGCTCCAGGACGATTATATAGTTTTGGAGGAAACTGTGTGTCAGTTTTCTCTGAGGTTGGTAAAGTCCAGTTGGGGACCTGGAGCCTGGAAATTTCACAATGATGTGGGTGGGAGGAAATCTCCAATCCTGGGACCAGAATTTAGAGCTAGCTGGCACACTGATTGTTCAGGTGTGTGTGGGACTGATAGTAGAGTCAGAACCAGGGTTCTGGGTTCCACCCTCCCGAGGAGTCCAGGCGTGCAAGGGAGAAGCACATAGTTGCCAAAAGTCCAATTTTCCCAGGACAATCACGATTTTGGGACCCTCATCCCGATTTAAGCTTGTCCTGATTATTTTCCCAGGATTTTGCTTTTGTCCCAGGAAAATCGGGAATGTTTTTGGCTAAAAACGGCAGCTGCTACACAAAAATGGCCGCCGCCACGAGTGTTGTTTTCCCTTGTGTTCAGTGCAGAGGGGCGGCTTCTCTTTTCAGTGTACAAATAGAAAATTCTATTGTACACTGAAGCCTATTGGCTGCAGGGATTGGCGACCCCTCCCCGCTCTCCACTGAACACAAGAAAGTTATCAGCCTCCACCCGTCGCAGCCGCCAACCCTCCGCCCCGTGTGTCTGACGAGTGGGGACACTGATGGAAGGATCAGGGCTCCGCTGGCTGGGCACACTGATGATCCTGGCTCCCCCCTTCACAAGACTCCGTTTGGAAGACTCCTCAGACCCCCAGCTTGGCCTAGGTCAGCCCCACATCCTCACACACTGCAGGTACCATCTTCTGGACACAGCTCTGCTGCGTATTGTAGTGTAGTGTAGTGGGCTGTGTAGTGTATAGAGTAGTGTAGTAATCAGTGTAGTGTAGTGGTAATCAGTGTAGTGTAGTGGTAATCAGTGTAGTGTAGTCGTCAATGTAGTGGACAGTTTGTAGTGGACAGGTAGGTCAATGTACTGGTCAGTAAAGGAATCAGGTAGGTCAGTGCAGTGGACAGGTAGGTAAGTGTAATGGTCCGTCTAGGAATCATGTAGGTCAGTGTAGTGGATAGGTAGGTTAGTGTAGTGGTCAGTGTAGGAATCAGGCTGGTAAGTACTATTGTAGGAAGGAAAGGGACTCGGGGAGTGCTTTCATAGGTTAGGGGGCGCAAATTTCTTGCCTTGCACCGGGCGCTGACAACCCATGCTACGCCACTGCTGCTGGGGGCACCTGATGCAAAGACGGACTCTGCTGGGGGCACCTGATGTAAGGACGGACTCTGTTGGGGGCACCTAATGCAAGGACAAACTCTGCTGGGGGCACCTGATGCAAGGACGGACTCTGCTGGGGGCACCTAATGCAAGGACGCACTCTGCTGGGGGCACCTGATGCAAGAAAAGACTCTGCTGGAGGCACCTGATGCAAGGTTCCACCTACATGCAAAAAAGTGGCCCTAAAATGTTTAAATCTATACTATGGAAGCATGCATGTCTGCATGCATGTCTGCATGGCATAGTTAAACAGAGGGCCCAAGCCTGTGGCCTGAGCAGCACAAAAGCTGAAAAAAAAGGTACAGTGTTTGTACAGGAACTCTGTTATATGGTCAAGAGGGCTGAAGCCTAAAGCCTGAGCAGCGGTGCCAGGATGCTCAAAATTTTCCGTGTGTGATTATTACTGTGAAGTTGAAACCCCTGCGAGGGTAATATTGGATGGACTTGTTTTTCTTTTCCTTCAATAAAAATGGGCCAAAAAGCCCTTAAACTGCATACCTGGCGTGGACTCAGCTCACTGGATAGCTCTAAGCTAAAGAACCCCCAATATTACAAGTGGTGCTCGGATGCAGGCATAACTGAAGATCCTCGCATATACCAGTGAGCTATTGCCAGAAACTGCCTGTGCTCTGCAGTGTGTACAGCAGGTGGTGTACCTGGAAGGGAGAGGCCCCTTAAAGAGACAGTGCTCCTGTTGTTGATCTGTGCAGTGGAGTGACTGCGAGTATGGAGAGCAGTTAAACCATCAACTGTTGTGAAAAGTGTGAAAGTGACACAGCTTGAGACAGGGTCCAATGGAGGGAAGCCTGTGTTATGTGCCAGAAGAGAGGCTGACCAAAAGCTGGGACCAAGAGTGGTTGCACATAGCAACACAGAGGAGGCCAGCCGGGTTGTCTGTGTACCATGTAGTGTGTCTAACAAGGATCATGGCAAGTGGCTTCACAAGGAGCCAATACAGTGTGTTTGAGAGAGCCAGTAAAGTTCTGCTGGGAGAGTGCGGTCTCCCATGGCGCCAAGAGTGAAGGTTGTGCCTGGAAGGAGGAGATGCAGTGAAGATTTGGCTCAGTGTCCCCACAAAGAGGCCTGTGCATTTCTGCCAGCTGGGAATCCCCAGGAGAGAAGCGCCCGGGGAAAAAGTTGTCCACTACCATGCCTGGAATGTGGCCAGCTGGGGCACGGCATATTTTCTTGCCCTAGGTTCTGGAATTTAGCAGGAGATAATATTGCTGAGCAAAAGTTTGTGTCTGCAGGCCCAGATTACTGTGCAAATATGTTTGCAGTCACCCCTGGCAACAAGGAGGAGTTTCCTGTTTTGTCAGCAGGGGGTGCTAAACAGTTGGAGATGACTGTTGTAATTTTATCCTGTGGCCACCAGGGAGAGTGGGCCAGTGAAAGTGCAGCAGAGGACTGGTTCGCGAGACATCGTACTCAAATGAAGATGGTGACCCCTCCTACTGCGGTGGGTAAGACTGTCGTTGATAAAGCTGGAATTGCTGAGTTCATGTTGACTGGTTATGAGACTGTCCATGATGATGGGAGAGTGACCCCAGTTAGTGGGGCCACTAAATGTGCTCTTGAAAGTGACTTTACCCCGTACAGTGGGGAGGCAGGGGTTAAAGTCAGGCTTGCATCTGTGCATGCTTCTCAAGAGGGGAATAGTGAAGTGTCTGTCTGTCAGTCCCAAGTTGGCAGTGGGCTAGGACAGCCTGCAAAAGCTTAGAATGCTGTAAATGTTACATAGTTACATAGTAGGTGAGGTTGAAAAAAGACACAAGTCCATCAAGTCCAACCTATGTGTGTGATAATGTGTCAGTATTACATTACATATCCCTGTATATCGCGGTCATTCAGGTGATTATCTAATAGTTTCTTGAAGCTATCAATGCTCCCCGCTGAGACCACCGCCTGTGGAAGGGAATTCCACATCCTTACCGTTCTTACAGTAAAGAACCCTCTACGTAGTTTAAGGTTAAACCTCTTTTCTTCTAATTGTAATGAGTGGCCACGAGTCTTATTAAACTCTCTTCTGCGAAAAAGTTTTATCCCTATTGTGGGGTCACCAGTACAGTATTTGTAAATTGAAATCATATCCCCTCTCAAGCGTCTCTTCTCCAGAGAGAATAAGTTCAGTGCTTGCAACCTTTCCTCATAACTAAGATCCTCCAGACCCTTTATTAGCTTTGTTGCCCTTCTTTGTACTCGCTCCATTTCCAGTACGTCCCTCCTGAGGACTGGTGCCCAGAACTGGACAGCATACTCCAGGTGCGGCCGGACCAGAGTCTCGTAGAGCGGGAGAATTATCGTTTTATCTCTGCAGTTGATCCCCCTTTTAATGCATGCCAATATTCTGTTTGCTTTATTAGCAGCAGCTTGGCATTGCATGCCATTGCTGAGCCTATAATCCACTAGGACCCCCAGGTCCTTTTCCATCCTAGATTCCCCCAGAGGTTCTCCCCCCAGTGTATAGATTGCATTCATATTTTTGCCACCCAAATGCATTATTTTACATTTTTCTACATTGAACCTCATTTGCCATGTAGTCGCCCACCCCGTTAATTTGTTCAGGTCTTTTTGCAAGATTTCCACATCCTGCAGAGAAGTTATTGCCCTGCTTAGCTTAGTATCGTCTGCAAATACAGAGATTGAACTCTTTATCCCATCCTCCAGGTCGTTTATGAACAAATTAAATAGGATTGGTCCCAGCACAGAACCCTGGGGAACCCCACTACCCACCCCTGACCATTCTGAGTACTCCCCATTTATCACCACCCTCTGAACACGCCCTTGTAGCCAGTTTTCAATCCATGTACTCACCCTATGGTCCATGCCAACGCACCTTATTTTGTATAGTAAACGTTTATGGGGAACTGTGTCAAATGCTTTTGCAAAATCCAGATACACCACGTCTACGGGCCTTCCTTTATCTAGATGGCAACTCACCTCCTCATTGAAGGTTAATAGATTGGTTTGGCAAGAACGATTCTTCATGAATCCATGCTGATTACTGCTAATGTTGATGTTAATGAAATGTTTGCTGCTGTTGGGAAAACCCCCAGGTTCTTACAGAGTAAAAGCTGTGGTTAAAGATGGGCCATTGCGAGCGCGTGGCCGGCAGCCTGAGGAGATGGCCGCACTGTGACCAAGCTCTTCACAGGATCTGACAGGCAACACACGGCAACAGCGGGACCCTGAAATAGCCACCCGACACAAGGTGGAAAGCCAGAGAGGCAGGGGAGGCATGAGGGGGAAGAGGAAGGAGTGTGAGGCACCCCGTAGGCTAATAGATTTTTACAGCCTAGCGGGAGCTCATACTCCACAAGATGGCGCCCGCATGCCGGGTCTCTCACATAGCAGAACAGGGACAGATGATGCAGCGCAGATTACTTCACATCAGCACGACCCTTCATCTGCTAACACTGGAAGCCGCTCTCCCCAATCCACGTTTAACAGCCCTGTAAAGCAGAGAAGGAAGCTGACAGAGAAGGGAGACATAGTAAATGATGCCCCCCTAGATAAGGTCAGCTTTATGCTTTCCCCACAGTGAACCAGCCTATCTTGGACTCTGCTTTGAAAGACATGCTAATTACCCTCCGTGGAGCACTGCAGCATGATATGGCTAATTTTATGAGGCAAACAAACCTGGGACACAGCAGCTATTGAGGATAGAGTGGATCAATTGGAGAACAAAATGAGTGACTATGCCCTAGCACACAATGAAGCAGTCGATGCCCATGAAGATCTAACAGAAGAAATCCGTAACCTGATAGCAGAACTGCTCCCAGCGACTAAATCCCACGAATTGGCGATAGATAGGGCTCATCACCTGCCAAAGCCATCCTACCTACCTGAACGTGTACCAAGAGATGTAATAGCTAGGATCCATTCTTTCCATATTAAGGACCAGCTCATGTACTTCTCCCACAAACGCGACTCCTTACCGGAACCTTATTCTGGAATATCGCTATATATATATATATATATATATATATATATATATATATATATATATATATCTGTCACAGGCAACTATTCAAGCCCACAAAAATCTCCTCACCTTTACCAAAATCTTGAGGAATAACAATATTATCTACAAATGGAAATTCCCGACAAAGCTGTCCATTGAAAAGAACAACAAAACCTGGCTAGTAACCACCCTAGCCAAAGGTCTGGAGTTGGTGAAATCTTGGGGTCTCCTTCCACAAGATGAAGATGACATTTTGGACCCAGCAACGCATTTCTTGACTGTTCAGATTAGTGCTAATCTGATTTCCACACAACAGCAGCCCCTGAGTACCTGCCATCATATTGCATACTAAGATCATGCTCGGTTGGACATTTTACCCCCCTTTGGATATGTGTACAGGAGACCTCTGTACCCAACATACTCCCTCTCATCATAGAGTATGGAACTACAACAATACAAGTTTCCAATTCCTTTTTCTCGCTTTGTTTATTTTAGTTCACATTACCACATTTGCTTTACCTCATGCCTGCAACATATGCATACAGAAGAAAAATCGTTCGCCTGCATTACAACTATCTTCATGGTACTTAAGTTATTATCGTTGAACACGAAAGGTCTTAATAGCCCTTACACCATCTCTTCCCCCAAATTTACCAAGCTAATTTCAAGAAAAAGAAAAGAGGAGTTATGATAGCAATAAAAGATTCACTATCTTTCAAGTTACATACTTCGGTGACAGATGAAGAAGGTGGATATATAATCCTGGTTGCAGAATTCAATGGATTACTATACACCCTCGTCAATATCTACGCTCCCAACAAGCACCAAATACGGTTCATCAGACGGATCTTGGCCATAGCTCACTTAATCCAAAAAGGCCACCTTTTACTTTGCAGTGATTTCAACATTCCCATGGACCCCGATATTGACACCACCACCAGAAATTTGGCGAGGAAACCCGGACTTAAACAATTCCTGATGCAGGAGGATTTACATGACCCATGGCGCTATCATCATATCACAGAAAGAGACTATACTTTTTTCTCCCATCCCCATAACACATACTCTAGAATTGACTGCTTTATTACAGATAGAACTCTTCTCCATAAGGTAACAGGGACACATATTTATAACATCACATGGTCCGACCATGCCCCTATTTCGCTTGAAATCGCAGAGGAGGGCACTGGTAAACATACGCCGCTATGGAGAAATAACACTTACATATTGCCTCACCCAGAATGTGTTAGGGAGTTGGGAACACAATTGGAGGAATTCTTCTTATTCAACTCAGAATCCTCTAGTAGTATCTTCAATCTCTGGTGTACGCATAAGGCCTTTGTTAGGGGAGTGCTAATTCAGATGGCCTCCAGGGAAAGGAAAAAGAGGAATTTACAAATTTCCACTCTTGTGGCTGATATAGCCTCTGTGGAAGCTCAACACAAACAATCTCCCCATCATACATTACTGTCCCACCTTGTAATCCTTAGAGAGGAACTTAGAATAGTTTTGATATCTGAACATAACAAATATATCAAGGGCCTCAAACTCACAGCCTACTCACAAAATAATAAAACAGGGAAAAGACTGGCCAAGCAATTAAAACAAAAAAGAGTTAGGGAAAAAATTACCCGACTGTGTCACCACAAAACAGGTAAATACGTCGACCCTTCAGATGTAGCCCAAACATTCAGGGATTATTATGCAGCATTGTACAATCTAAAAGAAGATCATGACACCCCTCAACCCAACACTGAGGTAATATCCAAGTTCCTAAAAAAAATACATTTACTTGTACTTGATGATGCCTCACTGAACCACCTTAACCGCCCTATAGAAAGGCAAGAAGTTATAAATGTTATTACATCTCTTCCGCTGGGTAAATCACCGGGAATGGATGGACTCTCCTCAGAATACTATAGAGTCCTTAATCCAATTTTAAACCCTTATTTGGTTGAACTATACAACCAAGCTGTCCTCACAGGTAACTTCCCGAAGGAAATGTTAGAAGCTGTTATTGTGACTCTCCCCAAACCTGGAAAAGAGCCAGGCCACCCACAAAATTTCAGACCCATATCGCTTCTAAATTCTGATTTAAAATATACTCCAAACTAACAAATGTGGAAGAGGAAATGTGGCACTTTTTTGAGAAATTGAAAATAACCCCCTTATCAAAAGAAGACAGGGAAATGTTAGATGCCCCATTGACACTCAAAGAGTTGCAAAGAGTGGTAGCAGACACGGCGAACCAAAAAGCACCGGGCCCTGATGGGTTACCCATAGAAATATTTAAAAAGTATGGGGAAGTTTTACTTCCTATACTTTTGGAGGTGTTTAATGGAGCTATGGAGGACAGGAAATTACCCATATCCATGACAGAAGCTATTATAAATCTTTTGCTTAAAGAGGGGAAAAATGATGTGACCTCATATAGGCCTATATCGCTGTTATGTTCAGATGTGAAGATCCTGGCAAAAGCTTTGGCAACAAGGCTGAATAAAATAATTTCTAAAGTAATACACTCAGACCAAACCAGGTTTATCCCGGACAGATCGACAAGTACGAACATAAGACGAGTTTATTTAAATATGCAACTACCAATAGAGAACAGTGGTAAGAGAGCCGTCCTCTCATTAGATGCAGCTAAAGCATTTGATTGTCTGAAGTGGCATTATATGTGGAAGTTACTAGCCGAATTTCAATTTGGACCTAACTTTGTCCACTGGCTGAGTCTATTATACGATAGCCCAAGGGCCAAGGTTAGAGTCAATGGTGAGTGTTAAGAGTGGTTTCAATTGAGAAGGGGAACGAGACAGGGGTGTCCTTTGTCGCCCCTGCTCTTTGCCCTGGCAATGGAGCCATTAGCTACTGTTTTGAGGTCTGCCCAAGGGATGCAGGGTTTTAAAAGAAGGAGGGGGGAGGAGAAAGTCGCTATGTATGCGGACGACATTTTGCTGTTTTTGGGAGATACACAGGCTTCCTTGAAGACAGCTATGGGTATAGTTGAGGAATTTGGTTGTTTCTCTGGATTAACAATTAATTAGGAAAAATCTGTAATTTTGCCAATAGACCCTCTCACAGAGCCACTTCCACATCAAATATCCCAAATTAAAGTAGTAAGTCAAATGAAATATCTGGGTATTACTATAACAAGAGATCCAGGGCAGTATATAACTGGAAACCTGGTTCCACTTATGAAAAAATTAAAACAGAAATGTCGGGTGTGGGGCCGATTGCCTCTCTCGGTCGCCGGGCGCTGCAATTTAATTAAGATGCTTTGGTTGCCACAAATTTTATATATATTACATAACTCTCCAGTGTGGATTCCTAAGCATTGGTTTAAAAAAATGGACAGTGTGTTCAGAGAGTTAATTTGGAAAAGCGGGGTGGCAAGAATTGGCTTGCAGACAATGCGGCGGCCGGGAGAGAGGGGTGGTATGGGAGTGCCGGACCCAAGATGCTACTTCCTAGCATCCCAAATGCAATATGTGGGAGGCAGCAATAGGCCAGGGCACAGGGTAGCAGGGTGTAATGTACTATTGAATGACACTAGCCATGATACAATAGTAGAGGCGATGGAGGCAGACTCCTTTGGCACCAAGTGTCCTACCACTCAGATGATGGTCAAAAGCTGGGTATATGTCAAGAAAATACTGGGTTATACTGGCTTCTCAGAGTTCTCCCCATTATGGGATAATGATAATTTAAATGAACTTAAAAAAATGGGGATTATTGAAGAATGGGACCATCAGGGTATTCATTGTTTGGCACAACTATATAAGACTGGGAGACTATATGCGATTTCTAATCGGTCATTTTACAGGTACCTGCAAATTAGGCATGCCTTAGAGGCACAATTAAGTGGGAAGGAACCAGAGTGGTGTGAAATGGCCTCTCTGGAGAGGCTGTTTAATGCCAACTCTACAAAGGGACTAATCTCTGATATATATGGAAGCTTGATTGTGTCGAGTAAGGAGGGAATGGTGGAAAATAAAAACAGGATTAAATGGGAGGGAGATGTTGGGCCATTGTCGGATAGTCAATGAGAGTATGCTCTGGCATTAGGGCCCAGGATCTCCCTCTCTTCCTCACAGATAGTTTCTCATCTCTACTTGTTATACAGGACATATTATACACCATTGAAGTTGTTTAGGTTTAGAAAGAAGCCTGATGCGAAGTGCCAAAGATGTGGAGTGGGGAGAGGGGATTTGGTACATATGTTCTGGCGATGGCGTTTCCTGGCGATGCCCCAGGCTATATAGATATTGGAGGGGTATTGTGGATAAAATAAACTCCGTGTTTGGGACATCGCTGGGCATGGAGGTTAGAACGTGCTTAATGGGCTTGATGGAGGAAAAATGGATTTTAAGGGATACACAGACCGCAATAATTAGATGTTTGTTTCAGGGCAAAAAACTTATTGCACAGAAATGGCAGAGAAAATATCCCCCGATGGTAGCAGAATGGGTGAATGAAGTAAGGGAGGTGATTAGTAGAGAGAAATATATTTATAAGAAGAGGGGTAATTACAAGAAATTTGAAAAAATATGGAAATTATGGTTGAATTTGGATGAGGTCAGAGTGGAAAATGGGTAGGATAATTGTGGAAGTGGGGGGGATGGAGGGTGGGTGGGTGTGTGTGTGGAAGGGGGAGGGGTGTGGGGAGTTGGGGGGGGTATAGTGAGAGAAGAGGTGGGGGGAAGGGGGGGAGGGTAGGGGAATGGGGGATTAAATAAAGAAGAAGGGAAGAATAGGAAAAGATAGAATATTCTGTTTACGGATGCTTTGGCCTTGTGTATAAATCACGTAAATATAATGTCTGGATAGATGATGGCATTTTTTTTTTTTAATGAAGCTTTTCAATAAAAAAGATTTAAACAGAAAATATACTCCAAACTGCTTGCTAACAGACTCTTGGATTTAACTCCACTCCTACTAGGACCAGAGCAAGTAGGGTTTGTGAGGGGGAGGCACGAAGAATGATCAACCTAATACACCACGCTGAGACTTGTCGAGTGCCTTCTCTTCTCCTTGCTTTGGAGGCGGAAAAGGCTTTCGACAGAGTTCATTGGGAATATCTGTCGCAAGTGCTAGCTAAATTTGGGCTGTCTGGGTCCATATTTTCCGCTATTATGACATTATACAAAAATCCTTCAGCGAGAGTATATGTCGACGGTACCCTGTCTGCATCATTCGATCTTTCAAATGGAACAAGGCAGGGGTGCCCCCTCTCTCCAATTATATTCTCCCTTGCCATCGAACCCTTTGCTGAAGCCATCAGGAGTGATCCTCTGATTCAGGGCCTGCGAGTAGGCCGCAATGAACACAAAATAGGCCTGTTCGCAGACAATATAATTTTGTCTCTTGCAAATTCCCTCAACTCCCTACATAGAACCCAGCAACTAATTGAGGAATTTGGGAAAGCCTCCTACTACAAGATCAATTCTAATAAGTGTCAAATACTGGCCATGGGATTGTCTCAATGCCAAATAAATCAAATGAAAAGTGAGTTCTCATATACAGTGGGGATGGAAAGTATTCAGAACCCCTTACATTTTTCACTCTTTGTTATATTGCAGCCATTTGCTAAAATCATTTAAGTTCATTTTTTTTTCCTCATTAATGTACACACAGCACCCCATATTGACAGAAAAACACAGAATTGTTGACATTTTTGCAGATTTATTAAAAAAGAAAAACTGAAATATCACATGGTCCTAAGTATTCAGACCCATTGCTGTGACACCCATTTATTTAACTCAGGTGCTGTCCATTTCTTCTGATCATCCTTGAGATGGTTCTACACCTTCATTTGAGTCCAGCTGTATTTGATTATACTGATTGGACTCGATTAGGAAAGCCACACACCTGTCTATATAAGACCTTACAGCTCACAGTGCATGTCAGAGCAAATGAGAATCATGAGGTCAAAGGAACTGCCTGAAGAGCTCAGAGACAGAATTGTGGCAAGGCACAGATCTGGCCAAGGTTACAAAAACATTTCTGCTGCATTTAAGGTTCCCAGTGACCTCCATAATTCTTAAATGGAAGACATTTGGGATGACCAGAACCCATCTTAAAGCTAGCCCTCCGGCCAAATTGAGCTGTCGGGGGAGAAGAGCCTTGGTGAGAGAGATAAAGAAGAACCCAAAGATCACTGTGGCTAAGCTCCGGAGATGCAGTCAGGAGATGGGAGAAAGTTGTAGAAAGTCAACCATCACTGCAGCCCTCCACCAGTCGGGGCTTTATGGCAAAGTGACCCGACGGAAGCCTCTCCTCAGTGCAAGACACATGAAAGCCCGCATGGAGTTTGCTAAAAAAAACACCTGAAGGACTCCAAGATGGTGAGAAATAAGATGCTCTGGTCTGATGAGACCAAGATAGAACTTTTTGGCCTTAATTCTAAGCGGTATGTGTGGAGAAAACCAGGCACTGCTCATCACCTGTCCAATACAGTCCCAACAGTGAAGCATGATGGTGGCAGCATCATGCTGTGGGGGTGTTTTTCAGCTGCAGGGACAGGACGACTGCTTGTAATCAAGGGAAAGATGAATGCGGCCAAGTACAGGGACATCCTGGACGAAAACCTTCTCAAGAGTGCTCAGGACCTCAGACTGGGCCGAAGGTTTACCTTCCAACAAGACAATGACCCTAAGCACACAGATAAAATAATGAAGAAGTGGCTTCACAACAACTCCGTGACTGTTCTTGAATGGCCCAGCCAGAGCCCTGACTTAAAGAGGGAGTCCACCTGAAAAAAAATGATTAAAAGCCAGCAGCTACAAATACTGCAGCTGCTGACTTTTAATAAACAGATACTTACCTGTCCTGGAGTCCAGCGATGTTGGCAGCCGAAGCCGAGCAATAGCTCAACTCTCGGCTGCTGCCACTGCCATTCTCGGTGAAGGAATAAGGAAGTGAAGCGTTGCGGCTTCACTTCCCGGTTCCCTTCTGCGCATCCTAAGTGGTCCACGCTATCTCCTGGGACCTGTGTTTTCCCAGGAGACAGCGGGGGGTGCGGGAGGGGGTGTGAATCCCGCGGGAGTCTATTCCTGGAAGTGGGTGCAGATACCTGTCTAATACAGGTATCTGCATCCCCCTCCCCCTTGAAAGATTCCAATTGTGGCACCGGAGGGGGATCAGATGAGCAGAAGTTCCACTTTTGGGTGGAACTCCGCTTTAAACCCAATTGAGCATCTCTGGAGAGACTTAAAAATGGCTGTCCACCAACGTTTACCATCCAACCTGACAGAACTGGAGAGGATCTGCAAGGAGGAATGGCAGAGAATCCCCAAATCCAGGTGTGAAAAACTTGTTGCATCTCTCCCAAAAAGACTCATGGCTGTATTAGATCAAAAGGGTGCTTCTACTAAATACTGAGCAAAGGGTCTGAATACTTAGGACCATGTGATATTTCAGTTTTTCTTTTTTTTAAAAATCTGCAAAAATGTCAACAATTCTGTGTTTTTCTGTCAATATGGGGTGCTGTGTGTACATTAATGAAAAAGAATTAACTTAAATGATTTTAGCAAATGGCTGCAATATAACAAAGAGTGAAAAATTTAAGGGGGTCTGAATACTTTCCTTCCCCACTGTACATGGGGGAGCTAAATCAATCACATATTTAGGCATCCAGCTTACTTATCCCACTGGCCTGCTTTATGAAACCAACTTTAATCCTCTATTGTCCAACATCTCTGAAGATAGGAAACAGATGAGTAAGTCTCAAATGTCTTGGGTGGGAAGAACAGCTGCCTTTAAAATGCAGGTACTCCCCAAGATACTCTACCTGTTTAGAACACTCCCAATCCCTATTCCTATCACATTCTTCACAAAATGCAACTCCCTCTTAAGGAACTTTATTTGGCAAGGTAAAAATCTGAGAATTGCCCTTTCATCACTACAATTGATGAGAGCGAACGGTGGTATTGGTTTACCAGATTTGCAGGGCTACTATAATGTGTTCTTAGTAGACCAAGCTAAAAATTGGCTAAAACCAACTGAGGACATACTATGGGTTGACATGGAATTAAGCTTTATGAAACATCAGGTTGCCCTTGCAATTTTATCAGCTTCTCTTATGTCCCCCCAAGTACTCTCTTTTGTTCGCCACCCCACAATTGTAGCCACTTTGAAAGCATGGCATACTTTACTCTCCCGCAAAAAGTACACAGAAAATACATACAAATTAAATATCCTGGTTAAAACACACGAATGGCTAATTAAAGACTTTGCTGCGAGAGACTGCCTTAAACAAGGTATAAACTTCACAAATACCTTACACCTCAGAAGCCTACCTACTGATACCTATAGGTCAATGCAGATTAGACACTATCACTCAACTATCAAATGTATGGAATGCATAGAAATTCCAAGCTCTATTTGGGATTTCCTCCAAGGGAAGTCGAACAAGTCGACACGTGGAATTTCTTTCTTCTATAACTCACTATCAGGCCCCTTATTATTAACTAAAACTCCAGACATGTACAAATGGGAAAAAGATATGCAGAAATAATTCTCCCTACAACAATGGCTGAAAGCTATACAAATGAGCTTTAGTATGACTGCTTGTGTGGAACATTGGGAAAATTTTCAAAAAATATATCATAGGTGGTATTTGACACCGTACAGACTGTCAAAAACATTTAAGGATTCCTCGAAATATTGTTGGAGAAATTGTAACTATATAGGGAACATATTCCATGTTCTATGGAACTGCCCTCACATAGTGTCCTTCTGGGAAATTATAGCTAGAATCATCAGCGAAATCACAGGCCAGTACAAATCACTCACCCCGGATCTAGCACTATTGAACATAGGCCTAGATTCCTACCCTTTCACAGTTAAAACAGTGATCGCTCATGTATTATTCGCAGCCAGGATGGCTTTAGCGAGTAAAGGGAAAACTTCTGACCTACCAACTAGAAGAGAAATATGCACGAGGATCAATATACAATGTCAATACGAAAAATTACTGGCATTCAAAAACTTAAAGCACCCCAAATTAAAATAAAATGGCAAGCTTGGTTCCTTCACCCAGAAGCAGCTAAAGACCTAACACCTTAATACTATAGTAGTTGCAGCTAAATATTGGTATCACAACTCATATACTGAATACTGTTATACTTAAGTGAAAAGCATTGGTAACAATTTTTTTTTCTTTATTCCCTCCCTTTGTTCAGATTCTGTTGTTAGTGTTCCACATACTTATATTTTCACCTTTATGCTCACATTACAGAATCCAGCCTTAGAGCAATATGTTATGTTTCTGTATTCTGAAGTTGGCTATCCCACTCACAGTTTGATGGAGGAAAAATGGATTTTAAGGGATACACAGACCGCAATAATTAGATGTTTGTTTCAGGGCAAAAAACTTATTGCACAGAAATGGCAGAGAAAATATCCCCCGATGGTAGCAGAATGGGTGAATGAAGTAAGGGAGGTGATTAGTAGAGAGAAATATATTTATAAGAAGAGGGGTAATTACAAGAAATTTGAAAAAATATGGAAATTATGGTTGAATTTGGATGAGGTCAGAGTGGAAAATGGGTAGGATAATTGTGGAAGTGGGGGGGATGGAGGGTGGGTGGGTGTGTGTGTGGAAGGGGGAGGGGTGTGGGGAGTTGGGGGGGGTATAGTGAGAGAAGAGGTGGGGGGAAGGGGGGGAGGGTAGGGGAATGGGGGATTAAATAAAGAAGAAGGGAAGAATAGGAAAAGATAGGATATTCTGTTTACGGATGCTTTGGCCTTGTGTATAAATCACGTAAATATAATGTCTGGATAGATGATGGCATTTTTTTTTTTAATGAAGCTTTTCAATAAAAAAGATTTAAACAGAAAATATACTCCAAACTGCTTGCTAACAGACTCTTGGATTTAACTCCACTCCTACTAGGACCAGAGCAAGTAGGGTTTGTGAGGGGGAGGCAGGCCCCAAATGGTACACGAAGAATGATCAACCTAATACACCACGCTGAGACTTGTCGAGTGCCTTCTCTTCTCCTTGCTTTGGAGGCGGAAAAGGCTTTCGACAGAGTTCATTGGGAATATCTGTCGCAAGTGCTAACTAAATTTGGGCTGTCTGGGTCCATATTTTCCGCTATTATGACATTATACAAAAATCCTTCAGCGAGAGTATATGTCGACGGTACCCTGTCTGCATCATTCGATCTTTCAAATGGAACAAGGCAGGGGTGCCCCCTCTCTCCAATTATATTCTCCCTTGCCATCGAACCCTTTGCTGAAGCCATCAGGAGTGATCCTCTGATTCAGGGCCTGCGAGTAGGCCGCAATGAACACAAAATAGGCCTGTTCGCAGACAATATAATTTTGTCTCTTGCAAATTCCCTCAACTCCCTACATAGAACCCAGCAACTAATTGAGGAATTTGGGAAAGCCTCCTACTACAAGATCAATTCTAATAAGTGTCAAATACTGGCCATGGGATTGTCTCAATGCCAAATAAATCAAATGAAAAGTGAGTTCTCATATACAGTGGGGATGGAAAGTATTCAGAACCCCTTACATTTTTCACTCTTTGTTATATTGCAGCCATTTGCTAAAATCATTTAAGTTCATTTTTTTTCCTCATTAATGTACACACAGCACCCCATATTGACAGAAAAACACAGAATTGTTGACATTTTTGCAGATTTATTAAAAAAGAAAAACTGAAATATCACATGGTCCTAAGTATTCAGACCCATTGCTGTGACACCCATTTATTTAACTCAGGTGCTGTCCATTTCTTCTGATCATCCTTGAGATGGTTCTACACCTTCATTTGAGTCCAGCTGTATTTGATTATACTGATTGGACTCGATTAGGAAAGCCACACACCTGTCTATATAAGACCTTACAGCTCACAGTGCATGTCAGAGCAAATGAGAATCATGAGGTCAAAGGAACTGCCTGAAGAGCTCAGAGACAGAATTGTGGCAAGGCACAGATCTGGCCAAGGTTACAAAAACATTTCTGCTGCATTTAAGGTTCCCAGTGACCTCCATAATTCTTAAATGGAAGACGTTTGGGATGACCAGAACCCATCTTAAAGCTAGCCCTCCGGCCAAATTGAGCTGTCGGGGGAGAAGAGCCTTGGTGAGAGAGATAAAGAAGAACCCAAAGATCACTGTGGCTAAGCTCCGGAGATGCAGTCAGGAGATGGGAGAAAGTTGTAGAAAGTCAACCATCACTGCAGCCCTCCACCAGTCGGGGCTTTATGGCAAAGTGACCCGACGGAAGCCTCTCCTCAGTGCAAGACACATGAAAGCCCGCATGGAGTTTGCTAAAAAAAACACCTGAAGGACTCCAAGATGGTGAGAAATAAGATGCTCTGGTCTGATGAGACCAAGATAGAACTTTTTGGCCTTAATTCTAAGCGGTATGTGTGGAGAAAACCAGGCACTGCTCATCACCTGTCCAATACAGTCCCAACAGTGAAGCATGATGGTGGCAGCATCATGCTGTGGGGGTGTTTTTCAGCTGCAGGGACAGGACGACTGCTTGTAATCAAGGGAAAGATGAATGCGGCCAAGTACAGGGACATCCTGGACGAAAACCTTCTCAAGAGTGCTCAGGACCTCAGACTGGGCCGAAGGTTTACCTTCCAACAAGACAATGACCCTAAGCACACAGATAAAATAACGAAGGAGTGGCTTCACAACAACTCCGTGACTGTTCTTGAATGGCCCAGCCAGAGCCCTGACTTAAAGAGGGAGTCCACCTGAAAAAAAATGATTAAAAGCCAGCAGCTACAAATACTGCAGCTGCTGACTTTTAATAAACAGATACTTACCTGTCCTGGAGTCCAGCAATGTTGGCAGCCAAAGCCGAGCAATAGCTCAACTCTCGGCTGCTGCCACTGCCATTCTCGGTGAAGGAATAAGGAAGTGAAGCGTTGCGGCTTCACTTCCCGGTTCCCTTCTGCGCATCCTAAGTGGTCCACGCTATCTCCTGGGACCTGTGTTTTCCCAGGAGACAGCGGGGGGTGCGGGAGGGGGTGTGAATCCCGCGGGAGTCTATTCCCGGAAGTGGGTGCAGATACCTGTCTAATACAGGTATCTGCATCCCCCTCCCCCTTGAAAGATTCCAATTGTGGCACCGGAGGGGGATCAGATGAGCAGAAGTTCCACTTTTGGGTGGAACTCCGCTTTAAACCCAATTGAGCATCTCTGGAGAGACTTAAAAATGGCTGTCCACCAACGTTTACCATCCAACCTGACAGAACTGGAGAGGATCTGCAAGGAGGAATGGCAGAGAATCCCCAAATCCAGGTGTGAAAAACTTGTTGCATCTCTCCCAAAAAGACTCATGGCTGTATTAGATCAAAAGGGTGCTTCTACTAAATACTGAGCAAAGGGTCTGAATACTTAGGACCATGTGATATTTCAGTTTTTCTTTTTTTTTAAAATCTGCAAAAATGTCAACAATTCTGTGTTTTTCTGTCAATATGGGGTGCTGTGTGTACATTAATGAAAAAGAATTAACTTAAATGATTTTAGCAAATGGCTGCAATATAACAAAGAGTGAAAAATTTAAGGGGGTCTGAATACTTTCCTTCCCCACTGTACATGGGGGAGCTAAATCAATCACATATTTAGGCATCCAGCTTACTTATCCCACTGGCCTGCTTTATGAAACCAACTTTAATCCTCTATTGTCCAACATCTCTGAAGATAGGAAACAGATGAGTAAGTCTCAAATGTCTTGGGTGGGAAGAACAGCTGCCTTTAAAATGCAGGTACTCCCCAAGATACTCTACCTGTTTAGAACACTCCCAATCCCTATTCCTATCACATTCTTCACAAAATGCAACTCCCTCTTAAGGAACTTTATTTGGCAAGGTAAAAATCTGAGAATTGCCCTTTCATCACTACAATTGATGAGAGCGAACGGTGGTATTGGTTTACCAGATTTGCAGGGCTACTATAATGTGTCCTTAGTAGACCAAGCTAAAAATTGGCTAAAACCAACTGAGGACATACTATGGGTTGACATGGAATTAAGCTTTATGAAACATCAGGTTGCCCTTGCAATTTTATCAGCTTCTCTTATGTCCCCCCAAGTACTCTCTTTTGTTCGCCACCCCACAATTGTAGCCACTTTGAAAGCATGGCATACTTTACTCTCCCGCAAAAAGTACACAGAAAATACATACAAATTAAATATCCTGGTTAAAACACACGAATGGCTAATTAAAGACTTTGCTGCGAGAGACTGCCTTAAACAAGGTATAAACTTCACAAATACCTTACACCTCAGAAGCCTACCTACTGATACTTATAGGTCAATGCAGATTAGACACTATCACTCAACTATCAAATGTATGGAATGCATAGAAATTCCAAGCTCTATTTGGGATTTCCTCCAAGGGAAGTCGAACAAGTCGACACGTGGAATTTCTTTCTTCTATAACTCACTATCAGGCCCCTTATTATTAACTAAAACTCCAGACATGTACAAATGGGAAAAAGATATGCAGAAATAATTCTCCCTACAACAATGGCTGAAAGCTATACAAATGAGCTTTAGTATGACTGCTTGTGTGGAACATTGGGAAAATTTTCAAAAAATATATCATAGGTGGTATTTGACACCGTACAGACTGTCAAAAACATTTAAGGATTCCTCGAAATATTGTTGGAGAAATTGTAACTATATAGGGAACATATTCCATGTTCTATGGAACTGCCCTCACATAGTGTCCTTCTGGGAAATTATAGCTAGAATCATCAGCGAAATCACAGGCCAGTACAAATCACTCACCCCGGATCTAGCACTATTGAACATAGGCCTAGATTCCTACCCTTTCACAGTTAAAACAGTGATCGCTCATGTATTATTCGCAGCCAGGATGGCTTTAGCGAGTAAAGGGAAAACTTCTGACCTACCAACTAGAAGAGAAATATGCACGAGGATCAATATACAATGTCAATACGAAAAATTACTGGCATTCAAAAACTTAAAGCACCCCAAATTAAAATAAAATGGCAAGCTTGGTTCCTTCACCCAGAAGCAGCTAAAGACCTAACACCTTAATACTATAGTAGTTGCAGCTAAATATTGGTATCACAACTCATATACTGAATACTGTTATACTTAAGTGAAAAGCATTGGTAACAATTTTTTTTTCTTTATTCCCTCCCTTTGTTCAGATTCTGTTGTTAGTGTTCCACATACTTATATTTTCACCTTTATGCTCACATTACAGAATCCAGCCTTAGAGCAATATGTTATGTTTCTGTATTCTGAAGTTGGCTATCCCACTCACAGTTTGATGGAGGAAAAATGGATTTTAAGGGATACACAGACCGCAATAATTAGATGTTTGTTTCAGGGCAAAAAACTTATTGCACAGAAATGGCAGAGAAAATATCCCCCGATGGTAGCAGAATGGGTGAATGAAGTAAGGGAGGTGATTAGTAGAGAGAAATATATTTATAAGAAGAGGGGTAATTACAAGAAATTTGAAAAAATATGGAAATTATGGTTGAATTTGGATGAGGTCAGAGTGGAAAATGGGTAGGATAATTGTGGAAGTGGGGGGGATGGAGGGTGGGTGGGTGTGTGTGTGGAAGGGGGAGGGGTGTGGGGAGTTGGGGGGGGTATAGTGAGAGAAGAGGTGGGGGGAAGGGGGGGAGGGTAGGGGAATGGGGGATTAAATAAAGAAGAAGGGAAGAATAGGAAAAGATAGAATATTCTGTTTACGGATGCTTTGGCCTTGTGTATAAATCACGTAAATATAATGTCTGGATAGATGATGGCATTTTTTTTTTTAATGAAGCTTTTCAATAAAAAAGATTTAAACAGAAAATATACTCCAAACTGCTTGCTAACAGACTCTTGGATTTAACTCCACTCCTACTAGGACCAGAGCAAGTAGGGTTTGTGAGGGGGAGGCAGGCCCCAAATGGTACACGAAGAATGATCAACCTAATACACCACGCTGAGACTTGTCGAGTGCCTTCTCTTCTCCTTGCTTTGGAGGCGGAAAAGGCTTTCGACAGAGTTCATTGGGAATATCTGTCGCAAGTGCTAGCTAAATTTGGGCTGTCTGGGTCCATATTTTCCGCTATTATGACATTATACAAAAATCCTTCAGCGAGAGTATATGTCGACGGTACCCTGTCTGCATCATTCGATCTTTCAAATGGAACAAGGCAGGGGTGCCCCCTCTCTCCAATTATATTCTCCCTTGCCATCGAACCCTTTGCTGAAGCCATCAGGAGTGATCCTCTGATTCAGGGCCTGCGAGTAGGCCGCAATGAACACAAAATAGGCCTGTTCGCAGACAATATAATTTTGTCTCTTGCAAATTCCCTCAACTTCCTACATAGAACCCAGCAACTAATTGAGGAATTTGGGAAAGCCTCCTACTACAAGATCAATTCTAATAAGTGTCAAATACTGGCCATGGGATTGTCTCAATGCCAAATAAATCAAATGAAAAGTGAGTTCTCATATACAGTGGGGATGGAAAGTATTCAGAACCCCTTACATTTTTCACTCTTTGTTATATTGCAGCCATTTGCTAAAATCATTTAAGTTCATTTTTTTTTCCTCATTAATGTACACACAGCACCCCATATTGACAGAAAAACACAGAATTGTTGACATTTTTGCAGATTTATTAAAAAAGAAAAACTGAAATATCACATGGTCCTAAGTATTCAGACCCATTGCTGTGACACCCATTTATTTAACTCAGGTGCTGTCCATTTCTTCTGATCATCCTTGAGATGGTTCTACACCTTCATTTGAGTCCAGCTGTATTTGATTATACTGATTGGACTCGATTAGGAAAGCCACACACCTGTCTATATAAGACCTTACAGCTCACAGTGCATGTCAGAGCAAATGAGAATCATGAGGTCAAAGGAACTGCCTGAAGAGCTCAGAGACAGAATTGTGGCAAGGCACAGATCTGGCCAAGGTTACAAAAACATTTCTGCTGCATTTAAGGTTCCCAGTGACCTCCATAATTCTTAAATGGAAGACGTTTGGGATGACCAGAACCCATCTTAAAGCTAGCCCTCCGGCCAAATTGAGCTGTCGGGGGAGAAGAGCCTTGGTGAGAGAGATAAAGAAGAACCCAAAGATCACTGTGGCTAAGCTCCGGAGATGCAGTCAGGAGATGGGAGAAAGTTGTAGAAAGTCAACCATCACTGCAGCCCTCCACCAGTCGGGGCTTTATGGCAAAGTGACCCGACGGAAGCCTCTCCTCAGTGCAAGACACATGAAAGCCCGCATGGAGTTTGCTAAAAAAAACACCTGAAGGACTCCAAGATGGTGAGAAATAAGATGCTCTGGTCTGATGAGACCAAGATAGAACTTTTTGGCCTTAATTCTAAGCGGTATGTGTGGAGAAAACCAGGCACTGCTCATCACCTGTCCAATACAGTCCCAACAGTGAAGCATGATGGTGGCAGCATCATGCTGTGGGGGTGTTTTTCAGCTGCAGGGACAGGACGACTGCTTGTAATCAAGGGAAAGATGAATGCGGCCAAGTACAGGGACATCCTGGACGAAAACCTTCTCAAGAGTGCTCAGGACCTCAGACTGGGCCGAAGGTTTACCTTCCAACAAGACAATGACCCTAAGCACACAGATAAAATAATGAAGAAGTGGCTTCACAACAACTCCGTGACTGTTCTTGAATGGCCCAGCCAGAGCCCTGACTTAAAGAGGGAGTCCACCTGAAAAAAAATGATTAAAAGCCAGCAGCTACAAATACTGCAGCTGCTGACTTTTAATAAACAGATACTTACCTGTCCTGGAGTCCAGCGATGTTGGCAGCCGAAGCCGAGCAATAGCTCAACTCTCGGCTGCTGCCACTGCCATTCTCGGTGAAGGAATAAGGAAGTGAAGCGTTGCGGCTTCACTTCCCGGTTCCCTTCTGCGCATCCTAAGTGGTCCACGCTATCTCCTGGGACCTGTGTTTTCCCAGGAGACAGCGGGGGGTGCGGGAGGGGGTGTGAATCCCGCGGGAGTCTATTCCTGGAAGTGGGTGCAGATACCTGTCTAATACAGGTATCTGCATCCCCCTCCCCCTTGAAAGATTCCAATTGTGGCACCGGAGGGGGATCAGATGAGCAGAAGTTCCACTTTTGGGTGGAACTCCGCTTTAAACCCAATTGAGCATCTCTGGAGAGACTTAAAAATGGCTGTCCACCAACGTTTACCATCCAACCTGACAGAACTGGAGAGGATCTGCAAGGAGGAATGGCAGAGAATCCCCAAATCCAGGTGTGAAAAACTTGTTGCATCTCTCCCAAAAAGACTCATGGCTGTATTAGATCAAAAGGGTGCTTCTACTAAATACTGAGCAAAGGGTCTGAATACTTAGGACCATGTGATATTTCAGTTTTTCTTTTTTTTAAAAATCTGCAAAAATGTCAACAATTCTGTGTTTTTCTGTCAATATGGGGTGCTGTGTGTACATTAATGAAAAAGAATTAACTTAAATGATTTTAGCAAATGGCTGCAATATAACAAAGAGTGAAAAATTTAAGGGGGTCTGAATACTTTCCTTCCCCACTGTACATGGGGGAGCTAAATCAATCACATATTTAGGCATCCAGCTTACTTATCCCACTGGCCTGCTTTATGAAACCAACTTTAATCCTCTATTGTCCAACATCTCTGAAGATAGGAAACAGATGAGTAAGTCTCAAATGTCTTGGGTGGGAAGAACAGCTGCCTTTAAAATGCAGGTACTCCCCAAGATACTCTACCTGTTTAGAACACTCCCAATCCCTATTCCTATCACATTCTTCACAAAATGCAACTCCCTCTTAAGGAACTTTATTTGGCAAGGTAAAAATCTGAGAATTGCCCTTTCATCACTACAATTGATGAGAGCGAACGGTGGTATTGGTTTACCAGATTTGCAGGGCTACTATAATGTGTCCTTAGTAGACCAAGCTAAAAATTGGCTAAAACCAACTGAGGACATACTATGGGTTGACATGGAATTAAGCTTTATGAAACATCAGGTTGCCCTTGCAATTTTATCAGCTTCTCTTATGTCCCCCCAAGTACTCTCTTTTGTTCGCCACCCCACAATTGTAGCCACTTTGAAAGCATGGCATACTTTACTCTCCCGCAAAAAGTACACAGAAAATACATACAAATTAAATATCCTGGTTAAAACACACGAATGGCTAATTAAAGACTTTGCTGCGAGAGACTGCCTTAAACAAGGTATAAACTTCACAAATACCTTACACCTCAGATGCCTACCTACTGATACCTATAGGTCAATGCAGATTAGACACTATCACTCAACTATCAAATGTATGGAATGCATAGAAATTCCAAGCTCTATTTGGGATTTCCTCCAAGGGAAGTCGAACAAGTCGACACGTGGAATTTCTTTCTTCTATAACTCACTATCAGGCCCCTTATTATTAACTAAAACTCCAGACATGTACAAATGGGAAAAAGATATGCAGAAATAATTCTCCCTACAACAATGGCTGAAAGCTATACAAATGAGCTTTAGTATGACTGCTTGTGTGGAACATTGGGAAAATTTTCAAAAAATATATCATAGGTGGTATTTGACACCGTACAGACTGTCAAAAACATTTAAGGATTCCTCGAAATATTGTTGGAGAAATTGTAACTATATAGGGAACATATTCCATGTTCTATGGAACTGCCCTCACATAGTGTCCTTCTGGGAAATTATAGCTAGAATCATCAGCGAAATCACAGGCCAGTACAAATCACTCACCCCGGATCTAGCACTATTGAACATAGGCCTAGATTCCTACCCTTTCACAGTTAAAACAGTGATCGCTCATGTATTATTCGCAGCCAGGATGGCTTTAGCGAGTAAAGGGAAAACTTCTGACCTACCAACTAGAAGAGAAATATGCACGAGGATCAATATACAATGTCAATACGAAAAATTACTGGCATTCAAAAACTTAAAGCACCCCAAATTAAAATAAAATGGCAAGCTTGGTTCCTTCACCCAGAAGCAGCTAAAGACCTAACACCTTAATACTATAGTAGTTGCAGCTAAATATTGGTATCACAACTCATATACTGAATACTGTTATACTTAAGTGAAAAGCATTGGTAACAATTTTTTTTTCTTTATTCCCTCCCTTTGTTCAGATTCTGTTGTTAGTGTTCCACATACTTATATTTTCACCTTTATGCTCACATTACAGAATCCAGCCTTAGAGCAATATGTTATGTTTCTGTATTCTGAAGTTGGCTATCCCACTCACAGTTTGATGGAGGAAAAATGGATTTTAAGGGATACACAGACCGCAATAATTAGATGTTTGTTTCAGGGCAAAAAACTTATTGCACAGAAATGGCAGAGAAAATATCCCCCGATGGTAGCAGAATGGGTGAATGAAGTAAGGGAGGTGATTAGTAGAGAGAAATATATTTATAAGAAGAGGGGTAATTACAAGAAATTTGAAAAAATATGGAAATTATGGTTGAATTTGGATGAGGTCAGAGTGGAAAATGGGTAGGATAATTGTGGAAGTGGGGGGGGTGGAGGGTGTGTGTGTGGAAGGGGGAGGGGTGTGGGGAGTTGGGGGGGGTATAGTGAGAGAAGAGGTGGGGGGAAGGGGGGGAGGGTAGGGGAATGGGGGATTAAATAAAGAAGAAGGGAAGAATAGGAAAAGATAGGATATTCTGTTTACGGATGCTTTGGCCTTGTGTATAAATCACGTAAATATAATGTCTGGATAGATGATGGCATTTTTTTTTTTAATGAAGCTTTTCAATAAAAAAGATTTAAACAGAAAATATACTCCAAACTGCTTGCTAACAGACTCTTGGATTTAACTCCACTCCTACTAGGACCAGAGCAAGTAGGGTTTGTGAGGGGGAGGCAGGCCCCAAATGGTACACGAAGAATGATCAACCTAATACACCACGCTGAGACTTGTCGAGTGCCTTCTCTTCTCCTTGCTTTGGAGGCGGAAAAGGCTTTCGACAGAGTTCATTGGGAATATCTGTCGCAAGTGCTAACTAAATTTGGGCTGTCTGGGTCCATATTTTCCGCTATTATGACATTATACAAAAATCCTTCAGCGAGAGTATATGTCGACGGTACCCTGTCTGCATCATTCGATCTTTCAAATGGAACAAGGCAGGGGTGCCCCCTCTCTCCAATTATATTCTCCCTTGCCATCGAACCCTTTGCTGAAGCCATCAGGAGTGATCCTCTGATTCAGGGCCTGCGAGTAGGCCGCAATGAACACAAAATAGGCCTGTTCGCAGACAATATAATTTTGTCTCTTGCAAATTCCCTCAACTCCCTACATAGAACCCAGCAACTAATTGAGGAATTTGGGAAAGCCTCCTACTACAAGATCAATTCTAATAAGTGTCAAATACTGGCCATGGGATTGTCTCAATGCCAAATAAATCAAATGAAAAGTGAGTTCTCATATACAGTGGGGATGGAAAGTATTCAGAACCCCTTACATTTTTCACTCTTTGTTATATTGCAGCCATTTGCTAAAATCATTTAAGTTCATTTTTTTTTCCTCATTAATGTACACACAGCACCCCATATTGACAGAAAAACACAGAATTGTTGACATTTTTGCAGATTTATTAAAAAAGAAAAACTGAAATATCACATGGTCCTAAGTATTCAGACCCATTGCTGTGACACCCATTTATTTAACTCAGGTGCTGTCCATTTCTTCTGATCATCCTTGAGATGGTTCTACACCTTCATTTGAGTCCAGCTGTATTTGATTATACTGATTGGACTCGATTAGGAAAGCCACACACCTGTCTATATAAGACCTTACAGCTCACAGTGCATGTCAGAGCAAATGAGAATCATGAGGTCAAAGGAACTGCCTGAAGAGCTCAGAGACAGAATTGTGGCAAGGCACAGATCTGGCCAAGGTTACAAAAACATTTCTGCTGCATTTAAGGTTCCCAGTGACCTCCATAATTCTTAAATGGAAGACGTTTGGGATGACCAGAACCCATCTTAAAGCTAGCCCTCCGGCCAAATTGAGCTGTCGGGGGAGAAGAGCCTTGGTGAGAGAGATAAAGAAGAACCCAAAGATCACTGTGGCTAAGCTCTGGAGATGCAGTCAGGAGATGGGAGAAAGTTGTAGAAAGTCAACCATCACTGCAGCCCTCCACCAGTCGGGGCTTTATGGCAAAGTGACCCGACGGAAGCCTCTCCTCAGTGCAAGACACATGAAAGCCCGCATGGAGTTTGCTAAAAAAAACACCTGAAGGACTCCAAGATGGTGAGAAATAAGATGCCCTGGTCTGATGAGACCAAGATAGAACTTTTTGGCCTTAATTCTAAGCGGTATGTGTGGAGAAAACCAGGCACTGCTCATCACCTGTCCAATACAGTCCCAACAGTGAAGCATGATGGTGGCAGCATCATGCTGTGGGGGTGTTTTTCAGCTGCAGGGACAGGACGACTGCTTGTAATCAAGGGAAAGATGAATGCGGCCAAGTACAGGGACATCCTGGACGAAAACCTTCTCAAGAGTGCTCAGGACCTCAGACTGGGCCGAAGGTTTACCTTCCAACAAGACAATGACCCTAAGCACACAGATAAAATAACGAAGGAGTGGCTTCACAACAACTCCGTGACTGTTCTTGAATGGCCCAGCCAGAGCCCTGACTTAAAGAGGGAGTCCACCTGAAAAAAAATGATTAAAAGCCAGCAGCTACAAATACTGCAGCTGCTGACTTTTAATAAACAGATACTTACCTGTCCTGGAGTCCAGCGATGTTGGCAGCCGAAGCCGAGCAATAGCTCAACTCTCGGCTGCTGCCACTGCCATTCTCGGTGAAGGAATAAGGAAGTGAAGCGTTGCGGCTTCACTTCCCGGTTCCCTTCTGCGCATCCTAAGTGGTCCACGCTATCTCCTGGGACCTGTGTTTTCCCAGGAGACAGCGGGGGGTGCGGGAGGGGGTGTGAATCCCGCGGGAGTCTATTCCTGGAAGTGGGTGCAGATACCTGTCTAATACAGGTATCTGCATCCCCCTCCCCCTTGAAAGATTCCAATTGTGGCACCGGAGGGGGATCAGATGAGCAGAAGTTCCACTTTTGGGTGGAACTCCGCTTTAAACCCAATTGAGCATCTCTGGAGAGACTTAAAAATGGCTGTCCACCAACGTTTACCATCCAACCTGACAGAACTGGAGAGGATCTGCAAGGAGGAATGGCAGAGAATCCCCAAATCCAGGTGTGAAAAACTTGTTGCATCTCTCCCAAAAAGACTCATGGCTGTATTAGATCAAAAGGGTGCTTCTACTAAATACTGAGCAAAGGGTCTGAATACTTAGGACCGTGTGATATTTCAGTTTTTCTTTTTTTTAAAAATCTGCAAAAATGTCAACAATTCTGTGTTTTTCTGTCAATATGGGGTGCTGTGTGTACATTAATGAAAAAGAATTAACTTAAATGATTTTAGCAAATGGCTGCAATATAACAAAGAGTGAAAAATTTAAGGGGGTCTGAATACTTTCCTTCCCCACTGTACATGGGGGAGCTAAATCAATCACATATTTAGGCATCCAGCTTACTTATCCCACTGGCCTGCTTTATGAAACCAACTTTAATCCTCTATTGTCCAACATCTCTGAAGATAGGAAACAGATGAGTAAGTCTCAAATGTCTTGGGTGGGAAGAACAGCTGCCTTTAAAATGCAGGTACTCCCCAAGATACTCTACCTGTTTAGAACACTCCCAATCCCTATTCCTATCACATTCTTCACAAAATGCAACTCCCTCTTAAGGAACTTTATTTGGCAAGGTAAAAATCTGAGAATTGCCCTTTCATCACTACAATTGATGAGAGCGAACGGTGGTATTGGTTTACCAGATTTGCAGGGCTACTATAATGTGTCCTTAGTAGACCAAGCTAAAAATTGGCTAAAACCAACTGAGGACATACTATGGGTTGACATGGAATTAAGCTTTATGAAACATCAGGTTGCCCTTGCAATTTTATCAGCTTCTCTTATGTCCCCCCAAGTACTCTCTTTTGTTCGCCACCCCACAATTGTAGCCACTTTGAAAGCATGTCATACTTTACTCTCCCGCAAAAAGTACACAGAAAATACATACAAATTAAATATCCTGGTTAAAACACACGAATGGCTAATTAAAGACTTTGCTGCGAGAGACTGCCTTAAACAAGGTATAAACTTCACAAATACCTTACACCTCAGAAGCCTACCTACTGATACCTATAGGTCAATGCAGATTAGACACTATCACTCAACTATCAAATGTATGGAATGCATAGAAATTCCAAGCTCTATTTGGGATTTCCTCCAAGGGAAGTCGAACAAGTCGACACGTGGAATTTCTTTCTTCTATAACTCACTATCAGGCCCCTTATTATTAACTAAAACTCCAGACATGTACAAATGGGAAAAAGATATGCAGAAATAATTCTCCCTACAACAATGGCTGAAAGCTATACAAATGAGCTTTAGTATGACTGCTTGTGTGGAACATTGGGAAAATTTTCAAAAAATATATCATAGGTGGTATTTGACACCGTACAGACTGTCAAAAACATTTAAGGATTCCTCGAAATATTGTTGGAGAAATTGTAACTATATAGGGAACATATTCCATGTTCTATGGAACTGCCCTCACATAGTGTCCTTCTGGGAAATTATAGCTAGAATCATCAGCGAAATCACAGGCCAGTACAAATCACTCACCCCGGATCTAGCACTATTGAACATAGGCCTAGATTCCTACCCTTTCACAGTTAAAACAGTGATCGCTCATGTATTATTCGCAGCCAGGATGGCTTTAGCGAGTAAAGGGAAAACTTCTGACCTACCAACTAGAAGAGAAATATGCACGAGGATCAATATACAATGTCAATACGAAAAATTACTGGCATTCAAAAACTTAAAGCACCCCAAATTAAAATAAAATGGCAAGCTTGGTTCCTTCACCCAGAAGCAGCTAAAGACCTAACACCTTAATACTATAGTAGTTGCAGCTAAATATTGGTATCACAACTCATATACTGAATACTGTTATACTTAAGTGAAAAGCATTGGTAACAATTTTTTTTTCTTTATTCCCTCCCTTTGTTCAGATTCTGTTGTTAGTGTTCCACATACTTATATTTTCACCTTTATGCTCACATTACAGAATCCAGCCTTAGAGCAATATGTTATGTTTCTGTATTCTGAAGTTGGCTATCCCACTCACAGTTTGATCCTGTTAGGGGTGAGGGGAAGCGTTTCCGCTACCATCATTAAAGATATAGAGGCATAACTGCCCCATATTATGTTAAACATTCACATGTTATATATTTAAATGATGGTTCACTAAATACTGTCATCGACTTTACATGGTTTTGTATGTAGAGTTCATGCATATTATTACTACTCTTTATTGTACTTATATAAAAAATTTCAATAAAAATATTTGAACGAAAAAAAGATGGGCCATTGCCCATAGCAACTGGTGGTAAGACATGTTTCGGAAATATTTATACCTCACTTAAACGATTAACGATGCAAATATAAGTGATTAAACCTTTGTCTATATAAGAATAAAAATGACCGATAACAGGGAAAAAAGATAAACAATTACATTTATTTACACAGAAAAGAAAGTTAGAATAATTAGAATTTATCATATATCTCCAGTGATGTCATAAGTACAATGTTGCTCTAGGCTGCAAAGATAATTTAGGCCGAACTCAGAAATGGTTACAATGGTCATACACAGGATATACAATATCATAAGACAAATCCTAGGATACGAAAAGGTTAGAAAGAAAGAGAAACAGAGATTCCAGTATACATTACTCAGACAGCATATCCCCTAGATCAGTGGTTCTCAACTCCAGTCCTCGGGACCCACCAACAGGCCAGATTTTAAGTATTACCTTGGGGAGTTGCAGACTAGAATACTGCAATCACTGAGCAGCAAGTGATATCACCTGTGATGTATTTCAGTTATCTTGCAAACCTGGCCTGTTGGTGGGTCCTGAGGACTGGAGTTGAGAACCACTGCCCTAGATGGTCTCGGGCTGGACAGGGAAAAACCATTTAGCCCTCTCCCTCTTTTATATGCATTCTCCACCAATCAACAGATGCAACATATTGATTGGGTCAGAGATGTCTCAAAGTCTGGTTGGCTACATTTGAAGCCTCTTTGCTAATTGGCTTATAGTTGCCTCCAATTCTGATTGGTCACATCTGAAGCGTCCAGAAGTTCATGCTCGGACATTGCTGGAACATTGAAACCCTTCGGTGCCTCACAGTCTATGAATTAATGAACAATCTCCTTTCATCTCCCAGCCCAAACAGTCCTGACAGTAGTATGTTAATGGCCCCCTGGTGAGTTGATTCAATTAACACCTGGGGACCTTTCCTGATTCCCACCAGTGTACTGGAAGCATGTTAATGGCCCCCTGAAGAATTGATGCCTTAAGGTCTGTAAATACTCTTTGATTCAGTTAACACCTGGGGACCTTCTTGGGTTCCCATCAATGTAACTACATTCCTAAGGTGAGCTATGCTCTATCATGATATTAAGAAACATATACCCATATATAAATATATATACCCACACATAGATACACACATATACACGTAGATATATATATACATATATACACATACATACATACATCCTATGGGGCAAGGCAGTTTAATTGGAGTCCTTGCAATTGTCCGCTTGAATCTCATTGATATAAATATGGAATTTAATATCTCCATCACATTTCCCGCTGAAGTCGTTCTTGAACTTATGTCCTACTTCAATGATCTTGCACCCACCCACAACAGCCCAGAAGCCCCGACCCTTCCCCACCACCACTGCGGCCTCCTCTTCCTTTCTTGAACATGCCGGAACTCCTCAAGGTAGGCTTAAGACAGCAAAGAAATCCTGGTGCCTTTGAGACTTCACATCCAAACCATGAGTGTCTGTACTGCAATGTTTCATCGCCCCTCTGCCTTGGAAGAGCGGAACTCCAACATTGATGGCGGAATCCTGGCATATCTAGTCCGGTAACTTGGTAAGACCGTGTAAGGGTTGCACCGATTAGATCGGACCGTGAGACAGCACTTTTCAGCATGGTGAAGAAAAGTTCAGGAAAGTCTTATTCGTGACACATTTATCTCAAGAAATAACTTGGTGGTCGGTGCTTCTTCAGGTGTGGGTCGGGCGGGCCTCAAGACAGTCGTGCATGAATACAAAAAGAGAGAGGAGAACGTTAGTGTACTGATATTGGAGAAATGCCGGACAGGAGCAGAGTGTTGGCCATTAAGACTAAATACTCATAAAGGGTGTAATGTGGACGAGTAGAGTGGGATCCCCACAAGGTACAGAGTCTGAGCAACAGCCAGTATCATCCATGGCCCTTGATGGTAGGGATAGTCAATACTGTCTGTTATTGCCAGGTCCCTGGGTTCACCACACCTGCTCACGGGGCTCAGATTAGAGCAGTAGGTAGACTAGGGGAGGTGGAATTACATTAAGACATAAAAACTGGATGTCTAGGGATACTTTAGTTAAAATATGGTACTTGTGGGCAGGCAAAGTCTTTAACAAAAAATGATGTGACTGATGTCTTAGTTACATTATCTTGAGAAGATGGATGATAGAAACCAAAGGAAAAACTTAGAGAGCATAATATTAAAGAAGGAAAAGGAACGGAAGAGAGGTGAGTAATGAAAATGAACAGGAAAAATAGTGGGAATAATAATGAAAAACACAAAAAACGAAAAAACTACAGACTGAACGCTACTCCAACCAAGACTGTTAAAGAGCCTTGAATCTGTATTAAAAAAACGAATACATCGGTTAAAAAAAATAAAAAATAAATAAATAATAATAATAAAAAAAATAAAAAACAAAAACAAAAGTTTTTCTTAAAAAAAAAAAAAAACCCTCTCCCATTAACAGTATTTTTGCAGGTCAGGTACACAGATATTAACAACAACAGGGAGAAAAAATAAATAAATAAATAAAAAAATAAAAAAAAAATAAAAAAATGATTAAAACTTTTAGAATTTAGGTAAACCTGACTGCACTTTACTACTAAAAATTGAAGAGGCTTATCCCTGGAACAAGAAAAATATAGTTCTAGGGTCCTCTCTTAAATGCGCAACTTCTGTGTACTGGTCTGGATTGGATCTGGCTTCCTCAAAGATTTGTTTCTGAGTTAGTGGCCTTTCTGTTCCTTGAGAGAAGATACCTCATTGAGGTACACATTCTCATAGCTTTGGCATTCATTCTCCTGATAGTAACTCACATTATTACCTGCATCAGGAAAAGCAATAAGGCTGCACAGGTTAGGACAACAACAGGGTGGAGCAAAATGTTTAGGAAAGCTGTAGCGTTAGGACAGTACCCAAATAAACTTTCCCACCAGGAAATCTTAGCATCTGCGTCTAAAGCGTGGGAGACTTGGATCAATCTATTTTGATCATGGGTGAGTTGTATGGTGGCTTGTTTTTCAGCATCTCTTAGTACTTTTAATATTTCATCCTGTTGTCCGAAATCCATCAGCCAAGCTTTTAACTCAGCCCCAAATCCCAGAGGAAGCTTCTGTAAATGAATGGGGGTATCAGGTTTGATATCAAGCCTTTTTTCTGGGGTAATAGGGGTCCTGCAACCGGAATCAGGGATGAGACTGTGCAAGTCAGGTTTTTACAGCCATGTAATTGAGTCATCCACCAATCCATATGACTCATAGCAAACTTGTATACTACCCTACCTGCTTGTTTTCTCAAATTTAGTGGAAATTGTCCTGCTGAAAAAGAAGCAATCATTACTCTGAGGTCTTGGGACAATTCTGATTGTACTTGGGTGCAAGATAAAGCAAGTTGGATGCTTTCCTGTACTTTGGATAAACCCGCTATCAATCCTGTGAATTTCTGTTTTATTACCTCAGATATTGAGGCAGTAGCATCGATATGCGCATGTTGTAAATTTTCGAGGATATGATTCACGTCTAGCTGCACCTTAACCCCTTCTCCAACATGTTGTGCCAACCCTCCTAACTTATTTCTGAGTATTTCTAAATCCATAGTGTTTAGGCTACCCAGGGCAACACCCCCTGCTCCTAAGGCAGTCTCTGTTAGGTCTCTCTTTACTCTAGTGCGGGAATATTCTGAATATCCAGACTGCAGCCACCCCTTCAACATGTATACCTGATTCTTTGTGAAGGCTGCACACCGTTTATCCCACTTATCAACCTGGAAATCAGATAAGGTTATCCTCCAAGTATATAACATAAATTGTGTGTCTGTTAATACCGTCCAGTGAGAAGAGCGTAAAGGGATGACTAGATCTGCTGCCTTCACTATAGGAGCCTTACAGGAGTCTGAACTAATTTTTGCTGGCACAAGAACATCTAACTCATTGGGTACCTGTACAACTGTCACACAGATTTTTCCTCGCCCCTTCCAGGGATACCAACGTTTAGGATCAATAACTGGGGTACTGATTACGGGAAACATGTCATCACTCTTAAGCTTTGTCATTTGCATAAAGGTCCAACAGCCTTCGTCAAATGCGTCAGAATGGCCACACAAATGGGCCATCTAGATGTAAGTCTAAATCCAGATCATATCCTTGGGGATCCTGCCAGTCTACAGTCATATGCACTCTCATTTCTTCATTCATTGGCCTTCCATTCATCCACTCATTCACGCTAGGCAGATCCACACCATTGCATAAGACATCCCACTTCCATGGGTTTGTACTGTTAAAAGCCAAGGACTGATTTGGGGGCCAATAAGTGGTGTCAATAAAATATTGACCCTCTGTTTCGGGGTCACAAGTTTCCCTCATTACTTGCAACACAAATGCATGTATGGACAGTCTTGGTTGTAAATCCAGGACCTCATACTGTTTGTTTTTAGCATCGGTCCTAATTTTTAGGATTACAGTGTTTGTATATTTGGTAGAGAGAGTCACATTTGCTCGTTCATACCACATAGCCTGATGGGTGTTACTACAATTCAACTGCAAGACAACCTTTTTCTTTGACAGGTAGTTTAGTGGATGTGTCTTCCTATCATAGGTGGGACTTTTAGTGATTAGAATCTCAAGGGTTCCCTCCGCGGGGTGGAAACACTTATCCGCTAGTGACCCTTGAATAAGTTCTGGGAAGTCATAATATTACCTCTTATGTTCTTTCTCTTCCCCCTGATTGAAGATGATGTAAACAATATACCACCCTTCATAGTTCTCCCCTTTTGGATCTACGGGATATAACTTGCTATTTTTGCATTTTATCCTCCATAAATCTGACCCTTGGTTAAGTTTGTTATGGACATTTCATAGGTCTCGGTATCAAGATCTACAAACATCCTCTTGGTAGATTGACTGTCATTTAATCCTTTAGGAAAAATTCCTGGGATTAGACATTCCATATCCTTGGGGTCCCAATCTCCTTCACACAAGGCAACGTAGTCATCTAGGTGATATGTTACATACATTGTGGTATCAGGGCTCTCTCTTACCACCTGCTGTATTCGTTCCCGCTCATCAGGACTGGTCTTCCAGTATGCAAGACTGCAAAGCCTATCTAGTAGATACCCTGCATCAACGTCCCCAAAGGCTGTATGAAATCTGTAAGGGTGGGGATCGAGGCGGGTGGTATGTTCTAGGAAGGTCCCATCAAAACCCATCCCTGCTATGGCATGAATGAGTATATACCCATGAAAGTACATTGGGTATCTGGGGAGTAGTTGTCCTTGTTTGCACTCGGCCTTATGGATCTGTGTGTGACTCCACCCCTCAGGTTTTATTACCCATTTACTATACTCCTTCGGTGGGATCCAGGGTACAGGCTCTGTTTGGATTTCCTTCTTAGGAGCTGGTGTTTCTTGAGCAGAAACGAGAACATACCAGCTGAGTAAACCTAACAATAGGGGAGATGTGCCCATCCCACCCACCTTCCTAAATCTCCTTCTGTTTGCAATGAGAAGCATGCACCCAAGAGATTTTTCCCTCTATCTTCACTGAGGTGGGGTGGTCAGCAATACCTGGTAGGGACCCTCAAACCTGGGCTCCAGTCCTCTTCCTTGAAATTTCTTGATTACCACTCAATCTCCAGGCTGTAGGGAGTGAGATTTACCGTCAGAATTTGGGTCTGGAATAGAAGAGAACAATTGGGCATGCAACTTGGTGAGCTGCTTATGTAATTCCTGCACATACATCTTTAAGGAACAATGCATTAATGTCATCTCTTGTGGAAAAAACAATCCTGTCATTGGGGGTCTCCCAAACAATATCTCGAATGGAGATAGTTTTTCCGGACCTCTAGGAGTATGTCGCATGCATTTCAATACCAGAGGGAGAGCTTGCACCCAAGTAAGGCGTGTATTTTAACAAATTTTGGCTAGTCTATTCTTGATCATTCCATTATACCTTTCAACCTTTCCTGATGCCTGTGGGTGATAGGGAGTATGGAACTTTTGTTCAATTTGGAGTCCTCCCATAACCTCAGCCATCACTTGGCCTGTGAAATGGCTCCCTTGATCTGATTCTACGGTCTCCATTAGGCCATACCTGCACACAATTTCCTGCAATAGTTTCTTTGCGGTGACCGACGCAGTAGCATTGGCTACAGGCCAGGCTTCTACCCATCCTGAAAACATGTCCACACATACGAGGACAAATTGGAATTGTTGGCTTTTTTGCAATTGAATACAATCAATCTACAGTCTCTGGAAGGGGTACTGTGCTTTGGGCAAATGTTTAGTTGGAGTTTTGACAAGCCTCCCTGGATTATGTATCTGACATGTTTCACACCCTTGACAGAATCTCTCCGCAACAGTGGTAAATCCGGGGGCCACCCAGTGAGATGTGATTGTGGAGACCATTGCTCCTTTGGACAGATGAGAGGGGCCGTGCGATGCCTCAGCCAAATATGAATACAGTGCTGGAGGGGCACAGTACCTTCCATCCTCATGGGCCCAAAGTCCAGCTGTTTCTTTACATCCCTGGTCTCGCCACTTCTGTTTTGTCTTTTCATCAGTTTGCACTTGCAATCTCTCCAGAACAGTCAAATCTACCTGATCAGGACTGTCAGAGCAAGGTGTGGCCATGAAGATTCCCACAGACTCAGTACCAGGTACAGCCGCTGCCTTTGCAGCAGTATCTGCTTTAGCATTCCCAAGTGAAATCTCAACCGTGCCTTTGGTGTGTGCTGCACATTTTAAGACTGCTATTTCCTCTGGGAACCAAAGTGCCTCAAGGACTTTCTTAATGAGCTCACCATGTTTAATAGGTTTTCCACAGGTGGTCAGGAAGCCTCTCAGTTTCCATAGTTGGACAAAATCGTGACATATGCCAAAAGCATGAAAAAGGTGGTAAACCCGCGCAGTGGAGATGGTGGAGATGTGATTACAAACAATTTGGAACTGCTGCCACCCAACATGCAGTCACCATAAATGGGGACAGCTAGATAAGTTGATTTGGTAGAAGGGTATGGCGCTGTTCCTCTAAAAAGCTTTATGATATCCTATATATGTGCTATATATAATTCATGAGAAATAAAAAAGATGAAAAAATGAAAAAATGAAAAAATCAAAGACCATACATGGTGCTACTTTTTATATCATAAATGTCTCGTAGCACCTTATGTATGGATTAAGCATGCCAGTGTGGAAAAAGTGATGAAAGGGAGGGTGGGGTGGGGTGATGGGGGACGGGGGGACGGGGGGACGGGAGGGGGGGAGTGTGGGTGGTTGGAAGACAAAGGTAAATGGGAATAATCCACTGTGTATACAAATTCAACCTAATAAAGTGCACATGTGCAATCAGATATATATAAAATTCCTTATTTCCACAGCAAATTGATACATGTGATGTTCGTGCTTATGATTCTTCTGATAGTAAAATCCCGTGCTCTAAATGTGCAGCCACTCACCAACTCACTTCACCCCTGCTGGGGTATCAGGAAATCACAGTCTATGCCACTGTGCGGCAATCTCTGGCAGTCTCAGGATCGCAGTGTATCATAAAAAGAGAGAAGGGGTGCCCATAGTGTAAGATCGTTTAAAAAAGTTTATTTAAAACAAGCAGAGAGGTACTCACAATTTAAAAGCATGTAGCAAGCGAAAAAAAGACAAATTCTCGGTTAACCATCAGCTGTTCAAAGTTGTTTGGGAAGCACAGATTAGGCCACCTCCTACGTGTTTCGTCATTGGACGTCTACGGGAGCGTGACCTCTGCTGTGCCTCCCACCTTTATATAGCGTGAGGTGTCCCCTAATTACCTGTTTAACTAGCAGCCATTTTGCCTGTGTTTTTGCGGACCGGAGTCCGTCCGCGGCCATTTTGTCTATGATAATGCAGACTGAAGCCTAATTTCCTCTTTGTATATTTCGCCTCTGTGTGGGAGAACATAAAGACACCGGCGGCCATTTTCCCTGTGATTCTATGGGCCGGAGCCTGCCCGCGGCCATCTTACCTGAGGTCATGCAGACCGAAGCCTAATTTCCCATATGCTCCGCCTTTGTGTGCATAACCTCAGAGACGCTAGTGGCCATATTGCCTATGATTCTGCGGACATAGAATACAACGGTCCTGTATAGCTAGTGATCATTAACTCAAAGGTGACACTTTCCCTGTAATAACGCTTCATATCTCGGTGTCACCCCCGTTCCCTATCTAGGTGTGGTTGTTTTTTATTTAGATTGGGTGTTATATGATCGGAGATCCCGCATGTTATACCCAGGTATTTTACTATAGGTTTCAGCAACTAAACATGACATGCAGCTTATATATGTGCTCATATTCAGCCCCAATAAAATCGACATTTTCAAACTACAACAGCATGTTTAGAGTATATATAACCATTTGTAAGGAAACCCAAAAGATAAAAGATAAAATACAATAAGATTGGCATTTCATAAATACATGTATGTGGAGAAAAAATATGTATGCAGATAAAAACATTATGCTAATAAACGTTAAATGTAAACTTATAAAAATATATCAGGATGTGTAAAATAATACCCACATGCAAAATATGTGTATACATGTGTATAGAGGAGAAAATTCTTTTTAAAATATTATAAGAAACGGGAATTATTTACAAAACTCCCTTAATCATAATAATATACATATACAGCTTATGAACATGGCGTGTCAATCTGTATGTATTCACTAGGGATGAGCCGAACACCCCCTGGTTCGGTTCGCACCAGAACCTGCGAACAGACCGAAATTCGCACGAACGTTAGAACCCCATTGACGTCTATGGGACTCGAACGTTCAAAATCAAAAGTGCTCATTTTAAAGGCTAATTTGCATGGTATTGTCCTAAAAAGGGTTTGGGGACCTGGGTCCTACCCCAGGGGACATGTATCAATGCAAAAAAAACTTTTAAAAACGGCAGTTTTTTCGGGAGCAGTGATTTTAATGATGCTTAAAGTAAAAAAAAAAGTGAAATATTCCTTTAAATATCGTACCTGGGGGGTGTCTATAGTATGCCTGTAAAGTGGCGCGTGTTTCCCGTGTTTAGAACAGTCCCTGCACAAAATGTCATTTTTAAATGAAAAAATCTCATTTAAAACTGCTTGCGGGTTTAATGTAATGTCGGGTCCTGGCAATATGGATGAAAATCAGTGAGACAAACGGCATGGGTACCCCCCAGTCCATTACCAGGCCCTTTGGGTCTTGTATGGATATTAAGGGGAACCCCGCACCCAAATTAAAATAAGGAAAGGTGTGGGGCCACCAGGCCCTATATACTCTGAACAGCAGTATACAGGCGGTGCAAACAAGACAGGGACTGTAGGTTTGTTGTTAAGTAGAATCTGTTTGTAATTTTGAACGGGTACATTTTTAACGTGTTTAGCTCCAGCCAAAAAATCTTTTTTAAGCTTTTTGGAAAACACCCCTGTGACATTTGTTTTGCTGTCTTTCCTCCTCTTCAGAAGATTTCACCTCACTTTTGTCCCAATGACAAATGTTTTTTTGAAAATTTGGGGTTTTTTGTGGAACAAGGATTGGAAAGCATCAGTGGAAAGGAGAAATGTTTTTCCCATATTAACCTCTTACAGGAGAGAATTTCCCTTCCTAGGTGTAGATTTCATCTCACTTCCTGTTGTCTCCTTCCGTTTGCAAGTAGGAGTCGTTTGTAAGTTAGATGTTTGAAAGTAGGGGCCTGCCCTATATACTCAGCAGAAATTTGGGCCTTAGGTGTTGTTGTGGCCACAACACTGTAAGCCCTCACAGGGCCCTGCTGTGAAATATTAGATCAAGAATTGTAATTACATGCCCCTGTTGAACAGGGGCAGAAAAACTGGGCCTTTGGTGGTGGTGGTGGTGCTGGTGCCACAACACTGTTATGCCCCGTACACGCGGTCGGATTTTCCGATGGAAAATGTCCGATTCGAGCGTGTTGTCGGAAATTCCGACCGTGTGTGGGCTCCATCGGACATTTTCCATCGGATTTTCCGACACACAAAGTTTGAGAGCAGGATATAAAATTTTCCGACAACAAAATCCGTTGTCGGAAATTCCGATCGTGTGTACACAAATCCGACGGACAAAGTGCCACGCATGCTCAGAATAAATAAAGAGATGAAAGCTATTGGCCACTGCCCCGTTTATAGTCCCGACGTACGTGTTTTACGTCACCGCGTTTAGAACGATCGGATTTTCCGACAACTTTGTGTGACCGTGTGTATGCAAGACAAGTTTGAGCCAACATCCGTCGGAAAAAATCCTAAGTTTTTGTTGTCGGAATGTCCGAACAAAGTCCGACCGTGTGAACGGGGCATAAGTCCTCACTCGCTCTTGGTGGGTGCAGAAATGGGCCCTGCTGTGAAATATTAGATCAAGAATTATAATTACATGCCCCTGTTGAACAAGGGCAGAAAAATTGGGCCTTTGGTGGTGGTGGCGGTGGTGGTGCTGGTGCCATAACACTGTAAGTCCTCACTCGCTGTTGGTGGGTGCAGAAATGGGCCCTGCTGTGAAATATTAGATCAAGAATTGTAATTACATGCCCCTGTTGAACAGGAGCTGAAAAATTGGGCCTTAGGCACTGGTGCTGGTGCCACAACACTGCAACCCCTCACAGACACTCTAGTTGGAACGCAGGAACGAGCCCTGCTGCAAAGTATTGCATCAAAAGTTGTAATTACACGCCCCTGTTAAACAGGGGCTGAAAAATTGTGCCTAATGCCGCGTACACACGAGCGGACATTACGGCGGACTTTGCCCGGCGGACTTTTCGACGTACTTTCCGACGGACTTTGTGAATGAACGGACTTGCCTACACACAATCCACCAAAGTCCGTCGAATTCGTACGTGATGACGTACGACCGGACTAAAACAAGGAAGTTCATAGCCAGTAGCCAATAGCTGCCCTAGCGTGGCTTTTTGTCCGTCGAACTAGCATACAGACGGCGGACTTTTCGACCGGACTCGATTTCAACGGATAAATTTAAAACAAGTTTTAAATCTAATTCCGTCCAACTTTTGAGAAAACAAAGTCCGCTGGAGCCCACACACATCGAATTGTCCGACGAAATCCAGTCCGCCGGGCAAAGTCCGCCGTAATGTCCGCTCGTGTGTACGCGGCATTAGGCACTGGTGGTGGCGCCCAGAACCAAAAATGTTCTTACAAGCTATCAGCGTGATCATTGAGGAGGAAGAGGATAATTACTCAGGGATAGTCACTCAGCATCAGCATAGGCAGTCTTTGAAGGGATCTGAGATTTCAAAAAAAATTATTCGGTTACATCAGCATCAGGTGCTTGGTAGCTGGTGGTGATCCAAGACTGATTCATTTTTATGAAGGTCAGTCGATCGACCGAGTCGGTGGACAGACGCACCCTGTGATCGATTACCACGCCTCCAGCAGCACTGAATGTGCGTTCCGAAAGAACGCTGGATGCAGGACAGGCCAGTAGCTCAATTGCATACTGTGCAAGCTCTGTCCAGTGATCCATCCTCAAGACCCTACTGGATTTTCGGTGGGAAAGGTGTCCAAATCTGATCTTGCCCCTAGGTATTCCTGCACCATGTAAAACAGACGCTGGCGATGGTTGCTGGAACCGATCATACCTTGGGGCTGCGGACCAAAAAATTGTCTGAACGCATCGGTCAGACGGCCACCTTCTCCACCGCTCCTTCTTTGACTGACCGAAGCCTCAGCAACACATTGTCCAGAAACAGGAGTTTGTAACCTCCCAGTCTCTGGGAACGCGTTGCACAGACCTTTCTGCAAGGCCTCCCGAAGATGTTTCATCCTCTGCTCCCTCTGCGATGGCAAGATAAGGTCCGCAACCTTACCCTTGTAACGTGGATCAAGGAGGGTTGCCAGCCAGTATTGATCCTTCTCCTTGATACCACGAATACGAGGATCCTTACGCAGGCTTTGCAGGATCAGGGAGGCCATGCAGCGTAGGTTTGCTGAGGCATTCGGTCCGGAGTCCTCTGGGTCACTAAGGACGACATGGTCCGCAGCCACCTCCTCCCAGCCACGTACAAGTCCATGTGTTTCTTGGGACTGATCCCTTAAAGACTGCTGATGATGCTGAGTGCCAGGCTCCACCTCCATACTGACACAATCTTCCTCCTCCTCCTCCTCCTCCTCCTCGTCCTCTTCCTGTGTGATCGGCGGGCACGCAGGAACACTGTCTGGATAAAGGGGGCCTTGAGAGCTAAGGAAGTCCTCCTCTTCCTGCCTCTGTTCTGTCTCAAGTGCCCTGTCCATTATTCCACGCAGCGTGTGCTCCAACAGGTGGACAACGGGGACAGTGTCACTGATGCATGCACTGTCACTGCTCACCATCCTCGTGGCCTCCTCAAATGGTGACAGGACAGTGCATGCATCCCTGATCATGGCCCACTGGCGTGGGAAAAAAAAACAAGCTCCCCTGACCCTGTCCTGGTGCCATAGTCGCACAGGTACTCATTGATGACCCTCTGCTGCATCTGCAGCCGCTGCAGCATGGCCAACGTTGAGTTCCACCTAGTGGGCATGTCACAGATTAGGCGGTTCTTGGGCAGGTTAAACTCCTTTTGGAGGTCCGTCAGCCGAGCACTGGCATTATATGACCGGCGGAAATGCACACAGACTTTCCTGGCCTGCCTCAGGACATCCTGAAAGCCTGGGTACCTGCCCAAGAACCGCTGCACCACCAAGTTAAGGACGTGAGCCAAACAGGGCACATGGGTCATTTGTCCCTGTTGGAGGGCAGAGAGGAGGTTGGTGCCATTGTCGCAAACTACCATTCCTGCCTTAAGTTGGCGTGGCGTCAACCACCTCTGAACCTGCCCCTGCAGAGCTGACAGAACCTCTGCCCCAGTGTGGCCCCTGTCCCCCAAGCACACCAGCTCAAGCACCGCATGGCATCTTTTGGCCTGCGTACTTGCGTAGCCCCTTGAACGACTACGGAGCACCGCTGGTTCCGAGGACAAAGCACAGGAAGAGGCCATGGAGGAAGAAGAAGAGGAGGGGGTGGAGGAGAGAGGTGTGTCACAATCATTAGCATTTTGGAGGCGTGGTGGCGGAACAACCTCCAACACTACTGCACCTTGTCCTGCATCGTTCCCAGCTGCCAGCAGAGTCACCCAATGCGCCGTGAAACTTAGGTAACATCCCTATCCATGCCTGCTGGACCATGAGTCAGCGGTAATATGCACCTTACCGCTGACCGCCCTGTCCAGCGAGGCATGGACATTGCCTTCCACATGCCGGTAGAGAGCCGGAATCGGCTTCCGTGAGAAAAAGTGGCGTTTGGGTACCTGCCACTGAGGAACCGCACATTCCACAAACTCACAGAAGGGGGCAGAGTCTACCAACTGAAAAGGCAGCAGTTGAAGTGCTAGCAATTTTGCCAAGCTAGCATTCAACCGCTGGGCATGTGGATGGCTGGGAGCAAACTTCTTTCGGCGGTGCAGCAGCTGGGGCAGGGAAATTTGCATGGTACAATCTGACGTCGGTGTACCAAAAGCAGATTGCCCACAAGTACTTGGCTGTGACACACCTAATTCTACACCTTCATTCCTCTCAGTGCAGGTCTCAGAGAGGACTGAAGGTCTAGTGGGGTTGGAAATCTCAGCTGATGAGGAGCAAGGAGATGTCCTCTTTGTTCTTTGGTGTGGGTCTTTTAGATACGCTTGCCAATGAACTGCATGGCAGGTCAACATATGTCTGGTCAAGCATGTGGTACCCAAGCGGGAGATGTTTTGGCCACGCGAGATACGCTTGAGACATATGTTGCAAATAGCAGCGGTGCGATCTGATGCACTCGTCTCAAAAAAGGCCCACACCAAAGAACTTTTTGAATAACGCGCAGAGACTGCAGCGCCCTGCACATGTGGAGCTTTGGGGTGTGATGCAGTCAATGTGCTGCCCTTAGGCTGGCCCCTGGAGGGCATCCTGCCTCGTTGGTGATGTGCCGCCTCCTCCTCCTCCTCCTTTCTCCTATCAGGCACCCACGTTGAGTCAGTGACCTCATCATCCCTCCCTCCTCATCACTGAAGCAAACCTGGCAGTATGCTGCAGCAGGGGGAGCATGACTGCCAGATTGCTGTCCTTCTTGGGCACCCCTCTGCCCGTGCTCATGTTACTGCCTTCATCGAGCTCAGTATCATCATCAGAGCCTTCCAAACGCTGGGCATCCTCCTGGAGCATGTACCCAACACTGTGGTCAAACAGTTCGAGCGACTCCTCAGGAGGACATGGTGGGGCTAGGGAAGGAGCCACTGATGACATTGAGCCGAGGGAAGAGGCCGCTGCTTTGCCAGATAAAGTACCCTGGGCATGGGTGAGAGAGGATGAGGAGGATGAGGACGGCTTGGTCATCCACTCGACCAAGTCTTCCGCATGTTGCGGCTCAACACGGCCAGCTGCGGAAAAAAAGGCCAAGCCTGGCCACGTGCTGATGAGGATGCACCGTCTCCATGACCAGCACTAGACACAGAGCCTGCTTGCCCTCTCTTATTGGCTTGTGACTGTCTGCCTCTCCTTCTTGGCCTTCCAGACATACTAATGGCCTGTAGCTGCACTAAGCTGGGATATATATATATATATATATATATATATATATATATATATATATATGTACTGATACTGCAGCTAGCAAAATCAACTGCCTGCCTGTAATATGAGAACACCACAAACCTTCTACAGGTAGCTTTAGCTGAACACTGTGAGCAGGACGCACCCCACTAACTTGTAGGTTTAGCTGAACACTGTGAGAAGGACGCACCCCACTAACTTGTAGGTTTAGCTGAACACTGTGAGCATGACGCACCCCACTAACTTGTAGGTTTAGCAGAACACTGTGAGCAGGACGCACTGCACTAACTGTAAATAGTCTAGCTGCCTGACTGTGGTACTAATAGGATCAAAAGAACACCAGTAATTTTCTTCAGGTAGCTGTATATACTGTAACAAGACAAGCCTGCCTGTCAGTAAGAAGATAACAGGAACGGATCTAGCTGAACACTGTGAGCAGGACGCACCCCACTAGCTTGTAGGTTTAGCTGAACACTGTGAGGTGGACGCATCCCACTAACTTGTAGGTTTAGCTGAACACTGTGAGCAGGACGCACCCCACTAACTTGTAGGTTTAGCAGAACACTGTGAGCAGGACGCACTGCACTAACTGTAAATAGTCTAGCTGCCTGACTGTGGTACTAATAGGATCAAAAGAACACCAGTAATTTTCTTCAGGTAGCTGTATATACTGTAACAAGACAAGCCTGCCTGTCAGTAAGAAGATAACAGGAACGGATCTAGCTGAACACTGTGAGCAGGACGCACCCCACTAGCTTGTAGGTTTAGCTGAACACTGTGAGGTGGACGCACCCCACTAACTTGTAGGTTTAGCTGAACACTGTAAGCAGGACGCACCCCACTAACTTGTAGGTTTAGCTGAACACTGTGAGCAGAACGCACCCCACTAACTTGTAGGTTTAGCTGAACACTGTGAGCAGGATGCACCCCACTAACTTGTAGGTTTAGCAGAACACTGTGAGCAGGACGCATTGCACTAACTGTAAATAGTCTAGCTGCCTGACTGTGGTACTAATAGGCTCAAAAGAACACCAGTAATTTTCTTCAGGTAGCTGTATATACTGTAACAAGACAAGCCTGCCTGTCAGTAAGAAGATAACAGGAACGGATCTAGCTGAACACTGTGAGCAGGACGCACCCCACTAACTTGTAGGTTTAGCTGAACACTGTGAGCAGGACGCACCCCACTAACTTGTAGGTTTAGCAGAACACTGTGAGCAGGACGCACTGCACTAACTGTAAATAGTCTAGCTGCCTGACTGTGGTACTAATAGGATCAAAAGAACACCAGTCATTTTCTTCAGGTAGCTGTATATACTGTAACAAGACAAGCCTGCCTGTCAGTAAGAAGATAACAGGAACGGATCTAGCTGAACACTGTGAGCAGGACGCACTGCACTAACTGTAAATAGTCTAGCTGCCTGACTGTGGTACTAATAGGATCAAAAGAACACCAGCAATTTTCTTCAGGTAGCTCTATATACTGTAACAAGACAAGCCTGCCTGTCAGTAAGAAGATAACAGGAACGGATCTAGCTGAACACTGTGAGCAGGACGCACTGCACTAACTTTAAATAGTCTAGCTGCCTGACTGACTGTTCTACCTAATCTATCTAACTCAAATCAAATGACACTGTCTCTCTGTCTATCTCTTTCAACGCCGGAACACACACTACACAGGGCTGCCGTGCAGGCGGCCTTATATAGAGTGGGGCGTGTACTAAATCCCCTGAGCCATAATTGGCCAAAGCCTCCTTAGCTTTGGCCAATTATGGCTCTCTGTTCAGGTGGCGCTGTGATTGGCCAAGCATGCAGGTCATAGTGAATGCTTGGCCAATCATCAGCCAGCAATGCACTGCGATGCCGCAGTGAATTATGGGCCGTGACGCGCCACACGAATTTGGCGCGAACGGCCCATATCGTTCGCAATTCGGCGAACGACCGAACAGCCAATGTTCGAGTCGAACATGGGTTTGACTTGAACACAAAGCTCATCCCTAGTATTCACTATCTATCCATTTGGTACAGATCACTACGTCTGTGTATGCTCCAAAGGGGGATATCAGATATACAGTGCCTTGCGAAAGTATTCGGCCCCCTTGAACTTTTCAACCTTTTGCCACATTTCAGGCTTCAAACATAAAGATATAAAATTTTTATTTTTTGTGAAGAATCACCAACAAGTGGGACACAATTGTGAAGTGGAACGAAATCTATTGGATTGTTGAAACTTTTTTAACTAATAAAAAAATGAAAAGTGGGGCGTGCAAAATTATTCGGCCCCCTTGCGTTAATACTTTGTAGAGCCACCTTTTGCTGCGATCGCAGCTGCAAGTCGCTTGGGGTATGTCTCTATCAGTTTTGCACATCTAAAGACTGAAATTCTTGCCCATTCTTCCTTGCAAAACAGCTCGAGCTCAGTGAGGTTGGATGGAGAGCGTTTGTGAACAGCAGTTTTCAGCTCTTTCCACAGATTCTCGATTGGATTCAGGTCTGGACTTTGACTTGGCCATTCTAACACCTGGATACGTTTATTTGTGAACCATTCCTTTGTAGATTTTGCTGTATGTTTGGGATCATTGTCTTGTTGGAAGATAAATCTCCGTCCCAGTTTCAGGTCTTTTGCAGACTCCAACAGGTTTTCATCCAGAATGGTCCTGTATTTGACTGCATCCATCTTCCCCTCAATTTTAACCATCTTCCCTGTCCCTGCTGAAGAAAAGCAGGCCCAAACCATGATGCTGCCACCACCATGTTTGACAGTGGGGATGGTGTGTTGAGTGTGATGAGCTGTGTTGCTTTTACGCCAAACATATCGTTTTGCATTGTGGCCAAAAAGTTCGATTTTGGTTTCATCGGACCAGAGCACCTTCTTCCACATGTTTGGTGTGTCTCCCAGATGGCTTGTGGCAAACTTTAGACGAGACTTTTTATGAATATCTTTGAGAAATGGCTTTCTTCTTGCCACTCTTCCATAAAGGCCAGATTTGTGCAGTGTACAACTGATTGTTGTCCTATGGACACACTCTCCCACCTCAGCTGTAGTTCTCTGCAATTCATCCAGAGTGATCATGGGCCTCTTGGTTGCATCTCTGATCAGTCTTCTCCTTGTCTGAGCTGAAAGTTTAGAGGGACAGCCCGGTCTTGGTAGATTTGCAGTGGTCTGATACTCCTTCCATTTCAAAATGATCGCTTGCACAGTGCTCCTTGGGATGTTTAAAGCTTGGGAAATCTTTTTTTATCCAAATCCGGCTTTAAACTTCTCCACAACAGTATTACGGACCTGCCTGGTGTGTTCCTTGGTCTTCGTGATGCTCTCTGCGCTTTCAACAGAACCCTGAGACTATCACAGAGCAGGTGCATTTATACAGAGACTTGATTACACACAGGTGGATTCTATTTATCACCATCAGTCATTTAGGACAACATTGGATCATTCAGAGGTCCTCGCTGAACTTCTGGAGTGAGTTTCTGCACTGAAAGTAAAGGGGCCGAATAATTTTGCACGCACCACTTTTCAGTTTTTTATTTGCTAAAAAAGTTTAAAATATCCAATAGATTTCGTTCCACTTCACAATTGTGTCCCACTTGTTGGTGATTCTTCACAAAAAATTTTAATTTTATATCTTTATGTTTGAAGCCTGAAATGTGGCAAAAGGTTAAAAAGTTCAAGGGGGCCGAATACTTTTGCAAGGCACTGTATATGGTACAACCCTCCTAGTGTGGGTGTATATCCATCTTTATATGCCTTAGGTGTATATTAGACCTATGTCAAATATGTTTAAAATATTTCAAAAGTGCATCTTGGTTACAAGTCATAGGGTTCGAGTCAAAGATTCATATCCCATATTTGTAAACCTGTGTCTCCTTGTTCTTACATGATCCAGATGTATGTCTAAAGGGAACTTGTTTGCTGTATATAGTCCTTACGTGATTCAGTTATGTTTCGGAGGGATATCTAAGAGGATACTTCCTCAAGATATAAAGGGAACCTTATTCAGCTGTAAATAATAGGGCAAGGATCAAAATCCATATTCCCACTGTTGGACTTTTCTAGTATGTCTGGGTACTTGTCAGAGGTGCTTCACAGGGGAACTTGAAAACAGTTGGAGTAGAAATTCAAAGATTAGAGGTACATGTATGGTATATTTTTAAAGTTTCCTCGGGGTATTGGCGTGCCCGAGTTCATTACATCCAGATAATCGCATTATTAGGAAAGGGAATAGAGAGATGTCTTGAGGTGATGTTTATCTCATTCTTGCTTATGTGTTCTTATGTTATGTGTCACATTAGAGTGTTATGTTGGCCACTGATGTTACTTGGGGTCAGGTGTGTTGGTATTGCGGACCCCCTCACTATTAGTGATAATGTCAGAAGTTGGTTAGGAAGCAGTTTAGATCGAGATCTATATTCATTCCCATAGGCTGTAGGGTATCCAACAAAAATATCCATTTGGTTTCATTTTGTGAAACCTTGATCTTTTTATTTTCGCCCCTCCAGTGGCCCTTAATTTTATCAATTGCATAGAATGTCATACATGTTGGGTCCCTGTTGTGATAGTCTCTAAAATGCCTGGAGACGCTATGTTTGTTGAACCCATTTTTGATGTTTGTAATGTGTTCTCTAATCCTGACATGTAACTGTCTAGTTGTTCTTCCCACGTACTGTTTCCGGCATGGGCACTCTAATACGTAGGTGACATGGGTATTATTGCAAGTGATGAGTTCTCGAATGGTAAATTCCCTTCCATTGGCTACCGACCTAAAATTGGTTGTTTTCCTGCTGGTCTTCTTGCTAGTTCTGCATGGCAGACATTTCCCACATTTGTAGAACCCTTTTAGATGGTTTCCTATTTTTATCTGTCTTGGAGGGTCTAATGCATTGTGTACCAACTTGTTCCTCAGGGTTGGTGCCTTTTTGTAGATAAAAGTTGGTTTCTTTGGTAATATGGAATTCAATACTTTATCCGATTGTAGAATAGGCCAATGTTTTTTTATTATGGTTTCCATATTTCTGTATTGCCCGTTATACCCTGTTAGAAAGGCTACATCCATTTTATTATTCGTTCCTCTCCTTTGTTGGTTTCTTGTTCCCTCTATAAGCGTATTCCTATCCATGTTCCCGACTTTCCATTTTAATGTCAATAGGTCCTTCCTTTTATACCCTTTTTCTACGAACCTGTTTATTAGAATATCTGTTTGTTTTTCATATTCTTGCTTACTGGTACAGTTCCTGTGTAGTCGCATGAACTGTCCTTTGGGAATGTTCCCTAACCATCGTGGGTGATGGCAACTGCTGGTTGGGATATACCCATTCCTGTCTGTGGCCTTAAAGTATGTCCTTGTGTTCAAATGTCCGTTGTTTTTGTATATTTGTAAGTCCAGGTAGTCTATGCTTTCATTGTTCCACTTTCCCGAAAAAGTGAGTCCATAGACATTGCCACTTATTTCATCAAAGAAATTCTGTAGTTCTTCTTCCGTGCCACCCCACACTATGACAATGTCATCTATATACCTCCGGTATAGTTTCAGGTTTCTTCTTTCAATCCTATGAATCTGTTCCTCTTCCCATTTGTTGAGGAATAGGTTCGCCACGCTGGGGGCATATTTTCCCCCATGGCTACTCCTTTCGTCTGGGAATAGAAGTCTCCCTTGTGCCAAAAATAGTTGTGGCTCATGGCCAGTTCTACCTCTTCCAGTATATATTTGATTTGTGTTTCTTTTAAGGCCGTTAGTGTGTGTAAGGCCCATTCGACACCCCTTAACCCATCCTCCTGTACGATGTTAGTATACAGGGAGTTTATGACAATGGTTACCAAAATATTGTTTTCGCTTATCTTGAAGTTCTTTAGTTCCCCAATCAATTGTTTACTGTCCTTCAAATACGATTTTCCCTGCCCAACTAGTGGTTGTAGGTAGCCATCCAGATATGCCCCTAACCTAGAAAACAGTGAATCGATGCCATTGATTATCGGTCTACTGGGGGGATTCTGTTGGTCTTTATGAATTTTGGGTACATAGTATATAATTGGGGTTTTTTGCTGCTTCCGGGGTTAGGTATTTGGCTTCTTTTTTCGTTAAGATCCCTATTTTTTCTCCTTTTTTGACATAGGCCTTCAGTTTCTTTCCATACTCTGTTTTTGGGTTACTCTTCAGTTTTTTTGTATGTATTAGGTGTTTTCAGCAAGTTATTCATCTCTAATTCGTAGTCTTTTTTATTTAATATGACCAGACCTCCCCCCTTGTCGGCCGGCCGGATAACTATATTTTTCTTCCCCTCTATTTCCTTGATGGTGTTCCATATGTTTGTTTTTATTTTTTTCGGTTTCAATTTCCTAAGGTCCTGTTCCACCATCTTTTTAAAAACCATCAAGCTCTCATTTTGTTGTACATTAGGGTTAAAGGTGGAATTATTTTTTAATCCTGAGTGTTGGAATATCGGGGGATCTCTTTCTATTTGGGTGCTGTTACTGTTATTTCCCTTCATTAGATACAATTTTTTTATGTTCAGTTTCCTTATAAATTTTTGGAGATCTATAAATATTTCGAAGGGGTCAAGATTTTTGTCAGGAGCGTATTTCAGTCCTAAGTCCAGCACTCTCATTTCTTCATCATTAAAGGTGGCTTCACTTAGGTTGAAAATTCCTGTTCCTAATATTCTCTTCTTCTTTTTCTTCTTGATTCCTCCTCTCTTCCCTCGTGCTCATCTCCTCTTTCCCATCTCTGTGGTCTGTATGTGTGATCTGTTCTTTCTTCCCATTGGGTTTCCTCCTGCGTTCTGTTCCTCGGTCCCATATACGTATCTCTGGTGACTCTTGGGTTCCAGCTCCGTCGGGGGTCTCCATTGTTTCGATTACTGATGGGGAACCTGAAGGGTTGCCATCCCCTTTGTCCTCTTTGGGGACCGTAGTTCCCCCTGTATGGGGACCGTCTGCCCCTGAATGCCGGGGGCCTTCCCCTGTATTCCCTGGGAAAAAAACCTCGTCTGTGTTGTGGTTCTTCACAGGGAGTGTGTTGATGTTCATTTCTTAGAGGGGAGTACCTATTCCTATACCTTGGTGTCCTCGGTATATTTGGAACGTTATTGCGTTGTTGCAGTCTACTCTCATCTCTTGTTTATTGTCTGTAGTACCTACGCTCCGGGCTAGGTCCCTCTCTTCTGGTTCCTGGTGTTGATATCTTTTCCGGTCTTACCCGTGGTGTTCTAATTTCTGTTGGTCTTGTTTCTTGCCATATTGTTGTTTCTTCTATTACTGAACTTTCTCTGGACTCATCTATCATAGAGATGTTGTGATTGTCCTCTATGTAGTTTTCGTCTATTTGCCACTTATAAACCTGCTGGTTCTTATAGTCCAGCACGTCTCTTCTGAACTTTTTTTGTTTTTTCTGCTGTATTTCCTTATCGTATTTCGTCATGGCTTCTTGTAGGCTGTTCTCTTTATCTTTGTATTCTCTTGTTTCTAGGAAAGGTATAAGTTGATCCCTTATTTGTAATATTTCTGTTTCTATGTTCTTTAATTTGTGTCGTCTTCACACTACAATTTTCCCAAGCAATGCGGTTTCACTTTAATTAAAGAACCGATACCAATCCTGCATCAACCCCTTGTCATTGACCGCATCATTTGGTGAGATATCCCACCTCAGGCGTCTTGGGGTGATTTTCTCTGTAATATACATCTCTATAGTTGCTACATCCCACCAGACTATAAATATCTTGGCGATTAACTACTTGTTCCTGGTTGAAAACTTCTGTGAGGTTAATATTTCTATTGTTTAGGTATTTAAAGATATCCATTGCTGCAGGTTTCTGTTTAGCTCTAAGAGCAAGCAGCAGATAATGAAAAAGGTGGTAAACCCGCGCAGTGGAGATAGTGGAGATTAGGGATGAGCCGAACACCCCCCGGTTCGGTTCGCACCAGAACCTGCGAACGGACCGAAAGTTCGCACGAACGTTAGAACCCCATTGACGTCTATGGGACTCAAACGTTCGAAATCAAAAGTGCTCATTTTAAAGGCTAATTTGCATGGTATTGTCCTAAAAAGGGTTTGGGGACCCGGGTCCTACCCCAGGGGACATGTATCAATGCAAAAAAAACTTTTAAAAACGGCCGTTTTTTCGGGAGCAGTGATTTTAATGATGCTTAAAGTAAAAAAAAAAAAAGTGAAATATTCCTTTAAATATCGTACCTGGGGGGTGTCTATAGTATGCCTGTAAAGTGACGCGTGTTTCCCGTGTTTAGAACAGTCCCTGCACCAAATGTCATTTTCAAAGGAAAAAATCTAATTTAAAACTGCTTGCGGGTTTAATGTAATGTCGGGTCATGGCAATATGGATGAAAATCAGTGAGACAAACGGCATGGGTACCCCCCAGTCCATTACCAGGCCCTTTGGGTCTTGTATGGATATTAAGGGGAACCCCGCACCCAAATTAAAATAAGGAAAGGTGTGGGGCCACCAGGCCCTATATACTCTGAACAGCAGTATACAGGTGGTGCAAACAAGACAGGGACTGTAGGTTTGCTGTTAAGTAGAATCTCTTTGTAATTTTGAACGGGTACATTTTTAACGTGTTTAGCTCCAGCCAAAAAATCTTTTTTAAGCTTTTTGGAAAACATAGGGAAGGGTTATCACCCCTGTGACATTTGTTTTGCTGTCTTTCCTCCTCTTCAGAAGATTTCACCTCACTTTTTGTCCCAATGAAAAATGTTTTTTGAAAATTTGGATTTTTTTGTGGAACAAGGATTGGAAAGCATCAGTGGAAAGGAGAAATTTTTTTCCCATATTAACTCTTACAGGAGAGAATTTCCCTTCCTAGGGGTAGATTTCATCTCACTTCCTGTTGTCTCCTTCCGTTTGCAAGTAGGAGTCGTTTGTAAGTTAGATGTTTGAAAGTAGGGTCCTGCCCTATATACTCAGCAGAAATTTGGGCCTTAGGTGTTGCTGTGGCCACAACACTGTAAGCCCTCACAGGGCCCTGCTGTGAAATATTAGATCAAGAATTGTAATTACATGCCCCTGTTGAACAGGAGCTGAAAAATTAGGCATTAGGCACTGGTGCTGGTGCCACAACACTGCAAACCCTCACAGACACTCTAGTTGGAACGCAGGAACGAGCCCTGCTGCAAAGTATTGCATCAAAAATTGTAATTACACGCCCCTGTTAAACAAGGGCTGAAAAATTGGGCCTTAGGCACTGGTGCTGGTGCCACAACACTGCAACCCCTCACAGACACTCTAGTTGGAACGCAGGAACGAGCCCTGCTGCAAAGTATTGCATCAAAAATTGTAATTACACGCCCCTGTTAGACAGGGGAGAAAAATTGGGCCTTAGGCACTGGTGCTGGTGCCACAACACTGCAACCCCTCACAGACACTCTAGTTGGAACGCAGGAACGAGCCCTGCTGCAAAGTATTGCATCAAAAATTGTAATTACACGCCCCTGTTAAACAGGGGCTGAAAAATTGTGCCTTAGGCACTGGTGGTGGCGCCCAGAACCAAAAATGTTCTTACAAGCTATCAGCGTGATGATTGAGGAGGAAGAGGATAATTACTCAGGGATAGTCACTCAGCATCAGCATAGGCAGTCTTTGAAGGGATCTGAGATTTCAAAAAAAATTATTCGGTTACATCAGCATCAGGTGCTTGGTAGCTGGTGGTGATCCAAGACTGATTCATTTTTATGAAGGTCAGTCGATCAACCGTGTCGGTGGACAGACGCACCCTGTGATTGGTTACCACGCCTCCAGCAGCACTGAATGTGCGTTCCAAAAGAACGCTGGATGCAGGACAGGCCAGTAGCTCAATTGCATACTGTGCAAGCTCTGGCCAGTGATCCATCCTCAAGACCCAGTAACCCAGAGGATTTTCGGTGGGAAAGGTGTCCAAGTCTGATCTTGCCCCTAGGTATTCCTGCAGCATGTAAAACAGACGCTGGCGATGGTTGCTGGAACCGATCATACCTTGGGGCTGCGGACCAAAAAATTGTCTGAACGCATCGGTCAGACAGCCACCTTCTCCACCGCTCTTTCTTTGACTGACCGAAGCCTCAGCAACACGTTGTCCAGAAACAGGAGTTTGTAACCTCTCAGTCTCTGGGAACGCGTTGCACAGACCTTTCTGCAAGGCCTCCCGAAGATGTTTCATCCTCTGCTCCCTCTGCGATGGCAAGATAAGGTCCGCAACCTTACCCTTGTAACGTGGATCAAGGAGGGTTGCCAGCCAGTATTGGTCCTTCTCCTTGATACCACGAATACGAGGATCCTTACGCAGGCCTTGCAGGATCAGGGAGGCCATGCAGCGTAGGTTTGCTGAGGCATTCGGTCCGGAGTCCTCTGGGTCACTAAGGACGACAACGTCCGCAGCCACCTCCTCCCAGCCACGTACAAGTCCATGTGTTTCTTGGGACTGATCCCTTAAAGACTGCTGCTGATGCTGAGTGCCAGGCTCCACCTCCATACTGACACAATCTTCCTCCTCCTGCTCCTCCTCCTCGTCCTCTTCCTGTGTGATCGGCGGCCACGCAGGAACACTGTCTGGATAAAGGGGGCCTTGAGAGCTAAGGAAGTCCTCCTCTTCCTGCCTCTGTTCTGCCTCAAGTGCCCTGTCCATTATTCCACGCAGCGTGTGCTCCAACAGGTGGACAAGGGGGACAGTGTCACTGATGCATGCACTGTCACTGCTCACCATCCTCGTGGCCTCCTCGAATGGTGACAGGACAGTGCATGCATCCCTGATCATGGCCCACTGGCGTGGGGAAAAAAAAACAAGCTCCCCCGACCCTGTCCTGGTGCCATAGTCGCACAGGTACTCATTGATGGCCCTCTGCTGCGTGTGCAGCCGCTGCAGCATGGCCAACGTTGAGTTCCACCTGATGGGCATGTCACAGATTAGGCAGTTCTTGGGCAGGTTAAACTCCTTTTGGAGGTCCGTCAGCCGAGCACTGGCATTATATGACCGGCGGAAATGCACACAGGCTTTCCTGGCCTGCCTCAGGACATCCTGTAAGCCCGGGTACCTGCCCAAGAACCGCTGCACCACCAAGTTAAGGACGTGAGCCAAACAGGGCACATGGGTCATTTGTCCCTGTCGGAGGGCAGAGAGGAGGTTGGTGCCATTGTCGCAAACCACCATTCCTGCCTTAAGTTGGCGTGGCGTCAACCACCTCTGAACCTGCCCCTGCAGAGCTGACAGAACCTCTGCCCCAGTGTAGCTCCTGTCCCCCAAGCACACCAGCTCAAGCACCGCATGGCATCTTTTGGCCTGCGTACTTGCGTAGCCCCTTGAACGACTACGGAGCACCGCTGGTTCCGAGGAAGAGGCCATGGAGGAAGAAGAGGAGGGGGTGGAGGAGAGAGGTGTGTCACAATCATTAGCATTTTGGAGGCGTGGTGGCGGAACAACCTCCAACACTACTGCACCTTGTCCTACATCCTTCCCAGCTGCCAGCAGAGTCACCCAATGCGCCGTGAAACTTAGGTAACGTCCCTGTCCATGCCTGCTGGACCATGAGTCAGCGGTAATATGCACCTTACCGCTGACCGCCCTGTCCAGCGAGGCATGGACATTGCCTTCCACATGCCGGTAGAGAGCCGGAATCGCCTTCCGTGAGAAAAAGCGGCGTTTGGGTACCTGCCACTGAGGAACCGCACATTCCACAAACTCACGGAAGGGGGCAGAGTCTACCAACTGAAAAGGCAGCAGTTGAAGTGCTAGCAATTTTGCCAAGCTAGCATTCAACCGCTGGGCATGTGAATGGCTGGGAGCAAACTTTTTTCGGCGGTGCAGCAGCTGGGGCAGGGAAATTTGCCTGGTACAATCTGACGTCGGTGTACCAAAAGCAGATTGCCCACAAGTACTTGGCTGTGACACACCTAATTCTACATCTTCATTACTCTCAGTGCAGGTCTCAGAGAGGACTGGAGGTCTAGTGGGGTTGGAAATCTCAGCTGATGAGGAGCAAGGAGAGGTCCTCTTTGTTCTTTGGTGTGGGTCTTTTAGATACGCTTGCCAACGAACTGCATGGCAGGTCAACATATGTCTGGTCAAGTATGTGGTACCCAAGCGGGAGATGTTTTGGCCACGTGAGATACGCTTGAGACATATGTTGCAAATAGCAGCGGTGCGATCTGATGCACTCGTCTCAAAAAAGGCCCACACCAAAGAACTTTTTGAATAACGCGCAGAGACTGCAGCGCCCTGCACATGTGGAGCTTTGGGGTGTGATGCAGTCAATGTGCTGCCCTTAGGCTGGCCCCTGGAGGGCATCCTGCCTCGTTGGTGATGTGCCGCCTCCTCCTCCTCCTCCTCTCTCCTATCAGGCACCCACGTTGAGTCAGTGACCTCATCATCCCCTCCCTCCTCATCACTGGAGCAAACCTGGCAGTATGCTGCAGCAGGGGGAGCATGGCTGCCAGATTGCTGTCCTTCTTGGGCACCCCCTCTGTCCGTGCTCATGTTACTGCCTTCATTGAGCTCAGTATCATCATCAGAGCCTTCCAAACGCTGGGCATCCTCCTGGAGCATGTACCCAACACTGTGGTCAAACAGTTCGAGGGACTCCTCAGGAGGACATGGTGGAGCTAGGGAAGGAGTCACTGATGACATTGAGCCGAGGGAAGAGGCCGCTGCTTTGCCAGACAAAGCACCCTGGGCATGGGTGAGAGAGGATGAGGAGGATGAGGACGGCCTCGTCATCCACTCGACCAAGTCTTCCGCATGTTGCGGCTCAACACGGCCAGCTGCCGAAAAAAAGGCCAAGCGTGTCCCATGGCCACGTGCTGATGAGGATGCACCGTCTCCACGACCAGCACTAGACACAGAGCCTGCTTGCCCTCTCTTATTGGCTTGTGACTGTCTGCCTCTCCTTCTTGTCCTTCCAGACATACTAATGGCCTGTAGCTGCACTAAGCTGGGATATATATATATATATATATATATATATATATATATATATATATATATATATATATATATATATGTACTGATACTGCAGCTAGCAAAAGCAACTGCCTGCCTGTAGTATGAGAACACCACCAACCTTCTACAGGTAGCTTTAGCTGAACACTGTGAGGTGGACGCACCCCACTAACTTGTAGGTTTAGCTGAACACTGTGAGCAGGACGCACTGCACTAACTGTAAATAGTCTAGCTGCCTGACCGTGGTACTAATAGAATCAAAAGAACACCAGTAATTTTCTTCAGGTAGCTTTATATACTGTAACAAGACAAGCCTGCCTGTCAGTAGGAAGATAACAGGAACGGATCTAGCTGAACACTATGAGCAGGATGCACTGTACTAAATGTAAATAGTCTAGCTGCCTGACCGTGGTACTAATAGGATCAAAAGAACACCAGTAATTTTCTTCAGGTAGCTTTATATACTGTAACAAGACAAGCCTGCCTGTCAGTAGGAAGATAACAGGAACGGATCTAGCTGAACACTGTGAGCAGGACGCACTGCACTAAATGTAAATAGTCTAGCTGCCTGACCGTGGTACTAATAGGATCAAAAGAACACCAGTAGTTTTCTTCAGGTAGCTTTATATACTGTAACAAGACAAGCCTGCCTGTCAGTAGGAAGATAACAGGAACGGATCTAGCTGAACATTGTGAGCAGGACGCACTGTACTAAATGTAAATAGTCTAGCTGCCTGACCGTGGTACTAAAAGGATCAAAAGAACACCAGTAATTTTCTTTAGGTAGCTGTAAATACTGTAACAAGACAAGCCTGCCTGTCAGTAGGAAGATAACAGGAACGGATCTAGCTGAACACTGTGAGCAGGACGCACTGTACTAAATGTAAATAGTCTAGCTGCCTGACCGTGGTACTAATAGGATCAAAAGAACACCAGTAATATTCTTTAGGTAGCTGTAAATACTGTAACAAGACAAGCCTGCCTGTCAGTAGGAAGATAACAGTAACGGATCTAGCTGAACACTGTGAGCAGGACGTACTGTACTAAATGTAAATAGTCTAGCTGCCTGACCGTGGTACTAATAGGATCAAAAGAACAACAGTAATTTTCTTTAGGTAGCTGTAAATACTGTAACAAGACAAGCCTGCCTGTCAGTAGGAAGATAACAGGAACGGATCTAGCTGAACACTGTGAGCAGGACGCACTGCACTAAATGTAAATAGTCTAGAAGATAACAGGAACGGATCTAGCTAAACTGAATACAGTGTATATATATATATGCAACACCTGGGATGCATATATATACACAATACACTGTAAGTGCAGCTAACTGACTGACTGTCCTGCCTAATCTAGCTAACTCAAATGAAATGACACTGTCTCTCTCTCTCTCTCTAAGCACACCGGAACACACTGCACAGGGCCGCCGTGCAGGCGGCCTTATATAGTGTGGGGCGTGTACTAAATCCCCTGAGCCATAATTGGCCAAAGCCTCCTTGGCTTTGGCCAATTACGTCTCCCTGTTCAGGCGGCGCTGTGATTGGCCAAGCATGCGGGTCATAATGCATGCTTGGCCAATCATCAGCAAGCAATGCACTGCGATGCCGCAGTGAATTATGGGCCGTGACGCGCCACACGAATTTGGCGTGAACGGCCCATATCGTTCGCAATTCGGCGAACGACCGAACAGCCGATGTTTGAGTCGAACATGGGTTCGACTCGAACACGAAGCTCATCCCTAGTGGAGATGTGATTACAAACAATTTGGAACTGCTGCCACCCAACATGCAGTCACCATAAATGGGGACAGCTAGATAAGTTGATTTGGTAGAAGGGTATGGCGCTGTTCCTCTAAAAAGCTTTATGATATCCTTTATATGTGCTATATATAATTCATGAGAAATAAAAAAGATGAAAAAATGAAAAAATCAAAGACCATACATGGTGCTACTTTTTATATCATAAATGTCTCGTAGCACCTTATGTATGGATTAAGCGTGCCAGTATGGAAAAAGTGATGGAAGGGAGGGTGGGGAGGATATACACCCACACTAGGAGGGTTGTACCATATATATCTGATATCCCCCTTTGGAGCAAACACAGACGTAGTGATCTGTTCCAAATGGATAGATAGTGAATACATACAGATTGACACGCCACGTTCATAAGCCGTATATGTATATTATTATGATTAAGGGAGTTTTGTAAATAATTCCCGTTTCTTATAATATTTTAAAAATAATTTTCTCCTCTATACACATGTATACACATATTTTGCATGTGGGTATTATTTTACACATCCTGATATATTTTTATAAGTTTACATTTAACGTTTATTAGCATAATGTTTTTATCTGCATACATATTTTTTCTCCACATACATGTATTTATGCAATGCCGATCTTATTGTATTTTATCTTTTATCTTTTGGGTTTCCTTACAAATGGTTATATATACTCTAAACATGCTGTTGTAGTTTGAAAATGTTGATTTTATTGGGGCTGAATATGAGCACATATATAAGCTGCATGTCATGTTTAGTTGCTGAAACCTATAGTGAAATACCTGGGTATAACATGCGGGATCTCCGATCATATAACACCCAATCTAAATAAAAAACAACCACACCTATATAGGGAACGGGGGTGACACCGAGATATGAAGCGTTATTACAGGGAAAGTGTCACCTTTGAGTTAATGATCACTAGCTATACAGGACCGTTGTATTCTATGTCCGCAGAATCATAGGCAAAATGGCCGCTAGCGTCTCTGAGGTTATGCACACAAAGGCGGAGCATATGGGAAATTAGGCTTCGGTCTGCATGACCTCAGGTAAGATGGCCGCAGGCAGGCTCCGGCCCATAGAATCACAGGGAAAATGGCCGCCGGTGTCTTTATGTTCTCCCACACAGAGGCGGAATATACAAAGAGGAAATTAGGCTTCGGTCTGCATTATCATAGACAAAATGGCCGCGGACGGACTCCGGTCCGCAAAAACACAGGCAAAATGGCTGCTAGTTAAACAGGTAATTAGGGGACTCCGCACGCTATATAAAGGTGGGAGGCACAGCAGAGGTCACGCTCCCGTAGACGTCCAATGACGAAACGCGTAGAGCGTGGCCTAATCTGTGCTTCCCAAACAACTTTGAACAGCTGATGGTTAACCGAGAATTTGTCTTTTTTTCGCTTGCTACATGCTTTTAAATTGTGAGTACCTCTCTGCTTGTTTTAAATAAACTTTTTTAAACGATCTTACACTATGGGCACCCCTTCTCTCTTTTTATGATACACTGCGATCCTGAGACTGCCAGAGATTGCCGCACAGTGGCATAGACTGTGATTTCCTGATACCCCAGCAGGGGTGAAGTGAGTGGGTGAGTGGCTGCACATTTAGAGCATGGGATTTTACTATCAGAAGAATCATAAGCACGAACATCACATGTATCAATTTGCTGTGGAAATAAGGACTTTTATATATATCTGATTGCACATGTGCACTTTATTAGGTTGAATTTGTATACACAGTGGATTATTCCCATTTACCTTTGTCTTCCAACCACCCACACTCCCCCCCATCACCCCACCCCACCCTCCCTTCCATCACTTTTTCCACACTGGCACGCTTAATCCATACATAAGGTGCTACGAGACATTAATGATATAAAAAGTAGCACCATGTATGGTCTTTGATTATTTCATTTTTTCATTTTTTCATCTTTTTTATTTCTCATGAATTATATATAGCACATATATAGGATATCATAAAGCTTTTTAGAGGAACAGCGCCATACCCATATGCCAAAAGCATATCTCGAGTCAATGTAGACATTGAGCTTTTTTCCTTTACCTACTATGCAGGCTTGCATGAGAGCCATAAGCTCTGCCACCTGGGCAGAATGATGCCCAGGTAGTCTTCCTTGGAACAGGATTTCATCCTTGGTGACTACTGAATACCCAGTAACAGGGTGCCCTTCTTCAGTATAGAAGCGGGACCCATCTACAAAAACAGTGAGGTCAGCATTGTGGATAGGGGTGTCTCTTACTCTCTGTGCTTCACGATAGTGATCCTCCATTTCTGCATTGCAGTCATGGCTTTCTATTTCATCTTGTGATGTCTCTGGTAGCAATGTAGCTGGATTTAATTTTGCACACCTTTTGAGGGTAATATTTTTGGGCGTTAAAAGTGCCAGTTCATATTTGGTCAATCTCGCTGACGAAATGTGCTTTGTGGTCAGGTTCTGCCTAACCACGTGAACCTCATGGGGTACATAAACTTCTAACGGGTTCCCTAGCACAATGTCTGCAGTTTTAGTCAGCATCTCAGCAGCTGCTGCTACTGCCCTCAGACAGGGTGCCATTGCATTGACAACTGTGTCAATCTGACAACTGTAATAGCCAATGGGCTTGTCATGTCCTCCATGGCCCTGTGTCAGGACTCCAGCAGCGTGGCCTCTAGACTCATGACAGTAAAGCCGGAATCCCTTGGTATAATCTGGCAGGCCCAAAACAGGGGCTTCACTGATTGCAGCTTTCAAGGTCTGAATAGCATGTATTTGCTCTTCACTGAGTTCCAGTTTCCCCTGTATGTTTACAGAATCATAGAGTGGCTTACAAACATTGGACATTTCTGGTATCCATTGTTGGCAATATCCAACCAACCCTAGGTATCCCCTCAATTGTTTTGCATTCTGTGGCATTTTGCTATTCAGAATAGCCTTCTTTCGGTCTTGTGTTAAGTGTTTTTTTTCCTTTGGAAATGCAATGACCCAAAAACACAACTCGGTCCATGTTGTATTGTAACTTGGCGGGGGATACCCTGCTTCCCTCCTCTCCAAGGTGATTCAACAAGGAGATAGTGGCCTCTCTACATGCTTCTCTCGTGTCGCCTCCAATCAGCAAGTCATCCACATACTGAAGGAGAGTGATACCCTCCGGGCAGTGCCACCTGTCCAAGCATTCTTTCATTGCTTTGCTGTACTCGTTTGGGCTTGATACCATCCCCATGGGCAATCTACACCAGGTATACTGCTGCAGTTCAAAGCTGAAGGCAAAGAGGTATTGACAGTCAGGGTGGAGTGGTATAGTGAAAAAAGCATCCTTCAAATCCATAACTGTGAAATATTGATTAGAAAGGACAATGTTACTCAGAATAGTGTGAGGGTTTGGTACCACTGGAGCATCCTCTTGGATGATTTTGTTAATTGCCCTCAGGTCTTGTACCATCCGATAAACGTTCCAGCCTGGTTTTTTCACAGGGTACAATGGGGTATTAGCTGGTGAGCTCACTTTCACCAGTATACCTTCCTTAAGGAGGTGTTTGATTTGGTCTCTAATTCCCTCCAATTGAGCCAATTTCAAGGGATACTGAGGTAATCTAGGAATTATAGCATCTGGTTTTAGTTTGATCCTAACAGGGGGACAGCGGATCATAAGTCCCGTGTTCCCCTCTTTAGCCCAAACATCTGGATTGGTGTTTTTGACTAAATCACTGGGCAAGCTTTCTGCAAAGCTTGCATCCTGTTCCAATTTACACAAAGCAGTGATGCCATACCAGGTTTCTACCATTTGGTGTTGGCCGGGATCAGAAGGGATGTTTACTTCCACTCCATCCTCAGTAAATTGTATTTGTGCTCTCATTTGTGAGAGCAAATCTTTTCCCAGCAAATTGCAAGGAACTGAATCACTCAAGAGCAGGGAGGCTTCAGTTTGAAAGGGTCCAACTCAAATTTTTGTGGGAGTGGTTTCAAATAGGGGATATGATATACCCCCTAGCCCAACTCCTCTCACTGTATTTTGAATGGGAAGATTCACCTCACTAGATTTTAAAATGGTACGAGCTGCCCCAGTGTCTGTTAATAGATTTAGGGTCTAAATTATTTAATTGCATTTGTACATAAGCACTCCCTTGTTCATTTGTCGAGATTACAGGCAACACCGGGAGCTCTCCCCATCACTTGAGGTCTCTTCCAGATTCCCTCTCCTGTCATGGTGGCCTATTTAGTCTTGTAGCTCTACAATCCCTCTTGAGGTGTCCGGGTCTGTGGCATTTGAAACAAACCGGTTTCCCCCTTGGTTTCTGTCCAAGATCTGCACTGTTCAACTGATCAGTGACAATGCAGATCTTTTGAGGTTTTTGTGACTCCCAATCTGCTATATTCCTTTCAATCGCAGTTGCAATTGACAACAAAGAGGAGAGAGGCTTATCTCTCCAGTCTGGATTTGCAGTCATCAATTTTTCCCTGATGTTTCCACTCAACCCGGTAATGAAGCTATGGATCAATACGGGTGATAGGGCACGGTTATTAATGTCCCCACCAGCTGATTCCATGGCTTGTTTAAAGTGATTGTAGTATGTCATATAATCTTCCTTTGGACCTTGGATCACTCCTGACACCTTGGTCTAAGACTGGGGAGGGTAGACTGTTTTAATCAACTGTGCTAATTGTTTAGTGAGTATATCTCCTTAATGGCTGGAGTCCACACACAGGGTTTGTGGAATATTGGTTTTACTAAGGATTTCATCCAAGTCCCCATCTCCACAAACCCTCTTCATTATTTGAAGCATATCACTCAGTTTGCATTGTAGCTTGTCTGGATGTCCAGCAGCTCTTTGGCAAATTTAATAGGATCTGTCCTTGGATGGGGGATAACACTCAGAAATCCCTTCATCTCAGAGGGAGTCTATGGTACGTGATGTGTCATCTTTCCCGTGGATCTCCCACTGTGGTCATAGGCCACCTGTTCTCTTACAGGATAGACAAATATGTCATCTGAAAAAGATATCAGTTGTGGATTGGTCTTTTGGGGTTCTGTCACAGAATCCCAATAAGACTGTGGAAGATGGTTGCTGCCAGGTGGGGGCACTTTATCCAACTGCAAAGTGCCCTGAAGGGTGGCATTAACAGTCCCATGGTACACAGGTGTGCCCACATTGGGTGATATCCTTTCACCATTAGAGTGACACCACACAGGTCCTTGCTGTGGGGTGCTAGTTACTTGGGGGTATAAAGGTACATAGGCTGTGTACTCTGTAGCAGAACTGCCAGTATTGCTTACAGCAGCAGGATTGCTAGTTAACTGCCGTTTAGGGGAGAATGCTGGCTCGCAGCCCGTAAATGGGGATTACTATATTCGGGAGGTTCTTCCGTCAGAGGGGAAGAAAGTTTCCCTTTTGATGGTATCTGGTCTCTGGAACTGGGGAAACTTTTCTCCCCTGATTCCAGCATTCCCTCCCCCTGGTTTGCTGTGCTATCTCTTTCCTGTGGTTTCAATGCTTCACAGGAAGAGTTTTTCTGTGATTCATTGGGGGTTTTAACTGGGGTGTTAAACTTGGCAGCAAGTTGTAGCTTCCCCTTTTTTTCATCTGTTGATAGATGACAACTCCTATCACTTTCTGAATATCTGGCCAACAAGGACCGGGCGATTGTATAAGGCCCCAATCCTGGCCATTCCTCATCATCCCCCTGTTCATCACTGTCACTACTCTGGGGATGTGGCTCTAGTGGCTGTCCCTGCTTGTCCCTACTCCACAGCATCATCTGGTGTGTTTTCTCCTTAACTCCCACCGTAAAAATATTCACATCATCAGTTCTATGCATGGATTCTACCATCCACGCGCTCCACGTATCTCTTTCATTTGTTCGTGTCATCTTCCTGCGGTGATTGTACCACAGGGCTTCCCAAGCTTTTGGCTTAAAAGTACCTCTTTTAGAAAACTTTTTCCAAGTCCAACGATCCCAATCTTGCAAATATTTCACAACCCAAGGCCCATATTTATCTATCATCTCTTCCCTTAGGGTCAAGTGGTAGGGTTCCCCATGGTTAGATGCCCTCTTTCAAGCGATTTGATTACCCATCCTTTACGGACTCCGGACCTTGAACTGATTCCCCCAACCTTTCTATAGGTTGCCTTTACTCCAGAGGTAGCTACTCTCTGGCCAAGAATTGGGTTGACAGGTACCGCCCCTGTCACCGTTGCCTCTTTTTTTTCACTACTTGCCAGACCAATTCGCTGTCCTGGCTATAGTCCTTCAAAAAATTAGCCTGGAGATTTCCCAAACAAAATAATAGTTTAATCCCCTCCGTGGACTTTTCTGAAGTATTCCAAAAGAAATGCTTAACAAAAGGCTATTACTAATGATTAGCACAAACTTAGATAATCAGGACCCTATGCGTGCTTGTAGTACAGAAGGTAGTTAACTGATTCACACCTAACTGTAATATGATTTGTAGGAGTTACAACATTACAGATCTAATCACAAAGCTAACGATCCCCCGTTAGTAGTTTACACAGAAAGTTAGATACATACATCGAAGATCATTCAGTGTGTACTAGGCCCACAGGTGCAATTCGATCTCAAATACCGGGAAGTGTCTTGACCCAGACTCATGCAAGGGTCAACCAGAAGCGCTTGTTGGCAGAAAGGCCCAGATCCTACTTCTTTCCACTGCCTTCAAGCGTCCAATCAGAGCCTCTTATCATTCACGCAGACACCCTCCTGCAGTTTTGGCCCAACCGAGCAGGATGCCTTCTCATACACTCTCAGTACAATTTTATTTCACTTATACTGTTCATATCAGTCTCATCAAAGTATTAGTACAGACAAAAGGTTATATATATATATATATAAACAATGTTCAAAGAAGCTTGCTAGTTTGGGTGTTCATAAAGGGGACACAGACATACAAACAAGGACATAAAAATGCTTACCGTTTTTGGAGTTAGACTTGTCCTCCACCCGCAAAACCACAAATCACTCAAACGTGAAGCTTCCTCACACGACGGGCACCATATGTTTTGGAAATATTTATACCTCACTTAAACGATTAACGATACAAATATAAGTGATTAAACCTTTGTCTATATAAGATTAAAAACGAGCGATAACAGGGAAAAAAGATAAACAATTACATTTATTTACACAGAAAAGAAAGTTAGAATAAGTAGAATTTATCATATATCTCCAGTGATGTCATAAGTACAGTGTTGCTCTAGGCTGCAAAGTTAATTTAGGCCGAACTCAGAAATGGTTACAATGGTCATACACAGGATATACAATATCATAAGACAAATCCTAGGACACGAAAAGGTTAGAAAGAAAGAGAAACAGAGATTACAGTATACATTACTCAGACAGCATATCCCCTAGATGGTCTCGGGCTGGACAGGGCAAAACCATTTAGCCCTCTCCCTCTTTTATCTGCATTCTCCACCAATCAACAGATGCAACATATTAATATAAATATGTATGAATGAATGTACTATTGGAAACTGCAATTAACCCATCAAAGCAGCGCTATTTTCAGTCCTCAATGCTGACTGATAAAACGAAGTCTTTGTAAATGCAAGCAAAACACATGCAGGCAGGTAAATTCCAACAAAGACACAGCGGTTGGAGCTCGGTCTGAATTCTCTTATATGAATAGTAGATCTGATGAGTGCACCTTTCACCATCTATTGGGACTCGATATTAATTGCTTTATCAGCGATTTTTAGGTTCACTAGAGTGGACGATTACACAATGTATTAGAGTTTTAATGGAGGGGTTCCTCACTCTGAGATTTTGATCTGTTTTCTGTATAGATAACTTAATAACTATGCCCCGTTTGGATTACATATTTTTTTATTGTGTATGTACAATATGGAACTATGTGATACAGAGCGGTACTGGAGAATCTTTTATCAACTTCCACTTTCTATCTACGTAGAATTTTAGATTATGCCATGCAGGTAATTTTAATCTGATTGGATTTTAACCACTATTATTTTTGTGATTTTATCACAAGTTCCGAGGTTGCTGCGATTATATGCGATTTTGCATGTAACATTTTATGTCAATAGGTATGTCAGGTAATTTTAATCTGATTAGCTTTTAATCATTATTATTTTCGCGATTTTATCACAAGTTCCGATATTGCTGCGATTATATGCAATTATATGCGATTTTGTATGTAACATTTTTATTTTTTGTTAATTTTATGTCAATTTTATGTCGCAATGTGATAAACTTATCTGATTTAATATGATAATTATATCGGGTGAGGAACTATGGGTATTTTAATTACTTGGTCACTAAACTGCGACATCCATATAGCTTAATTATGTTTGGGGGTTAAGCGACTCTCTCTCTTCAGTTGCACTTGGAATATATGGAAGAGGAGATGTTTAGTTTTAATCCAGGACATAAGCACTGTTTCTCACAAGGAATTGGGAGTTTGCAGGTGTAATGCAAGATTCTGGTATAAATAGACTGCAGTGTCATTTAAATGTGCAGCCTGCAGCTTTTGGTTGGTTGGAGTATGGATACGTTCCCAGTTTAAGATAGGGACGCACCTTCCAATCAGACCTAGTGCTTACCAAGTATTAACTCATTAGGGCGGAGTGTTGGTCGCGCCCCACCCCCTGGTTTTCAGATATTCAGCCGTGTAGTCATGCTCTTTGAAAAAGTCTTCCTGACGAAACTAGTCAGAGCACGATACCACAGCAACTGTTATCACGTGAGGACGCAGCGTGCTTCTAGCCTGAAGCTTCAGAGAGGGAGGAAGTGCGGATCAGCTGTGCCTGGTTGACACGCAGTGCGCTCCAAGCTTGTAGTTGTATACTAGTGGAATGAAGGACTGATCAGCTGTGAGTGTGTATCATCCATCCAGTCTGCAACCAGTACCCTTGTGCTTTGAGAGAAGCAGTTTGAGTTATCCACTATTACCAAACAACTGAAAGCTAGAAGGCTATCCTTTGTAAGGAACTGCGCCCACTGATTTTTACAGTGTATTTACTTTATTAGTTTTTTTTTTCTCTTATTTGTGACTTACAATAAATTATCAAAATGGTACTGGACTATTCGGGGTCTCTTTTTTACATGTGGACATTGTTGCTGTCATCTGATCATCAACCCTGGAGGACTTCGGGAGTAAACAGAGAGAGGATTTGATCCAAGGCTTGTTAACCTCTTGGCTCCGGTGAGTTTGAACCCCTACGGGGTGTGTGCAGCACAAGGTGTCCCAATAGATGGTGAAAGGTGCACTCATCAGATCTACTATTCATATAAGGGAATCCAGACTGGGCTCCAACCGCTGTGTCTTTGTTGGAATTTAACTGCCTGCAGGTGTTTTGCTTGCATTTACAAAGACTTTGTTTTATCAGTCAGCATTGAGGACTGAAAATAGCGCTGCTTTGATGGGTTAATTGCTGTTTCATATAGTACATTCATTCATCCATATTTATATTTCTATTTCTTTTTGTATTAAGTGGCTGCTGAGAGATATCTCACTCAGAATATGGTGACATCAGGTTAACCACTTGCCGACCAGGCCATAGCCAAAAGACGGCTGCAGCGCGGTCGGCTAGTTCTGGGTGGACGTCCTCCCAGAATACTGCTCTTGCGCGCCCCCTGGGGCGCGCACCCGAGAACTTCCGTGATCGCGGCCGTTTACCATGTGATCGCTCCGTCAAATGACGGAGCGATCACATGCCAACAGACCGGCGTCATGACATGTCATGTCATGGTTCCTCCCTCCCCTCTGCGAGGGGAGAGGGGGAGGGATCGGATGGCAGCACCACTGAGGGCTGCATGTGTTGTGCCCACAGCGGTGCTCAGTGACAATTGCGGTCACATCCATCCATCCCTCCATGCTCAGCCATCCCTGCAATATACCCTGCAATACTCTGCATTATACCTTGTAATACTCTGCATTATACCCTGCAATACTCTGCTTTATACCCTGCAATACTCTGCATTATACCCTGCAATACTCTGCATTATACCCCGCAATACTCTGCATTATACCCCGCAATACTCTGCATTATACCCTGCAATACTCTGCATTATACCCTGCAATACTCTGCATTATACCCCGCAATACTCTGCATTATACCCCGCAATACTCTGCATTATACCCCGCAATACTCTGCATTATACCCCGCAATACTCTGCATTATACCCCGCAATACTCTGCATTATACCCCGCAATACTCTGCATTATACCCCGCAATACTCTGCATTATACCCAGCAATATGCCCAGCAATACTCTGCAATATACCCAGCAATACTCTGCAATATACCCAGCAATATACCCTGCAATATACCCAGCAATATACCCTGCATTATACCCGGCACTACTCTGCAATATACCCGGCACTACTCTGCAATATACCCGGCACTACTCTGCAATATACCCGGCACTACGCTGCAATATACCCGGCACTACTCTGCAATATACCCGGCACTACGCTGCAATATACCCGGCACTACTCTGCAATATACCCGGCACTACTCTGCAATATACCCGGCACTACTCTGCAATATACCCGGCACTACTCTGCAATATACCCGGCACTACTCTGCAATATACCCTGCCCTACTCCGCAATACTCTGCAATACCCCGCAATACTCCGCAATTTTTAACCAGTTTCTGCCCACCGTCATATGACGTCCTTGACTTTGAGCGGGGATATCTGAATGATGCCTGCAGCTACAGGTATCATTCAGATATCAGCTTTTTCAGCCGGCGATTTCCTACACCATAAGAATGATCATAGCGGCTGTTCCACTGCTTGATCGTTCTTATGGGAGGCGAGAGGGGACGCCCCCCCTTCCCGCCACCCTCCGGTGCTTCTACCGACTCACTGCTACGATCGAAGCCAGGATCGTTTTTTTTTTTTAAATTTCAGGCTTCCCAGCCTAGAGGTGAGATGTGGGGTCTTATTGACCCCATATCTCACTGTAAAGAGGACCTGTCATGCCATATTCCTATTACAAGGATGTTTACATTCCTTGTAATAGAAATAAAAGTGATCAACATTTTTTTTTGGGGGGGGGGGGGGAAGTGTCAAACTAAAATAAATAAAAGTAAAATGAACAATAAAAAAAAAAAAATTTTTAAAGAACCCATGTCCGTGTGCTCGCATGCAGAAGCGAACGCATACGTAAGTCCCGCCCACATATGAAAACGGTGTTCAAACCACACATGTGAGGTATCACTGCAAACGTTGGAGCGAGAGCAATAATTTTGGCCGTAGACCTCCTACTGTAACTCAAAACATGTAACCAGTAAAAAATTTTAAAGCGTCACCTATGGAGATTTTTAAGTAGCGACGTTTGGCACCATTCCACGAGAGTGTGCAATTTTGAAGGGTGACATGTTAGGTATCTATTTACTCGGCGTAACTTCATCTTTCACATTATGCAAAAACATTGGGCTAACTTTACTGTTTTGTTTTTTTTTTAAGCACAAAACAGTTTTTTTTCCCAAAAAAACGCGTTCGAAAAATTGCTGAGCAAATACTGTGCGAGATAAAAAGTTGCAACAACCGCCATTGTATTCTGTAGGGTCTTTGCTAAAAAATATATATATAATGTTTTGGGGTTCTATGTAATTTTCTAGCAAATAAATTATTATTTTTACATGTAGGAGAGAAATTGGCCTGGGTGCTCCAGAACGCCTGGAGGTGCTCCGTGCATGTTGAGCCTCTGTATGTGGCCACGCTGTGTAAAAGTCTCACACATGTGGTATCGCCATACTCGGGAGTAATAGCAGAATGTGTTTTGGGGTGTAATTTGTTGTATGCATATGCTGTGTGTGAGAAATAACCTTCTAATATGACAATTTTGTGAAAAAAAAAAAAAAAAAAAGAAAAAAAAAATCTTGATTTTGCAAAGAATTGTGGGAAAAGATGACAATTTCAAAAAAACTCACCATGCATCTTTTCAAATACCTTGGAATGTCTTCTTTCCAAATAGGGGTCATTTGGGGGGTATTTGTACTTTTCTGGCATGTTAGGCTCGGTTCACACTACCGCGACTTGGGATCCGACTTTAAGCCCTCAAGTCGCCCCAAGTCGCCCCAGAAAGAGATTCACATTACAGTGAATGGGAGCGTCTTAATAGACACTACTGAAGTCGCTCCGACTTCAGAGCGTACTCCCTGTACTACTTTGATCCGACTTTGATCCGACTTCAGCCTATTGACTATCAATACTTCGGCATGCGACTTGTGCTTGAGGGGGAACTCCGCGCCAAATTTTAAATAAAAATCCGGCATGGGTTCCCCCTCCAAGGGCATGCCAGGCCCTTGGGTCTGGTATGGACCTTGAGGGGAACCCCCTACGCCGAAAAGACGGCGTGGGGGGTCCCCCCCAATCCATACCAGACCCTTATCCGAGCACGCAGCCCGGCCGGACAGGAATGGGGGTGGGGACGAGCGAGCGCCCCCCCCCCTCCTGAACCGTACCAGGCCGCATGCCCTCAACATGGGGGGTTGGTGCCTTGGGGGAGGGGGGCGCGCTGCGGCCCCCCCACCCCAAAGCACCTTGTCCCCATGTTGATGAGGACAAGGGCCTCTTCCCGACAACCCTGGCCGTTGGTTGTCGGGGTCTGCGGGCGGAGGGCTTATCGGAATCCGGGAGCCCCCTTTAATAAGGGGGCCCCCAGATCCCGGCCCCCCACCCTATGTGAATGAGTATGGGGTACATCGAACCCCTACCCATTCACCTAGGGAAAGTGTCAATTTAAAAAAAAACACTACACAGATTTTTAAAGTAATTTATTAGACAGCTCCGGGGGTCTTCTTCCGACTTCGGGGGTCTCTCCGGTTCTTCTCCGCGCTCTCCGGGTCTTCTGCCGGGCTCCTCCGCTATTTTCTGCTCTTTTGCTATAGCGGAGGAGCCCGGTCTCCTGCCTTCTTCTCTTCGGGGGTCTCCGGTTCTTCTCCGCGCTCTCCGGGTCTTCTGCCGGGCTCCTTCGCTATTTTCTGCTCTTTTGCTATAGCGGAGGAGCCCGGTCTCCTGCCTTCTTCTCTTCGGGGTCTCCGGTTCTTCTCCGCGCTCTCCGGGTCTTCTGCCGGGCTCCTCCGCTATTTTCTGCTCTTTTGCCGCTCTTTTGCTATAGCGAAGGAGCCCGGTCTTCAATCTTCTGCCTTCTGCCCTCTTCTCCTGATGTTGACACGACGCTCTCTGGGGCTGGAATGCACTCTGAGCGCTCCGCTCTGACTTATATAGGCGGTGACCCCGCCCCCTTATGCCGTCACAGTCCCTGGGCATGCTGGGACTGTGACTGTTTAGGGGGCATGGTCATCACCCGATGACCACGCCCCCTTATGTCGTCATAATCCCAGCATGCCCAGGGACTGTGACGGCATAAGGGGGCGGGGTCACCGCCTTTATAAGTCAGAGCAGAGCGCACAGCGAGCATTCTAGCCGGAGAGAGCGTCGTGTCAACATCAGAAGAAGAGAAGAGGGCAGAAGACCGAAGACCGTGCTCCTCCGCTTTAGCAAAAGAGCGGCAAAAGAGCAGAAGAGAGCGGAGGAGCCCGGCAGAAGATCCGGAGAGCGTGGAGAAGAACCGGAGAGACCGCCGAAGTCGGAAGAAGACCCCCGGAGCTGTCTAATAAAATACTTTAAAAATCTATGTAGTGTTTATTTTTAAATTGACATTTTTTCCCTAGGTGAATGGGTAGGGGTACGATGTACCCCATACTCATTCACATAGGGTGGGGGGCCGGGATCTGGGGGCCCCCTTATTAAAGGGGGCTCCCGGATTCCGATAAGCCCTCCGCCCGCAGACCCCGACAACCAACGGCCAGGGTTGTCGGGAAGAGGCCCTTGTCCTCATCAACATGGGGACAAGGTGCTTTGGGGTGGGGGGCCGCAGCGCGCCCCCCTCCCCCAAGGCACCAACCCCCCATGTTGAGGGCATGCGGCCTGGTACGGTTCAGGAGGGGGGGGGGGCGCTCGCTCGTCCCCACCCCCATTCCTGTCCGGCTGGGCTGCGTGCTCGGATAAGGGTCTGGTATGGATTGGGGGGGACCCCCCACGCCGTCTTTTCGGCGTAGGGGGTTCCCCTCAAGGTCCATACCAGACCCAAGGGCCTGGTATGCTCCTGAAGGGGGAACCCATGCCGGTTTTTTATTTAAAATTTGGCGCAGAGTTCCCCCTAAAGATTCATACCAAACACAGTGGCGGGGATCCAAGTCGGATCCCCGTTCATTGAAAGTCGGACACATGTCGCAGGGCAAAGTCGGATCCACAAGTCGTGTTGAAGTCGTGTTGAAGTCGCGTTGCAAAGTCGCGTTGAAGTCGTGTTGCCCCTGTGTGAACCGAGCCTCAGGGTCTCAAGAAATTAGATAGGCCGTCAGTACTTCAGGTGTGATCAATTTTCAGATATTGGCACCATAGTTTTGGACTCTCTAACATTCACAAAGACCAAATAATATACACCAAGTTGTACTTATTTTTACCAAAGATATGTAGCAGTATAAATTTTGGCCAAAATTTACGAAGAAAAATTACTAATTTGCTAAATTTTATAACAGAAACAAAGAAAAATTCATTTTTTTACCAAATTTTCAGTCTTTTTTCTTTTATAGCGCAAAAAATAAAAAACCCAACGGTGATTAAATACCATCAAAAGAAAGCTCTATTTGTGTGAAAAAAAGGACAAAAATTTCATATGGGTAAAGTGTTGTATGACTGAGTAATTGTCATTCAAAGTGTGAGAGCACCGAAAGCTGAAAATTGGTCTGGTTAGGAAGGGGGTTTAGGTGCCCAGTGGTCAAGTGGTTAAATCACTGCAGTTTATTACCATTATGATCTTCCATCTGTATATACCGAATATCCTTTAGCGCTGAGATAGGAGGATTGGAGTAGTGCTTATTGTCTCCTTTTTGTTTGTAGATACAACATATTGATTGGGTCAGACATGTCTCAAAGTCTGATTGGCTACATTTAAAGCCTCTTTGCTAATTGGCTTATAGTTGCCTCCAATTCTGATTGGTCACATCTGAAGCTGTCCAGAAGTTCATGCTCGGACATTGCTGGAACATTGAAACCCTTCAGTGCCTCACAGTCTATGAATTTATGAACAATCTCCTTTGATCTCCGAGCCCAAACAGTCCTGACAGTAGTATGTTAATGGCCCCCTGGTGAGTTGATTCAATTAAGAACTGGGGACCTTTCCTGATTCCCACCAGTGTACTGGAAGCATGTTAATGGCCCCCTGAAGAATTGATGCCTTCAGCTCTGTAAATACTCTTTGATTCAGTAACACCTGGGGACCTTCTCGGGTTCCCATCAGTGTAACTACATTCCTAAGGTGAGCTATGCTCTATCATGATATTAGGAAACATATACCCATATATAAATATATATATATATATATATATACCCACACATAGATACACACATACACGTAGATATATATATATACACATACATACATACATACATCCTATGGGGCAAGGCAGTTTAATTGGAGTCCTTGCAATGGTCCGTTTGAATCTCATTGATATAAATATGGAATTCAATATCTCCATCACAGACAGCACAGTTGTCCCTAGAAATCTTCAGGGAACTCCATGGATTTGAGCCGGAGGTTGTCCTAGGCAACTGTGATGTCACTCTGGTGGGGCAGAGTGGAACTGCACCTTTTAATGGGAAGGTGTTAGTGCAATCTGCTAATACTGAAAGTGTGCAGGTAAATAGTGGGTTAATACCACCTGTGGAAAATGCTAAGCTGTGTGAGGTTTATAAAGCGTCACACGAGGAAGGTGGTGGATGTGGCGTATTGCAACTTGCTGTGGGAAGTCATGTATTACCAAAGCATGACATGTTTCACAATGACTTGTGTAATGAGTCTGCAACTAAGCTTGTCTGTTCTTATGTGTCTCCTTGGGCGGATGGATCGGTGCTGAGGAGCACCGGTGAATGGAAAGCACATACAATAGCTTGGGATAGTTTGGGTAAACATCTAATCTCCATGATAGATAAGGTTTTTATGCACAAAAATAAGGTGGACACTGTTTCTACTGTGCCAGCAGGAGGGACTGCAGAACTGCTTGTACCAGAGGGCATGGTGGCTGCTGCAGGGGTTAACCCCTCATAAGAAAGATGGGCCAAATAAGGACGAGCACACAGCAGAAACTTTGTCCGTGACCCACAAAAGTGATGTTGGTATGGTGTGTCCAAGTGACGTTGCTGGTAATGTTTTGGAGCAGTTCATTGATGCTGAGCCAGGGAAGTTGGGTATGCATTTCTGCTGCTATGGTCCAGGGTGGTGCTGGTCAGTTGTCAGTGAAGGGCGCATACACAGTACCAGTGGCCAAACCATGTGAGATGGAAGTGGCAAGTGTGGACCAGAAAATGGCAGAAATACTGACCGGGGCTCAGACAGAGGTGGTTAAAGAGACTGGGGTCACCAGTCCAATAATAGATTTATGTAACAAACCTGATCAGGTCCCTGAGACATGGAAATGGGTAAGAAGTGCAGTAAAATGTGTATGCAGATCAGACGAGAGCTCGCCTGTTCCGGATAGAAATCTAGGTGGTTTTTTAAAAAGGTCAGGTGGTAGGACAGCTGCCTGCTGAGTGGGTGACACCAGGGGAGGTGGCATCTTGTGAGGTTCCCGTGGGTAATAGCCACCCTCCATTGTGTGTGCCCTCTGCAGGCACTGCCCTAACAAATGCTGGAAAAAGGCGAGTTGAGGACATTTTGCAACAAAACGAGGTGTCATATTGGTCTGACTTTGTCTGTGCATGATGAATCAATTAATGTGTTAAGGGTACATGATGATGTGGTGTTCAAAGGTGCCCAGGAAGGTATGGGTAAACATGGTAAACAATTAATGACTGTCTGGTATCAGAAATAAGAGGGATGGTCCTGTTTTAATACTGTAGAAATATGACCCCTACAGTCTCAGGACAGTAATGCTGAGAGAGGTGTTGGAAAACCTGGGAACCTGAAGCGTGGTGGTAGAATGGTTTATTGAAAGGCCAGAGGGACCCCGTTAAAATTTCAGGAGAGAAAGTGCTTTTGGAAGAGAACCCAGTAAAAAGGTTGGGAAGGACTCATTCGAGCTCATAGCAGAGTGACAGGGGGGCAAAGAGAGAGACACCAGTGGAAGTGGTGGGTACAGTTCCCCTTTAGGAGAAGTGAGGTTGGATAGGAATGAACTCCTGTAAATAGTAGTTGGCACATAGTTGCCAAAAGGAACCTGTGTGTTTCTCCCTCCGGGTCGAAACAAGGGGGGTAATATGTGACAGTGCAGTTAGCGGTGAGCTGGTATGTCACCCAAGATTGTCAACCAGGCAGGTTGAGGGGCTCCAGAACAATTATATCGTTTTGGAGAAAACTGTGTGTCAGTTTTCTCTGAGGTTTATAAAGTCCAGTTGGGGACCTGGGGCCTGGTGATTTCGCAGAGATCTAGGTGGGAGGAAATCACCAATCCTGGGACCAGGATTTAGAGCTTTTCAGGTGTGTGTGGGCCTGATAGTAAAGTCAGGACCAGGGTTCTGGGCTCCACCTTCCTGAGAAGTCCAGGAGTGCAAGGAAGAAGCACGTATTTCTGCATGGTATAGTTAGACAGAGGGCCCAAGCCTGTGGGCTGGGCAGCACGAAAGCAGAAAAAAAGGTAAAGGTACAGTATTTGTACAGGAACTCTATTTTATGGCAAAGAGGGCTAAAGCCTGAGCAGCATTGCTGCTAAAGAGCCAGGAGGCTCTGTATTTTCTGTGTGTGATTATTAATGTGAAGTTGAAACCCCTGCGATGGCAATCCTGGATGGACCTGTTTTTCTTTTCCTTCAATAAAAGTGGTGCCAAAAAGCCCTTAAACAGCATACCTGGCATTGACTCACTGGGTAGCTCTACCCTTAAGCTAAAAAAACCCCAATATTACAATATATACTATATATTTGTAAACTCTACCGTGATGTCGGTATAGTGGAGAAATGCAAGAATCATACCATTACAGTGCTGCTTTGGTATCTATATTTGTTCTTTTCATGAATAACTGCTTTTCATTTTAATAAATTTAATAAAGTTTATTTAATTTATTATATGTTGAATTGTGCAATCAATGCATCTTCATATATTTATTTATTTTTCTTCTGACTTTTCTTTTGGATGAGCAGTGTGTGGATCTAGTTCCCCCTAATGCCCTGTACAGACGACTGGTTTTGCCGTCGGAATAAACTCCGAAGGTTTCTCCGATGGAACTCCGACGGAGTTCCATTCAAGCGGTCTTGCCTACACATGGTCAAACCAAAGTCCAAACAAATTCCAAAATGAAAGTTCAGTAGCCAATAGCTTCCGTCTTGTACTTGCTTCAGAGCATGCGTCATTTTTGGTACGTCGGAACAGCATACAGACGAGCGGTTTTCCCGATAGGAATTGGTTCCGTCGGAAATATTTAGAACAAGTTCTATTTCTAGGTCCGTCATAATTTTCTAAAAAAAAAGTCCGATGAGGCATACACACGATTGGAATATGCGATGAAAACCTTCCGCCTGACTTTTTCTGTCGGACATTCCGCTCGTGTGTACGTGGCGTAAGCATTTCCTTAGTTCATATTTAAAAATGTGAAAAAAAAAAATCCTAACGTGTTTTGAACTGACACACTGTATACCCCATGGGTTACCTGCATAGTAGCCACTGCTGTGCTACTGCTGTATAGTCAACTATAGTCTTATACTGTACTAGCTGCATAGCTACTACCTGTGATTCCTGTAGTCTTTGTTTCTATGCAAGTAAAATTCCTGCTTAGATATTCAAGATAAGTTAATCAGTGAAATGCACTGGAAATGATTACAGTGGCTTTCCTGAGCACTTGAGTAGTCAATTTATGCATCTAGTAAAGCACTAAGTTCACTGTGATTAATACAGTAGTTTTGTATGAATAAAATAAATAAATACTTATTGATTTAAAATGGTTATAACAGCTCAATTTTCTTATGATGCTTTGTCTTGAGTGCAACTTCTCCTGACTGTGTGGAATGCATTCATTTACATTATTAATAGCCTGCTTCCTTCCCACCATAGATAATAGATATGGAAAATTACTTCAGTAAACATGCAACAAATTGATACATATAGGTCTTTCGAGATTTAAAAATGGAATAAAGTGGAATGCAACATAAAGAGAATCATTAATATCATACACTTGTGTACTCCTGTGACCCGCAAGAGGTATGTCTAAAAAAGCTTTGCCAATACTTCTCTGTACATATTATTACCAATATATGGTAATGTATTAAAAGTGTATTTTCTGTATGTACTTTGAAATGTACATGGAAGCAACCATTTTATATATTTTATTTAGGTATTTATATAGCACCAACAATTTACACACATATTGTACATTCACTTCAGTCACTGCCCTCAAGGAGTTAGGAGCCCTAACTCACAATCATACATACAGTCAGGCCCAAAAAATATTGGGACATCGACACAATTCTAATCTTTTTGGCTTTATACACAACCACAATGGATTCGAAATTAAATCAGCAACGAGCGGACAATAAGACACTGAATAACTCAATGCGAACTGACCACACGCACTGAAAAGCAGATACAAACCTCACAAGCACAAACTGAACAACAGTTAAAACGATCTGAAAAATACGAGTCTCACAAGCGTGAATCGTCTCTCACCAAACTTCTACTAACACGAGATAAACACAAGATTAGCAGAAGGAGCCCAAAGGGTGTCGTACGAGCTATTGAATTCCCGTTTTATAGTCTCGTCGGACTTGGTGTACGTCACCGCGTACTAGGCTGTCGGACTTTTGTGTGATTGCATGTAGGCAAGTCCGTTCGTTAGAAAGTCCGTCCGAAGTACGCCAAAAGTCCGTCGAAAGTCTGTCGGACAGGCCGGCGGACTTTTGTTGCTGAAAAGACTGACCGTGTATACACGGCATTAGGCTATTCTAGCAGCAATGTGTACAGTCAGGTCCATAAATATTGGGACATCTACACAATTCTAATCTTTTTGGCTCTATACACCACCTCAATGGGTTTGAAATGAAACAAGATGTGCTTTAACTACAGACTTTCAGCTTTAATTTGAGGGTATTTACATCCAAATTAGGTGAACGGTGTAGGAAATACATCAATTTGTATATGTGCCTCCCACTTTATAACGGACCAAAAGTAATGGGACAGATTAACAATCATCCAAACTTTCACTTTTTAATACTTGGTTGCAAATCCTTTGCAGTCAATTACAGCCTGAAGTCCGGAACCCATAGACATTACCAGGTGCTGGGTTTCATCCCTGGTGATTCTCTGCCAGGCCTCTACTGCAACTGTCTTCAGTTCCTGCTTGTTCTTGGGGCATTTTCCCTTCAGTTTTGTCTTCAGCAAGTGAAATGCATGCTCAATCAGATTTAGGTCAGGTGATTGACTTGGCCATTGCATAACATTCCACTTCTTTCCCTTAAAAAACTCTTTTTTTATTGCTTTTGCAGTATGCTTTGGGTCATTGTCCATCTGCACTGTGAAGTGCCATTCAATGAATTCTGAAGCATTTTCCTGAATATGGGCAGATAATATTGCCCGAAACACTTCAGAATTCATCTTGCTGCTTTTGTCAACAGTCACATCATCAATAAATACAAGAAAACCAGTTCCATTGGCAGCCATACATGCCCACGCCATGACACTACCACCACCATGTTTCACTGATGAGGTGGTATGCTTTGGATCATGAGCAGTTCCTTTCCTTCTCCATACACTTCTCTTCCCATCACTCTGGTACAAGTTGATCTTGGTCTCATCTGTCCATAGGATGTTGTTCCAGAACTGTGAAGGCTTTTTTAGATGTTGTTTGGCAAACTCTAATCTGGCCTTCCTGTTTTTGAGGCTCACCAATGGTTTACATCTTGTGGTGAACCCTCTGTATTCACTCTGGTGAAGTCTTCTCTTGATTGTTGACTTTGACACACATACACCTACCTCTTGGAGAGTGTTCTTAATCTGGCCAACTGTTGTGAAGGGTGTTTTCTTCACCAGGGAAAGAATTCTTTGGTCATCCACCACAGTTGTTTTCTGTGGTCTTCTGGGTCTTTTGGTGTTGCTGAGCTCACCGGTGCGTTCTTTCTTTTTAAGGATGTTCCAAAGAGTTGATTTGGCCACACCTAATGTTTTTGCTAGCTCTCTGATGGGTTTGTTTTTGTTTTTTCAGCCTAATGATGGCTTGCTTCACTGATAGTGACAGCTCTTTGGATCTCATATTGAGAGTTGACAGCAACAGATCCCAAATGCAAATAGCACACTTGAAATGAACTCTGGACCTTTTATCTGCTCTATGTAAATGGGATAATGAGGGAATAACACACACCTGGCCATGGAACAGCTGAGCAGCCAATTGTCCAATTACTTTTGGTCCCTTAAATAGTGGGAGGCACATATACAAACTGTTGTAATTCCTACACCGTTCACTTGATTTAGATGTAACTACCCTCAAATTAAAGCTGAAAGTCTGCAGTTAAAGCATCTTGTTCGTTTGATTTCAAATCCATTGTGTTGGTGTATAGAGCCAAAAAGATTAGAATTGTGTTGATGTCCCAATATTTATGGACCTGACTGTACACATACCAGGGTCAGTTAACCTACCATTATTTTGAGTGTGTAAGGAAACCCACACAGTCACAGGGAGAACATGCAAACTCCATGCAGGTAATGCTGTGGTTGGGATTTGAACAAACAATCCTAGTTCTGCTAGGCAGAAGTGTTAACCACTTAGCCACTGTGCAGACACAGGTTCTAGTTTGCTTAGATGTGCCACATGACTGATCAGCAGAAACTCATAGATCTACACCAGGTCACATGTATTCCTAACACTTTCACGAACAAGTGTGGGTTCAGCCCTTGAATCTCTCCCATATTATAATATAGTACCATACACTGGAGTATCTTGGTGTACAATCCTTTATTGAACCTCAGAGTCCATGCGCAACCACAAGCGCTCCTCCTTTTTGTGTATTTTACTCACATGGGAATTGATCTACCAAAGATACATAGGCTGTAACTTCATCAAGAGATTCTCCCTGTGCTTGGCAAATGAGGTGAAGCTCTCCTGACTTTCATCATCCAACCACGTGCAAGCAAAAATACTGTTTTTTCCTTGCATGTGATTGGGTATTTTTCTCCAAAGCAAATTGTCAAAACATTAATCTAGACTAAGTGAATTTCTTTTGCAAAGTAAAAATTCCCTTGCAAAGTAAACAGCTTATTTGCCGTTAGTAAACAAGCCCGGAGGAGTTCAATTTTTGATTACACGCCCCATGAGTGAAACATGTTGGGGCGAAGATGTACATGTACTGTGTGCAGTTTCTATTTGCTGTGGAATTTTACTGAATAATGACTGTACTCTACTGATCTTCTTTGCCACTAAGTTAGGTAAGCTTTACTGGAAATATTTTACTCTCTATAAGCAGATGTGGTTTTCTTGTGGAAGTCCTTAAAGTGGATGTAAACCCCATGCATGAAATCTGACCTGGGTACATATATCTGTAGAGTTTACTTATCTCTCTCTCCAAAGCCCTAAATCCAGTTTCTTTCTGCTGCTCTGTTCCTCTGTTATCAGCATGATAACTTCTGACAAGCTTTCCCACACAGGAGATAAAAGCAGCTGGAAATTTGTGTCGGGGAGGTAACTTAGAGACAGATAAGTAGAGAGCTTGTCTACTCACAGCACAGCTCTGAAACTTTCTTAGTTCCTTTGCCTATGTGGAGGGGGTTGTGTGCCTTTCCTCCAATCAGCTCACACACAGTGTATGCCCAGAGTCCTCTTCCACTGCTGAAACAGGAAGAAAAATTTGTAACACAATGTACACTTTCTAAAGAATGTAGAAAGCTGAAGACAGCGGATATACATGTAAAACTAATGTAGGGCGATTTATCTCTGTGTATCATCTGAGGCTGTTCACGTCACTAGGTATATGTGAGGGTTTACATCCACTTTAAAGTAAACCCTGTGTAAGAAAGGATTATTGATAATACATTATGCACATAAATAAACCATGAACAAAAGTCAAAATAATGCCTAGCATACACAGGCTGAATGTCGGAAGGTGACGGCTGATTCAATAAAAATGTGTATGTCAGCCAGTCCGACAGAAGATGGCTGTTTGGCTGACTTCTGACGAGCATGCTGTAAAACCAGCAGCCAACCGGCTCCCAATCAGTTCTCTCAGCCAATGGTTGAGAGCACTGACCAGAGTGTTCTGGTGGGGGGGCGTCCCCCTGTCATAACAGCTCAATGGGGGAGATCGCTGTACTAACCTTGGATCATCAGTTTTTTCGTTCAGCTGCTGTTTGTTAGTTTGTTCTAGGCTTTAAGTTCTTCTGTAGGTTTTTGAAAAATATTGAAGATATCCAATATTTTAGTATCTCTAGGCATTTCCGGATGATTAGTATTGCTAGCCAAACTGACACAGTGAATTTATTGTCACACAGTTGGCATCATAAATATGTAAAAAGTATAACAGTTCAATGTAGGTAAAAATATAAGAAATAAAAGCAATAGTTATGAAAAATATGTAAAGCTTGAAATCATGGCTGTATAGGCATGCATGTCCTTCCAGGTCCTTCTACTCCAAGCAGCAGTGGCGGAATTACCGGGGTCGCAACAGTTGCAGTTGCGACGGGGCCCGGCATCCCGCCACTGTGGGGGGGGCCCAGCGGGGTTGCTCTTCACACGGCTCTGAGCGGAGATCGTGTGTCATATAACAGAAGCACAGAGAGACACCAGCGGCGGCATTTATGTTCTATTTGTCTGTCCTCTCTGGCAGGGGATGAGAGAGGAGGACACACAGCTGATCTCACGGCTCCCCCTTCTCCCCCCTCCCCTCTCCTCTGTGCTCCGCGGGAAATATGAGCTCTTTAGCTTCACACTTGAATGCCCGCAGAGCACACAGGAGAGGGGAGGGGGGAGAAGGGGGAGCAGTGAGATCAGCTGTGTGTCCTCCTCTCTCATCTGTGCCAGAGACGACCGACAAATAGAACATTAATGCCGCCGGAGTCTCTCTGTGCTTCTGTTATATGACACACGATCTCCGCTCGGAGGCGTGCTGTCCGGCACTGATGGAATCTAAAAGCATTCACTGTGATGGGCACTGATAGAAGGCACTGATGAGCACTGATGGAATCTAAAAGCATTCACTGTGATGGGCACTGATAGCATTCACTGATGGGCACTGATAGAAGGCACTGATGGGCACTGATGGGCACTGATAGAAGGCACTGATGAGCACTGATGGGATCTAAAAGCATTCACTGTGATGGGCACTGATAGCATTCACTGATGGGCACTGATAGAAGGCACTGATGGGCACTGATGAGCACTGATAGAAGGCACTGATGGGCACTGATAGAAGGCACTGATGGGCACTGATAGAAGGCACTGATGGGCACTGATGGGATCTAAAAGCATTCACTGTGATGGGCACTGATAGCATTCACTGATGGGCACTGATAGAAGGCACTGATAGAAGGCACTGATAGAAGGCACTGATGGGCACTGATGGAAGGCACTGACTGATGAGCACTAATAGAAGGCACTGATGGGCACTGATGAGCACTGATAGAAGGTACTGATGAGCACTGATAGAAGGCATTGATGGGCACTGATAGAAGGCACTGATGAGCACTGATAGGAGGCACTGATGAGCACTGATAGAAGGTACTGATGAGCACTGATAGAAGGCACTGATGGGCACTGATAGACGGCACTGATGAGCACTGATAGAAGGCACTGATGGGCACTGATAAAAGGCACTGATAGAAGGCACTGATGAGCACTGATAGACGGCACTGATGAGCACTGATAGAAGGCACTGATGAGCACTGATAGAAGGCACCGATAGAAGGCACTGATGAGTACTGATAGACGGCACTGATGAGCGCTGATAGAAGGCACTGATAGAAGGCACTGATGGGCACTGATAGAAGGCACTGATGGGCACTGATAGAAGGCACTGATGGGCACTGATGGGATCTAAAAGCATTCACTGTGATGGGCACTGATAGCATTCACTGATGGGCACTGATAGAAGGCACTGATAGAAGGCACTGATAGAAGGCACTGATGGGCACTGATGGAAGGCACTGACTGATGAGCACTAATAGAAGGCACTGATGGGCACTGATGAGCACTGATAGAAGGTACTGATGGGCACTGATAAAAGGCACTGATAGAAGGCACTGATGAGCACTGATAGACGGCACTGATGAGCACTGATAGAAGGCACTGATGAGCACTGATGAGTACTGATAGACGGCACTGATGAGCACTGATAGAAGGCACTGATAGAAGGCACTGATGGGCACTGATAGAAGGCATTGATGAGCACTGATAGAAGGCACTGATGAGCACTGATAGAAGGCACTGATGGGCACTGATGAGCACTGATAGAAGGCACTGATGGGCACTGATGAGCACTGATAGAAAGCACTGATGGGCACTGATAGAAGGCACTGATGAGCACTGATAGAAGGCACTGATGGGCACTGATAGAAGGCACTGATAGAAGGCACTGATGGGCACTGATGAGTACTGATAGACGGCACTGATGAGCACTGATAGAAGGCACTGATAGAAGGCACTGATGGGCACTGATAGACGGCACTGATGAGCACTGATAGAAGGCACTGATGGGCACTGATAAAAGGCACTGATGAGCACTGATAGACGGCACTGATAGAAGGCACTGATGAGCACTGATAGAAGGCACCGATAGAAGGCACTGATGAGTACTGATAGAAGGCACTGATGGGCACTGATAGAAGGCACTGATGAGCACTGATAGAAGGCACTGATGAGCACTGATAGAAGGCACTGATGGGCACTGATGAGCACTGATAGAAGGCACTGATGGGCACTGATAGAAAGCACTGATGGGCACTGATAGAAGGCACTGATGAGCACTGATAGAAGGCACTGATGAGCACTGATAGAAGGCACTGATGGGCACTGATAGAAGGCACTGATGGGCACTGATAGAAGGCACTGATGGGCACTGATGAGTACTGATAGAAGGCACTGATAAGCACTGATAGAAGGCACTGGTAAGCACTGATAGAAGGCACTGATGGGCACTGAAAGGCAGCACTGATGGGCACTGATAGATGGCACTGATTATCAGTGTAAACAATTTATTGACATTCTTGACAGTTAACGGCAGTCCTTTCCTCACACAGACACAGCGTGTGAGGAAAGGGCTGTGGATAACCGGCAAGTCTGTTTACATGTGATCAGCTAATCACATGGTAAAGGGCCGATGTGATTGCACTGAATGCACGTCCCAGGGGTCATGCGGGAAGCACGGTTTTGGGAGGATGTCCATGGAGACCCTCCCAAAATTGGAAGCCCGGGGCTCGGATGGAAGGGGGGCCCATCATGGTTTCTTGCACCGGGGCCCTGAAGGTTCTAGTTACGCCTCTGCTAAGCAGCATGTTCAAGAAGAAGCAGGAAATGACGTCTTTAGGTTTCTGAGAGAAAGCACCTGTTTAAGCTTGTCAAAGAGTATATGGAAAGTCTTTGTGTGTGAGCTCTCTTTGTGTGTGTCCCCTTGAATATGGATCTTGGCTATATATGTTACATGTAGACGTCATAATGTCACAACGCTCAAAACCTTGTATGGCAAGCATTAATGTTAACTTCAGCAATTTGCTATACAAGAGGAGGTACTAAATTCAGAGTCATATATGGACTTTGATTGACAAGCCCACATATAACACTCTATTCTTGTCCTGTAACGTGACTATCTTCATTTTATGATATATCACCAAAAATCTACTTATGTAACACATATTGCCAACTTATGCTACATAAATTAAGTAACTACACACAGATACTATTAATTATGACTGATAATACACGAATCCTAACAGTATTTAAACAAATATATGTATTATTTCTCTAATTACAGTGATCCTGTCTATTCTTGACTTCCATGACATTCTATTCTAAGATCTGCCCATCCTCCACTTAGCTACTTTACTTCCAGAAATATCTGACATATTACTGACTCAGACAAAGAAATGTATCACTAATCACCTGATCAAGGTCATTCACACATATTAATATTATGATTAATCAAAAAACAAATATAGTTTGCAAGCTTGCCATAAATATAATATAACTTCTATAAGTGTCGGATTATGAATTTGCAATAATAATCTAACAGTTCCAAGGTTGTAATCAGTAATAATCAGGAAAAACACACAGAAATTGGATATTAAAAAGGATATCGTACACAAAGACACAAATTCAAAACTGTTGCATGACACATCTACATAAAACTCTAATAACAAATAATTAACAATACAAGGCCAAATCTATGTGAAAGAGACAAATGATATAAAGTATTCTGAATCTGATATACAGATATGATTACTGTACGTAACTGGACACCAAGCCTATTTCCTTTAATATTCCTCAAAGTTCCTGCCAAGGAATCTTCCTGGTTTTTCAAGAATCCTCTGTTCAAGCCTTCCCACCACAATTTCAGCACTCATTATTATAGTTATTACTCAAGGACAATCTGAGTAATCATCTTACGTCTATGCAAATAACTTTTGGTAATAACTTTTGTCACTAACAACATATTTCCTTTACTGGGTCTTGTTCTCTTGGAATAAATATGTTGGTTGCAGTTAAACTTTGCCACAATCTACACTAGTAGATTTTCAAATAAATGTTTGTGCAAAAATGTGTGCAAACATTCATATGAATGTAGCGCTACCCCCGCAGGAGCCGCTTAAGTATGTTTGGTTGCGTACTCTGCCTCTCAACCCCAATAACAGTATCAGGCCCCTCTGACACACCTGGTAATAGTGTAAGTGCAAGGACCAATGAGAAACACACGCGTTATGATAAAACACAGAAATTGTTTTTACTGTGAGGTTTCTGTGAAAAAGTAATAAACAGTAACAATGAACATATGTCAAGTGAATCAGTTGAATAATAATAACTAAAACCCAGAGCAATATAGCTCAATACTGTATTCAGGCTGCTATCAGGGGATTCCCAACTTGAGAATAACCCCAAGAGCAGAGGCAAACACTTAGCAATGACAATCCTATAGCAGATTGGTTACCTCTATATAAATTGGCTCTGTGAGTCCAGGCAGGAGAAGAGCAGAAGAATGGCCCTTTCTTATGTCAGACCTCTCCCTACTGACTCCTGACACCACAGGCCCAACAACAAACATTGTATTAAAATCAATAGTTAATGGATTAGCTTCCTAGATCAACTATTCTGCACACCCACTACATACAGAGCCCTGGATATGTATGCATGTGCCCATATGACACCAGTAACGTCAGTCCCTTTTGAAGAAGGGCTTTGTATCTTTAGCTATGCACTCTCATTGGTGCACTTATAGTCCTGAGTAGCAGGGCCAAACAACACAACTGGCCTGGTTTATCAAGTCATTAATGCAGGATCTTCCTCAGCAAGGTGAAAGGACAATGGTGTCTATACACAGTGTCTCTATATATGAATGGCCTTGTGTCCTGTGGCACTACAGGTGTCAGCAAGGTGAATAAGATTAATGCTGGCTGTATACAGTGTTCATAAAGCTGGATGGGCAAAGTAAAACAACTCTGTGTGCAGTGTCCTTGTTTTCTGCAGATGGGCAAGTGCCCCCTCAACAAATCCTGCAGTCAGACCCAAACAAATGTCCTGGAAATGGGCAGGCTCTTCTGGTGTCCCGACTGGTCACCTCACACTGGAACACTTCACCACGGTCCATGCAGGTGCGCTGGGATGTGCACCTGGGATCCCCCTCCCTCAGGCTGGATGTCCCCGACCAGCTATGGAGCTTGTAAACTAACTATGGACTGACCCAGAAGGCAACACCTCTCCCCTGAGTCCAGTCTTTCCTCCTGCCTTGTGGTAACTTAAAATCCCCTCAGATCAGCAAGATGGAGTCTCTAGTTCCTTTTTCACCAGAGTAGTTCCATACAGAAGAGAGTAAGAACGGTAAAGCTATGCCAGTCAGTGCCACATCCAATATTGAAAGCAAAAAGAAAATATCCCCTAGGGTGGACCTTAAAGGCACATAGAGGTATAGTTAAAAGAGTGTACAGAGTATTTGTAGTACAAAAAATATTCATTATTGATTTAACATGATCACTAAAAATGGTACACATATGGATATAAAGCAATGGAATGTTTAAACAATTTTTGATGTTGTCAACATATTTACAACACATATGAAGTCCTCTTTGCACCCAACATGTTTCAGAGTACAGTCTTTCTCCTTCTTCAGGTGTGTGTGAAGAGAAAAATGCATCTATAACATAGTTAAAGAGCAATACATTTCTAATAGTAAAAAATCTATAGTCAAGTAAACAAATTTTATAGAAAGTTTACCTTATACACTTACATAGTAATGGATAACAAAAAGAATTTCAATCATGTAACGTTTAAAAACAAGAGAAGAAATGCGGCACTAAAGCTGAGTCTGTGGATTCGCTAATATACAACATCTGGGCATAAAAACCAGTCTTTGAATGGACTGAAATGTTGTAAAAAGTCACCAGGGAAAGGGGCTAGAGCACTCCTCTCACAGCAGAAAATTGGCCAGCGGGATATACTGGGGCCCAAGTGGAAAACCCTGCAATGGAGGACAGTTTAAATTACAACCCCATATGCAAGCTGGGGTATAATAATGTAAATATTCTTTTTTATATATAAACAGTTATACATTTTCCTCAATCTAATAAATGCGATGTACCTGAATGTGGTCAGTGCATGCAGCCAAAGCAGAGGAAGCCACAGCGACAGCTGCCGCAAATACGGTGTGACATAAAGTATTGCAACGACCGCCATTTTATTCTCTAGGGTGTCTGAAAAAAATATATAATATTTGGGGTTTCTAAGTAATTTTCTAGCAAAAAAAAAAAAGATTTTAACTTGTAAACAACAAATGTTAAAAAGAGGCTCGGTCCTTAAGTGGGTAAAATGTAGTTACCCTTTAACATTTGACTTTAGAATATAAGGATTTTTATAAAAACAAAAACTACTTACACTATTAGAAATGTGTTCATTCAATAAAAAAATTCCATCCTGCTTCTTCAAATTTCCTTGTCACTGCAGTGGAAAACAAGTAATAGTTTGACCCCAGTAAACATTAGAAAATTGAACTAATGTTCTCAAAATCAAAAAAAAAAAAATATAAAATGCTATCAATGTATTGCCAGTATTAGATGACTTTGAAGCCAAGAAGCCTCCTCATATGTTAATTTACATAGAGACATACTGTACACACCCATATAAGTGATCATGGGGCTGACCTTTACCCCAAATAAAAATGTTGTATATACATATATATTTTCATACATACAGTATACATTTTTGATAATATGTGTCTATAAAAAAAATAATACACCTGGGGGCGTGGCTAGCCAGCGGAGACGATGGACGCATGTTAGACTAGCTCCGCACTATCCTGGGCTCTAACGGGGAAACACAGCGACTAAGAGCCTCGTTCCATCTCACCAGATACCCGGTATACACCGGCAACGCTCCCGGATGCCTTCCCGCAAACGAAAAGGCACAACAAGACCAGGGAAGATGACTGACTTCCTAATACAGCCACGCCGTCTCCCTGGCCAAGATGGCGCCGGCAGACAAGCAGGCGATACACGCGGCCTCAGCTCCAGAGCGCAGAGATACCAGCAGGGGAGAGCGGGACCCAGCCACACATCTAACAACTCTCCTCAGGGACAAGGTCAGTACCCACTGCCCCCATCTGCATCATCCAGCCCTGCTAAAAACAAGATGAAAATGTCCCTAGTCCCTGCAGAAACAGCAGACTTTAGTGGCCTTGAGTCCTCTCTTGATGATACCAGAGAACTACAGGACTCTATCATTGACTTCCCCACACAAAACCAGCCGGTCATGGACACTACGCTCAAGGACATGTTGGTGTCCCTGCGCTCTACACTCCATGCTGACATGCTGGCATTTACACAGCAGTTTAAAACAGAAGTGGCAGCAGTAGACTCTAGGGTAACTCATATTGAAATGAAGATGGGAGAATTTACATCTACTTTCAACGATCTGGTAGACGCACATAATGACAGGGATGACGAAATCCACGCCATTAAAACAAAATTAGCAGATTTGGAAGACAGATCGAGACGTAACAACGTCAAAATTCGGGGGATACCCGAATCGATCAAACCCCCAGATCTAAAAGAATTCTTCACCAACATAATGAAGGCTTTCAGAAACGCCCCTGGAAGAACTGATCATTGATCGGATTCACCGGCTTCCAAGACCCAGGAATATCCCGGACCATCTGCCCAGAGACACAATAGTGAGGATTCACTTCTACCATATAAAAGACCTGTTCATGATGAGAGTTAGAAGAAGAGAAAACCTACCACAAGAAATACAGGACCTTTCCTTCTATGCTGACTTGTCAGCATTCACTATGCAACAGCGTAGACAACTTGCAACCATAACTAAGCCACTAAACAACCACCATATCCAGTACAGGTGGATATACCCAGCTAAGTTACTAATCACAAAAGAAGGCAAATCTCATGTGGTAACTAATATTAAAGAGGGCATCCGCCTCCTGAGAGACTGGCAAATTATAGATCCATATAACAATGGCAATGACAAGCCTCACTCACCCTCTTCCACCCGGGCTAGTTCTGACACGGAAACAGGCTGAAGTTCACCACATTCACAGCAAGAATCCCCAATGGCCCAGGAACAGCCACTTAGCTTTTATTGCTTTACCCCCCGAATTGGAAACGGAATAATATCCGCTCAGATTCCTCAAGGAATCACTCTTTTTACTTCTTATCAGTTTAGTTACTCTTTTTTCTTTGCACCTTTTCTTTTTTTTTTCTTTTTGCTATATCATCTACAGGAACAGAAGTAAGGACACACGGGACTAAGCAACCCGGACACCAGAGTCCTTTGCCTCATCATCCCCATCACGAGGATAATCGACACCGTTAAATCAACCTATTGACTTCCTATCTAAACTACTCTACTATAAGGTACGACATACAAGTATTTCAAAATGTCTTTCACGATTACATCATTAAATGTCAAGGGTCTTAATAGCCCCCATAAACGCCAAATGGCCTGGAAGGAGGCGTCAAGGCAAAAAAGTGACATAATTTGCTTTCAAGAGACACACTTTATAGCAGACAAACCCCCAGTATTTCGCAATCGCAGATTCCCTCAAGTTATTATGGCAAATGGCCCAAAGAAAAAGGGGGGAGTTGCGATTGCTATAGGAGACAACATCCCATTCTCAGAGATCGCAACTCATCTGGACACTTCAGGCAGATATATCATACTAGTATGCAAAATCTTTACAGTGACGTACACTCTGGTTAACGTATATCTGCCAAATAACAACCAATTAAGATTCCTTAAAAAAATATGGAAAAAAGTAGAATCTATGAAACAAGGACATGTAATCTTATGCGGGGACTTCAATGCAGTACCAGACAAAACCATTGACTGTACAAACCCTAAACAAGTAAACAGCCGAAGAACTACATTGGGAAAGTTCATCAACACATCGGAGCTATTCGACGTATGGAGGTGCCAACACTCCTCAGAGAAGGACTTTACTTTCTTTTCTAGTGTACATAACACTTACTCGCGTATAGATTTATTTCTTGTAGACAAATTTTTACTGCAGAGAATTACTAAATCAGACATTGATGTTATATCCTGGTCTGATCATGCTCCAGTTTCTATAAGCGTGGGGGGGCCGAGGGCCGAGACAGGAGCGAATAGATGGAGAAACGACATTTTCACTATGTCCAAACCAGAAAATATAAAACTACTTAGAAAGTCACTAAAAGAATTTTTTGAAATTAATGCTCCATCGGTATCCGACCCATTCACGCTGTGGAACACCCATAAGGTGGTCATGAGAGGGTTATTAATTCAACTCAGTGCTAGGGCCAAGAGGCAAAAAGCGGAGAGGATCAACGACCTGCTAAATAAAATAAAGACCCTAGAAGCGTCAAACAAACAAAAGTCTACTCAAAAAACAAAAGACCTTTTATTCTTTGCCAGACAAGAACTAAGAACTACCCTGGTTTATCAGCAGGAGAACCGCCTTCGCACCCTTAAAGCACAAAACTACCGTTATAGCAACAAGGCGGGGAAACTGCTGGCAAACCAATTAAAAGAAAAAATGGCAAAACAAAGAATTCCGCACATAGAGAATCCTAAATCTAAAATAAAAGTCTCTAACCCCAAAGAGATAGCAGACGCCTTTTGCGAATACTATGAGGCATTATACAATCTTAAAGACGACCCCAACACACCCTAACCTTCAGACAACCTGATTTCAGAATTCTTAGAAGCCATAAATCTTCCAACAGTACCACAACCAGCACTTACTAAACTTAACTTACCCTTCACCATCCATGAAATTGGAAAAACAATTAAAACAATGCCTCATGGTAAGTCACCAGGACCGGATGGTTACTCATCCGAATATTATCAATTGTTTAAAACCGAATTATCCCCTTTTTTACAGCAGGTCTTTGATACCGCAATGTCTAAAGCCTCATTCCCAAAAGAAATGCTAACGGCAACTATCATAACACTGCCAAAACCCGGTAAAGACATATCCTTCCCACAAAACTATAGACCCATTTCTTTGTTGAATGTGGATGTGAAACTATATGCTAAGATCATAGCCAATAGACTGTCATTATTACTACCTGATCTTGTCAACCAAGACCAGGTAGGTTTTGTATCTGGCAGGCAAACAAACGATGCCACAAGAAGAATGGTAAACATAATTCACCTAGCGGAGGAGTCTCGAAGGCCTTCTCTGCTCCTTACACTGGATGCAGAGAAGGCCTTCGATAGAGTGCACTGGAGATATCTGACTAAGGTACTGGAGAAATTTGGTTTGATAGGCCCAATCCAACAAGCAATTTTAGCTCTTTACTCTTCCCCGTCTGCATATGTTTTCACTGAGGGCATGTTTTCTAGGAATTTTCAAATTACAAACGGGACAAGGCAGGGGTGCCCTCTGTCACTCCTAATTTTTGCATTGATCATGGAACCGCTCGCAGAAACAATAAGAGAAAATACACTAATCCGAGGTATCACATAATGGGTAGGGGGGAGAAGGGGAAGGAACCCGATAGGGTGGGTTCAAAAAAGGGGTTACTTTGTGCAACAATAGATTATGGGGTGGATATAGTGATAAAAACAATTTTATTAAACTTATACATAAAAACAAACACAATAAATTTACTATTACTTGAAATGTGTAGTATATTAGGCCTAGAATATACCAGACAAGGACGGACTTGACAGACAATACATCTAGTGAACATATAGTGCTACCCGGTCAGGGCATATTGCAATTTGCCACATTGGCCTATTGATGGAGTCAATCAGTCAAATTGTATTGGGTTACTTGTACCCAAATGGGGATTCCAATTTGGTGTTTAGATTATAACATGGGCCCCTGTGGCATAAAGCAATGGGAGAGTATAGGACAAAGTGGAAGGAAAGGCTAACAGTAGTGTATAAGGCAGGGTGGATTTCCGTTGTCAATAAAGTATTAGGGGTACACTGTCCCTCTGATTTAAATATGGGGCTGTATATGCAATCGGTCTTATATCCGTATTGTCCCTATATATTGTTTCGGAAGTCCTTAATAACCTTTGAAAATGCAAGTTCAAGTTGATGCCAGATGTACTGTGGTACCATAAACAGACAATAATCAGTCTAAATTGGTAATAGAGCGGAATTGCAATCACTCAAATCATGGTCTAGTTGTATAGTTGGCATACAGTTGCTGTTGGTATTGAATTATTGTTGTTAGCTGTACATTACCACTGTCCTCCACGCCGCTCTTACTCAGGGATACAGTAGGCCGTTAGTCCTAATGGCCATGGCTGCCATTGCGTTCCTGTTTCAGGCACGGGATACCCACAGAATGCTTCTGTACGTTGCGGTATTCCGCTTGTCAGTGTAGGTAAGGGTTCCCGTCTCTCGGAGGCGCTTGGCAGGCCTTTGGTTGCTCCTTTCAGGGCTGCAGCTGTGTCCTCCTCGGATCAGCTCCTTCGCTGAATGTCTCCCTCACTGCCCTGGGCGCACGGGCCGGGTTGCGCAGTGACGTCAACGCGTTTCACCGTGACACAAATGACGTAGCTTCATCTTTGGACGTTCATTGGTCGGTTACCTCACTCCCTTCTTATAGTGTCTTTCGCTGAGGATCGCCGCCAATGGAAGGTTGTAAAGTGATTGAAGGGGTTTTAAGCCAATCGTAAGTGGCTGGTAGTTCATAACGGCCTATCTGCCAATGTAAACATTGTGATTATTTTTAAACGCAACCGTTACTCGGTCTTTTCTCTTAGTAAAGTATCCTAACGCATATTGAGAACCTCCTTGCCTTTTAGTGGAGGTTATAGGAAGAGAAATTGGTCTAGTGTGGGTGAGGAGGAAAGAAGAAAAGATAGGCATAATGGCTGAGGAAAGGGCCATCACCATGATAGTTAAATAGTACCAAAATAGAAAAAATTAGAAAAAAATTATTATTATAGAAACACGATAGAATAAAGGGGAAAGCCACAAAACCCAGTGTCATGCCGAGTGTTTACATGTACATATATATACATCTACATCAATTTAGCAAGACGGGGTGGCAGTTATACAGAGATCTCATTATAGTTATTCCTAAAGTGGGTTAATCTCTATTCACTATATAAGTGACACCCAGCCATAGTGTAAGTATAGTGTAACCTATACTTTGTCCGTGAGTCTGTATAATCTAAATACATGGTTTTGCTGTTACTGTCACCACCGTATTTAGTTAGACGAGTTGGAGGTAACAAGTCGCTAAGAAAGAGTTGCGAAGCAGTACAAGAAACTTGGCTTGCACCATACAGTAGGTTAAAAAAGATGCTCACTATGGTGTAGTTTAAGACAGTTTCAGGGTTCCAAGAACACTTGTAGATTCAGTTCGGTGTTTAACCCCACCGGAATCAGGGACTTTAACCTGTATACCCACCACTTCTCTTTTTGGAGGAGTATACGGTCAAAGTCTCCTCGTCTGGTGGGCAATTTCAGTGCGTATATACCTTTAATTGTTAGCCCTTCTGAGGAGCCTCCATGGCACAGAGCAAAATGTTTGGCCAGGGGTTTTTCAGGTATCTTGCCTTTAGTGTTAATTTCCCTTAAGTGTTCACCGAATCGTATTCTCAGAGGTCTCTTAGTTTTGCCAATATATATTTTAGGACACGGGCACGTGATTAGATAGATCACTCTTGATGTTGAACAATTAATGAGGTCGCGTATTTCATATGTCCTTTCATTGAGAGCATCTGAGAATGTGGAGGTTCGGTGAACAAAGGGACACATTTGGCATTTATTACAGGGGAACATACCCTTTGCTCGTGGGTACTTTGATAGCCAAGTAGGGTCTGGTTCTTTAACAAACTCAGATTGTATCAGCATATCACCCAAGTTTGGGGCTCGGCGAGCTACCATCTTGGGAGAAGTGCTGACTATTTTAGCCAACTCAGGGGTATTGGTCAAAATTCCCCAGTGTTTTTTTAGGATTGAGAAAACGTTATTCCACTGGGAGCCATATGCTGTTATGACTCGTACTGGCTCATTGGTCTGTTTCTGTGACCCCTTTGTTGTGTTTGTCCCCTGCAAGAGACTCTCCCTATTCCTAACGGCTGCCCTTTTTCTAGCCCTTCTGAGTTGCCTATGGGAGTACCCCCGTTCACGAAATCTCATGTAGAGTTCACTACTTTCCCTTTTATAGTCAGCTACGTTAGTACAGTTCCTTTTAATTCGAAGGAACTGTCCTACTGGTATTCCATTTTTTAGCCAGTGTGGGTGGTGGCTTGTTGCTTCCAGTAGTGTGTTGGCAGCCGTTTCCTTTCGGAACGTGCTGGTGTTGAGTTGGCCTTCATCCAGTGTAATCTGTAGATCCAGGAAGGACAGCCTCTTCTGGTCAAATTGATACGTTAATCGTATGTTTCGATCATTGTTATTCAATTCGTTCATGAACTGATACAGTTCATCGAGGCTGCCCTTCCAGATCACCAGAACATCATCAATGTATCGCAACCACGTTTTCACGTGGCTGCGGTACAGTGGCGAGGTATAGACGTCCACCTCCTCCCAAAGGCCCAGATGTAGGCATGCGTAGGCTGGTGCCCATGCAGCACCCATGGAGGTACCTCGTATTTGGTGATAGTATGAACTCAGAAATTGAAAGAAGTTATTTGACAGGGTGAAATCTAGGAGCTCAACCAAGAACTCATTTTGTGGCTCAGACTCAGGGTAAGCTTCCCTCAGAAACCATTCGACTGCTTGAAGTCCCTTGTTGTGAGGTATTGAGGTATAAAGTGACTCGACGTCTACACTTACCAAAAGAACCCCCTCTAGTTGCATGATCTTATTGATTTCCGTAATTTTGGCTAGTACGTGTCTTGTATCTTGAACGAAGGATTTTAGGTTTTTTACCATATCCTGTAAGAGAGAGTCCAGATAGCGACCCACTCTTTCCAAAGGGCCCTGGCAGGCTGAGACAATTGGTCTGCCTGGAGGGTTTTTTAAGTTTTTGTGGACCTAATCCGAGGTATCCCATCTCAGGATAAGGAGCACAAAATATCATTATTCGCAGATGATGTTATAATAACTTTATCTGACCCGTATAACTCATTAAATGCAGCACACGCGACATTAACACAATTCAGTAAAGTAGCATATTATAAAGTTACTGCCACCAAATCCAGTATTTTGGGAATCGCAATTGACAAAACCACTAAATCAATCATGCAAAATGATTTCCCATATCCATGGTCCACAGATTCTATTTCATACCTGGGACTACAATTAACAACACCCATAGCAAAATTATTCCAGCTCAACTACCAACCTCTATTGAATGAATTTAAAAAAGATATCCTTAGATTTCAAAAATTCTATTTATCTTGGAATGGCCGCCTAGCAGCATATAAGATGCTACTCTTACCAAAACTAATGTACCTATTCAGGGCCCTCCCAATACATATCCCAACCCCCTTCTTCAAAGCAATGCAGACACAAATGACAAACTTTATCTGGGAAGGCAAAAGGGCTAGATTTCCGGCCCAAATGCAAGGGAAACATAAAGAGGTGGGAGGATTGGGAATCCCAAACCTAAAAGACTACCACGCTGCAGCTATCTTAGACCAACTGAGAAATTGGTTCAGTCAAAAAGAAGTAAAACACTGGTGCCAACTGGAACAAAACTGGATTCATCTTAGATCCCTCCAATCACTTATACTAGCACACAATATACAACCAATTATAACTCTAATTAATCATCCTACCATACAGGCCACTTTACAGGCATGGTCCCACCTGAAAAAGCTTACCAGTCCCAAAGAAAAATATACCGAGGTCCCCACCCCATTAGAAGCTCTTTACTGGCTAATCCCAAATATTTCTCTGACACAATGGCACAAGGCAAACATCAAATTAGTGAAAGACATAACATGTGCAGGTAATGTGGCCCCCTTTAATGAACTACAAGAAAGATTCCAACTACACCCCTCGGAGTTTTTGACACACCTACAGATAGCTTCATGGCTTAAGACATTGGAAATATCTGATTCTCAAATCCCAACACAAGTATGGAAGTACCTCCAATCCACCAACCTTAAAGCAAAAGGCATATCCCAGATGTATTCCTTAATCAATGCAAAAAAAAACATTTACGAAATTTAATGCACTGGGCAAATGGGAATCAGAAATGGGCAAAAAATTCACAGAAAAACAGTGGTTACTAGCACTCCAGTGCAGTCGTAGATTCTCAAGATGCTCCAACTATGAGGAGCTGGCGGCAAAATTACTAGCTAGATGGCACTACACACCGTACATGATGGCAAAATTCTCTAGGGGTAATTCTAACCTGTGCTGGAGAGGATGCGGAAAGGTGGAAACACTGATCCACATGCTTTGGTCATGCCAACATATTAGAAGCTTCTGGTCAGAAGTGTTCAAATTAATAGCGATAACCACAGGTGTATTTACCACCCCCTCGGGGGATAAAAGCAATTTTAAGCATAAACATGGTAGAGTACCCAATACAGGTCAGATCAATAGCGATGCATGTCCTATTTGCCGCCAGATCCTTACTAGTAAACAGATGGAAGTCTAACGAAATCCCAAGTGTAAGAGAACTGAAAACGAAAATCAATATGATTTCTGAATATGAAAAAATAATGGCAATCAGAGATGGCAATGGAGCAAAGTACATCTCCAATTGGAATCTCTGGAATACATTATTCCAAAGATGTGTTTAACCTGTCTCCTGTAGTATGACCTTTATTCAAGATAATCTCTCTTTTCTCTCCTTTAATACATTACTGTTATTGTAGTAATGGTGTTCACTGTTCAATTTAGACACTACAGTTCCTATCTTAATGTTAAGGACAAGTTACTAATTTAGGATCTTCAATGTGAGATGATACACGCATGCTACTGTTAATGTAACGACAGCAATATCTATACTGGAAATTCAAGTGTTAACAACAAATCATAATTATTTCCTTATGTTGGCATTTATGTAGCACTACTCAACTACGATTGAGGAACTTAAATGTATCTTCTTACTTTGTAAACCTGTGAAATATTAATAAAAAATATTTTCAAAAAAAAAAAAAAATAAATAATACACCTGTCAGGGCAAAATTATAGGGACTTCCATCACTAGCTTTTTTCTGACAAAGCTAAGTTCCTGGCTGTTATGTGGATTTATGCTTCAGCACTTTTAAACTCAGTGTTCTGGAATAAGTATGCAAATCAGGAACACCATGGGACTCTGTCTTTTGATTTTCAAAAAGGAGTGCTTGGCTATGACAATCCAAAACTTTTTCTTATGGCAGGTTTCCTTAAAGGAAAAGAATTGTTTTAAGTAAATTTTGTTTCATTTTATCTGTTTTATATAATTTAAATATTTTTTAACTCTTTATATAAAATCATTATTAAAAAAATTACAATAATAGTTGTAATTGTCAAAATATAGAAATAGAAATGTAATATTAAAAAAAAAAAAAAATCCAGTTACATTTAGAAAAGTAACTGTTAAAATAATGTTTACTTGCTGAATATACACTCTAAATTCCCCTTTAATGAAGAAATATTTCCTTTTAAATGCCCTCCAAATAAGATAAAAAGGAAATGTAGCTATTTATTTTTTAATGAAACTATTAATGAGTTTTAATGTTGTGCACTGCATCTTTCTCCAAGAAAAGAAAAGTTCTTAGATATCCAATTTTTAGAAAACGTCAGGATAATTACACAGTCCTTGACATCAATGGGACACTTTGAACAACCCCTACTCTTTTGACTTTCAGCAAAGAGAATGCATTTATTTTATTTTGAAACAACTTGCAAATGTCAAGCTCAAAGTATTCAGCAGGTAATGGTGTATATCCTGCATAATCATATCACATGGAAATGCAATCTTGATTAAAAGCTCTTTTCAGAGCACCTTGATTAGAAGGATGGTTAAATGCTTTATTTCAGGTTGTAAGTGTGGAACTAATTTATTTATATTAAAGGTTACATAACCTTCAGTACAGTATTTATGCGTACATCGTATTCAGTTTTCTTGAACGCAAGGCAATCAGTTCTTCCTAAACTTCTTTGTTGCTTATGTTATGTGCGTATAGCTTCAAGAAAAAAAATTATTTCCTGGAATCAATTATTGGTAGATTCCAGTAAGAAATCAGTTTACATAATAGCGAACACCACAAATAAAATTTTAAACAAAAGAGTAATGCATTTAAATGAGTGTTATACTGTACATGAGAAATGTAAGTTTGGAAAGATCCATTAGCGGCTTTTACACTTTTACTAGATGTGCTAGAAAAAGAAAAATGCAGGAACACATGGTCAATGGTGTAAGCCAAATTAAGGTTGTTTTGGTGCTTTTTAAAGGTGAAATGGGCTTGACATAACACCTGAGAATTACAGAAGCTTCCATTGTTTTGGTCTCATACCAAAAAAGGTCTCTTGTATAGGGATGAGCCGAACACCCCCCTGTTCGGTTCGCACCAGAACATGCGAACACGAAAAAAGTTTGTTCGAACACGCAAACGCGGTTAAAGTCTATCGGACACGAACATGAATAATCAAAAGTGCTAATTTTAAAGGCTTATATGCAAGTTATTGTCATAAAAAGTGTTTGGGGACCTGGGTCCTGCCCCAGGGGACATGGATCAATGCAAAAAAAAAGTTTTAAAAACAGCCGTTTTTTCAGGAGCAGTGATTTTAATAATGCTTAAAGTCAAACAATAAAAGTGTAATATCCCTTTAAATTTCGTAGCTGGGGGTGTAGGCCCTTCAGGTCTGGTATGGATATTAAGGGGAACCCCTGCCAAAATTTTAAAAAAAAAAGACGTGGGGTCCCCCTAAATTCCATACCAGACCCTTCAGGTCTGGTATGGATTTTAAGGGGAACCCCGCGCCAAAAAAAACAAAAAACGGCGTGAGGTCCCCCCAAAGATCCATACCAGACCCTTATCCGAGCATGCAACCTGGCAGGCCGCAGGAAAAGAGGGGGGGACAAGAGAGCGCCCCCCCCTCCTGAACCATACCAGGCCACATGCCCTCAACATTGGGAGGGTGCTTTGGGGTAGCCCCCCAAAACACCTTGTCCCCATGTTGATGAGGACAAGGGCCTCATCCCCACAACCCTGGCCGGTGGTTGTGGGGGTCTGCGGGTGGGGGGCTTATCGGAATCTGGAAGTCCCCTTTAACAAGGGGACCCCCAGATCCCGCCCCCCCCCTGTGTGAAATGGGAAGGGGGCACAAAAGTACCCCTACCATTTCACTAAAAAACTGTCAAAAATGTTAAAAATTACAAGAGACAGTTTTTGACAATTCCTTTATTTAAATGCTTCTTCTTTCTTCTATCTTCCTTCATCTTCTTCTTCTTCTGGTTCTTCTGGTTCTTCCTCCAGCGTTCTCGTCCAGCATCTTCTCCGCGGCGTCTTCTATCTTCTTCTCCTCGAGCCGCTCCACACCCATGGCATGGGGGAGGCTCCCGCTCTTCTCTTCATCTTCTTCTTCATCTTCTTCTTCATCTTCTTCATCTTCTTCCTCTTCTTCTCTTCTTCTCTTCTTCATTTTCTTCTCTGGGCCGCTCCGCATCCATGCTGGCATGGAGGGAGGCTCCCGCTGTGTGACGCGTCTCCTCGTCTGATGGTTCTTAAATAACGGGGGCGGGGCCACCTGGTAAACCCGCCCCCCCTCTTACGCACGGTGACTTGACGAGACTTCCCTGTGACGTCATGGGGAATGCCACAGGGAAGTCCCGTCATGTCCCGTGCGTCAGAGGGGGCGGGGGTCACCGGGTGGCCCCGTCCCCCGTTATTTAAGAACTGTCAGACGAGGAGACGCCGTCACACAGCGGGAGCCTCCCTCCATGCCAGCATGGATGCGGAGTGGCCCGGAGAAGAAAATGAAGATGAAGAAGAAGATGAAGAAGATGAAGAGAAGAGCGGGAGCCTCCCCCCATGCCATGGGTGCGGAGCGGCCCGAGGAGAAGAAGATAGAAGATGCCGCGGAGGAGATGCTGGACGAGAATGCCGGAGGAAGAACCAGAAGAGCCAGAAGAACCAGAAGATGAAGGAAGATAGAAGAAAGAAGAAACAAAGGAATTGTCAAAAACTGTCTCTTGTCATTTTTAACATTTTTGACAGTTTTTTAGCAAAATGGTAGGGGTACTTTTGTACCTCCTTACCATTTCACACAGGGGGGGGTGGGATCTGGGGGTCCCCTTGTTAAAGGGGGCTTCCAGATTCTGATAAGCCCCCCGCCCGCAGACCCCCACAACCACCGGCCAGGGTTGTGGGGATGAGGCCCTTGTCCTCATCAATATGGGGACAAGGTGTTTTGGGGGGCTACCCCAAAGCACCCTCCCAATGTTGAGGGCATGTGGCCTGGTACGGTTCAGGAGGGGGGGGCGCTCCTGCGGCCTGCCAGGTTGCGTGCTCGGATAAGGGTCTGGTATGGATTTTTGGGGGGACCCCACGCCGTTTTTTTTTTTTTTTTGGCGCAGGGTTCCCCTTATGGAATTTAGGGGGACCCCCACAACATTTTTTTAAAATTTTGGCAGGGGTTCCCCTTAATATCCATACCAGACCTGAAGGGCCTGGTATGGAATTTAGGGGGACCCCCACGTCATTTTTTTTTAAATTTTGGTTCGGGTTTCCCAGTGGGGAATTCCCATGCCATTTTTATCAATGAACTTCTATGTGTATTGTCAGACCGGCAATGCAATAGCCGCGAGTAGTTTTAAATGGCTTTTTTCCTTCGAAATGTCATTTTGCTGTCCAGACTGTTCTAAACACAGGAAACATGCGCCCCTTTACAGGCATACTATAGACACCCCCCAGCTACAAAATTTAAAGGAATATTACACTTTTATTGTTTGACTTTAAACATTATTAAAATCACTGCTCCTGAAAAAATGTCCGTTTTTAAAACTTTTTTTTGCATTGATCCATGTCCCCTGGGGCAGGACCCAGGTCCCCAAACACTTTTTATGACAATAACTTGCACATAAGCCTTTAAAATTAGCACTTTTGATTTCTCCCATAGACTTTTAAAGGGTGTTCCGCAGCATTCAAATTTGCCGCGAACATCCCAAATTGTTCGGTGTACTTGCGAACAGCTAATGTTCGAGTCAAACTCATCCCTACTCTTGAAGAAACCGTACATATTGAAAAACAGAGATGGCCTTTTTCTTTCAACTCAAATCATTTACACCTCATTTTCTAATTGATGTGATAACGGAATGGAAATGCACCTTCCATACATAACACATAGGGTCACCTAATTTGCCAGTAGGCTGACAAACAAATGCAATAGGTGAATAAAGATAGACCTTATTGCTGAGGGAGTAATAGTGCTATTTACTGGAGCCGTGTTTAGGGAGCTTTTTTGGGCTACTGGAGAGCCAAGCTACTGGGTTGTGAAAGCAACAGTTTATAAAGTACTGTCCGTACAATGTATTTTAATTAAAGCTGAACTCTGAGAAATAGACAAAATCTACCTCTTGCAAGTATTACATGCTCATTTAGTCTACGGGAGAACGTATAAGATGTATATACAGTATCTCACAAAAGTGAGTATACCCCTTACATTTTTGTAAATATTTTATTATATCTTTTCATGTGACAACACTAAAGAAAATACACTTTTATACAAAGTAATGTAGTGAGTGTACAGCTTGTATAAAAGTGTAAATTTGCTGACCCCTCAAAATAACTCAACACACAGCCATTAAGATCTAAACCGCTGGCAACACAAGTGAGTACACCCCAAAGTGAAAATGTCCAGGGGGCGTGGCCTGGACGGGACCCGAGATGGCTGCTTGAACAGAGCTCTCCCGCAGACTGAGGACTAAGCAGCTTCTTCCCGGCATCAGGCACCGCTCATCCCATCATGGATAAGCCAAACAGAAGCACCTCTACCCCCCCGCATGGGGAAAGAGACTGACCTGCAGCTCAGCCACAATATTCCGGACATATTTCGGTCACGGAACTCAGGCAAGTCTGCGGCTTCACAGGCCTCAGCTCCACACTCCCCGAGCAGCGGGTCTGACACGCAGACAGACAGGGGGACACAGGCATCCCCCGCTCTTTCCCACCTGTGAGCCTCCCTGAATTACAGTCTGTGGCCCTGGATATTAAAAACACTTTAGCAGCAGCAATTTCTGACCTAAAAACAGACGTACGGGCGATAGCACACTGCCTTGATACTGTGGAAAAGGTCTCACAACTGCACGTGGCGGCCATTAAACAGGTGCAGCGCACTTATGAAACTCAGCTGCCACACTTGCTGGAATTGCATCGCCATGTGGAGGATCTCGATAACCGAGGCCACAGGTATAACATAAGAGTTAGGGGACCTCCTAGGCCGCCCAGCAGACTCACCCATTGAAATGGAGAGAGCCCACCATCCATTGCAACCCCCACCCAGGGATTCGGAACCCCCAAGGGATGTTATTTGTTGTATTGTGAACTTCCCACTTAAAGAAGAGATTCCGCACAAGGTGAGAGAAAAAAGGCGCATTATGTACAATGACACTAAAATCAAACTGTTCCAAGACTTATCCCAAATGCCATTTCAAAACAGATGCGCATTGCGCCCACTGCTGGAAGCGCTCTGCTCCCGCAATATCCAGTATAGATGGAAGTTCCCTTTTGGGCTATCAGCCTCCGCCAGGGGTCGCTCTGCATTGCTGTGCACACTGGAAGATCTGCAGTCCTTCTGTGACTAACTCGACCTCCCTAAAATTGAATTACTGGACTGGTATGCGTTTTACTTTCTGAATGAACGCTGGTGTCAAGTCTCCTCTAACCCATCACCAAAAGCCCAGAGACATCGCTCGAGGCACCAACGATTGGATCCCATCTCACCTGAACCTCATGCTCCGCTTAGGGATCTGAACCAGCGAAGCCCTGGAAGTGTAAGAATTCTGCGTAGAGGCCGGCTGGAAACCTAAGCCGACACAGAGACACGCAAGTATCACTCTATGTGTACCATTATTGCCAGCTGGAACATTTTCTTTATGCTGTACCTGTTGTGCATAATTAAAGTTACCAGCACAACCTGACTCTCTCCTGCTCCTGCACCGTTGCAGGGTTTATAATGGATGACTTCTCTTCATCTTCTTCATCTTCTTCATCTTCTTCTCTTCTTCATCTTCTTCATCTTCTTCTCCGGGCCGCTCCGCATCCATGCTGGCATGGTGGGAGGCTCCTGCTGTGTGACGCGTCTCCTCTTCTGATGGTTCTTAAATAATGGGGGGGCGGGGCCACCCGGTGACCCCACCCCCCTCTGACGCACGGGACATGACGGGACTTCCCTGTGGCATTCCCCATGACGCCACAGGGAAGTCCCGTCAAGTCACCGTGCATCAGAGGGGGGCGGGTTTACCAGGTGGCCCCACCCCCCGTTATTTAAGAACCGTCAGACGAGGAGACGCCGTCACACAGCGGGAGCCTCCCTCCATGCCAGCATGGATGCGGAGCGGCCTGGAGAAGAAAATGAAGAAGAGAAGAAGATGAAGAAGAAGATGAAGAAGAAGATGAAGAGAAGAGCGGGAGCCTCCCCCCATGCCATGGGTGCGGAGCGGCCCGAGGAGAAGAAGATAGAAGACGGCGCGGAGGAGATGCTGGACAAGAACGCCGGAGGAAGAACCAGAAGATGCACGGTGACTTGACAGGACTTCCCTGTGACGTCACGGGGAATACCACAGGGAAGTCCCGTCATGCCCCGTGCGTCAGAGGGGGGCGGGGTCACCGGGGGCCCGGCCCCCCGTTATTTAAGAACCGTCAGAAGAGGAGACGCGTCACACAGCGGGAGCCTCCCACCATGCCAGCATGGGTGTGGAGCGGCCCGGAGAAGAAGATGAAGAGAAGAGGAGAAGAAGATGAAGAGAAGAGTGGGAGCCTCCCCCCATGCCATGGGTGCGGAGCGGCCCGAGGAAAAGAAGATAGAAGACGCCGCGGAGGAGATGCTGGACGAGAACACCGGAGGAAGAACCAGAAGAGCCAGAAGAACCAGAAGAAGAAGAAGATGAAGGAAGATAGGAGAAAGAAGAAGCATTTAAATAAAGGAATTGTCAAAAACTGTCTCTTGTCATTTTTAACTGTTTTTTAGTGAAATGGTAGGGGTACTTTTGTACCCCCTTACCATTTCACACAGGGGGGGGGCCGGGATCTAGGGGTCCCCTTGTTAAAGGGGGCTTCCAGATTCCGATAAGCCCCCCGCCCGCAGACCCCCACAACCACCGGCCAGGGTTGTGGGGATGAGGCCCTTGTCCTCATCAACATGGGGACAAGGTGTTTTGGGGGGCTACCCCAAAGCACCCTCCCAATGTTGAGGGCATGTGGCCTGGTATGGTTCAGGAGGAGGGGCGCACTCTCGTCTCCCCCTCTTTTCCTGCGGCCTGCCAGGTTGCGTGCTCGGATAAGGGTCTGGTATGGATTTTTGAGGGGACCCCACGCCTTTTTTTTGTTTTTGTTTTTAATTTTGGCGCGGGGTTCCCCTTAAAATCCATACCAGACCCGAAGGGCCTGGTATGGAATTTAGGGGGACCCCCACGTCCTTTTTTTTTTTTTTTAACTTTGGTTCGGGGTTCCCCTGTGGGGAATTCCCATGCCGTTTTTATAAATTAACTTTTATGTGTATTGTCGGACCGGCAATGCAATAGCCGCGAGTAGTTTTAAATGACTTTGTTTCCTTTGAAATGTCATTTTGCTGTCAGACTGTTCTAAACATGGGAAACATGCGCCCCTTTACAGGCATACTATAGACACCCCACAGCTACGAAATTTAAAGGGATATTACACTTTTATTGTTTGACTTTAAGCATTATTAAAATCACTGCTCCTGAAAAAACGGCCGTTTTTAAAACTTTTTTTGCATTTATCCATGCCCCCTGGGGCAGGACCCAGGTCCTCAAACACTTTTTATGACAATAACTTGCATATAAGCCTTTAAAATTAGCACTTTTGATTATTCATGTTCGTGTCACATAGACTTTAATGGTGTTCGCGTGTTCGAACAAACTTTTTTCCTGTTCGCATGTTCTGGTGCGAACCGAACAGGGGGGTGTTCGGCTCATCCCTACTCCTGAGACATTTTTGGCATTCTGGACTTGTGCCGTTTAGTCTTTCCACCTTCCCACTGCTTTGAGGATAGTATGGGGTGTGGAAAGCTAGTGTGACCCCTAAAGCTGTCCATATCTCTTTGGTCACTGAGGCCGTGAAAGCCGCCCCCTGGTCACTCTCTATAACCTCTGGGATGCCATATCTGCACACTTTTTCTGTTAGAAGTCTTTTTGCCATGGTCTTTGCCATCATGTTGGTAACGGGATAGCCTTCAGGCCATCCAGAGAACATGCAAATGATAATCAATGCATATTCATATTGGCCACTCTTTGGCATCTGGATGTGGTTGATCTGTATCCTCTGGAAGAGGTACTGGGCTTTTGCCAGATGCTTCAAAGGTACCTTTTCTGTTCTTCCAGCATTGCATTTAGCACAGATGGTGCATGACTTACAGAAGTTGTTTGGTAAGTGGAGTGATCCCCGGAGCCAAGTAGTATTTGTTGATTAGGGCGTTCATCAAAGTTTTTGACAGGTGAGAGGCACCATGAGCCCATTGTATTACTGCAGGAAACATTGACCGTGGCAGACATGGCCTCTTGTTCAGTTCCATGATTCCTTCAGTTTCTGTGGCTCCTTTCTTGATCCACACTTCCTTCTCTTCTTTGCCAGCTGCCACTTGTTGCCCCTTGAGATGGGTACTGTTCACAGGAGGGTTTTGTAGAATCATGGTGGTTTGTACAGTTTGTCAGGGGCATCCAGTGGATCATTCAGGATGAGTGGTGCATAGACATGTGCATTTCGTTTCGTTCCGAATCGAAATTCGGACGAATTTTCCATTATTCCGAAATTCGGATGCATCCGAATTTCCCAATTACAAAAGTGATGAATTTAAACTAATCCGAAAAAAGCGAACAAATTCAAATCGAATTCGAAAACATATTCGAATCGAATTCGAAAACATATTCGAATCGAATTCGAAAACATATTCGAATCGAATTCGAAAACATATTCGAATCGAATTCGAAAACATATTCGAATCGAATTCGAAAACAATAGAAATCGATTTTCTAAAAAATACAATAATATAGAATATAAAATTATAAAGCAATAGAATACATATATATAATATTTTTTTAATTCTGTTTATTGTTTTTCTATGAATGCTAATTTGTAGTCCTGTGAGCCTCCAGGTAATTGACCAAATCTGGTCTCCAAAATAGTATATCTTTGCAAATGATCAGCTGCTAACGTTACGCATGTCTCATAACCATGCAAAATAGTTAAACCAAATTGTATACACGCTGCGCTTATCAAAATAAAAAATAAGAAATTTCCACTAAAATATTAATAAAGTCATATTGTGCCTAACATATACAAAAACTATTAATAACTATTAATACTATACTATACGTTAATGTGCAATAAATTCCAATGAATGAATAAATAAGTAAAAGTGCTCCAATAAGCCTGTGTATTGCAAATATTCCACAAAGCTTGTGCAATTTTAAAACATTAATAGATAATTCAACACAAACATCCATGCGATTTAGTGTTGCATCCAAGCTTATCAGTACTGCTTCTATGCAATATGGTGATAGTGCAATGTTCGAACAATAAAAAGTTAAAAAATACAAAAAAACGCATCCATGCGATTTGGTGCTACATCCATGGGATTCTATTCAATTCAGTGCTGTGTTGCTGTGCAATGATTAAATTAACAGTCCGATTTAGTGTTGCATCCATGCATTTCAGTGCTGCATCTATGCAATATGGTATTAGTGCAATGTTCAAACAATAAAAAGTTAAAAAATACAAAAAAACGCATCCATGCGATTTGGTGTTGCATCCATGTGATTTTATGCAATTCAGTGCTGTGTTGCTGTGCAATGATCAAATTAACAGTCCACAGATCTTCCACGATCCATTCATGTGTAATGGTGAACACAAACTAAAGTGCTGTGCGCTCATACAAGTGCTCCCCCCAGGTGATAGCCCCTCACCTTAGGGCGTGCGACCTTGCAATTAAGCTTGGTCAAAATGCGCCTTAGAACCTCTCTGGGTTCGATGTTATATGCAGGGTCCTGGATCGATTTGCACTGGTGCCTCTGTTCCTCACAGCAGTCCCGTTTGTACCTCAATATATCAACATAAAAAGGACTTCATGGTGCAGTATGTAGTAAATTTATTAAAATCATAAACAAATCCCGCAATGGGTACTCACAGTAACAAGGCGCTTAAGGGCGCCACACTAAAACAGCAGAGACGAACGGGCAACAGCGGCCGGTATGGGGTGGCGTGCTAATCTGTTCCAACAGGTTGTATGTATAACGTTCCGTCCTGTCCCCTTCCCCTACGCGTGTTCGACACAAGGGGTATTTCGTATCTTCAAATCACCCCCTGATGATTGCACAGCAACACAGCACTGAATTGCATAGAATCACATGGGTGCAACACCAAATCGCATGGATGCGTTTTTTTGTATTTTTTAACTTTTTATTGTTTGAACATTGCACTAATACCATATTGCATAGATGCAGCACTGAAATGCATGGATGCAACACTAAATCGGACTGTTAATTTAATCATTGCACAGCAACACAGCACTGAATTGAATAGAATCCCATGGATGTAGCACCAAATTGCATGGATGCGTTTTTTTGTATTTTTTAACTTTTTATTGTTCGAACATTGCACAAACACCATATTGCATAGAAGCAGTACTGATAAGCTTGGATGCAACACTAAATCGCATGGATGTTTGTGTTGAATTATCTACTAATGTTTTAAAATTGCACAAGCTTTGTGGAATATTTGCAATACACAGGCTTATTGCAAAGGTTGCTGCACTTAAAAATTTGTTGCTTTATTCCATCAAATCTTTAGAAAAAGATTACAAAGCAAGTAGAGTCATTCCAAACAGAATCATTACAATCATTTGTTCAGACAAAGATTACGTTTCAGGCTGATTTGTTCGCACCCTTCCTTAGATCAGTCAGAATACATCTGAACTTTATTTTTATATATACAAGGTCGGTGGGAGGACCTGTTTGCTGACACTAGATTGAAAGCTGTGTGTGGTTCTCCTCTACACTTCAATCTATATCTATATATATATTATATTTTCGAGAATGAATTTGAATAGAAAAGATAAGAATAGAAAATAATAGAAAATAGACTAGAAAAACAATAGAACAGAATAGAATAAACTATGATATATATATATATATATATATATATATATATATATATATATATATATATATATATAATGTTTTATTCTATTCTGTTCTATTGTTTTTCTAGTCTATTCTTTTCTACTCTATTCTAATCTTTTCTATTCAAATTCATTTTATACGAAATTCGAATTTCGGAAGATGTTTATATATATATATATATATATATATATATATGTATATATATATATTATTTTTTTATATGCTGGTCTATGATTTTTCTATGCTATTCTTTTCTATTATTTTCTAATCTTTTCTATTTGAATGCAAATTCATTCTATACGAAATTCGAGTTTCAGAAAATGGTTATATAGAAATAGTATGAAATGGAAATCGAATAGAAAAGACTAGAATAGAAAAAACAATAGAACAATATATATAAAACATCTTCCGGAATTGGAATTTGGTACAGAATGAATTCGAATTTGAATAGAAAAGATTAGAATAGAATATATTATATTTTTTCTATTCTGTTCTATTGTTTTTGCATGCTATTCTTATTTTCTATTCTATTTGAATCTTTTCTACTGGAATTCGATTTCATTCTATATGAAATTCGAATTTCGCAAAATGGTTATATATAGTTAACTTTTTCAAATTCGGTCAGATTTTTTTCGAATGCGGTAGAATTTTTTCGAATTTGATATTTTTTTTTTCGAATCCGGTAGAATTTTTTCGAATTTGATCGTTTTTTTCGAATGCGGTAGAATTTTTTCGAATTTGATAGTTTTTTTCAAATGCAGTAGAATTTTTTTCGAATTTGATAGTTTTTTTTTCGAATGCGGTTGAATTTTTTCGAATTCGAATACGAAACGAAACGAATCCCGAAAATGAATGTAAAGAATGCAACTAATTTAACTAAAGGAATTTAGTTAAATAACGAATCAAAACTAAACTAAACAAATTTTTTCACCCTGCACATGTCTAGTGGTGCATTCACTCTGCTGACCACTTCTCGCATTCCATTTGCAGCTTGTTTTGCAGCGGTATCTGCCAGGTGATTGCCTCATGCTTCTTGGGAAACCAGTTTGCCATGTGCCTTCACCTTAAGTATGGCCACTTGTGCTGGGAGGAGTAGAGCATCCATTAAGTCCTTGATAGCTGAACTGTGCTTTACAGGTGTACCTGCTGCTGTAAGGAACCCTCTGGTTTTCCAGATGATGCCGAAATTGCAGGCAACGCCGAGGGCATATCTTGAATCTGTATAAATGTTGGCTCTTTTTCCTTCTGCCAATTTACATGCCATAGTTAGGGCCGGGAGTTCTGCTTCCTGGGCAGACATGGAGGGGGGTAATGCTGAAGCCTAGAGAACTGTATCTTCGGTGGTGACTGCGTATCCTGTGTGGTACTGTCCAGCGCTGTCTGCATACCTGGAACCATCCACAAAAACTGTCAAGTCAGGATTCTCAAGGGCTGTTTCACTGACTGTCGGTAAGTGTGTTGTTTCCATTTTCATCACTTCGAAGCAGTCATGAGCAGTGAGGTGAGGATCATTCTCCAAAGAGGTTCCCCCCCTCGAGAAGAGGAAGCAGAGTGGATGGGTTAAGGGTATCACATCAGAGGAAAGTGATGTTATCGGGGAGAAGCAAAGCACACTGGAGTCTGAGGTGTCTTCCTGGGGACAGGTGTCTGGGCTGTATTTGGTTCAGTATGGCAGTTATGTCATGAGGGGCAAGGAGGATCAGAGGGTGGCCCAACATGAGGTCAGCAGTCTTGTCCAGAAGAACTTGGGCTGCAAAGACGGCTCTGAGGCAGGAGGGTCCCCCGTTGGCCACTGAGTCCAGCTGACAGGAGTAATACCCAATGGGTCTGAGCCTGTTGCCATGGGCCTGAGCCAGAACTCCTGTGGCATGTCCTTGTCTCTCTGAGACAAACAGTTTGAAAGTCTTTTCATAGTCTGGGAGGCCCAAAGCAGGGGCCGTGGAAAGGATCTCCTTCAGAACTTCAAAATTGTCCACAGCTTCTGGGGAAAGCTGGAAAGGGTCAGATTTCAGGGTCAGATTGCATCAAGAGGGAGGCTCCTGGGATCCAGGAGCTACAATAGGAGATTAATCGCAGGAAAGCATGTAGAGGCTTGTGGTCTTGAGGCAAGGGGATGGCCTTGATTGCAGCAACTCTTTCTTCGGTGAGGTGTCGAGTGTCTTGGGAGATGCAGTGACCTAGAAAAACCACCTTCTCTTTGCACCACTGGACCTTTTGCTTTGAGGCCTTGCATCCTTGCTTGGCTAGGTAGTGGAGGAGGCTTTTGGAGAAGATTGAGGCGTCTCCAAGAGTTGATGCACAGAGCAGGAGGTCATCTACATACTGGAGAAGTACAATGTCCGGGTGTAACTTCATCCAAGTGTCCAGAATAAGGGCCATTGCTTTAGCGAATTGGGAGGGGGAATTCTGGGCACCTTGTGGCTGTCCAGGTGTAGCCCCACCCCTCGTAGGTGAAAGCAAACAGAAATTGGCAGCGGGGGGTCAAAGGGGACGCTAAAGAAAGCATTTGCTAGGTTCACCACTGTAAAGTACTTCACTGTTGGTGGTATTCCTGCCAGCAAGGTGTGGGGGTTGGGCACAATAGGTGTTTCTAGTACAGTAACTTCGTTCACGGCCCTGAGGTCCTGCACCATCCTATATTTCTCTGGCTCTCTTTTTGCAGTTTGTTTCTTTTTTTTATCAGAAATTTTTATTTTATTTTAATTTAATACATACACTTCACAAAACAGTTATACATAATATATAATAATACAATTTCTATAAAATTATACAAAGTCTCTATTGTATTCTCAATATCATATCTTATCCCTTACCCACCCCAAGCCTTCCCCCCTCCCACCCTCACATCTACCTGTCAATCGTCACTTTAGGGTTGCTTTATTTTATTTTAATTGCCACTCCCTCATTTGCCGCTGGCTTCCCCCCCAACCTAATCTTTGTTGTGTAGTTATCACCCCTTGGGTCCACTCGCTATCTTGCTCCTTCTTCTCCCCTTTCCTTTCCACTCCTTTTTCTTCTTCCTTTTCCGTCTATTTTTTTTTGCCTGCTCTTTCCTTTCTACGCAATTCCCTCTGCTCTACATCCGGAGTTTTTCCACTACCAGTTGGTGGGGGGCCACTTCCGCCTCCCTCAACCAGGGTTGCCATATTTTGTCAAATTTCCCCTTGTCGTTTCTACGGTTGTAGGTTAGTCTTTCTCTTTGAGGAGGGAGTTTACATATGTGATCCATTGCTTCCCAGTGGGCACCGTAGGAGCCATCCAGTATCTTGCGATAAGTTTTCTAGCTAAATACATCAATCTAGTTATCATAAGATACTTTCCTCCAGGGAACATTTCTGCCTCAATGGCGCCAAGCAAATAAACCGTCGGATTCAAGGGAATATGGATTTGCGCCAACCCAGAAATACGTCTGGATACCTCTTCCCAGTACCTATGCAACTTTGGGCACCTCCACATTAGGTGAATAAAGTCCCCCCTGTGCACTCCACACTTGGGGCACGCAGAAGAATCCCTACCTCCCCACCTGTGGAGTTGCACTGGTGTCCTGTAGGCCCTGTGTAAAATAAATAATTGTGATAACCTTTGTGATGCAGATAACGAGACCACTGGGATAGCTTTGAGTGCCATTTCCCACTGATTATCGTCTATCTCGCCTACATCCTCTACCCATTTTTTCCGACACTTTAATAATGTGTGGTCTTGGGTCCTAATCAATAATTAAAGAAAAAAATAGGATGATTCGCGCTATATGAATAGTGAACGTGTGGCCAAATGGTCACACCGACAGTGAATACATAAACCAAAAGTGCAATGATATATCACAATTAGTGCAAACAAATGTATGAAAAATAAAGTCCAAACATATGTGTTAAAAAATCCTTGTGAATAGTAAGAAAGTGTCCATGAAAAAACACCAAAAAGGAAAAGAGTAAAATAGCATTCACAGGTCTTTCAACCACATGGAGCCTCAGATGTGTGGGACTGCCACCAATAATAAGAGCCTGGCCGCTTACCAGAACCCCATGACCCCCCGTCACAGAGGGTCCAAAAGGGCTTGTGAGATCCTAGTGGTCCGGATTTCCCAGGAGCGAAGATGGAAATGGAAACTGGAAAAGGGCATCAAATGCTGGAGTGGAGATGGATGGGTTCACAGGAAGGGGGCTCAGCCCTCAGCAAAGTGATGTCATCATAGGAGAAAAGAAAGGGAGGGCTCCCATAGTGTAAATCAGATAACGATTTATTGTAAAAAATGTATAAAAACTCACATGTAAAATAGGACAATCAGCATCATCAGTGGAGGAACAGACTGTGGCACCGGCCGGATAACCACAGATAGCTCGTCCTGTTAGAAGTACAAGACGCATTTTTTTGCGAAACGCAGCGTAGGGCTGAGCGGTATCATCGCGCCACCTCCCACTGTTGCTGTACTTCTAACAGGACGAGCTATCTGTGGTTATCCGGCCGGTGCCACAGTCTGTTCCTCCAATGATGATGCTGATTGTCCTATTTTACATGTGAGTTTTTATACATTTTTTACAATAAATCGTTATCTGATTTACACTATGGGAGCCCTCCCTTTCTTTTCTCCTATGATGACATCACTTTGCTGAGGGCTGAGCCCCCTTCCTGTGAACCCATCCATCTCCACTCCAGCATTTGATGCCCTTTTCCAGTTTCCATTTCCATCTTCGCTCCTGGGAAATCCGGACCACTAGGATCTCACAAGCCCATTTGGACACTCTGTGACGGGGGGTCATGGGGTTCTGGTAAGCGGCCAGGCTCTTATTATTGGTGGCGGTCCCACACATCTGAGGCTCCATGTGGTTGAAAGACCCGTGAATGCTATTTTACTCTTTTCCTTTTTGGTGCTTTTTCATGGACACTTTCTTACTATTCACAAGGATTTTTTAACACATTTGTTTGGACTTTATTTTTCATACATTTGTTTGCACTAATTGTGATATATCATTGCACTTTTGGTTTATGTATTCACTGTCGGTGTGACCATTTGGCCACACGTTCACTATTCATATAGCGCGAATCATCCTATTTTTTCTTTGTTTATGTTATGTGTTTGTGTCACATTTTAGATAGCACTGCTTTGTTATTATATTTTAGACACTTTGAAGCGCAATTATTTCCCCTTTTTTTTTTCCTAATCAATAATTCCCTGTATATTTTTGTTATTAGTCCTTTCCTTGTGTCTGCTTTCAAAACTTCATTCAGTATTGGGACTGTTTTTACTCCTAAGGAGTGAGTTGTTTGTTGTGCCTGTAGCGCATGGCGGATTTGAAGATATTGGTAAAAGCCCCTAGGGTGCAAATGGAATTCCCTACATAGTTGTTCATATGACTTTAATACGTCCCCCTCATAAATTTGTGAGAAGAACCAAATCCTCCTTTCCTTCCAGTGTGAGAAACCTCGCAACTCCTGAACCTCAGTGTATCTTTTATTGTGCCATATTGGTGTAAATGGGAGCACGCCCGTTATTTTCAATATTTTCCGAGATTCCCCCCAAACCCATTTAAAAAGGGAACTCATAGGTTCTAATCCCTTCATACTTGGTAGATCCATTTCTAAATGGGAGGCCGCCGCCAATGTGGGTTCTGAGATGGTCACCAATCTACATATAGGGTCCTCATTTCTCACTCTACCCCATCCTGCCATTTGTTGCAACTGTGATGCCAAGAAATATAACCTGGGGTGGGGTATTGACAGCCCTCCTTTATCTTTTTCATATTGCAGTGTTTCCAAGCTAATTCTAGGCACTTTTTTTTTCCATATCAATTCTCTCATTAATGTGTCTATTTGCCTGAACCACTTCTTTGAGATCCATATTGGTGAATTGTGGAGGATATACAATTGCTGTGGGGCCCAGATTATCTTTACTAGATTTGCCCGCCCTATGACTGACAATGGGAGCCTACACCAGCTGTTACATTTTTCTTTCTGTCTGGCGAGCAATGGCCCCAAATTCAGTCGAAGATACTCGGCTGGCTCTGGGGACACCATCACTCCCAAATATTTAAAGCAGTTAACAATAGTAATTTGTTCAGCCCCCTCTGGGAGTCCCTCCCTCGTCTGATCTAATGGCATTATAGTTGATTTCGACCAATTAATTGCAAAGCCCGAAAAGCTGCCAAAGTTTCCCACTATCTCCATCACTGCCCGCAAAGAAGACGACATATCCTCTAGATATATAAGTGCATCATCTGCGTATAAAGATATTTTTTCCTCTCTCTGAAATCTACTGAACCCCTCTACCACAGGTGAGTTCCGGATCAGTATAGCCAGGGGTTTAATCGCCAGCGCGAACAGTAACGGAGACAACGGGCAGCCCTGTCTAGTCCCCCTATATAATCCAAATGGGGGGGAGAGCATCCCATTGATGCACAGCCTGGCTCTAGGTTTGGAATACAATACTCTTACCCAGGATATGAATTTACCTCCCACTCCGAATCTTTCTAGTATTTGCATTAGGTAGGGCCACTCCACACTATCAAACGCCTTAGTCGCGTCAAGTGACAGAATGGCCCTACCCCCCGTATTATCCACTGGCATCTGTAAATTCATGTATAACCTCCTTATATTATCAGACATAGAGCGTGTTGGTATAAAGCCAGACTGGTCACAGTGAACCAGTTTGCCAATTACCTGAGAAAGCCTCTTAGCCAAAACACTGGCCAGCAACTTAACGTCCGCATTCAATAACGAAATTGGACGATATGAATCCATTAGAAGTCTATCTTTTCCTGGTTTCAAAAGAACTGTAATTATTGCTTCTTGCATACTATCTGGTAACCTTCCCACTTCCCCAGCCTCCTCTATTGTCTGCAACAATGACGGTAAGAGGACCTCCCTATAATGGGAGTATACCTCTACCGGTATTCCATCTGGGCCTGGGGATTTATGACGCGTTGCCCCCTCTAATGCTTCTGTTAGTTCAGCCAGTGAAATTGGGGAATTCAGAGTATCCTTCTCCTCCTCCGTTAACCGTGGAAAAGGACAGGTTTGTAGGAACTGTTCCAAGTCCGATGGTTTATACTTAGTTTTACTAGAGTACAAATCCCTGTAGAACTGCTGAAAACTATTTACTATGTCTGAGCTGAGAGTTAACTTCTCTCCAGTTACAGTCCCTATAGCTAGGATATTTGTAGATTCCCATTGCTCTCTAGCTATTAGAGCTAATAGGCGGCCAGTATTTTCACCCTCTTCGAAATAATGAAAATATCTTCTCTTCTCTGCTGCAGATAGCCACACCGCATTGTGTACTGCCTGTGCCTCTCTCCATAGCTCTTGATTGGATTGTGATGGGTCAATTATTAAGGCCTGCTCCCTTTCTTTCAGTTCTTCCCGTACCCTGGTTTCCCACTCTCTGGATCGGGATTTAACTCCCGCAATTTTTTTAATGAGGCAACCCCTCAAGAATGCTTTGAGTGTATCCCAGACTACCGCTTTACTGGCTGAGCCCCCATTTAATTGTAAAAATTCCCGTAAAGCCTCTCCCGTTCCATCTGCCTGTGGAAGCAGAGTCAACCAGTATGGGGTTTCATTTTATCAAAATATTTAAACATTGTACTTCTCTTATCCCTATCCCCCAGCCCCCTTACATTCCATGTCATTAATAAAATACCCTCCCCCCCCCCTTACTCATACATGATAGTTCTCTATTTTCTGCACTCATAGAATCGAAAACAGCTACATAAATAGTAAATCCTAACACCGTTGGACTTCTGGGTTTTAACCATTCCAAGGACCCTGCCAGCATACAATACATTTCTACATAACTTTATTTTTCCACCCATTTGTCAGTTGTGTGATACAAAAAGTATTTGTGGCAAAACTTATACTTGTGATAGCTTCCCTTTCTTAATTGCATAAATCCGCCCCCTCTCGTGCCTACCCTACCCCCCCTCCCCTCCCTCCTCTCCACCCCACTCCCTCCCAAACCTTCCCACCCTTCTTCTCCCCCCCTCCCCTCCCCTCCCGCCCAACTGGGCCTACCCTAGGGGCTTGTATCTTGACCTCCCACCTATATTCACTCCCCAACATACTCCCTCCCATCTTTTCCATACCATACATCTCTGTATCCCCCTGTTCTACGGGGACTTACCTCCCCCCTCCCCCCTCTCCAACCTTTTTTAGTGCCACTCCTGTGCGATGACTTTTGTGTTTGTGAAGGTAAATACTCATATCAGCCCTATTTTAATCTAATTTAATATAACAATCTTCCACTATTTTATTGCATTCTAATCCCCCCTCCAAAAAAAAAAGAAAAAAGAGGAAAAAAGTCTAAATAGTCTCTGATCTCTCATCTTCTGTATTCCGTGCTGTTTTCCCGTTGTAATTCAACCACTCTTCAACACTCCGTGGGGAATCAAAAAAGTGTATACCATTTATATTAGTCACTCTCAATCGGGCTGGGTATAGCAGTGCACAGTCCATCTTGATTTGCTGTAGCGTACGTTTGATTGGTATGTATGCCGCTCGGCGCTTTTGTAGCTCTGGAGAAAAGTCCTGAAATAATAAAAATTTGGCCCCCTTGTATAGAATCTCTCTCATTTCTCTTGCCTTCCGGAGCAAAGATATTTTATCTCTAAAGTTGAACAATTTTATGATTATGGGCCTTGGATATTCTTTTCCCTGACGAGGTCTGGAGGGGATTTGGTGTGCACGCTCAATGCCAAAAAAAGGAGAAAAAGTCGCAGCCCCAAATATTTCTTTGGCCCATTCCTCCAAGAACTCTATGGGGTTAGGCCCCTCACTCCGCTCAGGCATGACAATTATTCTTACGTTCTTTCTTCGATTTCTATTTTCTAATTCGTCCATTTTGGCTGCTTGTTCTTTTATGCATTTTTTCATCTCAATGACTTCCTGTTTGAGTGGAGATAACGTGTCTTCTACTGCACTTAATCTTTCTTCTACAGCCGTTGTTCTTTCCTCCGTCTCCTTCAACTTGCCGCCTATCACTACGATTTCCTCCTTTATGCCTTTCAATTTGGCATCCACCCCTACAATTGATTCCTTGCATGCGGTTATCGCATATAGGAGGTCCCTCATTGTGGGTTCTTCTGCACTTCCCCTTTGTTCTCCCTCCATATCTGCCTCTGTTATGTTAGAGAGCTTTCTAGTTACTCTGTCACCACTTGAGGTATCCAATTTCCCTGCTTCTTGTTCCTTTATATGCAAGGCAGTCGTCTGGCTTGGCACCACCGGCACTGGTCCGCTGCTTGAACTTTTCCTAGTCCCTGATGTAACTGTGTGAGTTAATTGTGTAGATTTAGCTGGTGAAAGAGATGTCCTAGCAAATCGCTCTAGCTTAGTTGCTGCTGCAACTGCAGTTGCTGCTGCAGCTTTTGCTTGATTTGTCTGATTTTTTGCAGAGCGTGTGACTTGGAATCCTTCTTGTTGTGGCTGTTGTGGCTGATTTACTTTCTCCTCAGCAGCTCGTTTCCCCACCATGTTGTTTTCCTCCTTTCTCCTTCTCCTTCTCCTTTAAGGATAAACCAGTTTACACCTTGTTTCAGAGCATTGCCCAGTGTTGCAGCATCACTTGTTATTTTAACCTGTTAATTCCTGTTGGACTCAAAAAGAACGAAAAAAAAGGGGAAACACTATCCTTTTGCATATGTCCAGAGTTTACAATGTCACCCCGCTCAACTGAGCCTGAGATTAACCGCTTGCTGACCGCCGGCTGTCTATTGACGGCCAGGCGGCGCAGCTCTCGTTGCGGGCGGGCGTCATATGACGGCCTCGCATTCCTAGGCCACCAGGGGGCGCGCGCGCGCCGCCGCCGGCGATCGCGCGTGCCCGCCGTGTCACTAGGCACCCGGTGCGCGTACCCGGCGGCCGCGATGTCCGCCGGGCACCCGCGATTACCGGCAACACAGCAGGACCGTGGATCTGTGTGTGTAAACACACAGATCCACGGTCCTGTCAGAGGAGAGGAGACCGATGGTGTGTTCCCAGCACAGAGGAACACCGATCGGTCTCCTCCCCTAGTGAGTCCCCTCCCCCTACAGTTAGAATCACTCCCTAGCAACACAGTTAACCCCTCGATCACCACCTAGTGTTAACCCCTTCCCTGCCTGTCACATTTATACAGTAATCAATGCATTTTTATAGCACGGTTCGCTGTATAAATGTGAATGGTCCCAAATATGTGTCAAAAGTGTCCGATGTGTCCGCCGCAATATCGCAGTCACAATAAAAATCGCAGATCACCGCCATTACTAGTAAAAAAAAAATAAAAGATAAAAATGTTATAAATCTATCCCCTATTTTGTAGACGCTATAACTTTTGCGCAAACCAATCTATATACGCTTATTGCGGTTTTTTTTTTTACCAAAAATATGTACAAGAATACATATCGGCCTAAACTGAGAAAAAATTTGTTTTAAAGAAAAAAAAAATGGATATTTATTATCGCAAAAGATAAAAATTATTGTGTTTTTTTAAAACTTCTCACTCTTCTTTTGTTTATAGCGCAAAAAAAAAAAACGCAGAGGTGATCAAATACCACTAAAAGAAAGCTCTATTTGTGGGGAAAAAATGATAACAATTTCATTTGGGTACAGTGTTGTATGACCGCGCAATTGTCATTCAAAATGCGACAGCGCTGAAAGCTGAAAAATGGCTTGGGCAGGAAGGGGGCGAAAATGCACTGTATTGAGGTGGTTAAATAGTAGATGGTGAAATACTGCACTTTAAATTGCCACTTTAGTCATAATAGCCAGCTTTTAAACACCATTCCTCTATTTATATTGATTTGTACTATTGCTGTTTGGTTTAGTTGATCTCCCCAGCCTGCTCCCCTTCTATCTCACACCTGGGACTAGTATTGCATCTTTCTAAATCGCAGATATAATGTCTTTGACGGCAAGGGTTAAATAAAGAAAGGCAACAATGGATTCAGCTCAGCCCTAGTTCCAGCTGAAAGTTCTATTAGTTTCAGCTATACATTCAGGATAAACAAACGTATATGGCAGATATGTAGGTTGAGAACAGTAGGAAGAGCTTTCACCTGCATCAGACGTCTTCACACATGATAGTTAATCTCCAGCGTTACCTTATGAAATTTATATATATAGAGTCTTTGATAACAACCGCTAAGCAGTAGATTTAGCTCAGAGAAGGTTCCAAGTAAGAGTGCAGTTAATTTATATTTATATTTCTTCTGCTATGGGCTAAGCATAAATAAGCATATGTGGCAGATATGTGATTCGAGACCAATAGAAAAAACTTTCACCTGCATCAGATGTCTTCACAAATGTCTGTTGGTTTTCAGCATTACCTTATGTTCTTAACAGCCGCTCACTGCTTCACTCCCCAGAGCCCCAGTTACTGAGGCCAGTTCGTTACTCAGCTGCTGATGTCTCAGATGGGAGCCTTTCACGCTACCCCTCTGGTTCCTCTCACCGGCGCTGTTGTTGCTCTTAAAGCCGGTTTTCTCGCCGAGCGCCGGCCGGTCAGGGAGACCTCTCACGCCTTCCCCCCTGTCATGCTCTCCGCTGTCCTCCGGGACTCCGCTCTCACCGGGACTAGGTATATACTTGTGCTGGTGAAGGTGTCTGTCTCTAGGGCTGAAGTCACCTGCTTTCTCCTGCTGCCGGGTCGGCTAGCATTTCCTCAGCTGTATGCTTGCCGGTTAGAGCTGGGGGAGAGGAGATCACACACACACCCTCTCACTCCCACATCCGGTCACGCCCCCGCAGTTTGTTTCTTTACTGGAAACAGTGGTGTGTTACAGGGGGATGTGCAGGGTACCAGAGCTCCATTTGACAGAAGGGCCTCGACTTGCTTTGAAATGGATGCATATTGAGCTGGCTTCAAGGGGTATTGTGGTTTTCTGGGCAAGGGGGTCCCTGGCTTCAGCTGCACCATGATTGGTGGCACTTTTAGGTATCCTATATCTTCGGGCCCTGTGGACCACAGGCATGGGGGAACTTGATCCAAGACTTCTTGTGGGATTCTAGCCTCATCTGGTGTGTCCAAGGATAACAGAAAGGGGATGGAGCACAACGCTAAGGGCATCATCAATAGCTAGTGGTGAGATCAGAACAGCACCATCAGGTTGAAAGGAAATAGAAGCCTGGATCATTAGCCCCTAACAGATTTAAGGGACATGTGGGTGAAACCACAAATCTTGCTAGTAGGTCAGGAAAATTGCCAACTTGTAGGGGGCGGGTTAAGGGATTCTTCCTGGGCATTCCATCAACCCCTACGCATGTTATATCAATGTTTGAAAGGAATGAGGTATCGGGTTGCTCTTCTGCCCTAATTTTGGACCTGGCCGCATCTGTGTTGCATAGAAAAGTGGTAGGATGGCCCTCAATGGGGAGGGTTATTTTTGCAAGAGGGCCTCCTGAGTCTCCAGAGGATACCATGGCAGGGGCAGGTGACACAGGCTTGCCTGAATCCTAGCGGAGAAGGTCCATGTGATCTGGAGAGGGGCGGGGTGGTGGGCGAGGTGGGGTGTCATGTTTCTGATACTGAGCGCTTTTATGTGGACCACGGCTGGGGTCCGGTTGACTGTGGGTGAATTTCCGAGGGCTTCGGCATTCCCTTTTGAAGTGGCCGGGTCTTCTGCAGTTGTAGCAGACACGCGGAGTTGGTACTGGTGGGCGCAGATACGATGTGTCAGAGGCCACACTGAGAGGAGCTACCTTTCTACTGCTCTGTGAGGATTCTAGACCTTTTGCAACTAATAACGTCTCAAGCTCCATTACTCTATACTCGGCGTGATAGGAGCAGACCCTTTCGGATTGACTTTTTAAGACCTGAGACAAATGCGAGCATGTGTCTGTGTGCTTTGTTCAGCATGCTGAAACCCAAATCACTAAAACACTTGTGTTATTCTATTATGATATTTCTCAACGGATTCACCTTTTTCCTGTGTAATCTCTTATATGCTAGTCGCTTGGTCAGCCAGGTGGTCTTGAGCTCATTTATTTAATTGATTCACAAAGTCACATCCTGAGTCATAGGTGTGGTCACTGTAATACTCATCAAAGAATTTTTCCATCACCGGCCTGTAAGCATCCCCTGCCTTTATCTCACACAGGCTCACCAAATCCTGCCACGTGGCAGTGTATGTCTTTTGGATTTGAGTGATCCTTCTAAAAAATGGCATGGGCTGCTTTTTAGGGTCCGTTAAGCTTGTGACAAGAGAAGCAGCCTGAGAGGGGGTGAAATTTACGTACATCAGGGGAGCTGCTGGATTTGTGTATTGGGTTGCGATGGGCGTAAGAGGGACATGGGCTGTAAATGTGTGTTACTATCAAATAAGTCGTCTAATGGGTTGTTGGACGGTGGCGCAAAGAAACCCATTGCCCTGTCAGCTGGTGAGTCATACAGGGGAAGGCCTGGAAATGTAACAGTCTGCTGGAGTGGGATTGCAGTTGTTCCGGCATGCGTGCCGGTTCTGGGTACCGTGATAGGGTCGGGGCTTTGAGGGGAGGGACCGGGCTGAGTGTGTGTCCCTTGGTCTGCCCGAGTTTATTCCTCCCGGACTGACTCTTCTGCCTCAGAGCCGTTGTCAATACTTTTCATTAATGGGGTAGGTTGGGCCTTGTAATATGATCCCGAGGACTGGTCTATCACCGGATACATGTGTGTGTATTCTGGAGAGGGCGGTGGTGCAGGTGGTTCAGGTGCGTCACGGTGGCGACAACCAAGTGAGGAGTACAAAGACAAGTGTGCCTTGCTTACCGTTAAGCATGGTGGGGGAGGTGTCACCTGTTGGTCATAGTTTGTCATTTGTTGCAGAGGGGCAGTAGACGAAGGGCGGTACCCGATTCCCGAGGACCAGACGCCATCATAGGGCGATGGCTGACTGTTTGTCTCGGGTTTCGACCTCTTTTCTGGTTTTCTATACACATATACAATACAACCATTTTGATTAGTTTTCTGTTCTGTCCACCCTTCTTCATGAATAGCTTTTGCAACTTTGAACCAAGCGTCTGCTGTACGCAGCAGTCCATGGTCTGACAACAAACCCCTTTTTCTTTTCAAAAGAGTGCACCATTCATCTGGCTCTAGCCGTCCACCCAAATGCATAATGACCCCACACACTTTTGCCAATTTCTTTCCCTTTTTGACAGCACCCTTTCCCTCCTGCTCTAGCACCAAGTCACAAGCCAGGCTGCCCTCTTTGGGCCTCTCTAACTTTTGCCCCATCGTTAGCTATTGAAGAGTTTGTGTCCGGGCTCAGGGTTTGTATAGTGGTTTTATGAAGCTGTCTTGGACTCAAGGGTCCGACAATCCTCTGACCGCCACCTGTCCTCTTTTGGACCACACTCCAATATATAAGGCTACCTCGCTACGTTCTGTCTTGATGACTGGGATATTTATGTGTCTGCTTAGGATTTTAGATAGGTCATGAGACTGTCTTGTACTCAAGGGTGCGACAATTCCTCTATCCGTCACCTGGTACTGGTTCAGACTATATCATAGTCTCAAGTTAACGAGGACAAGACAGATAGAGAGTGATGGAGAGAGAGAGAGAAAGAGTGAGCATCTACTGTGTTCGACTGCCACGCAAATCTCTTTGTGTGCTTCTTCCCAAAACGTAGACTAGTCATGGTCCTGTCCACCCGAGGTGGCTGCAGGTAGGGGAGGCGAGTAATATGTGACCACTTACTACTCTCAACAAGACATTTAACAAACAGATAAGGAGAAGGAGTGCAGTAGTTATATTCAATGCCCCACTTCAAATGTTATTCAAATGTCCCAGCTCAAAGCCCAAACTTCTCACTCTAGCTTTCTCCAAGCCCTTCTGGTTGTTCAGGTTGAAAAGGACACCTTTTGGGTCCTTGCCCACTTATTCTAGCTTCAGCCTCTATGACTTCCAATGACTTGCCAACAACAATTTTGACTGGATAATGTACGTTTAATCTGAATACCAATACATTTCTAACCTCTTGCACTAGGGGTTTGTAACCAAGGACTCCCCCCCTATACCCTGGCTCTATTACTCTGATCAGACCCCAGCCCTCCTCGTGTATGCCGAATAACAGTCCACAAACACACTTAGGACATGACATTACCACCAACAAGATGTGACTAACAAGATGTATGACAACCATAGAAAAATACAGGATTGCTCAGAACCTCAAGGGATCCCCACGCCGATGTGCTTGTTCCTGACGCCCCCTCCTGGTCCTCCCGTGCTTTACCGCATAATTATTTATTCCCCCAGGAGGAGTTTTAACCACGTCAACTAATTATCTTCGTCCGTGACTATATAATCAATCCCTCATTGCCAACAGCCGCCACAAGACACACGATCAACAGAACAGAACGCACAAAAATAAAGGCGAGACAGATATAATTGCAGGTTCCTTATTATATCAACAGACTATGGGCAAGATATATACCTGTCTTTGAGGGCCACAGGAAGCTGATATGGACACAGAGATTAACCAGCCATGGGTACAGGATAAACAGTAGACAAGATATGAAAAAGTGTCTTACCATTTTCTCAGAGGTGATCAGTATTCATCCCCCCCATGTTGGTTAGCCCAGAGCCCCACGTTGGGAGCCAGATGTTTTGAGTCGAACCAGAACTGTTTGATATTTTTATATCTGTCTCACTGGCCAAATTGATTTCAATGGGGCAATGGGGGGGTGCGCACTGAAGCAATTTCACTGAGACAAAAAACACAGAGTTCAGTGTAAAAGTTATATTTATATATATATATATATATATATTGTGACAAAGTATAGGCTTTAGCTGGGTCGTCCATATAAGGAAGTAGCAACCGATCATAGCTATGTTCTTGCTCCTTCTAAAACGTTGGTGTTAACTTTTGAGTGTATTATCGGAGCAGGTGCGATCTTCTCTTAACTCTTGCAGTTCAGTTCCACAGTAAGAGAAGGGTTGTGCTAGCAAACATCTATTGTATATGATTAAGGTTGATAAACAGAAGCTGAAACATATACTTATATATATATTGGAATAATCATTTCGTCATGATACTCTTAATCACATCCATTACAATACAGAGCGAGCATTCTGGACCAAACTAAGTTTTGGATCAAAACATTGGGTCTCACTCAAAAATGATTGGGTTTCCCCGAATTTCCTTTACTCAACTCTGCTGGCCAATTCATTCATGGGTGTCAGCCATCACCACACTCCCTACTGTCCAAGTCGTGGGTAATACCCGGAAGCATTTTTGCTTATCAAACCCCTCTACCACGGAAATTACTGAACTCCCAACTCTACTATAATCTCTTAAAATGCACATTCCGGACCTCCCTCTAAAGGAATGGGAAAAGAAGGGCATAATTCAAATCAGCAACCTCTTGAAAAACGGGAAAATTATTTCATTTTACAAACTGATGATAGTTCACTCACTACAAAGTTCTGACCACTACACCTATAACAGAATATCTTAATTTCTTAAAGTGGTTGTAAACCTTACTGCTTCACTTCTACCTAAAGGTAAGCCTAGAATAAGGCTTACCTAAAGGTAGTGGAAATATCTTGTAAACGTGCGCCGTTTAGGAGATATTTACCTTGTAGTGCTCCGATGATGTCACCGGCAAATGCGCTGTGAAGAAACGGACCTCCATGCCGTTTCTTCACTCGTTAATGACGTGATTGATGGCTCCCGCGCATGCGGCCAGTAACAGAGCCGGAGTCCGTGGCCCCGGAAGGTAGATGTCAGAAGATAGATGCTTCCACCAGCAGAGATAGAGCATGCTTCAATTGCAGGTACGTGCCACATAATGGGCTAGTATGCAATGCATACTAGCCCATTATGCTTTTACTTTGCAGGGAACGTCAGAGGATGTAAAACCCATCAGGGTTTACTTCCTCTTTAACCACTTGCCACCTGCCCACCGTCAAATGAGGGCAGGGCGGTGCGACCTTCATTCTGGGACACCGTCATATGATGGCGTCCCAGAACGGCCGCTCTCCCCCAGCCACGCTGCATTGCTAGAACATGGCGTGACCCCGATCTCTTTAAAGAGCCACAGCCGTGGCTCTTTAACCATGTGATCGGCTGTGGTCACCTGTAAACACAGTGATGCCAGTAATCAGTGCTCCTCTCCTCACACTGACAGAGTGTGTGGTGAGGAGAGCCGATTGGCGGCATCACCTCTCAGGGGACATCTAGATATGTAATCAGGGGACTGATCATCAGTCCCCTGATTACAATAAAACCCCCACAGTGCCAGCAATGAGTGCCCACAAGTGCCACCAATCAGTGCCCATTAGTGATGTCATTCAGTTCTGGCTATCAGTGCTGCCCATCAATGCCGCCCATCAGTGCCCATTAGGGCTACCTATCTCTGCCCACCAGTGCCACCCATCAGTGCCCACCAGTGCCACCCATCAGTGCCACCTCATCAGTGCTCATAAGTGCCACCTCATCAGTGCCCATCAGTGCAGCCTATCAGTGCTGCCTCATCAGCACCCATCAGTGAAGGTGAAAATTTACTTATTTACAAAATTTACTGACAGGAACTAAGAAAAACTTATTTTTTTTCAAAATTTTCGGTCTTTTTTTTAGGGAAAAAATAAAAAAAAATAGAAGTGATTAACCGCTTCAGCCCAGGAAGATTTTACCCCCTTCCTGACCAAAGCACTTTTTGCGATTCAGCACTGCATCACTTTAACTGACAATTGCGCGGTCGTGCGACATTGCACCCAAACAAAATTGACATCCTTTTTTTCCCACAAATAGAGCTTTATTTTGGGGGTATATGATCACCTCTGCGGTTTTAATTTTTTGCGCTATAAACAAAAAAAGAGCACCAGCTTTGAAAAAAAACGCATTATTTTTTACTTTTTACTATAATAAATATCCCCCAAAAATATATAAAAAACTATTTTTTCCACAGTTTAGGCTGATATGTATTCTTCTACATATTTTTGGTAAAAAAAAATGCAATAAGCGTATATTGATTGGTTTGCGCAAAAGTTATAGCATCTACAAAATAGGGGATAGTTTTATGGCATTTTATTTTGAATTCCCACTTAAAGCCCACTTCAGGGCTTTACTAAATATGCAATTAGATTGTAACACCAGCTGTACTTCAGATAAAATGACTATGCCCATCAGCCTTCACACATACTGGATATGCAGTACCAACATTTCTGAAGGTTAACATGTGCTTGTGTCTCAGCTTCTTGGCTGCAAAAGGTCTTTTACCTGCAGATTGAGAGATGGGAGGTTGGGACAGCTTTTGTCTATCTGGGAGCCTGCTCTCTATGTGTTTATTAGCATCCATGACTGACTGTATGGGTCACGTACAATTGTGTGCTCTAATTATAAAACTTGTGCATCATTCCTTACCATGTTCACTATAAACTATGAAATTGCCAATTCAGGTCTCCATAAATAAGTATGGGTTTCTCAGAATTCTTTAGAATGCTATATCTTTAGAATGATATCACCCGAACTGGGTCAGGTAGCTTAGAAGGGCAACACATGGGTCAGTGTTTCCAACATATTTTGTTCCCTTTGTGTTGCAACACATTTTGCAGTAGTTAGGGAAAGCTCACAGAAAAGCTGACACCTAGAAAGCTAGATGTTTTTGCTGGTGCTTAGCGATCATTGCTAAAAAAAAGTTTCTACTACAGAGAAGCTTCGGGTTCAGTTTGACAGAGAGTTCGACCTACACTTATAAGTTCTCTGAACAGGCAAATTAAATGGCCAGAGTATTACCCACCATGGCCAGATTTGGCCTGTTCTCCTGCACTGAACATCTGCCTGCTACTGTAGCTTGAATGAATTCATTTAGAGCTGGTACCACTACTTTCACTAAAGAAATGACTTCTCAGCCCACCCACTGGCTTGTTTCACATTGAAATCAAGCAAGTTATCCTGGGTGACATAATGGACCCTATATGATGATTGACAATGGATCTACATCACTTGATGATGTGATTGAAATTGGATCTACATCATGTGGCATTATCTGGGGATTTTCTTTATTAAACTTGCCGACTGCCCACAGTACTTTTACTGCAAGCAGCCGGCACAGGCAAGCCGGGTCACATACCTGTACATCATCCAGCCTGCTCCAGGTTGGGGACATGCACCAGACACAGAGGATTGTGGATCCTGGTACCCAGGGATCGTATGATCACAATGTCAACAAAGTTGTTATGAATGAATTCATTCATTCATTCATTCATTCATTCATTCATTCATCATACAGCTGTGTTTCCTAGGCTATGATTGGCCCACAGCTACCACATGGTACCTGGGCCAATCACAGCACCCTGTACTATGTGATTAGTTGTAGTCAATCATAGATCACTCCTTTGCCGCCACTAAGGCCCCTTTCACACTTATACGACTTGTCCCACGATTTTGTACTGCAAAATCGTATGACAAGTCATTCTCCATGATTTTCAATGACTACATGATTTTCAATGCCGACTTGAAAGTAGTCCCTGCACTACTTTGGTCCAACTTCTATGCGAGTTGTACTCCATAGACCTCAATGTTAAACCCTGAAGTAGCATGCAAATCGTGCCTGAATAATATAGACACGACTTCAGTATGACTTTGTAAGCACAAGCCTGGCTCGCTGATTGGGAAAGGAAAACTTTTTTTTCCTTTCGCGATGAGCGACAGGCAGTGCTGACAGCTGTCTGGTATGAATCCTGAGAGGGAAGGCCGCGCCAAGTTTTAAATGAAAAAAACGGCGTGGGTTCCCCCGCAGGGGCATACCAGGCCCTTAGGTCTGGTATGGACTTAAGGGGAACCCCCTACGCCAAAAAATCGGCATGGGGTTCCCCAAAATCCATACCAGACCCTTATCCGAGCACGCAGCCAGGCCGGTCAGGAATGGGGGTGAGGACGAGCGAGCGCCCCCCCCCTCCTGGACCGTACCAGGCCGCATGCCCTCAACATGGGGGGGTGGGTGCTTTGGGGCATGGGTGGCACCCTGTGGGTCCCCCCACCCCAAAGCACCTTGTCCCCATGTTGATGAGGACAAGGGCCTCTTCCCGACAACCCTGGCCGTTCTTTGTCGGGGTCTGTGGGCGGGGGGCTTATCGGAATCCGGGAGCCCCCTTTAATAAGGGGCCCCCAGATCCCGGCCCCCCCTACCCTATGTGAATGAGTATGGGGTACATTGTACCCCTACCCATTCACCTAGGCAAAAAGTGTCAATAAAAAACACAGTACACAGGTTTTTAAAGTAATTTATTAGGCAGCTCCGGGGTCTTCTTCCGACTTCGGGGGTCTTCTTCCGACTTCGGGGGTCTCTCCGGCATCTCCTCGCGGTGTCCTGATCTTCTGCCGGCTCCTCCGCTGTCTTCTGCAGCTCAATTGCTAGCGGTGGCCTGGACTTCTGCCTTCTGCCTTCTTCTTTTCTTCCAGAGATGTTGACACGACGCTCTCTCCAGCTGGAATGGTCTCTGAACGCTCCGCAATGGACTTATATAGGCGGTGACCCTGCCCCCTTATGGAGGTCACTGTCCCGGGGCATGCTGGGACTGTGCCGTCATAAGGGGGCGTGGTCATCACCCGGTGACCACGCCTCCTAAAACGTCACAGTCCCAGCATGCCCAGGGACTGTGACGGCATAAGGGGGCGGGGTCACCGCCTATATAAGTCCGTTGCGGAGCGTTCAGAGACCATTGCAGCTGGAGAGAGCGTTGTGTCAACATCTCTGGAAGAGAAGAGGGAAGAAGACGATCCAGAAGTCCGGACCACCGCTGGCAAAAGAGCGGCAGAAGATAGCGGTGGAGCAGGCAGAAGATGCGGACACCGGGAGAAGACGCCGGAGAGACCCCCGAAGTCGGAAGAGGACCCCCGAAGTCGGAAGAAGACCCCGGAGCTGCCTAATAAATTACTTTAAAACCCTGTGTACTGTGTTTTTATTGACACTTTTTTGCCTAGGTGAATGGGTAGGGGTACCATGTACCCCATACTCATTCACATAGGGTGGGGGCCGGGATCTGGGGGCCTCCTTATTAAAGGGGGCTCCCGGATTCCGATAAGCCCCCCGCCCACAGACCCCGACAACCCTGGCCGTTGAAGAGGCCCTTTTCCTCATCAACATGGGGACAAGGTGCTTTGGGGTGGGGGAGGCGCAGGGCGCCCCCCATGCCCCAAAGCACCCACCCCCCATGTTGAGGGCATGCGGCCTGGTACGGTCCAGGAGGGGGGGACAGCTCGCTCGTCCCCACCCCCATTCCTGACCGGCCGGGCTGCGTGCTCGGATAAGTGTCTGGTATGGATTTTGGGGGGACCCCCACGCCGATTTTTCGACGTAGGGGGTTCCCCTTACAATCCATACCAGACCTAAGGGCCTGGTATGCCCCTGGGGGGAACCCACGCCAGTTTTTTTATTTAAAACTTGGCGTGGAGTTCCCCCTTATGATTCATACCAACTACTGTATGTTTTCATTTGTTAAAGCCAAAAATGTGGCAAAGTCGTACAAAGTAGTACTGCTCCCAAATCGCGGTAAAATTGCGGCAAATCGCGGTAAAATTGCGGAAAATTGGGGCCGCGAAATCGTGGTAAAATCGCGCGACTTTGAAGTCATAAAAGTGTGAAAGGGGCCTAAGGCTCATGTTATCTGCCTACAAGAAGCTAATTTTAATGATAATTCCACTCCTAAATTCCTTTGCAACTCATATCCAAAATTCTATACAGCTTCAGCCACAACCAGAGGGGGACCCTTATAGTTTTCCATCGTTCCATGCCATTCACTAATTCTTCCCAAGTAAATGATCCTGAGGGCAGGTATCTCATACTCACTGGTAATATCTCAGACACTGTGATCACAATTGTGTCGTACTATTCTCCCAATTAGCACCCAAAAGCTTTTATTTCACATCTTTTCCAAGTGGTGGAAAAACACTATTTTTCATTCCTTGTTAAATCCCCACCAGCCCCGCCCTCTGGCCCAAGTAAATTGACTTTCCAACATCTACTATCCACGCACAACCTAGTTGACACATGGCGTGAAATCAGTCCTGTTAGTAGGCGCTATATGCATTACTCTCATCTGCACAAATCTTTCTCTCGCATTGATCACATATTTATTTTAACAAGCATGATCCCAGAGATAATTTCTTCAGTTATCACCCCTTTTTTGTGGACGGACCACTGTGCAGTATGCACCACCATAGCCTCCCTAATTCCCAGGACGCAAGGTACATCCAGGTGTATCAACAACACTACTCTCTCCCACCCCTCTCACCGTCTAGATATCAAAGTGGCTCTCAAGGACTATCTCTCTACTATTGCTACAGACGATATTTCTACTCTGACATTATGGGAAGCCCATAAAGCTGTCATTAGGGACAGATTGATCCAACAGGCAGCATTGCTTAAGCGAGACCCTAAAATTTTATTAAATAATTTAGAAGCAAACTTTGCATACTATGCGGCTTTTCAGTTCACCCCCAATGCTACCACCAATGCACGTCTAGATAAAGTCCTTACTGACTCTGCCGATAAACTTATCCACAAATGCCAGCATATATTATACCTTATGGCCAATAAACCTGACACACCTATGGCACGCACATTGCGGGCGATTCACCACCCAAAGACATCTATACGTCTAAAAACAACCCATGATACGTATACCAGCAATTCTGTTACCATACTTGAGGTGTTTTGCTTTAATCTTGCCAAACTCTACTCCCCTACGCAAGACTTTGACCAGGGAAATGCCGACGCCTTCTTCTCCCGTCTCGCCCTCCCAACCCTTATTCAGGAACAGCAAGATCTACTTAAGCACCCTATTACAGACTTGGAGGTCACAGTAGCCATTAAAGCATTGAAACCACATAAAAGACTGGAACCAGATGGGTTTTCAGTGGCTTACTACAAACAATTTGCGCCCATTTTGACTCCTATGTTAACTAGAGCCTTCAATTCTATGCTAACCGGGCACTCATATAGAGCTGAAACGCTAATTTCTATAATCTCTATGTTACCCAACCCTAAATCGGATTTCTCCTCATGGACTAACCATCGTCCCATCTCTCTCCTAAACCTTGACATCAAACTGCTAGCCAAGATTCCAGCAACCATTATGACCAAACCGGCTTTATACCAACTCGTCAAGCCGGCGACAATGTTAGATGAGCCCTCCTACTCTCGCAAGCAGCTAAGACTAGACGCATCTCAGCTTGCCTCCTATCCCTTGACATTAGGAAAGCATTCAACTCTATCACTTGGCCAGATCTACAATACACTCTCCAGCCCTGAGGTTTTGAGAAGCACTTCCTGACCTGGGTCTCCTCCTTATATAATAACCCACAAGCATACATTAAATATGTAGGCTATAAGTCAGCGATGGTCAATATTAGGAGAGGTACTAAGCAGGGGTGTCCCCTTTCCCTGTTACTATTCGTCTTACTCATCGAACCCTTGGCACCTTGGCAACTGATTAGGTCGGACCCTGATGTCAAGGGGATAGAACTGGGTGGTCACCACCATAAAGTATGCCTCTTTGCAGACGATATACTCATTTTCTTAGCATATCCTTACATCTCCACCCCCAAACTGCTCGCCACATTAGGTAGCTTTGCCCACATATCCTGACTACATGTCAACTCCAAAAAATGTAATGCACTCAACATTTCCCTACAACGGTCAGAGAAACCATTTTTGTTTTTTGAATACCACATACTGGCTGGCCTGCGCCCTTTGAGTTTAATGAATTACCTACTTAGGATGGTAAAACCTAGACTTGTCATCTGGTGATCATGCATTTCAGAGGATCTCAGGACAGTTTGTGATGACATCCTGCTGTTTTAACCAAAGATAAGCAGGATGACCCTCCTCTCCTGTTATTTTTGTTTTGGAAAGCTCACAGTGTTAAAACTCAACTCAAATCACTCTCCTGCCCTTAGGAGTTTCATCCCAAGAAGTCCCCCACAATGTCAAAGGGTCATCCACCTCACCCAGGGAACTTCTCACTTCCCTTCCACATTCCTGCGAAATATACCTAACTGATGTCATCAAGGTGATAATGTAGTCACTTGAAGCTGACAGCCTGGGCCCCTCCACATGAACTGAAACCTTCCTAGTCTGACATCATGACTCAAGCCCGCCCTCTACAGGTAAAGCACCATGAACAAATTACTGCTCAACTCTGATTTTAAGAGGCTGGGAGGGCCCTGGCAGCTGTGGATCTCTATATCCAGTTCTTTGTTACAGTGACTTGAAAAGTTAACCTGTTAGCTGCAGTCCAGAGATGAAGGGGATTTACCTGTCTGGGCTATTTGCTGTATGCACTTTACAGAGCTATGAGTTATGGTCGTGTCTGGTTTACAGTACAGAGAAACAAGAGAAGTGCCACAGGGGCCAGTGACTGCTCAGGAGACAGTGGCCACCTTATCTGTGCTGCATCAGTTTTGGCTGTTTACAGAGCATCATAGGAAGTTTATACATTGTAGATGAGTCAGCAGTAGATAGCTGCTTATGTCATGTTTTTAGAATGCACTGTATCTGCTGTCAGTATAGGTAGTGTGATTGCCTGGTAGACATAGCGTGTTTCCCCAGCAAGACAGTGTAAAATCGAATGCATAGTTGCCAACATTTCAAAAAAATTTGCAGGAACACCTTTTTGCTGTGAGTCTACCAAGCCACTGTAGGTTGAGAATGTACTTTAATTGGTGGTGGGCCATTCATCTAAAATGGGTTTGGTCACATACTTTGCTGCTATAGGAACTACATGCCCAAATGACTAATTTTACAGTTAAGGAGGACTGAAGTTCACTACAATCTCATCCCGAGATTTTTACAAGTCTAAAATATTTGTACACTTTTTTCTGGAAGCTCACAAGAGAACAAAACACAATTCATGTATAAACATATCCAGAGAATATTCAATGTAACTTTCCAAAAAGGGGGTAGACAATTTAAAACAACTGGGACCAAACTAAGGATTCTACTCTCAGCAACCACGTTTCAGAAATATACTTCAGAAGTGCCCAGCTGGATGAGTGTCACCTTTGCACCCCCTGACCTTGGCTTATATCTGCACTACTCATCCTCCACTGCTCACATCTGCACTACCTGACCCCCACTTCTACCACTCCAATTCCAATATATACCTTCTAGCATTGCACCCCCAGAGCAACTCTGCCACCACTGTAGATCCCATACATGTGCTCCACCACTGCCCCATCCACATATGCATTCCACCACTGTACCCCCATCACACATTTGTTTCACCACTGTACCCCCACCTCACATCTGTTCCATTATACCCCCACTGCACACCTGTTACACCACTGTACCCCCATCCTACATCTGGAATATACAGTTCAGTTTTGGGCACCAGTTCACAAAAAGGATATTTGGGAACTAGAGAAAGTGCAAAGAAGAGCAACCAAACTGATAAGAGCTGTGGAGGAGCTCAGCTACGAAGAAAGGTTGGAGGAACTGAAATAATTCCCTCTTGAGAAGAGGAGATTAAAGGGGGATATGATCAGCATGTTCTGTATAAATCCAAAGTGACCAATATAGTGAACTTGGAGTTATTCGCTTTAAGGTAATCACAGAGGATGGGGGGGGGGGCTCTCATTATGTCTGGAGGAAAAGAGATTTAATCTCTAAATATAGAGAGGCTTCTTTATAGTAAGAGTGGTGAAAATGTAGAATAGACTCCTTCAAGAGTTTTTTTTCAACCGGACTATGTAACCATGTAACTATACATCTGTTCCACCATTATACCCTCATTGCATACCTGTTCCACCGCTGTACCCCCATTGCACACCTGTTCCACCACTGTACCCCATCACATCTTTTCCATCATTGTACTCCCACTGCACTTTTGTTTCACCGTTTCACCCCCTGCACACCTGTTCCGCCACTGAACTCCCATCGCACACCTGTTCCATGGCTGCAATCCTAGCATACATCAATTCCACCACAGTACCCCCTCCTGAACACCTATTCTACCTCCTCCCCTCCTTTCCCACCTCTGCAACCCCCTCCTGTTTCCCCACTGCACCCCTCCTGAACATCTGCTCAACCACTTTGCCCCCTCTCACGATCACCCGTTCCAGCTCTGCGCATCTCCTGTTCTACCACTGCATCCAAAGTTTTTAAACTAGTGTGTGTTCTTCAGTGCCGGAACAGCTGTTCCACCATTGCACTCACATCTTTTTCAGCACTGCACCTCCTCCTCTTCCACCACTGCACCCCTCCTGTTCCACCACTGCACCCCCCATGAGCACCTGTTCCACCTCCTCCCCTCCTTTTCCACCTCTGCACCCCCCACCTGTTTCACCACTGCACCCCTCCTGAACACCTATTCAACCAATGCAACCTCTCATGATCACCTGTTCCAGCTCTGCATCCCTCCTGTTCCACCATTGTACTCCCTCCTGAACAGCTGTTCCAGCACTGAAGAACACACACTAGTTTCAAAACTTTGGATGCCTGCAAGCAACTCATACAATTGCTTCCAGGTGGAGAGGAGCCAAATGATGTGGCTGCTACCCTCATGATCTGGGCTCAGTAGGAGAGGAGTAATGTCACAGATGAAGACCCAGGGCTAGCAATGCCACTGTAAATAGAGATGGAGTGAGAAACATAAAAGATTAGCAGCAGTGGCAGCAGATTCCCACAGCTAGTGTATCCACACCCTGTGATACTGGAACACAACACGGGACATGGCCATCGCAGGACAGCTATCTGAAAGATGGGCCCCCTGGAGCATGGGCGGGGTGGCCATTGCGACCCCTGGTGCAATGCCAGTGAACAAGTCAGAACTTCCCTGCCAAGGGTCTGGTGTGAATTGTAGGGAGCACCCCACACAAAATACATTTTTACATGAAAACACACAAATAGTGTGTTCTACATTGTCTAACAGATTAGGGAGAGGTTTGAGAGTTTTAACATGGACAGTTAGAAATTGGTACTGATAACTGAAAAAATATGTCTCACAGAGTTTATTTGGAGGTGCTGCAGCAGATTAACCACTACCCGGCCAATGTATATAAATGGCTAGGCAGATGCTTTCTAGCTCGGGAAGAACATACCTGTATGCCTTGTGTGCAACTCTTGGGGCACGCAGCAGCGCAATCTGTAACCGACTGTGTCCATCAGACATAGTTGATTAGCAATCATGGTACCGGGCCTTTGTGAGTAGACCTGGCACCATGTAACCAATCACAGTGATCACAGTTACAGTAGTAAGCAAGGCTGTCATTCATGATGCATTGCATACTACTTGGTGATCTCTGTAATTGGCCACAGTGTTCACAGCTGCCCTGTACCATGTGATAGCTGTGAACAATCACATTAGTAAGCTGTGTAGCAAGGTCTCATGAACAATACCTTTGAACAGTGTTATAGATTGCTCATTACATTTATCATCACCCCCCCAGAGTAGTAAAGTATCACTATAGTAAAACTGCACTGCTCTGGTGACAATGTAAAAAAAGAAAGGATTGTAAAAAAATATACAGTATATATATATATTTTTTTTTACATACTGTCACCAGAGCAAGTGCAGTATCACTATAGTGACATTGTACAACTGTGGCGGTAATCATGTACAATGACTGGCTGCTCTTATATCACTGTATGTCAGTGCCCCCACCCATTATCTCAAATCACCACCATAGCAGTACAATGTCACTAGATCCATGCTGTTAGTCAGTAGTATACAGTACCTAATCACCACTAGACATGTGCAATTCGTTTCGGGACCAATTTTTATAGTAAAAAAATTTGTTGAAATTTGTTAATTCATTTTCTAACAAATTCCAAGTTTTTGGAATGATTTCAATTCGGATTGGTCAAAAAATTATCGACCGATTTTAATTCATTGTGAAGAATAGCTTAGCTGGTTGTTAATGAGCATGCCTGAAAGCTGACCGTTGTGTCCTTAACAACCGATGATTCATCAGCTGTCAGCGGGCTTACTTGCTGAAAGCTGAAATGTAAACAAAAGAATGCCAGCAATAGAAAAATCTGAAAAAAACACCAATCCATACCAGGCCCTTTGGTTTGACATGGTTTCTAAGGGGAACCCAATGCCAAAATAAAAAAAAAAAAACGACATGGGATTCCCCCCCCCCCCAATCCATACCAGACCCTTACCTGAGCATGCAGCCCAGCAGGTCAGTTAAGAGAGGGGCGAGTAAGCGTGAACCACATCAGACCACATGCCCTCAACATGGGGGGGTGTTTTGGAGCGGGGGGCTCTGCCTCCCCACCCCAAAGCACCAAGGGCCTCTTCCCCCCCAACCCAAGGTGGTGGTTGTGGGGGTCTGCGGGCGGGGGGCTTATCAGAATCTGGAAGCCCCCTTTAACGAAGGGGGGCCCCCAGATCATGCCTACCCCTATGTGAATGAGTATTGGGTACGCAGTACCCCTGCCCATTCACCAAAACAGTGTGAAAAGTGAATAAAGACACTACACAAGTTTCTGACAATGCCTTTATTAAAAAATAAAAAACATGTAGATCCATCCTCAATCACAACATGTCATCACACTTTTTTGATTAATGGGTAGGGATACTATATACCCCATACTCATTGACATAGGGGTAGGCAGGATCTGGGGGCCCCCTTGTTAAAGGGGGCTTCCAGATTCTGATAAGCCCCCCTGCCTGCAGACTCCCACAACCACCACCCAGGGTTGTGGGGAAGAGGCCCTTGTCCCCATCAACATGGGGACAAGGTACATTGGGATAAGGTGCTTTGCGGTGAGGGGGGGAGCCCACCTGCTCTAAAGCACCCCCTATGTTGAGGGCATGTGTCCTGGTATGGTTCAGGGGGATCATTTTTTTTTTTGGAGCGGGGTTTCCCCTTAAAACCTATGCCAGACCCAAAGGGCCTGGTATGGATTGGGGGGAGCCAATGCTATTTTTTTCTGACTTTTCAATTGCCGGGATTCTTTTGTTTACATTTCAGCTCTCAGCGGGGAAGCCTGCTGACAGCTAATGAGTCATCAGTTGTTAAAGATACAGTGACCGGCATTCCTGGGGGCACCCATGTACCAGTAGGCTAGGTTTGCTTGACTTATAGCAACTGGGACTGCTATAGGTGATGCTACACTAAGCTATATTTCCTAATCACTCATATACAGATGACTATTACATTACATTGGTTTTGACACAATTGGTTGATTTGTTTAATACACAAAATACAATGTCCAGGACATAATTAGTCCAGACAGTGAAAAAGTTTCACACATGTGGTTTCGCCATACTCAGGAGAAGAATATGTTTTGGGGTGTAATTTTAAGTATGCCAGTGCTGTGTGTGAGAAATATCTTATTAAATTAACAACTTTGTGCAACTTGTGTTAACTTTCATTTTCTTTCTGCATTTTCCAAAAACATGTGGCAATAAAAAGACTCACCATGCATGTTAAAAAGATTCCAAAAAAAGTGGCCATTTTCTGGGTGTTTACACTGTCCTTGTGCTCCAGGACCCCCAAAATGTGATAGGTAGTCAGGAAATTAAATGCATAATTTATGTCGCTAGAACACCTGAAGGTGCTTCCTTGAATTTTGGGTCCCTTCATATGGCTAGGCTAAAATATAGCAGAATACATTTTAGCCTAGATGTATGAAGAAAAAATATTTATTTGCCAAATTTTATAACAGAAACTAAAAAAACATGTTTTTTTTTTTTTCCAAATTTCCAGTATTTTTTCATTTATATAGCAAAAACAAGAAAACCTAGTGGCTAATTACACTAAAAGAAAGTTCTATGTGTCTCAAAAAAAAAAGATACACATTTCATTTGGGCACAGTGTTGCATAACTGAGTAATTGTCTTTCAAAGTGTGACAGTGCTGAAGTGTGAAAATTATCTTGGGCAGGAAGGGGGTGAAAGTGTTCAACATTGAGATGGTTAAGGAACAATTTTCAGTGTTATCAGGAACAGTTACAGTATCTCTCTCCTATAGCAAAATCTAAAGACATCCCAGAGAGTACTTTTATTGGCAGCATAATATAGGGAGCCAGAGATCACCAGCCCCCTGTTTGTAAAAGAAAATAGTCTATTATCCACTCAAAAACAAGCAAACAAAACAGTCTGTCAGCAAAACAAATGGAAAAATGGGCGTGGCCTGGCTGCAGATAAAGATGGCCGCTTGAACACCGAGCTCTGCTCCTCCACAGCACATTACAGCATCAACCAGCAGCCCATCTGAGCACCTCTCCCCCTGAGCAGGGGAAACTTACACAGTACATCCCCTGGTTTATGACCCACAATTGATCCCAATTGAGGGGATCATGCGGGCTCCTAGATTACTATATGCAGCCCTCTCAGCCGCCGGCCCAAGATAACGCCCAGCGGGACCGAGAAACTCAGTTGCCAGTCCCCAGCTCACTCTCATACCAAGCCTCCCCCTGTGAAGAAACAGCAGGGCGCTGATATACAAAAATAATTTAGAGCCTCCATTAACCATTTACATGACAGGATTGATCATCTGGAGGAACGTACTGACCACATTGAGCAGCATTTATCAGTAGCCACCACAGCCCATACCACTGTAGTGGACATACAAGATGAACAGTCTGAGGCTATACAACAATTGCGCCTAAAAGTAGCAGATTTGGAGGACTGCTCCAGGTGGAACAATATAAAAATCACGGGGGTCCAGAGGCAAAAACCTCTGCAGAGATAGTTCCCTACCCTTACAGCACAAGACATGCCCACAGAATTCACAAACTGCAACACCTGCCTGAATCCTTACCCAGAGATATAATGGCCCAAATTGATTTTTTCTAGACCAAAGAGCACATCATGATAGCTGCAATGTCTTTGCACACTTTTCCTGAGCCATTCTCCAAAATTTCACTCTACAATGGTATTTTTGCAGCCACTTCACAAGCACACAAAGCATTTGCACCAGTCACTTAGATTCTTATGGAGCATAAGATCACATACAAGTGGAGGGTTCCTACTAAGCTATTGGTGCCTTACCAACGTCAGCAAATCTCTATCCTAACTCTTAAAGATGGGATCAAACAGCTGAATAACTGGGGTATAATCCCTAACCCACCACCAAAGACTGCCATAAACAAGACATAATCTAAAATCTCCAATACATGGGCCACACTGGATAGGCCCTAGTCCACAGGCCTACAACTGCCCAGGGATAACATACCATGGTCGTCTCTAAGCCTAGCTGGATGCCACATACATAAACTTGTAGAGGAGTAGCTTCCATGTTGGTTGACTCTCCTTGCCCTACTGCTATAGTGTGCAAAGCACACAGCATCTCTCAGGTCACCCTATTATACTATAAAAAAGAAGAACTCCACACTATAAGTGAATTAAGTATAAACTGTTCCCCTCAAAGTGCTTAGTAAGCAAGCTTTGAGCTTATGGGGGGTGTATAATAATAAGGGGGTGCTGATATTAAATAAGTATACCAGTAAAGTGCTAGTGCTCAATATTTCATGATCAATGTGAACAATAATGTACAAAATACATCATTAACATAATCATATGTGAACGAAAAGGACAAAAAAAGTTAATAATAAAATGTAATGTTCATCAGTAAACAGCCAGCAGATGTATGAAACACCTGCCTGCAGATATATCAAAACAAACATCCACAGATTGTGTGAAGTTTTGTCTGCTACACCATCACATGCATCATTGATATGATCATGAAGACAAACAAGTGAAAGAGTGCAGTGTGCATCAATAAACAGCCAGCAAATGTAACAAAAAAAGTCCATATAATATGTGAAGTTTTCTGATTTTTTACACCATCACCTCTGCCAAAGGTGATTTTGGATACAGCGACACCCGGTGAAAAAAGGTAAATATCCTACTTACCAAATCACCATGACCTCTTTAACTAAAAAGATAGGTCAGGTGGGGCTTTGAATGATAATGGTCTGTGGTCTGTGTTGGTGCCAAATGGATAAGCCAGAAGAAGCTCCACCAAATAGATGTTTAAAGAAAAGATGGAAAAGGCAATACCATAGTGTGATTCCATTTATATTAAAGAAGGTAGCTCAAGCAATTCATTCTAACCCTCTCTTCTCTTGGATTTTGGTTGGGAACTCCCCCCATAAAATAGGGGTCTATGCAAATGACATAGTTGCACTCACTCACCCGCTTTGCTCACTCCCCCCTTTATGCCGAGTGCTTGCAGATGTACCTTTCTTCTGGGCCCCAATACCACTCACGTCTCCTTCCTCCATGCTTCTTTGCACAAACCTCTCTTTTCTGCTCCAGAAACTCCAATATAAAAGTTCCTCCATGTCATCCATCAAAGCATCCTGGGCTGGAAGTATAACCGCATGTTCTTTACTTCTTCAGGACCTTGCCACTACCAATACTACCAGCTGACCTAGCCAAAATTCAATGAACCCTTATTTGGGCAGCCCTCAGGCCTCAACAAAAAGCCTCACTTTTAAGCACTACTACAGGTTTTGCTAGCCTTGGAGCACCCAACATTAAATGGTACTATAAGGCAGTCATCCTAAACCAAGCAAAACAGTGGTGGTCTCCTCACTCCACTGCCTCGAGGCTCCAAATTGAGTCAACAACAATCTCTCATCCCCCCCACACACTATTGGCAGCAATTTGGATAAACTTTCATGCACTGCAATCCTTTTTACCTACTGTCAACTCTTCAACCGCAGTCTGGAAAGCCATACAACAAACCTCCCAAGTGATACATACAGATGCCTTGCTGCTACTCTCACTTCTCTCTCTGCACTTCTTTTCCCCAGACTTACCGATTCAGAATTGGTCTTCTGCAGGAATTAATACAATTGGGGATCTATTTTATCAACAGAACCTTAAAAGTTTCCAACAACTCTGAGTGACCTACAATCTACCCAGTAGAGACTTCTATATCTTTCTCAAGCTCCATCATGTCCTTTCCACACTATCCACTAAGGACTTGCTCACATATTGCACCCAACTATCCACCAAAATGAAAGGAATGTCCTACATCTATAACCCTTTATCCCGTCCTGCGTCCATATGTAAGCCTACCAATATGGTCTTCTAGGAATCAAAACTGCAAACCTTCTTCCCTCTAGAGGTGTGGTACCGTACCCTTTGACTCCTTACTACTCTTCCAAAAATGTATCCCACTGGAAAACCCTCATGAAAATCTACCACAAATGGTACTACACACCTGACAGACTAGCCTGCATTTTCCCACCCCACTCTCCGAAAGGACCTGTGATGCTACAAGTGACATCTTTCATATCTGGTGGGACTGCCCTGTCATAGTTCCTTTTTGGAAGAAAGTCTCTGCTTTAATTACTGGCACTACTAACATCACCCGAGAATTAACTCCACAACTGGCTCTATTTGGTCTAGACTCCTGCCCCTGACCTATGACATACACCCCAGTTATAACACATATCTTAATTGCAGCACATATAACACTAGCCCGTGCCTGGAAGGACCCACTTCTACCAACTGTCACCTCTCTCATCTCTATCATAAATGAACATTGCTGCATGGAATTCCTCTTCTCCAAATCTCACCTGACTGCGTACAAGTTCCATAGGCACCGATATCCATAGTTAGCTCATCCCAGAAGTATCAAGCTCTCATAACAGGAGTATTGTCCCTCTGACTAACTCCATCTGTAAGAATCATTTTGCACTATTGTTTGAACTTAACAGGGCCAGAGTGGAACACCTGCCTCTCTCTGTAACCTTGGACCACTAAAGTAATTAATATGTGCCTGCACCTGTATCTCAGCATGTCTCCTAATCCTCACTCTTTTTCCACTCTCTTTTAAGTATCTACATCTACCCTCTCCTATTCTGCCGCAACACTATTCCCATTTGGGATAGGCGCTGAAACCTTTAGCTGTCACACAGTTTGCATCCTTTAGTTTATGGTATGTTCACTGGTTATAACTTCCAAGATGTTAATGCATTAATATAAATCTGTAAACTCATATGTGATAGGATATCCCTCCCTTTCATGTAACCTTTGTACCTTATATCTTTTTCTACCCTAATAAAATTGATTAAATGATAAAAACAAAAAAAAAACAAAAGAAAATGAATCTATAACTTTGGTCCAAGTCCTCCAGCCTTGCTGAGTGACCCATAGAGATAATATATATATATATGTATTGCACATCATGGTGTAATGGCTGATATTCATCCTCTAGTGTATTGAGCCGCCCTTCCACCACAGCTGTGCAGTCCCTCAGTTTCTGCAGGTCGTGGGATCAGGTCACAAGCTGAGTTTGGTAACAGGCAGATAGGTACAGAATCAGAATCAGAGTTCAGGTCAGAGACAGGCAAGGATTGGCAATGTGCTTACAGCGAAGTACAAAATCATCAAGACAGAATTTCAGTCAAAAGTCCAGGCTAAGGTCAGTAACATGAGTTAGCAGCAGAAACAAGCAGGCAAAGAAAATCCAGAGAAGAATCAGACATAGCCAGGTCAGTAACAGGATCAGGCAAGCTTTCAAGAACACAGATCACAAGGGTATAAGCTGAAGACTACCCAGCGATGATATCATTCAGGCCTCAGGTTTAAATAGGCCGTCAGGTGCAAGGATCTGTGGCAGACGTGGCTTTGCATCCACGTTCTTATTATGCATGCTTAGTTAACCTCCTATGCTAGAGAATATGTACATGTATATGTGCACAGGCAAGGAAATGGGCATGACTAGCATGAAGCTCCTGTCACAAAGTGGTCGATTTACTAAAACTGGAGAGTGCAAAATCTAGTGCACCTATGCATGGTAGCCAAACAGATTCTAATTTCAGCTTGTTCAATTAGGCTCGATTCACACAGGGGCAACACGACTTCAGCGCGACTTTGCAAGGCAACTTCAACGCGGCTTCAACGCGACTTCAGCGCGACTTTAAGCAGCTTACAACGCGACTTCAAGTCGCTTCCAGGACAGGCGACTTTGGCTGTGGCCAATCACAGAATAATCAGCTCTCTGGGAGGGAGGGGTTTGCCTGGGTAAACTAATTTCTTTTCCTGTAAAGTCGTTTCAATATAGATGGAGATCCGACTTGGAGGCGACTTCCATTGAATTCTATGGGTACAGGTCGCCTAGAAGTCGGATTGAAGTAGTACAGGAACCTTTTCTAAAGTCAGAGCGACTTCAGTAGTCTAAATTAAGACGCTGTCATTCACTGTAATGCAAATCTCTTCTTGGGGCGACTTGGGGCGACTTGAGGGCTTACAAGTCAGGTCCCAAGTCATCCTAGTGTGAACCGACCCTTAAGCTTTGACAAAAAACCTGGAAGCTGATTGGCTTTTATGCACAGCTGCACCTGATTTTGCACTCTCCAGTTTTAGTAAATCAACCCCAAAGTTTCTTACCAGGTAGTACATGCAAAATAGGAATGCAGAGGTTATGTTGGCTGGCAGCATGTGCAGAAAGCAAGTGTGGACTATATGGCAATGGGCAGGGTGTTCATGAGACAGGTGCAGAGGCTATTATGAATGGCAGTATGTGCAGAACATGCATTTAGAAGGTGTTAGAAGGTGTTATATGCAAGACAGAAGTGTGAAGGAGTGTCTGCTTGTATTTAATAAGGATCTATGCACTGTGAGTGTGTGTGTGTATGTGTTCCCTACAGTTTTCACTTCACTAATTCCTTGGTGCGCAATAAATTCAGAGTACTTGTAATCCACTAAGAGCACAAGATAAATAAATAGGATAAGAGGAGCAAATTGCAAACCACAGAAAATTGAAATTTAATTTTTTTTCTTGCATCTATCCATGAACCCATTTTACATTAATTTATACAATGCATAAATCATGATTGGCTGGATTCCTAAATTGCACAATTTCCTGCAGATAAAAAGTACTACATAGAATTATTTGAGTAAGTGAAAAAATTTTAAATCTATGACTGGATATTTTGAAATATTTGCCACATCTGCATTTTTGCTGTAAACTTGGAACCTTTGAGAAAATTTTAATAAAATTATTGAACAGAAAAGAAAAAATGTCAAATCAGCTCCTGGTCTGCTCATTGGTTCATCACTTTAAAAAAATAGCCGTAGACTATTTTCTAGCTCTCTTTGCAGAACCCATGTTATCTTAAAACATTACTAAAAATTGATTTGTGTGAAATAAGCACACTGTGGGGCATTTGAAAAGCAAGATACTGACAAAATTGTTCACCTACCAAATGCTAATCTATCTGCTTTTCAATTAGCTAAAGATTTACAATCGCTTTTCATTATTTTCAACCCTGTGTCTGAAATCAAAGTCAGTCAATTTTGAGAGTTTTTCAGGATGAGCAACAGATTCGCCCTTGCTCTTAGAATACTTTTTTCATTTAAACACACATATACACACTTGTGTGTATCTAAACTCCAAAACATACATTTAATATATTGCAGCGTGCAAGTCCCCAGAGGAGGCGTCAGCATTGTTGTTTTTTTTTCAGGCTGTTGTATATGTTATATATGTTTATATGTTATATGATATATATGTTATATTTTACTCTGATCAATTACTAGGATGTTTATTTGCAGTAGAAGGAAAGAAGTATTCAGGGAGCCCTTGGAGAAGGGTCCTTTGCCTGGAAAGATTGTAGCAAAAGAGGGAACCCTTGGCCTCCCCAGCCTTGTCTGGAAGAGAGGTAGTAGAGGCAGAGGTACTTTGATTCGCAAGTCTGTGGCCTAGGGAAGTAACATTTCAAAAGCCAAGTCCCAAGGATTGGGAAAGGGTCTATGCTAAGGCCTGGAAGACAGAAAGATAGCTTTTAAATGTACAGCACCTTCAAGAAAAGATTGATCAGTCCATTGCTGGTCTTGGATTAAAGGCAAACAACTGAAAAATGCTGGTATTCGCTTAAAGGCACACTGCAGGCCTGTAAGATGGGCTGAAAATATTCTCCCCTGGGGGGCTTGACCCGCAGTGGAGGAAGATGGCCGCTATCTAACAGAACTCTGTGGCTCTAAATTTCCCTGAAGTGGCATACAGCAACTCAAAGTGGTTCTCAGGGGAAAAACTGGTACCGGAAGACCCGGAGAAGTAGCAGGTCACAATGGGGAAAAGAAAGGATCATGGGGGACCCCGGAAATTGGAGAAATTTAAGAACCATGGCAGCGTTCCTGTGAGAAATAATTGCCCCGGTTCGTCTCAGCACTCTGACGCTGGACAGCAGTCAGCGCGCCTCAGAGAAGGTGAGATTAGGAATACTGAACAAGGCACACACTTTAATGACTCTGACATGGTGGGGGAAATGAATGGCCCTCAAAGGCAGAGGAGAAGGATTTCCCCCTTGGAAGACTATGCCAGTGGTTCAATACTTGAAGACAATGAGCTGTCTCTTAATAACCCCTGTGCTGATAAACTTCTTGCCTTCCCCACATTAGGACAGCCTATACTTGACACAGATATTAAAGAAATGCTTCTGTCCCTGAGAGGAGCAATTCAACAAGATGTGCAGTCATAAATGCACAAAACTAATGTGGTAATAGAAGGTCTAGGAGGAAAAGTTGATGATATAAAAAATAAAATGGAGGACGTCACTGACACGCATCACAATCTGCTGGACTTCCATTTTGAGCTGGTGGAAGAAATGAAACAACTCAAGCTGAATGTGGCAGATATCGAGGACAGGTCCAGACACAACAACATTAAATTCAGAGGGATCCCCAAAAATGTTAAAAAAGCAGACCTACAACAATTCTTGAAAAAAATTATGTCTGACCTCCTCCCCAAGATCCCACATCAGGAGTTAACAATTGACAGGGCGAGGGCGTGGCCTGGACGGGACCCGAGATGGCTGCTTGAAGAGATAGCTCCTGCACAGTGAGGACGAAAGAAGCTGAATCTGGGGTATTTGCGACTTGTCCCACGATGGGAAAGTCAAACAGGAGCACCTCCACACCCCGCACACAGAAAGAACCCACACTGCAACTTAGCGGCAGTATTCCAGACATTTTCCGGACCCGCCAGTCCGCACTGCTAGAGGCGTCACAGGCCTCATCGCAGGCCGCGCACGCCATACAGGCCGCATCCCCGGACTCGATTAGGAGCGCCACTGACCCGCTAATGGACAGCGGCGACCACACCGATCCGCACCCAAGCCTGCTAGACCTCCAAAGAGACCTCCAGAAGGTTGCTCTGGACATCAAACACACCATGATGTCAGCAATCTCCGATCTCAAAGAAGATATTCATGCTATAACCCACCGGATCAATGATGTGGAGGAGAATGCTAGATTGCAAGCCTCAGCTATCAGGCAAGTACAAAAAACGTACGATCTCCACTTGCCTCACATGTTTGAGCTACACAGACAGGTGGAAGACTTAGACAACAGGGGACGCAGGCATAACATTCGGGTGAGGGGGGTCCCGGAGGGAATTGACCAGGCCGCACTTCCCCAAACAGTCAGTACCATCTTTAATGACTTGCTTGACCACCCGGCAGACTCCCCCATAGAAATGGAGCGTCTACACCGAGCCCTGCGTCCCCCCCCGAGACAACGAACCACCCAGAGACATTATTTGCTGCATTGTCAATTTCCCCCTTAAAGAGGAAATCCTCAGGAAGGCGAGAGAAAAAGGACGTATAACCTTTAATGGAACTGAGGTGAAATTATTTCAGGACTTATCACAAATCACACTGCAGAATAGACGCACCCTACGCCCCCTACTGGATGTGCTTCGTTTCCGCAACATCCAATATAGATGGAAATTCCCCTTCTGTCTTTCTGCATCAACCAGAGGCCGCACAGCCTTGTTAAGAACCCCGGAAGACCTACCCAATTTTTGCGAGCAGCTGGACATTCCACTGGTGGATATCCCTGATTGGCACTCATTCTATTTCCCCACGGAACCGTGGAAGCCAGTATCTACTAATTCTTCCCCCAAAGCTCAAAGGCATCACTCGAGACGCCGCAGGTTGGATCCTACCTCCCCTGGAGACCGCCTATCACGCCGAGACATGCCTGTACACAGCCCTGGGCGACATGACACCCCGCGACGAAACCTTCCGTTGACATGATAGCCGCCTGAACACTCTATCCACGCATGCACGGGCAGCACTAACTTTTTCTTTTTTTCCAGCACCAACCTAGCCCTATTCTATGGAAGTTGACTTTCAGGTACCGCACCCCACAGGCTCCAATGAAGAACGTCGAAGATCACTGGGACTTTCCACCTCTTACCTTCTACAGGAAGAAGAAGAAGCCCTACATGGACTTCTGTTTATGTAACCTACTTATCCTATTTCCAGGTATTGTTTACCAGCAAACGCACACATGCTGATGGAGATAACCTCTCTACCTCACTTTGGTCACCCTCTTGGAACGTGGGTATCCACTCTCGTGGGGGACCCATATGGTCCTGGAGGGTCACCAAACCAATCCCATCTACTTTGTATTTTACCAACCCAGACTAGGAGTATTCTAAGACACTCGTTTACAGATAAACTTGGCTAACTGGTGCACTTTACTCACGAGCCCGAAAGGCCTGCTTCCAAAACACACTGTCTTTTGCTCTAGGAATCAATTAAAACCCTGTAGCGATAACATAACCTTTAATGTGATATTATAAAGCTAATGCCCTAGTCAAGCCAGAATGCTCTCCTTCACAAAGAATAACTATAATTGAGTCTTGGGTTACACTCACAAAATGTCTCATATAATGTTTTAGTGCGGTACTGATATACGCTATCCCTACTTACATAACGTAATTTAGCCTTGCTGGAGAAGGAGTCTACACCGTGCTGTCCGGACTGTTACTGTTACAGTTACTGTTATTGCTAGGCTTAGGTCTATGTTTATGTTTTTGTTTTCTCTCAGTTCAATTTGGTATAGATAGCCCTTTTGCTCTTAGTCAACATTGACCCAGGTCCTTATTCATTACTATAGTGCCTAACATCCGTCCACCTTAGATACAGTGGCCTGCCCATATTCCACACCCCCTTCTTAACTGCCATATGTTTTTCGTCTCCTGAAACTTAGACTACTATAGTTTTTCTTTTTGTACACCCCACCCAGCCTAGGCATATCTCTCCACTCGTCCTCACCAGTGCAACAGATCTCATACCCGCTCAATCCTACGTACCCCACATAGCTGTCCGTACGGACTTGAGCTACCAACCCGGAATTTTTACTAGGTGGATAGGCACGCCTACGACCACCTCCGGTAACTGACTCGCCCAGTTCATTAACTGTTTTTTTTTCCCGTCTCCCCCCCCTTCCCCCCCCTTTTTTTCTTGTCTTCTTCCTTCTCTCCCTCTCTCCTCGTTTCATACTACCCCCACCCAAACACCTCACCCCACCCCTTTCTCTCTTTCCCTTTTCTCCCCCCTCATACTTATCCTCCTTTTGTTTTATTTTCTCGAGGGGGCCGCCCCTCCGTCCTGCTCCCCGTCATCGATCCTTGAGCCCCCTGATCAGGCAGACAGTACTGGAGAGCAGGCTAACACCCATTTAAACTTCTTTCATTATTTACAACACTAACACAATGCAGAAGAGTGCCACCAGCAACTATCAACTCTCACTCAAATGCCTGTCACTTAATGTAAGAGGCCTAAACCTCCCTGTAAAGAGATCTCAAGTTCTCTCAGAACTCACGAAACACAAAGCTCACTTCCTGTTACTGCAAGAGACACACTTCCGAACCAAAGCCATACCTAAACTGACGAACCATGTATACAAACAGGCCTTACACTCTACAAATGCATCTTCTAAGACAAAAGGAGTTTCTATACTTATCTCCAAACATGCAGACTTTTACTTATCGGACACACTGATTGACCAGGAAGGCAGATACATTTTCGTCAAAGGCACGTATGCGTCCAAACCCATCACAATAGCGAATATATACTGCCCAAACGACCATCAAGTCTCTTTCCTCCGGAAAATCTGTGACTTACTTTCATCTTTCCAAACAGGCATTCTGATACTGGGAGCAGATTTTAATGTTCCATTGAACCCTTGCCTAGACTCCTCTACTGGCACTTCCACACTCCCATTCCGGGCCTTAAAACAAATTAAACTCCAACTACAAAACCTCACCCTACACGACTCATGGCGCACTTTATATCCGACAGACAGAGATTACACGTACTTCTTTCCCCCACACCAGAAATATTCTAGAATTGATTATCTATTTCTATCCCAACCAGATCTCTCATATCTTTCGCAAGCTACAATAGAAAACATGTTCTTATCCGACCACCACCCCATTACGATAACCCTTTCATTCCCAGAATCGCAAAAGACTACCAAAACTTGGAGATTGAACCCATCTCTCCTAAAAGATCCTGAAACAATCCGGCAACTGAACGCCCAAATCCAACTGTACTACCAGGAAAATTCAACCCCAGATATCACTCCGGTGACGCTGTGGGAAGCACATAAGCGCGTTTTAAGAGGCAAACTCATAGCCCTAGCCACGGCGGAAAAAAAGAGACACCAAGAGCAGATCAAAGCCCTTACCGCAACAATCCACAGACTCGAAACAACTCACAAAAAGTCCATCTCCCAATCCACACTACAAGCTCTCTCACAGGCAAGAGCATCTTTGCTAGACGAACTGGGGAAATGCACTAGGCGAAGATACATCCTAGGTCAAAAAGTGTTTTATGAACATGGCAACAAGAGCGGGAGACTTCTCGCTCGCACAATCCAGGCAGCTAAAACATCCACCACTATACATCACCTCCGCACTGCAAAAGGCACACTTCTCCCCAAAAATGAGGAAATAGCCAAGCACTTTGAGGAGTTTTACTCTAAGTTGTACAACTTACCTCAAAACCCACCAGACTCCTCTTCCGCACATGACCGGTCCTTACAAATTCAAGAGTTCCTGACCCAATATTGCCCCAAGCCAATACCAACACAAAAAGCTAAGGAATTAGAACTCCCCATGACCATGGAAGAACTCAATCTTGCCATTAAACAAACGAAGGTGGGCAAAAGCCCAGGCCCTGATGGCCTACCTCTCATATACTACAAAACTTTCCTAGAGGCACTAGCACCCAAAATGTTGTCGGCCTTTAATTTTCTCTCAAACCCACTCGCCACATCTGGACACATGTTAGAAGCCCAGATAGCAGTGATACCCAAAACAGACAAAGATCCAATGATAGTTTCTAATTATAGACCCATATCGCTGCTCAATGTAGACATTAAATTGTATGCCAAAATTATAGCAAATAGATTATTACCCCTGATTCCAGGCCTAGTTTTGCCCGATCAAGTAGGCTTCATCCCGGGCAGAGAGGCAAGAGACAATACCATTCGCACCCTGAACCTACACCACTGGCTCAATACATCCAATACCAAGGGATTTCTCTTATCCCTGGATGCTGAGAAGGCGTTCGACAGGGTGGCCTGGGACTACATGCAAGAAGTACTCAAAGGAATTGGCCTTCTACCACGCATGTTTGCACACATTAGCGCCCTATATACTACTCCAACAGCAAGAGTTAAAGCAAATGGCCTCCTGTCGAACGCCTTCCACATCAGCAACGGTACCCATCAAGGATGCCCTCTGCCCCCCCTAATTTTTGATTTTTGTCCTGTCTCTTGAACCCCTTCTCAACAGAATAAGAGCCAACCCAGATATCCAGGGTATCCCCATAAACCGCAGGGAATTTAAGGTTGCCGCTTTTGCGGATGACATCCTATTATCACTGCAAACACCTTGCACATCTCTTCCTAATCTACTGAAAGATATTAACCACTTTGAAACATTGTCCAACTTTAAAATTAACTATTCTAAATCCCAGGCCCTTAATGTCTCTCTACCACCATTAGAAGTTACTCACTGCCAAGCTTCGTTCCTATTTCAGTGGAAAAATGACTATATCACCTACCTAGGCATTAGAATCCCCCGGCATCTAACAGAGCTCTATGATCACAACTTTCTCAACGCTTTGACGAAAATCCAAACAGACCTTCAAAACTGGAGTACCCTGAATGTCTACTGGTTTGGTCGCTCAGCATTGATAAAGATGATAATCCTTCCCCGTCTTTTGTATTTTTAATGCAAACGATCCCAATCCACTTACCCCCATCTTTCTTTTTGGCCTATAAAAAAGCCTGTTCAAAATTTATCTGGAAGGGCGGTCCCCCCCGCATCAAATATACGAAGCTGACATGCTCCAAAACGAAAGGGGGATTGCCTTGCCAGATCTACATAAGTACTACTTAGCTTGCCACCTCTCTAGAGTGGTAAACTGGAAAACTCATAAACTAAGCAAACTATGGACCATTTTGGAAAATGCCTTTAGTACTATACCCTTGCACACCCTAACATGGGTTCCAATGAAACACTACCCCCATGCTGTTAAAACACACCCGCTTATATATCCATCACTGCGAGCTTTCTCTACAGCAAAGAACTTATACCACATAGCCTCAACACCAGGACCGTTGACCCCTCTTCGGGCCAACCCTGAGTTTCCTCCTGGAGAATCAAACTCTTTCCTAACACAAGAGTGGCCACATGACGATATTTATACTCGTCACTTTTTTGTTGACGGGAGGCTACGTACATATAACGAATTAAAATCCATCTCACGCACAAAAGAGTTCCCCTTTTGGTCATACAGACAGCTAAGTCACTTTTTTACATCGACTAACACAAACGACATTTGGACAAGACCACTTACTCCATTCGAAACAATGTATTCTCAGTCCATTCCACAAGGTCACTTAATTTCCATGATTTATTCCTTCCTCCAAGATGATTCGCTTCGCCCACAGACGGAAACCTCAAGACTATCTTGGGGGAAAGACCTACAAGTCAATTTTTCTGACGATGACTGGGAATCTATCCTTACATATGCTCATAAGGGGTCTATGAATGTTGCAATTCAAGAGAATGGGTACAAAATTGCCACAAAATGGTATAGAACTCCCGCTCGATTACACCAATTTTCGCCCTCTATCCCCAACATTTGCTGGAGATGCAATAAGGCAATAGGCAACATGTTACACATCTGGTGGGAATGCCCATTAATTCAACCATTTTGGAAAGAGGTACACTCCGTTATTACACATGTAACAACCTATTCCTTAAATTTTAACCCGGCCCAATATCTCCTCCATCATTCAACCTTGTCCAAAAAAGTTTATGGAGGACAGAGATAGTCAACTGAAAGCACCACATCCCATGATTAATTAAAGACTGGAGGAAAAAGGGGGGAGGGGAAATAATTTTCCCCAGGGACTTTTAAGGTGCTGTCAAAAATCTGGTCAAAAATTCAAAAAATCTGTACAATCATATTAAATAAAATTATTATTTATTGAATCAAGATTAAAATATCTGTTCCTCACATAGGAAATGAGACATAATTGTAAAACAATTTGACATAGACAATTTCACCCAAAATACATTCACATTGAGCAATGCACCATAAAGCAACTACTTAGAGATGCCATGACAATCTGCCGCTCGACATGTTTCGCTCTAAAACGAGCTTCTTCAGGAGTTTATAGGCAATGATTGTGGTGGGCTCTGGATGATAGGAAGATAAACAATAATCAATACATGATTTAAACATATATAGAGTACATCTCATGAAATTAGATTTAATTTAACAAGATGGGAATTAGTACAGAGCATTGAAATGCATATACATAAAATCAACAATTTTACCAAATATACAAAATTTAAGTTTGCACATCTTACCAGGCTGTAGTGCATCAATGTAGAACAAGTACTTCAACAGACTTATATCAATATCAAACCGGTACGCTCTCATACAAAACGGGACAACGCTGCCATGCTGTGACCACAGGGGAATACAAAGTTTTAAAACGGCCCTTTAAAAAGCAGGATAAATTTGAGAGATTAGAACAAGGGGATCGCATCCCATTTATTTCTTTCCTGTTTGGTCTAGAGGAGTATATTACCTTCAGTAGAACCAATCATGGATCCTTGCCTTAAACCAGAAGGTCTCTCGGCATATGCATGTCAAGTAGGTAGGGATAGCACCATGGTCTGCTAAACTAGTCAATGGTGACCACACGATATGGTATTGTAGGGGGAATGATCAGCGTCAAAACTGCTTTCTAAATGAAAGATGGAGTACAGTAAAAGGGGCCATTAGAGTTCAAAAGGTGCAGCTCAGTTTGTGATACGGCTGCAGAAAGAGAACTTACTTGAAAATCAGTGATCCGGCACATAGGCTTGAAGGAGCTTCACGCTGCCTCTGTGGGACAGCGCCGGTAGCAGAACTGTAGGCGGTACGAAGCCGCCTTTATATACCCCCATCGCGGCGGCGTCTGGCCTCGCCGCCGGGATGCGGACGCTCGTTAGGACCGGCTACGTCACGACGGGGAAGGACGTAGCGGCGTCGTGCTGACGTCAGCAACGTTTCTGGGACTTAGTGCGCATGTCAAAGTCTGTAAGGCGTCACAGGCGCCGAAGGCACCATCTTGGCTAAGGGAAGAAATGAGGTAAAAGATGTAATTTAAAGCATTGTGTTTAACTTTGAGTACTCTTGCTATATTAACAGTACTTCAACAATGTGTTCCCCTGAATTATTAAATAGAAGCTCATATGCCTCATGATTGAATATCAAGCCCCCACCATGATATAACCGGACCCAATTTGCTAGGGCCACCACCATGAGGGCGATTGGGTTAACCCCCACTAGTGGGTGCCCCGGGCGTCCGTGTGGTCTGGATTGGCAGAGATAGTCCCAGTATGAAAGTATTCATTTCCGTGAAGTTAATACCTAGTATTGAGAATGAAAACACCCTTTCTAGGTGTATATTTGCAACCACAGCCTGCAAGGTGCATATAACAACAGCTCAGTGGAGGTTCAATGACATCAAGTGTAACATACAAAATACATGTGGTCATATTACAACTATTTCTATCCATTTTATGGCTCATAGATACATATGATGCCAAATCTATTCAGAATTTAACAATACTGAACATGGCAAATGACCTAAAAGGAGAGAAGAGAACAGAAGAGAGAAAAGAACCAAAAAGAAGGAAAAGAACAAGGAAAAACGAGAAAAGCATACTAAAGAAAGGGAGAAGGAACCGGGCCCCACCCAGGCCGCGGATGTTTCAGCTTTCAAAGGAATGGCTTAAAACTGAACGCATCGTTCATGCCTGGATGCTGAAGCGCCGATAACTCATGTATCCAGCGTGCTTCCTTTTGAAGGAGGAGCTTATCATAGTCACCCCCTCTGTCGCCAGGGGGGATATGTTCCAAGGCAAAAAAATGTAGGCAATCAACATCAAAGCCATGCTGCAATCCAACATGGCGGCTGATAGGGGTCTCCATCCTTTTTTTCTGTATCAGGGAGACATGATCCCTGATTCGGCAGAAAAAGGGTCTCTTTGTCTTCCCGATATAGAACATCTTACACTCACACAGCATAATATATACTATACCAATAGATTGACACGTTACCGCAAATCTTGGTTTGAATAGATGCCCATTGGGCAATAAAAGGCTTCGAGTCGCCAAAATATATCTACAATAAGAGCAATGATGGCAAGGTCTGCTACCCCTATCAGCCTCTTTAATTTTGACAATGTGGCTTTCATAATGGCTGTGCACCAACGAATCCCTCAGAGATCGACTTCGTCTGAAAGTGATCTCAGGATATGGATTTAAATGTTTGGCCACTTTTTCATCTCCCATTAGTAGATACCAATACTTTTTCAGGATGTCACGAGTTTGTTTATGTTGACTCGAGTAGGTAGTGATGAGTCTGACTCCAGGATTCGCCTTTTTAGTTTTCGTATTATGCAGAAGAGAGGCTCTATTTTGATTTTTAGCTCTGAGGTATGCTTTTTTAAGGCATTTTTTACTATATCCTCGATGAAGAAAGCGTGAGCGTAGACATTTAGCTTCCTTTTCAAAGTCAGACTCATCACTGCAATTGCGTTTTGCTCGCAAGTATTGCCCGTAGGGTACGCTAGTGATCAGGGGGACTGGATGAGAGCTGGTGGCATGCAGCAGGGAATTTCCTGCAGAGGGTTTCCGGTATAAAGTTGTTCTGATGCTGCCATCAGGTTTAACTATGATTTGGGTATCCAGAAAGGTCAGACTGGATTGACTAAATTCAACCGTGAACTTAAGGTTGAACCTGTTGATTTTTAAACTTTCCAAGAAAGACAAAAGAAGATCTTTAGGGCCCACCCATATGAAAAAGATGTCGTCAATAAATCTCCTCCATAGGGGGATTTGTTCCATATATCGCTGCATATCGTCTCTGGAAAATAATTCCCGTTCCCATCCCCCAGATACAGGTTGGCATAGGAGGGGGCACATTTGGTCCCCATAGCCACCCCCTGCATCTGGAGGTAATGGGATCCCCCAAATAGGAAGATGTTGTTGGAGAGGATAAACAGCAATAAATTCAAAATGAATCCATTGTATTGAGAAGGTATCTCATGATTTTGAAAGAGAAAGTCCTTAACAATCTCCACCCCCTGCTGGTGGGGAATGGAGTTATATAAGGCCTCCACGTCGAGGGCTACCAACCAAGCGCCCCCGGAAAGGGAAACCCCATCGAGGGCGCGTAGCAGGTCATTGGTGTCCTGGAGATAGGACACCAAACCCTCGACGTGGGGCCTAAGAAAGTCATCAATGAGTTGGCTTGCTGTCTCGGTGAGACTGCCATTACCCGAAACAATCGGGCGGCCCGGGGGTTTGGTCTGACTTTTATGGATTTTCGGAAGAGCATATAATGTGGGTATTCGCGGGGATGTGACATTTAGGAATTCCCAAGTGGACTTGTTAAGACCACTACGATAGGCTGAACCAATAAGATATTGGTAACGGTTGATGGTTAGAGTGACATGGGTTGGTGATACTTTGCGGTACCATTCATGGTTTTGGACAATAGCCAGCACCATTGATTCGTATTGGCCCTTGTCCATCACCACTAGGTTGCCGCCCTTATCAGCAGGCTTGATTATAATATTTTGATTTGATTGCAAAGATCTTAAGGCCTCGGCCTGGAGAGGGGTCAAATTGGTTTCAGAAGTGTTCCTCCATTTAGTTCCCATAATCTCCTTGGTGACTTGGTTGGTAAACGCCCATACATTGGGATTACCTTGCAGGCCAGGGAATTTCGAAGATTTAGGTTTGTAATTACGGGGTATAGCAGTGGTCAAGGAGTGAGGGTGGACCAATGGAGATGGGGGAGGGGGTGGGGGGTCAACAGCCGTTTCAAGGGCAAGGGCCTCGAGCAGGTCTGTTTTATTGATCCCCCCCTCCTCCCACAGCTCCATTAGGTCCTCCATGGCTTTAATATCATTAATGGACATATCCTTCCACAGAGGGTTATCCAGAGAAGAACTCTGGATAGAAGGAGGTGGCCTGTCATAAAGGATTTTAAACATGAGTTTTCTCGAGAATAGGTTGAGGTCTTTTATCAATTCAAAAGGGTCTACCCTTCGCACAGGGCAGAAGGTGAGACCCAATTTTAACACAGAAATTTGTTCTGCCGAAAGCGGGCAGGAGGAGATGTTAATCACCTCGAGTTGAGTTTCTGGGGTTTGGGATTCCCCAGGTCTGAACTCATGGTTCTTTTGGGGTCCGACATCATCTGTGTGAAAATCGAAGCTGGACGAAAATCCTGCTGTGAAGAAGAAGTGTTAACATTACTTACCGAGGTGCTCGGACCCGTTGTGAGTGCGCAAGTGGTTGTGCAAGTATTGGGGAAAGATTCAGGGTGTGCCGGTACGCTAGTGAGTGAGCTTTTGTTTGCACCCGCTCGAGTGACCATAGGTGTCTTGGGATTGGGAGTGCGTCTAAATGTACCAGCAGATGCATTTTCTCTGGAGTGTTTGGAATTCAATGAATCCTGAGTTCTGGTAAGACGCGTGAATTCTTGTGCCTGTAGTGAAGAAATAGAGGAGACGGATGAGTCAGAGTCACTGGGTTCGCTATTCGCCTGTTTCATTTGACGTGTTTGGTTATTGCGTTTTTTTCTTTTATAATTATTTTGTGACCAATTATATGCTTGTTTATTGTCATAGGCTAATTTGTCTCTAATATATTTTTTTTCCTTTGTTTTCAAAATTTCTGTTACATAAATTTCCAAATTCGTTTTAAGTTCATTCTCACGTGTGGGAAAAAGACTATCTGTAATGATAGCTGAATTATCCTGGTATAACTTCTCAATTTCTTTATCCACCAGGGACAATTCAGTCGTGTAGTGTTTGCATAGGAGCTCCATCATCGTTTTGGAGCAGCTCTGCAAATTCTCCTCCCACTCCAGTTTGAAGTCTGGCTCCAATTGGGTGATGGTAGGGAAAATCTGAATTCTCAGACCCCAGGGAGAGATGTTCTCTTCAGTGTATTTTAGGAAATACCATCTATTCCAAAATAGTCTTGATTTCTTCTCGAGCATGCGTTGCAGTCTCGAGAAGAAACGTTCCATAGAGAGGCCTCCACTGGAGGTGTTTTGTGATTTGTGAATATGATCCATTAGGCCATCAAAGGCATTTCCACAGTAATTGGCCATCATTTAAAGTTAGTGGATCTCAAAAATCAACCCCCAATGAGGCAGACAGGAGAAAAAACACAACACCAAAACCAAACCCACAGGCTAACCACTACCTACCACAAAAGTATTATAGTATGTACCAATTGGAGAAGCACAAAGAAAGTAAGGAAAATAAGAGAAAAAAGGAAGTTTGTCATTGAAGAGAATTTCCACTGAATATCTGTTGCTAAGCAAAATCCAAAAAATTGGATGGTCCAGTGACTATATCTGTCCAAAAAAGGATGAAGGGTGGGTAACACCCCAAATTGCAATATTAAAGTTTAGGGAGGACAGAGATAGTCAACTGAAAGCACCACATCCCATGATTAATTAAAGACTGGAGGAAAAAGGGGGGAGGGGAAATAATTTTCCCCAGGGACTTTAAAGGTGCTGTCAAAAATCTGGTCAAAAATTCAAAAAATCTGTACAATCATATTAAATAAAATTATTATTTATTGAATCAAGATTAAAATATCTGTGCCTCACATAGGAAATGAGACATAATTGTAAAACAATTTGACATAGACAATTTCACCCAAAATACATTCACATTGAGCAATGCACCATAAAGCAACTACTTAGAGATGCCATGACAATCTGCCGCTCGACATGTTTCGCTCTAAAACGAGCTTCTTCAGGAGTTTATAGGCAATGATTGTGGTGGGCTCTGGATGATAGGAAGATAAACAATAATCAATACATGATTTAAACATATATAGAGTACATCTCATGAAATTAGATTTAATTTAACAAGATGGGAATTAGTACAGAGCATTGAAATGCATATACATAAAATCAAAAATTTTACCAAATATACAAAATTTAAGTTTGCACATCTTACCAGGCTGTAGTGCATCAATGTAGAACAAGTACTTCAACAGACTTATATCAATATCAAACCGGTACGCTCTCATACAAAACGGGACAACGCTGCCATGCTGTGACCACAGGGGAATACAAAGTTTTAAAACGGCCCTTTAAAAAGCAGGATAAATTTGAGAGATTAGAACAAGGGGATCGCATCCCATTTATTTCTTTCCTGTTTGGTCTAGAGGAGTATATTACCTTCAGTAGAACCAATCATGGATCCTTGCCTTAAACCAGAAGGTCTCTCGGCATATGCATGTCAAGTAGGTAGGGATAGCACCATGGTCTGCTAAACTAGTCAATGGTGACCACACGATATGGTATTGTAGGGGGAACGATCAGCGTCAAAACTGCTTTCTAAATGAAAGATGGAGTACAGTAAAAGGGGCCATTAGAGTTAAGGACTTTCTCTTTCAAAATCATGAGATACCTTCTCAATACAATGGATTCATTTTGAATTTATTGCTGTTTATCCTCTCCAATAACATCTTCCTATTTGGGGGATCCCATTACCTCCAGATGCAGGGGGTGGCTATGGGGACCAAATGTGCCCCCTCCTATGCCAACCTGTATCTGGGGGGATGGGAACGGGAATTATTTTCCAGAGACGATATGCAGCGATATATGGAACAAATCCCCCTATGGAGGAGATTTATTGACGACATCTTTTTCATATGGGTGGGCCCTAAAGATCTTCTTTTGTCTTTCTTGGAAAGTTTAAAAATCAACAGGTTCAACCTTAAGTTCACGGTTGAATTTAGTCAATCCAGTCTGACCTTTCTGGATACCCAAATCATAGTTAAACCTGATGGCAGCATCAGAACAACTTTATACCGGAAACCCTCTGCAGGAAATTCCCTGCTGCATGCCACCAGCTCTCATCCAGTCCCCCTGATCACTAGCGTACCCTACGGGCAATACTTGCGAGCAAAACGCAATTGCAGTGATGAGTCTGACTTTGAAAAGGAAGCTAAATGTCTACGCTCACGCTTTCTTCATCGAGGATATAGTAAAAAATGCCTTAAAAAAGCATACCTCAGAGCTAAAAATCAAAATAGAGCCTCTCTTCTGCATAATACGAAAACTAAAAAGGCGAATCCTGGAGTCAGACTCATCACTACCTACTCGAGTCAACATAAACAAACTCGTGACATCCTGAAAAAGTATTGGTATCTACTAATGGGAGACGAAAAAGTGGCCAAACATTTAAATCCATATCCTGAGATCACTTTCAGACGAAGTCGATCTCTGAGGGATTCGTTGGTGCACAGCCATTATGAAAGCCATATTGTCAAAATTAAAGAGGCTGATAGGGGTAGCAGACCTTGCCATCATTGCTCTTATTGTAGATATATTTTGGCGACTCGAAGCCTTTTATTGCCCAATGGGCATCTATTCAAACCAAGATTTGCGGTAACGTGTCAATCTATTGGTATAGTATATATTATGCTGTGTGAGTGTAAGATGTTCTATATCGGGAAGACAAAGAGACCCTTTTTCTGCCGAATCAGGGATCATGTCTCCCTGATACAGAAAAAAAGGATGGAGACCCCTATCAGCCGCCATGTTGGATTGCAGCATGGCTTTGATGTTGATTGCCTACATTTTTTTGCCTTGGAACATATCCCCCCTGGCGACAGAGGGGGTGACTATGATAAGCTCCTCCTTCAAAAGGAAGCACGCTGGATACATGAGTTATCGGCGCTTCAGCATCCAGGCATGAACGATGCGTTCAGTTTTAAGCCATTCCTTTGAAAGCTGAAACATCCGCGGCCTGGGTGGGGCCCGGTTCCTTCTCCCTTTCTTTAGTATGCTTTTCTCGTTTTTCCTTGTTCTTTTCCTTCTTTTTGGTTCTTTTCTCTCTTCTGTTCTCTTCTCTCCTTTTAGGTCATTTGCCATGTTCAGTATTGTTAAATTCTGAATAGATTTGGCATCATATGTATCTATGAGCCATAAAATGGATAGAAATAGTTGTAATATGACCACATGTATTTTGTATGTTACACTTGATGTCATTGAACCTCCACTGAGCTGTTGTTATATGCACCTTGCAGGCTGTGGTTGCAAATATACACCTAGAAAGGGTGTTTTCATTCTCAATACTAGGTATTAACTTCACGGAAATGAATACTTTCATACTGGGACTATCTCTGCCAATCCAGACCACACGGACGCCCGGGGCACCCACTAGTGGGGGTTAAACCAATCGCCCTCATGGTGGTGGCCCTAGCAAATTGGGTCCGGTTATATCATGGTGGGGGCTTGATATTCAATCATGAGGCATATGAGCTTCTATTTAATAATTCAGGGGAACACATTGTTGAAGTACTGTTAATATAGCAAGAGTACTCAAAGTTAAACACAATGCTTTAAATTACATCTTTTACCTCATTTCTTCCCTTAGCCAAGATGGCGCCTTCGGCGCCTGTGACGCCTTACAGACTTTGACATGCGCACTAAGTCCCAGAAACGTTGCTGACATCAGCACGACGCCGCTACGTCCTTCCCCGTCGTGACGTAGCCGGTCCTAACGAGCGTCCGCATCCCGGCGGCGAGGCCAGACGCCGCCGCGATGGGGGTATATAAAGGCGGCTTCGTACCGCCTACAGTTCTGCTACCGGCGCTGTCCCACAGAGGCAGCGTAAAGCTCCTTCAAGCCTATGTGCCGGATCACTGATTTTCAAGTAAGTTCTCTTTCTGCAGCCGTATCACAAACTGAGCTGCACCTTTTGAACTCTAATGGCCCCTTTTACTGTACTCCATCTTTCATTTAGAAAGCAGTTTTGACGCTGATCGTTCCCCCTACAATACCATATCGTGTGGTCACCATTGACTAGTTTAGCAGACCATGGTGCTATCCCTACCTACTTGACATGCATATGCCGAGAGACCTTCTGGTTTAAGGCAAGGATCCATGATTGGTTCTACTGAAGGTAATATACTCCTCTAGACCAAACAGGAAAGAAATAAATGGGATGCGATCCCCTTGTTCTAATCTCTCAAATTTATCCTGCTTTTTAAAGGGCCGTTTTAAAACTTTGTATTCCCCTGTGGTCACAGCATGGCAGCGTTGTCCCGTTTTGTATGAGAGTGTACCGGTTTGATATTGATATAAGTCTGTTGAAGTACTTGTTCTACATTGATGCACTACAGCCTGGTAAGATGTGCAAACTTAAATTTTGTATATTTGGTAAAATTGTTGATTTTATGTATATGCATTTCAATGCTCTGTACTAATTCCCATCTTGTTAAATTAAATCTAATTTCATGAGATGTACTCTATATATGTTTAAATCATGTATTGATTATTGTTTATCTTCCTATCATCCAGAGCCCACCACAATCATTGCCTATAAACTCCTGAAGAAGCTCGTTTTAGAGCGAAACATGTCGAGCGGCAGATTGTCATGGCATCTCTAAGTAGTTGCTTTATGGTGCATTGCTCAATGTGAATGTATTTTGGGTGAAATTGTCTATGTCAAATTGTTTTACAATTATGTCTCATTTCCTATGTGAGGCACAGATATTTTAATCTTGATTCAATAAATAATAATTTTATTTAATATGATTGTACAGATTTTTTGAATTTTTGACCAGATTTTTGACAGCACCTTTAAAGTCCCTGGGGAAAATTATTTCCCCTCCCCCCTTTTTCCTCCAGTCTTTAATTAATCATGGGATGTGGTGCTTTCAGTTGACTATCTCTGTCCTCCCTAAACTTTAATATTGCAATTTGGGGTGTTACCCACCCTTCATCCTTTTTTGGACAGATATAGTCACTGGACCATCCAATTTTTTGGATTTTGCTTAGCAACAGATATTCAGTGGAAATTCTCTTCAATGACAAACTTCCTTTTTTCTCTTATTTTCCTTACTTTCTTTGTGCTTCTCCAATTGGTACATACTATAATACTTTTGTGGTAGGTAGTGGTTAGCCTGTGGGTTTGGTTTTGGTGTTGTGTTTTTTCTCCTGTCTGCCTCATTGGGGGTTGATTTTTGAGATCCACTAACTTTAAATGATGGCCAATTACTGTGGAAATGCCTTTGATGGCCTAATGGATCATATTCACAAATCACAAAACACCTCCAGTGGAGGCCTCTCTATGGAACGTTTCTTCTCGAGACTGCAACGCATGCTCGAGAAGAAATCAAGACTATTTTGGAATAGATGGTATTTCCTAAAATACACTGAAGAGAACATCTCTCCCTGGGGTCTGAGAATTCAGATTTTCCCTACCATCACCCAATTGGAGCCAGACTTCAAACTGGAGTGGGAGGAGAATTTGCAGAGCTGCTCCAAAACGATGATGGAGCTCCTATGCAAACACTACACGACTGAATTGTCCCTGGTGGATAAAGAAATTGAGAAGTTATACCAGGATAATTCAGCTATCATTACAGATAGTCTTTTTCCCACACGTGAGAATGAACTTAAAACGAATTTGGAAATTTATGTAACAGAAATTTTGAAAACAAAGGAAAAAAAATATATTAGAGACAAATTAGCCTTAATCTTGATTCAATAAATAATAATTTTATTTAATATGATTGTACAGATTTTTTGAATTTTTGACCAGATTTTTGACAGCACCTTAAAAGTCCCTGGGGAAAATTATTTCCCCTCCCCCTTTTTCCTCCAGTCTTGTCCAAAAAAGTTTACCACAAATCACTTGCAATGCACATAGTAAACGCCGCTAGAGTGTGTATTCCCGCACACTGGCGCTCAATTATTCCCCCGTCCATTACAGAATGGTTAACCAAGGTTGCAAAGTTCGAGGAGATGGAAGAACTGATTCACATTTCCCAAGACCGTATCCAAAAATTTACTGCCATATGGGCTTGTTGGTCCCATTTTAAAACCACTGATTACTATAAATCCTTCTTTCCGTCCTAAACACCCTCTCTTCTATAGCCTAATACCCATGACCTCCATGACCCGCGGGGACGCTCGTGGGGCCTGGATCGAGGGGCGGTCCCCCCTTTCTCTCTCTTCATCTGCCTTTCTCTCCTTATCTGCCATCTCTTCTTTTCTCCCCTTCTTCCCCTATACCTTCCCCCCAACCCCTATCCCTTTGTTTTAACAATCCCTCCCCACCCATCCCTTTATTCTTTTTTTCTGAATTTGGGGTCACGCTCCACGTATGACCGTCATAACGTGCCTAATCCCCCACTAACAGACACTCAAACTTATCTCCTTATATGTAATTTACTCAAGGAACAGGACGGGCATTGGACCTTCCTGTACCAGAGACACTGGAATACCTTCACTACAGTATTAGCATCACTGGTGCATTTCTTGCTATCAAGATTGCCCCCTCTTGTGTGTATACTTCAATTATTACATATGCACTTTGTAAATTCAAACGTGTTACAACAATAATCTTTATGATGTATCATTGTCGAATGAGTGTACTGTATGATTCTTTTTGATACTCTTTTGATGTATTGTACCTGCTATCTTATTCTTTTTTCAATAAAATCTTTTTTGTGGAAAAAAAAAAAAAAAAAACAATTGACAGGGCACATAGACTGCCAAAACCTTAGCACATACCAAAGAAACTTCCAAGAGATATTATTGCGAGAATTCATTTCTATAATATTAAAGACCTCCTGATTCAAGTTGCACGCCAACATGTTCCACTTCCTGATCCATATGCAGGTATTTATTTTTTTCTACTCAGACCTTTTACAAGCAACTTTACTTGCACGGAAAAACCTAAATTCTATTACTAAGATCCTTCGTAATCATAACATCAAGTATAGATGGGGCTTCCCCACCAAACTGATTGTTGACCGTAATGATGTATCCCACAGCTTTCACACATAGGATGGCGGCCGAAGGTTACTGTGGAAATGGGGTTTAGTCCCCAAGGATGAAGATACCCTACAGAGGAAATCACCTACAGTATTAATTCCATAGGAAGGGCAACCCAGCCATGGCTAAAGTTCACCAGCTCAACTAAGGCTAAATGCCTTTTCCTTATTGAGGCTAATATTGCTAAACCCTCAGGTTTATATGTTCTCAGGGAATATTTTACCCCGGAAGGAAATGGTTATTTTCCCAGAATTCAAAAGTGCAAATCAGTACACACTACAGTTACTTGGCAACTCAAAGTTCTTATTTACTACTCTAAATTTTTATGTTTGGTTCTACCTTTACTTTTTTACCTTTATATTCTAACAGGATCATAAAATTAGCGATAAAACCTAAAGTAGAGAAGACACAAAAGCCCTCTCTGCTCCTAGGCCTGAATGCAGAGAAGGTGTTCGATAGAGTACACTGGAACTGCATCTCCAAAACTCTAGAGAAATTTGGTTTTACAGGATTTATAAACGAGGCAATAATGTTACTTTATACACAAACTTCAGCAAAGGTATCCACCTCCGGAATGTTGTCTTAAAACTTTAACCTAACGAACGGCACCAGACAGGGTTGCCCACTTTCAACCACAATCTTTTCTTTAGTAATTGAACCTTTAGCGGAAAGTCTCTCTACTCGGGGAAATAGTAATTATAAATATTGGCATATCCACAATATGTTGAAGCTACTACCCATCATCAACACCTCAAAAAATGTTGCAACTTAAAATATTTTCTCTGAACACCAATGGTCTAAACAGTCCCCCAAAAAAAAGAAAGGCCATCTGGACCCACGCAATTAGACTCAAGAGTGACATTATATGTGTACAAGAATCGCAAGATAAAGCACCAACATTCTCTCACCACCTGTTCCCATATATTTTCTGTTCTAACAACCTTAAAAAGAAGAAAGGAGTTATAATGGCAATTAAGGAAACAGTCTCATTCCCACTTCTGGACTCAGTAATAGATGACCACAGTCGTTACATAATTTTAGTTGCTATTATATTATTAAGGCGTGTCCCACGGTGATGGCAATAAACCTAATAGTCTGACGCTAGTAGCTGCTGCCTCCACCGTGATACCTACTACGTAGGGTCTGAGAATGGAAAATGGTATTTAAAAATGTGGTGGTAGTGGCACTGCTAGGTATTGGTATATATTAATAAAGTGACACGTGCTCCTGACCTGTGAGTTGATGTAAACCAATACAAAAAAAAAGTGAAAATAAATAAAGTGTCAGACAACACTCCTCAATAGTGCAAACAACCTTAATTGACAAAAAAAGATAAAAACTTTAAAAATATTGTGAATTGATAAGATAATAAATTAAATAAAACAAAAATAAAAAATATATGAATAAAAATTGGATTGCAAAAATTCAAAAATGACAGTAGTTAATTAGTCGTACAAAGTTCATCAATACAAAGTGACTGGTGACTTTTCTCTCTGTGCCTTGAAACTATAAGTGCAAGTGCTCCAATATGTGCTCTTCTTATATATACACTCTTATCAGAAAGTTCTCCCCACTAGGGGGTGTTACGCTTTCACAGATTTATGCTGTACAATGGAATGATCAATTTGATCAACCATGTAGAGAAGACACAAAAGCCCTCTCTGCTCCTAGGCCTGAATGCAGAGAAGGTGTTCGATAGAGTACACTGGAACTGCATCTCCAAAACTCTAGAGAAATTTGGTTTTACAGGATTTATAAACGAGGCAATAATGTTACTTTATACACAAACTTCAGCAAAGGTATCCACCTCCGGAATGTTGTCTTAAAACTTTAACCTAACGAACGGCACCAGACAGGGTTGCCCACTTTCAACCACAATCTTTTCTTTAGTAATTGAACCTTTAGCGGATACAATTAGGTCCAAAAAAAATATTTCAGGAATAAAAATAGGTAATAGACTACACAAAATTGGGCTATCTTATTATAAAGTTAACAACAGTAAAAGTTTTGCCCTACCTATGAACATAACCAACAATATGTCTACCATTCTTAAAGAGAAGTACAATTATAACTGGGACGCACCTTCCTTTACCTATCTAGGAATCAACCTTACATTCCCAACAAAAAAGTTATTTGCAGCTAATTTTCCTAACCTATTAGAATTGATTTCTAATAATTTTCAAAATATACAAAAACACAATTATCCTGGATAGGGAAAATTGCAGCATTTAAAATGCAAATCCTACCCAAGATACTATACCTCTTTAGATCCCTACCCATTCCAATGCCCTTAATCTTTTTTAAAACACTAAATACTAAACTAAGAAACCTAATTTGCGAAAACAAAAAAACAAGAGTCGCATTCTCTATACTAACATATTCTAAAACCAAGGGTGGTATGAACTTACCTGATATGCAAAAATACTACTACGTAACACCTTTAGATAAAATGAAATACTGGTTCATTCCAAATGAAGATAAACTTTGGTTATCCTTTAAAATAAAATTTACCAAGGTTAATGACCTATTTGCCCTATCGCTGGCTTATAATTCCTAAACTGATATCCATTAAAGCTAACCTGCTAGCATGGAAATTTCTTGTCTCAAAATGTAATTCTTTGGAGAATCACAAAAGATACCTATTCTCCTTAGAGCCATTGACTACTGTAGAAGTTGCCTCTCATTGAACAATTGGATTAATCAGGGCTTTAACTTCTATGTACATCTTCCCTTAGGACACAAATCTACAATAGACAATAAATTAAGCAAGCTCAACCGCCTGGAGCATTTTAGTCCAAATCAAGATTTTGAAGTTGCATCTTTCGCTTGGAAGCATCTCACTATTAACAAAACTGTAAAACATAAACGCACAGCTTTTTTTCTATAAGGTTTTTTCTCAATATCCTAAATATGGGAAAAATCACAATATGTTTAAATGGAAAATAGATTTAGCGCAATCTTTCTCAGATGAATGTTGGTACGACGCTATGAGAGTAAATCAAACTGCCATATCCTGCTTAGCGCATTGAGATAACTCCCAAAAAATACTGAATAGATGGTACCTAACCCCTTACAAATTGGCTAAAATATATCCATCTACATCACCAATATGTTGGCACTGTAATGCCGCGTACACACGAGCGGACTTTCCGGCAGACTTGGTCCGGCAGACCGGACTCCGTCAGACAATTCGATCGTGTGTGGGCTCCAGCTGACTTTTTTTTCCCAAAAGTCCGACGGACCTAGAAGTAAAACATGTTTCAAATCTTTCCGACGGAATCGAGTCCAGTCGAAAAATCTGCTCGTCTGTATGCTAGTCCGACGGACTAAAACCCACGCTAGGGCAGCTATTGGCTACTGGCTATCAACTGCCTTATTTTAGTCCAGTCGTACATCATCATGTACGAATCCGTCGGACTTTGGTGTGATCGTGTGTGGGCAAGTCCGTTCGTTAGAAAGTCCTTTGGAAAGTCAGTCGGACCAGTCCGGTCGAAAAGTCCGCCCGTGTGTATGCGGCATAAGGATCAAGTTGGTTCCTTATACCACATTTTATGAAGCTGTAAAAATTTGATCAGTTTCTGCAACCCAATATGCTTTTATTGCCTCTTTCACAGAAAACCTATCAAAACTATGACCAGCTATGGCCCTTTTGAGTATCAACCTTGACATCTTTCTTTTTTACCATAACAAAAATGTGGAAATCAATTGAAGCCCCTAACCTTTGTGATGTCATTCTAAGACTCAACACCCAAGCATACTATGAATTATTATTAACTTTTAAAAATTATAACATAACTTACTTTCAGAAACACTGGCACTTATGGATCATACACCCTAAAGCTTCTAAAGTACTAAAAGCCCACTCTTAATTACTGTGAATTAGCCTGTTGGTATTGACAATTCCCTGTACAGACTTAAACTAATTTCATTTTCTATATTGTTTGTTTCAATATTTTGCATCGGTTTATTCACTGAAATTTTTTACGAGTAGACCTATTTACAGTTTGATCCCCTAGAGGTGAATGGGTTTATTCTTGGCTGATTATTATCTAAGAACCAAATTTAACAACATGAATTAGAAGGATTTTATTTGTTTGTTATATTAACTTATTATATCTATCTATATTGAATTTACTCAATATGTAACTTAGTCATAGTAAGTATCCTATTATAATTTTTTAAATGTCATTATTTGTTAAATTATGTTTTATTACCCATTTAAAAAAAAATTTGAAAGTAAAAAAAAAAGATAGACATCAACAGACGCTGGGTTTCATCCCTGGTGATGCTCTGCCAGGCCTCTACTGCAACTGTCTTCAGTTCATGCTTATCCTTGAAATGCATTCTCAATCAGATTCAGGTCAGGTGATTGACGTGGCCATTGCATAACATTCCACTTCTTTCCCTTAAAAAAACTCTTTGGTTGCTTTCACAGTATGCTTCGGGTCATTGTCCATCTGCACTGTGAAGAGCCGTCCAATGAGTCCTGAAGCATTTTGCTGAATATGAGCAGATAATATTGCCCGAAACACTTCAGAATTCATCCTGCTGCTTTTGTCAGCAGTCACATCTTCAATAAATACAAGAGAACATACATGCCCACGCCATGACACTACCACCACCATGCTTCACTGATGAGGTGGTATGCTTTGGATCATGAGCAGTTCCTTTCCTTCTCCATACTCCTCTCTTCCATTCACTCTGGTACAAGCTGATCTTGGCCTCATCTGGCCATAGGATGTTGTTCCAGAACTGTGAAGGCTTTTTTAGATGTTGTTTGGCAAACTCTAATCTGGCCTTGCTGTTTGTGAGGCTCACCAATGGTTTACATCTTGTGGTGAACCCTCTGTATTCACTCTGGTGAAGTCTTCTCTTGATTGTTGACTTTGACACACATACACCTACCTCCTGGAGAGTGTTCTTGATCTGACCAACTGTTGTGAAGGGTGTTTTCCTTACCAGGGAAAGATTTCTTCGGTCATCCACCACAGTTGTTTTCCGTGGTCTTCCGGGTCTTTTGGTGCTGCTGAGCTCACCGGTGCGTTCTTTCTTTTTAAGGATGTTCCAAACAGTTGATTTGGCCACAACTAATGTTTTTGCTAGCTCTCTGATGGGTTTGTTTTGTTTTTTCAGCCTAACGATGGCTTGCTTGACTGATAGTGACAGCTCTTTGGATCTCATATTGAGAGTTGACAGCAACAGATTCCAAATGCAAATAGCACACTTGAAATGAACTCTGGACCTTTTATCGGTTTCTTGTAAATGGGATAATGAGGGAATAACACACACCTGGCCATGGAACAGCTGAGCAGCCAATTGTCCCATTATTTTGGTCCCTTAAAAAGTGGGAGGCACATATACAAACGGTTTATAATTACTATATATATATATAGTATCTCACAAAAGTGAGTACATCCCCTCACATTTTTGTTAATATTTTATTATGTCTTTTTATGTGACAACACTGAAGAAATTACATTTTTCTACAATGTAAAGTACTATAGTGAGTGTACAGCTTGTATAACAGGGTAAATTTGCTGTCCCCTCAAAATAACTCACAGTCTTTATTGTCTAATCCGCTGGCAACAAAAGTGAGTACAACCTTAGTGAAAATGTCCAAATTGAGCCCAAAGTGTCAATATTTGTGTGTGGCCACCATTATTTTCCAGCACTGTCTTGGGCATGGAGTTCACCAGAGCTTCACAGGTTTCCACTGGAGTCCTCTTCCACTCCTCCATGATGACAACCTTAGTGAAAATGTCCAAATTGAGCCCAAAGTGTCAATATTTGTGTGTGGCCACCATTATTTTCCAGCACTGTCTTGGGCATGGAGTTCACCAGAGCTTCACAGGTTTCCACTGGAGTCCTCTTCCACTCCTCCATGATGACATCATGGAGGTGGTGGATATTAGTGACCTTGCTCTCCTCCACCTTCTGTTTGAGGATGCCCCACAGATGCTCAATAGGGTTTAGGTCTGGAGACAGCTTGGCCAGTCCATCACCTTTACCCTCAGCTACTTTAGCAAGGCAGTTGTCGTCTTGGAGGTGTGTTTGGGGTTGCTATCATGTTGGAATACTGCCCTACGGCCCAGTCTCCAAAGGGAGTGGATCATGCTCTGCTTCAGTATGTCACAGTACATGTTGGCATTCATGGTTCCCTCAATGAGCTGTAGCTCCCCAGTACTGGTAGCACTCATGCAGCCCCAGACCATGACACTCCCACCACCATGCTTGACTCAGGCAAGACACACTTGTCTTTGTACTCCTCACCTGGTTGCCGCCACACACGCTTGACACCATCTGAACCAAATAAGTTTATCTTGGTCTCATCAGACCACAGGACATGGTTCCAGTAATCCATGTCTTTAGTCTGCTTGCCTTCAGCAAACTGTTTGCGGGCTTTCTTGTGCATCCTCTTTAGAAGAGGCTTCCTTCTGGGATGACAACCATGCAGACCAATTCGATGCAGTATGTGGCATATGGTCTGAACACTGACAGGCTGACCCCCCACCCCTTCAACATCTGCAGCAATGCTGGCAGCGCTCATATGTCTATTTCCCAAAGACAACTTTGGCTACGACGCTAAGCACGTGCACTCAACTACTCTGGTCAACCATGGCGAGGCCTGTTCTGAGTGGCACCTGTCCTGTTAAATCGCCGTGTGGTCTTGGCCACTGTGCTGCAGCTCAGTTTCAGGATCTTGGCAATCTTCTTATAGCCTAGACCATCTTTATGTAGAGCAACAATTCTTTTTTTCAGAGTTCTTTGCCATGAGGTGCCATGTTGAAATTCCAGTAACCAGTATGAGGGAGTGAGAGCGATAACACCAAATTGTACACACCTGCTCCCCATTCACACCTGAGACCTTGTAACACTAATGAGTCACATGATGCTGGGGAGGAAAAATGGCTAATTGGGCCCAATTTGGAAGTTTTCACTTAGGGGTGTACTCACTTTTGTTGCCAGTGGTTTAGATGTTATTTGCTGTGTGTTGAGATATTTTGAGGGGACAGCAAATTTACACTGTTATACAAGCTGTACACTCACTACTTTACATTGTAGCAAAGTATAATTTCTTCAGTGTTGTCACATGAAAAGATAGAATAAAGTATTTACAAAAATGTGAGGGGTGTACTCCCTTTTGTGAGATACTGTATATATATGCATATACATACACACTTTTTTTATTATCCAATGGAGAACTAAGTTTTTATTGGAAGCAAATTCCTTTACAATAAATGTGTCTGAGATATAGGCTTATGTATAACACCTAGGTCTTGCAGGCATTTTTACTAATGAGGATCCTGAATGGTCCTTGGCTCTCCAGAAATAAGACTATGAGCAGAGGTGTAACTAGAACCTTCAGAGCCCCGGTGCAAGAAACCATAAAGGGCACCCCTGACCCCCAGCCGGGGCCCTTCTCTCCAAGCCCGGGGCCCTTCCCACTGATCCCATGGCCCTTATCTTTCATCATGGGTCCCTCTATTACAATCACACAGCAAGATATTTTCACAAGTTCTGTGGTGGGCAGCCTTCCTGCATCTTGGGGCCTCCCCACAGTGGTGGAATGCCAGGGCCCAAGCAACCTTTGTGACCCTGGTAGTTCCGCCACTGGTGTCAGTAGGATTGTGAATGGTGTTAGTCAGTGGAGCAGTGGAAGGTGTCAATATGGCAGTGAACAATGTCAGTAGGTCAGTGGACGAGGTCAATATGGCAGTGGACAATGTCAGTAGGCCAGTGGATGGGGTCAGTAGTTTGTTATTTTATTTTTTGTTTTTTTTTACCATTTAAAAAGAAAAACATTTTTTTTACCATTTTATTCCCCTTTATGGATCACTGCCTTCCTGTTTCAAAGGGGCTTGCGTAATTCGGTGAAGCTACGAGCTATGCTGTGTAGGCTCAGCCAAGACGGACAGGTCACAGCAGATATTACTTAAAAAACGTGATCCACTGGAGAAGGAAATGGCAACCCTCCTTAGTATCCTTGCCAAGAAAACCTCATGAACAGAAACAAAAGGCTAACAGATATGACAACGGAAGATGTTTCCACCATACTGGAAGGTGTCTAATGTGCTAATGGGTGGAGTGGAGGGCAAATTACAAGTAGCTCCAGAACTAATGAAATGGCTAGGCTAAAGCCGCAAGAACTCTCAGCTGTGGATGGTAGGAGTGAAAGGTAAGTCTGATGCTGTAAAGAAGAATACTGAATAGGAACCTAGAATGTTAGATCAATGAATACGGGTAAGCTGGATGTGGTCAAAAAGGAGATGGCAAGATTGAACATCGATATCTTGGGAATTAGTGAACTAAAATGTACTGGAATGGGCGAAATTCAACTCAGATGACTACTATATCTACTACTGTGGACAAGAATCTCTCAGAAGAAATGGTGTAGCCCTCAAAGTCAACAAAAGAGTGAGGAAAGCAGTATTGTGGTACAATCCCAAAAACGACAGGATGATCTCAGTCCGTATGCAAGGTAAACAACTCAACATCACAATAATACCCACCCAACTCTTATGCTGAAGAAGCTAACATTGACCACTTTTATAAAGATCTACAACACCTTTTAGAACTAACTCCAAAAAAAGATACCTTTCTCATAATGGGAGATTGGAATGCTAAAGTAGGAAGTTAAAGCATATCCGGAATAACAGGTAAATATGGCCTTGGGGTACAAAATAAAGCAGGACAAAGGCTAATAGAGTTTTGTCAAGAGAACACACTGGTAACAACTAGGAATGAGCCAACCCCCCCCCCCCCCCCAGTTCAGTTTGCAGCAGAACATGCAAAAAATTAGTTTGAACATGCGAACACCGTTAAAGTCTATGGGACACGAACATGAAAAATCAAAAGTGCTCATTTTAAAGGCTTATATGCAAGTTATTCCCATAAAAAGTGTTTGGGGACCCGGGTCCTGCCACAGGGGACATGAATCAATGCAAAAAAAGTTTTTTAAAAGGCCGTTTTCTTGGGAGCAGTGATTTTAATAATGCTTAAAGGGAAACAATAAAAATTAAATATTCCTTTAAATATCGTGCCTGGGGAGTGTCCTTAGTATGCCTGTAAAGTAGCGCATCTTTCCCATGTTTTATAACAGTGCCACAGCAAAATGACATTTCTAAAGGAAAAAATGTCATTTAAAACTGCTGGCAGCTGTAATGTATTGTCAGATCCCGGCAATATAGATAAAAATACCAAAAAAATTGGCGTGGATGTCACCCCCAAAATCCATACCAGGCCCTTCAGGTCTGGTATGGATATTAAGGGGAACCCTGCATCTAAATGTTTTAAAAAATGGCGTGGGGGTCCCCCAGGCACTATATACTCTGAACAGCAGTATATATACTATACAGCCTGCTCTATATACTCTTCAGAAAATTAGGCCTTAGGTGTTGGTGGTACCAGAACACTGTAAGCCCTCACAGAAAAATTGGGTATTGGATGGTGGTGCCCTGAACCAAAAATATTGTTGGAAGCTAGCATCATCAAGATTGAGGAGGAATAGGATAGTCAGCATAGGTAGTCATCAGCATCAGGTGATTCACGTTTATGAATGTGAGCCTATCAATGGAGTCTGTGGACAGGCACACTCTTTGATCCTTTACAAAGCCTCCAGCAGCAATGAATGTGCGTTCAGAAATCACGCTGGATGCAGGACAGGCCAGTAGCTCAATTGCATTTTGAGCAAGTTCTGGCCAGTGGTCCATCCTCAAGAACCAGTAACCTAGTGGATGGTCTGCTGGAACGTTTTCCAAGTCTGCTCTTGACCCTAGATATTCCTGCACCATGTAATGCAGACACTGGCGATGGTTGCTTGAACGGATTAGACCTTGGCACTGAGGACTAAAAAGTTGTTTAAAGGCATCGGTCAACCAGGCACATTCCTCACTGCTCTTCCTCTGACTAAATGAAGCCTCACCATTAGGGATGAGCTGAACACCCCCCCTGTTCGGTTCACACCAGAACATGCGAACAGGCAAAAAAATTATTCGAACACCGTTAAAGTCTATAGGACACGAACATGAATAATCAAAAGTGCTAATTTTAAAGGCTTATATGCATGGTATTGTCATGAAAAGTTTTTGGGGACCTGGGTCCTGCCCCAGGGGACATGGATCAATGCAAAAAAAGTTTTAAAAACGGCCGTTTTTTCGGGAGCAGTGATTTTAATAATGCTTAAAGTGAAACAATAAAAGTGTAATATTCCTTTAAATATCGTACCTGGGGGGTGTCTATAGTATGCCTGTAAAGGGGCGCATGTTTCCTGTGTTTAGAACAGTCTGACAGCAAAATTACATTTCAAAGGAAAAAAAGTCATTTAAAACTACTCGCGGCTATTAATGAATTGCTGGTCCGACAATACACATAAAAGTTCATTGATAAAAACGGCATTGGAATTCCCCACAGGGGAACCCTGAACCAAAATTTAAAAAAAAATGACATGGGGGTCCCCCTAAATTCCATACCAGGCCCTTCAGGTCTAGTATGGATATTAAGGGAAACCCCAGCCAAATTTTTTTAAAAAATGGCATGGGTCCCCCTCAAAATCTATACCAGACCCTTCAGGTCTGGTATGGATTTTAAGGGGAACCCCGCGCCAAAATTTAAAAAAAAATGGTGTGGGGTCCCCCCAAAAATCCATACCAGACCCTTATCCGAGCACGCAACCTGGCAGGCCACAGGAAAAGAGGGGGGGATGAGAGAGCGCCTCCCCCTTCTGAACCATACCAGGCCACATGCCCTCAACATTGGGAGGGTGCTTTGGGGTAGCCCCCAAAACACTTTGTCCCCATGTTGATGGGGACAAGGGCCTCATCCCCACAACCCTTGGCCGGTGGTTGTGGGGGTCTGCGGGGGGAGCTTATCGGAATCTGGAAGCCCCCTTTAACAAGGGGACCCCTATGTGTGAAATGGTAAGGGGGTACAAAAGTACCCCTGCCATTTCACAAAAATAATGTTAAAAATGACAAGAGACAGTTTTTGACAATTAGGAGGAGTGGTGCAGCGCTAGAAAATAAGTCTAAATGTCCTCATAAAGATAAAAATAACAATAGCTGAACAAAGTCTTCTTCATCAGAAGGAAGTGGTGACACTGTTTAGTGGGATCCATAATAAAAGGACACTCAGAAAGGAGATGTAAACACCATCACCAACACCCAAACAAACTGACCCTTACCATCAGTGTATGGGTTATACACGTGTGTAGAAAACACATAGCGAGAGGCAATCTTCCTGGGATAGACCAACGATCCTCCAGTGGAGTAGCATAAACATATTCCTTTCCCTCTAAACTAAATGGAAGGCTTTAGGTCTCCTCCTTGTGAAAGGATTAAAAGCCAGGTATAGTCCAGTGGGTATATGTGCCTCAAGAATCGTGGTATATGGGGAGTAAAGAGAAAACACTCATTGCGCAAATTCCATCAAAAAGGATAATTTATTGTATAAAAAGTAAAAGTCACTCACATTTCGTAAGCAGGTACAGAGCAGTATGAAGCGTCCAGCGCTTCTAACCACAAAGATGGCCGCCGTGTCACCATCCAACCGTGTCCTGCATCACCAGTCTCTAGTCGCCCTGGGCCCTCTTCTATCTTCCTTCGGTTTCTTCCTCCATCTTCTTCTTCTGGTTCTACTGGTTCTTCCTCCGGTGTTCTCGTCCGGCATCTTCCTCCGCGGTGTCTTCTTCTCTTCTTCTTCTCCGGCCGCTCCGCATCCACCATGATGGGAGGCTCTCGCTGTGTGACGCTTCTCGTCTTCTGACGGTTCTTAAATAACGGAGGGCGGGGCCACCCGGTGACCCCGCCCCCCTCTGACGCATGGGGACTTGACGGGGACTTCCCTGTGGCATTCCCCGTGACGTCAGAGGGGGACGGGGTCACCCGTTACGTAAAAGACCCTCACCAAGGAACTTTAAAGTTAGTGCTCTGCAGTGTGATGTAATAGGGTGTCTTCCCTTAAGCTGCCCCCTAGAGGACATCCTGCCTTGTTGGAGTTGTGCCTCCTCCTGTTCTCTTCTCTCAGGCACCCAAATACAGTCAGTGACCTTATCATTCACTCCCTCCTCGTCACTGGAGCAAACTTGGCAATATGCTGCAGCTGGGGAAACATGACTGCCATTTTCTTATCCTTCTTGGGCACCCCCTCTCTCTGGGCTCACGTTAATCCCTTCCTCACCTGTGAACCAACATCAGAACCTTCAAATCGCTGCACATCCTCCAGCAGCATGTACCCGACACTGTGGTCGAATAATTCTGGGGATTCCTCCGTGCATGATGGTGGGGCTATGGAAGGAGTGACTGTGGACAAGGAGCCGGTGGAATAGGCCGCTTTGGCAGCTCCGTTGGAAGGCAAACTACTCTGACCCTGGGTGACAGAGGATGAGGAGGGCTTTGTTATCCACTCCACCAACTCTTCTGCATGTTCTGGCTCAATAACACGGCCAACAGCAGAAGAAAAGGACAAGCGTGCCCCACGGCCATCTGTAGAGGATGCACCATGTCCATGACCACCACTGTTGACTGGAGACACAGAGGCTGCTTGCCCTCTTTTAGTGGCCTGTGCGCGCCTGCCTCTCCTTGTTGGACTTCCGGACATGATGTATGTTTTGTTTTGCAACACCACACTACAGTGTATTAGATACTGTGTACACCGCCTGAAGTGTATTAGAAACTGTACACACTGCATTAGATACTGTGTACACTGTCTGCACTGTATTAACAACTGTACAACAGCTGCACTGTATTGTATACTGTGTACACCACCAGAAGTGTAGTAGAAACTGTACACACAGCATTAGATATTGTGTACACTGCCTGTACTGTATTAAAAACTGTACTACAGCTGCACTGTATTGTGTACTGTGTACACCACCAAAAGTGTAGTAGAAACTGTACACACTGTATTACATACTGTGTACACCACCAGAAAAGTAGTAGAAACTGTACTATGGCTGCACTGTATTGTGTACACCACCAGAAGTATAGTAGAAACTGCACACACTGTGTCAGATACTGTGTACACCGCCTTCACTGTATTAGAAACTGTACTATGGCTGCACTGTATTGTGTACACCACCAGAAGTGTAGTAGAAACTGCACACACTGTGTCAGATACTGTGTACACCACATTCACTGTATTAGAAACTGTACTATGGCTGCACTGTATTGTGTACACCACCAGAAGTGTAGTAGAAACTGTACACATTGTATTAGATACTGTGTACACCACCAGAAAAGTAGTAGAAACTATACTACGGCTGCACTGTATTGTGTACTGTGTACACCACCAGAAGTGTAGTAGAAACTGTACACACTGTATTAGATACTGTGTACACCACCAGAAAAGTAGTAGAAACTGTGCACACTGTATTATGTACTGTGTACACCGCCTGCACTGTATTAGAAACTATACAACGGCTGCACTGTATTTTATACTGTGTACACTGCCTAAAGTGTACTAGAAACAGCGCACCACAGAATGCACTGTAGATATAGGCTACACTGGATGCAGAGTACCGTATATACTCGAGTATAAGTCGATCCGAGTATAAGTCGAGGCCCTAATTTACCACCAAAAAATGGGAACAACTGAGTGACACAAGTATAAGACGAGGGTGAAAAAATGCACAGCTACTGTAAGTGGAAAATAGGGTCAACAATGCCCATTTGCAGCCTCACTGTTCCCATTTGCATGCCTCACTGTGCCCATTTGCAGCCATAGGTCCCCCGAACTTCAAACTCGGTAGTAAAGGGTTCCTAGATGCCCCCTAGCTGCAGCCAAAATTTGGGGTCTCTGAACCCAAAGGGTCCCGAAATGACATTGCTGCAGATGGACACAGTTGACTGACTTTGGGGCCCCGTATCTCGGGGCCACTTAGTGCTAGGAACCCCAAATTTGGTGTGGAACTAGCACCATAAAATATCCAAAGCTGGTGTTTCTAGCACCAAGTGGCCCTGAGATACAGGGCCTCAAAGTCGGTTCAGAAAATGTCAAGCACTTTTCTGCAGCAGAGAATGACATTTTCCGAACCGATTTTGGGGCCCTGAGATACGGGGCCCCAAAATCGGTTCGGAAAATAACATTTTTTGCTGCAGAAAAGTGCTTGATATATATATGTATATATATAGAGCAAAAAAAAAACTGTGCTATTCAAAATAAGTGCTAGAAAGCCGCAACTCAAAGTGATATACAACACAAACAAAACAGTAGAACAAAAGGAGCTGTACTAGTGATAAATAAACAATAAATGAAAACCAAAAAATAATTAAATGAATAAATACACAAACTAGAAGTGCAATTGTGCATGTGTATATGTGTGTCACACCGGAACTACCATAATGTTAATAAACACTATGGACCAGATTGAAAATGCATTGCAAAAAGTCAATGGTGCTGGTAATAAAGGCAAATAAGCACAGAGCAGTCAGTGACAGTTGTAATCAACATGATGATGATGTTACAACACCCTGTGACAGAGATCTTCGTGGGTCAGGGAACAATGTGATTCCACCTCCTTAAAGCGGGGGTCCACCTATCGTTTTTTTTTTTTTGGAGTTCATTCACAAACTTTTCTTCTCATGATTATCTACTCACATGTTCTGTGTAATAAGTCTGCCTGTGTCCGATTTTGTTGTAAAGAATAACTTATAAAATTCACTGAAGGTGGTTTCCATCTTCATTGTGGGCATTTGAAGCCCACAAGCATGTATTTCCTGGATGCGGTGAATGCTGTGCTCCCAGCATTCACCGAGATGTTGTGATGACGCTGTTGCACAATGCATGCTGGGAAGCCTGAGACTAGCTCTCAGGGGGCTGTGGGAGGTCTGGGAGAGGCTAGAAACACGCCTACTCCCAAGGGAGGAAAATCAGGAAGTGCTAAGAAGATTAGAAAAAAAAGGTAATTACGGCAATTTAAATTTTTTTACACAGCATGTCAGCATCTAGGCAAGGAAGAGAATGCATAGAGATAATGTTCAAAATTTGGGTGGAACCCCGCTTTAAGAAATGCAGGCTTACCAGATTATCATCTGAAAAGGGCTTGTCACCCAATCCTGGGTAGTGAAGGTCTCCCGCTGCTGCAAACGGCCACTGCAAACAACTCACGGACCTGGCGTCTCCCGAAGTTCCAGCTAAAGCAATCTGACAATCCCAGTATGTCAGTATCAGCTGACACACTGAATACTTGGTAGTGAAACACTTGGTCCAGCAGAAGGGGAAAGAGGTAAGGGTGGATGATCTCATCGGGGATGTATAACCATGGGGAGAAAACAAAAATGCACCGCCATAGGTAAAATCCGATGGTTTATTAAAGCAAAAAAAAATAGTCAATAAAAGTCTATACAGAGAGAAAGGGCGCAATATCGTAGCACACAATAGAAGCCAGCCGGCAAAATTTAAAAAGCAGAAAAACACGCCCGTGCAAAGTGGAGCGGGACAGTACGTGGTGACATCAGTACATTGCTTACCCTACACGTTTTGTCACACAAAAGGACATCGTCTTGGGGCACGAGCGGCGTTCTATATATAGTACAACCATACTACCATGCCTCGGTCTGAGTCCCGGGCCGCTGGTGTGGTGTGGCCATCTTGTTTGTGGGAAAATTGGAATTGGTAACATGTAAAGCGCTCATACTAAGGGCAAAGAATGAAATTGACTAAGCGTAATAAAAAACATACGCTAATATAGTGTGGCCATCTTATTTAAGGGAAAGTCAGGATTGATAACATGAAAAGAGCTCATGCTAAGGGCAAATACAAAAAACTACATAAACATTATAAAAAAAAGTCCCGAGCAGTGGCTATTCACGCCATCTTACTGTGGGGCAAAAAAGAAGAAAACAGAAATAAGACCATCCACAGTGATGGCTCTGAACGTCAATGAATTCATGGTTTCGAATTACAACAGGTAAAAAAAAATAAAAAATGAAATTATAAACACAAATGATGTCAAAAGATGATACACCCCACGCATATGGATTGTGCGGTGAATAGGGATGCTACCTATCATAACGGTCCCATAGGGGCCACATTTGGTCAATATTGCAGTGGTAATTAAACCTGCAGTATTCATGTCCCCCACAAAAAAAGAGAAATTTAATAATAAAAATGTAATTGGCTCCATGATAATAGATGAATAATGAGATGAAAGTTAAAAGTAAAACCTCAAGGGTAACCCCTCGAGGTCAGTGGCGTAACTAGAACCTTCAGGGCCCCGATGCAAGAAATCAAGGAGGGCCCCCCTGACCCCGGACAGGGCTCTTTTCTCGGAGCCTGATGGCAGAACACCAGGGCCCAGTCACAAGTAGGTGGCTGCATATAAAGGAACCGATTTCTCCATTTCCCCCTGCTTCTCCTCCTCTCCCTCACACAGGCATTCAGCGGCTGCAGGAGGAAAATGGAGAGATGGGTTCCTCTATGTCGGTGTTTCTCAACCTTTTTCCAGTCAGGGCACCCTTGAAGTACACCCCTAGGTGAATGAGGCTGCACTGCAACCACTCTGCAACTGTGTGCATTGCATGCAGTTTCAGCATAGTGATGATGCATTTAAGGGGTTAAAACAGGCGGTCAGTAGGCAACATATTGCCTCTTTACTGGCTGTCAAATGCCTCTGAAAAGCGATGTGAGCATGGATCGCTTTTCGGAGGAACAGCATTTTTTTGCTGGTACTATGAACAAGCAAAAAGAAATAAAAAAATTGGTTCTGATTGTACACATATAGGGGGGTCAGGATTAAAAGTGTATACCTAAAATGTGCATACATACATGTAAACACACACACACATATATATAAAAACACACACATATATATATATATATATAAATGCACATATGCACGCACATATAAAACAGTGGCGGCTGGTGCTCAAAATTTTTAGGGGGGCGCAAGCAAACTGAAAAATTCAGGAAAAAAAAACATCAATTGCAGCCACTGTGCCCATCAATTGCAGCCACTGTGCCCATCAATTGCTGCCACTGTGCTTATACGCCACCACTGTGCCCAAACGCCGCCACTGTGCCCATCAAATGCCGCCACTGTGCCCATCAAATGCAGCCACTGTGCCCATCAAATGCCGCCACTGTGCCCATCAAATGTCGCCACTGTGCCCATCAAATGCTGCCACTGTGCCTATCAAGCTCTGCCGCTGTGCCATAAAATGCCGCCAGTGTGCCCATCAAATGCTGCCAGTGTGCCCATCAAATGCTGCCACTGTGCCCATCAAAGTCTGCCACTGTGCCACAACAAATGCCACCACTGTGCCCATCAAATGCCGCCACTGTGTCCATCAAATGCCGCCACTGTGCCTATTAAATTCTGCCAGTGTGCCCATCAAATGCTGCCAGTGTGCTATTGAATGCTTCCACTGTGCCCATTAAATGCCGCCAGTGTGCCCATTAAATGCTGCCAGTGTGCCATCAAATGCTGCAACTGTGCCATCGAATGCCGCCACTGTGCTCATCAAATTCCGCCACTGTGCTCATCAAATGCCGCCACTGTGCCCATTAAATGATGCCAGTGTGCCCATCAAATGCTGCCAGTGTGCCCATCAAATGCTGCCAGTGTGCCATCGAATGCTGCAATGGTGCCATTAAATGCTGCCACTGTGCCCATTAAATGCCAGTGTGCCAATTAAATGCTGCCAGTGTGCCATCAAATGCTGCAACTGTGTCATTGAATGCTGCCACTGTGAATCCCCCCCGCCCGCTCGCCGTTTGCCCGGCACTTACCCTGTCTCGGTGGGGCAGCGGGTGACAGCTACGAGCGGGGTCCTCCACGTGTCTTCTGCCGTCCTCATCTCTCGTCCTCTCCTCCTGATAGGAGTTCAATAGCCGCGACTACTGTTTCAGCCAATCAGGTGATGGGTAACAGACCCGCACACCTGATTGGTGGAGAGGGGGTTCAGTGTTAGGAAAGTGAATATTAATTCGTTTTTCTAACACACTTGGGTGGACTGTGAGCGCCAGTTCACCTATTTTGAAGCCTATTAGAGCCTATGGCTCTAATCAGGTGCTTCAACCCCCCCCCCCCCCGCTTCTGTAATTCTGGCACCCAGCGCCTGCAAAGGGGCCGGACATCTAAATACGGGGTTGGCAGAGGTGACCACGGATAGATTCATGCTATACATGAATCTATCCATTGGTCATAGAGGGAGGGGGTGGCTGTAGAGAGGGGGCGGTGCCTGTGTACCCTTATGGACGCACCGCCACTGATAAACACATGCACATACATGCACACTCACATACATACATGCATACATGCACACTCACATACATACATGCACACTCACATACATACATGCACACTCACATACATACATACATGCACACTCACATACATACATGCACACTCACATACATATGCATACATATATGCACACACACATATAAACACACATACAGTAGATAGATAGTCTTATTAAAAAAAATGTCAGACCTTTACCTTAGCTCTTCCTGCCAGATACTGCACTGTAGGGGGAGACGAAGAGCACAGCACACACTGTGCTTTCACTTTGATGAGCTCCCTGCACAATCAGTGCCAATTACAGTTCGGCTGACGATCGGGAGCTCAGTCTCAGCCGCCCCTGCAGTTCCTCCTATCAAAGAGTACAGGGGGCCCTCAAGGGCCCCCTGCAGCAAGGGGCCCAGTTGCCATGGCAATCTCAGTGACCCCTATAATTCTGCCGCTGCTCGAGGTAAAACATTGTGATCAAACCTCACAGAGGTCCACAAACTAAAAAATGTGTCAAAGGATGACCGTTCACATATGAGACTGTATTTATATATTAACACACGGCCTGCACTGACTGAATATCGAGTAAACACTGAATAGTCTATGCTAAATGTGTATATATGTGTATATATATATATATATATATATATATGCAAATACAAAATACAAAATACAAATACACTGCCACTAGCTGAATAACCTGCTTGCTTAATATAAATCAAGCTATCTCTCTGTCCACGCCAACAATACTACACATGGTCGCCGTGTAAGCAGCCTTATATAGTGTGGGGCACCCTGCCTTTGGCCAATTATGGATCTCTTAGCAGAGCACGCTGTGATTGGCCAAAGCAGGCAGGTCAGTTGCAAGATTTGGCCAATCATCATACAGCAATGCACTGCGATCTCCCAGTGCATTATGGGGCGTTAAATTTTCTGCAAATGCCCCATAATGTTCACTCTTTGGCGAACAGCTAAAGTTTTGCGTCGAACTTGTGTTCGATCCAAACATCAAGCTCATCCCTAGTAATAACAAACACTTTTCCAACAACCAAAGAGGCGACTCTACACATGGACATCACCAGATGGTCAAAACAGATATCAGATAGATTAAATTCTCTGCAGCCAAAGACGGAGAAGCTTTATACACTCAGTCAAAACAAGACCTGAAACTGACTGTGGCTCAGACCATGAGCTTCTTATGGCAAAATTTAGGCTTGAATTGCAGAAGATGGGAAACACCATTAGACATTTCCAGTATGATCTAAATTGGATCCCTTGTGAATACTCAGTGGAGGGGACTAACAGATTTAGGGGTTAGATCTGATAGAGAGAGTGCCTGAGGAAATGTGGAAGGAAGTGTGTATTACTGTACAAGATGCAGCTATCAAAACTATCCCAAAGAAGAAGAGATGCAAGAAAGCAAAGTGGCTATCTGATGAGGCTATACAAATATCTGAACAAAGAAGGAAGGAAGAAAAAAAGGCAATGAAGAAAGGGGAAAATATACCCAACTGAATGCAGACTTCCAGAGGATAGCAAGATGAGACAAAAATACCTTCTTATAGACCCTGTATAGAATCAGAGTCCATTATTTCAACCAGCAAAATGCTGTAATTGCAATGCTAAGAAATAACTTTTTGCATGGAGGATAGCAAGCCCAACAGCCTCTTTGGCTAACATTAATGTAGTCATTTTAATACGAGGCAGTTTTTTCCACCAGATAAGTTCTTGAAAAAGAGCATCTATCCTTCTAAACCAAAATGAAGTAATCCGTATGGGAAAGTTATGGAATATATCAAACAATTGCGGGGTCCATATAATTTTTATAAGCTTGGCTTTGCCAATCACTGTCAATAGAAACTTACATCAGCTCTGACATTTAGCTGCAAATTTAGTTAGTAATGGTTTAAGATTAAAACTAATATACTACTTTACATTTCGGGATACCTATATACCCAAATATTTCACTGTGTGCTTGGTTTGAATTTGTGAGGCTATATCTTGCAAGGGCACTTTAGATCATCTAATGGAAGCAATATCAATTTCTCCCAATTAACCCGAAAGCCCAAAATTAGCCCAAATGCAGAAATGAGGCCCATAAGTTCAGTTAATGAATTTGAGGTATCCCCCCCCAAAAATAAGGGCATCATTTGCATATAGGGCTATTTTATGCTCTCTACCTGCACAGCAAAACCCCCTAATTCCAACTGATTGTCTAATTGCAAGAGCCAGAGGCTCTATGGCCATGGGAAACAAAAGTGAGGACAGGGGGAAGCCTTGTCTAGTTTCTCTCGATAGTGAAAAGGAGGAGGATAATGTGTTGTTAGTTAATTCTTGACTTTGCTTTAGGTTCACTATACAACATTCTCAACCATGTTAAGAAGCCTGGACCTATACCAAAGGCAGCTAGTACAGCCCAAAGATACTCCCACTTCATCATGTCAAAAGCTTTCTGTGCATCCAAACACAGTATTGCTCTTGAGCCTAACTTATCCATAGGTAATTGCATATTTAAACAAGTCTATGGATATTTGTTGATGCAGCTCTTGAAGGCATAAAGCCTGTTTGATCCCCATGGATTATGGTATTAATATATCTAGATAACCTATTCGCAAGCACCCTTGCCAAGATCTTCACATCTGACGTTAAGAAGGATATAGGTCAATAAGATTCTGGCATTACTGGATCTTTACCCTGTTTAAGAATCACAATTATAATTGTTTGCTGCATTGACTCTGGGAGTCTTTGTACTTTAAAAGCCTCATTTAATACCTCCAAATGTTTGGGAAGCAGTATCTATCCATATTTTTTATAAATTTCCATAGGAAATCTGTCTTGCCCTGGGGGCCTTATTATTATGGGTCTGGGATACTGCTTGTTTTAACTCCTCCAGGGATATAGGGATATCTAAAAATTAATTTTAGGAATACAAAGTTCATCTACGAACTGTTTAATTTGACTCGTTACTTCTGGCATCTTGGACTCATGGAGCATAAAATAAAAGCTAACAAATGTACTTTGAATACTATTTGTATCATATACTATCTCTCCCCTTTCATCTTTAACAGCTACAATAGTTTATGGCCCCTCCTGTGCCCGAGCTATACTGCCAACATACGCCCAACTTGTTCCTCTACTTCGTACTGTTTTGACTTTGGAAAAATCTACTATTTTCTGCCTTGGTTAACAATAAGGTACTATTTATTTTCTGAGCCTCTTGACAAGATATTCAACTATCTTCAGTGGGGTCCCCAATAAAATCCTGCTCTGCCTGATTCAACATCTGCATTACTTCCTCCTCCCATTTTTTTGATGAGCTCTTGATTTTAGAGATTTCTTTAATGAACAAAACACATAAATAAGACTTCATAGCATCCCAAGCCACTAATGGAGAAGCAATGCCCTTTTTTTCTAATAGTATTGATTCTATTGGGTTCCCCTCTGACACAGTAGGCCAAACCGGAAGTGGCATATGTAATACATTCCTGTGCCCCACTTCTGGTTTCTGCTGGTGGTGTGTGTTCCATGCTGGTGTGGAGAGCCATCTTGGACACCCAAAGCTAGTACATTCCATTACAGTATGTCTCATTAATATGACACAATGGCGGGTTTTAGTATTGCTACTATTCAATATGGAGTTCAGGTGCAGAGGGCATGGTTTGTACCTTAAAGTATGCATAAGGACAAGCTGTTTGTTTATTATATGCAATTATAATTGCATATTGCAATATTTCTTTTGCATGGTGACACACCTCTGCCTGATGAGAAGCATTGCCTATTAAGGAATCCCATCTGTGCAGGCCCATTCTTATCCAGCTCATGTAATCCCTTGAGGAGATCTTTATAAAGCTTACACGCTGCGCACGAGAATGCAAGGCATGTATATCTGGTGAGCGCGGCTCCATTAAAGTGATTCATAATCACAATCGGTGTGGTGGAGGAGAGTGTTTACATCAAAGGAAGACTTTTACTGCATATTCACTTGTTGTATTGCACCCTTTTTGGCACTTAATTTTTTTGGCTTGGACTTTAAATATATATTTTTTTCTGGTTTGGACTCTTTTAGTTGAATCAATATTGCATGAACTATTTTACTGAGATTTATAATCACTTGATTTTCATCATCAGATGATTTATTCACTTAGCCATCATTATATATATTTTTATGGTAATTGTTTTTGTGTTTATTACTTGCACTTTAGGTCATGTGTTTACAATAATAATTAGTAATACCATATTTACCATACATATTTTTTACAGCGTCACTATTTCACTGATTTTCTTTGGAATACTTTGTTACTATTTTTCTTTTTAAGTTGGCAGCTGGAGGGTCACCAGGTTTTTTTTGCGCAATACTTGATTACTCTTTATAAGATTTATAGTTTTTCAACCACTTGCAGCTATGGAAGCATTTAACTTTCTGTCTAATAGACAGATGGATCCGGATAATGTGTTCTCCTCTAATCAGGAGATGTCGGACCCTGATGAGGACTATACGGGCATGCTGAAATCCTTAGAAAGCCTTTTAGAAAAACAATTAAAGACCTGGTGGGACATGTTCACATTTGAACATTATGAGAAGGAACGTTTGATCTTTAGAAACCTGAGGTGGGAGGTGTCTCCGCAGGATGGTCTCATCTGAACAAACACACATGAATGAATGATGAATGGTTCTTTAATTCTTTAATAAGGCTGGTAGAGAACTTTAATCTCTGGTTCTAAAGAGAAAAAGGTTGAAAATGCACAAACTGAATGAAAACATCAGTGCATTACAGATTAAACTTGAGCCCATTAAAGAATCCAATCAATTCAAAGAATTCAACACCCATATGAAGAAAAAACTGGAAAAGGTCGATAGGGATACACAAAGAAAAAAAGTAAAAAAATATAATAGGGACTCTAATGATTTTAAGACCAATCATATTTATCTTTGGCAGAACAGTAATCCTGTTATTCAGGATAACACTGGAGGTGCACCGGATAGCCATCCTGGTGGAGAGAATATTCCCCAGAGGAGGAACTCCAGCAATAGTAACAATGTACAAAAACTGCCTGTGAGAGGAAGGGATAATACCCCGACCACTCACCACAGTAATACTAATTTGAATCACAGACGACAACATCCAAATTCCAATCAATACAGGGGTAACCCTAGAGGATATCATGTCACCAATCAGTATGAGGGGGGGTACACAACCCCTACACAACAACAACCGAGTAGGGACAGGCTCCCATATGATACTCAATCTTCTTACCAACAAGAGAATTTTTACCCACCAAATCATTGACCCTAGATACTCCATTCCTACGCAAAATAGGTACCAATCTCTGGCCTATGAGCATTATAATGGGACTTACCTACAGAGGGAGCCTTTTTTAGGACAGAGAGGGAACAGAGAAAGAGGAGGAGGGGTATCACGAGGGAACACCCACCCCATGAACAAACGGGGAGGGGGGAGGAACCCCATGCCCCATCACATGAACAGGCACATGGGACCCGCCCAAAGAGAAGGAGAGGGTGTAGGGAAGGGAGACGAAAACAATCCCAGAAAAAGAATGAGAGCAGTGGAGGCATGGGTATCTACAACTTAAGTAAGGTAGTATTGAACACTAATGAAATGAACATCCTAAATTTGGGTCTCAAGTGTGCCCCCAGGAGAAGTATGAATAGGTTTGATGTGTATATAGATACACACAAATTTATTTGCACTTTGAATATGAAAAAATATTTTCTGAGCCACCCCGCTGATTTTTCCAATAGGACAATTACGTCCACAGGTAGGATAGACAGTGGTCTGAGGAACAAATCCACTTTCAACCCTCAGATACCCAATAACCACTATATTGAGGTGTTTAAAAGTTTAGTACTAAAGGACATTGAAGGCCTGCCCCTTAAAAAACGGGTTAATCCTTACTACATAAGGGATGGGATCAAATCTTTAGAGGAAAGAAGCAACCTTATTATACGACCAGCGGACAAGGGGGGAGGGATTGTGGTTATGAATAAATCTTTTTATCACAACCAACTAATCAAACTTTTGAGTGATCAGACCACATACAAGAAACTACGATCCGACCCCACCGATTCTTACAAAGAACAATTAAATCTTCTGGTTGAATGGGGCTTTAGACATAAAGCCCTAAACCTGAAAGAAAGAAAATACTTAAATCCAAGCGTGTGTAGAATGTCGGTAATTTACACACTACCTAAGGTCCATAAAATCATTGAAAATCCACCAGCACGGCCAATCGTTAATGGCATCGGGTCAGTTACGGCCCGACTTGGTGAATATTTGGACCAGCCCAGTGTTGTTACAACTAAAGCTTTTCTTAAAGACACTACAGACGTCCTAAGGCTGTTGGACGGTGTTTCTATCAATCCATCAGCAGAGACCCATTTAGTCACTGCTGATGTCCGGTCATTATACGGACATTATACCGTTATACAGCACGATGATGCCCTTTTGGCCTTAAACTGGGCCTTGATAAAACGGGATGATATCCCACACGTGCAAAAGTGTTTTTTGGGCAGGGCCCTAGATTTCTGTATAGCCCAAAACTATTTTTGGTACCATGATTGCTTTTATTCCCAACAGGTTGGTGTGGCTATGGGAGCAAAATATGCCCTTAGCCTAGCCAACCTGTTCATGGCAGAATGGGAAGACTGAATGATCTTTAATCACAATAGGCCACAATTGAAACTTTATCGAAGATTCATAGATAATCTTTTGATCATTTGGGAGGGACCTGTGGAATCAATCACTCAATTTTTACAATATCTCAATAACAATACAAACAATATAGTGTTAGATTATGTGATTAGTGATAAGCAGGTGAATTTTTTGGATTTAACCATCACCAAGCTGGGTACTAAACTTAACACCAAAGTATACCTGAAACCTACCGATAGAAATAGTTACCTATCTATCAAGAATGGCCATCACCCAGCCTGGATTAGGAATATTCCTAAGGGCCAGTTCTTGAGGGTAAGGCACAATTATACGGGCCTCAATGACTACCTAGACCAGGTGGATACGCACAAAGAGAAATTTGTACAAAAGGGTTACAATGAGACAGCATTGGGGGGAAACAATATCTGAAATAGCTAATACATCCAGAGAATTATGCCTAACCAAGAGGGAAAATGAACCCGTTGCCGATTCACACAAATGGGGATTCATCTCTAACTTTCATTATCAATACAGAGAGATTGAGGATATCTTCAGGAAGCACTGGTACATCCTCTGTAGAGATAGGCACTTGGGTGAACTTTTACCTAACAAACCAAAATTCATTTACAAACGGGCACCAAATTTTGGTGATCAGATTGTGAAGAAGATTTTGGACCCACCAAATAGATCACGCCCATTATTGAGATATGATTTTTTTTCTCCTGCAGAAAATGCATTTGCTGCAGGACTGTAAGTGTATTAAACAGAGGGGTGACCAGCGTGACAAACGTAGATCATGAAACATTTCATATCGATAAGTTTATCACCTGCAATTTGTCGTTTGTGGTGTATCTGCTCTGGTGCCCATGTGGCCTTTATTATGTTGGCAGAACAAAACAACAATTAAAAGTTTGCATAGCTGAACATATAGCCAACATAAAAAATGGCTTTAAATTTCATAGTGTATCATTACATTTTAGAGAGAAACATGGTCAGGACCCAAATGGGTTGCAATTTTGTGGGATTGATCAGGTCTTCTCGTCGTGGAGAGGATCCAACCGGGTTTGGGATCTGTTGCAGAGAGAGACTAAGTGGATCTTTCTTTTAAAAAGCCTTTACCCGAGAGGGTTAAATATTGAACTGGATCTGAACTGCTTTATCAGCAATTTCTAGAATTTTATTTATGAGGCCAGTTTCTCCTCCCATCGGGTGTGACTCTGCACGTTGGTGGTGCGCATATCCTGTACGTTTAGGATGACGTGTGACGTCGCCTCTGCCTATTGGCACGTACAGGTTATGCTCATTTAGGTTATGCCGCCCCTTTCTCAGTGCTCTCCCTATTGGGCGGATATACACTGAGAATTATGTGGAACGCATCTCCTCATTGCCCAGCGTAGCGTGGTGGAACGCACGCGGGATTGCCATTTTAGGTAAACCGGAAGTATATTCCACACGCACCGCAATGGTTTGTGGATTTGGCTCTCATGTTGGGGGTCACATTTTATATAAATATGGAATCAGCAGCAGTGGATGGACACCCCAGATGATGTCCTTTGGAGACGAAAAGCGTCAGGACGGTCTCCACTGCTGCCTACATTGATTTACAGCTCTGTTTTTACATATATCCATGTGAGTGGTTTTTCATTTTAATAAATTTATCTTTGTTTTATGGAATTACGCTATGGTCCTTTTTCATTTCCTTTTTGATACTCTCCACATGTCTATGAAATTTTGAGCTTCGATCTGCCTGTGGTACTACTCTCCCCATGATTCCACCTGGCTGCCACCCGCATACATCTGTTTGACAGTATCAATCCATGGTCCATCTATCATATATCAAGCCTGGTAAGCCTTCCCTTTATCCGGTGGTGGTTTTTTCACAAGTGTATATACATCCACTATTTGCAAGATTTTTCTGCACCCAATTGTGAACAGATTCACATCTATCATCACTTATGGACTCATTTTATTGACTTTGTATACCATTATTTTCATTATATACATGTTGTTATTTCAGTGTCAATTTTGATTTTTGCTCAGATTGCACTAGGGCACATGAATTTTCAGCGCTACACTTCGATATATTACTTTTGTTTACCATTTTTTCAATGTGGTGTGTTAGCTGCTAAAACACTGGGAACAGCGCAGAAATTATCTGGTTTATTTCTTGTTTATTTCTTTGAATTTATTTTTGCTGCAGCTCATATTTTTTCATTTCCATTCATTATGGATGTTTTTGAGTATAGAGCATCCCGCACTGTCAACACAGAGGGTGTTTTCATCTCCACAGGTAACAATACGGAGATAGGTTGCCTTTTTCTAAGGCTTAAAAATGTTATGACCTCTGAGTTACATCTGCAGTGGGACATAGCATTTTTAGAACAGTATATTGTTGACCGTATGGTCCCAAGGAGTCTACGGTGGGACATACAACCCCAACAAGGGGAGTTGGACATTGACTCCTGGTTAAAATACTTTAATGAAGCCAGCATCGCTTTTCTAAGGGTACTTATCACCAAGAAAACCAACAGATTAACATCTTTAGACAGGGAGATCAAAGAACTTAGAGATAAACTCTTGACTTTTAAATCCTCCCCTGAATATAACTCACTCTCCTCCAATCCCCAAGGCTTTTTGGAGAAAGAGGATAGAGATCAAAAACTTAAGAAGCAGAAGAAATATTCTAGAGATGTGGGTGACTATAAAAATGGAACAGTGTTTGGCTGGCAAAAGTTATTTACCCCCAATTCAACTGCGAATGCCAATTCGGGTGTCCCTCCAACCCCCCAAACCTTGGTGCCACATGCATCTGGCACAGTTGATGATAGGGCTTTGCCCCCTAGCCATGCGAGTGGCAGGGAAGCACGGGTTAATAATAGATTTCCACAACCCAGTGTACGTCATTACAGCCCCCATACACCAACTGCCCCTACTAGAGGCAGAGGTCACAATAGGGGAATAAGGGGTGGTAGAGGTCAAGGGAGTCAGAACCATTATGATTCTTATTATCACAACTCTGTTATCACAGTTATTATAGAGGGATCCCCCCTACCTATCACAGAGAATACCCCAATGCTCAATATCCAAATTCACGTCAATATGGAGAACCCCCTGTGACCACTTACAATAGGTTCTCCCCACTCATGAATGGGCGTGACTGCTCGTCGGGCCGAAGGGATTTTCACGAGCAGTCATCCTATGGATATAATTAGATTAATTCCAACACACAGGATCAGGATTTTCGCGTGGACCCGTTCACGCACAGAAATGGTCCAAACCTAAGAGAGGTTCAAGAGGGGGGCAGAGAGTACAGAACAGGAAAAAGAAAATGAAACTAATGGGACAAGGTGTTTTTAACTTGAGTTCTAGAACCTTTACTAAAGAGGAATTGTCTGTTTTGGACAAGGGCCTCAAGTTTGCCTCACCTAAACAATTGGATAAATTCTGTACTTTTATAGATGTACACAAGTACATCCGCAAATTGAATGTGCAGTGTTATCTTATCTCCAATCCCTGTAGGAGTACAGATATCGCTGCAACTTCAGGCACGGTACATTCAGGATTAGCTAATCCTTCTGTGTTCAATCCACCCACCCCTGTAGCTCCGGCTATTCACATCTTTAAGGACCTTGTACTCAAGGACCTGGCAGATTTACCAGTCAGACGCACTCACCATTAGGGATGAGCCGAACACTCCCCGGTTCGGTTCGCACCAGAACCCGCGAACGGACCGAAAGTTCGCACGAACGTTAGAACCCCATTGACGTCTATGGGACTCGAACGTTCGAAATCAAAAGTGCTCATTTTAAAGGCTAATTTGCATGGTATTGTCCGAAAAAGGGTTTGGGGACCCGGGTCCTACCCCAGGGGACATGTATCAATGCAAAAAAAACTTTTAAAAACGGCCGTTTTTTCGGGAGCAGTGATTTTAATGATGCTTAAAGTAAAAAAAAAAAAGTGAAATATTCCTTTAAATATCGTACCTGGGGGGTGTCTATAGTATGCCTGTAAAGTGAAGCGTGTTTCCCATGTTTAGAACAGTCCCTGCACCAAATGTCATTTTTAAAGGAAAAAATCTCATTTAAAACTGCTTGCGGGTTTAATGTCATGTCGGGTCATGGCAATATGGATGAAAATCAGTGAGACAAACGGCATGGGTACCCCCCCAGTCCATTACCAGGCCCTTTGGGTCCTGTATGGATATTAAGGGGAACCCCGCACCCAAATTAAAATAAGGAAAGGCCCTATATACTCTGAACAGCAGTATACAGGCGGTGCAAACAAGACAGGGACTGTAGGTTTGTTGTTAAGTAGAATCTCTTTGTAATTTTGAACGGGTACATTTTTAACGTGTTTAGCTCCAGCCAAAAAATCTTTTTTAAGCTTTTTGGAAAACATAGGGAAGGGTTATCACCCCTGTGACATTTGTTTTGCTGTCTTTCCTCCTCTTCAGAAGATTTCACCTCACTTTTTTGTCCCAATGAAAAATGTTTTTTGAAAATTTGGGTTTTTTTGTGGAACAAGGATTGGAAAGCATCAGTGGAAAGGAGAAATTGTTTTCCCATATTAACTCTTACAGGAGAGAATTTCCCTTCCTAGGGGTAGATTTCATCTCACTTCCTGTTGTCTCCTTCCGTTTGCAAGTAGGAGTCGTTTGTAAGTTAGATGTTTGAAAGTAGGGTCCTGCCCTATATACTCAGCAGAAATTTGGGCCTTAGGTGTTGCTGTGGCCACAACACTGTAAGCCCTCACAGGGCCCTGCTGTGAAATATTAGATCAAGAATTGTAATTACATGCCCCTGTTGAACAGGAGCTGAAAAATTAGGCCTTAGGCACTGGTGCTGGTGCCACAACACTGAAACCCCTCACAGACACTCTAGTTGGAACGCAGGAACGAGCCCTGCTGCAAAGTATTGCATCAAAAATTGTAATTAAACGCCCCTGTTAGACAGGGGCAGAAAAATTGGTCCTTAGGCTCTGGTGCTGGTGCCACAATACTGCAACCCCTCACAGACACTCTAGTTGGAACGCAGGAACGAGCCCTGCTGCAAAGTATTGCATCAAAAATTGTAATTACACGCCACTGTTAGACAGGGGCAGAAAAATTGGGCCTTAGGCACTGGTGCTGGTGCCACAACACTGCAACCCCTCACAGACACTCTAGTTGGAATGCAGGAACGAGCCCTGCTGCAAAGTATTACATCAAAAATTGTAATTACACGCCCCTGTTAAACAGGGCCTGAAAAATTGTGCCTTAGGCACTGGTGGTGGCGCCCAGAACCAAAAATGTTCTTACAAGCTATCAGCGTGATGATTGAGGAGGAAGAGGATAATTACTCAGGGATAGTCACTCAGCATCAGCATAGGCAGTCTTTGAAGGGATCTGAAAAAAATTATTCAGTTACATCAGCATCAGGTGCTTGGTAGCTGGTGGTGATCCAAGACTGATTCATTTTTATGAAGGTCAGCCGATCGACCGAGTCAGTGGACAGACGCACCCTGTGATCGGTTACCACGCCTCCAGCAGCACTGAATGTGCGTTCCGAAAGAACGCTGGATGCAGGACAGGCCAGTAGCTCAATTGCATACTGTGCAAGCTCTGGCCAGTGATCCATCCTCAAGACCCAGTAACCCAGAGGATTTTCGATGGGAAAGGTGTCCAAGTCTGATCTTGCCCCTAGGTATTCCTGCACCATGTAAAACAGACGCTGGCGATGGTTGCTGGAACCGATCATACCTTGGGGCTGCGGACCAAAAAATTGTCTGAACGCATCGGTCAGATGGCCACCTTCTCCACCGCTCCTTCTTTGACTGACCGAAGCCTCAGCAACACGTTGTCCAGAAACAGGAGTTTGTAACCTCCCAGTCTCTGGGAACGCGTTGCACAGACCTTTCTGCAAGGCCTCCCGAAGATGTTTCATCCTCTGCTCCCTCTGCGATGGCAAGATAAGGTCCGCAACCTTACCCTTGTAACGTGGATCAAGGAGGGTTGCCAGCCAGTATTGGTCCTTCTCCTTGATACCACGAATACGAGGATCCTTACGCAGGCGTTGCAGGATCAGGGAGGCCATGCAGCGTAGGTTTGCTGAGGCATTCGGTCCGGAGTCCTCTGGGTCACTAAGGACAACAACGTCCGCAGCCACCTCCTCCCAGCCACGTACAAGTCCATGTGTTCCTTGGGACTGATCCCTTAAAGACTGCTGATGCTGAGTGCCAGGCTCCACCTCCATACTGACACAATCTTCCTCCTCCTCCTCCTCGTCCTCTTCCTGTGTGATCGGCGGGCACGCAGGAACACTGTCTGGATAAAGGGGGCCTTGAGAGCTAAGGAAGTCCTCCTCTTCCTGCCTCTGTTCTGCCTCAAGTGCCCTGTCCATTATTCCACGCAGCGTGTGCTCCAACAGGTGGACAAGGGGGACAGTGTCACTGATGCATGCACTGTCAGTGCTCACCATCCTCGTGGCCTCCTCGAATGGTGACAGGACAGTGCATGCATCCCTGATCATGGCCCACTGGTGTGGGGAAAAAAAAACAAGCTCCCCTGACCCTGTCCTGGTGCCATAGTCGCACAGGTACTCATTGATGGCCCTCTGCTGCGTGTGCAGCCGCTGCAGCATGGCCAACGTTGAGTTCCACCTGGTGGGCATGTCACAGATTAGGCGGTTCTTGGGCAGGTTAAACTCCTTTTGGAGGTCCGTCAGCCGAGCACTGGCATTATATGACCGGCGGAAATGCACACAGACTTTCCTGGCCTGCCTCAGGACATCCTGTAAGCCCGGGTACCTGCCCAAGAACCGCTGCACCACCAAGTTAAGGATGTGAGCCAAACAGGGCACATGGGTCAGTTGTCCCTGTCGGAGGGCAGAGAGGAGGTTGGTGCCATTGTCGCAAACCACCATTCCTGCCTTAAGTTGGCGTGGCGTCAACCACCTCTGAACCTGCCCCTGCAGAGCTGACAGAACCTCTGCCCCAGTGTGGCTCCTGTCCCCCAAGCACACCAGCTCAAGCACCGCATGGCATCTTTTGGCCTGCGTACTTGCGTAGCCCCTTGAACGCCTATGGAGCACCGCTGGTTCCGAGGAAGAGGCCATGGAGGAAGAAGAAGAGGAGGGGGTGGAGGAGAGAGGTGTGTCACAATCAGCATTTTGGAGGCGTGGTGGCGGAACAACCTCCAACACTACTGCACCTTGTCCTGCATCCTTCCCAGCTGCCAGCAGAGTCACCCAATGCGCCGTGAAACTTAAGTAACGTCCCTGTCCATGCCTGCTGGACCATGAGTCAGCGGTAATATGCACCTTACCGCTGACCGCCCTGTCCAGCGAGGCATGGACATTTCCTTCCACATGCCGGTAGAGAGCCGGAATCGCCTTCCGTGAGAAAAAGTGGCGTTTGGGTACCTGCCACTGAGGAACCGCACATTCCACAAACTCACGGAAGGGGGCAGAGTCTACCAACTGAAAAGGCAGCAGTTGAAGTGCTAGCAATTTTGCCAAGCTAGCATTCAACCGCTGGGCATGTGGATGGCTGGGAGCAAACTTCTTTCGGCGGTGCAGCAGCTGGGGCAGGGAAATTTGCCTGGTACAATCTGACGTCGGTGTACCAAAAGCAGATTGCCCACAAGTACTTGGCTGTGACACACCTAATTCTACACCTTCATTCCTCTCACTGCAGGTCTCAGAGAGGACTGAAGGTCTAGTGGGGTTGGAAATCTCAGCTGATGAGGAGCAAGGAGAGATCCTCTTTGTTCTTTGGTGTGGGTCTTTTAGATATGCTTGCCAACGAACTGCATGGCAGGTCAACATATGTCTGGTCAAGCATGTGGTACCCAAGCGGGAGATGTTTTGGCCACGCGAGATACGCTTGAGACATATGTTGCAAATAGCAGCGGTGCGATCTGATGCACTCGTCTCAAAAAAGGCCCACACCAAAGAACTTTTTGAATAACGTGCAGAGACTGCAGCGCCCTGCACATGTGGAGCTTTGGGGTGTGATGCAGTCAATGTGCTGCCCTTAGGCTGGCCCCTGGAGGGCATCCTGCCTCGTTGGTGATGTGCCGCCTCCTCCTCCTCCTCCTCCTTCTCTCTCCTATCAGGCACCCACGTTGAGTCAGTGACCTCATCATCCCCTCCCTCCTCATCACTGGAGCAAACCTGGCAGTATGCTGCAGCAGGGGGAGCATGACTGCCAGATTGCTGTCCTTCTTGGGCACCCCCTCTGTCCGTGCTCATGTTACTGCCTTCATCGAGCTCAGTATCATCATCAGAGCCTTCCAAACGCTGGGCATCCTCCTGGAGCATGTACCCAACACTGTGGTCAAACAGTTCGAGGGAATCCTCAGGAGGACATGGTGGAGCTAGGGAAGGAGTCACTTATGACATTGAGCTGAGGGAAGAGGCCGCTGCTTTGCCAGACAAAGCACCCTGGGCATGGGTGAGAGAGGATGAGGAGGATGAGGACGGCTTGGTCATCCACTCGACCAAGTCTTCCGCATGTTGCGGCTCAACACGGCCAGCTGCCGAAAAAAAGGCCAAGCGCGTCCCATGGCCACGTGCTGATGAGGATGCACCGTCTCCACGACCAGCACTAGACACAGAGCCTGCTTGCCCTCTCTTATTGGCTTGTGACTGTCTGCCTCTCCTTCTTGGCCTTCCAGACATACTAATGGCCTGTAGCTGCACTAAGCTGGGATAGAACACCTGTAATTTTCTTCAGGTAGCTTTATATACTGTAACCAGACAAGCCTGCCTGTCAGTAGGAAGATAACAGGAACGGATCTAGCTGAACACTGTGAGCAGGACGCACTGCACTAAATGTAAATAGCAGGAACGGATATAGCTGAACACTGTGAGCAGGACGCACTGACTGCACTAAATGTAAATAGCAGGAACGGATCTAGCTGAACACTGTGAGCAGGACGCACTGACTGCACTAAATGTAAATAGCAGGAACGGATCTAGCTGAACACTGTGAGCAGGACGCACTGCACTAAATGTAAATAGCAGGAACGGATCTAGCTGAACACTGTGAGCAGGACGCACTGACTGCACTAAATGTAAATAGCAGGAACAGATCTAGCTGAACACTGTGAGCAGGACGCACTGACTGCACTAAATGTAAATAGCAGGAACGGATCTAGCTGAACACTGTGAGCAGGACGCACTGACTGCACTAAATGTAAATAGCAGGAACAGATCTAGCTGAACACTGTGAGCAGGACGCACTGACTGCACTAAATGTAAATAGCAGGAACGGATCTAGCTGAACACTGTGAGCAGGATGCACTGACTGCACTAAATGTAAATAGCAGGAACGGATCTAGCTGAACACTGTGAGCAGGACGCACTGCACTAAATGTAAATAGCAGGAACAGATCTAGCTGAACACTGTGAGCAGGACGCACTGCACTAAATGTAAATAGCAGGAACGGATCTAGCTGAACACTGTGAGCAGGACGCACTGCACTAAATGTAAATAGCAGGAACAGATCTAGCTGAACACTGTGAGCAGGACGCACTGCACTAAATGTAAATAGCAGGAACAGATCTAGCTGAACACTGTGAGCAGGACGCACTGCACTAAATGTAAATAGCAGGAACGGATCTAGCTGAACACTGTGAGCAGGACGCACTGACTGCACTAAATGTAAATAGCAGGAACGGATCTAGCTGAACACTGTGAGCAGGACTCACTGCACTAAATGTAAATAGCAGGAACAGATCTAGCTGAACACTGTGAGCAGGACGCACTGCACTAAATGTAAATAGCAGGAACAGATCTAGCTGAACACTGTGAGCAGGACGCACTGCACTAAATGTAAATAGCAGGAACGGATCTAGCTGAACACTGTGAGCAGGACGCACTGCACTAAATGTAAATAGCAGGAACAGATCTAGCTGAACACTGTGAGCAGGACGCACTGCACTAAATGTAAATAGCAGGAACGGATCTAGCTGAACACTGTGAGCAGGACGCACTGACTGCACTAAATGTAAATAGCAGGAACGGATCTAGCTGAACACTGTGAGCAGGACGCACTGCACTAAATGTAAATAGCAGGAACAGATCTAGCCTAATCTATCTAACTCAAATCAAATGACACTGTCTGTCTCTCTCTCTATCAGCACACCGGAACACACTACACAGGGCCGCCGTGCAGGCGGCCTTATATAGTGTGGGGCGTGTACTAAATCCCCTGAGCCATAATTGGCCAAAGCCACCCTGGCTTTGGCCAATTACAGCTCTCTCTACTGACGGCGCTGTGATTGGCCAAGCATGCGGGTCATAGTGCATGCTTGGCCAATCATCAGCCAGCAATGCACTGCGATGCCGCAGTGAATTATGGGCCGTGACGCGCCACACGAATTTGGCGCGAACGGCCCATAACGTTCGCAATTCGACGGACGGTCGAACGGCCGATGTTCGAGTCGAACATGGGTTCGACTCGAACACGAAGCTCATCCCTACTCACCATCAACCATTGTCCAGTACCGGCTTAAAATCATTATGTCAACAGAAAGATTTGGTAATACGTTCGGCTGACAAGGGGGGTGGCATTGTTGTTCTAGACAAATCAGATTATGAATCAGAAATGCATAGGATCCTCAATGAACCGAATACATATAAAGCACTTTCTAACTATCCTACATATGGATATAAAAAGGATTTACTGAAAATTGTCACTAGAGGTTTTGATAGTGGAATTTTGAACAAGAAAGAGAGAGATTTTTTGGTTCCTTTAGCTCCGAGAATACCAACAATTTATTATTTACCCAAAATCCACAAGGATTCCTCCCACCCTCCTGGTAGACCTATTGTGAGTGGCATCAACTCAGTTACCTCTCGCATAGGTCGCTACATTGATTATTTTTTGCAGCCTTTAGTCAGACAGACGCCGTCATATTTAAGAGATACCGGATCCACAATCCGACTTTTGGAGGGCCTTGAAGTGCAGGGGGGTTACATCATGGCTACGGCTGATGTGGCCTCCCTTTACACCTCTATACCTCATGATAGGGGTTTTGAAGCGGTCAGGCATTTTCTTGACAAAGATCCATCTCTGGCCTCCTTCCAATGTGAGTTTATTATGGAATTACTACAATTTGCAACTACACACAGTTACTTCTGGTTCAACCAACAATTTTATCTTCAACTCCGAGGAGTGGCTATGGGGGCCAAATTTGCCCCAAGCCTTGCCAATTTATTCATGGCCAAGTGGGAGGAGGATGTCGTCTATGCTCTTGGGAACCCGTCCTTGGTCCTATGGGCGCGTTACATAGACGACATCCTCCTCCTCTGGAATGGCACTGCAGACTCCTGACAGGCTTTTTTTGACCTTCTCAATGAGAATGATAGGGGTATTTCTTTGACCTATACTTCCAGTACTGATAAAATTACTTTTTTAGACCTGGAGATCCAGTTAGTCAATGAATGTTTCCAGTTTCAAACTTTTTTCAAGTCGACTGACAGAAATGGCTACATTCCTACAGATAGTTGCCACCATCCTTCTTGGATTCGTTCTGCACCTCGTAGTCAATTTTTAAGGCTGAGGAGGAACTGCAGCGATGTAGATACCTTCAAGGTGCAGGCCGATGCACTAAAAATACGACTACTGGACAAGGGATATAGCCATTCTGAAATCGACTTGGAGATCTCTCGTACTTTGGAGGTAGACAGGGTATCTTTACTGACCACTAAACCCAAGCCAGACACTGATAACAATTTTAGATGGGCTATGTTGACCACTTTTTCCACCCAATATCGTCAGATCAAGGCAATATTTGCAAAGCATTGGAACATTCTCAAGAGCGATCATATCCTTGGACCTTCATTGCCGGAACAGGCCAGGATGATCTTTAGGTGGGCACCTACACTTCAAAGTAGAATAGCCCCCAACATCATTAATCCTCCCACATGTATGACATTCTTCCAGGAATTAACTGTTTTTTTCCCATGCAGGAAATGCACAGTGTGTCAGCATAATGCAGGGGTAGGTCGGAAAGTAGTCAGCTTTAGATCTTCTGTTACTAACAAACAGTATTCCATTAAACATTTTTGTACGTGTGCGACTCACTACATTGTCTATTTAATCACCTGCCCTTGCGGGAAGCAATATGTGGGTCGCACCATCCGCACATTTTCCATTAGAGTGGCGGAACGCATAGCTCTAATTAAGAGTGGGGATACAAAACACCCTGTGCCCAGAAATTATAGGCTACACCACGATCGTAGCTTAAAAGGTATCTCATTCCTAATTATTGACAGATATATATCCCCATGGAGAGGAGGGGCCAAAACCAGAGGTGTCTCACAACTTGAGACCTTCTGGATCTACGAACTACGTTCCTACTCGCCTTTTGGCATGAATATAGAGTGGGACATTAATGCCTTCATTAGTCAGGCCTGATTTGATTTGATTTACATTTTACATCTTGACCATTTATTTATTGGCCAATCTCTCTCTTTCTTTTGCTTAATATGATTATTGCTTTGTGATTATCTGTGTACATGTGGCCCCACATGAGAGTCCATTCCATGAGCGGTATATTCATTCACTTGCACCTTTCCCATGTTTGCCAGTGAATTTGATCATCACACCCTTTTCACGTCTCACATATATATTTCTTATATAGAATTTAATACATTTTTTTTGTATATTTAGGTGGTTTATCCCCCTTCTTCTTTCCTTTTTAATTACAATTCTTTTTACTGTAAGACATTTTCTTACAGGGTCCTATTTTAGGTTCATATATTTTTTCATACATTTTTTCGCTTATGGACGCTTATGGAGTGATTCTCTCCACAGCTATGTCATCCACGATCCATTTCCCCATTTTACACATTGTTATTTTTACTTTTTGTTCCACCGGGATGTTTTCTTAATGAAGCGGAGGCTGAATATTTCTTCCCTCTTCCGCTTTATAGGGATTTCACTTGTGTAGTCACATACGTGGTTCGTCATATGCCCACGTTCTTGATCTCATTGCACTCACTGTGGAGTGACACTTGTCTTCCCCTTTGTTGTATTAGCCCAGCTACATGCAGCTACGCACCGGTTGTGATGTGGGACGCCTGTTAGGTGTCAACATGATACGTGTGTTTCTCCTCCCAGCGGGTGTGACTCTGCACGTTGGTGGTGCGCATGTCCTGTACGTTTAGGATGACGTGTGACGTCGCCTCTGCCTATTGGCACGTACAGGTTACGCTCATTTAGGTTATGCCGCCCCTTTCTCAGTGCTCTCCCTATTGGGTGGATATACACTGAGAATTATGTGGAACGCATCTCCTCATTGCCCAGCGTAGCGTGGTGGAATGCACACGGGATCGCCATCTTAGGTAAACCGGAAGTATATTCCACACGCACCACAATGGTTTGTGGATTTGGCTCTCATGTTGGGGGTCACATTTTATATAAATATGGGATCAGCAGCAGTGGATGGACACCCCAGATGATGTCCTTTGGAGACGAAACGCGTTGGGACGGTCCCCACTGCTGCCTACATTGATTTACAGCGCTGTTTTTACATATATCCATGTGAGTGGTTTTTCATTTTAATAAATGTATCTTTGTTTTATGGAATTACGCTATGGTCCTTTTTCGTTACCTTTTTGATACTCTCGACATGTCTATAAAATTTTGAGCTTCGGTCTGCCTGTGGTACTACTCTCCCCATGATTCCACCTGGCTGCCACCCGCATACATCTGTTTGACGGTATCAGTCCATGGTCCATCTATCATATATCAAGCCTGTTTGACACACAGAGCGTACACTCTAGTGTGTTCAAACGATCTGGTAAGCCTTCCCTTTATCCGGTGGTGGTTTTTTCACAAGTGTATATACATCCACTATTTGCAAGATTTTTCTGCACCCAATTGTGAACAGATTCACATCTATCATCACTTATGGACTCATTTTATTGACTTTGTATACCATTATTTTCATTATATACATGTAACTAACCCTCTCAGGTACCTCCAGTATTTCAATAAAATTAAACTCTAGGCAAGTGTTGGGTTGCAATTAGTTGATAATGATCATCCCACATTTGTGTGCACCAAAGCCTTACTTTAGAAGAACCTATTTTAAAAAAATATGCTATTTTCCATGTTTTTGTGAGACTGATATTAACTAAGTATTCACACAGTACAGAAAGCCTAATGAGTATGCAAAACATGCATAGAATTGGAAGTCTCGACAGTGTCAGAGCTTGAATATGTGATAATTCTCCAGAGGGACATGGGTAGTGCTTAAAAAGCTTACTGGAACTAGGAAAAGTGAGAAAGGAGCCGAGAAGGCTCAAGAAGGCAACAAGGACAGCAAGGGATAATGTTATCATAGTAAACACATGTCTTGACTTCCCAGGGCACAATATAGGGCAGTAAGTGGTATTGAGAACACACAGGCCACTGATTCAAATCAAGTACAGAAGTTGCCAAAACATCAGCATACTAGCAACACAATGGGGTTTATTTACTAAAGGCAAATCCACTGTGCAAAACAAGTGCACTTGGAAGTGCAGTCGCTACAGATCTGAGGGGGACATGCAAAGAAAATAAAAAACAGCATTTTTGCCTGCACATTATTGGATTATAGAAAGAAGCAGAGCTTCCCCTCATTTCACATCTTCCCCTCAGATCTACATTGACTGCAATTCCAAGTGCAATTGTAGTGCACAGTGGATTTGCCTAAATCAACCCAAATGTTTTTTAACAAGTATATATATCATAACATTACACTAATACCTGGACCAAAATTGGAAAGTCCAAAGAGATGACTGTGCACTCAGTATGCATTTTGAGACTTAATTTTTAATTTTAACTGGATTAAACATTTATGTAATTAAAAATATAAACAGCAAATAATGAAAGAAAGTGCAAATTAACACAACAGTAAATGAACGTAATACATATATACAGTATATAGCTGATCATATGTAAGTGAAATGCTGCCTGGTATACTGTAAAAGAGCAACTTAATTTATTCACTACTAAAAGGAAACCTATTCTGACTGACCGGGATTGATGTTAAATTGTGACTGATAGCATGTGCTGTGTTATTCAAGTGTTCCTTCAGAATTGACAGCTGATGTCTGTAACTCCTCAGGCCATGTTTCCTTTTGTGTGGATACTTGTGAGTTGACAATCATGTCTGCAGCGTGTACTATGTATAGAACTGATATGCACCCTGGAAATTTATTTTAAGGTTAAAGTTCACTTTTGTTGAAAACAAAAAGATGCTTCTTTTGTTCTGAAGAATTTTCTACTTTTCTTAACATGTACTGATTTACGAACAGGAGGGTCTTCCTTCAACATAAACATCTGCACAACCTCAGTGTTGTGAGCTACAACATTTGCATTTCTTTCAGGTCTGTCTCCAGGAACCATAAAAAACCTTCCTGCCTGTGGGGCTGTGCCCACACTACAAGGGTTAACTACCCGTTTAGTCTAGGGAACGGTAGAAGCAATTTTACCAACCTGAGCATCTGCTTTCACAGCAACCAGTGTAGACAGTCCCTCTGCATCCTCACATCGATTGCAGGACTGTGGACCCAGGATTGGTCTTATTGATGTCAGAGGACCTTAGACCACCAAAGCAAGGGGAGAAGAGGCTGTAGGTACCAATAGAACAAAGAAGCCTGCAGGAGTAGAGGATTGGGCAATAAATCAGTTTTTTTGAATCCCTTAAACAGAAAAGAACAATTACATTATGTTTAGGCCTCCTGGACTTTAGCTTTAGGAATGAAACTTCTAAAGTGTCTCACTAAGAACCCTTTCACACTGAAGGCACTTTTCAAGCATTTTAGAGCTAAAAATAGTGAATGTAAAGTGCCTGAAAATTGCCTCTCATGCCTCCCCAGTGTGAAAGCCAGAGTGCTATCACACTGGGGCGGTGCGCTTGCAGGACAGGAAAAAAGTCCTGCAAGCAGCATCTTTGGGGGGTTTTGTTGAGCTGCTTCGGCAGCGCTGCAACACAGGCACTTTTAACTCTTTGTTCAGCCGCTAGCGGGGGTTAAAAGCACCCTGGTAGGGGCCGAAAAGCGCAGTTAAAACAATGGTAAAGCGCCCGTAAAACTAGCAGTGCAGGGGGTCTAATGCAGCTCCTGTTGCAGGAAATGCCTGCACCTTGTAACTCAGTGTAGACTTCCAGATAATTAGTAAGCCTGTCATGCAAGCAGGAAATGAGATCTTGGAGGGAGTTCCGTACACACAGAATGTACACAATGGGGTTGATTTCCTAAAGGCAAACAGGCTGTTTACTTTGAAAGGAACGTTGCACTTTGCAAGGGGCAGTGCCTCAGAGCTTAGTGAATGTGATGAAGTTTCATCTTGTAAAGAGTACCCAATCACAAGCAAGGAAAATAAAACAACAATCTATTTCCCCACACATGATTGGTTAATGGAAGTAAGCAAAGCTTCACCTTATTCACTGAGCTCTGAGGAAATTTCCCTAGTAAAGTGCTGCTTCCCTTACAAAATGAACTATTTCCTTTTAGTAAATCAACCCCAGTGCCTCTGGGTTAGCATATTGCAAGAAATTTGTCTTTCTTTTACTTTTAATAATAATAAAAAAAAATCACAGTATCTGTTTGAAAGGGACAATATTGCATTAAATTACAAAATGGCATTGAAAAATTTCTTTAGCTGTAAAATGTGAGAATTTTATAAATGCATATCAATACTACTTACTAACTATGTTCTTGATTCTAAATGAATGCCGCTTTAAAAATGCATTCACATCAAGGTCCAAAGGTTTTTTTTTTCAGTCTACGGAAACTAGTAGTCATAGTGATGGGCTGAACCTCCCGGCCCCTGATTTGGTTCGCACCAGAACTCCCAAACAGAGAAAAAGTTCAGACGCGAGCCAAGAACTCTAATAAAGTCTATGGGACCCAAACATGAAAAATCAAAAGAGCCTATTTTGAAGGCTTATATGCAAGTTATTGGCCCTAAAAAGGGTATGGGGGCCCAGGTACTGCCCTGGGGGACATATATTAATGCATTTTTCTATATTGTTTTTAATGAGCAGTGGTTTTAATGATGCTTAAAATGAAACAATAAAAATTAAAAATGTATTTAAATATATTGCCTGCGGGGTCCCCTTAGTCTGCCTGTAAAGTGGCACATCTGTACTTTGTATAGAATCTGAATTAAATTGACTAGTGGTTGCAAGGTATTGCCGGCAAGACAACAAAAAAATATAAAAAGCGCCCAATTTAAAAAAAAAAAAAAACCTGTGTGCTGTCCCCCCTCCCAAAAAAAAAAAAAAATCCATAACAGACCCTTATCTGAGCATGCAGCTGCAGCATAATTAAAAAAAAATGTTTTTTGCATTGATATTATCAACTCTGCCCCTTCCACCCCAAAACAGGTGGCTCTGCCCACCAAGCCAAAGCACCGACCGGTGCATGCTGGGTTGGTGACGTTACCAGGTAGCCCCACCTCTTGCCTATTCAGGAACTATCAATCGGCAGAGCAGGCAGTCAGCATTAGCCTTCATCGTGGGCAGAGCTTTTTTTTTTAATATAGATTTTATTGAGAAGAATTACATTACAGGATGTGGCAAAAGAGATGAAGTACATTTTTTCAGGAAATAGTAGACATAAATCAAAAACCATGTAGCCTAGGTATTGTGTGCATAGGTGGATTACATAACAATGTCAATAATGAACAACAACATATGAGTAAAGACACTCATGCAGCAATAACGGCATGGATCATCTGTGGGGGGATCCCTAGAAACAAGAAAAACAAGGTGGAACTATGGAAGAAAAGAGGGGGAGGCAGGGATGGGATTTGGGGGGTTTGCACCACTTATGTTGCATAATGACCTTAGGATGGTGAAAAAGAAACAGAGAAGGGTACTCTTAGAGGGGCGTTTCAATGGTTGAGATACCTGTAAGGTGGGGGTAGGATGGACCCATTGTTGTGGTGTGGAGGATTCCGAGAACCCTCCAGGCAAGTGTTAATTGACGGAGGTGTCCACTGACCCCGGAGTCAGATGGTGAGCCCCATAGTATGAGAAAGAGGTTTTAAAGTTATCAAGTTCCTCTGGAAATAATGTAGTTTCCATGAAAGCTTGCCATCTGGAGTATAGACGATTTCTGGAGTTTTCATGTTTAAAGTCGGTGTTGAGTTTGTCTTTATATAGTAGGTGCAGAAGTTTCCTTTTGATCTGTGAGATCTTTGGCTGGCAGGGGGAAGTCTAATTCTTTAGAATGTATCTTCTGGCGACTAGAACGCATATCAGGATCCAGTTCTTGTGTGGGGTGTGGACGTTGGAGGACCATGTTAGTAGTTGTTTCTCCCAATATCCAAACATAAGAAGTAGTGGGTCTTTTGGTAGCTTCAGCAAGGTTATACCATAAATGAATGAAAGTAATAAGGAGAGCCGTCAAAACTGTAATCCTTGAAGTGTCGTTTATTGGTACATCAGAGTGACAATAAAACAATAAAGCTAGCTTTATTGTTTTATTGTCACTCTGATGTACCAATAAACGACACTTCAAGGATTACAGTTTTGACGGCTCTCCTTATTACTGTTGCATTGGAGTGTGTTGGGACACATCGAGTCTCGGCACCTGTGAGTGGACCTGGTGTATGGATTGAGTTGTCCCTGCAGAGAGCGCTGTTACCTTTCTTCCTTTCCATAAATGAATGATAGGACTTGTTCCCAGAAGGTAGGGATATACGTGCATGACCAGAAACGTTGGGTTAGTGAAGGTTTGGGTTGTTGGCGTAGAGGGCAGGTGGCTGATCCTGGGTTGTTTTTATCATGGAGAAAAGGGATATAGGCACGGTGCATGACCAGAAATGGTGGTTTAGTGAAGGTTTGGGTCATTGGTGTAGAGGGCAGGTGGCTGATCCTGGGTTGTTTTTATCATGGAGAAAAGGGATATAGGCACGGTGGAGGATTTTTAGTTGGGTTTCTCTTCAAGATTCATTGGGAATCAATTGTAGGGTTTTGTTATAACCTTGTAGAATTTTGTCCACTATGTCAGTATCGTGAAAGTCTCTGCCCCAGTTTGCTGCCGATGAAGACGCTAGTTTTTTTGCAGGAAAGGTTTATATATTTCGGAGATTGTATAGGAGCCTTTTTGGATCATTTGATCTGTAATAGAGGCTTTGAATCTTTTGCGCTCTTCTCTGCAAGGGCTGTGGATGAAACTGACACATTGTCCAAGAAGGCAATAGAAGGCATGAGATTGGGGAAGGGAGAAGGCTTCAGCAATGACTATGAAGGCTTTGGGTCACCCTGTTTCCTTGTTGCAAAGTGATGTGAAGTTTGTGAGTCCTTTTTTTTTTCCAAATGAGGAATGGTTTGTGCTCCATCCCTGGTGGGAAGTTTGGGTTGTCCTGGATTGGGAGATGCCTGGATAGGAAAGGTGAGAGCTTCAGGCTCTTTCTTGCTTCCCTCCAGGCTATAGTGGTGTCTCGTAGAAGGAGATTATGTTGTAAAGTTGAGGGGATAGATTTCCACTTATAGTGAAGCAGGGCAGCCAATGAATAAGGATGGGCCTTTGTTGTTTCAATGAGGTAGTTAGAGTAACAGGAGGATTGTGATATACAATCCAGGCCTATTCGGAGAAGGCATGCTATGTTGTAAGTTCTGACATTTGGGAGACTTATACTACCTTCGTGTCTGGGAAGTTATAGTTTCATAAGTGCAATGTGTGGTCGTTTGTTTTGCCAGATAAATTTAGAGATGGCTTTATTTCATAATTTAATATCTTTATGTTTCAGAAGTAGCGGTATAGTTTGAAGTGGGTATAGTAGGCATGCAAAACTGACCATTTTTACAAGGTGGCATCTTCCCAGGAGCGAGAGAGGCAGATCCATCCAGTTACCCAATTCTTGGGATATCTTAGCATTCAGAGGGGGGTAGTTGAGATGATATATTGAAGATGGTAGCTTCCCTATTTTTATGCCCAGGTAGGTTATGTGCGATTTGGCAACCGTGAAGGGTGGGTGGGAGGTCCAGGGAGGGTTTAAGAGTGTGCCAATGGGGAGAATTTCACTTTTACATTTGTATAGCACTGATTGCTGTATAAATGACAATGGTCCCAAAAATGTGTCAAAAAATTACTAGTAAAAAAAAAAAAATGCCATAAAACTATCCCCTATTTTTTAAACACTATAACTTTTGCGCAAACCAATCAATAAATGCTTATTGCGATTTTTTTTCTCCAAAAATATGTAGAAGAATACATATCGGCCTAAACTGAGGAAAAAAAATGTTTTTTTAACCACTTCCCGCCCGGCCCATAGCAGATGACAGCCAGGTGGTGGTTCAGTTATCCTGACTGGGCGTCATATGACGTCCAGCAGGATAACATGCCGCCGCGGGCCTGCGGGGGCATGAATCACGGCTATCGGTGGAACAGTGTGTCAGTCTCCGGCGGAGGCTCTTTACCACGTGATCAGCCATGTCCAATCACAGCTGATCACGATGTCAATAGGAAGAGCCGTTGATCGGCTTTTGCTCACTCGCATCTGACAGACGCGATTAGAGGAGAGCCGGTCAGCGGCTCTCCTGACAGAAGGGGTCTGCGCTGATTGTTTATCAGCGCAGCCCCCCCTCAGATGACCACACTGGACCACCAGGGATTGCCACTAGGACCACCAGGGAAGGGGGCAACGTGGATGGCCAGGTATGTACCCCATGGCCATCCACATGTGCCCAGTCAGTGCCCAATCTGTGCCAATCAGTGCCCACAAATGGGCACTGATTTGCACCATTATATTGCAGTGATGCCCAGCAATGCCACCCTTAGGGGCATCAGTGCCACCAATCAGTGTCATCAGTGCCACCTATCAGTGTCCATCGGTGCCACCTGTCAGTGCCCATCCTTGCCCATCAGTGCCCACCTACCCGTGCCCATCAGTGCCCATCCATGCCACTTATCAGTGCCACCCATAAGTACCCATCAGTGCCACCCATAAGTACCCATCAATACCACCAATGAGTACCCATCAGTGCCACCTATGAGTGCCCATCAGTGCCACCTATGAGTGCCCATCAGTGCCGCATACCAGTGCCACCTATCAGTGCCCATCAGTGACACCTATCAGTGCCCATCAGTGCCGCCTATCAGTGCCCATCATCAGTGCCCATCAGTGCCACCTCATCAGTGCCACCTCATTGTTGCCACCCCATCGCTGCCCATCAGTGCCACCATATCAGTGCCCGTCAGTGCAGCCATATCAGTGCCCGTCATTGAAGAAGAAAACATACTTATTTACAAAAAATTTTAACAGAAACAAAGAAAAACTTGTTTTTTTTCTAAATTTTCGGTCTTTTTTTATATGTTGCGTAAAAAATAAAAACCGCAGAGGTGATCAAATACCACCAAAAGAAAGCTCTATTTGTGGGAACAAAATGATTAAAAATGTGTTTTTGTACAGTGTTGTATGACCGCGCAATTGTCATTCAAATTGCGACAGCGCTGAAAGCTGAAAATTGGCTTGGGCGGGAAGGTGTCTAAGTGCCTGGTATTGAAGTGGTTAAATATTTTTTGGGGATATTTATTTTAGCAAAAAGTAAAAAATAATGCGTTTTTTTCAAAATTGTTGCTAGTTTTTTGTTTAACGCGCACAAAATAAAAACCTCAGAGGCGATCAAATACCACCAAAAGAAAGCTCTATTTGTGGGGAAAAAAGGTCGTCAATTTTGTTTGGGAGCCACGTCACATGACCGCACAGTTGTCAGTTAAAGCGACACAGTGATGAATAGCAAAAAGTGCTCTGGTCAGGAAGGGGGTAAATTCTTCCGGGGCTGAAGCGGTTAAAATCATTGCTCCCGAAAAAACGTCTGTTTTTAAAATTTTTTTGCATTGATACATGTCCCCTGGGGCAGGACCCAGGTCCCCAAACACTTTTTAAGACAATAACTTGCATACAAGCCTTTAAAATTAGCACTTTTCATTTTTCATGTTCGTGTCCCATAGACTTTAACGGTGTTCGCGTGTTCAAACAAATTTTTTGCCTGTTTGCATGTTCTGCTGCGAACCAAACTGGGCGGTGTTCGGCTCATCCCTAGTTCAGATCCTTGAGATCTAGAATGGGTCTGACATCTGCATTTGGTTTTGGCACTGTGAAGAGGTTTGAATAAATCCCCAACCCCTGCTCTTCCATGGGGACTTCCATGTTCACTCTTTGAAACAAGAGGCAGTCTAATGCTTGAAAGAGAGACTTCTTTTTCTCTGGATCTTTGGGGGCGTTTGATCTCAGAAAACGAGGAGATGGGAACTCCCGGAACTCTAGTTTGTAACCTAGAGCTACTGTGGAGACCACCCATCTGTCTAGAAACTCTTCCTGCCAGATCCTTGAGAACTCCAGAAGTCTTCCCCCCACCCGCGCGAGCGGGGGCTCCCCTTCATAAAGCATTCTGTTTTGAAGGTTTCCTTCCCCAGGACTTCTTCTGTCCCTGGGGTTGACCCTGAGGTTTACCTCTTGAACCTGATGGCGGAGTTCGTGACTGCCTAGAGGCCGATGCCCCTGACCCTGGAGAAGGACCCTGTTTAAATGAAGGACGTTTATTCCTTTTCTTAATTCGCAAAAGGGTAATTTTTCCACTTGAAATTTTCTGAATATATTTATCCAAATCATCTCCAAACAGAAGTTCACCGTGAAAAGGAAACCCAGCCAGGAGTTTTTTGCATGGTGCTTCAGCTGACCAATTTTTCAACCACAAGATCCTACGCATATGCACAAGTACAAGCGTAAGGCGTGAAGCCTGAAGAATATAATCTCTAATAGCGTCAATAGCAAAACATAATGCCCCTGGACAGGAAAAGCATGCATGGCTTGGGGAGGCTTTAGGGAACCCAAAGCAGAAGTGGGCCTTTCAGCTGACTCTTTTGAGGGTTGCTTAAATGTGGAGCGAACCATTTCTGTAATTGATTGTACCAGCATTTTTTCAGTTTGTGAAGCTGAAAAAGGTTCCTCCACAATTGATTCCTTGGAGGAGGAGTCAGCCTCCCTATGGTCCCTTGAGGGGGCCTCATCTTCCCCCACCCATTGATCCTCTGTTTGAGGGACCTGGGCGGTAGAAGGAGACCTATCGTGTTTTCTTCCATGCTGGGAAGATGCAATTAGAGCAGTCAGTCTTTCCTCCAACCCATCAAGTCCATCAAGTCCAACCTATGTGTGTGATTATATGTCAGTATTACCTTGTATATCCCTGTATGTTGTGGTCGTTCAGGTGCTTATCTAATGCCGCGTACACACGGTCGGACTTTTCGTCTACAAAAGTCAGACAGCCTGTCCGACAGACTTCCGGCAGACTTTCGGCGGACTTTCGACGGACTTGCGGCGGACTTTCTAACGAACAGACTTGCCTACACACGATCACACAAAAGTCCATCGAATTCTTACGTGATGATCTACACCGGACTAAAATAAGGAAGTTCATAGCCAGTAGCCAATAGGTGCCCTAGCGTGGCTTTTTGTCCGTCGGACTAGCACACAGACGAGCGGATTTCGGGGTCCGTCGTAGTTACGAAGTAAAGATTTGAAGCATGTTTCAAATCTAAAGTACGTCGGATTTGAGGCTAAAAAAGTATGTTGAAAGTCCGGAGAAGCCCACACACGATCGGATTACCAGCCAGCTTTAGTCCGTCAGCGTCCGTTGGACTTTTGTAGACGAAAAGTCCGACCGTGTGTACGCGGCATAATAGTTTCTTGAAACTATCGATGCTCTCCGCTGCCTGTGGAAGGGAATTTCACATCCTTGCTGCTCTTACAGTAAAGAACCCTCTACGTAGTTTAAGGTTAAACCTCTTTTGTTCTAATTTTAATGAGTGGCCACGAGTCTTGTTCAACTCTCTTCTGCGAAAAAGTTTTATCCCGATTGTGGGGTCACCAGTATGGTATTTGTATATTGAAATCATATCCCCTCTGAAGCGTCTCTTCTCCAGAGCGAATAAGTTCAGTGCTCGCAACCTTTCCTTTCCTCATAACTAATATCCTAAATAATATCCTATACTAAGAGAAGAGCGGGAGCCTCCCCCCATGCCATGGGTGCGGAGCGGCCCGAGGAGAAGAAGATAGAAGACGCCGCGGAGGAGATGCTGGACGAGAACGCCAGAGGAAGAACCAGAAGAACCAGAAGAAGAAGAAGATGAAGGAAGATAGAAGAAAGAAGAAAGAAGAAGCATTTAAATAAAGGAATTGTCAAAAACTGTCTCTTGTCATTTTTAACATTTTTGACAGTTTTTTAGTGAAATGGTAGGGGTACAAGTACCCCCTTATTTCACACAGGGGGGGTGGGATCTCGGGGTCCCCTTGTTAAAGGGGGCTTCCAGATTCCGATAAGTCCCCCACCCGCAGACCCCCACAACCACCGGCCAGGGTTGTGGGGATGAGGCCCTTGTCCTCATCAACATGGGGACAAGGTGTTTTGGGGGGCTACCCCAAAGCACCCTACCAATGTTAAGGGGATATGGCCTGGAACGGTTCAGGAGGGGGGGCTCTCTCGTCCCCCCCTCTTTTCCTGCAGCCTGCCAGGTTGCGTGCTCGGATAAGGGTCTGGTATGGATTTTTGGGGAGACCCTACGCCGTTTCCGTTTTTTTTTATTTTATTTTAGAGCGGGGTTCCCCTTCAGGTCTGGTATAGATTTTGAGGGGGACCCCACGCCATTTTTTTTAAATTTTGGCCGGGGTTCCCCTTAATATCCATACCAGACCTGAAGGGCCTGGTATGGAATTTAGGGGACCCCCCACGTCATTTTTTTTTTAAATTTTGGTTCGGGGTTCCCCTGTGGGAAATTCCTATGCCGTTTTTATCAATTAACTTTTATGTGTATTGTCGGACTGGCAATTCATTAATAGCCGCAAAAAAGTTTAAATGACTTTTTTTCCTTTGAAATGTAATTTTGCTGTCAGACTGTTCTAAACACGGGAAACATGCGCCCCTTTACAGGCATACTATAGACACCCCCCATGTGGCCTGGTACGGTTCAGGAGGGGGGACGCTCTCTCGTCCCCCCCTCTTTTCCTGTGGCCTGCCAGGTTGCGTGCTCGGATAAGGGTCTGGTATGGATTTTTGGGGGGACCCCACGCCTTTTTTTTTTTTGGCATGGGGTTCCCCTTAAAATCCATACCAGACCTGAAGGGTCTGGTATGGAATTTAGGGGGACCCCCACGTCATTTTTTTTAAATTTTGGTTCGGGGTTCCCCTGTGGGGAAATCCCATGCTGTTTTTATCAATGAACTACTATGTGTATTGTCGGACCGGCAATGCAAAAGCCGCGAGTAGTTTTAAATGGCTTTTTTCCTTTGAAATGTCATTTTGCTGTCAGACTGTTCTAAACACGGGAAACATGCGCCCCTTTACAGGCATACTATAGACACCCCCCAGCTACGAAATTTAAAAAGATATTACAATTTTATGCCCTGTACACACGGTCGGATTTTCCGACGGAAAATGTGTGATAGGACCTTGTTGTCGGAAATTCCGACCGTGTGTAGGCTCCATCACACATTTTCCATCGGATTTTCCGACACACAAAGTTTGAGAGCAGGCTATAAAATTTTCCGACAACAAAATTCGTTGTCGGAAATTCCGATCGTGTGTACACAAATCCGACGGACAAAGTGCCACGCATGCTCAGAATAAATAAAGAGATGAAAGCTATTGGCCACTGCCCCGTTTATAGTCCTGACGTACGTGTTTTACGTCACCGCGTTTAGAACGATCGGATTTTCCAACAACTTTGTGTGACCGTGTGTATGCAAAACAAGTTTGAGCCAACATCCATCGGAAAAAATCCTAGGATTTTGTTGTCGGAATGTCCGAACAAAGTCCGACCGTGTGTACGGGGCATTATTGTTTGACTTTAAGCATTATTAAAATCACTGCTCCTGAAAAAACGGCCAATTTTAAAACTTTTTTTTTGCATTTTTCCATGTCCCCTGGGGCAGGACCCAGGTCCCCAAACACTTTTTATGACAATAACTTGCATATAAGCCTTTAAAATTAGCACTTTTGATTTCTCCCATAGACTTTTAAAGGGTGTTCCGCAGCATTCGAATTTGCCGCGAACACCCCAAGTTGTTCGCTGTTCGGCGAACTTGCGAACAGCCAATGTTCGAGCCGAACATGTGTTCGACTCGAACTCAAAGCTCATCCCTACTGATGATGATCCCTCAACCTTGTATTTTTTGAAGGCCTTCTCCTTTGCTTTTATATGCATTTTTACATTGGAGTTAAGCCATCCAGGACTTTTGTTCGCTCTTTTAAATTTATTACCCAATGGGATGCATTGGCTAGTGCCCTTATTTAATATGCTCTTAAAGCAAACCCATCTCTCCTCCGTGTTCTTTGCTCCTAAGATTTTATCCCAATTTATGTCTTCTAGCAAGGCTCGTAGTTTAAGGAAGTTGGCTCTTTTGAAATTCAGTGTCTTTGTATTCCCCTTATGTTTCCTATTTGTGTGATTTATACTGAAGCCAATTGACCTGTGATCGCTGTTACCTAAATTGCCCCATATTTCCACATCCGTGATCGGGTCTGTATTGTTGGTAATCAGTAGATCCAGTACCGTTTTATTTCTAGTTGGTGCGTCTACCATCTGACCCATAAAATTGTCCTGCAAGACATTTAGGAACTGGCGAGCCTTAGATGAATGCGCGGTTCCCTCCACCCAATCTATGTCTGGATAGTTAAAATCCCCCATTATGATAACACTTCCCATCCTTGCTGCTAATCCAAATTGTGATAGGATATCTGTCTCCCCTTCCTCCCTCAGGTTAGGGGGCCTATAGCATACTCCCAGTATTATTTTCCCCTTTAGCTTCATCCCTTTGGAGCTCTACCCATAAGGATTCCACCTCCTCCCTAGCTCCCTTAGTGATGTCATCTCTCACATTCACTTGTACATTATTCTTGATATATAGGCATACCCCTCCCCCTTTTTAGATTCTCTATCCTTGCGATAAAGGGTATACCCTTGAATATTTGCCAGCCAATCATGAGAGCTGTTGAACCAGGTCTCTGAAATTCCCACAAAATCCAAATCCTCCTCATACAACAGTATCTCTAGTTCACCCATCTCTGATCGGCCAGGCTCCAGGTTTTGGTGAACATGCCATGTAGTTTAGACCGGTCGCATATTATCCTCTTATTGGGTGTTCCGAGATTGCAACTAGGACTTGCTACTATACTTACCTTGGGTTTATGTGCTTTGGTCAACCTACCACTAATGCCCCAATACTACCCTCTGGAATATGTTCCACGCTGACTATCTCTACCTCTGGACCCTCCCCCCCATTGCCTAGTTTAAAACCCCTCTAACCTTTTGGTCATCTTCATTCCCAGCTGATTTGCCCCCTCCTCATTTAGGTGCAGTCCATCCCTTCTATAATACCGGTTATGGAAGTCGGCCCAGTCCTCCAGGAACCCAAACCCCTCCTTACTACACCAGCTACTACACCAGCTCTTCAGCCACTAATCTCCCTAATCTCCCTCTGCCTTTCTGGTGTGGCCCGATGTACCAGTAGTATTCCTGAGAATACTACCTTGGAAGTCCTTTTCCTCAATTTAGTTCCTAAGTCCCTAAAATCATTCTTTAGGACACTCCATCTGCCTCTGACTTTGTCATTGGTGCCAACGTGCACCATGACAGCTGGGTCTTCCCCAGCCCCTCCCAGTAATCTGTCCACCAGCTCTGTGATGTGCCGAATCCGAGCGCCCGGTAGACAACATACTATTTGGCGCTTCAGGTCTTTGTTACAGATTGGCCTCTCTGTCCTTCTAAGAATTGAGTCCCCTACCACCAGAATCTGTATTTCCTTTCCCTTTGCTTCCCCCCCACTCTCATTAGAGGAGTTCTTCCCCCGGCAGCTAGGAGAGTCCCTCAGCTCCAGCAGTGCTGGTCCCTGACTGGTTTCACCAATGTCACTCAATGGAGTGTACTTATTGGGATGCTCCAGCCCTGGATCGGCCTCCCTGGCACTTCCCCCTCTACCCTTCCTGACTGTCACCCATCTACTCTTTGCTAGTGCCTGCACCTCTTTGTCTCCACTCGCCTGTGTGCTGGCCCCAGCCGGCACCAGCCGTGTACGTTCCTGGCTCTCCTTTAGTATGGAGGGACTTCTCAGTGCTGACAGTTGCTTCCCCAGATTCAGAACCTGGGCTTCCAGGGAAACAATGCGCTTACATTTTGCACAGCAGTATTCACCCTTGATCGGATGATCAAGGAACGCATACATGCCGCAAGATGTACAATGAGTCGCCTCTCCACACCCGCCGGGCATCGTACCTATTAATTATAATGAGGATTGGGGATTATACAGTGTCCAAATTTCAGCTAGCTTCCTGACACTAATACTTAACAAGACAATACACAGGTACTCAACAAGACAATGCACAGGTACTCAACAAGACAATACACAGGTACTCAACAAGACAATACACAGGTACTCAACAAGACAATACACAGGTACCCCTAGACCTACGTGCACTCGTAGACCTACGTGCACTTGCAAAACACTCACAGACCTACGTGCACTGGCAGACCTACGTGCACTCGCAGAACTACGTGCACTCGCAGACCGCTCTCAGACCTACGTACACTCGCAGATCACTCGCAGACCTACATGCACTCGCAGGCCACTCGCAGACCTATGTGCACTCGCAGAGCTACATGCACTCGCAGACCACTCGCAGACCTACGTGCACTCGCAGACCACTCGCAGAACTACGTGCACTCACAGAACTACGTGCACTGGCAGACCACTCGCAGACCTACGTGCACTCGCAGAATTACGTCCACTCGCAGAACTATGTGCACTTGCAGACCACACGCAGAACTATGTGCACTCGCAGACCACTCGCAGACCTGCGTGCACCCGCAGACCTACGTGCACTCGCAGACCTAAATGCACTCACGGAACTATGTGCACTGGCAGAACTACGTGCACTCGCAGACCATTCACAGACCTACGTGCACTCACAGAACTACGTGCACTCGCAATACAAAGTACACAATACACAAGTACTAACTATCCACACACTTCTCAGACAACACTCAGGTACTCATACTACACAGGTACTATGACCCCTGTTATAATCTCCTGTTCTCAACTCTGGTTTTTAACTCACCACTTGGACCAGTTCCACTAACTCTGGTTTTTAACTCACCACTTAGACCAGTTCCACTAATGGGGCGTACACACGGTCGGACTTTTTGTCTACAAAAGTCCGACAGCCTGTCTGACAGACTTTCGGCGGACTTTTGGCGGACTTGCGGCGGACTTGCGGCAGACTTTCTAACGAACGGACTTGCCTACACACGATCACACAAAAGTTTGACAGCCTAGTACGCGGTGACGTACACCAAGTCCGACGAGACTATAAAACGGAAGTTCAATAGCCCGTACGACACCCTTTGGGCTCCTTCTGCTAATCTCGTGTTTATCTCGTGTTAGTAGAAGTTTGGTGGGAGACGATTCGCGCTTGTGAGACTCGTATTTTTCAGTTCGTTTTAACTTTTGTTCAGTCTGTGCTTGTGAGGTTTGTATCTGCTTTTCAGTGCGTTTGGTCAGTTGGCATTGAGAAATCTTTGTTTTATTGTCCGCTCGTTCCTGATTTTCAGGTCGCTCTTCACAGGCCTTGCTGTTCTTCCGTGCGTTCTGTTAAGTGCGTTCTGACCAGCCGACCGTTTTGAAGCCATGTTACCTGTACGTACTCGTCGTCGAGCTCGTGCATTGTATGTGCTTGGTGCTGTAGTTCATTCTTCAGCCCAAGACCAGTCCATGAACAGGGCGAGGAGGAGTTAATGGACCAAGAATTGGTTGCTTCAGCGTGACCAGTTCTGTCACATGCCATTGCTCCGTGAGATCCGTGAGAATAATCCTGAGGATTTCAGGAACTTTCTCCGGATGACGGACCCCGTTTTTGACCGTTTGTTGGCTTTGCTGACCCCCTATATCAGCAGGCAGGATACCTGCATGAGGCAAGCCATCACTCCGGAGCAGAGGCTAGTTGCCACTTTGCGGTACTTGGCGACAGGGAGAAGCCTGCAGGACCTCAAGTTCTCGACAGGCATCTCCCCCCAGGCTCTGGGGATCATTATCCCAGAGACCTGTTCTGCCATCATCCAGGTCCTGCAGAAGGACTATATTAAGGTAATAATTTTTTCTTTTATTAGCATCACATGTTCTTTTCTTTAATCTTTGATAATGTAATGTATTTCTTAACTCAAACACTACTTACCATCATTGCAATATAGTGTGAATGTCCCCTTTTTCTCCTCACACATGCTGGAATTTTTTTCTGTTCTTTTTTGTCATACATGTATATTTGCCTTCACTAACCTCCCCAGCATACAATGATGGGCACATATCCACCTAGTCTACTCAGTTTGAATGTATTTAGTCAGCTGCATTGTATTTTGTTTCCCCTAAACTGCATTCAAATATTGTGCATGTCATAAACTAGATTTCCAACCCCCCTAAACTCAATCCAAATAGTGTGCATGTAATTAGCTTGATTTCCAACCCCCCCACCTAAACTCAATCCAAATAGTGTGCATGTAATTAACTTGATGTCCAAACCCCTCCCCCCACCTAAACTCAATCCAAATAGTGTGCATGTAATTAACTTGATGTCCAAACCCCTCCCCCCACCTAAACTCAATCAAAATAGTGTGCATGTAATTAACTTGATTTCCACCCCCCCCTAATAATTTGCTATAATGTTCTGTGGTGTTGATTTTTCCAAAGCAAATATATGTTGCACTTTGCAAAATGCATTTGCACTCTGCAAGTGCATTTGCTCCAGTGCTTTAGTAAATTAGCAGAAGCTCTGCTAATTTCCATCATCCAATCATGTGCAAGCCACAAAGTGTTTGGATGAATTGCCCTTGCATGTGATTGGGTACTCCTTGCAACATGAAAGCCTTTTTACCTTACCTCATTTACTAAGCTGTGGAGCAACTGCACTTGCAGAGTGCGACAACTGCACAGTCTTGTAGCCTTTAGTCAATAAAACCCTGCGTGTCGGGGGCGTGGCCTGGACGGGAACCGAGATGGCTGCTTAAACAGGAGGCTCCCGCACTCGGAAGACGACAAACGCCTTATTTGGGGCTATAAAATCACTTACCCATGATGGGAAAGTCCAACAGAAGCACCTCGACACCCCGTACACAAAAAGATCCAGGCACGCAGATCAGCGGTAACATTCCAGAGATATTCCGGACCAGACAAGCGGCGCAACTCGAGGCTTCACAGGCCGCGCAGGCCTCACACACCCTGCAGGCCTCATCCCCGGACTCAATTAGGAGCAGCACGGACCCGATTATGGACGAAGACGGCCCCGGAGTTCCTCTCCCAAGCCTACTTGACCTGCAAAGAGACCTCCAAAGAGTCGCCCTAGACATCAAACATACCATGATGTCGGCGATTTCAGATCTCAAAGCGGACATTCACTCCATGAATGATCGAATCGCAGTGGTGGAGGAAAACGCTCGTACACAAGCCACCGCTATCAGGCAAGTACAGAAAACGTATGATTCACATTTGCCACACTTATTTGAGCTCCATAGACAAGTGGAGGACCTGGACAATAGGGGACCCAGGCATAACGTGAGGGTGAGGGGGGTTCCGGAGGGAGTCGACCAGGCCGCACTACAACACACAGTCTGTTCCTTCTTTAATGACTTATTGGGCCGACCAGCAGACTCCCCCATAGAAATGGAACGCATACACCGTGCATTAAGACCCCCTCCCCGCGATAATGAACCACCCAGGGACATTGTCTGTTGTATTGTTAACTTCCCCTTGAAATAGGAGATTCTTAAAAAAGCAAGAGACAGAGGCCGCATATTACTCAATGGTACTGAAGTGAAATTGTTTCAGGACTTATCTCAAATCGCTCTACAGAACAGACGCACCCTGCGCCCCCTGCTGGAAGTTCTTCGTACGCACAACATCCAATATAGATGGAAGTTTCCGTTCTGCCTGTCGGCATCCACTAGGGGTCGCACAGCCTTTCTTAGAACCCCGGAAGATCTACCCACCTTCTGCGAACAAATGGACATTCCTCAGATGGATATACTTGAGTGGTACGCTTTCTACTTCCCTACGGATCCATGGAAGCCAGTCTCATACAACTCATCACCCAAGGCCCAAAGACAACGCTCCAGACGCCGCAGACTGGACCCCACATCACCTGGAGATCGCCAATCCCGCCGAGACCTCCCAGCCCACAGTCCAGGCCTGGCAGACACTCCTCGTCGGAACTACTAGAGGACATCACCCTCCTTTATACTGACCATACTGTTTTTACACAGTGAATCTAACTTTTCCTCCCTTCTAGCATATTACCTATCCCCCTCCCCCGGTTCTCTTTTGGTTTTCTTTCTCCCTATGTTTTTCTCCCCCTTTTCGTTTAGCCGAAGGAGCAACACCAGTCTTCTCAAGGACTAGCATTGGAAACTCTTCGCCTAGTTAAGAGACGCATATACATAACCCTGGCAGAAGTACCATTACCTCATCTGGACTTGTGAGTAGCGCTTTGGCCGGATGTGGCCGATCTGTTATCCTTTTCACTCACACCCCTAACACCAATGCCAGGTTTACGTTTACACTTACCTTGGTTGTAACATTAGCTATCCAAACGGGCCGTTCTCTCTTGCCCAAAGTAAAGGGCTTTATTTCTATTCTTAGTTATGTTACGCTTGTTTTGCTTGTTTTAAATGGTTAAAACTGTTCTTGAAGGACAAAATGGTGGGAACCTGGATCCTTCAACTCTAATGCCGCGTACACACGGTCGTACTTTTCGTCTACAAAAGTCGGACAGCCTGTCGGACAGACTTCCGGCAGACTTTCGGTGGACTTGCCGCGGACTTGCGGCCTACTTTCTAACGACCGGACTTGCCTACACACGACCACACAAAAGTCGGTCGGATTCGTACGTGATGACGTACACCGGACTAAAATAAGGAAGTTCATAGCCAGTAGCCAATAGGTGCCCTAGCGTGGCTTTTTGTCCGTCGGACTAGCACACAGACGAGCGGATTTCGGGGTCCGTCGTAGGTACGAAGTAAAGTTTTGAAGCATGTTTCAAATCTAAAGTACGTCGTATTTGAGGCTAAAAAAGTCGGTTGAAAGTCCGGAGAAGCCCACACACGATCGGATTACCAGCCAGCTTTAGTCCATCAGCGTCTGTTGGACTTTTGTAGACGAAAAGTACGACCGTGTGTACGCGGCATTAGTTCCTACTCAATCTACTGTCTGGGCGACCTATACTCGCCAGACTTGCAGTGAACTCTCCCTTCCAATGGTATCTCATACCCCACCCATGACTTATGCACTTGTATCAAGCTCTTTGCAACCCTACGTTACCATTAGCATGTAAGGAAATGATGCCAACCCATCCCATTAACAGTAAATCCCTACCAACACTATCACCCCTTTAACTCTTCATCACCCAAGCATCTTCTTGAACCCGGAGCAGGGATCCAGATTCCCACACTAACAGGCATGTTCCTAAAAAGGGGGGACGTGAAATATATAAAAATGTAGAGAAATATTAAGAAAACTTAGTTACAGTAAGACACAGAAGACTACGGGTAGCAGGTTTTCCTGACTTCCCTAATGGATAAGCCTCCAAGAGGTCAGGCTACCATAGGTTGTTGTTTTCGCTTACTTTATACATGTTTATTATGTTTTGTGAGGGGAGTTTTTCCTTTTTTTCCCCATTATTTCCTTTTTTCTGTATAATGACTTATTGTACAGAAACATAGATAAATGACAGGGATCCTAGGATACCATTATTATTACCAGAACTAATATATAAGGTACCGGAAAATTTTACTATTCACAGGACCGAACTAACACTCATGTGGTCCCTTATCACCCACACACAGATTCCCATAATGCAGTCTAATGCACACATCTCCGAGCCCCTAACCACTATTATTTAGCATGATTCGTCCTCCATAGTGCTGCAGCACTCATTCCTACCACAGCTCGCATACCCCACACAGCTGTCCATACGGACTAGAGCTACTAAACCGGACATCTCTCCCATAGGTGGATAGGCAAGCCTACGTCCACCTCCGGTACGTCCTATTTACGTACCCGTTGTATCTTTTGAGGTACGTCCCCTTACTCCCCAGACTTTAAGTCTACCTACTTTGACTTTCCTTCACCTCCTCTTTTATCCCCCTCCCCTTCCCCCTCCCGCTCCCTCTCTTTTCTGTCCTCTCACTCCCCTTTTACCCTATTATCTCTACTGGGTCTAACCCCTCCTGCCCATTCTGCACCTTCTTTATATCACATCTACTCTATAGGGCGGGGGCCGCCCCTCCTTCCTCCACTCCAGCCTTCAGTTATCCACTGATCCATCTTACAGCACGTGTACAGGACACGACACCAGCTAGCTCAACTTAACACCCTTTGAACTCTTGGATACCCACAATGTCGAGGGGAGCTGCAATCTCTACACAACAGCTCTCACTCAAATGCCTATCACTAAATGTAAAAGGTTTAAATATTCCAGAAAAAAGGTCGCAAGTATTATCGGCACTGACTAAACACAAAGCCCACTTCCTCCTGTTACAGGAAACACACTTCTGTGCAAAACATGTCCCCAAACTGTAGAATCATATATACAAACATGCACTCCACTCTACGAACCCAACGTCAAAAACGAAAGGAGTATCTATCCTTATCTCCAAACACGCTGACTTTCAACTGAAGGATTCCCTGGTTGATCAAGAGGGTAGATACATTTTTATTAAAGGCACTTACGCATCAAAACCAATCACAATTGCAAATGTGTACTGCCCAAATGAGCACCAGGTAACTTTCTTCAGACGAATTTGTGACCTTCTCTCCACATTTCAAGAGGGTATAATACTTCTTGGTGGTGATTTCAATGTCCCACTAAACCCAACCTTAGATTCTTCTACCGGGACTTCGGCACTCCCCTATCGGGCATTACGACAAATTAAACTCCAATTACAGAACTTGACACTCTACGACTCATGGCGCACCATGTACCCGACTGACAAAGATTATACATTCTTCTCCTCCCCACACCAAAAATACTCGAGAATTGATTACATATTTTTATCCCAAACAGACTTAACTCTTCTCTCCCATGCCACAATAGAACCTATGTTCCTATCGGACCATCATCCCATCACGATCACTTTAACATTCCCAGACTACAATAACAGAACCAAGACCTGGAGACTGAACCCCTCCCTCCTTAAGGACCCTGACGTAGTGAGACAAATAAACACCCGACTCCAACAGTACTTTCAAGAAAACTCCTCCCCAGATATAACCCCGGTCACACTTTGGGAAGCCCACAAATGTGTCATTAGGGGGAAACTCATAGCCCTAGCAACAAAAGAGAAAAAAAGCAGACAGGCCCATATTGCATCCCTACTCGAAACTATCAATAGACTTGAAAAAACACACAAACAATCCACCTCTCACTCCACACTACAGGACCTCCTTTATGCTAGATCCACTCTATTATAGGAACTAGGGAAACGCACAAGGCGACAATATGTGCTCAGACAAAAAGTGTTCTATGAACACGGTAACAAAAGTGGGAGACTGCTTGCACGCACTATACAAGCTGCCAAGACTTCTTCCATAATTCATCACCTTCGTACCGAGGGGGGGGCAGTGCTCTCTAAAAATGAGGACATTGCAGCCCATTTCGAAAGCTTTTACTCTAAACTATATAACCTGCCATCCCATAACACAGACTCACCCAACATCTCACTTCGCCAATCTCAAATACATGGCTTCTTAGTCCAATATTGCCCTAAACCGATATCTCCACAACAGGCTGTTGCCCTAGAATGCCCTATGACCACAGAGGAGCTGTGTTTGGCAATAAAACAAATGAAGGTAGGCAAGAGCCCAGGCCCAGATGGCCTACCACTAATTTACTACAAAAGCTTCCTAGAAACTCTTTCACCGCAAATGCTCAACGCCATCAACTCCCTGTCGGACCCTTCTACCCCATCAGGCAACCTACTTGAAGCCCATATAGCAGTCATACCAAAAGCAGATAAAGATCCATCCCTGGCGTCCAACTACAGACCCATTTCATTACTCAACGTAGATATCAAACTATATGCAAAAATGCTAGCAAATAGATTACTACCCCTAATTCCTGGCCTGGTCTCAGCAGACCAAGTGGGTTTTGTCCCGGGGAGGGAAGCCAGAGAGAATACCATCCGCACCTTAAACATATACCATTGGCTTACTTCCTCGGAAGCGAAGGGATTCCTGCTGTCACTCGATGCCGAGAAGGCGTTTGACAGGGTGGCCTGGGACTATATGCGGGAAGTGCTGAAGGGCATTGGTTTACTACCACACATGTGTAACTACATCAACGCTCTATATGACAATCCTTCAGCAAGAGTAAAAGCAAACGGCCTCCTGTCAAACGCCTTCCCAATAACCAATGGTACCCGCCAGGGATGCCCTCTATCCCCTCTCATTTTTATCTTAACTTTAGAACCCCTTTTGAATAGACTGTGAGCGAATACGGATATTCAAGGAATAACTATAAATCGGAGGGAATTTAAGGTAGCAGCTTTCGCAGACGATATCCTGCTAACACTCCAATCACCTCACATTACTCTGCCTAGCTTTCTGAAAGAGATCAACCATTTTGGGGTCTTATCAAATTTTAAGATAAACTATCCTAAATCACACGCTCTGAACATATCCCTCCCCCCGCAGGTGGTCACTCACTGCCAAGACTCCTTTCCCTTTCAGTGGAAAGACACCACCATTACTTACTTAGGCATCCAAATTACTAAGCGACTTACAGACGTATATGACCAGAATTTCCTCCATGCCCTCTCGAAAATTCAGACGGACCTAAAGGAGTGGGCCACCCTTAACGTTTCATGGTTCGGACGCTCAGCCCTGATCAAAATGATTGTCCTCCCTCGCCTCCTGTACTTAATGCAGACCATTCCAATACATTTACCCCCTGCATTCTTTTGTTCATATAAAAAGGCTTGTACGACCTTTATTTGGAAGAGCGGTCCTCCAAGAATCAAATACTCACGTCTGACCTGCAGCAAGGTTAAGGGTGGGATTGCACTTCCAGATCTCCACAAGTATTACATGGCCTGCCATTTAACTAGGGTAGTGGACTGGTGTACCAACAGAACAGGGAAACCTTGGGTGACTCTAGAAAACTCTTTTATGCCTGGCCATCTACACAACCTCCCCTGGCTCTCATCCAAACATTGGACACAACCAATCAAGAAACATCCACTCATTTACCCGTCACTACTCGCCTTTACCTCTGCTATGACAGCCTCTCAACTATCCTCACGACCAGGGCCTTTGACCTCCCTGAGGGGAACCCAGACTTCCCCCCGGGGTCATCAGACACATTCTTAAAACAAGAATGGCCACATGGAGAAGTCCAAGCTCACCACTTCTTCCATGCAGACCGGCTACGATCATATGATAATCTCAAATCCATATCCCTCACAAAAAACTTTCCTTTTTGGACATATAGACAGCTGACACACTTTCTCTCCTCGGCAATCTCCAATAATACATGGTCGAGAAAACTAACTCCATTTGAAACCCTATGTACCCAGAACACGTCTCAAAGACACCTAATATCCACCATCTATTCTCTCCTCCAAGAAACGCCACACCAATCACAAACTGAAACCCTTCGCTCATCCTGGAATAAAGACCTACACATAGACCTCACTGAGGAAGATTGGGAAACCATTCATATTCATACCCACAAAGGCTCATTAAATGTCGCTATCCAAGAAAATGGATACAAAATACTTACCAAATGGTACAGAACACCGTCTCGCATACATAAATTCTCACCCTCAATCCCAAATACGTGCTGGAGGTGTAATAAAGAAGTGGGCTCTATGATCGACATATGGTGGGAATGCCCGATCCTCCAGGTTTTCTGGAGGGAGGTTCACGACATAATACAATGAGTCACTACATACACCCTGGATTTCGAACCAGCACAATATCTCCTCCAATCATACAACCTTAGCTAAAAGATCCTACCACAGATCGCTGGCCATGCATATGGTAAATGCAGCCAGATTATGCATTCCTGTAAAATGGCGATCAACCAGCCCCCCGACAATCAGAGAATGGTTGACAAAGATTGCTAAGATAGAGGAGATGGAGGAATTGATCTATATCTCACAAGACCGCATACAAAAATTCACCAATCTATGGGCTTGCTGGACACATTTCAAAAGCACTAATTGCTATAAGTCATACTTCCCAATATAATATTTCCCCTCTCTTGAGAGATGAGAAAGGCTTCGGAAACCCCTTATTGCGGGGTGGATTGGCTGGGGAGAAGGGGCGGCCCCCTATCCCCCCTTCTTTACCCTAATACTCTACGTATATCCTTCTTCTTTGTTCTTCCTCTTTTTTCCTTTCCCCCCACTGTTTTTCCCTATCCCTACAGTTTCCCCTTCTAAATCTTTATACTACTCCCATTTCACCCAAGGTATATACCCCTCTTATTCATACCTATACATAACCTCTCCGCAAAATCAGACTGTGACAACACATCACAGTCTAAGACCTAATAGAGACAGACCTTCCCGTTTTAGTTCCACACAAGTCTCATACTCCTACTAACTTCGTGACTGATCCTGGTGTAAATGGACCACACAAAGTACTCCTGATTCCTATAGCACTTGTATACAGAAAATGTCTCGTAGTAACGTATTCAGCTGGTTCTTCTTTTTTACATTCTTATTATCCTACCATACGCTTGTATTCCCCATGACTTTAATGGCATTAACACTTATTGTAACACTATTGTATAAAATGTCATGGAGCATCTGTCAAAATCTGTTTAACTGTTTATACATGTAATTGTGATTATTTCTCAATAAAATCTTTTTTTGTGGAAAAAAAAAAAAAAACCCTGCGTGTCCTTAAACTTTTAATTAATTTCTAATTTCACCACCCCCTAAAATGTAACAATGTGCCATCAGAGGGGGTGAGCAATCGGATAAGTGTGCCTTTCCATATTATTTATTCAAGAAGATTTCAATTATTTAATGTTATACTGATGCTGGGCAATAATGTTTTAAGTGTATAATGTTGTTGTAATGTTCTTTTCTAAATTACTGAGTTTTGTTTTCTTGTTTGATTCCCCAGTTTCCTTCAACGCCACAGGAATGGCAGACTGTGGCATCCCATTTTGCCACCCATTGGGACTTTCCCAATTGTGGAGGGGCTATAGATGGGAAACATGTCCACATCTGCCACCACCCCATTCGGGGTCATACTATTTTAATTATAAGGGGTTCCATAGTATTGTTTTAATGGCGGTGGTGTCGGCACACTATGAATTTCTATATGTGGACGTGGGGAAGAATGGCCGGATATCGGATGGAGGAGTATTTGCCCAGACGGAGTTCTGCCAGCGTCTCCAGAGTGGTGGCCTGGGATTGCCACCTGATGCGGATAACGTGGAAGGACTCCCCTTTGTCTTCATAGCAGATGAAGCCTTCACTCTGAGCAAGCACCTCATGAGGCCATTCGCCCAAAGAACCCTCACCCCGGAGAGGAGGGTTTTTAATTTCCGGCTGGCCAGAGCAAGAAGAGTGGTTGAGAATGCGTTTGGGATTCTGGCCAGCCGGTTCCGCCTGTTTCAAACATCCATTAACTTGGCGGAATACAAACTTAAATTTATCATTTTATCGTGCTGCATCCTGCACAACTTTTTGCACAAACATTCCCCAAATTATATTGTGCCAGTTGGGCCTGAGGCCGGACTTATCAGTGACAATCTTACGGGCCTGGATACTGTCCGTACTGGCTTGGCCCCCCAAAGTGCCCGTCAATTTCGACAGATATATGTAAATTATTTTATGGGTAGGGGGGCCATTGCAATGGGCCAGGATATCTAAATTATCAAAATAAAAAAATCTTGATGAAATTTTGAATTATATTTATTGCTTGCCTTTCTTTTGGGCTTTCTCCTAAGTTATGGTAGAGCACTTGTAGTGCCAAGTGTATTTTCCTTGACTAAATAATTTGAATTTTAAAATGTAAATTTGGAAAAATATAATTAGTTATATTTTTTTATAATTTAAAATATATATATTTTTGATTTTGATTTTAACAAACAGGCCTCTTTTTTATTTATTTATTTATTTTTTTTATATTTTAAAAACAGGCCTTTTTTTTGTATTTTTTTTTTTTATTTTTAAAAACAGGCCTTTTTTTTTTTTTTAATTTTTAAAAACAGGCCTTTTTTTATTTATTTTTTTTATTTTTAAAAACAGGCCTTTTTTTAGTTTCTTTTTTTATTTTTTGTTTTTTTAAAAACAGGGTTTTTTTTTTTCTAAACAGGCCTCCATTTTTTTGTACTTTTTGTTTTTCTATGTTGTTAAACAGGCATATAATTTCCACAAAAGAGAAGGCCCAGAATGGGGTCAGCAAACCAGGAAATGAAGGACATGATCAATGTTTTTGGGGTTGAAAAAGGGCATTTAGATTCGACCCAAAACATCAATCATGTCCTTCATTTCCTGCTGCATACGATCCAGCCTATTCCGCATTTGATCAATCTCCCCATTCCAGGCCATTATTTTAGAAATTAGTCGTTGGGCACTGTCTGTTGTGAAATAGTCAGTTGGACCTAAAATAGAATGAAAAAAATATGTGTTTAGAAATATGCAGACATACATAATTTACCTTACCATAAGCTGGTGTCTCAGACACTGACCTGGTGGGGTGCCCATGTTGCATACTTCATCAACATCCTCGGGGGTGGCGCTGTTGCTTGAGTCATGCACAACCAGATCACCTAAAATAGAGTAAAAAAATTACATAAAATAAAAGGCAGCCATGCATAGATTACCGTAAGCTGGTGTGTCAGACACTCACCTGGTGGGGTGCCCATGTCGCCCACCTCTCCTTCCTCCACATCCTCAGTGGGGCTTGGGCTGATTTCCCAAGTATGTTCTTTTGGTTGGGGGGGACTGGGTTCTTCTTGGCTGAGTGTTTTTTCCCCTATGTGAACCAAAAAATTAATATACTTAGCACACAGATATTTTAGTACATAGTAATCTTCAAACATTGTAGTGAAGTGGTGTACAAATTGTCTGTTTGTTTAGAGTTCCTAGTTTCCTAAATATTTAATTTTATAAAGACATATCGAGATAGATAGATATATCGATATCTATATATCAATATCTAAATATATCTAAAAATCCCTCTCTCTCTCTCTCTATATCTATATATCTATATATCTGTATATCTATATAGATCTATATAGATATATATATATCTATATAGATCTATATAGATATATATATATAGATATATCTATATATATCGATATATATATATAGATAGATATATATAGATAGAGATATATATATATATATATATATATAATATATATATATATATATATATATATATCTATATATATGCTATAAATATATATATTCTATATATTACATATATTATATATATATATATATATATATATATATATATATATATATATATATATATATATATATATATATATATATAGATATATATATAGATATATAGATAGATAGATATCTCTATATATGTAACAAGGTTTATTAAAAGATTGTTTCAAACGATGCAAAAATCTATGAAAACACGACAAGTACTTACTTTTTTTCAGCACTTTACGGATCCGTCTGTACTGATCCGGCTCCCTGAGTTTGAGGTCAGACCATCTTTTTCGAATTTGATCCTTAGAGCGCTGTACCCCAAAAGAACCATGTAAGGTCTTCACCACCTTCGCCATTATTTTGGCTTTTCTCAAATTTGGCCGGGCGTACGGCCCATACTTCCCATCATAGTCCTTTTTTTTAAGAATGGCCACCATTTTCACCATCTCTTTAAAGGACATATTGGAGGCCTTAAATCTCGGCTTCCCAGATCGTGATGTTCCGGCCTCCGGGCTTTCGTCGCTACCTGAGGTAGTACACACCTGATGTGTCATTATTCACCCCACTACGCACCGTATAAAAAATGTGCCTAGAATATGAGTTAAAATCGAACGTCAGGGGCGGGCGACGCAGGCGGAGTTTCACACATGCGCAGTGTATAAAGAGGGGCCTTGCGCACGTGTCGTACGTACGTTCTGTGCGTAGAATTAAGGGGCGGAGAACATGAGTTAAAATTGAACGTCAGGGGCGGGCGACGCAGGCGGATTTTCACACATGCGCAGTGTATAAAGAGGGTTCTTGCACACGTGTCGTACGTACGTACATTCTGTGCGTAGAGTCAAGGGCGGGGTATATGCGTAAACAAAAAGAACGTCAGGGGCGGGCCAAGTAGGCGGAGTATTACGCAAGTGCAGTGTATAAAACGCTGTTACGTATTGTGTCGTACGTAGTTCTGTGCGTAGGTGATAGTGGACCGGGATGCTACTAAACGAAGGTAATTTTAAATTTATAAATTTGGTCAAGACTTTGTAGCAAGCGGCCTATATGGCTTGACAGATTGATGAGGCCTACATAGGGATAAGATGATGAGGGTTTAGCAGAAACCTAATAAGTGTTTTTTGTCTTGTGTCTTTATCTTTTACAGACATTATGAATGTCCAATTTTTAAGGATCCTGATTTTTTGTCAGCTTTTTACAAGTATAGAGAGATGAGGAATCTGTGGGAGGTGAAACACCCTCAATATTATTTAAAGCATGTCAGGAAGTCAACGCTGGAGAGACTTCTGTCATTTGTCCAGACGACCATCCCGGAAGCAACAATGGAGACATTGTTAAAGAAAATTGGGATCTTGAGGAACATGTATAAGAGGGAGCATAACAAGATCCAGGAATCCATGAGATCAGGAGCATCAGCAGATGATGTTTATGTACCCAGGCTGTGGTACTACAATAAACTACGGTTTCTTGATGACCGGACTGAAGCCAGGGCATCACTTTCAACCCTTCCCTCCACCCCTCCCTCCACCCTTCCATGCACCCTTCCCTCCACCCCAGCAGAGGCTGATGAGGACCAAACTGGGTCTTCCATCCTGGATGAACCGGATATGACCATCTGGAGTCAGGTAAATTAATTTCCCAAATATTTACTGTCCTAATATTAATGATGTTAACTGGATGTTATAATTGATTCAAAAAATGTTACCCTCAAAATGATGTATACATATCAATTGACAGTAGTGGCTAAATATGTTTGTCACCTGCTTCAAAAAATTAGGGTGTCTGATTTCTATACTCTTTTATTAAGAGATGTATTCACATTGAATTTGCTAGTCATGAGAAGCAAATTGTGTGTCATTGATGAACCCAAAACAAAATACTAAAACGATGTCCTTTTTTTATACACAGGATGAGGCCAGCCAGGAGGAATGTGGGGAAAGTGGCAGGCAGGAGGAGACCGGGCCCATGGACAGCCTGGAGGAGGCCGGATTCAGCATCATCCTGGAGGAGGCCGGACCCAGTGTCAGGCAGGAGGTGGCTGGGCTCAGTGTCAGGCAGGAGGTGGCTGGGCCCAGTAGGAGCCTGTCACAATCCCAAGTGTCTCCCCTCCGCCTTCCAAAAAAAAGGGCCAGGAAGGGGACGGTGACACAGGAGGCATTCCTGCGCCTCATGCGAGAGGCCACCAATTTTTTAAGGAGCCCCCCCGAAGCTGAAGAGGCCTATGGCTGCTAATTAGCCAGCAGGCTGCTTAAAATGGAGTGGGACCAACGCCTCATTTGTGAGAGACTGTTTGGAAAAACAATACAGAAGGGGCTGCAGGGCACGCTAACTAGAAACACACAACTACATGAGGCAGCCCCTCCTCCTCCTCCTCCTCCTTCTCCTCCTGCCACAACTCAAACACCATTAACTGAGCCACAGCCTCCAAAGAAGGCTGCAGGGAAGGCTGCAGGGAAGGGTGCAGGGCAGCGTGGAGGAAAGGCTGCAGGTAAGAGAAGAAAATGATGACCTGGGTTCAGTCTGGTCTGACAGAAGACGCAGGCTGTTGTAGTACCAGAGTCTGGGGACATCTATATCATCTGCTGGTGCTGTTGATCTCTGGGATTCCTGGACCAGATCGTGCTCCCTCTTATATGGACTCCTCAAGATCCCAATTTTCTTGTCCACAGACTTTTTCCAGCGTTGACTTCCTCTTTATTTTATTTAGACCATGAATAAATGGATATTTGAGTTTATGAAAAGACTTTATGTGTTTTATTTTAAAGCATTGATTTAGACACAATGTCAAATTAACAAGGGACAACAATCTCCTTGAGGTTGCAAAAACACACAAAAAATACATTAATAATGTTCTAGTGGTAACTTTAACAAAAAAAAATGATACATAACCAAAAATGGTTCTTGTGTTAACTTTATATACAAAAAATAAAAAATCACAATAAACAAAAAAATGGTTATTTTTTGTGGTAACTTTACAAACACCAAAAAAAAAACATAAAAAAAACAAAATGGTTCTTTGTGGTAACTTTACAAACACCAAAAAAAAACAAAATGGTTCTTTGTGGTAACTTTACAAACACAAAAAAAACAAAAAAAACAAAATGGTTCTTTGTGGTAACTTTACAAACACCAAAAAAAAACAAAAAAAACCCAAAATGGTTCTTTGTGGTAACTTTACAAACACCAAAAAAAAAAAAAAGAAAAACAAAATGGTTCTTTGTGGTAACTTTACAAACACCAAAAAAAGAAAAACAAAATGGTTCTTTGTGGTAACTTTACAAACACCAAAAAAAACAAAAAAAAACAAAATGGTTCTTTGTGGTAACTTTACAAACACCAAAAAATAAAAAACAAAAAAAAAGCTAGATAAAGATAAAATAAGTTTGACAACAATTATAAAATAAACATCTGGAGAAAATCTAAAATAAAAGATGACTCCACCAAAAAAAAACAAGTGTAAAAATTATTATTAGTATGGAGACATTGTTTTTAAAAAGAATACTATATCATTCATGTGATCAAAGAGAAAAATAATCCAGAAATCAGTTTGGGAGAACTCTGTTTGAATATGAACAGCAAAACATCTTCGTTCTTTATAGCATTAGTAAAGAAGACATTAATGCGCTGCAATCAACGATCACAGATTTTGCAGCGTGAGGAATGTGCTACCTACAATACGAACACTAGTTTTACTAGACCGAGTGCTTCCGTTTAGTTTTTGCTTATGAGCATGCGTTGTTTTTTTGTCCGTCGGACTAGCATACAAACGAGTGGATTTCTGGGTCCGGCGTAGTTACAACGTAAAGATTTGAAGCATGTTTCAAATCTAAAGTCCGTCAGATTTGAGGCTGGAAAAGTCTGCTGAAAGTCCGCTGAAAGTCCGGGGAAGCCCACACACGATCGGATTGTCAGCCAGCTTTAGTCCGTCGGCGTCCGTCGGACTTTTGTAGACAAAAAGTCTGACCGTGTGTACGCAGCATAACTCTGGTTTTTAACTCACCACTTAGACCAGTTCCACTTGGACAGAGTTCCAGCAGACTCAAAGATGAGCAGGCTCACAATGAGTTCTGCACAAGGTTATATGGGCCTCAAGCACCTGTGAACAATTAACCACTCCCCTTAATTAGTAGACTGAAGGAAGCAAAGAAAAAAAAAGCCGTTTAAAAAGTGTCAAAAAAAGGTGTTAAAAAGCTAAAAGGAAAAGTCCCAAAAAGAACCTAAAAATGCAACCCAGCAATCACCAGCAGTCAAAAAGCAAACCAAAACAAAAGCAGTGCTAAACCCACCAAAATTGAAATTGTACAGTAAAGACCGATATGGAAATAAAAATAGTGTAAAAAATGATCTATACTTTGAATTTAAATTAAGTTAAAACTAAAAAGTCCATCTTCTTAATTCCACAGTGCTAGTAGTAAAACCAAACTTGTGATGTAATTGAAAGTTCAATATTAGCCTCCACCGCACCACCAGTGCTAAACACCCAAAATGCTCGCTTACCAGACAGGCAAGCAATAGAAGCTTGCGACCTATACCCGACCAGGGCCTTTATCCGGTCAGGAGCCAAACAGATGGATACCAGGAGGAACCCTCAGGCTGATCTATACACCAGGCAGGGACCGCCAAACTCGTGGTTCACAGATACCAAGTGTAGGTAGATGTAGATAACGTTCAGATGTATCCCAAAATGAAAGAAGGGTACCATAGCGTAATACTTGTCTGTGTATCAGCCTAGTCAAAAAGCAAGACTTGTTCACTCTCCGCTCAAGGTCCCCACTGTTTAGCTTTCAACCAGCAGTCTGCTTCTGTGCCACTCTGTCAGCCAAATGAGTCTGGCAATGGAGGTTTTGTAAACTATGCCGTCCTGCACTGTGATACCCGTGCCAACGCTGTGCTAAGCCACGCCCCCTACTACCTCACTACGCCCTTCCTTCTCTTTTTCAAAAAGTGATTCCCGCATGTGTGCAGGCATCCTATCTGATTAGATTAGCTTGTGGGGGGCGGGTGGAGGAGGAAGGCACTGGGGAAGACAGGAAACCGCTTCTGCTGAGGGCGATGGAAGGGGGAGCGGAGCGGCAGACCGCCGGACCCTTTAGCATCCCCCTGCCTGCTCCTGGAGAGGGGAGAGGAAACACATCCCAGATGGGGGTAATTCCAACCAAACCCCCCCCAAACCTCTTACCAGTGGCCAGGAACAGATAGCTGGAGGAAGCCTGCTGACACAGAGCGAGATATGAAAGCAAGGAACAGGTACGTGCTCTTTTTTTTTTTTTTGAGTTTTAAGATGTTTATTGAGGCAAAATGTTAAACATAAACAATTCTTTACCCACACAGGGGAGAAGAGCAGATATAAAATTTTGAACATGTAGATACATATATAATCGGATTTAACATGAAAATCTCTGCACAGTAGTAATTGACATCCAGAATTTCAATGTAGAAATAATGAAATAAAGATTTTATATGATCCAGTTGGGTATTCATAACAAAAAGCCGACTGCCCCAGTGACCAGACACCCCGTAACGGGATCATGCTGTGTCTGGGCACCACGGGCCCCAGTCCTCTGCTAAAAGGTAATTTCCCAACGGTTCATGAAAAATGGTGCAATGCCAAACGTTTAAGTTCTTGAAAATTATACTACAGTTTAAGATTCGTGATCTCAGCGCTAGTGTCTTATTCTGCTAGGTTTTAAACTTATACAAGCATGTGTGAAAAATAACATCTTTAAAGTAATAACCTAAAAGATCATAATAGACATATGTATAATCCTGTATCTTCATTTTCACATCCCACCATTCTGATTCGGTGGGAGAGAAAGCACAAAGAAAAGTTTTATTTTACTAATAAAAATAATAAAAAGTAAAAAGAAAAAAGAGAAAAGAGAGATATAGTAAGAAAGAGAGAGAGATGAGAGGATTGAGTGGGGGGGGGGTTGCCAGGGCCTTCGAGGAGAGCTGTGTTAGAGTGTCAGGCAGCCGGGCAGGGGAACTTATTTAGCCTAATAAGAAACGGGTTTAGGGATTAGAGGGCCACTCCCATATGACGAGCCCATGGGTCCCATATACGTTTGAATTTCTCAGTCTTGTCAAGAATGATGTTAGAAATTTTCTCCTGGTACATGATCCAGGAGATTTTCTGTTTGGCTATATGGAATGAAACTTTAGGAAGTTTCCATGCCCGGGCTATTGTAATTTTGGCTCCGATAAGAATATAGTGGATTAGGATCTGGTCATATTTAGGAATTTTGGGGATTTTTTGGTTTAATAGGGCTACAGTTGGAGTTTGTGGGATCGCCAAGTCAGTGACTTTGCGAATTAGGTTGAATATTTTGTTCCAGTATCCTCTGATACGTGGGCATTCCCAAAAGATATGTAAGAGGGTGCCCAAGTGTCCACATCCCCTAAAACATGTAGGGGAGGATTGTGGGTAGAACTTAGCTAGCCTAGTGGGGACTAGGTACCATTGCGTTATGATTTTGAGATCTGCTTCGGTAAAAGAGACATTTAGGATCCCCTTAAAAGCGGACGCTACATTGGAATGCCATGTGTCGAGATCCCATTCAAATCCGACATCACGTTCCCAGGTTATCATATAGGTAGCTTTCTCTTGAGGTTCGGCTAAAGCTGAGTATATGAGCGAAATTCCCCCTTTCATGTCCGTGGCTGAGGAACACCACTGTTCATAGGGAGTGGTATGAAGTGGAAGCGGTTCCTGGGATAGGGTGGAGAGTAGGAAATGTCTCAGTTGGTGAAAGCAAAATTTTTCTGATTGGGGCATTTTGAGTTTGGATGTGCATTGTGCCAAAGTGAGGGGACCACCAGAGTTACAGAAATGACCTATTCTGTACATTCCCTTATCAAGCCACCATTGGAACGCTCTTGTGTTTGTGCCTGGAGGGAAGAGGGGATTATTAAAAATATGTGCCAAGGGTTTCCATGAAGATATTAGATTGTGTAGTTTGTGCATGGTGTCACATAATGTGAATGAATGTGAGAGGGAGGGGGAGAGGATCGCCGGTCTAGTTTTATGGAGGCGCCATAAAAGGTAATCTATAGTGAATTTAGGTATAGCTTGTCTTTCCATCTCTATCCATTCAGGTTTGGGGCCTCTGTAGTAGATGGCTGAAATCTGACTAAGATGTGCTGCCTGGTAGTGCCACCAGAGATTGGGCAGTCCAAGACCTCCTTTTTTCCTTGGTCTAAAAAGAGTTTTTTTAGGGAGCCTGTGATTTGATTTATTCCAAATAAATTGGATGATCGAGGATTGTAATTTGGAGATATGAAATTTGGGTACAGGGATGGGGAGGGAGCGGAACAAATATAAGATTTGCGGTAGCAGTGTCATTTTGACCACATTTAATCTTCCTAGCCAAGATAAATTGTGTAGTGACCATTGATCAAGATCAGAGTTAAGTTTTTTGAACATAGGGGGATAGTTAAAGCGGTATAATTGCTCTATTAGGGGGGTTAACTGAATACCTAAATATGTGATGGAATTTGAGCTCCAAACAAAAGGGAAGTGTTCCTTTCAGCTTTCCACGGTGCGTGATGGAGTGGATATGTTAAGTGCTATGAATTTGGACATATTCACTTGTAAACCCGAGATCCGTCCAAATTTGTTTAGAAGGGAGAAGATATTGGGGGTAGAGACGAGGGGGGAAGTGATGAAGAGTAGGACATCGTCCGCGAATAGGGCGCATTTGTGTGTTGACTGGCCACAGTTAACGCCATGTATGTCCGGGTGGTTCCTTATTGCAATAGCTAAATTTTCTATGCCAATGGCAAAGAGTAAGGGTGATAAAGGGCACCCTTGTCTAGTCCCTTTGGTTATGGGGAAGGGTTCAGATAAATGGCCTTGGATCCTAATCTGGGCTCTGGGATGGGAATAGAGAGCTGCAAGGAGATTTAAGAAATGGGAGCCGAAACCCCATCGCTCTAATGTTCCGAAAAGGTAAGGCCATGTAATGGAGTCAAAAGCTTTTTGGAGGTCTATAGATAGGAGGTACCCCTCTTGGGGTAGATTACCATCCCATTTTGACTGTAGTATAGATATGACATCTATAGCTCTCCTTATCTGGTCCGGGCCCTGCCTCCCTGGTATAAAGCCCACTTGATCCTTATGAACCTATGCTCCTATAAAGGAGCCTAGTCTGTTGGAAAGGATTTTGGTCATTATTTTTAGGTCATTGTTTATGAGGGATATAGGTCTGTAGTTGCTGACCAAGCTTTGATCTTTTCCCGGTTTGGGTATGACTGAGATATAGGCTAGGTTTGTCGCTGGGTCTACGGGTGATTCTCTGTTAAGGGAATTAAAGAGCCGGACCAGATAAGGAGCCAGGGGAGTTCCAAATTTTTTATAGTACAATGACGAGAACCCGTCAGGGTCAGGGGCTGAGCCCGTTCTAGTTTCTTTTATGACTTCCAAGACCTCCTCTATAGAAATAGGGGCTTCCATTAGAGCGCAATGAGAATCAGATATTTTGGGGAGGGGGATACTATCAAAAAATTTGTTGAGTTTCTGGGCATTCTCTTGACTAGGATAAGAGTATAGTTTGGAATAAAATGAGTGGAATGTTTCTAGTATTGTCTTGGGGTTTTGTGTTAATGAACCCGAAATGGATTTAATTTTGGGTAGAGCTTGGTATCTATGTCTGGGGGAAAGTTTTGAGGCCAATTGGGGGCCAAACTTATCAGTATTAAGATAAAATCTTCCACTGACCCATTTGAGGTGTTTTTCTGCAGTAAATGTGAGAGCAGTGTTTAAGGCAATCTTAGAGGCATCCATTTTGGCCAAAGACGCGGGTGTGGGGTGTTGCTTGTGCTGTTTGCAGATGAGTTGGAATTCTTTTTGCAATTTTTTAATGTCAATTTGTTTTTCTCTTTTTAGTTTCGCTGCAAGTTGTATAAGGTTACCCCTTATTACCGTTTTATGAGCTCCCCATAAAGATCCTGGGGAAATCTCCGGTGTGTCATTAAGGCGGAAGGATTCTAAGATGTCTTTTTCTATCATGGTGCAGTGTACAGGGTTGGATAGGAGAGCTTCATTGAGGCGCCATTGTGGTGGGCTTCTTGTGTGTAGGAACCCGCTTAGCTTGGTGGAGACCAATGAATGGTCAGACCAGGGGACCTCGTTAATTACTGCCCGAGATGCTAGGTGAATGTCAGTAGTGTGTATAAAAATATGATCTATACGAGCATATGTTCTGTGGGGGGCTGAGTAGTGAGTATAGTCTTTGGCACTAGGGTTTAACTCTCTCCATACATCAATCAGACCCAAAGAGTGTAGAAGTTGAGCAATACGAAGGCTCTGATTGGGGGGCCTTTTGAGCTTCGAATGGCTTTTTGTTGATTTGTCAAGCATATGATCGAAAGCAATATTAGAGTCCCCTTCCATGATCACTTTGCCCTCCAAATGTGGGGAGAGCGAGTTGAGCATAGAAGAGAAGAAAGAGGCCTGTCCCCTATTAGGAGCATAGTATGATACCATGGAGAGAGTTGCACCGTTTATTTGACCTTTCACAAGTATGTATCTCCCCTCTTCGTCCTTAATGGTTTTGGTCAAAGAAAATGGTGTGCGTTTGGAAATAAGTACAGCTACTCCTCTTTTTTTGTCATCTGCATTGGCCAAATAAAAGGTGGGATAGTTACCATGTAGGAAAGATGGATTGAAAGATTTCGGGAAGTGAGTTTCTTGGATGAGTATAACGTCTAACCCTCTGGAGTGGTAGCTATGAAAGGCTTTGCGCCTTTTTACTGGGGAGTTTAGTCCCTGAGCGTTGTGGGTTGCTATTTTAAGAGATGACTGTGGGGTAGGTTCGTCAGCCATGGACATTGTGTGAGGTATTCGTCAATAAAATAAGGGTTCTTACCCAATCCAGGGTTGGGGTACCATCTGTCTTTGGACCGTGATCTCGGCTGTGGAATTTTGGATATTTTGCTTGTTCAGCTCCCCTCAAAGGCGCCTGGGTGGGAGGAAGAAAAGAATAGAACCAACTGAAAGAGAAGGAGTCCAGTGTGTAAAAAGGAACCCTGGATCCTTCAGTTGCAGGATCAGAAACCTGCACTGAGTCCCTAAAATAAAGGGCTCAGTAAAATATGGACGACCCAAAATAGGGTCGTACGTCTATTGTGACCAAGGGGTAAAATTTCCTCTCGGTTACAATAGGTGGAGTGGCATGTGGAGCCGCTCCGGCCGCAGAGCATTTGTTATAAACAATGAAAAAGATATATTAAAAAAAAAATAAGAAAGCTAATGGAGAAATCTCCCTATAGCAGGAGCTAAAATTAACTTAACATGAGCGAACTAGAGTGTTTTCCAAGTACTATCTCTAAATAATAGGGGCAAGCTCGCCCTTGTAAACTGGACAAAGAAAAACTAGCACCATCTGTATATACTGTAAACAAGAGAATGACCTGCGTCATATCATGTTGGATAAATCTGTTACGCAAAATAACACAGTACGGGGGGTGCAGGGAAGGGGGGGGGGAGGGAAGGATGGGGGGGAGGGGATAAGGGAATGGATAAGGGAAGTGAGGGGGGGGTGAGACTTATGGGGGTTTGGAATGTTCCAAGATAGGGCCCAGGCCTGAGACCTAAAGGGAAGGAATAAAAGTTAGTAAGTCTTTGGCAGTCCTCCTAAGATGAAAGGATATTCTGCATCCAGTGCTTCAGAGGAGAATGGCGAAAAGCAGCCAAAGTAGGTCAGGTCTTGAAAAAGACCATGGGTGTGTAGGAGAAGCTTCTACACATTTCCTGTAGGATGATTTGAGCTACGTGAGAAAATGATAGCAGAGTTCATCTGGGGGGCATGGATTCCCGTTGTTTCTTTGTTTGTTGTTTCACCCACAGTGGGGTAAGGGGGCTGCTTGGAGGGGGCCTTTTAGACAAAGCTGGTAGATTTTCCACGTTGTGCGGGGGAATATCTTGAGAGATTAGCCCAAGGCGAAGAAGCAGTTGCTCGCCCATTTGGAAATTCAAAAAGCCGTAGGATTTCTCTTTGTAGTTGAATTGTAGCCGGAAAGGAAATGTCCATCTATACTTGATCATTTTCTGTGAGAGCACTTCTAAGAGTGGTTTAAGTGATCTTCTTTTTTGAATCGTGGTCGGTGAGATATCAGCGAAAATCTGGATTTTATTGCCAAACAGGGTGATGTCATCTTTGTAGCGGGATCTTTTCATGACCTCTTCTTTTGTCCCGTAAAAGTGTGTCTTGACCACTATGTCCCTGGGGAGTCCATCTTGGCGGGGGGGTTGAAGCACTCTGTGGGCCCTATCCAATTCGAGCTTGTCGTCTGGAATGTCAGGGATGATTTCTTTGATTAGGGCTTTGACTGTGTTAGGGATGTCCATGTTGGCTTCAGGGATACCTCGCACTCTAAAGTTATAGCGTCTGCTTCTGTTCTCCAGGTCTTAAATTTTGGCCAGAGCATTCTCAAGTTGATCCTGTAGAGAATGGATACAGGTGGCATGTTGGTTGGTGCGTGCTGCGGAATCATCTACAGCCTGTTCAATAGCGTCTATTCTTGCCCCTAAACTCTGGAGATCTGCTTTAATTGATGTGGTGATTTGCATGGCGTTTTGTGCAAGCCCTGTAGCAAGCATGTCCGAGAAGCAGTTAAGCAGTTGTGCCATCTCTGGGGGATGATTATTGGTGATTGGGGGAGGCCTGTGGGGAGTCTGCAATGGTGTCAGGGGAATTAAGAAGGGGGGAGTAAGGGTTGCCGATCTGCATTCTGCTGAGGAGCGATTCAGTGGACGCAGGTGACGCCAAGTAGCTTTGAGCCCCCATAGTATTACTCACTTGCGCCGTGGTTGGTGTGGATAACGCTGGAGGATACACCGGGCCTTGTGGGTTTGCAGTGTCTCCGCATGGAGCATCTTGGAAGGTCCCGGGGGAGCTAGGCCAAAGTTCAGCTGCCTATTAACGTCTTTCTTCTGCTGAGATCCGGACATTTAGGCTGGTGCCCGGATGAAAGAGGGTCTGATACCTGGTCCCCCTGCCGAAATCCGCTAAGTATAGCGTCTATGCTGAGCTCTGGAGGGCCGGAGCGGTGCGGAGCTCTCGGTCAGCGTGTCGCTCCGGAGGTCCCGCGCATGCGCACCAGGTACGTGCTCTTTACACCCTCTAGTGGCGACTTTAGGCATGACAACATTTACTGCAAGGAACAATCCAAATAAAGTTTTTAAATTACTTAGGAATTTCCACTTACCTTATCCCGCTGCAGGATTCTGTGGTAAAACCAAACAGACCCAATCTTCACCCATCACGGCGGGCTCTGTTAAAAAACCTTCAAAGACTGGGGTCCCTTTTTATCAGGGTTCCACTGCCTTGGACCTGTATAGCACCCTGTCAGTAAGCTTTATGTCACTGTAATATGACCAAAGCACTGAATCCCAGGGTCCAGCTCTCAAAGAGAAGCTTTACAGGCAAAACCTTGTTTCTTCCCCCACGATGCCCGGGTACCAACCACTTTGGTCACAATGGCACTTTGGATGGATCTGGTTGCAAAGGCTTCCAGCAAGGAATACTCCAGTGGAGCCTCTGCATAGCACATCTTTACTCATAACCAACACCTAAGACACTGGCAAAAAAACGGAGGTACTCCCAGTAATGGGAGGGGTTATATAGGGAGTGAACATCCTCTCTTAGGGCGTGCCAGTGTCCATCACCTAAAGGTGGCCTATATACCCATATACTTATTACTATGGCTCTGTGGCCCGTGATGTATGATAAAGAAACTCATAATTGTCCGACACCACCGCCAACATCACAATACTACTAAACCCCTTATAATTGTAGTAGTAAGACCCCGAGTTGGGTGCTGGTACGATCCTTTCATGCTTCCCATCTATAGCACCACCATAATTGGGAAAATCCCACTGGTGATGAAACTGGAAAGCCACAGTCTGCCATTCCTGTGGGTTGGAAGGAAACTGTGGAGTCAAACAAGAAAAAAATAATTAGTACTTTTGCACATAACATTGCAATCAGATTAGACACAAACATTCTTGGCCAACATAAGTATAACATTTATTGAAATGAGTATTTAAAGACAAAGGTATAAGGTCAACTTATCAGATTCCTCACCCCATCTGGTGGCTCATTGGAAACATTTTATGGTAGGGGGGATGGGTAGATGTTTTGGACAGGTAACCCTCTCCACTTCATTGAGAGCTGAATGCATAAATAATGTGTGTTACTTTGGCCAGCCCCTCCTTACTTACACTATTGGCAGCTCACTGGACAGGTAAAGAGTGTCATAATCCAAAAATATGAATACACACTGTCCAAATTGAAGCACATTTTTACATTCTGCAATTACCTATCAAGATAATAGGAGAACAACACTTTAAACAGTACCATTACAGTACCACAGTAAAAAAGACAGTAGACACTTTGGGACAAGTCCTTTATTAAAAAATTAAAAAAATAAAAATGTCCAGAGATGTCCATTCATCTTCTATCATGCCGCCTGCCAAACCGATAAAAGAAAAAAAATGCAACAGCTCTGCCTCCATGGGAGGCTCCTGCCGAGTGATGCTTCTTCTCTATGACAGCTGTTATATAGCTGAGGGCGGGCCCACTCCTTGGCGTAAACGGTGACCCCGCCCCCCGATGCCTCGTGACGAAAAAACAGCTATTTTTAAAACTTTTTTTTTCATTGATACATGTCCCCTGGGGCAGGACCCAGGTCACCATACAATTTTAATAGCTTGCATATAAGCCTTTAAAATGAGCACTTTTGATTTTTCGTGTTCGTGTCCCATAGACTTGAATGGTGTTCGTGTATTTGTCCGAATTTTTTGCCTGTTTGCAAGTTCGGCTCATCCTTACTAGAGATCAGTGTTACATACCATGCATTAATACACTCATTGGAATTTGGGCTGCAAAGGAAAGAGACTTATTATCAAGAGACGGAACATGTCTTCTTCATAGATTCAAATAATATAGGCAACAAAAAACTGTACAAGGAGGTCATTTCATGAAGATGTACGTGTTATTAAAACTACATTTGCTATTTTATTACTGCATTATTTTGTTAATCGTAACATTTAATTAATTTGTCAACATATATGTACACTCATAATTCCCAGCATAATTTGTCAACATATACTGTATGTGCACTCATAATTCCCAGCATGAGTTATTTAACTACAACAAGCATTGGTTACTCATTAATCATTACCTTTTTATCATGACTTACTTCCACTAAAAATGTTTCCTTTTTTATGCTCTTCTTGATGTGTTCTTTTTGCAAACTCACAATGAATATTTTTGTACGCTGCATTTTACATGAAAAATATTGCAAAAATCAATATAAAAAATATATATTATAAATCATAGTTAACAATATGAAAATGCCTTGCCAATTTTTAGCCTATGACCTCCACAAAGGGCCAGTTCTCTAAAATGAACAATTATTTACTACATTTGTTATTTTCGCTTATGAAAATATTCTAATGAAAAGGGGGCACAATATGGGCCCACTTGGGTGAGAGTGTGGCCATCCCAACCCAGTGCTAATTAGTTAATAAAGTTAAATAGGGTGAAAGGTATAGGAAGGATACTGCCCCTTTAAGGATTAGGAAAGCAGATTGCTGGCAGGATCCAATATGAATTCAGGGAAGGTTCTGGAATAATGAGAGGCTATATAAAGGGGTTATGCAGAGGAATTCCCCCTCTTCCGGGAAAACAGCTGAGAAGACAGGAGCCCTGAGAAGAATGGAGTACCTTATCAGGCGGCTCCTAGAGAAAGCAGGCGGTGAAGGAGGAGAGGTTTTGCTTCGCCGCTGCCTGGAGTTCATGAATAGTAATGAGGAGCAGCCGGGCAGTAGCAGAGCAGCTGTTTCAGCTGTGGAAGAAAGGAGGGAGCAGCTAAGGAGTACGAGGCGGAGTGGAGCAGCGCTGGCACAGCATGACAGAGCCAGGAGAAGTACGCCACCGGAGCGGAGCCGACATGATGCGGGAACAGCCGAAGAGGAGAGAGAGCCGAGCGCAGCCGAAGCACAGGTCGGAGGTGTCACAAGCCGCAGCCGCCGTGCTGTGAAGAAGAGGCAGACTTTTTCCCCCGTCGCCAGCGTTAGGAAGAGGACAGAAGGACCACAGGAGCCAGCAAGCCAGCGCAGCAACAAGGGGGCGGATGCCCGCCCAGCGCCATACAGGTCAGCATGAGGTAGCATTTTTCCAGCATGACACTCCTCAGATAGAGGTGTCCAGCGGTGTGCAGGTTGGGCAGGAACTACAAGTCCCAGACCCCATGGTGCTGCTGGAGGAAAGTCAGCAAGCAGTAGTTCAGCCTCCAGCAGCAGGTGAGTTATCACAAATGAACGTTTTATCTGGTTTGGTGGGGTCTCTGTCATTTTTAATACACTCTCTTTCTAGTATGCCTGTCCCTGCTGCTTCTTCTAATGTACCTGCACTACTTCCTGTTAATTCTATTACTGCTCCAGCTGTTGTTTTGAATACACAGGGAATTCAAGGTGCTTCCCTCATTCCTGAGTCATTAACCCCAGCTGCGCCTGTCAGGGTGCCTGTGCCTGAGACCTGCATGAAAGATGTTATGCCCTGTGAAGTCTCCCCACTAGGTTTCCATTTGAGTCTAACGGTTAAAGAAAAGATATGGAAAGGGGAATTTATAGATATACTGTCACTCTTACCTTTACACAAAGAATTTATGGGTAGGAATGACAGAAAGGGAGATGAGGAGGATAGGCGTAGACCTATACCACGGTCCTTTAATAATTGGCTTCAGGCTTTTTGCATATATGCTGGAGTACTGGCTGAAAAACACCCTGGGATGTGTGGGGGTCTTTTTCAGCATGTGGACCACATTCTTGAGGCATATAAGAATTTCGGTGGGCTGGGGTGGTTCTATTATGACGAATCTTTTAGACAAAAATTGTTCATTCACCCTACGCTAAGCTGGGGAATGAAAGATGTGGGACTGTGGCTTAATCTGATATTGCCGCAGAAGCAGTTAGCTATAAAGTCGCCCACAGTTAATGCTCCACATGCAACGTTTAGAAAAGGCTGCTGTTTTGCCTTTAATGAAGGGCAATGCCGTTGGAATGCATCATGCAAATATAGGCATGAATGCGCGGTGTGTGCGGGAGCGCATCCGGAAGCAAAATGTTTTAAGAAACATGGGACTGTGGGAACCAGCCAAGCGCAAAAAGATATTTTTTCTAAAAGCCTGCACGCCTGTGAGGCTGGAATGAATGTGCCCGTGGTTGGGCAAATACCCAGACAGGGAGAAGGCGTGTTTTCTTCTTGAAGGTTTTGCAGAAGGTTTCCCATTACCTGTCTTTTCAGGAGTAGGATGTGAAGTGGTTGGGAATCTAAAGTCTGTGGAATTATTTCCTCAAATAGTTAGAGATAAGTTGTTAAAGGAGTTGGCGGAAGGTAGGATTGAAGGACCATTTGCGGATCCGCCTTTTAAGAATTTTAGGATCTCCCCTTTGGGTGTAGTCCCAAAAAGGGAGCCGAATGAGTTTCGTATTATCCATCATTTATCCTTCCCAAAAGGCAGTTCTTTGAATGATGAGATAGATGGCGATTTGTGCTCAGTTTCCTATGCGACTTTTGAAGACGCATTAAGTAAGATCCGATCATGTGGCGAGGGGGCTTTATTAGCCAAAGCCGATGTGAAGGCGGCTTTCAGGTTACTGCCTATTTCCCCAGCAGCGTTTAATTCGCTAGGTTTTTATTTTGATGGATTTTTCTTTTTCGACAAGTGTCTCCCTATGGGATGCTCTTTGTCCTGTTCATATTTCGAGGCATTTGCTACTTTTTTACAGTGGGTGCTTTGTTTACAGAATGGTTCAGATAGTGTAATTCACTATCTGGATGATTTCTTGTTCATAGGTCCACATGATTCTTCGCTATGCTTTGACTTGTTGAATAACTTTATGGCCATGTCTCAGTATTTCGGTGTCCCGCTAGCGGAAGAGAAGACTTGTTTGCCTGCTACGTCATTAGAATTTTTAGGGATTCAAATAGACACTTGTGCCATGGAGTTTCGGTTGCCGGACGCAAAGCTTGTTAAGTTGAGGTTGTTGTTGTCTCTGGTAATTAAAAAGAAGAAAATTTGGGTAAAAGAAATGCAGTCTCTTTTGGGTTCCTTGGCCTTTGCATGTCAGATTATGCCGGTTGGCAGAATTTTTTCTCGGCGGCTTTATTTGTCTACCGCTGGGAAAAAATCGCCTTTTGCCCATATTAGGATCACCAGTTCTCTTAAAGAGGACCTTTTGGTTTGGGACAAATTTCTTGTCAACTACAATGGGAGGTCTCTTTTCCAGTCTGAATTTATTTGTGCGCTGGATTTTCATTTTTTCACTGATGCGGCGGGATCAAAAGGCTTTGGTGCGGTTTGGCAGTCACATTGGTGCTGTGCACCATGGCCAGAAGCATGGGTCCAGAATCAGGCCACAAAAAATGTAGTTTTGTTGGAATTATTCCCTATCTTGGTAGCGTTAGTTATCTGGGGGCCACAGTTTGCGAATAGAAGGATTATGGTGGAAACGGATAACAAGGGTGTGTTGTATGCGGTAAATTGCTTGTCGTCTAGCTCGTTTTGGGTCATCAAGGTGTTAAGACAGATCGTTTTGTTATGTTTGCAATTTAATATTTGGCTTAAGGCCAAATACACACAGGGGATTTTGAATAATATTGCCGACTCGTTATCTCGGTTTCAGATGGAACGCTTTCGGCGTTTGTTACCAGAGGCGGACGAGTGGGGCATTCCATGCCCGGAACATCTGTGGGAAGTGATCTGATGGTGGCGGATGCAATTAAAGGTTCTGTCGCTCCAAAAACATGGTATAGTTACATGGCAGCCTGGAAAAGTTGGGTGTCATTTGCTGAGAGTAAAGGTTTTAGTTATAATATCCCTTCTGAAACCACGATTTTGGCTTTCTTAGAGTTTTTAATGCAGCAGCAGTTTTCCAGTCATTATGTGATGAAAACTCTTGCTGGCATTTCCTTTTTCTTTAAGCTACGGGGGTTGCTGCCTTGTTCTGGTTATTTCTCAGTTAAACAGGCTCTAAAGGGATATAAGAGAAGATTGTTAATCCCTGATAGTAGAAGACCGATATCGGTGGAATTACTTGGGGGTCTGTGTGAAGCAACTAAACGAGTGTGCTTCTCAGAGTATGAAGCCTTGCTGTTCAGTACAGCCTTTTCCTTTGCATTTTTCGGTGCTTTCCGTATTTCGGAATTGGTACCTGCAAATAAGAAGGTATTATTGGGCATTTTGTATGAACAGGTGGCAATTGACCAATTTGGAGTGCATATTTGGTTGCAGCGTTCAAAAATGGATCAGACCGGCAGAGGCTGTTTGGTCAATCTTCATGCTCAAGAAAACGGGCTAGTTTGCCCAGTGGCTTTGGGTCAGCGCTTCCTAGGAGTTAGACCCCCAGTAAGGGGGCTATTCTTTATTCATGCCAATTCAGAGCCTCTTACTAAATATCAATTTGATTCAGTACTCCGAAAATGTTTAAATCATTTGGGCTTACAGAATTTTAGATTCTCTTCCCACTCCTTTAGGATAGGCGCAGCATCAGAGGCAGCCCGTAAGGGATTATCAGAAACGGCCATTAAGGAGATGGGGAGGTGGAAGTCGAAATGTTTTAAATTATATGTCAGACCTAACCTGTTCATTTAATTCCTAGGTATACAGCACACGGTATGGATCATAGGACATTCGTTTATATACTGGGCACGTAAGAGAGCGGAGCACCGCTGTTACTCAGCTAATTTGTCCTTACAGCCTGAGCAGTTTAAGTTATTTTGGAAAGGAATAAGAGGCCTACAGTGGTATCAATTATTTTTTCATTTATCCAGATTGTTCCAAGTTTGGCCCCCTCCTTCTATTTTGTTAATACACCTGGGAGGAAATGATTTAGGGAATGTTAGAACACTGGACTTGCTGGCCATGATCAAGCGAGACCTTCACCGTTTTCATATGTCTTTTGAGGGTACTATTATAATATTTTCAGAAGTGGTTCCTCGTCTCTCCTGGTTGTCCTCTGATCAGAGGAGGGCTATGGAGAAAATGAGGAAGAGAGTAAATAGGGCAATGGAGAAGTTCATGCCCTCGATAGGAGGCTTGTCTTATCGACACATAGATCTTGAAGGTGGCATTCCGGGCTTGTACAGGCAGGATGGTGTTCACCTTTCGGATGTGGGTCTCTATATCTTTAATACAGGCTTGCAGTGTGGCATTGAAATGGCCGCGGCGGTTGGGGTGGGCCGGGCTTGATTCTCAAGTCCGGCTGGTGGGGACTGGTTTTTGATATTATATTGTGGATGGCTGCTCGAGTTCTGATAACTGAGCAGATAATAATAAAATGATATTGGTTGATCAATGATGTTATTGTTTGTTAATAAAAGAGTAATAAATATTTATGTGTTTAAACCAATAAAGGTGCCGTGGCCATATTTTTGCCATATTTTAAGGTTTGGTGTTGTTTATTATGATGGTTTAATGGGGTTTAGATTGTAGTTGGGTGGTGTGGCCTACAGTCTCATACAAATATTCAATTCACAAACAAATATTGCATAGGTATAAATACCGCATCAACCTTTTTTTTTTAATTTCTTCCTGCGGCTACAGCAGAGCCATCAGAGGTCAAAAAGGTGCCGACACAAACTGCCATCTCCAGAGGAGCCTGCTGCTTTGGGACACCTTCCCCAGAACCCTGTAACTGGGTGAAGCTGAGGGTCACAGTCTTGAGTATCTTTAGCACTTTTACTACACCCCAGTGGAAGGAATTAAAGTGGACCGGGTTCACCAAACCCTAAGTCCTAAGTCTAAGGATCCCAGACACCCCAGGGATGTCATCTGCTGGATACACTTTTATACCGTGAAGCAAAGCATTCCAGCTCAGCACCATCAACTTCAATTGGGCCCATATACAAATGCTTCCTGACTTGTCTAGGAACATGCTACGCAGGAGTGCTATCCTTAAGCGACTTCTAGAAAAGTTCCACAATTCTGGAGCAATATACAGATGGGGATACTCACTGGGTTTGATAATCAGAAAAGATGGTAACGCCCTCTAGATCTAATCTGCTGCAGATATCCCAGCCTTGCTTGAAAGACTTGGGATTGAACATTTTCTTGAGGAAGCCACCGCTTGCCACCGGAGGACCTCACATCATGGCTACCCTCCCAGCTTATATGCCTCCACGCAGGCACTTTTCCATTTTAACTATATAATTGGACTGAAGGTTTGGTTACCTAGTCTCTCTTCTCCTTTATTATCTAACATGAGCATTATCCAAAGATTGCCCCATTGTGCTGCCTTTACTAAGAAAATAACTTGCTTAGATTGAGCTTTTGTTATCACTTTATACGGTAAACCTATCTGCCGCAACTCCTATTAAAAATATGCAACATTTTACATACAGGTGTTGGTTAACCTGAACTCTTGTCATTATCTGATGCTATGTAAGGTTTATACCTATGCTGGAGGGTTGATCGACTTAGACGCCTTAAGCTTCCCATCCCCTCTGGAAATTTTTAAGCTACAATACCTAAAAGAGGGCCTTTTTAGCATTTTTGACTAATAGGCACAGACAACCGTGATACAAAACAAATGGCAACTACCTCAACCTATAACTGCCCTTTACAGCTAGGCCGACTCATGTCAAAAAACAAAACAAAAATTACAGCTCAGCCAGTTTGCAATAACCTAAACTGACCCTGTCTAACAGTTCACGTTAAAAACAAGGGCTTTCATTTGCACACATTTGCAAATACATGCATAAGCGGCAGAGGCAAAATCACGACACCCCAGTGTACTGCACACCTAACTCTATAATTTGAAAGTCTCCAAAGTTTGAGCACATATATAATGGATAGATTAAGGGCACCCAGCAATAGCACAATGGCAAGAAAGGTATGCAGCCAGTACGCCCCCCCCCCCCCCGCACCACAGACAACTGTGAGATTTGTGTCCCTGGACTTGACAATAGCCTGTCTCTCCTCTCCTTTCCAACATAGTATATGCTCCCCTAGGGCCACATGCAGCCTGGCCTAGCAGCTACAATGTCTGCCTGTTAAGTTATTCCCAAACTGTCCAAACCTCCACCCCAGGCTAGCTATAGCTGGACTCTATAAGTCTGTTTGTTCTAATTCAATACTTACAGTGGGGCAAAAAAGTATTTAGTCAGCCACCAATTTTCATCCACCAGCAAGTGCATTGAAGATGAAACGTGGCTGGGTCTTTCAGCATCACAATGATCCCAAACACCGGCCGGGCAATGAAGGAGTGGCTCCGTAAGAAGCATTTCAAGGTCCTGGAGTGGCCTAGCCAGTCTCCAGATCTCAACCCCATAGAAAACCTTTGGAGGGAGTTGAAAGTCCGTGTTGCCCAGCGACAGCCCCAAAACATCACTGCTCTAGAGGAGATCTGCATGGAGGAATGGGCCATCATACCAGCAACAGTGTGTGACAACCTTGTGAAGACTTACAGAAAATGTTTGACCTCTGTCATTGCCAACAAAGGATATATAACAAAGTATTGAGATAAACTTTTAATATTGACAAAATACTTATTTTCCACCATAATTTGCAAATAAATTCTTTCAAAAATCAGACAATGTGATTGTCTGGATTTGTTTCCACATTTTGTCTCATAGTTGAGGTATATCTATGATGGCAATTACAGACCTCTCATCTTTTTAAGTGGGAGAACTTGCACAATTGGTGGCTGACTAAATACTTTTTTGCCCCACTGTAATTCCATGGTTTACCTCTATTTGTATTGTGTAACCCATGAGCCAGTCCAGGTACCCACAACAGCTTTCCACCTTTATTCCCGTGCATCCTATAATTAATCCATTATAATCCTCTTATCTTCAGGTATTCATAATACTCCATACTGAATTGGTAACATCTGTATATCCCCCATTTTAGAATGCTTCTCTTTCCTGGGGATTTAAATACCAAATTACCAGACCTGAGTAGCAAATGGATGAGTATTGGATATCCCCTTAGGCTGTGTTGGTTGACTCCTCTTGCTCTTTGTTACGATCCTAAATGTCCACATCAATTCGTAAACCCCACTACCTGCTCTTCTTTCAGCTACACTGTTTACCAGATGTGTCTCTGCCTAGGCTCTATCGTACGGGCAAATACACATACAGTACATCTCTATGCTTAACTCCATCTATGTTCCAACCAATTAGGGATGCAGGGGCTCATTCCCCAAATGTTCTGCCACTTCACCCAAAAAGGTTCACCCTGTACACTGCCTGGTACAGTTTAGGGACACTGTTAGTTTCTTCTACCTTAGTAAATATCTTTCTTTCTGCTCTCCATTTACCTCTGTCCATTGTCTTCCTTCCTACGTACATTTCTGTCACCCTATTCTGCTTTTCCTTCCACCTTAGGTTTACATATGTTCCCTGCTCTCCCCCCCACACCCGATGGGGTGCACTGTGTCTACATCTAGGTACCTCCAGATCACGTATTCATCATGTCAAGCCTGAAAATAATCTTGCTGAATACTCGGGGTCTGATTACCTCTGAGAAACATTGCATGATACTTACAGATCTGTGTAAGAAGAAAACATATGTAAAACTCCTACAGAAAGCTATTTTCCCCACCTTTAAAATTCCCACAACGAGAGACCAGTATTTTACCACTGTCTATCATTTGGGCTACCAGACAAAAAATCCAGGGGGGTGACACATGTCGATGTGTATAAAGATGATGAGGGTCACTGTTTTCATAAAAGGGAGATGTGCCAACCAATTAGCAACCATTGCTAATTTATGGGGGGGGGGGCGTTCTGCGCTGTCTGTCTAAAGATACAACGGGAGCAAGCCTGCATGAGTGTCCACGTAGGAATATATGTGCCCACATAAGTGTGGACATAAATTCCGATAACAAATTAACCCTTGCCATGTCAAACTGGAAATAATGCAAATGTGTTAGCCAAAGACGCTATCTTGAGATATAAATCCACCATAGTGTTAGTGATGAAGCGGCTAACTGATGCGGTTATTGAAGAGACCCAAAGTTCCTTCCAGCTAGGAAAACTACATCATCCTAGTAGGGTCAACATAGGCAAATTATAAGCCTATCTTAGTTAAACCTACATAACCTTAACTATGATCTATTATACATGTACGAAGGGTGACCAAGTAAGAGAAACTTGAGCTTAGCGAGAAACAGAAGAGGAATCTAGAAAAGAGCTTGAGACAGATAAGGCTAGAGAGGGGTTAAAGACAAGGTGTGTATCTGGGATTTACACAGATTATTCCTCAGTGTAGAGGTTTACAAGGGTTGATGAATATATATGCTCCACCGTTCCCACACCGTTTCAAATGTTTTAGAAGTGTCCATGAGAATGCTGACTGTCTTTTCCTGTACCATAATCCAAGAAATCTTTCACTTAGCTGCTTCCACCGACACCGACAGTGCTTCCAAGCTTGGGCCAAAGCCCTTTTGGCTCCTAGCAGTATAAAGTGAATGAATTTTAGGAGATACTTTGAGCATTCAGGTGGCTTGCTGTTCAGCAAGGCAATTTCTGGGGTTTTGGGGATTGCAAGGCCGGTGGCCTTGCGCAGCAAACAAAAGATTTTGTTCCAAAACCCCTAATGCGCAGCATTCTCAACAAGTATGAGATAGAGTACGAACATGGCCACAGACCCTAAAGCAAAAGGGAGAGAAACCCAGAAAGATTATTGCTAATCAGTGGGGGACCTGATACTATCGAGTGAACATCTTCACACTTGCGTCCATTAGCGAGAGATTCACTATTTCTTTGAATGATCTACTGAAGAGGCTATACCATGTATCGACTTTCCAGCTGAAATCCAAGTCCCTTTCCAAACTTAGTACATAGGAGAGTTTTTCTGAGGTCTCTGTCAAGGCTGTGTAAATTAAGGAAATGCCACCCCTTTGGTCCAGGACTCCAGAACACCACTGCTCATAAGCTGTGACATGTGGGGGGGGTCTGATTTGAAATGCCACTGTGAGACAATGAAGTGTCTGATTTGATGTAGTCTGAATCTTTCTGATTGTGGCATCTCCAATTTTCTAACACAATGGGACACCATCAGAGGGCCCCCCAGAAGGGAGAAAGTGTACAATTCTAAATAGACCCTTATTTGTCCACCATTGGAAAGCCTTAATATTTTGTCCAGGGGGGAAGAGAGGATTGTAATTTTAGTTTAGTGACAACTGTGTGAAAGAAAAAGTATTGTAATTTTACCGAAACTTGTGGCAAAATATAAAATATTCCATGGACTCAACATGCCTCTCAGCAAATAGCTTGGGGTGTCTACTTTCCAAAATAGGGTCATTTGGGGGGGGGGGATTTGTGATATCTGGGCATTTCATGGCCTCCAAAACTGATAGGTAGTGAGGAGTGAAATCAAAAATTTACGCCCTTAGAAAGCCTGATGGCGGTGCTTGGTTTTCGGGGTCCTGTACGCAGCTAGACTGCCAAAAAGTTCCACACATGTGGTATCCCTATACTCAGGAGAAGTAGCAGAATGTATTTTGGGGTGTAATTTCACATATGCCCATGGCATGTTTGAGCAATATATAATTTCAGTGACAATTTTGTGTAAATGTTTTTTTTTCAATCACTTATGAAAAAAAAAATTCAATGTGCTCAACAAGCCTCTCAACAAATTCCTTGGGGTGTCTACTTTCTAAAATGGGGTCATTTGGGGGGGGGGGGTTGTACTGCCCTGCCATTTTAGCACTTCAAGAAATGAGATAGACAGCCATAAATTAAAAGCTGCCTAAATTCCAGAAAATGTAGCCTAGTTTGTAGACGCTATAACTTTTGTGCAAACCAATAAATATACGCTTATTGAATTATTTTTTTTACTCAAGACATGTGGCTGAATGCTTTTTGGCCTAAATGTATGACTAAAATTGAGTTTATGGTATTTTTTTAATAACAAAAATTAGAAAATATCATTTTTTTTCAAAATTTTCAGTCTTTTTTCATTTATATCGCAAAAAATAAAAACAGCAGAGGTGATCAAATACCACCAAAAGAAAGCTTTGGGTACAGCATTGCATGACCGCGCAATTGTCAGTTAAAGCAACGCAGTGCCAAATTGAAAAAAGCGCTCTGGTCAGGAAGGGGGTAAAATTTTCCGGGGCTGAAGTGGTTAAGGCACGCATTGACATCAGAGTTTAAAGAGAGAATATTGGAATGGAGTAGTGTCCCTATATTGAAAATCTTAATATAAACCACCTCTCTTAAGGGGTTAATCTCAGAACTATATCAAAATATACACCTAAAAGTATTGGGAAAAGAATCTCAGTTGTCAAGTAGAGTAAAGTAGAGTAAAATGTAGAGTAAAATGGTTAGTGGATGTGGGGAAGTTCACTAACGTGCAATGGAATAATATAGTGACCTTAATAGATCGACTGTCCCTTTCCCCAGCTCAGAAGCTTACGCAGTTCTACATTGTTCATAGAGCATATTACACACCAAAGAGAATTTCACTGTTTGGGGGACAGCCAGATGCATTCTGTCCTAGATGTCGGGGCTCAGTTGGGGACATGATTTTTATGCTCTGGAGGTGCCCCAATTATATAGGTTCTGGGAAGAGGTATTGAGGAAAATACATTTAGTTTTTGGAAAAAACTTAAGCTTGTACCTGATAATGTGTGTGTTGGGATACATGAAGCAGAGTGTAGCATCAGGGGATATGTGAATGGCAATCTCGAGATGCTTATATCAAGCCAGAAAAACGATCACCTGGAAATGGCTTGATACTAGACCACCAACTATAATGGATTGATTGAGAAGGGTTAATGATACAATAATAAGAGAAAAACTGGCCTATGTGAGAAGAGGATATAAAAGTAAATTTGAAAAAATATGGAAAGAATGGATAGAAAACCCAGGTTTGATGCCTAAGATTATGAACCTCTAGGAAGTATATATTGGAAAAGTATTGTTTAAAAAAATGGGAAATTGGAGGGGGGGGGGATTGGTGGGTTGAACATGTATCTCTTTGTACTGTTTTTTATGATCTTTTGTATGGAAAATATTTCTGTGATCATTGGAAAAAAGAAAATGAAAATAAAGTTGAATTAAAAAAAAAAACATAAGCCAGGTCCATTTTTTCTTTATCAATCAGTAACATATAGCAGAAATCTGAAATCTGAATATTAAGATGGTATTGCACCTACAAGCGCTTACATTCCATGTACCCATTTGTTCTGGATTCCTGCTGGTGGTGTGATTCACCTTAGGCAGACCTATTGCACATATTTTGGTCATGTCTCTGCTAACATAATTGTTGGACTCAAGTACATACCCTAACTCAAAAGTTTACCTCCCTAAGGACACATGTATCTACAAAGATTTCCCTCTCAAAAATATATAAAAACTCAGTTATTATTCATTTGGTCAATGCAGCTCCACCACACTGAAGATATCAAGCAAATGGAAGACCTAACCAGTTCTTAGGGAGACTGCCAAAAAATGTTGCATTATATAGTTTTACTGGTTGGACTTTCCTACACAGATGACTACAAACAATTATCTGGCTCCTTACTCCCTTCTCCAAAAAACCCTCATCATCCCCTTTTAATATAGTGCAGTGCCTTCTCAAACTCTCATCTCAAAAGGGTCATCTAACTACTAGTAATCTCAGTGCCCCCCTCCCATCTGGTGAAACCCTATACACGACCCTCCTATGCACTACTTCCTTACTACCTTTCCTTTCTTCTGCCCATTGTAGCATCAACCATCGTCTCAAGTCTGAATAGGTTTATTCATCCTTAAAGTGTTTGTTAAGGCATTTATATAAGACTATACCAGCCCCTCTCTGTGTCTGTCTCTGGCCCGGCCCTGTCCCCCTGCCGCTATTATTGTAAAAGAAAGAACGAAAATTGTCACTGCCAGCCCCTCTAATAGAGGCTGGCATAGCACACTATGTCAGTCATTTTGAAAAACAAGTGTTCCAAATACCTATTTTGAGCTGTCTTGAGGCTGGTCACGTGACTCGCGGCCACTTTACAGCTCCGATAGTTGGTTTCTGCAGGGGGGGGGCATGATCTCCCTCTGATGTCAGTCAGGGAGATCATGTGACCACGTGTCTTCTCCCGCAAAAAACATCCCTCAGAGCTGTAAAGCGGCTGCGAGTCACGTGACTGGCCCGAAGAAAGCTCAAAATCGATATCTAGAACACTCGTTTTTCAAAATGACTTACCTAGTGTGCTATGCCACCCTCTATTAGAGTGGCTGGCAGTGACAATTTTAGGTTTTTCTTTTACAATAATAGCGGCGGGGGGGGGGGGCAGGCTGGAGACAGACACAGAGAGGGAGATGACAGGCAGGAAGGAGGGGGTGAGGGGGGAGAGAGGAGAGCTGAGAGCAGAGCAGCGAGCAGCGTATGGTGGAGGGTCTCACTCTGACCACGGTGGTCAGGGCTCAGTAGCCCTGATTTTCATGGTCAGTATAGAGACGCCATACAGGAAGTGGCAGGTTCTGGGAAGTTTTTTCTACAGTTTAGAGAGGGGCAGAGTACACAGCACAAGCACTGTGCTGTGTAATCTGCTTTAAGGGATCAGGATCTATATTTTTGTTTTTGGGTTAACAAACGCTTTAATATGTTCCATTTATGTTTGCTTTCACAAGCCTCTGTTTTGTTGTTCTTAAATGACACACCTACTCAAATGCCATGTGGACTATCCACAGACCCGGACAGCTGTCTGGTATTTGCCCTTGGGTTTCTCTCTCATGGGCTCTCAGAATTATTGTCATTGTCTAGTTCCACTTTTAGGCACTGCCTAGCCTGTTGATCTATGTAAAAACTTCTGTTGGTCATTTGCAATTTTGACTACTGAGTTTCTTGACTATTTTATCGAAACCTGTATTTTTTGACATACTCTTTTCTTAAATAAAGAGTGCATAATAAAATATCAGTATTGTGATAGCAATATAATTAATATTTATTTTCGAAAATTCGTAGTAAGCTTACTTAAAACATCTCCTTTCATAGTTACATAGTTACATAGTAGGTGAAGTCGAAAAAAAGACACAAGTCCAACCTATGTGTGTGATTATATGTCAGTATTACCTTGTATATCCCTGTATGTTGTGGTCGTTCAGTTGCTTATCTAATAGTTTCTTGAAACTATCTATGCTCCCCGCTAAGACCACCGCTTGTGGAAGGGAATTCCACATCCTTGCCGCTCTTACAGTAAAGAACCACCTATGTAGTTTAAGGTTAAACCTCTTTTCTTCTAATTTTAATGAGTGGCCACGAGTCTTGTTCAACTCCCTTCGGCGAAAAAGTTTTATCCCTATTGTGGGGTCACCAGTATGGTATTTGTAAATTGAAATCATATCCCCTCTCAAGCGTCTCTTCTCCAGAGAGAAAAAGTTCAGTGCTTGCAACCTTTCCTCATAACTAATATCCTCCAGACCCTTTAATAGCTTTGTTGCCCCTCTTTGTGCTCACTCCATTTCCAGTACATCCTTCCTGAGGACTGGTGCCCAGAACTGGACAGCATACTCTAGGTGCAGCTGGACCAGAGTCTTGTAGAGCGGGAGAATTATCGTTTTATCCCTGGAATTAATCCCCTTTTTAATGCATGCCAATATTCAGTTTGCTTTGTTAGCAGCAGCTTGGCATTGCATTCCATTGCTGAGACTATCATCTACTGAGACCCCCAGGTCCTTTTCCATCTTAGATTCCCCCAGAGGTTCTCCCCCTGGTGTATAGATTGCATTCATATTTTTGTCATTCAAATGCATTATTTTACATTTTTCTACACTGAACCTCATTTGCCATGTAGTTGCCCACCCCATTAATTTGTTAAGATCTTTTTGCAAGGTTTCCACATCCTGCGGAGAAGTTATTGCCCTGCTTAGCTTGGTATCATCTAGGGATGAGCCAAACACCCCCTGGTTCGGTTCACAGCAGAACATGCGAACAGGCACAGGCAAAAAATATGTTCGAACACGCGAACACCGTTAAAGTCTATGGGAGACGAACGTGAAAAATCAAAATGCTAATTTTAAAGGCTTATATGCATGATATTGTCATAAAAACTGTTTGGGGATCTGGGTCTTGCCCCAGGGGACATGTATCAATGCAAAAATAAGTTTTAAAAACAAATGTTTTTTTCTGGAGCAGTGATTTTAATAATGCTTAAAATGAAACAATAAAAGTGAAATATTCCTTTAAATTTATTACCTGGGGGTGTCTATAGTATGCTTGTAAAGTGGCACATTTTTCCCGTGTTTAGAACAGTCCCTGCACAAATTGACATTTCTAAAGGAAAAAAAGTCATTTAAAAGTACTCGTGGCTATAATGAATTGTCAGGTCTGGCAATACAGATAAAAGTCAATTAAAAAAATGGCATGGGATCTCCCCAGTCCATTACCAGGCCCTTTGGATCTGGTATGAATATTAAGGGGAACCCCGAACCAAAATTTAAAAAAAAAATTGCATGGAGTCCCCCCAAATTCCATACCTGGCCCTTCAGGTCTGGTATGGATATTAAGGGGAACCCTGTACCAAATTTAAAAAAAAAATGGTGTAGGAGTCCCCCTCAAAATCCATATCAGACCCTTCAGGTCTGGTATGGATTTTAAGGGGAACCCCATGCCAAAATTTAAAAAAAAACTACGTGGGGTCCCCCAAAAATCCATACCAGACGCTTATCCGAGCACGCAACCTGGCAGGCAGCAGGAAAAGAGGGGGAACGAGAGAGTACCCCCCCTCCTGAACCATGCCAGGCCATATGCCCTCAACATGGGGAGGGTGCTTTGGGGTAGCCCCCCTAAGCACTTTGTCCCCATGTTGATGGGGACAAGGGCCTCATCCCCACTACCCTTGCCCGGTGGTTGTGGGGGTCTGTGGGCTGGGGGCTTATCAGAATCTGGAAGCCCCCTTTAACAAGGGGACTGCCAGCTCCCGCCCCCCTGTTTGAAATGGTAACGGGTACATTGTACCCGTACCATTTCACAAAGAAAGTGTCAAAATGTTAAAAAACCACATGACGGGGGCGTGGCTAACCACCGAGCAAGATGGACGTCTGACTCCTCATCTCCTGCACCGACCGGACCATTCGCTAATACCACCGCCATCCAGACACACCACAGCGACACACAAAGCCACAGAGACGTCCCCCCCAGCCTCCGCCATGCCACATCAAAACCGCAAGCGGAAAGAATACAGGCCGCCGAAGAAACTAACTGATTTCTTTACACAGCCTCCGGACACTGATTCTCAAGATGGCGCCCGTGGCCCTGTACACGGAACAGCCTCAACTTATAATGACCTTCCTGATGCCGATGGCTCAGAAATATCCCCACAACAACAATCCTCGGACTCCAACCCACAATATACTTCAATCTCTGCTGGTAACAGTCCCGCAAAATCGAGGATGCGCCTGGATTCTACTGACGCCGGCATAGAGGTGAGCCCTGTATCTTCCCTCACCTCATCATACTCCTCCACCATAGTGGCCTTCCCTACATCTAATCAACCTGGACTTGACACAACAATGAAGGAGATGGTCATCACACTGCAGACCTCACTGCATAATGACATAGCATCCATGTTCACAAAATTTTCAGCTCATATGCAGCTTGTGGGCCAAAAAGTACATCTCATTGAAAACCGTATAGGTAATATGGCTGAAACAGTAAACGATCTAGTGGAAGCACAAGACCACACACATGAAGAACAACAATGGATGAAGGCCAAAATGGTGGACCTCGAGAACAGGTCCCGCTGTAATAATGTAAACATTAGAGGTAAATCTGAAAATGTTATGCCGCATGATTTAAAAGCTTATGCTAGAAAATTGATTTCCACCATGTTGCCGGATTTGGCGTCGATGGAAACCATAATAGTTTGCATACATCGCATTCCTAAACCACCACACCTACCTGCGGATATACCCAGAGATGTCCTAATGAGGGTCCATTTTTTCCACGCAAAAGACCAGCTTCTATTCAAAGTGAGACACCTAGGAAAACTCCCGGCGCCATACAGCCACCCACAACTTTATGCTGACCTCTTGCAATACACTCGTCAGCTATGCAGGCAGCTGAATACCATAACAAAACCACTTAATAACCATAAAATACCATACCAATGAGGATTCCCCACCAAAGTTGTGGTCACCAAAAATGGAGTCAAGCACAATATATCCACGGTACAGGAAGGAATCAATCTCCTCAACCTGTGGGGAATAATCCCTGAACCAACTGCAACAACCATACCCAACCAAACAGGAGCCGCTCATACCTCCTATGATAACTCAACAGCTGGTAAACACTAAACTGACCCTGAATGGCGGGTAAGAATTGATACCCGTGTACCATTTTGTCCGGTCGGATGCCTTGCTTGTTGCAATTTACATCACAAACTTTCACCCCGCAATTTTAATACAGCCTAATTGTGATTGGCTGTCAAAAGTTGTCACCTTGTTAAGACTTACATACTGAATTGATTATTTTCTAACGCATATTATTCTTCTTTATTCTACTTTCATCCTTACCTCCTTATTGTTTCCCCTCATCCCGAGAGCACCTGATTGAAACATCTTTGGAGTATCCAACCACTGAATCGTACAGAATATCGCATTGGATCTATCTGGCCGTGAATACTAACCTTTTTTATTGTACACTACCACAAGAAAAACAGGATGCCTAAATTCCTGACTCTTAATGTCAAGGGCCTTAACCATCCCGCTAAAAGAACATCTATGTGGCGTACAGTCAGAGACTCAAACCAATGTCATTTGCTTACACGAGACTCACTTAATACAATCTTCAGAACCCAAATGTACTTTCCGTCACTTTTCTCATATTTTCCAAGCCTCAAGTCCCACTAAGAAAAATGGAGTTATGATTGCATTTAAAAACTCCCTAGCCTTCCTGCTACACAACAGCCTCATAGACATAGAAGGGCGCTATGTGGCTCTAGGCTGTACATTAGACAAAACCAGATATACCATTGTCAATGTATACACTCCAAATACTGGGCAAATCAGATTCCTATCCAAACTAATGAAAAAACTCACCAAATTCCGCCAAGGATGTTTCAATTTATGTGGCAATTTCAAGATAGTACCAGACAACAATATGGACACATCATCACGCAATTCCTGACTGACCTCACCTATGGGCTCCTTCATAAGAAACAATGACTTATACGACGTGTGGAGATGCCACCACACCACCGAACGAGACTATGCCTTCTTTTCCCACAGACACAATTCATATACTCGGATTGACTATTTCCTTGTAGACAAATGGACACTGACCAAGACATCAGACTCTTATCTAGGAACAGTAACTTGGTCGGACCATGCACCAGTATCAATCGACGTAGCAGATGGACCACATCCCTCACGGAACAAGATTTGGAGAGCCAATGCAGCAAATATCCAATCCCCCGAACATTCAGCTTATATATGTAAACATCTTTTATTATTTATTATTATTATTATACAGGATTTATATAGCACCAACAGTTTACGTAGCGATTTACAACTTGAGGGTAGACAGTACAAATAAAATACACTTTAATACAATAGGAATCAGAGGGCCCTGCTGCTTAGAGCTTACAATCTTAGAGGGAAGGTCAAGAGATACAAGAGGTAATAACTGTGGGTGATGTGCTGATTGAGAAGATAAATGTACAGTTGTTAAGTGGGGGCCAGATAGGCTTCTCTGAAGAGATGAGTTTTCAGTGATCGTCTGAAAGTGGATAAAGTAGGAGAAAATTGGACGGATTGGGTTAGAGCATTCCAGAGGATGGGAGAGGCTCTGAAGAAGTCCTGAAGGCGAGCATGGGATAAGGTGACAAGGGAGTTTGAGAGCAGGAGGTCTTGGGAGGAGCAAAGAGAATGATTAGGTTGGTATTTTGAGACTAGGTTAGAGATGTAGCTGGGGGCCAGGTTGTGGATGGCTTTGTAAGTTATAGTTAGTATCTTGAATTTAATTCGGTGACTGAGTGTCAGCCAATGGAGGGATTGGCAGAGGGGTATAGCAGATGCTGAGCGGTTTGTGAGGTGGATGAGCCTAGCATCTTGAGGAATTTTTTGAACTAAATGAAGGATCAGCTTCAAACAATACTATCCTTTGGAATGCCCACAAAGCATTCATCAGAGGGATCATTATACAGATTAGCGCTAGAGAGAAGAGGAGGAGAACACAGCGTCTAGACACCCTCACATCCACTATTAAAACTTTAGATGAACAAAACCAAAATAACCCTGATCCCAAAATCAAAGACAAATTAACTCTTCTCAGACAGGAACTAAGAAATACACTATTAGAAACCCATATCAAAATTCAAACACGATTTAGAGCCAAACACTATTCAACTGGAAACAAAGCAGGGAAAGCACTAGCACTTCAATCAAAAGGTCAATCAAAGGTCATCATTAGGAATGAGCTTCGAGTTCGAATCGAACTCATGTTCGACTCGAACATCAGCTGTTCGCCGAACAGCGAACAATTTGGGGTGTTCGCAGCAAATTCGAAAGCCGCGGAACACCCTTTAAAAGTCTATGGGAGAAATCAAAAGTGCTAATTTGCATGGTATTGTCATAAAAAGTGTTTGGGGACCTGGGTCCTGCCCCAGGGGACATGGATCAATGCAAAAAAAAGTTTTAAAAACGTCTGTTTTTTCGGGAGCAGTGATTTTAATAATGCTTAAAGTGAAACAATAAAAGTGTAATATTCCTTTACATTTCGTACCTGGGGGGTGTCTATAGTATGCCTGTAAAAGGGACGCATGTTTCTCGTGTTTAGAACAGTCTGACCGCAAAATTACATTTCAAAGGAAAAAAAGTAATTTAAAACTACTCGCGGCTATTAATGAATTGTCGGTCCGACAATACACATAAAAGTTCATTGATAAAAACGGCATGGGAATTCCCCACAGGGGAACCCCAAACCAAAATTTAAAAAAAAAATGGCGTGGGGGTCCCCCTAAATTCCATACCAGGCCCTTCAGTTCTGGTATGGATATTAAGGGGAACCCCGGCCAAAATGTAAAAAAAAAATGGTGTCGGGACCCCCTCAAAATCTATACCAGATCCTTCAGGTCTGGTATGGATTTTAAGGGGAACCCTGTGCCAAAATTTAAAAAAATGGCGTGGGGTCCCCCCAAAAAATTAATACTAGACACTTATCCGAGCACGCAACCTGGCAGGCCGCAGGAAAAGAGGGGGGACGAGAGAGTGCCCCCCCCTCCTGAACCGTACCAGGCCACATGCCCTCAACATTGGGAGGGTGCTTTGGGGTAGCCCCCCAAAACACCTTGTTCCCATGTTGATGGGGACAAGGGCCTCAAACCCACAACCCTTGCCCAGTGGTTGTGGGGGTCTGTGGGCGGGGGGGCTTATCGGAATCTGGAAGCCCCCTTTAACAAGGGAACCCCCAGATCCCGGCCCCCCCTGTGTGAAATGGTAAGGGGGTACTTACCCCTACCATTTCACTAAAAAACTGTCAAAAATGTTAAAAATGACAAGAGACAGTTTTTGACAATTCCTTTATTTAAATGCTTCTTCTTTCTTCTATCTTCTTTCTTCTATCTTCTATCTTTTATCTTCCTTCGGTTTTAATTGACTTTTTTTCCTTTGAAATGTCATTTTGCTGTCAGACTGTTGTAAACACAGGAAACATGCGCCCCTTTACAGGCATACTATAGACACCCCCCAGGTATGAAATGAAAAGGAATATTACACTTTTATTGTTTCACTTTAAACATTAAAATCACTGCTCCTGAAAAAACGGCCGTTTTTAAAACATTTTTTTTGCATTGATCCATGGGGGCAGGATTCAGGTCCCCAAACACTTTTTATGACAATAACTTGCATATAAGCCTTTAAAATGAGCACTTTTGATTATTCATGTTCGTGTCCCATAGACTTTAACAGTGTTTACGTGTTCGAACAAATTTTTTGCCGGTTCGCAAGTTCTGGTGCGAACCGAACAGGGGGGTGTTCGGCTCATCCCTAGTCATATTAGAACTAAGATCCCTCACCTCTTTCACCCCACAACGAACCAAAAACTCATGGACCCCCAAGTAGTGGCATAGCGTGGGGGGTGCAGGGGGTGCCGTGGCCCCGGGCGCGACATTTAGGGGGGCGCCAGTATGTGTCACTACTGGCTGCCTCCTCCTAACTTCAAGTTCCTGTGTCCCCCGCGCTCTGGCCACCATGTTAAGTGTCCGGCGCCCTGAGATTGGGTGTATGGGGGTCATGTGAGGCATAGGTCTGGCCTGTCCTCGATCGCTCCTGAAGTCCCGCCTCCGCACATGACCCCTATACGCCCAATCACAGTGCAATGGACACTGAACATGGCAGCAGCCAGAGCGCAGGGAGAGAAGCAAAAATGTGAGCCGCAGCTGTCTTCTCCTCCTCCTCCTCTGGACCGATGCAGGCCAGGACAAGAAGGTGAGTGAGACTCCCTCATGAGAGTCTTGTTACTAGCCTGGGGGGGGGCGAGAGAGAGAGACTGTAGGCAGGACAGTATAGTGTAGGCTGTGTAGTATAGTGGACAGTGTAGTGTAGTGTAGTATAGTGGTCAGTATAGTGGACAGTGTAGTGTAGTATAGTGTAGTTTAGTATGGAGGTCAGTGTAGCGTAGTGGTCAGTATGGTGATTAGTGTAGTATGGTGGTCAGTATAGTGGACAGTATAGTGGTTAGTATAGTATAGTGGTTAGTATAGTGGTCAGTATAGTGTAGTTTAGTATGGAGGTCAGTGTAGTGTAGTATAGTGGTTAGTATGGTGGTCAGTGTAGTGTAGTATAGTGGTCAGTGTAGTGTAGTATGGTGGTCAGTGTAGTGAAGTATGGTGGTCAGTGTAGTGTAGTGTAGTGTAGTATGGTGGTCAGTGTAGTATAGTATGGTGGTCAGTAGTGTAGTGTAGTATAGTATGGTGGTCAGTGTAGTATAGTATGGTGGTCAGTGTAGTATAGTATGGTGGTCAGTGTAGTATAGTATAGTGGTCAGTGTAGTATAGTATGGTGGTCAGTGTAGTGTAATATGGTGGTCAGTGTAGTGTAGTATGGTGGTCAGTGTAGTGGTCAGTGTAGTGTAGTATGGTGGTCAGTGTAGTATAGTATAGTGGTCAGTGTAGTATAGTATAGTGGTCAGTGTAGTATAGTATGGTGGTCAGTATAGTGTAGTGGTCAGTGTAGTATAGTATGGTGGTCAGTGTAGTATAGTATGGTGGTCAGTGTAGTATAGTATGGTGGTCAGTGTAGTATAGTGGTCAGTGTAGTGTAGTATAGTGGTCAGTGTAGTATAGTATGGTGGTCAGTGTAGTATGGTGGTCAGTGTAGTATGGTGGTCAGTGTAGTGTAGTATGGTGGTCAGTGTAGTATAGTGGTCAGTGTAGTGTAATATGGTAGTCAGTGTAGTATAGTGGTCAGTGTAGTGTAGTATGGTGGTCAGTGTAGTGTAGTATAGTGGTCAGTGTAGTGTAGTTAGTATAGTGGTCAGTGTAGTGTAGTATAGTGGTCAGTGTAGTATAGTGGTCTGTGTAGTGGTCAGTGTAGTGTAGTATGGTGGTCAGTGTAGTGTAGTATGGTGGTCAGTGTAGTGTAGTATGGTGGTCAGTGTAGTGTAGTGTAGTATGGTGGTCAGTATAGTGTAGTATAGTGGTCAGTGTAGTATAGTATGGTGGTCAGTGTAGTATAGTATGGTGGTCAGTGTAGTATAGTATGGTGGTCAGTGTAGTGTAGTATGGTGGTCAGTGTAGTGTAGTATGGTGGTCAGTGTAGTGTAGTATGGTGGTCAGTGTAGTATAGTGGTCAGTGTAGTATAGTGGTCAGTGTAGTGTAGTATAGTGGTCAGTGTAGTGTAGTATAGTGGTCAGTGTAGTGTAGTATAGTGGTCAGTGTAGTGTAGTATGGTGGTCAGTGTAGTGTAGTATGGTGGTCAGTGTAGTGTAGTGGTCAGTGTAGTGTAGTATATTGGTCAGTGTAGTGTAGTTAGTATGGTGGTTAGTATAGTGGTCAGTGTAGTGGTCAGTGTAGTGTAGTATGGTGGTCAGTGTAGTGTAGTATGGTGGTCAGTGTAGTGTAGTATGGTGGTCAGTGTAGTGTATTGTAGTATGGTGGTCAGTGTAGTATAGTATGGTGGTCAGTGTAGTGTAGTATAGTGGTCAGTGTAGTGTAGTATAGTGGTCAGTGTAGTGTAGTATAGTGGTCAGTGTAGTGTAGTATGGTGGTCAGTGTAGTGTAGTATAGTGGTCAGTGTAGTGTAGTATAGTGGTCAGTGTAGTGTAGTATAGTGGTCAGTGTAGTGTAGTATAGTGGTCAGTGTAGTATAGTATGGTGGTCAGTGTAGTGTAGTATGGTGGTCAGTGTAGTGTAGTATGGTGGTCAGTGTAGTGTAGTATGGTGGTCAGTGTAGTGTAGTATGGTGGTCAGTGTAGTATAGTATAGTGGTCAGTTTAGTATAGTGGTCAGTGTAGTATAGTATGGTGGTCAGTATAGTGTAGTGGTCAGTGTAGTATAGTATGGTGGTCAGAGTAGTATAGTATAGTGGTCAGTGTAGTATAGTGGTCAGTGTAGTGTAGTATAGTGGTCAGTGTAGTATAGTATGGTGGTCAGTGTAGTATGGTGGGTAGTGTAGTATGGTGGTCAGTGTAGTGTAGTATAGTGGTCAGTGTAGTATAGTGGTCAGTGTAGTGTAGTATGGTGGTCAGTGTAGTATAGTGGTCAGTGTAGTATAGTGGTCAGTGTAGTGTAGTATGGTGGTCAGTGTAGTGTAGTATGGTGGTTAGTGTAGTGTAGTGGTCAGTGTAGTGTAGTATAGTGGTCAGTGTAGTGTAGTTAGTATGGTGGTTAGTATAGTGGTCAGTGTAGTGTAGTATAGTGGTCAGTGTAGTGTAGTATAGTGGTCAGTGTAGTGGTCAGTGTAGTGTAGTATGGTGGTCTGTGTAGTGTAGTTTGGTGGTCAGTGTAGTGGTCAGTGTAGTATAGTATGGTGGTCAATGTAGTGGACAGTATAGTGTAGTGGACAGTATAGTGTAGTATAGTGGTCAATGTAGTGTAGTATGGTGGACAGTGTAGTGTAGTGGTCAGTGTAGTGTGTAATGGTCAGTAAAGGAATCAGGTTGGTCAGTGTTGAAATCAAGTAGGTTAGCGTAGTGGTCAGTATAGGAATCAGGTAGGTCAGTACTATTGTATTGGAAGGGACTCGGGGAGTGCTAAAAGTCTGCATGTTAGGGGGCGCAAATTACTTGCCTTGCCCCGGGTGCTGACAACCCACGCTACGCCACTGCCCCCAAGCCATTGCAGATGCATTCAGCCACTGCTCAATACCACCCAACCATCCATGACAGATATTGATTCCTTTCTACAAGAAATCAAACTACCCAAACTTTTCCAACAACACCTCACAGATTTGAACAAACCATTCACCCCCTTAGAGATTCTGAATATCATCTCAACTTTGACAGTCAATAAATCCCCTGGCCCAGATGACCTAACGGGGGAATATTACAAACAGTTCTGCAAAACCCTAGCACCATACCTTACACAAATGTGTAGTGACGCTGCCGCCTCCTCTTCTCTCCCTAATGAAATGCTTAACGCTTTAATACTTACATTCCTGAAGCCAGGGAAGGAACCTACGACACCTCCAAACTTCAGACCGATCCCACTTCTAAATTTAGACACAAAGATTTTCGCCAAACTCATAGCACCTAGATTAGTAAAAATTATGCCCGAATTAATACATCCAGACCATCTGGTTTCACCAAAGGAAGACAAACTTATGATGCAACACACAGACTCATAAATATCGTTCATAATGCTGAGAGTAACCAAACCCCTTCTCTGCTCCTTTCACTGGATGCAGAGAAGGCATTTGATAGAGTTGACTGGTCCAATTTGAGAGCAACACTCCATAAATATGGCTTTCAGGGTCATATCCTATCAGCCATAATGTCTTTATACTCGTCCCCTTCAGCCCAAGTCTACACAGGGGAAATGGTTTCTAAACCCTTTCCAATCACTAATGGAACCCCCCAGGGATGCCCCTTATCACCGCTTATTTTTAATCTCCTAATGCCCTGTACACACGATCGGACATTGATCGGACATTCCGACAACAAAATCCATCGATTTTTTCCGACGGATGTTGGCTCAAACTTGTCTTGCATACACACGGTCACACAAAGTTGTCGGAATTTCCGAATGCCAAGAACACGGTGCCGTACACCATGTATGTCGAGACTAAAAAAGGGCAGTTCAATACCAAGGACTTCTTTTGCTAATCTCGTGTTAAAAAAAGTTTGGTGAGAGACGATTCGCACTTTTTCAGACTCGTGGTTTTCAGATCGTATTTCTGCTGTTCAGTTTGTGCTTGTGGGTTTGTATCTGGTCTTCAGTGCGTGCAGCGAGTTCCCATTGATTTGTCATTGTGTTCTTGTCCATTCATTACTGATTTTCAGGTCACTCTTCACAGGCCTTGATGTTCTTCAGTGCGTTCTGTTACTCCATTCTGACCAGCCGACCATTTTGAAGCCATGTTGCGTGTACGTACTCATCGTAGAGTTCGTGCTGTGCGGAGGCTTGGTGTTGGGGTCCTTACTTTGACACAAGCCCAGTCCATGAACAGGGCGAGGAGGAGTTCATGGACCAAGAATTGGTTGCTCCATCGTGACCAATTCTGTCACATGCCTTTGCTCTGTTAGATCTGTGAGAAAAATCCTGACGATTTCAGGAACTTTCTCCGGGTGACAGACCCCGTATTTCACCGTTTGTTGGCTTTGCTGACCCCTTATATCAGCAGGCAGGATACCTGCATGAGGCAAGCCATCACTGTGGAGCAGAGGCTAGTTGTCACCCTGCGGTACTTGGCGATGGGGAGAAGCCTGCAGGACCTCAAGTTCTCGACAGGCATCTCCCCCCCAGGCTCTGCGGATCATTATCCCGGAGACCTGTTCTGCCATCATCCAGGTCCTGCAGAAGGAGTATATTAAGGTAAGATTTGTATCCTTTAACATCACATTTTATTGTATTTAATGTTTGTTAATATATTGTATTTCTTTCCTAATTCCCTAATTACCATGATTGTAATATGCTGTGAATGTCCCCTTTGTCCTTCATACATATTTGCCTTTACTAACCTCCCCAGCATGCTTTCCTGGGCCTAAATCCACCTCGTCTACTCAATTAACAATGTATTTTGTCAGCTCCATAGTAGTGCTTTACCCTAAATACCCCTAAAATGTGTAAAATTGTGATTTGTGCTTTAAATTCAGACAGAGTGCCCGAGGTTTTTTTTGGGGGGTCCCAAAATCATTTGGAACCCTCCCCCCAACTGCTAACTCAGCTGATACCAATCCACTATCTTCTGACTTTGCCAAACCCATACACACTATACCCACCTCTTTTGTGGTCATATTTATGGATGAATTCCCCAAAGCATGTAGTGCAAGGACCTGCCTGAATACTTTCAAATGGTACGGTTTAAAGTTTTTGTATCCTATTATTATCTTGATAGGTAATAGCAGAATGTAAAAATGTGCTAAAATGTGTACAGTGTGTATTTATATCTTTGTATTATGACACTTCTTACCTGTCCAGTGGGCTGCCAATAGTGTAAGGAGGGGCTGGCCAAAGTAATACACATTATTTAGGCATTCATCTCTCAATGAAGTGGAGAGGCTTCCCCCCCCTTAAAATTTTTAAAATGGGGGGCGTGGCCAAGATGGCGCTGTGAGCGGCGGCTTTTTCTGAGAGCTCCGCTCGTCCAAATCCCGAATCCAGCTCCATCGCCCTTATTCACCCACAACTTTCACCCCAGCTGATCGGGGGGGACCCAGGCACCCCCTGCCAAGTGAGGAGCGAGGAGGATTTCTGCTCCCGGACCGCGATCGGCGCCGCTGTGCACTCCCGCTCCACTAGGCCGAAGCCGCGGTCTTTCCTGACGGGCCGCGCGGCGAGCCGGGAGTCCCCTGGCGCGATCGCCCCTGTTGTTGCACAAGCCGGCTGCTGTGGACTGCTGAGGGGGGTGAGTGAATTGACCCTGGACTGAAAATAGGCCATGCTCTGGGCCTGGTCTCTACCCCCCCCACGTGTAACTAGGCCGCAATCGCGGCCTCCCCATAAGGTCCGGACCCATCAGGGAGATCCGGATCCTGCTGGCCTGGAGGAAGAGGCCCTGAGACGGTGGGGGACATCTGCCTGGGCAGAGAAACCATTTCTGGAGCACCTTCACCCTCGGCCCTCCTGATCGTGGGGGGAGCTGGCTGGGCTGCATACTCTGACAAGCCTGTGGAGGCCTGAATTGGACAGCTTCTACATCATATAATTGCAGGTGAGAGGAAAGACTGTTAAAGGGACACACACTGCACCATACCTACTGCTTGACTACCCCTGACCCTGCAGACAGGCTCCACCACTCGCTTGCTCACTGCTGCCTGGCTTGGGCCCCCTAACACCTGAATGAGACGCAGGAACTTCAGCGCAAAATATATTAAAGGGGGGGGACGTGACCTAGCTATGGAAACGTGAAGACGCGTCATCGGGAGCTCTGCACTGAAACGGGCCGTGAATCACCCGTAGCACTGATCAGCTAAGCCATCCATTCATGCCAGGAGGCCGCAGCCACCCACCGGTCACTGAGGTACGGAGGGGACCTGAAATCTCACACTACTTTCTGCGGCAACAGCAGGTTTCCTCGCCGGCGGGACGGAGCAAGATGGCGCCGCCTCGAGTCAGCATGGCGGGCGCTGCATCCTCAAGTAAGAAGGGCGCTCCTGCAATTACCTCCGCAGCGGAGGAGGACTTTCCCCCCTTGCCGCACAGAGCACCCTCTCCTATAGTGTCCCCGGCTCCCATAACTGCTGACACCCCAATGCCTCCAGATTACGCTGGTGACCTAAGCGGCCTAGTTGAAGGCTCTCTGAGAGACATAGTGTCAGGCCTCCCCACCAAACAGGACTTAAACGCCATGGCCACCTCTATTGTCAACACACTAACCAGAGAACTGCATGACCTAAAACAGCAAGTGGATGTGGTCGAGGAGAGAGTCACCACGATCGAAGCATCCCAAACTAATACAGAAGCGCGCCTCACTACACTGGAGTCGGAGTACGGGGCCTTCCGCCGCCATCTTGTCGATGTTCAGCTGCGCCTGGACGACGGCGAGAATAGGAGCAGGCGAAACAATTTGCGCCTAAGGGGGATCCCAGAAGCCACCATGGGCCCAGACCTCCGATCCACAGTGGTTGCCATCCTAAACCAGGTTCTGGGCAAACCACCGACAGCTGACCTGGAACTGGACAGGGTGCATCGTATTCCAGGCCCCAGACCCCCGCCCTCCGCACAGAGATCATCATCCGAACCGGACTTTCCCCGTGATGTATTATGCAGGGTGCATTTTTTCACAATTAAGGAGGACATTCTTCGCCTTGCCTGGGAAAAGGGCCCAATAGACTTTGACGGGGCTCCCATCAGGATTTTCCCTGACATTTCCAGACAAACACGCACCATGCGTGGGCTCATGCGACCCCTACTGGAAGTTATCCGCGAGGCTGATGCCACCTACCGATGGGGTCACCCCTTCCATCTTATTGTCAGGAGGCAGGGGGTGGAATTCTACCTCCGCACGCCAGACCAACTCCCTGCCCTTTTTCATTTCATCTCCAGGCCAGTGATTGAGGTGCCCAACTGGTTTGAATATCTGCTCTCCCAGGATCCACAAGGTTCAGCACCACCCAGACAGCAGAGGTTTCGACGCCCAAGATCTCGCCCGCCAAACCGAGAAGTCAGAAGAGCCCATCCTACATCATCTGAGGACTAAACGCACGCTACCTTTCGGTTTTCGGTAAGACTTTCAGTACCTCATATGGGTAGGTGCCCCGCTCCTTCCCCCCTCTATGGCGATCCTCCCTGGAACATTTAATTCATCTTTTTTTCATCAGACACCATTTTTATTTTTGTCTTCCTGAAGATGCCTCCTTTTTTCCATGGGCTAATCCTTAATTCTGGACAGGGGCGGGGGGAGGGGGGACGCATTGTTATAATTGTTATAAATGTTGCATTTTTGCTGCAGGCTAGACTCCATGCACTCCATCCGAGTATATCTGATGTGAACGTTGACGCTGAAGAGGAGGTGCATGCATGTTTTCCATGATTCACATCCGGCCATGCTGCCTTGGTGCACTGACAGTCGGGCGGTGGGGGCCCCATCCTGGTCCTGTCTAGGAGAAGGGCGAATGGACCCCAGGGGCCCTCTGTCCTCGGCCGCCACTGCGATGCGTCAACGCCAGTAAGTCATGGATGTTAGAGGTCTACTTAGTTGTACTTACTAGCCTTAAACACAGTTGCGTTTATGGATGTTATGCCCAGATTTGTGGTAAATCACACTTTATTTACGATGGTTAATGTATTGTTTTTCTCAATGTTTCTGATTCTTAAGGCCCCCCACTCAGTGCATCTCCCTACCACCCCCAAAAGTACCTTGTTATATAGCTTTTCTTGCTTACATAGGCGATAGCAATAACTATTTGGTTGCGCACTTCGCCACATCGGCCACCCCCCTTTAGGGCGACCTCCCGGCTGCTGCACAATTCCTTCTGTGTCTCAGCCGGGAGCTCATAGAGTAGCTACTTGACTAAACTTAGATTGCTCCCACCCTCCTTCCCCTCCCTCCCCCCTTTACTTACCCTCCTCCCCTCTCTCTCTGATCCTGTCATCTCCTTCTTTGTCCCCCTCTCTTCCCCGGTGCTGTTACTCTCTAGCTAGGTGGGGGCGTGAACCTGAACTAAGAGTGATCGTCCTCCTCATCCTGTCAACGATCCTCAGCTCCCCGGCTGCCACAATGGCTCTCCTAAAGGTGACCTCCCTTAATGTACGGGGTCTCAATATCCCGGAGAGGCGTTCTCAGCTCCTAGCTGACCTACGCAGAACTAAAACCCAAATTGCCTTTCTACAGGAAACCCACTTTCATGGCGAGCATATTCCTAAACTGACTAACAATCTGTTCCCGACGGCATACCACAGTATCTCACCTATCTCCAAATCTAAGGGGGTTAGCATTTTAGTGGCAAAATCTGTACCTTGGGAGTTCGGGGCGCAGCAGGCGGACCCCCAGGGCCGCTTTCTCCTGATTAAGGGAAAGGTGTTTGACGTTCAGGTCACTCTTGCCAATGTCTATTTCCCCAACGCAGACCACGCACAGTTCCTGCGTGGGCTGATACCCAAACTGCTTGAGTTTATGGAGGGGATGCTCATTTTTGGGGGTGATATGAACTTTGCGATGGACCCCCTGTTGGATACCTCGCGGGGTGCCTCCCATCTCTCATACGCCCGCCTTAAACGAATTAAATCTGATCTTCACTCACTTCGTTTGATGGACCCCTGGCGCCTCTTACACCCCAGGGACAGGGATTACTCGTACTTCTCACAAGTTCATCATTCATACTCAAGACTAGATTACCTGCTCCTTTCCCATAAGGACCTGCCGAGGGTGGTGGACTCATCCATAGATGTCATCTCCTTTTCTGACCATGCCCCAATACACCTGACGCTCCAAATGGGACCAATGTCTAAATCCCCACCCTCATGGAGACTGAACGAGTCTCTGCTTCAATCTGCAGAGACCCGCGCTGAGATTCAAGCCAAACTACAGGAATACTTTGCACTCAATGAAGCCTCGGTCCCCAACCCCTTGGTGATGTGGGAGGCGCACAAGCCAGTTATCAGGGGCATTTTGATAGGCATTGGGGCACGTCTCAAGAGGGAAAGAATCCGTAGAACTGAAGAACTTCTTCTTCAGATCAAGACCCTTGAATGTACACATAAGGCCAGCCTAGCTCGCTCCGTATATCAGGAGTTACTTAAAGCGCGTGAGGAACTTCGCTCGCTTCTGTTGCATAAAACTAAAGAGAGGTTAGCATGGTCACGTCGTACAATGTACGAATTCTCTAACAAACCTGGCTCTCTTCTAGCCAGAGCTTTACGCGGTCGCTGCACCAAAACTTTCATCCCCCACATTCTGACCCCTTCGGGTCGGAGGGTCTCTACCTCAACAGAAATGGCGGAAGAATTCCGTTCATTTTACAGCGGTCTCTATAACCTAGACAGACCCTCTCCCGATGCCCCTAACTCCTCTGGGGGACCCACCCCACACGAATATCTAGCCTCCTCTGGCATGCCATCTCTATCGGCCGACACCGTGGAAGAACTGGAAGACCCCATTACGGTGGAGGAGCTGGGGGTAGCACTGGCGAGTTCCAAGCCTAAGAAAGCCCCAGGCCCTGATGGCCTTACTCCAATCTATTTCAAAACCTTCTTTGAGACGCTTTCTAAACCGCTAGTGGATGCACTTAACTCAATCACGAAAGGTAACTCCTTCCCCATAGACCCCCTTAGGGCTTACATTTCTCTCATCCCTAAAGAGGGAAAGGACCTACTTCGGTGTGGGAACTACCGACCGATAGCTTTGCTAAACACCGACTTGAAACTATTTGCCAAAGTCTTGGTGAACAGATTGCTCCCACACATACCAAACCTAATTCACAAAGACCAAGCGGGCTTTGTCCCCCAACGGGAACCCCGTGACAACACCATTAGGGTGCTGAACCTCATACATGCCGCTAGGACCACGCGACGACCCCTTCTCCTGCTGTCAACTGACGCGGAGAAGGCTTTCGACCGTGTAGACTGGACGTTTATTAGAGCTACTCTCGAACACATTGGCCTCCGGACGTCGATGCTCAGCTGGATCTTATCACTCTACTCTAGCCCCTCAGCGGCGGTTAGGGTCAACGAAACCAGGTCGGGTTATTTTAACATTCGGAATGGTACCAGACAGGGTTGTCCCCTGTCTCCTCTAATCTTTATTCTTACCTTGGAACCTCTGCTCTGTAAGATACGGGCCAACCCCCAAATAGAGGGCTTCCGTAAAACATCTGGAGCCCACAAGGTCGCCGCTTTCGCAGATGACCTTATCTTCTTTTTGGCTGACCCCATTGCCTCACTCCCCGTCTTGCTTCATTCCTTGAGGGAGTACGGAGCTTTGTCTCTATTTAAAATAAACATGTCTAAATCCTCCATGCTTAATATCACACTGAGCTCGCAAAATATCCGACAATTGCGCTTGAACTACAAGTTCCACTGGGCAACCGATACCATTCCGTACCTAGGAGTGGCCATCACCGCGGACCCCGCCGACCTTTACCAAGCAAACTTTGCCACTCTTCTACACAGACTTAAAACAGACCTGCAGCATTGGCACTCCCTCACTTTAACGTGGTTTGGACGCTGTAATGCCATCAAGATGACAGCTCTCCCGAGGATACTTTATCTCCTGCAGGCCCTCCCCATACATCTCCCACCCTCCTTCTTCAAGCGAATCGACGCACTTTTCCGAGATTTTGTCTGGTCGCACAGGCAGCCACGCATCAAATTACAACTACTTTATATGGCAAAACGTAGGGGAGGGGTGGGACTACCAGACGTAAAAGCCTACTACAGGGCAACACATCTTACCAGACTAATAGACTGGTACTGCCACTCAGAGGCCAAACAATGGGTCACTATGGAGATAGAGGACTCCGATGGTACGGCTAGGAGTTGGCCGTGGCTCTCCACCCCGATCCCGAAGATCATCGCCGAACACCCAACTCTGGGAAACACATTAAGAGTGGCCAGAGAAACCTTTCGTAAAACCCTGATATCACCTATTCCTTCTCCTATGGTGCCGATACTGGGCAACCCTGATTTCTTGCCGGGCTGCCAGGGGCCGATTTATAGAGCCCTATCGGAGGGAGATAGATGGCCACACCTCCACGACTTCCTGGATTCCGGTGGCCGGCTCAGGACGGCCGCGGGAATAGAGGACCTGGACACGCCATTGGATTTCCTGAGCGGTCTCCAACTGCGTAATTTTTTACGCCGAAGCGCTCGGACTTTAGGTCCCCCACGCCCACTCATGGAATTGGAACGTATCTGCCACCGCAGAGAGCCCGTACGCCACTCTCTATCCTCGATCTACCTCTCTCTGATTGCCCCGGCTGAAGGCTTTGTGCCCCCCTTCCTCACTAAATGGGAGACAGAATTAGGAGCGCATTTTGATGAAGCACAAAGGGAAAAGATCTTACATTTTGCCCAAAAATCTTCTCTAGCCACGAGGGTCCAGGAGACATGCTACAAGATTGTGACCAGATGGTACAGAGTACCATCCACTCTTCACAGGTTCCTCCCGCAGGTACCAAGTCTATGTTGGCGTTGTGGAGCAGGAGAAGGAACAATGTTGCACATTTTCTGGGACTGTCCCAAGATTAAACCTTTTTGGAAAGAGGTGACAGATACGGTCGAGCGTTTAACGGGTGTCGCACTGGAGGGAGATCCCGGGGCCTGTTTGCTGCACCTATCTAGAAGTCCAATTAAGAAGTATAAAGCTTCACTCACTATACAACTACTTAATGCGACTAAGGCCTGCATCCCTCTATTTTGGAGATCGGAAATCCCACCAACGAAGATCCAGTGGTATGCCAGGGTTAACGAACTGCGCGACATGGAAGATCTTACGGCCACCCTGCACGACAGGGAGGAAACCTTTCGGGAGACCTGGCGCCCCTGGCAACACTTCATCTACACCGAGGCTTACCTCCGGGAGGTGACTTAGCGTGGACACCCCCGTTATGAGGGCCCCGCCTGGCTGGAGGGTGGCACCACCACCCTCTTCTCTTTACCTCTCTCTACCCCCCTTCCTCATCTACTTCCCCTCCTACTCCACCTCTCCTCTCTATCTTCCTTGCCCCTCCCTCCCAATTGTCTCCCGCTTTTTACCTCTTACCCTTCCTGGGTTCTCACACAACCCCCTATACTCTTCCGGCTAAGGGAAGATCTGATCAGATATATTGAATATCATGGTCTACATTACTTCATGTTAGTTACCCTTTGCCGGACTCTACTGATCGGCAAGGAATATCTCCACCCCCGGTCAGTGGAGAGCTTCTCTCTTTGTTATTTTGGTTTACCCTTTTACCTGTCGATAAAGGATAATTACATGAGTCATCAGTTTACACAAGGCATGTCTCAGGGAATTGCTTGCAAATGGACACTAAGATAATCATTACATTAGACCCTCCCATGCACTCAGGCTCCGCCTTCACCATACAGATTGTGTAAACAAGAGGATTGTTTATGTGTTACATCTCTAGTTGACGACAGTTTCTGTTAAAATCCTCTCCCTACTTCTGTTTTATATTATCCATTAAATGTTATAGATCTTGACAACATGTACATCAAACTGTAACATGCATTATTGAAATTAAAATAAAGGAATTTAAAAAAAAAAAAAAAAAAAAAAAAATTTTTTAAAATGGCCCATGAGAGGGTGGGGGGAGGAATTTGATAGGTGGACCTTATACCTTTGTCTTTAAATACTCAGTTGGGCCTGAGGCCATAATTAAAATTAATGAAAAGACCCTGACAGCGTTTGAAGCTGGCCGTCCTGGCTAGGGATGAGCTTTGTGTTCGAATCGAACGAATGTTCGACTCGAACATTGCCTGTTCGGTCATCCGAACTCCGAATGATATGGGCCATTCGCGACAAATTTGAGTGGCACGTCACGGCCCATAATTCACTGCGGCAACGCAGTGCATTGCTGGATGATGATTGGCCAAGCATGCACTATGACCTGCATGCTTGGCCAATCACAGTGCCGCCTGTACAGAGAGCTGTAATTGGCCAAAGACAGGGTGGCTTTGGCCAATTATGGATCAGGGGGTTTAGTACATGCCCCATACAATATAAGGCTGCCTGCACGGTGGCCCTGTGTAGTGTGTTCCGGCGTTGAGAGCGAGATAGATAGACAGAGAGACAGTGTAATTTGATTTAAGTTAGATAGAATAGTACACATATATATATATACATATATATATATATATATATACATATATATATATACATATACATATACATATATATATATATATATATATATATATATACATACATGTACATACATATATATATATATATATATATATACATACATGTACATACATATATATATACATATATATATATATATATATATATATATATATATATATATATATATATATATATATATATATATATATATATATATACATATATATATACATACTGTATTCAGTTTACCTAGATCCTGTTCCTGTTATTCTCTTCCTACTACTGGCAGGCAGGTGTTTTTACAGTATTTACAGCTACCTGAAGAAAATTGCTGGTGTTCTTCTGATCCTATTAGTCCTATTAGCTACAGTATTTACAGTTAGTGTAGTGCGTCCTCTGCACAGTGTGCACCTAAAGCTACCTGAAGAAAATTAGTGTTCTTCTGATCCTATTAGTACAGTACCGCAGGCAGCTGCAGTATTTACAATTTAGTGTAGTGCGTCCTCTGCACGGTGTGCACCTAAAGCTACCTGAAGAAAATTAGTGGTGTTCTTCTGATCCTATTAGTACAGTACCACAGGCAGCTGTAGTATTTACAAGTTAGTGTAGTGCGTCCTCTGCACAGTGTGCACCTAAAGCTACCTGAAGAAAATTAGTGGTGTTCTTCTGATCCTATTAGTACAGTACCGCAGGCAGCTGCAGTATTTACAATTTAGTGTAGTGCGTCCCCTGCACAGTGTGCACCTAAAGCTACCTGAAGAAAATTAGTGGTGTTCTTCTGATCCTATTAATACCACAGGCATGCAGCTACAGCATTTACAGTTAGTGTAGTGCGTCCTCTGCACAGTGTGCACCTAAAGCTAACTGGAGACAATTGCTGTTATTCTGCTCCTATTAATACCACAGGCATGCAGCTACAGTATTTACAGTTAGTGCACTGTGTCCTCTGCACAGTGTGCACCAAAAGCTACCTAAACAAAATTAGTGGTGTTCTTCTGATCCTATTAGTACAGTACTGCAGGCAGCTGCAGTATTTACAAGTTAGTGTAGTGCATCCTCTGCATAGTGTGCACCTAAAGCTACCTGAAGAAAATTAGTGGTGTTCTTCTGATCCTATTAGTACAGTACCACAGGCAGCTGCAGTATTTACAAGTTAGTGTAGTGAGTCCTCTGCACAGTGTGCACCTAAAGCTACCTGAAGAAAATTAGTGGTGTTCTTTTGATCCTATTAATACCACAGGCAGGCAGCTACAGTATTTACAGTTAGTGTAGTGCGTCCTCTGCACAGTGTGCACCTAAAGCTACCTGGAGACAATTGCTGTTGTTCTGCTTCTATTAATACCACAGGCAGGCAGCTACAGTATTTACAGTTAGTGTACTGTGTCCTCTGCACAGTGTGCACCTAAAGCTACCTGAATAAAATTGGTGGTGTTCTTCTGATCCTATTAATACCACAGGCAGGCAGCTACAGTATTTACAGTTAGTGTACTGTGTCCTCTGCACAGTGTGCACCTAAAGTTACCTGAATAAAATTGGTGGTGTTCTTCTGATCTTATATTAATACCACAGGCAGGCAGCTACAGCATTTACAGTTAATGTACTGTGTCCTCTGCACAGTGTGCACCTAAAGCTACCTGAAGACAATTGCTGGTTTTCTCATACTAATAATACTACAGGCAGGCAGTTGATTCTGCTAGCTGCAGTATCAGTATATATATACATCCCAGCTTTGTGCAGCTACATCTCACTGCAGATCATTAGTATGTCTGGAAGGCCAACAAGGAGAGACAGACAGTCACAAGCCAATAAAAGAGGGCAAGCAGGCTCTGTGTCTAGAGGCAACAGTGCTGGTCGTGGACACGGTGCATCCTCATCAGCACGTGGCCGTGGGACACGCTTGTCCTTTTTTTCGGCAGCTGGCCGTGTTGAGCTGCAACATGTCGAAGACTTGCTAGAGTGGATAACCAAGCCGTCCTCATACTCCTCATCCTCTCTCACCCAGGCTCAGGGTACTTTGTCTGGCAAAGCAGCTGCCAACACGGCCTCTTCCCTCGGCTCAATGGCATCAGTCGCTCCTTCCCTAGCCCCACCATGTCCTCCTGAGGGGTCCCCCAAACTGTTTGACCACAGTGTTGGGTACATGCTCCAGGAGGATGCCCAACGTTTTGAAGGCTCCGATGATGGTACCCAGCTAGAGGAAGGCAGTAATGTGAGCCCAGAGAGAGGGGGTGCCCAAGAAGGACAGCAATCTGGCAGTCATGTTCCTCCAGCTGCAGCGTACTGCCAGCTTTGCTCCAGTGATGAGGAGGGAGGGGATGGTGAGGTCACTGACTGCACGTTGGTGCCTGATAGGAGAGAGGAGGAGGAGGAGGCACATCACCAATGAGGCAGGATGCCCTCCAGGGGCCAGCTTAAGGGCAGCACACCGACTGCATCACACTGCAGAGCTCTGCATGTGCAGGGCGCTGCTGTCTCTGCGCGTTATTCCAAAAGTACCTTGGTGTGGGCCTTTTTTGAGATGAGTGCATCAGATCCCACTGCTGCTATTTGAAACATATGTCTCAAGCGTATCTATCGTGGCCAAAACATCTCCCGCTTGGGCACCACATGCTTGACCAGACATATGTTGACCTGCCATGAAGTTCGTTGGCAAGCGTACCTAAAAGACCCACACCAAAGAACAAAGAGGACCTCTCCTTGCTCCTCATCAGCTGAGATTTCCAACCCCACTAGACCTTCAGTCCTCTCTGAGACCTGCACTGAGAGGAATGAAGGTGTAGAATTAGGTGTGTCACAGCCAAGTACTTGGGGTCAATCTGCTATTGGTACACCGACGTCAGATTGTACCAGGCAAATTTCCCTGCCCCAGCTGCTGCACCGCCGAAAGAAGTTCGCTCCCAGCCATCCACATGCCCAGCGGTTGATTGCTAGCTTGGCTAAATTGCTAGCACTTCAACTGCTGCCTTTTCAGTAGGTAGACTCTGCCCCCTTCCGTGAGTTTGTGGAATCTGCGGTTCTTCAGTGGCAAGTTCCCAAACGCCACTTTTTCTCACGGAAGGCGATTCTGGCTCTCTACCGGCATGTGGAAGGCAATGTCTTGGCATCGCTGCACATGGCGGTCAGCGGTAAGGTGCATATTACAGCTGACTCATGGTCCAGCAGACATGGACAGGGACGTTACCTATCTTTCGCCGCAGTAGGTGCAGTAGTTTGGATGTTGTTCTGCCACCACGCCTCCAAAATACTACTAGTGGTGATTCTGCAACACCTCTCTCCTCCACCACCTCCTCTTCTTCCTCCATGGCCTCTTCCTGTGCTGATTTGACTTCGGAACCAACGGTGCTCCGTAGGTGTTCAAGGGGCTACGCAAGCATGCAGGCAAAAAGATGCCATGCGGTGCTTGAGCTGGTGTGCTTGGGGGACAGACACACTGGGGCAGAGATTCTGTCAGCTCTGCAGGGGCAGGTTCAGAGGTGGTTGACAACACTCCAGCTTAAGGCAAGTATGGTGGTTTGTGACAATGGCACCAACCTCCTCTCCGCCCTCTGACATGGACAACTGACCCATGTGCCCTGTTTGGCTCACGTCCTTAACTTGGTGGTGCAGCGGTTCTTGGGCAGGTACCCGGGCTTACAGGATGCCCTGAGTAGGGATGAGCCGAACACCCCCCCTGTTCGGTTTGCACCAGGACTTGCGAACAGGCAAAAAATTTGTTCAAACACGCGAACACCATTAAAGTCTATGGGACACGAACATGAATAATCAAAAGTGCTAATTTTAAAGGCTTATATGCATGGTATTGTCATAAAAAGTGTTTGGGGACCTGGGTCCTGCCCCAGGGGACATGGATCAATGCAAAAAAAAGTTTTAAAAACGGCCGTTTTTTCGGGAGCAGTGATTTTAATAATGCTTAAAGTGAAACAATAAAAGTGTAATATACCTTTAAATTTCGTACCTGGGGGGTGTCTATAGTATGCCTGTAAAGGGGCGCATGTTTCCCGTGTTTAGAACAGTCTGACAGCAAAATGACATTTCAAAGGAAAAAAAGTCATTTAAGACTACTCGCGGCTATAAATGAATTGCGGGTCCGACAATACACATAAAAGTTTATTGATAAAAACGGCATGAGAATTCCCCACAGGGGAACCCCGAACCATAATTTAAAAAAATGATGTGGGGGGTCCCCCTAAATTCCATACCAGGCCCTTCAGGTCTGGTATGGATATTAAGGGGAACCCTGGCCAAAATTAAAAAAAAAAAAATGGCGTAGGGTCCCCCTCAAAATCTATACCAGACCCTTATCCGAGCACGCAACCTGGCAGGCCGCAGGAAAAGAGGGCTGGGATGAGAGAGTGCCCCCCCTCCTGAACCGTACCAGGCCACATGCCCTCAACATTGGGAGGGTGCTTTGGGGTAGCCCCCCAAAACAGCTTGTCCTCATGTTAATGGGGACAAATGCCTCATCCCCACAACCCTTGCCCAGTGGTTGTGGGGGTCTGCGGGCGGGGGGCTTATCGGAATCTGGAAGCCCCCTTTAACAAGGGGACCCCCAGATCCCGGTCCTCCTCCCTGTGTAAAATGGTAAGGGGGTACCCCACAAAAAAACTGTCAAAAATGTTAAAAATGACAAGAGACAGTTTTTGACAATTCCTTTATATAAATGCTTCTTCTTTCTTCTATCTTCTATCGTCTTTCTTCTATTTTCCTTCAGTTTCTTCCTCCATCTTCTTCTCCTGGTTCTTCTGGTTCTTCCTCTGGTGTTCTCGTCCAGCATTTTCCTCCGCGGCGTCTTATCTTCTTCTCCTCGGGCCGCTGCGCATCCATGATGGCATGGAGGGAGGCTCCCAGTGTGTGACGCTTCTCCTCTTCTGACGGTTCTTAAATAACCATGACGTCAGAAGGGGGCAGGGTTACGTAATGGGTGACCCCGCCCCCTCTGACGTCACGGGGAATGCCACAGGGAAGTCCCCATCCAGTCCCCGTGCGCCAGAGGGGGGCCTCACCCCCCATTATTTAAGAACCGTCAGAAGAGGAGAGGCGTCACACAGCGGGAGCCTCCCTCCATGCCATCATGGATGCGGAACGGCCCGAGGAGAAAAAGGGAAGAAGACGCCAACGCCACGGAGGAAGATGCCGGACGAGAACACCGGAGGAAGAACCAGAAGAACCATAAGAAGGAGGAAGAAACCGAAGGAAGATAGAAGACAGAAGAAAGAAGATAGAAGAAAGAAGAAGCATTTAAATAAAGGAGTTGTCAAAAACTGTCTTGTCATTTTTAACATTTTTGACAGTTTTTTAGTGAAATGGTAGGGGTACCCCCTTACCATTTCACACAGGGGGGAGGGCCGGGATCTGGGGGTCTCCTTGTTAAAGAGGGCTTCCAAATTCCAATAAGCCCCCCCGCCCGCAGACCCCCACAAACACCGGCCAAGGGTTGTGGGGATGAGGCCCCCAAAGCACCCTCCCAATGTTGAGGGCATGTGGCCTGGTACGGTTCAGGAGGGGGGGCGCTCTCTCATCCCCCCTCTTTTCCTGCGGCCTGCCAGGTTGCGTGCTTGGATAAGGGTCTGGTATGGATTTTTGGTGGGATCCCACGCCATTTAAAAAAAAAAAATTGGCGCGGGGTTCCCCTTAAAATCCATACCAGACCTGAAGGGTCTGGTATAGATTGAGGGGGACCCCATGGCATTTTTTTTTAAATTTTGGCCGGGGTTCTCCTTAATATCCATACCAGACCTCGTCAGAAGAGGAGAAGCGTCACACACCGGGAGCCTCCCTCCATGCCATCATGGATGCGCAGCGGCCCGAGGAGAAGAAGATAAGAAGACGCCGCGGAGGAAAATGCTGGACGAGAACACCAGAGGAAGAACCAGAAGAACCAGGAGAAGAAGATGGAGGAAGAAACTGAAGGAAAATAGAAGAAAGACAATAGAAGATAGAAGAAAGAAGAAGCATTTATATAAAGGAATTGTCAAAAACTGTCTCTTGTCATTTTTTTTTTTTTCCATAAAGATTTTATTGGATAGAATTAGTAGGTAACAAGCAGAAATAGTACATACAGTCTCATACAATCGTCACATGACTTAAAGAACAATTAACATTGTATTCATAAGGCTTCCATCAATAATGCTAGTAAGAGGTTGGTCGGGAGGATTATTCAAGATAATGTTGGGAGCAAAAACATGAAACCTCAAGACAGGGTGCTTAATTACAGTACAAATTTCCCCCCACTCACATCATCTTTCGGTGAGTATTTAGGGAGGAATTGAGCACCAGACCAGGCCCAGTTTAGGGTTCAAAGAGAGTTGAGACCCCCCCGGGCATAAGTGCTGAGTGTCCTGAAGTAACACATTCGACAAGTGGAGACCCTCATCTTGGAATTTAAAAAATGAGACAATTATACAAGGGCTGCTGACAGAGGAGAGGAAAATAGAATAATCTAAAAAAAGACGGAAGAAAAGAGAAGGCAGAGAGAAGGCGAGAGAGAAGAGAAGAGAAAAAAAAAAAGGGGGGGGTAAAGGGGAAGGAGAAAAAGAGAGGGGGGAAATAATACTCAAAAAGAAGGAAAAAAGGGGGTAAATGAGAAAGGGTATCAAAGGAAGAGGTAATGGAGAGGGAAAATGGATAGACAACCAGGAAGATGGATATGGAAGTCCAGAGTGAGATATGGGTCAGTAAGAGTAGAAAGAGGTAAGGAAAAAAAGGGAGAGGGAGAATGTAAGGAGTAAGGTGTAGGCAAGAGTGAAAGGGGAATAAAGAGGGCAGTAGACGGGCGGTGAGACCGATTGAAATCAGAAGAGAATGGCTCGCCCCCCTCCAGGGCCAGAGGGGAATGCAAAGGCAGGGACAGCCCTCCTGGTTGGTAGTAATTATGTTTGTAGGGTGACCTTTGGGAGATACTGGCGGTATCTCTCGGTGGTCGTGAAATGTATCCAACAGGACCATATAACCGTAAACTTATGAACCCTATCCTGAGAAACATGAATGAGCTCTTCCATGTCTTTTGTTTTGGAAATTCTTGCAAACCATTCGCCAATTGATGGAACGGAAGTCGATTGCCAATGTTTTGGGACGCACAGTCTAGCAGCATTAACTAAGTGCATCGCTAAAGATTTGAAATAACTTTGTTTGGGTAAGGATGTATGGTGTAAAAAAAATTGGGCTGGGGTAAAATCGAGGGTAAATGTGGTAATTTGTGCTATTAAATTATGAACCTCCTTCCAGAAGGGTTGGAGGATTGTGCAGTCCCACCATACATGGAGCATAGTACCCACTTCCACTCCGCATCACCAGCAGGTGTTGGGAATGGAGGGCGTAAATTTGTGGAGTCTTGAGGGGGTTCTATACCACCTGGTAGCTATCTTATACCCGTTCTCTTGAGTAGTAACGTTCAATGAGCCCTTGTGTATGTATTCATGGACCTTATCCCATTCCTCGTTTGTTAAGGGTGTTGTTAGGTCCCTATTCCATGAAATCTGTGAGGGCGAAATGCTAGGTGTCAAGGGTTCATTAAGCAAAGTATACAAAAGAGAGATGAGGTGTCTTTGTGGGCTTTTGCGGTGACACAAGGTTTCAAATTGAGTGAGCTGCTTAATCCCATGAGTTTGATTGATGTGAGTTTCCAGGAAGTGTCTAATTTGTCTATAGGTCCAGAAGGAAAATGCTGAAGTTTTGGACGTTTCTATGAGTTTTTCTAGGGAAATGATTTTCCCATCATGATAGAAATGCGTAACTAGGACATCTTCATGTGGCCATTCTTTCTGCAGGAAGTTGGTGTGGGAACCCGGGGAGAAAGCAGGGTTTCCTCTTAACGTAGTTAAGGGACCTGGAATTGAGGCTAAATTTCCCTTGATTGAGGCCTTTCTAAATGCTAATAGAGACGGATAAATTAGTGGATGTGTAGTTATTGATTGTGGCCAATGCTTAGGGGGTAACCACGGGAGTAAGTGTAGGGAAAGATGTGATACGGCATTTTCCAGGGCAATCCAGGATTTCTTGAGGGTGTGGATATTCCAATCCGCTATCCTCGTAAGGTGGCATGCGCTATAATATTTGCCCAGATCCGGCAGTCCTATTCCACCCCTGGATTTAGGTAAGGTGAGTCTAGAGTATCTAATGCGGGGGGGAGAATCTCTCCATAAAAAGGCCGAGCAACTTTTTTGGTATGTTGAAAAAAAGTTAGTTGGCAGAGCTATTGGGATTGCTTGCATTAGATATAGTAGGCGCGGTAAGATAAGCATTTTAATCAGAGCTGCTCGCCCAAACCAGGAAACATTTAACGTCTTCCATTCTTTAAAAAAATTTTGGGCTTTAAGAAGAGCTACCTGGAAATTCAATACGTATAGGTTTGATAAGTGGGATGGGATCTGTATCCCTAGGTAGGTGAGGGCGTTTTTATGCCATTGAAACGGAAAGGATTCTTGACAACTAATCACTTCTTGAGGGGGAAGAGAAATATTCAAGGCCTGTGATTTAGTGTGATTGATTTTTAAGTTGGATATTTTGCCAAAAAGGTCAATCTCATGTAGAAGATTTGGCAGAGAGATACGGGGTGCTTGTAATGAGAGCAAAATATCGTCGGCAAATGCCGCTACCTTGTACTCTCTCCCTTTCACCACAATGCCTTGAATATCAGGGTTGTTTCTTAGTTTATTGAGGAAGGGTTCTAAGGTGAGAATATAAAGAAGTGGTGATAGAGGGCAGCCCTGACGTGTGCCATTCCTGACAGGGAAGGCGTCTGACAGGAGACCGTTAACTCTAACTGCAGCGGAAGGACCAGAATACAGTGCCATAATGGAGGAAAGCAAACGATCTCCAATTCCAATCGCTGAAAGAGTTTTGCGCATGTAGTCCCAGGCCACCCTGTCAAACGCCTTCTCGGCGTCAAGGGAAAGGAGAAATCCCTTGGTTTTAGTGGAAGATATCCAGTGGTGTAAGTTTAATGTGCGGATTACATTATCTCGGGCTTCTCTACCCGGGACGAACCCTACCTGGTCAAGAGATACGAGATTTGGTATTAAGGGAAGTAGTCTGTTAGCAAGAATTTTTGCGTATAATTTGATGTCCACGTTTAGTAGGGATATTGGCCTGTAGTTCGCGACTGATGATGGGTCTTTGCCCTCTTTGGGTATGACAGAGATGTGGGCAACTAACATTCTAGAGGGGTCAAATTGGGCGTCAGCTAAGGCGTTGAATGTGGTCAGAAGTGTAGGGAAGAGAATGTCCGCAAATGTTTTATAGTATTGGAGAGAGTAACCGTCGGGGCCAGGACTTTTGCCAAGCTTCATTTGTTTAGTTGCCACTTCTATTTCAGTTAAAGATATGGGTTTGTCAAGTTCTAGCTTAAGTTGGAGAGATATTGGCTTGGGGCTATATCTGGAGAGGAAAGATTTAATGAGTTCAGAGTGGGCTTTCTGGGCGTTTTGCGACGGTTGTTCAGGACGGAGGTTGTATAATTTTGAATAAAAAGTCTCAAATTCCCTAGCGATATCGTCATTCCTGACCAGGAGATCTCCCTTGGGATTGTGTATGTGGTGTATTCTGGTAGAGGTTTTAGCAGATTGGACCGAGCGTGCCAGCAAATGGCCACATTTGTTCCCTTGCTCGTAAAAGATCTGCTGGCCAAGGATGTAACGCCTGCCAGAGCGTTTGTCTAATTCTATTTTAAGAAGAGCACGGGCGTGAGATAGCTCCTGTAAAGTAGCAACTGCCTGCCTTCGTTTGTGAGTTCTTTCTAGAGATCTAATTGTTTCGATGAGAGAGTTAACAAGTTCTTGGTTTAATTTTTTGGTTTTAGCTGCCAGAGTAATCAACTCTCCCCGGACCACACACTTCTGAGCCTCCCAAAGAGAGATAGGAGAGATTTCAGGTGTCGAATTCTCAGTGAAGTAGTTGTGGATGCTCGTGCGTATGTGGTCTAGGGAAACCGGATCCTCGAGCAGTGAAGGGTTAAAGCGCCACGTTTTAGTTTGTGGTTGAGTTTCGGGGAAGGACAGTATAACCGTAATGGGGTGATGGTCTGATAGGAACATCGGTTCTATCGTAGAATGTTTTAAAAATGGAAGGTCCGATTGGGAGAGGAAAAAATAGTCAATTCTAGAATACTTTTGATGCGGTGCAGAGAAAAATGTGTAATCTTTTACTGTGGGTGATAATGTGCGCCATGTATCGTGAAGGGTCAGGTTTTGTAATTGGGTTTTGATCTGACGTAGAGCTCTGTATGGAAGGGCAGATGAGCCTGAGGAAGAATCTAGTAGTGGGTTCAGGGGAATGTTAAAGTCTCCTCCAAGGAGAACTAGGCCCTCCTGGAAGGACGCCAGACGATCACAGATATCTCTTAGGAAGGAAACTTGGTCTTCATTGGGGCAGTAAACGTTTGCCAATGTTATTGGTTTGTTTGCGTGCTTCCCTTTAAGAAAGATATATCTGCCTGCCGGGTCAATCAATGAGTCTGAAAGGAGAAAATTTGCATGTTTGGAGATTAATATTGAGACGCCTTTCGTTTTGGCATCTGGGTTGGTGGCATGGTGGGCCGATCGATATATGTGGTTGGCGAGTTTAGGTATAGCGTCGGAGCGGAAGTGGGTCTCTTGTAAAAAAATAAAGTGAGCTTTGTGTTTAGAAAGTGATGTCAAGACCTGGGAGTGTTTCTCAGGAAGGTTAAGACCTTTTACATTTAGGGATATACATTTTAGCGTCAAAGACTGTTCGGTTAATGGTTTCGATTGCATGGTTGTGCTCTGTTTGCGCTTGGAGATCAAGCCCTACCAAAGTATAATGCGGTATGGAATGGTAGATAATGTGTGAGGGCCGTCAAGGAGGGGTCGGGAGCGGGCCCAGTCAAGCCCCGGAGCCTTGGGGCAGAGCAGAAGAGAAAGAGAATTAGTGGGGAGGAAGAAAAGAAAAAGGAATGAGGAAGAGGAGAAACAAAAAAAGGGGGGGGGGAATGAAAAGGAAAAAAAAAGGGGGGGGGGCAATGAAGTGGGAGTAAGTCTGGGGTATGGAAGCGGAAAGGAAGGCAGAATGGGAATAGGAGATGGGGGAGAGAGAAAGAGAGGGAGGAAGGGAACGATAGTACAGGGAAGGATAAGAGAGAGGAAAAGAACCAAACAAAAAACACACCAGAGGTGAAGCTAGAAAATCTGCCTCACCTAGAGGAGAAGAGTCCTGGAGTGTCAGCTAGTGTCCTTAGGGACTCGCTGTGTGGGGGAGTGAAAAGAGACGGGGACCTTAGGTCGGTGCGGGCCGGGGAGCAGACCCGCTAATCTGCTTAGGGGAAGAAATGTAAACTGTGGTTCTGTGGGGAGCCCACTTAACATTTTACTATACTATAGGACCACCGGGATCATAGTAAAGGATCCCAAAAATAGGAACAATTAGCATTTTTTAGAAAAACATAAAAGGAGGTATAGCCTGTGGACTGTATACCTTAATATTTCAGCCATGTAATAAGCGTGTCAAATAAGGGGGAGAAAATAACAGTAAAAACCCCAAAACAAAGACAAGAACAAAAACATAAACATTCCCAATGCACACTGTGGGAGAGTTATCTAACTTAAACATTTCCTGCTAAACGGAAGGCTGGTTACCATCTTGAGTGAAAAACTAAAATGGCAAATCCCATGAGGAGAGATAATGAGGGGAACAGGGAGGGAGAGGGGAAGGAGGGATGGGGAGGTTAGGAAGGAGGGGGAAAGGGAAAGAGGGGGGAAGGGAAGGAGGGGGGGAGGGAGGGTAAGAGAATTATCAATCTTTAGACTGAAGGGTCATAATATGCAGCAATGCGTTTGCAAGACTATTGCTTGTTCAATAACCCCCTCGGGGACCTCAGCAATCTGATAAGGTACATTGTATGTGTTCTAAATCCTAAGATAAGTGGTTTGCTTACCGAAGACCAGGGACCAGAGCCGGTACAAGGCAGGGGCGGGAGGGGCCACTGCCTGGGGCGGAGTGTAGGAGGGGGCGCCAAAACACTGGAGCATCATGCTTTGTCTCAACCTCTGTGATGCTAATTCTGTCCAAAAGCAGAGACTTGAGAATGTGCCCTTATCTGCTGCAGGCTTCCCCGGAAAGGCCAGAGACACTCTCCGGGGCACAGATCCCTGACAGGCTGGGCGGCCGGATCGGACAGTGAGAGCTCCTCTACAGGTGGGCGGAGCAGACTGAAGATAAGAAGTGGTAGATAACAGACTGCTTTTCTCCTCCTGTGAGTCCCGACCTGTTCTGCTATCCACACTGTGACAGTTACAGAAACAATGCCATGTGTGTCTCTCCCTCCTGTCGGCTTTCAGCTGCTAAAGGGATTGATACATGACATTGTTTCTGTAACTGTCACAGCACACCGATCTGCCTCCTTGTTCGGGCCACATATCTATGATCCTCCCATAGGTGCCTGCCTGGTGTCCCCCCCAGCGCTGCCTGTTTTCCTCTCCCTGAAAGCAGGGGGATTCGTCAGTACACTGAGAGCGGGGGAGGGCTTGCCTGTCTTAATGCACAGGCACTTCTGCAAACTGCCCAGGGGTCCTTGGTGAATGGTGGGGCCTTTGAAGTTTCCTCCCCGCAGTTTCTGGCAGTGGTGGTAACAGTTTCACTTTTGCTGTCTCATTTGCTACAGTACAACAGTACAGGTCAGTTCTGTTATCTGTCTCTCTGATGTCTGCAATGCTCTCTCTCCCTCCCTGGCCTCTTCCTCCCTGCCTCAGTCACTATTCGGGCCGTCCGGCTTCCTGTCATCCTCACACAGATCCATTCATCTTTGCCTGTCACACACCGCTACTCTCAGATGGTTGTTATCTCTCCCCCCTCCCTTCTCTGTCTTTTCCTCTGCAGACACTTCACCTTCACACAGGTGTGTGTCCAAGGGTCTACAAACATTACAAATGGCAGGAATCTCCCACCCTGCACCCCCCAACACACTGTCTCTTTACTAGGCAATAGAGATCACTCCCTCCCCCCTCCCTGCCAGACAGCCCATTTACTTTTTTTATACTATGGCTATTTCTTACCAGCTGAGAGCATGCCCCATGCCCATTTCTGATTATCCCTCTCCAGTCCCCTTGACAGCCATCTATCTACTCTCCCTTCCCCCCTGCCAGCACAAATCCTCCTACTTTTTTATCCCTATACAGACCAGGATTCCCCCAGTCTCATTCCAGTTCTTCTCTACCCATCCCCCATCTCATACCCAGCCCCACTTTTACCCCCCTTCCTCTTTCTCCCCTACACCATGGTTCTCATCCCCACCCCATTTTTTTCAGGGCTTAAGGAAGAACCCCAAGGTGGAGCATCTTACTACTGCTGCTTGTGTGGGTGACATGTGTACTGTGTACTGTGCCAATCCCTGCTGACCCTCTTCTCCTATTCATCCCATGTGATTGGCGCAGTACACATCCCACCCGCACAAGCAGCAGCAGTAGTAGTAAGATGCTCCCCCTCAAGATCCTTCTTTATCCCCTGCAAAGCACCAAAAGAGAGCCAGAAACTCTGAAGGGGAAGGAAGAGGGGAGTCGTCATTCCTGTTGTATATTTAACCCAGTGACAGCTTGTCAGAATAGGATCTGTGACATCAGCTTCCCTGCACAGCTCTGCTTCAGGAGACCATATCTGTATTCTACATTACTGCCCCTATACTGTACCCTCTTGCCCCCTGTACTATGTCTGCTTACCCTCCCCCTGTACTGTCCCCCCCCAGCTCCCCCTGTACTTTTTCCTCCTAACCCCACCATACTGTACCTTCCTGCCCCACCAACCCCCCTACTGTACCCTCCTGCCCCCCCCCCTGTACTGTGCTATCCTGCCCCCTCCCCCCACACTGTACCCTCCTGTTCCTCTGTAAGTTTATAAGTTTTGTTGTGCTTGTGTATGCCAATAATGATTTTTGTGGTGGTGTATGGTTAGCAAAAATATTGTTTTGATATTTTTTTAGGGGGGCCCTGTCAGGTAGGCTGTACGGGGCCCCATGATTTCTAGCAGGAGCCCTGAATGCAGCCCAAATCCAGCAAAGTAAAAAAGTCCACCATTTCAGTGCTGGGGGAAAACTTGTACTTGCTCCAGCCAGCTGCAGTACTCTCCTCCCTCCACCCAAAGCCTTAGCATCATCATACAATACAAGAACATTAACCCTGTATGATATGATGAAGCTGGAGTGTGACCGCAGCCAATCACAATTCACCCAGGAGCTCCACAGGACCAGTCACAGCACTGGGAGAACATACTGGAGCAAGGAATAAGGTAAAGCTGGGTAAGCACAGATCAAAATTCATTCAGTTTAGCAGGGACCAGCTAAATTTTGATCTATGTATGACCTTGCCTGTTAGAAGCCGCCCCATCAGATCAGCTTCTGTAGAATGGGATTGCTAGAAAACCTTGTTCGACCAGTGGCTTGCAGCCAATCAGCTGCAGCATTGATCAATGTATTCTGACAGGAAATTCCGATGGTCAAGAACACGGAGACGTACAACACTACAATGAGCTGAGAAAAATGAAGTACAATGATTCTGGGCATGCGTCAAATTGATTCCGAGCATGTGCAGCACTTTTGTGCGTCGGAAATGGCTACACACGGTCGGAATTTCCAACAAGAACTTTTGTTGTCGGAAAAATTGAGAACCTGCTCTCAAACATTTGTTGATGGAAATTCCAACAGCAAATGTCCGATGGAGCATACACATGGTAGGAATATCCAGCCAAAAGCTCACATCCAACATTTGTTGACGGAAATTCCGATCGTGTGTACGCGGCATTAGTGTTTTTTTTCATTCAGCCCAATGGCTGAATGAAAAAAAACCTATGCATGTGTGCCAGTTTAGGTGCTTTTATCTTAATCCTCTGCTCCTAGAATAAAAGGCCCATACACACAATGAGAATATTAGATAATTTTTTTTCCATGCTGGTCTCATATGGGAAACAAATAGGTTACTAAATTTACAAAAATTCTCATTAGACAGAATACAACTTCAGAAATGATATATTGTAATGTATTCTTTCATTTTCAAGCATGGGCAGACTTTATTTTTCGTGCAAATACCATACTAATTGCATTTTTTGTGCTTATTTTATGATATTTTCACATGAACTGTCATAAACAGCACTTGAAAGCTTTATACTATTGATCAGATTATCAGAAAATCGCTCCAAATGCACTTGCTTTCATCCAATGTTCTCATCATGTGTACTAGGCATTAATCCCATGCACAACCGAGGGGGGGGGGGGGCGCAGTTTGAAATGTTCGCCCTGGGCGCTGGATGACCTTGTCCCGGCACTGCCAGGGACGTCTGGGTAAATGAGATCTCTCCCTCCCACCTTATGAGCAGGCTGTGCAAGAGGTGATCAGGATTAAAGTAAGAGGGTGGAACCCCCTGGAGGGACACCCCGAGTCGGGCAAGAACAACGTCCCTGATGATCAGTATAGCAGAAAGTCTGCCTTCTCTAAATACATATACTCGGTTTCAATAAGAATATCATTCTTTATGCATTGTTTCTAACCACTAACAGCGTACATGTATTACCCACAATAATGAGTGAAGGGAAGGTATATGTCAACCTCTAATTCAATGTCTTACAGTGAAAGGAGGAAGGCAGATCGCATTTTGCTCTTTGAAATTTTAAGGCAGAGTGATTTTGGAGTATGGTCCATTGTGGAAGAAATAGGCAAGATCTGCTATTCTTAGACACTCAAAGAGGGTACTTAAAGCCCTATAAAATATGGTAGGATGGAGTAAAAATGATATCAAAAGGAAGCAACAATCAAAAAAAAAAAAAACACACAAAAAAAAAAAAAACCCATTTGAGATGAAGGAGGTCTCCATGGGAAAAGTTGTGATTCTGGTACTTCGAGTCCTGAGTGCTATTTTCCAGCTGTAAGCCTGCCGGGCTTGTGAAGTATGAGGGAGTCACTGCGTGTAACAGACGGGTGAAGCTTAGGAGGAAAGAAGCAGGTGAAGGTGAAAGGTGTCGGAGAATGTTAAGTGGTTATATACCTGGTAAATAGCATAGTACACAGCACAAAATGGGGGGCAGTGTGCATCGGGGGTTAGTTCAATAACTCACTGATGTTACGACATGGCTGAGTGGGTACAGTTCAATCATCCAGATGGTTGCGTCCCGGAGGAGACGGCGGTGCACGAGTGGGACTTCGTTGGTAAAGATCGTGACGGGATGAGTGTGCTTTCAGAGATGCCGATCCTGCCCTGCGTCTACGTGATCTCTGGCGTGGTGCTTTCGGAGATGGATTAAGGGAAACCGGATGCCATGGTTCCGAGGGGAAGAAGAGGTCATACCATTCCGGAAGTTCAATCCGTGGGAGATCGAGCTGGTCACAGAAATTCTTCAGGTCATCTGGTGTGCGAAGAATAGCAGAGCGTCCCCTGGTGGACGCAGATAAGGCAAGGGGAATTTCCAGCGATATTGAATGTTCCTGGTGCGTAGTGCATCCAATAAAGGTCTTAGGGCTCTTCTGTTTTGTAGCATAATCTGTGACAAGTCCTGGAATAGTTTTATATCAGCCCCATTAAAAACTACTCAACCTCTTTCCCTGGCCTTCCGCAGGATTTCCTCCTTAAGGGGAAAGTTCACCAGACAACACACAATATCTCTAGGTGGTTTGTTTTCCCTGGGTTGGGGGCGTAGAGCACGGTGGTTCCTTTCCATATCAATAGGTGAGTCAGCAGGTCTACCCATTAAATCATTGAATAGTGCACATAAAGTTTGCTGCACTGAGTTTGGATCGACACTTTCAGGGATCCCTCTTACTCTTATGTCTGTGGAGGTCAAACAGTTGGGAGAGTTGTGAATCATAGGCAGATTGAACCTGGCGAATGGCCGCTGTGTGAGTCAGGGTTGTTTGTTCTACCGTGTCAATGCGGTGTGCAATCGCCTGCATGTCCGATTTCAGGTCAGCAATAGCTGCTGTCACCGTGCTTTTGATATCTGACGCTACTTTTTCCAAGTCGAACAGATTGAGCATGTGTGTTCGCCCGGTGTCAGTTGTAGGAGTAAGAGTACCCATGGTCTGCATGTCGGGCAGTTCAAGAGGCGAGGCCGACGCCTGGGCCTGCGAGACCGCGTGTGCGGACAGTTTTTGGGTACGGAAGATTTCAGGAATGTTCCTATTGAGTTGCGTACCTGAGTCCATTGTGGTACGAGATGTTGAGGAGCTCCGGGTGGTTCTGCTCATGCTAATGTCGAGGTGTGGGCTCCCCTTCAAGCTAAGATCTGTCCCCGGATCGCAGGAGCTCTTGGCTTATGCTGCCATCACGGTCTCCGTCCAGGCCACGCCCCCCGTCTCTTGTCATTTTTAACATTTTTGACAGTTTTTTTGTCGGGTACCCCCTTACCATTTTACACAGGGAGGAGGACCGGGATCTGGGGGTCCCTTTGTTAACGGGGGCTTCCAGATTCCGATAAGCCCCCCGCCTGCAGACTTAACATGGGGACAAGGTGTTTTGGGGGGCTACCCCAAAGCACCCTCCCAATGTTGAGGGCATGTGACCTGGTACGGTTCAGGAGGGGGTGCGCTCTCTCATCCCAGCCCTCTTTTCCTGCGGCCTGCCAGATTGCGTGCTCGGATAAGGGTCTGGTATAGATTTTGAGGGGGACCCTACGCCATTTTTTTTTTTTAATTTTGGCCAGGGTTCCCCTTAATATCCATACCAGACCTGAAGGGCCTGGTATGGAATTTAGGGGGACCCCCACATCAATTTTTTTTTTAATTTTGGTTCGGGGTTCCCCTGTGGGAAATTTATGTGTATTGTCGGACCGGCAATTCCTTATAGCCGCGAGTAGTTTTAAATTTTTTCCTTCGAAATGTCATTTTGCTGTCAGACTGTTCTAAACACGGGAAACATGCGCCCCTTTACAGGCATACTATAGACACCCCCAGGTACGAAATTTAAAGGTATATTACACTTTTATTGTTTCACTTTAAGCATTATTAAAATCACTGCTCCCGAAAAAACGGCCGTTTTTAAAACTTTTTTTTGCATTGATCCTTGTCCCCTGGGGCAGGACCCAGGTCCCCAAACACTTTTTATGACGATACCATGCATATAAGCCTTTAAAATTAGCACATTTCTCCCATGGACTTTTAAAGGGTGTTCCGCGGCTTTCGAATTTGCCGCGAACAGCCCAAATTGTTCGCTGTTTGGCGAACTGGCGAACAGCTGATCGACTCGAACTCGAAGCTCACCCCTAGTCCTGAGGCAGGCCAGGAAAGTCTGTGTGCATTTCCGCAGGTCATATAATGCCGAAGAACCGCCTAATCTGTGACATGCCCACCAGGTGGAACTCAACGTTGGCCATGCTGCAGCAGCTGCACACGCAGAAGTGGGCCATCAATGAGTACCTGTGCGACTATGGCACCAGGATAGGGGAGCTTGTTTTTTTTTCCCCACGCTAGTGGGCCATATTCAGGGATGCATGCACTGTCCTGTCACCATTTGAGGAGTGACAGTGCATGCATCAGTGATACTGTCCCCCTTGTCCACCTGTTGGAGCACACGCTGCGTGGAATAATGGACAGGGCACTTGAGGCAGAACAGAGGCAAGAAGAGGATGACTTCCTTAGCTCTCAAGGCCCCCTTTATCCAGACAGTGTTCCTGCGTGCCCACCGATCACACAGGAAGAGGACGAGAAGGAGGAGGAGGAAGAGGACGAGAAGGAGGAGGAGGAAGAGGAGGATTGTGTCAGCATGGAGTAGGAGCCTGGCAATCAGCATCAGCAGCAGTATTTAAGGGATAATTTACAGTCCTAAGAAACCCATGGACTTGTACGTGGCTGGGAGGAGGTGACTGCGGATCATGTCGTCCTTAGTGACCCAGAGGACTCCGGACCGAATGCCTCAGCAAACCTACACTGCAGGGCCTCCCTGATCCTGCAAAGCCTGGGGAAGGATCCTCTTATTCATGGTATCAAGGAGAGGGATCAATACTGGCTGGCAACCCTCCTTGATCCACATTACAAGGGTAAAGTTGCGGACCTTATCTTGCCATCGTAGAGGGAGCAGAGGATGAAACATCTTCGGGAGGCCTTGCAGAAACGTCTGTGCAATGCGTTCCTAGAGACTGGGAGGTTACCAACTCCTGTTCCTGGACAACGGGTTGCTGAGGCTTCGATCAGTCAAAGAAGGAGCGGTGGAGAAGGTGCCTGTCTGACCGATGCGTTCAGACAATTTTTTAGTCCGCAGCCCCAAGGTATGATTGGTTCCAGCAACCATCGCCAGCGTCTGTTTTACATGGTGCAGGAATACCTAGGGGCAAGATCAGACTTGGACACCTTTCCCACCAAAAATCCTCTGGGTTACTGGGTCTTGAGGATGGATCACTGGCCAGAGCTTGCACAGTATGCAATTGAGCTACTGGCCTGTCCTGCATCCAGCGTTCTTTCAAAACGCACATTCAGTGCTGCCGGAGGTTTTGTAACCGATCACAGGGTGCGCCTGTCCACTGACTCAGTCGATCGACTGACCTTCATAAAAATTAATCAGTCTTGGATCACCACAAGCTACCAAGCACCTGATGCTAACCGAATAATTTTTTTTGAAATGCCAGATCCCTTCAAGACTGCCTATGCTGATGCTGAGTGACTATGCGGTTATGCTGAGTGACTATCCTCTTCCTCCTCAATGATCATGCTGATAGCTTGTAAGAATATTTTTGGTTCTGGGCGCTGCCACCAGTGGCTAATGCCCAATTTTTTAGCCCCTGTTTAACAGGGGCGTGTAATTACACATTTTGATGCAATATTTTGCAAGGAGGGTTCGTTGCTGCACTCAACTAGAGTATTTGTGAGGGGTAGAAGTGTTGTGGAACCAGCACCAGTGCCTAAGGCCCAATTTTTCAGCCCCTGTTTAACAGGGGCATGTAATTAAAATTTTTGCAGGAGGGCTCATTCCTGCGCTCCAACTAGAGTATCTGTGAGGGTGTCAGACTTTCACGTACCTGACCGATGAGCCCGATATAGCAGGGAAAGGCCTTCCTTACGTATCTGGTTCCTGGCCCCTAGTAGTATGGACAGGAGGCACAGGAGCACAGAGTGGTATGAGGGCCTGATGGGTCAGCAGCAGGAGGATCCCGATGAAGGTGGCTTGGAGATCACCAGACAGCATAAGCACAGGCAGCAGGTGCAGAGCAGGAGCGGAGTAGGCAGGTCGGGTCACAGGCAGGGTTGGCAACAGGCAGGCAGTGTGGTACAGAGGAGCAGGCAGGTTCGTAGTCAAGACAGGCCGCGGTCAGATGCAGGCAGAAGACAAAAGGATAATCCAAAGGGCAAGCCGGGTAATCAGGAGATCAGACGTTCAGACAGGTAAGCAGGTGTAGGGATACAGGGAGCTGCAGATCGGACAGCACCGGGCCAAATGTGCTGACAGCCTAAATAGGCAGATTGGCGCCAAGCGCCATGCGCGCGTGCTGACGCACACAGACGTGCGCCCATGCGCACACACAGGCGCCCGCACACCGGCACCCACAACGGCGCACATAGGCACACACGCACGCCAGCGCTCCCCGACGCACACCAGCACAGCATCTGCTCTGGAAACCTCTCTGACAGTGCCCCCCCTCACGGGCAGCCCCTGGATGTCCCACTGAACCAGTCTGGTGGCGTGGGCACTCCTAAAAGCCCTCAAGAGCTCTTCGGCATGTAGATTGCTTTCCGGCTCCCAGGAATTATCTTCAGGTCCATACCCCCTCCACTTGATTAGATATTGCATCTGGTTGTGCCTTTTCCTGCAATCCAGAATAGCCTGTACCTCAAATTCTTCCTCGTTGTTAATAATTATGGGTTCCGATGGATCAGTATTTCGGCCAGTAAAGGTGTTGGGAATAACAGGCTTCAACAGAGATATATGAAAGACCGGATGGATCTTCAGAGTACCGGGTAAGCCGAGTTCGTAAGTTACGTCATTGATTTTCTTTTTAACTGAGAACGGACCCATGAACTTAGGGCCCAACTTCCTTGAGGGGCAAGGGGCTCATCCTGGAACCTGGTTGCCAGGTTCCAGGATGAGCTCTCCCCGCTTCTTCTTGTCAAACATCTTCTTATTATATTCTTGGGTCTTAGCCATGGTTTCCTGCAAGAGTTTGTTGTTGGTAAGGAAGAAGTCCATGGTTTCAGAGACCACAGGGATAGCACACTCGGGTAAAAAACTGGGCAGGAAAGACGGGTGGAAGCCGTAATTGGCAAAGAATGGCGTTTGCTTAATGGCAGAATGTAAGGAGTTATTGTATGAAAACTCAGCAATAGGCAGAAGAGAGACCCAGTCGTCCTGTGAGAATGTAAAGAAGCAACAGGGATATTGCTCCAAAGTCTGATTCATTCTCTCGGTCTGCCCATTAGTCTGGGGATGGTAAGCTGAAGAGAATGCCAACTCGATTTCCAGAGAACCACAGAGAGCCTTCCAAAACCTGGAGGTAAACTGAACACCACGGTCAGATACGATACTTGACAGAACTCCATGCAGCCTCACAATCTCCCTGATGAAAACCTTTGCTGTTTCCATAGCCAAGGGCATGACCTTCATTGGCAGAAAATGAGCCATTTTGGATAATCTATCCACGACGACGAAGATGGTAGAAAAGCCTTCCACCTGGGGAAGCTCCACGATGAAATCCATCAAAATCATCTTTCAAGGTCTTTCTGGGATGGGTAAAGGTCTTAGTAATCCCTAGGCTCTTGTCCAGCTATTCTTGTTCCGTGCACAGGTAGTACAGGATTCCACGTAGCTCTTACAGTCACTTGTCAACTAGGCCACCAGAATGTGCGCTGTATCAGTTCTGCCGTTTTTAGCACATCGAAATGTCCGGCCATCTTATAGTCATGGCAGAGCTCTAACACTGCCACCCTCAGATCCTCTGGAACCACAATTTTGCCCTTGTGCCAGAATAAGCCATCTTGGGCCCTCACATCATCTTCGGAAAGTGGGGTCCAATCCAAGGAGGCCTGTTTTATTCGGGATAGAAGATCCCCTTGGAGTAATAGAAAATTTCAGGGAGGTAGAATAGTGTCTGGATGCAAAGATTTCCCAGAATCAAGGAACATACGGGATAGTGCATCCGGTTTTATATTCTTGGAACCTGGTCTGTACGTGATATGGAACTGAAATCTCGAGAAAAATAGAGCCCACCTCGCCTGCCGTGGTTTCAATCTCTTGGCCGTTCTCAGGTACTCCAAGTTCTTGTAATCAGTGTAGACCAGGATGGGATGTGCAGCACTCTCCAGTAAGTAACGCCACTCCTCCAGAGCGGCTTTGATGGCCAGAAGCTCCCGATCTCCAACATCATAATTTTTCTCCGCTGTGGAGAGCTTGCGTGAAAAAAAGCCACTGGATAGAGAAGGGCCTTGGTGCCTTGCTGTTGGGACAGCACAGCCCCTACTGCAATCTCTGAAGCATCTACTTCGAGAACTAATGGTAAAGCAGGATCTGGGTGTTTCAATATAGAAGCAGAGGTGAATAGCTCTTTCAGTTTTTCGAAGGCGGATTGCGCCTTAGGGGACCAATAGAAACGGTTCCCTTGCCTGGTTAATTCGGTGATGGGGCAATTATTGTAGAGAAGCCCCTGATGAACTTCCTATAAAAGTTGGAGAAGCCAATGAAGCGTTGAACTCCTTTTTTAATCGGAGGGAGCGGGCTAGTCCAGGATGGCAGATACCTTTTGGGGGTTCATTTTAATACCTTTGACAGAAATGATTAGGCCTAGGAACTGGATGCATTGGAGTTCGAATTGACATTTTTCTGGTTTAGCGTAAAGTCCATGCTGCCTGAGTCGAGTTAAGACATTGCCTGCGATGATCGGTAACTGAAGAGGAGAAGATCAGGATATCATCTAAATAAACTATAATGTACAAGTCCAGAAAGTCACGGAAAATGTCATTAACAAAATGTTGAAATGTTGCTGTTGCGTTGCACAGGCCAAAGGGCATAACAAGGTATTGAAAGTGCCCGAATCAAGTACGGAAGGCCGTTTTCCATTCATCACCTTCCCGGATACGAATTAAATTGTAAGCACCACGGAGGTCTAATTTGGTGAAGATTACTGCGGATCCCAGCCTTTGGAAGAGTTCGGGCACTAGGGGTAGCGGATAACGGTTCTTGATGGTTATCTTGTTTAATTCCCGGTAATCAAGGACGTAAGTAGTGATCCTTCTCTACAAAAAATATGCCAGCACCAGCCAGAGAGGTGGCCGGGCAGATAAAACCTTTCTTCAGGTTCTTGTCAATGTAGATCTTTTTTTTTTTTTTCCATAAAGATTTTATTCAAAATAACAAGGTAAACATAGAAATCTCGCATAGGATTACACGTCAGAATTACACAAGGACATGAATGAAGTACCATAAGAAAGATAAAGTAAAACTAGGCTTGTGTGAGTGCCTTGACCAGGGGTACAGTAACAGGCTTTCCAGATATTCTCACATACTAAGCGTATGAGGGCAGAGGATCTTATTTTCATTTTTTCACCCCCCCGACCGAAACCGGGAAGGGGAGAGCATTCAGATCATGGTCCTGGACTAAGGCCAAACTGCATACAGGGTACTAGGGGGGATATGCAAAACCATGTTACCTAGCAAGCGAAGTCTCTGTATCCGTTAGGGACTCAAAGGTTCACCAACGGAGCCAGGTAGATTGAAAGTAAAGAAAGGGTGAATTCAAAGAGATGGAGAATTAGAGATAAGAGAAAGGGTAGAGGGGGGGTGGAACACGGGGGAAGAATCTGCAGGAAAAAGTGGGAAGGAATGTTCAAGACTAGAGAGAGAAGAAAAAATGGGGGGAAGGGGGGGTAGGTCAGGCACAGGAGTAAGATGTAGAAGGGTGTCTCCACACCTCACCCACCCGCCGTGGGCCACGTATAGCTCGTCATACATAACATAGAGTGTCCTTATTGGATATATTGGCGATATCTATCTGTGATTATGAAGTGGGTCCAACAAGCCGATATAATTGGAAATTTATGTATTCTATCTTGAGAAATATGGATCAGCTCCTCCATATCCCTTATTTTGGATATTCTTGCGAACCATTCCCTAATTGTCGGTGTGCATGTGGAGCGCCAATGTTTGGGGATGCAGAGGCTTGCCGCATTTACCATGTGCATGGCTAATGATTTGTGATAAGTTTTCCTAGGAAGAGAAGTGTGGTGTAAGAGGAATTGGGCCAGGGTGTAGTCAAGGGAGAATGTAGTGACATGAGCAATGAGCGCATGGACTTGTTTCCAGAAAGGTTGGAGCTTTTCGCAGGTCCACCACACGTGCAGCATAGTACCCACCTCCCCCTCACAACGCCAGCAAGTATCAGGAATCTCGGCAGAGAATTTATGGAGACAGGAGGGGGTCCTATACCACTTGGTGACTACCTTATAGCCATTTTCTTGAATGGCTACATTCAATGAGCCCTTGTGTGTGTATTCATGGATTTTGTTCCAGTCATCATTTGTAAGATGCCTTTGTAATGCCCCGTACACACGGTCGGATTTTCCGATGGAAAATGTCCGATCGGAGCGTGTTGTCGGAAATTCCGACCGTGTGTGGGCTAGATCGGACATTTTCCATCGGATTTTCCGACACACAAAGTTTGAGAGCAGGATATAAAATTTTCCGACAACAAAATCCGTTGTCGGAAATTCCGATCGTGTGTACACAAATCCGACGGACAAAGTGCCACGCATGCTCAGAATAAATAAAGAGATGAAAGCTATTGGCCACTGCCCCGTTTATAGTCCCGACATACGTGTTTTACGTCACCGCATTCAGAATGATCGGATATTCCGACAACTTTGTGTGACCGTGTGTATGCAAGACAAGTTTGAGCCAACATCCGTCGGAAAAAATCCTAGGATTTTGTTGTCGGAATGTCCGAACAAAGTCCGACCGTGTGTACGGGGCATTAGTCTTTGTTCCAGGAGACTTGTGACGGGGCTAGAGATTGGGCTCGGTCCTCTGAGAGGAGTGAGTAAAGGAGAGAGATCAGGTGACGTTGTGGAGTTTTGTGGTGACATAGGGCCTCAAAGGGGGTCAAATTTCTCGTCCAGCATGCCCGATGGGTCTGGGTTTCTAAAAAGTGTCTGATTTGCCTATACGTCCAGAATGAGAATAAGGCAGAGTTAGTCATTGTCCTAAGTTTGTCTAGGTTAATGGGTTTACTATTACAGTAGAAATGAAGGGCTAATACATCCTCAAAGGGCCAGTCATTGCTCAGAAAATTAATACACTCCCCTGGGGGGAAGGCCAGATTCCCCCTTAACGTGGTCAGAGGGCCCGGAATAGAGGTGAAAGCCTCATCTCGAGATGTCTTATTAATTAGAAGAGAGAGGTGAATAAGGGGATGGTTAGCTAGGTCTTGCGGCCAGCTTTTTGAAGGCAACCAAGGTAAAAGGTGTAAGGGTCGAGACATGCAGTATAATATTTATACAAGTCTGGCAATCCGATTCCACTTCTCTGTTTAGACAATGTGAGGCGGGAAAATTTGATTCAGGGTGGAGAGTCTTTCCAGAGAAAGGAGGAGCATGCTTTCTGATAAGTGGAGAAGAAGCTGGATGGTAAGGATATCTGGACAGCCTGCATCAGGTATAACAGTCGTGGTAGAATAAATCATTTTGATCAGTGCAGATCGACCGAACCAGGATACGTTCAGTCCTGCCCAATCCCTGAGGTGTCTTTGGACTTTTAGCAAGGTCACGTGATGGTTCAATGAGTAGAGTTCTGATATATTTGTGGGGATTTTTATCCCCAGGTAGGTGATTGCAATCTTCTCCCAGTGGAAAGGGAATGACTCCCGGCAATGGGAAACGTCCTGGGCTGGAAGATTGATGTTAAGAGCATGGGATTTTGTGTAATTAATTTTAAGGTTCGAGATTTTGCCAAATAATGATAGGTCTTTAAGTAGATTCAGTAGGGAAGTTCTAGGTGATCTTAAGGAGAGTAAAATATCGTCAGCAAAAGCTGCAACTTTAAATTCTCTCTCTTTCACAGTTACTCCTTGAATGTCTGGGTTTAGTCTAAGTTTGTTAAGAAGGGGTTCCAAGGTCAATATATAGATTAAGGGTGAGAGGGGGCACCCTTGGCGTGTGCCATTGCTGATGGGGAAGGCGTTCGACAGGTAACCATTGACTTTAACAGCTGCAGAGGGGCTAGAGTATAGGGCCATGATAGACGCGAGCATACGGCTCCCCAGGCCCACGGCTCGGAGAGCTTCCATTATTTAGTCCCAGGCCACCCTGTCGAACGCCTTCTCAGCGTCGAGTGAAAGTAAAAAACCTTGCGTTTTAGTTGATGCCAGCCAGTGATGTATGTTAAGGGTACGGATCATATTGTCCCTGGCTTATCTGCCAGGAACAAATCTCACTTGGTCTGGGGAGAGGAGGTCTGGTATGAGGGTCAGTAATCGGTTAGCTAGGATTTTTGCGTATATTTTAATATCCACATTTAGGAGGGAAATCGGCCTGTAATTTGCAACTAATGATGGGTCTTTGTCTTCCTTGGGGATTACAGTGATATGTGCTGTAAGCATCCCATCTGGTCTGGCTCAGGAGACAGAAAAACTATTAAGAGTGGTCAGCAGTCTGGGGAATAGGGTCTCAGGGAAAGATTTGTAATACTGAAAGGTAAAGCCGTCAGGACACGGGCTTTTACCCACCTTCATTTGTTTAACGGCTGTCTCTAATTCCGTGATAGATAATTTACTCTCTAGATCAAGCGCTTGTTGGGAAGTTATGGGGGTAGGACTGTAATTGGTAAGAAAGTCTTTAATAAGTTTAGAGCGTGTTTCAGGTGTAGTTTGGGAAATATGGTCAGTTTGTAAGTTATATAGCTTGGAATAGAAGATCTCAAATTCTTTAGCGATGTCTTCATTCTTGACCAGGAGATCTCCCCTGTTATTGCGTATAGAGTGAATCGTGGAAGAAATTTTAGAAGCTTGGGCCGAGCGTGCCAAGAGGTGTCTTCACTTGTTGCCATGCTCATAAAAGATCTTCTGGCCAAGAATGTAACGTCTTTTAGTACGTTTATCCAGCTCTTCCAAAAGGAGGGAAAGGGATTGTATTAAGTCCTGAAGAGTAGATTGGGCTTGGGTCTGTTTGTGGATCAGGATTTAATCAATTTAAGAAGGGCATTGATGGTCTCTTGGTGCAATCTTTTGGATTTTCGCAGCTAGGGACAGAAATTCACCTCGGATCACGCATTTATGCACTTCCCACAAGGTGATTGGGGAGATTTCTGGATCTGAGTTTTCCTCAAAGTATTGATGAATGTGCATGCGTATGTGTTCAATTGAAGGGGGGTCTTTGAGTAGAGAGGGATTCAAACACCAAGTTTTCGTTTTAGTATCAGATTCCGGAAAGGAGAGTGTTACCGTTATCGGGTGGTGGTCCGATAAGAACATTCTATGGTAGACTGTTGTAGGTATGGTAGATCTGTCTGGGAGAGGAAAAAGTAATCTATCCTCGAGTATTTTTGATGTGGGGCTGAATAGAAGGTGTAGTCCTTAACCGATGGGGACATTGTGCGCCATACATCATGCAAAGTCAGGTGTTGAAGGTGTAGCTTAATCTGTCTCAAAGCTTTGTATGATAGAGTGGAAGTTCCAGTAAACAAATCCAACAGAGGATTCAGGGGTATATTGAAATCCCCACCCATTAGGACCAAGCCCCTCTGGAACGAGGCTAGTAAGTCACATACTTTTTTAAAGAAGGAAACCTGGTGGTCATTTGGACTGTAGATGTTGGCTAACGTTATGGCTTAGAGGCGTAGGTGCCTTCAAAAAAAATGAATCTACCCTCAGGATCTATAAGAGAATCTGGGAGATGGAAGTTTGCATGTTTGGAGATCAGTATGGATACGCCTTTGGTCTTTGCCTCGGTGTTAGTAGCATGAAATGCCTGGCGGTATATGTGGTTTGATAGTTTGGGGATGGCATCTGAGCGAAAGTGGGTCTCTTGTAGAAATGTGAAGTGGGCTCTATGTTTGGAAAGTGATGATAGGACCTGAGATCTTTTTTTTGGCAGGTTAAGGCCCTTTACATTAAGGGAGATGCACTTCAACAACAGTGGTATGCTGGCATCCTTATACTGCATAATTGCAGGCAGAAGGAGAGCACGGGCTGTCGATCTAATAATGTATTGAGCTAGTCAAAAGGTGGTAGTATGAACACAGCGGCGGGGGGTGAGGGCGGAGCCAAACAGGGATGCGGGATAAATAGGGATAGGGGGGAAACTATAGTTATATGAGGGGTAGGTAAGGTCTAGGAAGGGAAACAGACAAGGGGAGTCAAGAGGAAAGTAAGAAGCAGCGAAGGAAAGGAAGAGAGAGAAGGGAATAAGAGAAAGAAGAACAATCCAGAGGTGGAAATAGAGTCTCTTATCCACCTAGAGAGAAAGAAGTCTGGAGTGTCAGCCTGTGACCTGGTTGGACAGCTGTGGGGGGATGAGAGAAAGGACGGAAAACCCAAGGCGTGTGTACCCTGGGGATCCCAGAAGAGAAAATGGTGGGGATGCACACAATGTGCATACCACTACAGGTAAGGGAGGGGACCCTGCTCAAGGCAAAAAATAACATTAAACGGTCATAACTTTTTCAAGGAAACATATAAGCAACGAGGAACATTATAAAAACCTGAGTACTAAATATCAACTTGTTTTTACTGGAATACATAGTATGTTGCAAGTGAGCAAATGATAATCAAGTAACATAGACAGTATGTACATTCGGTCCTAACCTCTGTGTGGTGGGGCATAGAAGGGAAGGAAGGGGGGAGGGGACAAGGAGGGAAAGGATTGGGAGAGGAAATGGCATATGAAGAGGATGTAGAGGGGGTAGAAGGTGTGAAGTGGGAGAAAGGGGGGAGAGGGGAGCCAGAGGGGTAGGGGACGAGAATGAGACAAGGAATGAGGAAGGGAGGATAGGTGGGGTAGGGTTGAGGGGGTAGTGACATACAGAGATAAATGGGGGGTAGCTAAGAAGACTTGGGTAGTACTTAATGTAGACTTAATGGAGTTAAGTGTATGCGTTGAGCATGTTCAGCCTGGTAAACTTAGTGCGAGGGTGAGCCCTTTCATATTAGCTAAATATACACACTATCCAATTAAGTGAATTACACTGCTGAGATCCTAGTTTGGAGACTCGAGATGCTAGAATAAATTAGAGCCATCCCGGGTATCCAAACCAGTAGACAAAAACAAAAAGCATCAAACCTCATTCACTAAGAGACACAGTTTAGCATTGCAGCGGTCATTGGTGACTATCGAGGTAGGTCTAGGCAGAGCACCCATAAGGATGCAGGTGAGTCCCAGGAAAATGAAGCTAAATGTTCCAGTAGGGATTCGCAGGGCTGGAAGTCAGTCTGAAGGTGTTGCGGTGATATTAGCGATTAATATTTCTAATGTAGGAACTAGGACGGTTCGTAGGTTAGTGCTAGCATGGGGCTCCCCTGGGCTCAGTGTTTGCAGGCCATGAGAGGCTAGCAACAGCATTGAAGAGTCCATGAATTTTCCTCTGATGGTAGAAGAAAGGGTGCAGGAAAGGTAGAGTGCTGTGCTCCTTCCATAGAGAAGTCAAAGCCGATGTCTTCTTAGTGGCAGGACAATGGTCTTATTGTTAGGCAGACGAGGACGAGGTGGAGGGGCAAACAAAAGATCAAAAAAAGGTACAATAGAGGGAGTCAGGCAAAAGTCACAGGAAAGGATGGTGATGAGACGAGTGTGTATCAGAAGATTTACTCACAGGCAACATTTCCAGTATGTAGAGGGAGGCATTAGGCATCCAAGCGGCCCCTCCTCACCGATGGTGATGGAGGTGATCCAGGACTGCGTTAGCAAAGGTTGCGGCGTGATGAACGGGCATTTGGGGAAGCCAGATCTTCTCTGCGTCTGCATGCTCTCTGTCTTTGAGCCTTAGGAAATGGATTGAGGGAGACCGGGAGCCACGGTTCTGAGGGAAAGAACAGCGCATACCAATCCAGAAGTTCAACGACAGGAAGATCAAGCTGCTCACAAAAGTTCTGTAAGTCTTCCAGAGTGCGTATTAAGGCAGAGTGCCCTCTAGCGGACGCTGAAAATCCAAATGGGTACTTCCAACGATATTGGATGTTACGGGCCCGTATTGGTGCCAGCAGGGGGCGCAGAGCCCTTCTATTTTGGAGCGTGATTTGGGAAAAGTCCGGAAATAATTTCACATCGGCTCCATTATGTAGAATCCTGCCTCTTTCTCTTGCTTTAAGCAGGATTTCTTCTTTAAGTGGGAAGTTAACCACACAGCAAACAATGTCCCTAGTAGGTTCATTCTCGCAGGGCTGTAGGCGTAGGGCACGATGAGCCCTTTCCATTTCAATAGGGGAGTCACTCGGGCGGTCCATTTGGTCATTGGAAATTGAGCAAATAGTCTGTTGTAGTGCCCCTGGGTCCACGCTTTCAGGGACCCCCCGCACCCTAATGTTATGTCTCCGGCCCCTATTGTCAAGGTCCTCCACATGCCTATGGAGGTCACACAGTTGGGAGAGCTGGGTGTCATATGCTGATTGCACTTGGCGAATGGTGGCCACATGAGTTTGGGAGGTCTGCTCTACATTCTCAATGCGATGAGCTACTGCCTGAAAGTCAGTTTTAAGGTCTGCGATCGCTGCCGTCACCGAGCTCTTAATATCTAGAGCAAACCTCTCTAAGTCTAGAATACTCGGTAGATGTTCCCGGCCCGAGGCAGCGTCAGACAGACCCGTTGTTTGCGAGCCGGATGCCGCGCTAGGCGAGAGCGGGGTCTTGGCCTGAGAGGCCGCATGTGTGGCTTGGCGTTGAGACTGGAAAAGCTCCGGGATGTTCTTACTCAGTTGTGTACCTGGATCCATGGTGGCACGAGAGGCTGAGGAGCTCCTGGTGAATCTGCTCATGCTGGTTTGGATGTGCAGGCTCCCCTAAAAGCTGAGTTTGGTCCCCGGTACACAGGAGCTCACAGACTGTGCTGCCATCTAGGTCTCTGTTCAGGCCACGCCCACATCAATGTAGATCTTTAGAGTATCCAACTCCTGCTCTGTTAATGGAAAAATCCTCCCAAAGGGGACTTCCGATCCTGGTAGAAGCTCTGTCGGGTAGTCGTAATGCCTGTGAGGAGGAAGGGTCTCTGCTCCCTTCTCACTAAACACATCAAGGAAATCCTGATAGAGTGCAGGGATTACCTGCTGTAACTCAGTGTCAGTGTCCAGGCAGAGGAGCTGGGTAGATTTAACAGAAATACTGTGCAAACAGTGCTGATGGCAATATTTGGAGAGGAACTTGATTTCCCCACTGGCCCAGTCAATGCTAGAATTATGGGCCTGCAAACAAGGCATCCCCAGGATGATGGGAAAAAGAGGTGAAGAGATGGAATCCACACGCAGGAGTCCTTGATGGTGGGAGCCCATGGTGGCCGGTCTCCTGCGTGACAGGACTGGAACTAAGGGAGGAACCATCAGCGAGATGTACAGCAAGTCCCTGAGTTTTAGGCTGAAGAGGAATGCGGTGGTTGGCAGCGAAGGTCAGGTCAATAAAACAGCTGCATGCTCCTGAGTCAATTATGACCGAGACTGGGATATCCCTTCCTGGTAGCTGTAAGATGATGGAGAGAGCAAGGTGAGCAGCAGGATTAGGCAAGGCAGATGTACACATTGAAGAGATTGGAAGAGACTTACGTGTCTTGTTAGGGCAAGACCTCACATAGTGTCCGGAATCCCCGCAATACATGTAGCGGTTGTTGACTCATTGACGCTGTCATTCTTCCAGAGTGAGGGAAGGACGGAGAAGACCAAGCTGCATAGGTTTGGGGGTATCAAGGACCGGAGTGGCTGGTGCAGGAAAAGACTGTCTGAGAGAGTTGGGAGAACTCAGAACCTTGGGGAGCATCCAGGTGGGGCGAAATTGACTGGTGGATCTCTCAGAGTGACGCTCCCTGAGGCGTCGGTCAATTTGGACAGACAGATTGATGAGCTCATCCAAGGTTTGGGGTATTCCGACCCATGCCAGCTCATCTTTCAGTGGATCAGATAACCCCATACGGAATTGGTAACGCAGGGCAGCGCCGTCGGAACTCCACCACCTAAATTCCACCACATAGTCCTCTGCTGCTCTGCGCCCCTGTTGAAGAGCGTGCAAAGCGGCCTCAGCAGTCGCTGTTACTTGGGGGTCCTCATACAACTGGGACATAGTAGCAAAAAAGGTATCGAGGTTATCAAAGAATCCTGATTTTTGCTCCAGGAGGCGGTGAGCCCAGGTCTGTGGTTCACTGGATAAGAGAGATATCACAAAGCCCACCTTGGTTGCCTCCAGAGAAAAGGTGCGTGGCTGCAGGGCGAAGTAAAATTTGCAAGCATTGCGAAAAGCCCGGTATTTACTGTGGTCCCCAGAAAATCTTTTGGGTATAGGTACCCTGGGCTCAGGAGGTAGCATTACTACTGAGGGTGCAGATGACAATCCAGCAGAAGAAGCACCTTGAGGGTTGGTAGGAGAAGACAGGACTTGGACTCGTTCTTCCAACCTTGTATAGCCTTCCTGAAGGCTCTTCACGGCTTGCGTGAGACCCGCCAGGTGTCTACACAGTTCCTCCATGGGGGAGGTTCCCTGCTAGGGCTCGGACATGGCTGTCCGATACTGTTAGACTTCCACGTACCTGACCAATGAGCCCGATATAGCATATGGGAAGGCCTCCCTTACGTATCTGGTTCCTGGCTCCTGGTAGTATGGACAGGAGGCATGGGAGCACAGAGTGGTATGAGGGCCTGGCGGGTCAGCAGCAGGAGGATCCCAATGAAGGTGGCTTGGAGATCACCAAACAGCTGAAGCACAGGCAGCAGGTGCAGAGCAGGAGCGGAGTAGGCAGATCGGGTCACAGGCAGGGTAGGCAACAGGCGGGCAGCGTGGTACAGAGGAGCAGGCAGGTTCGTAGTCAAGACAGGCCAGATGCAGGCAGAAGACAAAAAGGATAATCCAAAGGGCAAGCCGGGTAATCAGGAGATCAGACGTTCAGACAGTAAGCAGGTGCAGGGATACAGGGAGCTGCAGATCGGACAGCACTAGTCTCTCCATCTCGCATTGGAGGTTCAGATCTGCAATTGTATTGGAATTGAAGGGGATTCTTTTTTTTTTAAACAATAGATTTTTATTGGTGTGTTTGCCGGATATACAAACTTCAGAATGCAAGTAGATTGTACATTTCACACATGTGCAATTTGTTTGACATTCATGAACTTATTACTTTAGAATTGTAAAACAGCTTAACTGGTACAGGTACTAAGAAATGTTAACATTGTGTCATTGTGCATTTCTCGAGTCTGTCACCCCTAGTGGGTACATACTGTAACAGACTTTTTGCATATATTTTCAAAGTTAACCATGAGAGGACCTTACTGAGGGTCCACTCCAACATATTATTATATAAGTTCTTTGTAAGCTTTTTGTTAACCTATATACTAATTAACTTAGATTGACTAAAATACATTTGTTATACTTTCTCATTTTCCCAATATGAGTTAATTTGTGTTTTGTTGCTGTAGAGTGTACTAACTATAGTACCGATTCTTGTTTGATCATACTCCACAGTGTGTTATACCACTAGACATTAGATGGTTATATTTCAGTAGTGGAGAAGCTGGGGTAATTGTATCTGTCATCCATGTGAGGAGGCATATTTAGAGGAACTCCAAGCCTCCCAGTGTTTGTGGAAGCCTGGAGCTCTCCTTTCTTTATATGCTAACAATTGAAGGGGATTCTGACACTTTCCATAGCTCGTGATATTTAGTTTTGCAGCAAGTAGTAGCGTGCGCCAGCATGTTATCCTGCTGGACGTCATATGACGCCCAATCAGGATAACAGAACCACTGCCCAGCTGTCATTCTGTCGGAATTTGACTTGGTAGTTGGGGAGCTGTTTCTGGAAGGCATGATAATTAAGATCATAGAGGAGGCGAAGTAAGGGGGCCAATTTTATCCCTATGTATGGGATAGATTGACTCGAAAAAGTAAAAAGGAGAGTCTCTTTCAGTAGAGATTCTTGTCTATTTTAGAGATTTAGAGGGAGCATCAGGGATTTAAAAGAGTTGTGTTTATAAAAGGTGGCTAGACCAAACTGGTTAAGGATGTCCTAGATTGCTGGTATGGAGTGGGCTGAGTCAGTGATCAGAAGTATGACGTCGTCAGAGAAGAGACTTTTTTTATGCTCTATGCCTTTGTTAATGTCTGAAATGCGCATATCTTCTCTCATCCTTGCTGCTAGAGGCTCCATTAAGAGAGCAAAAGGGGAGAGCGGGCATCCTTGACAGGTGTCATTGGAGATCCGGAAGGGTTTAGACAGGGTTTCATCTGTCAGAACTCTAGCAGTCAGGTTGGATAACAGCAAGAGTATCGCAGATTGAAAACAACCTATGATGCCAAATTTACTAGTATTGCTTTTAGGAATCCCCAATGTACTCTATCGAACGCCTTCTCTGCATCCAGTGATAGGAGCAGAGTAGGCGTTTTAAACTGGACGACTTGATGGATCAGATTGATGACCCTCCTAGTTGCATCTGGAGCTTGCCTGTCTGGCATAAAGCCTACTTGGCCCGGGTGCACCAAGGAAGGGAGACACTTTAACAGTCGAGATACAATAACTTTTGCAAAAATGTTTACATCTGTGTTAAGGAGCGATATGGGCCTATAGTTAGTCGCAGGGGTAGGGTCTTGCTCTGGTTCGGGCATGGTAGTTTTAATACAGCACAGCATATCAATCGGAAGAGAACCAGAGGTGGCAGCAGAGTTAAAGAGGGTCGTGAGGTGGGGGGGGGATAAGAGTGATGAATTTCTTGAAGAAATCATTGGTGTAGCCATCTTACCCAGGTGATTTTTGGAGGGGCAGAGTGTTAATGGCCTTGGGAATGTCATCATCTGCGAAGGGTTGGGAGAGTATATCCAGTTGGCCAGGGGTGATGGTAGATAAGTTGAGGCTATGAAGCTTTGGATAATTGGGTCAGTTGGTTGAGGTATAGTTGGGTTGTTGGTCAGATTGTAAAGAGAAGAATAGTAATCACTAAAGGCATTTGCTATGTCCTGTGGATTAGTAAGGAGTTGCCTGGTGGTCGGGTGGTAGAGGGATGCGATTTTATACTTGACCTGTCGAGCCAGTAAGGTTCCAACCTTATTTCCTAAGGCATAGTAACTGGCCCTAGCTAATTTAAGATTGTGCTCAAATGTGTAGAGTAAAAGTGAGAGAAGTTTGTGCCTCCGATCAAGGAGTTCACTGACTAGTTTGTGGTAGGGGATTTGTTTGTTTTGGTTCTCTAATTGGGCAATTTGGGAAATGACCTCTTCAGTTTGCCTAGACCTCTAGATCTCTGGTTCTTAGCCCTACTGTGAAGCTTAATGAGGATTCCGCGCATTTACGCTTTATATGTAGACCATAGTACAAACCGATCAGTGTCCAATTGATTGTTAAGTTTAAAAAAAGAGTTGTGTTCAGTGGTAAGGTCCGCAATGAGAGAAGTGTCTAGTCTCCATAGGCGAGGCATTCTTGATCCATGGTTCCCCACAGTTATGGCGTGTGCTCCGACCATGTAATGGATCCAATCGTTGATTCAGTTACATCCTGGAGAGTATGTTTGTCAGCAAGGAAGAAGTCAATATGGGAGTATGAAAGTTGAGAGGGGGAAAAGTAGGAAAAATCTTGCTCATTTCCGTGTTGGGATCTCCATACATCCAAGAGATCATTTGTCTGAAGAAAGGGGTTCAGGGCAGGACAATGGTGTTGGGTTGTTGTTGTAGTGTCCATATCTGGAACGCCCCTTATGTTGAAATCACCTCCAATGAGAACTCTTCCTTTCTGGATGAGTTTTAATTTCTAGTAAAATAGTTTACAAATCATAATTGTTGCTTGTTCGGGCCAAATATATTGGCCAATGTGTTTGGTTTATGTCACATACAAGGATACGGTAATGGTTTTGAGGATCGAGAAGAGATTGGTGTAGTTGGTGTAGTTTAAATTGCAAGGGGTCTCATATCACCATGAGGACTCTGTGTGAACTTGGGAAGGTTTATCAGCTGCAAAGTGGGTTTCCTACACTAGTAGGATGTCCGCTTTTTGACTATTGGCTTCTTTAAGTAGAGCAAATCTTTTCTGTGGGAGTTTAGGCCCTTGGCATTTATGGAGACTATTTTGAAGGCCATTGTGAAAAATGTATCCCAATATAGATGTTCTTCAGGAAGGGGCAGCAGGTGGTAGGTGAAGAAATGTGGTAAGCTAGTCAGTTTCTACGTGGGGAGGGGCTATATAGGCTACCAATTTTCCAGTACAGGAGAGATCAGGGACCAACTTGTTTGAAGGGTGGTTGAAAGTTAGCTGGTGTGGGGTTTAGGTGGGGAGTCTTTTTTGTAAAAAGGGAGAGCCCTGAAGAAAATGTGGGCTCAATGTGCAGAAACTACTACAAACAAACAATGTGGGGAGATCCACTGGTGGGTCAGGGACCACTCATAAGGCAGGCAGGTACTAGTGAACAGTGCTGATGTTTCCCAGCCGTTTGGTAGGGTGAGTGCAGGAAAGGGGTATTTGTTGCATCATCAGTGGTCTTGGTGTGCCCCTCCGGTTTCCATGTTTGTTGGAAGGTGGTCAGAAGGGCCCGGCTCTTCTTCTGGTAGGATGCACCAGTTTCTCAGGAGTTTAAGGCCCGCAGGGAGTGTTCTCACTGCATGGGTTTTGTTTTGATGAGTTATTAGCAGTTTGGTGGGGAAGTCCCATTTATTGGTGACTTTGTGATTTTGGAGAGCCTTGGTTATAATCGCCAGCTGTCTGTGATTTTCCATAGTCGCCTTGGAAAGATCAGCATAGAGCAGTGATGGCGAACCTTGGCACCCCAGATGTTTTGGTACTACATTTCCCATAATGCTCACCTACACTGAAGAGTGCATTAGCATCATGGGAAATGTAGTTCCAAAACCTTTGGGGTGCCATGGTTCACCATCACTGGCATAGAGAGTGATCATAGGTAAAGGTTCTCGCCGTATATTTAGCAGCATACATGACCTTTTCTTTAACCATGAAAAAATGAATGCGGGCCAATACATCCCTGGGTGTAGAAGCTGGGAGGTATGGGGGTTTGGGAAGTCTGTGGATCCGGTCAATCTCCATATCACGGTCAGTTAGGCCAGGTAGCAATGCTGCACATATGTAGAAAAAAAATAAAATTAGACCTGAATCCAATTTACTACTGTTAAATGGATTACCTATTCGTCTTTTTAGATGGGATACCTGCAGAGTAATGATAAACTGTAAATTAAAAAAAACTTAGAACAAAGAGATGCCACAGAAAAACCCTTTTGAGAATTAACTATCCAAAAAATAATAAACTTTATTTTTGTATCAAAAAAAGTGCATAAAATTCCAAAAAATGATTGGATAGCACAAAATAGAAGGTGCATCCCCATTATACCTAGCAATAAAAAACATACATACAAAACATGACAACGTTGTCACAATAGGCACCAGACCAACATATCCCACTCATACACATCCCCACATGCGCCCAGCTGAAATACCTAATTGGTGCTGCTATATAAATAATGTGAAAACATTAATCTGAAAAAACAGACACAGCATCAAAGACTTATAGCAATTCCTAATATCCATGTTTCAAAAAAGATGTTTCCAAAAACAAAAATGAGCCGTGATCCGAGCCCGACAATTACTAGTGTTCAAGCTGAAATGCCGTGGTTATCACCAAGGATTTATCAAGATGGCATATAATTAAGCAACCTGATGTGTTCACAGGAACAATGTGAAAGTCAAGCACGTTATCCCGATTGTGATAAATAATGCTGCACATAAGGGACTGCAGGTATTGCACAAGGTCTGATTGTTGGACCGTTTCCGGGACATTGCAGAACTTTATATTTCTCCTGGAGCAATCCTCCAGGTCTGCGAGCTTAAGGTTGATTAATTGAAGCTCATTTTGCAAAGCCAACCACCAGATCATTATGGGCAGAGAATAGGTCTCCCATTTTTGTTTCTATAAAGTTAATGCTTTGATCATGTTGCTGTACAGTGGTAGATAGTGATGACACTGCAGTGAATAAGTCAGTGTTGAGGGTCTGTCTAAGTGAAAGCAGCATGCTTTTCATTGTGTTTTCAGATAGTGGCTGGTCTGAGGCAGGAAAGCAATCCAGCACTGACGACTGTTGTGGAGGAGGGAGAGAGAACAGACTCTGGGCTGCATTAGCCTGTGCCTGTTCAGGCTCTTCTGTTCTGAGCCTAAATTTAGCTGGGCTGGCTGTGGTGGGTGAGTTAGGGGGAAAGGACTCACCGTTTGGTTCTGGAGATCAAGGGAGTTCCAGCTGCTGAGTAAGGCTCTATCTTGAAGGAGGAGAGCAGAGTTGCACCGGGATTCCTGAGCACCGCCGATGCCATCTTGGCTGCTCATCAGGCATGATGAGGTGAAGAAGGCAGTGAGCTTTTTGGGAGGTTTGTTTTCCTTTCTCCGTTTTGACATGGCACCCAAGGGGTGCAGGGGTGTCTGGGCTATGTGACAGGCCCTTTCTGGAGCCACTACGAAGTCGCTGTAACTGGGTTAGCTGCGGAGCTGGGGTATCATGCTGCCAGGGTTAGAAAGAACATAAGAATATCTCTATATCTGATATCAATACAATATCCTTTCCTCTGGGTAATGATTAAAATCAAATCGCCAATAGTATGGAAGTATCAAAACTAATGTGCAAAAATTTTGGACAAATATGAGAACATTAATACCAAACCATATAATTTTCAGTTCATCAATTGGGTAAAATAAATAAATTAATGAATCAATTGAATAATATTATTATCATTCTTGGTAATATATAGACCTAATAAGAATTAATATACTGGGGGGCGCATGCGAGAGGCTCGACATGGAGGGCGTGTTCCATTAGAGCTCTGCACTCCCCGCTGCAATACCGGAGCTATAACAGGCTTCTGAACTGCCCTGCAACCCAGCCACTTCAGTGATCCACCTGTGGAGCACCCCCTACCTCGTCCGGGATGGTTCTGACTAGGCACCGTGGCAAGAATAAACCTAAGCCAATTAAAGAAGCCCTGGCCCATGCCTCTTCTAAGATGGCGGTGAAAGCCCTTGCTAAGCAGCACGCAGCATCACCTGCCCGGTGACGGATGGACAGTGAGGAGGACAATACTGATTTCAACTTGAGTGGCTCCCCAGCGCTGCCACAGGCAGGTACATCTCAGAAGGATTTCCTCACACACATGGAATCCATGCTGCAAAGGGCCCTTAAAGCAACCTCAGACCAGATCACTAATAGACTATCCAGGGAGATAAAAGAGTTAGGCCAGCGCACAGCAGATCTGGAAACAAGGGTAGATGATATAGAGCTGACCCTGCAAGAACATGCTCAAGAACAAGCAGCACTCCGCGAAGGGGAATGCCACACTTCTCTCCCGTTTGGAGGATGCAGAGAACCGCTCCCGCAGATCCAATCTGCGGCTCCGTGGGATCCCTGAAATGATCGATGACTTACAATCTTTCACCACTGCCCTGTTTCAGGAACTATCCCCCTCCATACCCATCGAGCACCTCAAATTTGACAGAATCCACAGAGCACTCATCCACCACCAGTCAGACGGCCCACCATATGATATAATTGTTAAGCTGCATTTTTTCGCACGAAAGAGCAACTCCTTGCTGCTGCTCACAATAAAGACGCTCTCCTGTTCCAAACCCATGCTTACCAACTCTATTCTGAACTGGCCCCTCTAACAATCGCTAAACGCCGGGCTATGAAGCTGCAGCTTTAAATTTTACTCCAACACCAGTTTAAATACACTTGGCGATTTCCATTTGCCTTGCAATTTACCTATCAAGGCCAGCAACATTCCTGCACTTCACCTGAATTGCTGTAGTGCCTCCTCGAATCCCTCCACCTTGCAACCCCATCTCAACAATCCGAGACTTCCCTCCCACGTACAACGGCCTGCTCAGCAGCTTACCCATACACTACAACACTGAAACGCAATCAGCCGGGCCCATCATCTATCCAGAAAGGAACCCCATCCCGGGCCCACAACCACGGCTTCAATGACTCGAAGACCTCCATGCCAGGCTGACTGTGCATAACCCCCCCTTCTCTGCCTCTAACTTGTCCTCGGTTGTTATTGAAATGATTGATCCTCACATGCCTTTTTGTTGATCTTAAACAACCGAGACCCAGGGGTCCATGTCCGGGTATGTACTTACAATCTTTGACCAGACAGCCTGCACGGGCCCCTTAACCCTACCTGGGTTGCAGTGGTTCAGATTCAATTCACATGCTGAATTGTCTTGCACATAGCATAGTAATACTCAGTTTTTTACACTATGCAGTCTATTTGTTTGACGTGTTTAATATAACAGGTGCCTTTGTTCTAACACAACATTTTACTTGTTGACTGTTAATTGCACGACTAATTGTCTAGTACTCTTGCTTTACCCCTTCCCAATCTACTCACCCTCCCCACTTACCATCCCCCTCACTCCTTTCCCTCCCTACTCCCCCCTCCTCCACCCTATCCCCCTCCCTCATCTCCCCTATTCCTCCCTACCCCTCCCTCCCTATCCTACCCCCAGACAGAACTACACTCATTACACTCAAGGACATTTGTTTAACCTGTTGTGTTAGTAATGTAAGTTTACGTAAGAAACTGATTTTTGTACAATGTTTAGGTTCACTGTTATTTCTATGATTTGTATTCTCTCCTCTGTTTGCTGCGGGGCGCTGTCACTGCTCCCCCCCCCCCCACGGTACACTCATTCTTAGGCTAGCGGGCTGGCGGAAGAGTCAGTGTACTATTAGGTCGGGCAATAGAGTCCAACCTCTTAGGTTATTTTTACTCTACTGGTTGCCCTACAGAATTTCCACCATGTTCTTTGACAACCCTCTTCTTTCCCTTTCTTTTCCTGGCTTCCTTCCATCTTTCCTCTATAGTCGGTCGGTTCGCATGGACCTGATATCCCCCCATAATAGCTTACTCCAGGCCCCCGGATGGCCCCCCTGAACATACTCTCCTTAAATGTTAAGGGACTTAATTCCCCTAACAAAAGGGTTAAAGCTTTTCACTCATTTGTGTCCCTTAAAGCCAGCATAGTAAACTTACAAGAAAAACACACACACAGACCCACAGTACCCTTAAATACTTTAGCTCCCACTATCCCCAAGTGTTCACCGCCTCTGCCACTACGAAGTATAGAGGTGTCCTGTTGGCCTTCAATCACCCCCTACCCTTTACTCCCCTTAATGAAATTAAAGATCCAAAAGGCTGCTATATCATTTTAATAGGCCTCTTACAAGACATTGAAAACTACGTTTGTCTCATACTACGCCCCTAACCATAACCCAAACCCGTTTTCCTCCCATCTCCTACAGGTGTTACGGTCACACTGTAAAGGAACTTTGATCATGTGCGGCAATTCGAAACTTACACTCCATCCACGTCTTGACAAATGCCCGTATGCCCTGGAACAACATTCCCCCTCCTCGCAGTTCCGCAAACTACTCCAACAATCCTCCTTGCTCGATACCTGGAGAGAGTGTATGCCCCCTAAGAGGAACTATACGTTCTATTCCTATCCACATAAGTCCTTCTCCAGGATAGACCATATATTTATTTATTCCGGTAGCGTCCGCACCACTCTTACTACATTCCAGCATACAGCCCATTACATGGTCAGACCACTGTGCTGTGATAACAACAAACTTATCCCTGATCCCCCAAGCCTGAGACTGCACTTGGTGCATGAACGACGCACACCTAACCAACAAGTCCTATTGCTTTGACATCCAGCTCGCCCTTAAAGAATACACATAACGTAACACCTGACATTTCCCCAGTTCTCCTATGGGAGGCAGATAAGCCTGTAATATGAGGCACCTGTATCTCAGTCTCAACGCATCTTAAACGTGATAAAAAGCTCAAACTACAACAACTTGAAACAGAATACCACCGCCAATTCCTCCAATTCCAATCCTCTCCAACAGAACCCCATAGAATTACACTCGAAAAAAACAAAGTTGAATTAGACTTACGTCTAGCGGAAACAGCAGATAAGGTCATACATAGGTCCAACCACACTATATACAGCAATGCCAATAAACCAGACACCTTCCTGCCCCTACGACTCTGTCGGCCTGAACGGGTCCATAATCCCATTTGACTCGAGGTTGACTAAAGATGTCCATTCAAGCAACCCTGTCAAGATGCTTGCTGAGTTCCGCAGGAGACTGGCTGAGCTGTATGAAGTGAAGTCCCCTTTTCCTCTGAACCAAACAGAGACACAGTTCCAAAATGTATCTATACCCAAATTATCGGAAGCCAACCGTGAGTCTATGGAAAGCCCTGTTACGACCGAGGAAGTCCTTTTAGCCATTAAATCACTCAAAGCCCACAGAAGACTAGGACCTGAGGGTCTCTCAAGCAGATATTATAAGAAATTCGCTGACACACTAGCCCCACTCCTGACAAATTCCTTTAATGCCCTGCTTAAACACCGCTTCTTTGGCCGGGACACTCTGACAACCATAATTTCCATGATACCCAAAACTAACAGATAATACCCTATGGTCCAATTTCAGGCCCATATCCTTACTTAATCTGGACATTAAGATCCTAGCCAAAATTTTAGCACTAAGACTTAACCCAATTATTGGAGGGCTAATACATAAAGACCAGGTAGGTTTAATACCACGGCGTCAGGCTAGTGACAACATTCGTCGAGTAATTTTACTACAACACCTCGCTAAAACCCCCAATATACCCATGCATCTTCTGTCCCTCGATATTAGGAAGGCATTTGATACAGTCTCCTGGTCCTATCTACACCTTATATTACAAGGCTGGGGTTTTGGTCTGAATTTTCTAAGATGGATAACCTCTTTATATGACCAAACCCAAGCATATGTTAAATACTCTGGGTTTCGCTCAGACTGCTTTCCTATCCAACGGGGGACAAGGCAGGGTTGCCCCCTTTCCCCCCTACTCTTCGCCCTAGTAATTGAAGGGCTAGCAGCCCTGATCAGAGCTAACCCCAACATTAAAGGCCTAGAGGTTGCCTCCACCTCTCACAAACTATGTCTCTTCGCCGACGATGCTCTATTATTCATAACCACCCCCGCATGACCCTCCCAAACCTTATTCAGGTATTAGATAAATTTGCTATTATAATGGGATTGGAGGTCAACCAGTCCAAATCCAGAGCCCTCAACATATCCCTCCCACAGGATGAGTTTAAACACCTACGGGATAATTTTCCCTTCAATTGGTCCACTTCCTCAAATCCATATTTAGGCATAAAGCTAACAAGTAACCCAACACAACTTTTCCAAACAAATTATCTCCCTATGTTGTCCCATCTCTCCACCCTACTGGCCTCTTGGCAGCCGCTGTGCATTTCCTGGCGCGTCGTGGCTGTCAAGATGTCACTACTACCGAAACTCCTGTATCTTTATAGAGTTCTCCCAATTGCAACCCCCCATACTTCCACCGGGTCATACAAACACGTGTATTTAAGTATATATGGGGCCCAACGAAACCTAGGGTGTTGAGATCTATACTGCTCCGCAGCAAACTCAGTGGAGGCCTAATTTTGACAATACTACCATGCAGCCCAATTGGCACAGATTGCACTATACCATGCAAAATCCGAGACCCCGTTGTGGGTCAGTTTGGAAGCAACAGATCTCCATCCCCTGGCAGTAAACAACCTGCTATGTATGTCCAACTCAGCATGAGGTCCCATAACTAATCCTGTCACACAACACCCTCTTAGACTCTGGGATAACTTATGTGAACCACACAAATTAAAGTCCCCACACTCTCCATTACTCTCCTTTTTTAACCACCCAAATTTCTACCCTGCCTTCACCGTTACAACTTCCTTCCAAGCTTGGACCCAATCTGGACTGCAACGCATACGTGACCTTGTTACCAGCAACTCCTTGCAAACTTTCCCAGCCCTGCAAGCACAAACACAACTCCCTTCCAAAGAGTGCTTTCGATACCTTCAGATTGCCCATTTTACCCAGACAATCAAAGGCACTCACTCGTCACTAGATAGCCTAACTCTAACTCTAATTTGTGACTCAGATCCACATGCTCCAGGTATCATTTCCCACCTTTATAGCCACCCCCCCAGATAATCTCCCGCCATATGCTACGCAGTGGTCCCAGGATTTAGCAATAGACTTAGACGCAGAAGACTGGATAGAAGTATGAACCAACACAAAGTCCTCTTCCTAAAATGTTATGGCACTTGAAGCAAATTATAAGGTCCTTATGTGGTGGTACCTGGTGCCTGCATGGATTAACAAATTCTTATCAGGCTACCCCCCGGCACACATGCCCACATATGGTGGTCGTGCCCGGTTGTGCAGCATTTCTGGATCTCTATCTTCCACATGGCCTCTACATTGCTCCGAGCCCCATTAGACCCTGACCCAGCTCTTGCGTTGCTGAACCACATCACAATAGACTGTACCAGGGCCCAACTCCACCTGGTACAGTCTATATATAGAGTCACCCAAGCCATGATACACAACAAAATCGAAGCCACAATCCTAGACAGAATCCCTCGACATCTCAAAATATGGTGGCCATTAACACTTCTTGCCCCCGAACTTCGATAAGCACCTCCTTGAACCTGAACTCTCACTGTAACGAGCCCCTTGCTCGCTCGGTTCCACTCTCCCGACACTCCTCTGCAGCTGTAGAATCAGCTTGCAGATCGCAACATCTGATTGTTCGGTCATCCGATGCTCCAGGATTAGAACTACAGCTATGTGCCGTTCTAATGCAGTTGTGATAGCTCAGAACAAACACCAGGCAGGCTGTATGTAAGTTCAACCAGGAATCTCCTTTATTGCAAAATACAGGCTCTTTTATGCACTAAAAGTGGAGGTGCATACCTCCGGCTCATATTACTCTAACAATACACCTGTAACCTAATTAACCTAATTAACATGGGCTAATTAACCAATCCCTTTAGACAGCCTAGATGACTCAGACATGACCTTTAGGCCAGACTGGCCGTCTTGTAGTTCAGAAGATCCAATCAACATTATCACAATAGCAGAGTTAATTAAACACAAACAACAATGGGAATCTAATGACTCCAATACTAGAGACTTATTTACAATACACATTTTAGCAGACAACAGACAGGTAGCTGGAATTGATGACATTAGTATTTAATAGTAGGAGTCCCAACGGTATGAATCAGCCACTATTTCTAATATGGCAAATCCAGGGTCCCCAGAGTCTGTGTGTCCTGGGGAACCAGGACCCGAATCCACAGTAATACCGCCTCAAGGGTCCCCAGGCATACAGCTCCCAAAGATCACCGTTCCCCCAAATGCCAGGGCCCACGATCGATCGGCATGAGGCTAGCATACAGTCCCCTCCAAAAGTCTCAAGTAGCTCTTGCCTGCCCCTTCTTCTTTACTCAACTAAACTGCCCCCCCCCCCCTTTCTTTCCCTCTCTCTTACCCTAGCTATACCATTGGTGACGCGGTCAATTGGTATACTACATTTACCTGTTGCCTCATTCTCATCCCATGGAGTTATACTCTCACCTCTTATTTGCTATTACAGTGGAGTCTCGCCTTCATTGGCTAGTTCATCACGGAATTAACCAATGCTAAGTCGATTAGGTAACCCTATACATCTCTAGTTTCCTGAAACAACCACATTTTTCTCTATAATTTGTTACTAATACACCCTTGTAATTTGTAACTATCTTTTATTACTTGAAACTGAATATATTTAATTTTTTTTTGCATTACACTATAAGCCAAGAATACCTTATAGGTCCTCTGGGTTGTAAATACTGTCTGCCTGGGAACCAGATAATTTGCAGAACATCACTACTTTAGGATACAGTGCGGGCGGCACAGTGGTGTAGTGGATAGCACTTTCGCCTAGCAGTAAGGAGGGTTGCTGGTTCATATCCCAACCATGACACTACCTGCCTGGAGTTTGCATGTTCTCCCTGTGCCTGCGTGGGTTTCCTCCGGTTTCCTCCCACACTCCAAAGATATGCTGGTAGGTTAATTGGATCCTGTCTAAATTGTCCCTAGTATGTATGAATGTGAGTTAGGGACCTTAGAGTGTAAGCTCCTTGAGGGTAGGGACTGATGTGAATGTACAATGTATATGTAAAAGTGCTGCGTAAATTGACGGCGCTATATAAGTACCTGAAATAAATAAAATAAAATAAAAATAAGATAGCAATACCAGTGAGATAACCCTACTGGCCAGTGCTATTTTTCCACTTTACGCAATTGGTAAAATTGGCCAGTGGCAGGACACTTTAAATGAGCAAAGCTAGTACTAGAGACACGGGACACAGGCAGGTGTCCTTAAAACATATAGACTGTTTTAGAGCAGCACTGTTTTGTCCTGCATCAGTCCCTTTAATTCTTGCACCCCTTCCAAATGTCAAATGTCAGGTTGCGCTATAGGTTGTATCATAATCTTGCATTGAAGTCATCATAAAGTGTTCATACCCATAGACCACAGACCCTCAGAATCAGCCACACATGTAAGATTGATTTGGCTGACATTGCTGTAAACATGTTTTAATACATTGTAGAATTGTTTTGGTATTGTGTGATTGAAATCAACCTGAGTGTATAAGGTTTTGCACCTAGGGGTATTTTAGCAGTTTTCCATCTTGTGATATCAGTAAGAAACCCTGCTGAGTGAACCAACATTGAAATAATTGCAGTTCATAGTACAGTATATTTTTAATAATAATGGACAGCCCAAGTATTCAGTATAATCAAATATGTTAGGTGTTGCTGCTTCATTCTCTTTATAGTATTATCCAATACACTGTTCTTATTCTGTACAGTATAAACAGAAAGACAGCTAAGTATCCTCTCTCTTTCACACTTTAATACATATCAGTATCACCTCATTACTATAAAGGAATTACAGTAAAGTAATTTATACCACATAATGCTTGATGATACAAAAAAGGTAAATGGAAACTGTAATTAAATACACTCAGCTGCAGAAGTGCCTATACTAAAATGCAGATAATCCTGATGACACTGCATATCCATATACTCTAAATCACAAGCATTTAGATGCTTCTACTAACATGCATAGCATACTTTGTACTGTCAGTTAGCAGGAAGCTTAGCAAGTGCACAAGAACAGTTAACACCCAAAATGCTATATTTATTCTAAGTGTAATGCTGCATACAGACAATAATGCCGCGTACACACGGTCGTACTTTTCGTCTACAAAAGTCCAACGGACGCTGACGGACTAAAGCTGGCTGGTAATCCGATCGTGTGTGGGCTTCTCCGGACTTTCAACGTACTTTTTTAGCCTCAAATCCGACGTACTTTAGATTTGAAACATGCTTTAAAACTTTACTTCGTAACTACGACGGACCCTGAAATCCGCTCGTCTGTGTGCTAGTCCGACGGACAAAAAGCCACGCTAGGGCACCTATTGGCTACTGGCTATGAACTTCCTTATTTTAGTCCGGTGTACGTCATCACGTACGAATCCGACCGACTTTTGTGTGGTCGTGTGTAGGCAAGTCCGTTCGTTAGAAAGTAGGCCGCAAGTCCGCCGCAAGTCCACCGAAAGTCTGCCGGAAGTCTGTCGGACAGGCTGTCTGACTTTTGTAGACGAAAAGTACGACCGTGTGTACGCGGCATTAGAATTCCCGACAACAAATGTTCGATGTGAGCTTGTTGTCGGAAATTCTGACCGTGTAGGCTCCATGGGACATTTTTTGTCAGAATTTCCGACAAACAAAATTTGAGAGCCGATTCTCAAATTTTCCGACAATAAAATCCGTTGTCGTAAATTCTGAGCGTGTGTAGACAATTCTGACGCATAAAATACCACGCATGCTCGGAATCAAGGAGAAGAGCCACACTGGCTATTGAACTTCCTTTTTCTCGGCTCAACGTACACATTGTACGTCACCGTGTTCTTGATGTTCGGAATTTCCGACAACATTTGTGTGACCATGTGTATGCAAGACAAGTTTGGGCCAACATCCGTTGGAAAAAAATTAATGGTTTTGTTGTCGGAATGTCCGATCGTCTGTGCGCTGCATTACACCCCTTTTATAGTGAGGGGATTTAATTATTCAAAAGACCTCTTATTGGCCTGTTGACCATGCTTTAAAAGCCATGTAATAAATTATGGTTAAAAAAAAAATAGTCTGGATTTTTTGTATTTGGACAAAAATTTGCTGTGACTGTGATTTTCAAACTAACAAAAGTCGCTATAAAATTAAGACCACAACAAATCCAAAATTAATTTTTTACACAGGAAGTTTTTGGTGTTAAAGTGGTTGTACAGGCTGAAGGTTTTTAACCTTCATGCATTCTATGCATGAAGGTAAAAATCCTTCTGTGTGCTGTTCCCCCCCTCTGCCCCCCAATGCTCACCTGAGCCCCCTCTAGATCCAGCGTTGTGCTCGGAAGTCTCGGCTGTTCCGGAGTCTCTCTCTCCTCACTGGCTGTGACCAGCCATGGCTCTTTGTGTCTTATGGACACAGAGTGGGGCTTGTGAACGAGCATGCAGCAGTGTCCAAATAGCAAGCAGCTTGATATTGAGGGAACTGGTCAAGGGGGAGGAGCCAGGAGGTGCGGCAAAAACATTGCAGAGAGCAGGTAAGAATGACATGTTTGTTATTAAAAAAAAAAAAACTGTAATATCACTTTCATTTATGGGCCAGCCAATTGAATTCTTTTGCCAGCCCAAAAAGCTAAATATGAATTTTCAGGTGTTAAATAAGCTCTAGGAGTTCAGACAAAATATTGAGGCTAGGATTAAGATCCACAAATGGTTAAATATAAAGGATGAGGTTGCACCGAGTAAATACAGTATCTCACAAAAGTGAGTACACCCCTCACATTTTTGTAAAAATTTTATTATATCTTTTCATGTGGCAACACTGAAGAAATTACACTTTGCTACAATGTAAAGTAGTGAGTGTACATCTTGTATAACAGTGTAAATTTGCTGTCCCTTCAAAATAACTCACACAGCCATTAATGTCTAAACCGCTGGCAACAAAAGTGAGTACACCCCTAAGTGAAAATGTCCACATTGGGCCCAATGTGTCAATATTTTCTGTGGCCACCATTATTTTCCAGCGCTGCTTTAACCCTCTTGGGCATGGAGTTCACCAGAGCTTCAAAGATTGCCACTGGAGTCCTCTTCTGATCCTCCATGACAAAATCACAAAGTTGGTGGATGTTAGAGACCTTGTGCTCCTCCACCTTCCATTTGAGGATGCCCCACAGATGCTCAATAGGGTTTAAGTCTGGATACATGCTTGGCCAGTCCATCACCTTTACCCTCAGCTTCTTTATCAAGGCAGTGGTCGCCTTGGGGGTGTGTTTGGGGTCATTACCATGTTGGAATACAGCCCTGCGGCCCAGTCTCCGAAGTAAGGGGATCATGCTCTGCTTCAGTATGTCACAGTGCATGTTGGCATTCATAGTTCCCTCAATGAACTGTAGCTCCCCAGTGCTGGTAGCCCCAGATCATGACACTCCCACAAGCATGTTTGACTGTAGGTAAGACACACTTGTCTCTGTACTCCCCACCTGCTGCCACACACGCTTGACACCATCTGAACCAAATACGTTTATCTTGGTCTCATCAGACCACAGGACGTGGTTTTAGTAATCCATGTCCTTAGTCTGCTTGTCTTCAGCAAACTGTTTGCAGGCTTTCTTGTGCATCATCTTTAGAAGAGGCTTCCTTCTGGGATGACAGCCATGCAGACTAATTTGATGCAGTGTGCAGCATATGGTCTGAGCACTGACAGGCTCACCCCTTCAACCTCTGCAGCAATGCTGGCAGCACTCATACAACTATTTCCCAAAGACAACCTCTGGATATGAAGCTAAGCCCATGGCGAGGCCTGTTCTCAGTGGAACCTGTCCTGTTAAACCGCTGTATGGTCTTGGCCACCATGTTTCAGCTAAGTTTCAGGGTCTTGGCCATCTTCTTGTTGCCTAGGCCATTATTATGTAGAGCAACAATTTTTTTTTTTTCAGATCCTCAGAGTTCTTTCCCATGAGGTGCCATGTTGAACTTCCAGTGACCAGTATAAGAGGGTGAGAGCAATAACATAAAATTTAACACACCTGCTCCCTATTCACACCTGAGACCTTGTAACACTAATGCCCCGTACACACAGTCGGACATTGATCGGACATTCCGACAACAAAATCCATGGATTTTTTCCAATGGATGTTGGCTCAAACTTGTCTTGCATACACACGGTCACACAAAGTTGTTGGAAAATCCAATCGTTCTAAATGCGGTGAAGTAAAACACGTACGTCGGGATTATAAATGGGGCAGTAGCAAATAGCTTTCGTCTCAATTTATTCTGAGCATGCGTGGCACTTTGTGCGTCGGGTTTATGTACACACGATCGGAATTTCCGACAACAAGGTCCTATCACACATTTTCCGTCGGAAAATCCAACCGTGTGTACAGGGCATAACGAGTCACATGACACCAATTTGGACAATTTCACTTAGGGGTGTACTCACTTTTGTTGCCAGCGGTTTAGACATTAATGGCTGTGTGTTGAGTTATTTTGAGGGGACAGCAAATTTAAACTGTTATACAAGTTGTACATTCACTACTTTACATTGTAGCAAAGTGTAATTTCTTCAGTGTTGTCACATGAAAAGATAATAAAATATTTACAAAAATGTGAGGGGTGTACTCACTTTTGAGAGATACTGTAGATACCCAGCATGTCAAACTTTAAATTTGCATGCTCTGGTGAAATGGCGACAAACTTCGGTACCCTATATCTTCTATAGGTAATGCTTGAAAAGCCCCCTATTAGGTAATTTTTTAACATTATGGAGGAGGTCTGGTGCTAGAAATATTTATTTCACTCTGGAGTGCATAGTGATATAAAAAAAAGTGTATAGAAAGAGGCCTACAGTACACTACTCAGCACCTAATTATCCCAGCCATCATGAGTCACCTGCTCAATATATACAGGTGGAGCAGTTTAAAACCGATGTATATTAGAAGCCCTCTGTTGAAGTCAGGAAGTGACGAAACATGTCAGCGCGTGGCTATAATGACGTAACCGGAAGTGACGAGTGCGCTTCACCATCAGCTGTTCCCAACCAGGAAGTAATCATGAACGCTGTGTATGCAACACGAGCGCTCTTGGGACCAGGAGATTTGGTGATTATACACTCCATTTCAAATGTTCTTTTAACAGTGTTTAAATGTACATAGATTGGAAGCTGGGTTGGCTGTATGTTGAGTATTTCTTAATAAAGCAGGATTATGCCATGTCCGCATTTCTGTGTTTTTAGGAACCCCTTTGGAGCTCAACATTTGCCTGCTTTCTATGATGATGATGGGAGTCTGGTTGAAGGAAATGCTTGATTAAGGCTATCATTTTTCATCTGTTTGGTGAGTTTAAACCCCATCGGGGGAAAGAGTGCCTTACGTGGTGAAAACTGGGAGTTGGTGTAGGGTGCACATATAATCCACTGCCTAGGATCACCCACCTTTACAGACTCAGTTTGCTACATCATCAGAGTGTATATGTTACATGTTTGTGGAGTTGGACACCTATCCATCATCAGCGCTGCTATAACATTTGGACTGTTTATTAATTAGAATCTTTCTATTATATATATTATTTCTGGTAGTGCATAGTGATATGTAACATGTGTATCGCAATCAAGATTTTCATGCATAGGCGCCCGCAACATGTGCGCTTGGAGGGGGGGCTGGGGTGGTTGTATATGCTTGGATGTAACTAATTCTAAAAAAAAAGTTTTACTTAACTTTTTTTTTCATCACGTAGGGGACAAAAAGTCCCCTACGTAATGATTTTATGGTGACAGGTTTTCTTTACTGAGACATCTGCAGTCCAAAAGACCTTGGATGTCTCCCCTGTGCTCCACTGAATGCAATGCAGTGCAAATTGCATTGCATTAAATTCTTTATTTGCCATACTGGCCAGCAAAACTGATAAGGAGACCAACAAACAAATCAAACATGTCGCTTCTGGATCAGCAACAAGGGGAGGAGAGCGGACACATGTCAAATCCCTCCCCCTACCCGGCGACAACCGCTATGGCAGTCTTGGGCTCACAGAAGGGCAAGCAGAGCCCGGGATACATGGCTGGGGCGTGTGTGTGTGTGTGTGTGTGTGGGGGGGGCATAGTACCCCCTAAAAAAAACTTCATAATTACCTATTATTGACCTTTTTCTAGGACTAATAACTTAACTGTAAATTATGTGCAATGTATTTATTTATAGGGTAGAATGTGTCAGATTATTTTTACTTTTTCTATTTTGTATTTTCTATCTTGATGTATTTAAACTCTTATTTGCTTGTTAACCAAACGTACATTTTTTGGTTATAGGTTTGTATCAGAATAACCACCTTTAAGATCGTGGAGAGTGAATTCAGCTCATCCAACCCTCACTTTGAGATTTAGGATAATAGAATCAGATGTTTCTTGATTGAATAATTGAGTGTTAAATGCCTAATAGGTTCCTGGTCCAAGATGATTTTATATATATATACACACACACACATACATATACACACACACACACACACATATGGAAACTTGCTCTCCTGGTGTTTATTTATGAAAGATTGCATTACAAATCGCCCAATGAACGTGCATATTCATTAATTTAGTACAAATGGGACAAACACAAATATTAAAGTTTTACTCAACCCACAACATTAAAATCAGTCTGTATATGCAGCAAAGCATGCTTGTTATACTCACTGCAGAACCTAAGGGGTTAATCCTCTGCATTGTGTAAAAAGGCTGTTTGATCCTGTCTCTTCTTATCCTCTCCTCCTTCCACTGTCCCCAATATATTTCCTGATAATACAGAGCCAGGCTGCACATGCTAAGTTTGTTGTGTATTGCTGGAGAGTTTTTTTTTTTATTGGGAGGGATCAGAACAGGGCCAATTAGCACTGTCCAGATAGAGGGTCAGGGGTCCTACATCCTGATAGGACAGTCTGTGCAAAATGAAAACTCCTCCTACAAGCTTTAACTGGACACTCATAGAAGTCACAAAACTGCTATATACTGCTGATGAGAAAAGGTATTTAACAGTTTATATTTACTAAAATAATTGCATTTCCATGTTCTCTGTACTGTGTGAGACCAGATGTAGTGAATGCAGGGTCCTGGGTTTAATAAAACTTTACAAGTAAATACAAAGTACAATTAAAGATATTGTACGTCGTGCAACAACGTAATGTATAGGTTCAAAACAGAACAAAGAATTGTCAAAAATGAACTTTATGTAACAGTCAGCAATTTGTCATTGGATTGCGTGCAAATAAATGGGCATAGGTATAGAAATACACTGTACTGTGGTTGGGATATTATACATATAGGGCCCTCTCTCCCATCACAGCACCCCGATTGGGATCTCTTTGTGCCACAAGGGGAGAACGGCTCCCATGAGTAGTTGTTAAGTACAATCAATTTCTTGTATATTGAGGTGTAGAACCTCTACTGTAGTCAAAGTGCAACTAGCAGGACTCATACATGATGAACAAATTGCTCGGTCAAGAAAGTTTAAGGTTGTCTTTGGGATTCTGGGTATGGACTGCAGCATTAGTTCAGTTTGTCCAGGGTAACCATTGTTTATTGGCTTTTGATGCACGACCATTGCTGGTGGCCATCATTGTTTCGTAACTGAAGTGGAGTGAGACCAGGTCTATTGCTTGTGTTATGGTTGGGGGGGTGTCTGATTTCCAATTCCGTGTTATATTGAGTCTGGAAGCTAAGAGAATGTGGGTTGTTGTGTGTCTGAGAGGTCCAGGTATGCTATCTATGTTTAAGTTTAGAAGTGCCATCTCGGGTGAAGGTGGGATAGGAATTTTGTTAATGTTGGTAAGCAGATTGAACGTATCTATCCAGAATTTCCGGATGGAGAGGCATGTCTAAAAAATATGGAACATGTCTCCTCTAGAAGATTTGCATCTCCAACAAGTGTTGGGGGTGTGGGGGTTGAATGTAGCTAGCTTATCTGGGGTTAAGTACCAACGGAGCAAGATTTTCTGGGTGAGTTCCCAAAGTGATGAACATTGGGTTGCTTTGTAGGTGGACTTGAGAGCTAGTTGCCATTGTGCGTCAGAAAATGTGTTTGTAAGATCTTTTTCCCATTGATAGTGGGGGGCCAGCTTGGTAAAGGACCTTTTCCCCTGTAACAGGGTCTAAAAGTAAGATATGCCTTTGGGCCGTGGTGTGGGGTTTGTGAGGAAATCCCAGGTCTTTTGGGGGATGTTGTAGAGGGGTAGAGGTAGTTTATTTAGGCAGTGGTGAATGCGAAGGTATGTGAAACTTTCAGTGGCGGGAAGAGTGTATTCTGTTTGTAGTTGGGAAAAGGGTTTAATTTGATTACCTTGTAGAAGATGATGTAGTGAGTGTATTCCACTGAGGGACCATTTGGAAAGTCTGAGGTCAGGTGACAAATGATGAAGAGTCTTTAGGGGTATGTTGAAGAGTGTATTAGGGGGGTTGTAGTCTGAGAGGGTGAGCATTTTTTTCCAGGCATAGACTGAAGCCTTCATAGTCGGAGAGATGGAGGGTGATACATACGAACCCAAAGGGGTACTCATTAACCAGTTTTTTAGGTTTGGGCGTATCAGTGAGAGATTTTCTATCTGGGCCCATAGAGATTGGGTATTAGGTTGAAACCACTCTGGGAGTTGTGCAAGTATGGCCTCCAGGTAGTAATCCCTAAAGTCTATGGATCCTGTGCCTCCCGCCAATCTATTAATTTTGCATGTGCGCATCTGGGTTTTTTTCCGTTCCATAGAAATTGGTTGGAGATTGATTGAAGGGACTTAAAAAAGGAGGCGGGAAGTGGAATTGGCAATGTTCGGAAGAAGTACAATATTTGAGGAAGACATGTCATTTTGAAGGCTGCCAGTCTCCCCGACCAGGAGAGCTCATGCTTTATAATATGTTGTGTGTCAGTTTTGATTTTATGAATGAGTGGGAGAAAGTTAGATGAGTAGATATTCCTGGTAGTTTTTGGGAGTTGGATTCCCAGGTATGTGATTTCCTTGTCTGCCCATGCAAAGGAATACTGTGTCTGGAGTAAATTCTTGGTGGTGGCATCAAGATTGATATCAATAATAGAAGATTTGGTTGTGTTTAGTTTATAATATGATACCTTACTGAACCAATTTAGAGTAGCTTGTACTGCCGCCAGGGAAGATGTGGGATTGGTGAGTACTAGAATAACATTGTCCGCGAAAAGACTAATTTTGTGGCAGACATTACCTATTTGTATTCCGGATATTGTAGTATTGGTTCTAATGTGTTGTGCTAAAGGTTCCATTAGTAAGTTAAAGATAAGTGGGGACAGGGGGCAGCCTTGACGTGTGCCATTTGTAATGGGAAATGGTTTTGAGAGCATACCTTCTGTGAAGACTTGGGCGGATAGCGCCATTTGTATGGTATTTTATGGTTTTGAAGCCCTTTGGTGATCGGGTTCAGGTTTCTTCTTAGTTGGAGAGTATATTTAGAGAGATCCGGGAAAAACTGGATTCCTGTGTACGGAGCAGGCAGTGGTGATTTATTTTTGACCTCCAGCAAGAGTTTCTCTTTTATGTGAAAGAAGTGGACTCTCATTAAAACATCTCTGGGAATGGAGGCAGCAAGGTGGGATGGCTTGGCTATTCTGTGTATTCTGTCTATGATTATGTCCCTGGGGGAAGCTTCTGGGACAATGACGTGCATCATTTCTTTCGCGTATCGTGGCAGGTCTGCAGGCATTATGGATTCGGGGACTCCGCGCAGCTTGATATTGTTCCTGCGAGATCTGTCCTCTAAATCGGCCAGCTTGGCGCGAATCCATGTTTGTTCCTCTCTCACATCTTTACACACATCTATGACTTCATTAACTGTGGAAGTGCAGTCACTCATATTTTTTTCAATGCATGTCACTCTTTCATCTATTGAATGTATGTCTGAGGAGATTTTAGCAAATAGTGAGGAGAGATCTGTCATGAGGGAGGTCTGCAGTGACAGTAGCATGTCCTCTAATGTGGTGTCCATCACAGGCTGTCCCGAGGTGGAGAAGGATGCAATAGATGAATGCAGGGCCTGGTTGCTGAGAAGGGGGTTAAAAGCCTGGGCCTCGATTTGTGCTGTGGGCAGCCGCTGCGGCGGCGCATCGAGCCTCATTTTAGTCTTAGCAGGGCTATTTAGGAGGTGGTCACCTTCCAGGGGGTGTGGGGGTAAAGCTGGGGGGTCGGATGGAGTGGAATCTACTGGGAATTCGTCCGGTAGATCCGTGTATGAGTCCCGCGGCGCGGCCTGGCCCGGCGCCATCTTGGATTTCACTGACCTGCTCCGCCGGCTTGTAGGAGAACTCGGTGAGTTTTTTGGGTTTGTACTCCGGGTTTCTCTTTCTGGACACGCTGGCCATGTTCCCCGGTGTCTCAGGTGCTAGGATGGCACTGAATTAGGTTGGCTGTGCGGCCTGAGTAGCTAGTATATCTCCCCTGTGAGACGAGCTGTGGTATCAGGCGTCCATCTACAGCTCCGGTCGGCCACGCCCCCCGGTTTAGTAACACTTTAACCACTTGCCTACCAGCTGCCGTCATTATACTACAGCAGATTGGCAAGGCTGCACAAACCACCATAGATGTACATCGGTTGCTTTAAGAGCTTTAGGGCGCAATGCCAGAGCCAATGCGCGTGGTCAGCGGCCGCAATGTCTGCCGGTGACCTACGATCGCTCCTCAGAGAGCCAGAACGGGGTTCTGTCAATGTAAACAGACAAATCCCCGTTCTTTCAGGGAAGTAGAGAGAGATCTGCTGTTCCTAGTGATCAGGAACAGCGATCTATTTCTACTCCCAGTCAGTCCACTCCCCCCCATAGTTAGAAACACCTCCCTAGGGAACACTTAACCCCTTGATCGTCCACTAGTGTTAACCCCTTCCCTGCCAGTGACATTATACCGCAATCAGTGGCTATTTTTAGCTCTGTATAAATGTCTATGGTCCCAAAAAAGTGTCAAAAGTGTCTGTTCTGTCCGCCGCAATGTCGCAGTCCCGCTAAAAATCACTGATCACCACCATTACTATTAAAAAAAATAATAATAAAAATGCCATAAATATATCCTGTTTTGTAGATGCTAAAAGTTTTGCACAAAGCAATCAATATACTCTTATTGCAATTTTTTTACTAAAAATATGTAGAATACATATTGGCCTAAACTGATGAAGACTTTTTTGGATATTTATTATAGCAAAAAGTAAAAAATATTTAAATTTTTTTTCAAAATTGTTGCTCTTTTTTTTATAGTGCAAAAAATAAAAACTGCAGAGGTGATCAAAGACCACCAAAAGAATGCTCTATTTGTGGGAAAAAAAGAACTTCAATTTTGTTTGGGTACAACGTTGCATGACTGTGCAATTGTCAGTTAAAGCGACACAGTGCCGTATCGCAAAAATTGGCCTGGTCAGGAAGTGAGTATATCCTTCCAGGGCTGAAGTGGTTAAGCTATTTTCCTATTTTATTTGCTAGTAGGGATGAGCCGAACACCCCCCGGTTCGGTTCGCACCAGAACCCGCGAACGGACCGAAAGTTCGCACGAACGTTAGAACCCCATTGACGTCTATGGGACTCGAACGTTCGAAATCAAAAGTGCTCATTTTAAAGGCTAATTTGCATGGTATTGTCCGAAAAAGGGTTTGGGGACCCGGGTCCTACCCCAGGGGACATGTATCAATGCAAAAAAAACTTTTAAAAACGGCCGTTTTTTCGGGAGCAGTGATTTTAATGATGCTTAAAGTAAAAAAAAAAAAGTGAAATATTCCTTTAAATATCGTACCTGGGGGGTGTCTATAGTATGCCTGTAAAGTGACGCGTGTTTCCCATGTTTAGAACAGTCCCTGCACCAAATGTCATTTTTAAAGGAGAAAATCTCATTTAAAACTGCTTGCGGGTTTAATGTCATGTCGGGTCATGGCAATATGGATGAAAATCAGTGAGACAAACGGCATGGGTACCCCCCCAGTCCATTACCAGGCCCTTTGGGTCCTGTATGGATATTAAGGGGAACCCCGCACCCAAATTAAAATAAGGAAAGGCCCTATATACTCTGAACAGCAGTATACAGGCGGTGCAAACAAGACAGGGACTGTAGGTTTGTTGTTAAGTAGAATCTCTTTGTAATTTTGAACGGGTACATTTTTAACGTGTTTAGCTCCAGCCAAAAAATCTTTTTTAAGCTTTTTGGAAAATATAGGGAAGGGTTATCACCCCTGTGACATTTGTTTTGCTGTCTTTCCTCCTCTTCAGAAGATTTCACCTCACTTTTTTGTCCCAATGAAAAATGTTTTTTGAAAATTTGGGTTTTTTTTGTGGAACAAGGATTGGAAAGCATCAGTGGAAAGGAGAAATTGTTTACCCATATTAACTCTTACAGGAGAGAATTTCCCTTCCTAGGGGTAGATTTCATCTCACTTCCTGTTGTCTCCTTCCGTTTGCAAGTAGGAGTCGTTTGTAAGTTAGATGTTTGAAAGTAGGGTCCTGCCCTATATACTCAGCAGAAATTTGGGCCTTAGGTGTTGCTGTGGCCACAACACTGTAAGCCCTCACAGGGCCCTGCTGTGAAATATTAGATCAAGAATTGTAATTACATGCCCCTGTTGAACAGGAGCTGAAAAATTAGGCCTTAGGCACTGGTGCTGGTGCCACAACACTGCAACCCCTCACAGACACTCTAGTTGGAACGCAGGAACGAGCCCTGCTGCAAAGTATTGCATCAAAAATTGTAATTACACGCCCCTGTTAGACAGGGGCAGAAAAATTGGGCCTTAGGCACTGGTGCTGGTGCCACAACACTGCAACCCCTCACAGACACTCTAGTTGGAACGCAGGAACGAGCCCTGCTGCAAAGTATTGCATCAAAAATTGTAATTACGCGCCCCTGTTAGACAGGGGCGTAAAAATTGGGCCTTAGGCACTGGTGCTGGTGCCACAACACTGCAACCCCTCACAGACACTCTAGTTGGAATGCAGGAACGAGCCCTGCTGCAAAGTATTACATCAAAAATTGTAATTACACGCCCCTGTTAAACAGGGGCTGAAAAATTGTGCCTTAGGCACTGGTGGTGGCGCCCAGAACCAAAAATGTTCTTACAAGCTATCAGCGTGATGATTGAGGAGGAAGAGGATAATTACTCAGGGATAGTCACTCAGCATCAGCATAGGCAGTCTTTGAAGGGATCTGAGATTTCAAAAAAAATTATTCGGTTACATCAGCATCAGGTGCTTGGTAGCTGGTGGTGATCCAAGACTGATTCATTTTTATGAAGGTCAGCCGATCGACCGAGTCGGTGGACAGACGCACCCTGTGATCGGTTACCACGCCTCCAGCAGCACTGAATGTGCGTTCCGAAAGAACGCTGGATGCAGGACAGGCCAGTAGCTCAATTGCATACTGTGCAAGCTCTGGCCAGTGATCCATCCTCAAGACCCAGTAACCCAGAGGATTTTCGGTGGGAAAGGTGTCCAAGTCTGATCTTGCCCCTAGGTATTCCTGCACCATGTAAAACAGACGCTGGCGATGGTTGCTGGAACCGATCATACCTTGGGGCTGCGGACCAAAAAATTGTCTGAACGCATCGGTCAGACGGCCACCTTCTCCACCGCTCCTTCTTTGACTGACCGAAGCCTCAGCAACACGTTGTCCAGAAACAGGAGTTTGTAACCTCCCAGTCTCTGGGAACGCGTTGCACAGACCTTTCTGCAAGGCCTCCCGAAGATGTTTCATCCTCTGCTCCCTCTGCGATGGCAAGATAAGGTCCGCAACCTTACCCTTGTAACGTGGATCAAGGAGGGTTGCCAGCCAGTATTGGTCCTTCTCCTTGATACCACGAATACGAGGATCCTTACGCAGGCTTTGCAGGATCAGGGAGGCCATGCAGCGTAGGTTTGCTGAGGCATTCGGTCCGGAGTCCTCTGGGTCACTAAGGACAACAACGTCCGCAGCCACCTCCTCCCAGCCACGTACAAGTCCATGTGTTCCTTGGGACTGATCCCTTAAAGACTGCTGATGCTGAGTGCCAGGCTCCACCTCCATACTGACACAATCTTCCTCCTCCTCCTCCTCCTCCTCGTCCTCGTCCTCTTCCTGTGTGATCGGCGGGCACGCAGGAACACTGTCTGGATAAAGGGGGCCTTGAGAGCTAAGGAAGTCCTCCTCTTCCTGCCTCTGTTCTGCCTCAAGTGCCCTGTCCATTATTCCACGCAACGTGTGCTCCAACAGGTGGACAAGGGGGACAGTGTCACTGATGCATGCACTGTCAGTGCTCACCATCCTCGTGGCCTCCTCGAATGGTGACAGGACAGTGCATGCATCCCTGATCATGGCCCACTGGCGTGGGGAAAAAAAACCAAGCTCCCCTGACCCTGTCCTGGTGCCATAGTCGCACAGGTACTCATTGATGGCCCTCTGCTGCATGTGCAGCCGCTGCAGCATGGCCAACGTTGAGTTCCACCTGGTGGGCATGTCACAGATTAGGCGGTTCTTGGGCAGGTTAAACTCCTTTTGGAGGTCCGTCAGCCGAGCACTGGCATTATATGACCGGCAGAAATGCACACAGACTTTCCTGGCCTGCCTCAGGACATCCTGTAAGCCCGGGTACCTGCCCAAGAACCGCTGCACCACCAAGTTAAGGACGTGAGCCAAACAGGGCACATGGGTCAGTTGTCCCTGTCGGAGGGCAGAGAGGAGGTTGGTGCCATTGTCGCAAACCACCATTCCTGCCTTAAGTTGGCGTGGCGTCAACCACCTCTGAACCTGCCCCTGCAGAGCTGACAGAACCTCTGCCCCAGTGTGGCTCCTGTCCCCCAAGCACACCAGCTCAAGCACCGCATGGCATCTTTTGGCCTGCGTACTTGCGTAGCCCCTTGAACGCCTACGGAGCACCGCTGGTTCCGAGGAAGAGGCCATGGAGGAAGAAGAAGAGGAGGGGGTGGAGGAGAGAGGTGTGTCACAATCAGCATTTTGGAGGCGTGGTGGCGGAACAACCTCCAACACTACTGCACCTTGTCCTGCATCCTTCCCAGCTGCCAGCAGAGTCACCCAATGCGCCGTGAAACTTAGGTAACGTCCCTGTCCATGCCTGCTGGACCATGAGTCAGCGGTAATATGCACCTTACCGCTGACCGCCCTGTCCAGCGAGGAATGGACATTGCCTTCCACATGCCGGTAGAGAGCCGGAATCGCCTTCCGTGAGAAAAAGTGGCGTTTGGGTACCTGCCACTGAGGAACCGCACATTCCACAAACTCACGGAAGGGGGCAGAGTCTACCAACTGAAAAGGCAGCAGTTGAAGTGCTAGCAATTTTGCCAAGCTAGCATTCAACCGCTGGGCATGTGGATGGCTGGGAGCAAACTTCTTTCGGCGGTGCAGCAGCTGGGGCAGGGAAATTTGCCTGGTAAAATCTGACGTCGGTGTACCAAAAGCAGATTGCCCACAAGTACTTGGCTGTGACATACCTAATTCTACACCTTCATTCCTCTCACTGCAGGTCTCAGAGAGGACTGAAGGTCTAGTGGGGTTGGAAATCTCAGCTGATGAGGAGCAAGGAGAGATCCTCTTTGTTCTTTGGTGTGGGTCTTTTAGATATGCTTGCCAATGAGACATATGTTGCAAATAGCAGCGGTGCGATCTGATGCACTCGTCTCAAAAAAGGCCCACACCAAAGAACTTTTTGAATAACGCGCAGAGACTGCAGCGCCCTGCACATGTGGAGCTTTGGGGTGTGATGCAGTCAATGTGCTGCCCTTAGGCTGGCCCCTGGAGGGCATCCTGCCTCGTTGGTGATGTGCCGCCTCCTCCTCCTCCTCCTCCTCCTCCTCCTCCTCCCTCCTATCAGGCACCCACGTTGAGTCAGTGACCTCATCATCCCCTCCCTCCTCATCACTGGAGCAAACCTGGCAGTATGCTGCAGCAGGGGGAGCATGACTGCCAGATTGCTGTCCTTCTTGGGCACCCCCTCTGTCCGTGCTCATGTTACTGCCTTCATCGAGCTCAGTATCATCATCAGAGCCTTCCAAACGCTGGGCATCCTCCTGGAGCATGTACCCAACACTGTGGTCAAACAGTTCGAGGGAATCCTCAGGAGGACATGGTGGAGCTAGGGAAGGAGTCACTGATGACATTGAGCTGAGGGAAGAGGCCGCTGCTTTGCCAGACAAAGCACCCTGGGCATGGGTGAGAGAGGATGAGGAGGATGAGGACGGCTTGGTCATCCACTCGACCAAGTCTTCCGCATGTTGCGGCTCAACACGGCCAGCTGCCGAAAAAAAGGCCAAGCGTGTCCCATGGCCACGTGCTGATGAGGATGCACCGTCTCCACGACCAGCAGCACTAGACACAGAGCCTGCTTGCCCTTTCTTATTGGCTTGTGACTGTCTGCCTCTCCTTCTTGGCCTTCCAGACATACTAATGGCCTGTAGCTGCACTAAGCTGGGATAGAACACCTGTAATTTTCTTCAGGTAGCTTTATATACTGTAACCAGACAAGTCTGCCTGTCAGTAGGAAGATAACAGGAACGGATCTAGCTGAACACTGTGAGCAGGACGCACTGCACTAAATGTAAATAGCAGGAACGGATCTAGCTGAACACTGTGAGCAGGACGCACTGACTGCACTAAATGTAAATAGCAGGAACAGATCTAGCTGAACACTGAGCAGGACGCACTGCACTAAATGTAAATAGCAGGAACGGATCTAGCTGAACACTGTGAGCAGGACGCACTGACTGCACTAAATGTAAATAGCAGGAACGGATCTAGCTGAACACTGTGAGCAGGACGCACTGCACTAAATGTAAATAGCAGGAACAGATCTAGCTGAACACTGTGAGCAGGACGCACTGCACTAAATGTAAATAGCAGGAATGGATCTAGCTGAACACTGTGAGCAGGACGCACTGACTGCACTAAATGTAAATAGCAGGAACGGATCTAGCTGAACACTGTGAGCAGGACGCACTGACTGCACTAAATGTAAATAGCAGGAACAGATCTAGCTGAACACTGTGAGCAGGACGCACTGCACTAAATGTAAATAGCAGGAACGGATCTAGCTGAACACTGTGAGCAGGACGCACTGACTGCACTAAATGTAAATAGCAGGAACGGATCTAGCTGAACACTGTGAGCAGGACGCACTGCACTAAATGTAAATAGCAGGAACGGATCTAGCTGAACACTGTGAGCAGGACGCACTGCACTAAATGTAAATAGCAGGAACGGATCTAGCTGAACACTGTGAGCAGGACGCACTGCACTAAATGTAAATAGCAGGAACGGATCTAGCTGAACACTGTGAGCAGGACGCACTGACTGCACTAAATGTAAATAGCAGGAACAGATCTAGCTGAACACTGTGAGCAGGACGCACTGCACTAAATGTAAATAGCAGGAACGGATCTAGCTGAACACTGTGAGCAGGACGCACTGACTGCACTAAATGTAAATAGCAGGAAGAGATCTAGCTGAACACTGTGAGCAGGACGCACTGCACTAAATGTAAATAGCAGGAACGGATCTAGCTGAACACTGTGAGCAGGGCGCACTGACTGCACTAAATGTAAATAGCAGGAACGGATCTAGCTGAACACTGTGAGCAGGACGCACTGCACTAAATGTAAATAGCAGGAGCAGATCTAGCTGAACACTGTGAGCAGGACGCACTGCACTAAATGTAAATAGCAGGAACGGATCTAGCTGAACACTGTGAGCAGGACGCACTGCACTAAATGTAAATAGCAGGAACTGATCTAGCTGAACACTGTGAGCAGGACGCACTGACTGCACTAAATGTAAATAGCAGGAAAAGATCTAGCTGAACACTGTGAGCAGGACGCACTGCACTAAATGTAAATAGCAGGAACGGATCTATCTGAACACTGTGAGCAGGACGCACTGACTGCACTAAATGTAAATAGCAGGAACAGATCTAGCTGAACACTGTGAGCAGGACGCACTGCACTAAATGTAAATAGCAGGAACGGATCTAGCTGAACACTGTGAGCAGGACGCAATGCACTAAATGTAAATAGCAGGAACGGATCTAGCTGAACACTGTGAGCAGGACGCACTGACTGCACTAAATGTAAATAGCAGGAACAGATCTAGCTGAACACTGTGAGCAGGACGCACTGCACTAAATGTAAATAGCAGGAACGGATCTAGCTGAACACTGTGAGCAGGACGCACTGACTGCACTAAATGTAAATAGCAGGAACGGATCTAGCTGAACACTGTGAGCAGGACGCACTGCACTAAATGTAAATAGCAGGAACAGATCTAGCTGAACACTGTGAGCAGGACGCACTGCACTAAATGTAAATAGCAGGAACGGATCTAGCTGAACACTGTGAGCAGGACGCACTGCACTAAATGTAAATAGCAGGAACGGATCTAGCTGAACACTGTGAGCAGGACGCACTGCACCAAATGTAAATAGTCTAGATAGAAGATAACAGGAACGGATCTAGCTAAACTGAATACAGTGTATATATATATATGCAACACCAGGGATGCATATATATATACACAATACACTGTAAGTGCAGCTAACTGACTGACTGTTCTGCCTAATCTATCTAACTCAAATCAAATGACACTGTCTGTCTCTCTCTCTATCTCTCAGCACACCGGAACACACTACACAGGGCCGCCGTGCAGGCGGCCTTATATAGTGTGGGGCGTGTACTAAATCCCCTGAGCCATAATTGGCCAAAGCCACCCTGGCTTTGGCCAATTACAGCTCTCTCTACTGACGGCGCTGTGATTGGCCAAGCATGCGGGTCATAGTGCATGCTTGGCCAATCATCAGCCAGCAATGCACTGCGATGCCGCAGTGAATTATGGGCCGTGACGCGCCACACGAATTTGGCGCGAACGGCCCATAATGTTCGCAATTCGACAGACGGTCGAACAGCCGATGTTCGAGTCGAACATGGGTTCGACTCGAACACGAAGCTCATCCCTATTTGCTAGTCAAATGTTTTTCATTTATTTAAAATGGGAAATATTGCATTTGGCCACTAGATGGTGCTAGGTATCCTAGGAAATAGAAAACATCTATTTTAACTTCTTGGCTTTTGGCTCCTAAAGAAAAAAAACATTAACAGAAAAATATAGCTCATCATCAAGGAAACTGTGGGATACATAAGTATATCTTGAGGGGATAAAAATAAAAAGGAAAGAACTACTGCGCCAACCAATAAAAGTGGAAATTGAATATAATAATGAGCAGCCAACACCACCAATTAGACTAATTGTGACAATGAAAATAAAAATAAAAAAGTGTAGCGCTATATTGCATCTATTAGCAGCATCCAAAAATGTGCTAAGAATAACTAACAGGGTCTATCAGAGGGTGAATAGAACCTCATATAAACAATACAGTGAACAGATGAAAAACCTGATCTTACACAGAGAGCATCCGTTCAAATATCTACTAGACTCTGTCAGTTAATACCATCAAAATGAATTACAGTGATAAACAGTGTATATCAAACATAAAGTGTAATTTTGACCATATGTAGGAGGACACTCTATCAATGAGGGATCCAATATTCCAAGGAAGGCCTCTATAGATATGTCCTTTGTGATAAGGCAATCTAAATCAAAAGTGCATCACACAAATTAAACCCACAACTTAACAAACAAACATAAATGTGTATGGGTAAAATGAAAAGTCTCTGAAGTGCGGACAGTTCATACAATCAGATGAAAAAATTCTTGAAGTATAGGTATCTATCTCAGAGTGATATTTGCTGGATTCCTCCAGTGATCAGCCTGGTGTGAGAATAATATAAAATGCCCTTACCGGACGCGGTGGACTCACAGGCCGTACAGCGGTGAGTCATACGGGCTTGAACCGTGTACCACGGTAAGGTTATGGCAGTTCCTGGTCCACCCTTCGATAATCCTGACAGGAAAATCCAATCTTGCCCGGTCTCCTGGTGCGTTCCTCCAGCACTCACTTGGGACTTGGATAGTTTCGGATAAGGACAACAGGAAAAAGAAGGCTCCACATAGTATAAGTTCCGTTTTGTCAAAGGTTTAATTTGTAGCATAAAAATTTCCAGATAAAAACAAGATTCGTAAAAACATAAAAAATGTAATTGAGCGCAGTAGATGGGTGGTTTGAGGTAGCGTCCTACACCCGACGCGTTTCGTCTGAGAAGACATCAACTGCGGTTTTTGTCAAAACTTAATTGAACAAGTTGAAGTTAGAAGCTGATTGGCTACCATGCACAGCTGCACCAGATTTTGCACTCTCCAGTTTTAGTGCCACTGGAGACTTACATGCAGCCTTAGTACCAATGACAAAGAAGTCTGCCTTCTTTCAATTATGTGATAAAAGATATAGAGATGTTTAAATTGTTGATCTCCTAAACCATTTTCATTTATGGACCTAATTTTTTATTTTCCAATCTTTTTTATAGAAAAAAAAGTTTTTAGCTAAACAATGATATACAAAATAGTACCAGTATATATAAAGCCATGGTGTTACAGTGAGAATTATCAAAATCAACACATTCTAGTTGCGATAGAACTATACCATATCACAACTGCTGTCTGCAGCCAATTACTCCCGAGTAGCCTAGGTGAGGCAATATAAAACGCACTGAGTGGAACGGTCAAGGTAATTTGTACACTATAGGTAAAATATGTTAAGTATCCACATATATGACAATTTAGAGACAATATTCATATCTGGTCCCTAGGCAGGAAAAAAAAAAAGGGAGAATCCTGCAAAGTAAATTCTGCATGGATGGACATAAAGTCATTCCAAAGAACACAACATGGACCTCATTTTTTAATAATAACTGTTTTGGGGATCAAAAAAGGTAAGACAAGGTAAAAGTATGTTTTTTTTTCCGATAATGTAAAAAAAGTAAAAAAAATAAATAAATTTATACACTAAAATGTTTCCCTAAATACAATCATCGATAACAGAAAGGAAATGGTTTAACATGCTGTTCCATTAAAACAATTGTTCTGGAATTACTGCTGGCTCTAATAGAGTCAAAATCAGTAGGGTATTCAGGCTTGTTCCAGATCTCTGCAGTGGCAAATCGCTGATAAACTGTCTGCCAAATCTGTTGTAATTACATGCGCTATCAGGAAAAAACAGGGTTTGCATTAGATTTCACACTACACATAGAGGCAAGACTTCATAGCAAAATAACTAGCAGCACCCACAGTTAGGTGGTTTTATTCAAACAGATATATTATAAGCCCATCCCCACTTCAGATACTATGGTTGTCCCGATACCACTTTTTTTTTAGGACCGAGTACAAGTACCGATACTTTTTTCAAGTTCACGCCGATACCGATACTTTTTTTATAATGTCACGTGACAGTGTTTTTGTTTTTTTTGTTTGTTTTTTTAACAATGTGTAGCGCTGACAACTGCTGTTTCTAGCTCTATGTGTATTATTTAGTACAATAGTTGTGTTAGTGCCATCTTGTGGACAATTGATAAAGTACAATAAGTTTACGTCTCAAGATTAAGTGACACGGAAGCATTTCATTGTTTACTTTGGAACTGTAGCTATGACCCACCCACAATGCTTCTGGACAAAGTCAGAACTGAACTGCATTGTGGGGGGGATATAAAAGGGTAAGCAGGGTAAGCCATTTTAGGTCTCTTGTGCCTGGGACGCGTGGCCTGCCAGCAGAACTCTGTGGGTGTGTGTGTCCCACAGGGTTGCGGCCTACCTGGCGAAGGAGCAGAGCAGCTGCAGTAACCTGCCATCGCATCGCAGTGAGCTGGACAAGAGATGTGGGGAGATAACCGAGGACTCCCGGTCGTTTGTTAACGGAACAGTGTGACGGCGTGGTGGTGCCTCCATACGGAACTGAGAACTGCTGAACCGGAGACATCCACCTGCTTGGATCCTGTGTGGTGAGAGGGTTGACACCCAAAAGTTTGAGTATTACACAGACATCTTTAGAACTGAACAGAGTGTTGCTGGGACTGATAGTCCCACGGAACAAGTTAAGTCGGAGAACATTATATCCGAATAGACTTCAGTGTTCAAGAGCGGATGTTAGATGTTTGTTTCTTCATATAAAGACACCTAGTCACTCTATTGGATTACAATTGTTTTAGTGTGTTATACTACACTGCGCAACACCCAGGAGGAATCCTTTGCGGATTAACGTGACTTCATCAGGGATTCGCCTCTCTGCCCGGTAGGGATGAGCTGAACCCCCCCGGTGACGTCACGCTTAGGGACGGGATAGGCATCCAAGACTGATATATGTAAACGAGCTTTCCGCTCGTAGGAGATACGTTTTCTGTGTGTTTTTTTCTTGTAAGTGAAGTGAGTACCCTCACCATTGTTTTAAAAAAAAACAACCTCTGATTGAAATACTATACTATTTGGCCCCTTCTTTCCTTTAATCCCCCTCCTGCTCCACTGAGAGACAAAGACCCACTAACAGCTCCATCCAGCCCAGGAATCTAAGTGAGAGGCAGTTAGGAGTACAAGGGAGTAGCAGCCATTACCAGAAACTTTATGCGGTTACCTCTTTACCGCAAGGTAAGGGGCTTCTTCACACCACTGTGTGTCCTGTGCATGAAGAGGAGATCACCCCCATGCTCTCAGCACCTTATTGCACTTTTTTGCACATTTTCTGATTAGCCACAAAAAGAGGATTTAATCGCATTGGACTACATTCCCAGTCCCATTTTATTAATTTTGCACATGTTTGCCTTTGTTTGTATTTCCACAAATTCTACAGTGGACTTATTTTGGTTATTTGTTCATTATACACTGCATTTGCAATTCTTGCACATATTGATTGCACGTTGCACATTTAATTTATTAATTGGTGTTTTTTGCACAATGCTTTTTGCCTATTTGCACGATCCATTGAGGTTTTTAGTGATTGTATATTGATTTTAGTGTTTCCAGTAAGATACTTATCACATCTGGCCTTAAGTCTTTATTGAATGATTTTCTTGCACTTTGCTATTACCACCGATTATTGTGGAATATCACACTGCACCTATTGGGTATAGAAGTGCTCTATATTGATTGTACTTATTCTTATAGTGTTTCTGTTTTTTTATATATTTATATCATGCTGATAGCTTGTAAGAACATTTTTGGTTCTGGGCGCCACCACCAGTGGCTAAGGCCCAATTTTTCAGCCCCTGTTTAACAGGGGCGTGTAATTACAATTTTTGATGCAATACTTTGCAGCAGGGCTCGTTCCTGCGCTCCAACTAGAGTATTTGTGAGGGTTTGCAGTGTTGTGGCACCAGTGCCTAAGGCCCAATTTTTCTGCCCCTGTTCAACAGGGACATGTAATTACAATTCTTGATCTAATATTTCACATCAGGGCCTGTTCCAGCGCTCACCAAGATTAACTGTGAGGACTTACAGTGTTGTGGCACCAGCACCACTGTCACGTACCTTACAGCGGAGTCCGAAATGACGAGGGTGGCCTCTTGCACGGTCCTGGTCCTAGCACCCCTGGAGGTTGAGACAGGGCTGCTAGGGCGGCGGAAGGGTGCAGGTGCCTGCTGGCAGGATCAGGAACACCGAAGTCTTCGTGGAAGAGGTGGGATGCTGATTACTGGATAGGTTCAGGAAAAGTCCAGCAGGGGTACTTGCAGGGTCAAGGACAGGCAGGGGGACTTTGAGGGGGACCCCACACCATTTTTTTTTAAATTTTGGCCGGAGTTCCCCTTAATATCCATACCAGAGGTCTGGTATGGAATTTAGGGGGACCCCCACGTCATTTTTATTTTTTTAAATTTTGGTTCGGGGTTCCCCTGTGGGGAATTCCCATGCCGTTTTTATCAATGAACTTTTATGTGTATTGTCGGACCGCCAATTCATTAATAACCGCGAGTAGTTTAACCACCTCAATACCAGGCCAATTCTGACACTTTGCTCCTACATGTAAAAATCATCATTTTTTTGCTAGAAAATTACATAGAACCCCCAAACATTATATATGTTTTTTTAGCAAAGACCCTAGAGAATACAATGGCGGTTGTTGCAACTTTTTATCTCACACAGTATTTGCGCAGGAATTTTTCGAATTTTGGGGAAAAAAACAGTTTTGTGTTTAAAAAAAAAACAAAACAGTAAAGTTAGCCTAATGTTTTTGCATTTTGTGAAAGATGAAGTTACGCCGAGTAAATAGATACCTAACATGTCACGCTTCAAAATTGCACACGCTCGTGGAATGGCGCCAATGTTCGGTACTTAAAAATCCCCATAGGCGGCGCTTTAAATTTTTTTACTGGTTACATGTTTTGAGGAGGTCTAGGGCCAAAATTATTGCTCTCGCTCCAACGTTTGCAGCGATACCTCACATGTATGGTTTGAACACCGTTTTCATATGTGGGCGGGACTTACGTATGCGTTCGCTTCTGCGTGCGAGCACACGGGAACAGCGGCGCTTTAAATTTTTTTTTTTTTTATTGTTAATTATATTTTATTTTTTTTTATTTTGACACTTTTTTGAAAAAAAAAAAAAATTGATCACTTTTATTCCTATTACAAGAATGTAAACATCCCTTGTAATAGCAATATGACATGTCAGGTGCTCTTAATAGTGAGATATGGGGTCAATAAGACCCCATATCTCACCACTAGGCTGGGAAGCCTGAAATAAAAAAATAAAAAATAAAACGATCGCCGCTTCCAAGCCGAATCGGCGAATCTCTACACCATAGGAACGATCATAGCGGCCGTTCCGCCGCTTGATCGTTCCTATGGGAGGCGAGAGGGGTCGCCCCCCCCCTCCCGCCGCCCTCCGGTGCTTCTACCGACTCACCTCAGCGATCGGTGAGTCGGATAGCAGATCCGCCGGCGCCGGATGTAGATCATAGAGATTTTCGAGAGCAGGGGGACAGGGGTGCTTTTTTTTTTTTTTCATTATTATTATTTTTTTTTATCTTATTTTTAAACTGTTCCTTTCATTTTTTTTTAAATCATTTTTATTGTTATCTCAGAGAATGTAAATATCCCCTATCATAGCAATAGGTAGTGACAGGTACTCTTTTTTGAAAAAATTGGCGTCTATTAGACCCTAGATTTCTCCTCTGCCCTCAAAGCATCTGACCACACCAAGATCGGTGTGATAAAATGCTTTCCCAATTTCCCAATGGCGCCGTTTACATCCGGCGAAATCGAAGTCATAAAATGCTCGTAGCTTCTGGTTTCTTAGGCCATAGAGATGTTTGGAGCCACTCTGGTCTCTTATCAGCTCTATGGTCAGCTGGCTGAATCACCGGCTGCATTTTCAGGTTCCCTGTTGAGACAGGAGAGCCAGAGAAAAACACGGAAGACGTTGGGGGGGGCATTCCCTCCCACTGCTTGTAATCGATCGATACTGCACTTGGGTGGGCTGGGCCGGGCGGTGGGGAAAAACGCAGGTGCTAGCAGGTATCTGGGCTGATCCCGCTAACACTGCGTTTTTGGGAACCCTAAACTGCTGGGGACGCTAGTATAGATCTGATCGGATCAGATATTGATCCGTACAGATACTATACCACTAAGGGAGGCGTATGCTGCGTGCGTGGGTGTTAGCGGTACTGGCACTAATCTGACGCTGCCTGGGGCGACGCATATCACCGCCGGGCGATCAGGGGGCTAAAGCTTTATTCGGTAATAAACGGCGGGTGCCCTGACACTATAAAAAATAAACGAACTAACCAGCGTCACCCGTAACGGTTATACGGTGATCAGTGGTGAAAGGGTTAACTAGGGGGCAATCAAGGGGTTAAAACATTTATTAGATAGTATTTGGGGGTCCCTGTCGCTATAAAACGCTGGCGGCGAACCTAAATATTTACCTCACTAACTAGCGTCACCAGCGACACTAATACAGCGATCAGAAAAATGATCGCTTAGTGACACTGGTGACAGGGGGTGATCAAGGGGTTAAAACTTTATTAGGGGGGGTTAGGGGGGTACCCTAGACCTACAGGGGGCTAACAGTAACTGCCCTACCACTTCTAACTGTCACAAACTGACACCAATCAGTAATCAGAAGAAAAAAAAAAAAATACTGCTTGGTGTCAGTTTGTGACAGGGGGGGAGGGGTGATTAGGGGGGATCGGGGGGCGATCGGGGGGGGGTCCGGGGTGTTTTATGTGCCTGGCATGTTCTACTGAGTGTGTGTGTGTTTTGTGCACTTACATGTCTTCTCTCCTCTGCGCTGGAACGGAAACTGCCAAGCCGAGGAGAGATGACATCACATCCTCTGCCTGTGTGTACTATACACAGGCAGGGGATGTCTCTCATTGGCTGGGAGCGATCGCGAGGGGGGGCCACGATCGGATGGCCTCCCCCTCATCACGGAACGCTCCCAGTCAAATGCCGACCGCCGCTGGCACCGGGGGGCGTCCGGTCGGACCCCCCGCCCGCGGGAGGCAGATCACGTATGGGTACGTGATTCTGCCTGCCCGTGCCATTCTGCCGCAGTATATCTGCATTAGGCGGTCGGAAAGTGGTTAAAGGGTGTTCCACTGCATTTGAATTTGCAGCGAACGCCCCAAATTGTTCGCTGTTCGGCGAATTGGCGAACAGCCGATGTTCGAGTCGAACATGAGTTCGACTCGAACTCGAAGCTCATCCCTATTCTTGACCTAATATTTCACAGCAGGGCCCTGTGAGGGCTTACAGTGTTGTGGCAACACCAACACCTAAGGCCCCAATTTCTGCAGAGTATATAGGGCAGGCCCCTACTTTCAAACATCCAACTTACAAACGACTCCTACTTGCAAACGGAAGGAGACAACAGGAAGAGAGATGAAATCTACCCCTAGGAAGGGAAATTCTCTCCTGTAAGAGTTAATATGGGAAAAACATTTCTCTTTTCCATTGATGCTTTATCACCAATCCTTGTTTCACTAAAAACCCCAAATTTTCAAAAAACATTTGTCATTGGGAAAGAAAGTGAGGTGAAATCTTCTGAAGAGGAGCATACAGCAAAACAAATGTCACAGGGGAGATAACCCTTTCCTATGTTTTCCAAAAAGCTTAAAATAGATTTTTTGGCTGGAGCTAAACACTTTAAAAATGTACCAGTTTAAAATTACAAACAGATTCTACTTAACAAACCTACAGTCCCTGTCTTGTTTGCACCAGCTGTATACTGCTGTTCAGAGGGCCTGGGGCCCCACACCTTTCTTTTTTTTAATTTGGGTATGGGGTTTCCCTAATATCCATACAAGACCCAAAGGGCCTGGACTGGGGGGGTACCCATGCCATTTGTCTCACTGATTTTCATCCATATTACCAGGACCCGACATTACATTAAAGCCGTAAGCAGTTTTAAATGACTTATTCCTTTAAAAATGTCATTTTGTGCAGGGACTGTTCTAAGCACGGGAAACACCTGCCACTTTACAGGCATACTATAGACACCCCCCAGGTACGATATTTAAAGGAATATTTCATTTTTTTTTTCACTTTAAGCATCATTAAAATCACTGCTCCCGAAAAAACTGACGTTTTTGAAACTTTTTTTTGCATTGATACATGTCCCCTGGGGCAGGACCTGGGTCCCCAAACCCTTTTTAGGACAATACCATGCCAATTAGCCTTTAAAATTAGCACTTTTGATTTCGAAAGTTCGAGTCCCATAGACTTCAATGGGGTTCTAACGTTCGTGCGAAGTTTCGGTCCGTTCGCAGGTTCTGGTGTGAACCGAACCGGGGGGTGTTCGGCTCATCCCTACCGGGCAGAGAGGCAAGGGACAACAAAAACTTAAATTTTAAATAAAGAACTTTGAATCAAAATAAGCGTCAGTGCCCATCAATGCAGCCTCACCATTGCCCATCTGCAGCCTCACCATTGCCCATCTGCAGCCTGATCAATGTCCATCTGCAGCCTTGCAATTGCCCATCAATGCAGCTTGATCAATGTCCATCTGCAGCCTCACAATTGCCCATCAATGCAGCCTGATCAATGCCCATATACAGCCTCAAAATTGCACATCAATGCACCTTGATCAATGCCCATCTGCAGCCTCACCATTGCCATCAATGCATCCTGATCAATGCCCATATGCAGCCTCACCATTGCCATGAATGCAGCCTGATCAATGCCCATCTTCAGCCTCAACTCAAATTACTGCTGCCTCAGAGGGGACAGGGAGGGGGGTGGGACGAGTGCCGTCAGATTACATACAGCGAGAATATCCTGTTTAATCGACAGCCTCAATACAAAGTCCCGCCTCCTGGATCGGCTTCTATGATAGACAGAACACTGGTCCAATGCTGGCCCAGGAGAGGGGACTTCCTATTACAGAGGCCGCTGAGTAAACAGGAGATTCTTGCTGTATGTAATCTGACGGCGCTCGTCCCACCCCCCTCCCGGTTCTCTCCTAGGCAGCTCAGATTGCAGTATTGGCGTATAACACGCACACACTATTTGCACCCAATTTTCAGGATTAAAAGGTGCGTGTTATACGCCAATAAATACAGTAATTCAAAGGTGTCTCAATCTCCAAGACCACATATAAGCTAGCTGCTTTCGCAGACAACATCCTCTTATTTCTGACAGTCACATATTACGCTACCCAACTTACTCAAAGACATTGCCACGTTTAACACCCTGACTAACCTACCTACAAATAAACTTCTCAAAATCAGAAACATTGAATGTTTCCCTACAGAATGAGACACTTGTGAAATGTCAAACAAACTTCCCATTCTGATGGAGTCGCAACTCGATCGCTTATCTTGGAATCCAATTATCTTCTAAATCATCCGATTTGTACACAAAAAATTAACTCCCAATCCTCCAGACCATTCATAATGCCTTTCTTGTGGTTTGGTAGAGTGTTAATAATTAAAATGAATCCTCTTGAGAGTATTATACGTAATGCAAACGGTCCCCATCAAACTCCCACAGGCCTTCTATGCTTCATATCGCAGAGCCTGTATGGATTTTGTGTGGGGGAAAAACATGCCCTAGACTGAGTTATGAGAGGCTAACTCTACCCAAGTCAAAAGGTGGCATAGGCTTTCCAGATATTGCCAAATATCACTGGGCCTGCCAACTAGCAAGAATAATAAACTGGAACATTCACGCTCATACTCAGCATGGATAAACATTGAAAATGCATTCTCTTCTATTCTACGTCAAATACCATGGACCACTTAAATGTACATTCCGCGTGCTGCAAACAACACCCTTTAATTAGCAACACACTACAAATCTTTAAGAAAGCATGCCAGAAATTCAAAATTTCCTCCTGACCAGGTCCACTAACACCCATCCGAAACAACCCGGCATTCCCACCAGGTCTTGTAGATTCCTTCTTATCTGAAATCTGGCCTCATACCGATGTGCGAGCTGAGCACTTTTTCACCAGGAACACTTTTCTAAGCCTACCCTCATTATCCGCACAGATGCCAGGACATTCCTTCCTATTTTGGGCTGATGCTCAACTACGAAACTTCATAAATAACCCCCAAATACGTTCTGAATATTCTAGACAACACACGCCTTTTGAAGTTCTCTGTACGAGAAAAGAACCTCAGAGACACCTGATCTCAGGCATGTATTCCATACTGTTCTCTGACCACAGCCCAAAATCCAACATAGCAAGCCTTAGATGGGAAAGGGAACTCTCCCTTAACCTTTCAGATGAAGAGTGGGAAAATATATACTCTTAAAAAAAACCCCAAAAAAACGGGAAGTCCCCCTAACTGGGCTTTTAAGCAGCCAATAGTGTGGTTTTACAAAATGCAAGAAAAATAGGTAATAAATAATTTTATTGATACAAAAAAGTATATAGATACTGACATCAAACAGCCAAGACATGAACTGGAGTACAAAAGCAGTAAATTAAAAAACAATATCAATGGCAAAGGGCAGTGTGTAATAAATTACATCATAAGCAACAGTGATACAATAACACAAAGATCTTGTGTGTAAGAGTCTGACGCGTTTCGACCCCAGTGGGTCTTCTTCAGAGGATAAATATATAAAAACTGTAAAGATGTAAACATATGTTAAATTACTTCGAAAAAAAAAAAGGAAAGAAAAGGAATATATGAACGAGTACATATATTACGTCTTTACCAGTCACAATGTACTCAATGGTTACAGGTGGCCATGGTATGGAGGAGTTTCCCTCTTGTTGTATCCCCGATCTCCCGGCGGATAGGCCAATCAAAAGGGGAGCAAATGTCACACACACATGCCTTACAAGGAATCACACACTAGGTATCCCCAAGGATTGAGGGAAAGGAGGGGTGTGCACTGCACCTGTGATAAAATTTGCAATATAGCAATATGTACTAAGTAAGCGGCTCCAAAGAGTTTCTAAAGACAAGAAAGAATGTATCTTTATATTTATATTTAGGTTATTATTGGGTAAGTAGCAAGGGGTGTTAACAGGCGTGGAGTGAGAATGGGTCCATACAGAAAAGCCTAGGAAAGAAGCATGAAAGAGCGGGGAGTGGGGGAAGAAAGGGAAGGAATGATGAGGGAAGGGAAGGAGAGATGGGATGGAATAGGGAAGGGGAAGGAGGGAAAAAAGGAGGAGAGGGAAGGAAAGGACGGGGAAGGGGAGGAAGGGGAAAGGTAAGAGGGGGCAGGAAGGGAGGTGAAGGATAAAGGTGTGGGAAGGGAAGAAAAAGAGAAATGGAAAGAAAAGCGCACAACAAAATTAGAGTGATAACAAGTACAAACAAAGAAGGTATGGACCGATTCCCATTACAAACGTACAGTTTCAAAATTGAAAAGTAATGGCAATGAGGTGTAAGTGCATGGAAACCAAAAAGTGTGGGAGAGGCCCACCAAGGGGCCAAGAAGAGCAAAAGGTGAAAGATTACCGTGAAAAAAGCAAAAACCATAAGAATGTGATGTGTGGGTGACACCTGAGAGAAACATGTGTAGTGAAAAGATGCATCGGGGAACATTACCTTAAAATGTAAAACCGATAAATTAGGTCAAAAGGACAAGGTGATCGAAGAGAAAATCTAAAGTATCAAAAAGTGTTGAAAAAGTCAAGATTATTTGTTGGGATAAAAAGGGTGACACAAAACCAATCAACAGAGGTGGTGATTGGAATAAAGCTCTGCTGCAAAAGGAGCAGAGATGGATATTTCAATTACAGGCCACCTCTCCGCCAGGCCTAAATGAGTCCACCTCATTCACTCCCTTTCTGCGAGGTTTCTCCTCTGGCAGGACACAGTGAGCGAATCAGACCCTGGCTCAACCTTTTTATTATACTCTGAAACCAATCCCTATAAATGATGCATGCTACCTACGGTTTCATACCAATGGGCACCTACGACCTTCTACCTTTTCGTATGTTGACCGAAATGCTCTCCTAATGTATAGACATACTATTTATGTATTCTATGTTGTTTCAAAGGAATAGAACCATCCTAGTGATAGGCTGGTTCGGGGGACCTTCAGACAATTGACTTTGATTATGCCCCCTACCCAGCACCTCATTTATTGGTTCCTGCCTTGCTTCTCCCTACTGTCCATTGTCCCCACTCAGACCACTTGGATTATAATAAATTATGCGATTTCCTATTTCTCAGTATCACATAATACATAGGAATTTGTATTATTGTTCAAAATAAATTATTCTAATTTTACAGGGATCTTGTCCTGCATGTTAGCTAGTTCACAGTTTTCCATTAAATTGTTTATTTTGTTATGTTTTGTTATTGTATAATTGTTGTACTCTCATGATGGGCAGTGTAAATCATGTGTATGCTATTGCCAGCACACAATATAATAATCCATTTATGGCCTGGCGACAACTCTTATGGATTTCCCCTCTTCCCCCTGTTTCAGTTGCCACTTTTTCCAGTGCCATTGGTTGACCATGTAATTCGGGGGGGGTAAAATTGCGGCACACTAGCCTTCCTGGCAGGGTGGGGAGACGCAAGGGCCCTGTGTCTCCCTAAGCACCCACTAGGTGGAAGCACCAGGTTGGAAGCCATTTTCTCTCCTGCCAGCGGCATTCCGGATCCCTTCCGGACGCCGTGAACTCGCTCGCGCACGACACCATGCGCGCGTGACGTCACGGCGCCTGTGCATTTGCGGCGGAAGTGATGGTGGACCCGGGAGAAGTTCTCTTCCTGAACGCCGGGGGGAGTCACACACCGAGCACCGCCATTGCGTCGCTCTCCCCCTATGGGGGAATGGATAGAGGGGGAGGAATGCCTGCACGTGTGACTTATTTAGGTAAATGATTTCCTTTATAAAAAAACATTGACAGTATGGGAAGGTCAGTGGTACTGCCTGGTCCCACCGGACACTCCTGTGTTGCCACAATATCAGATTGATTGGTAAGAATTCATATACTCCTTGACTGCCTCCATGATGTGTGGCTCACATCATGTTTGTGTCACCCTTTTTATCCCAACAAATAATCTTGACTTACTTTTTCAACACTTTTTGATATTTTAGATTTTCTCTTTGATCACCTTGTTTTTTCCGTTTCTCTTTTTCTTCCCTTCCCACACCTTTATCCTTCACCTCCCTTCCTGCTCCCTCTTACCTTTCCCCTTCCTCCCCTTTCCCGTCCTTTCCTTCCCTCTCCCCCTTTTTTTCCTCCTTCCCCTTCCCTATTCCATCCCATCCCTCCTTCCCTTCCCTCATCATTCCTTCCCTTTCTTCCCCCACTCCACGCTCTTTCATGCTTCTTTCCTAGGCTTTTCTGTATGGACCCATTCTCACTCCACGCCTGTTAACACCTCTAGCTACTTACCCAATAATAACCTAAATAGAAATATAAAGATACATTCTTTCTTGTCTTTAGAAACTCTTTGGAGTCGCTTAGTACATATTGCTATTTTATCACAGGTGCAGTGCACACCCCTCCTTTCCGTCAATCCTTGGGGATACCTAGCCTGTGATTCCTTGTAAGGCATGTGTGTGTGACATTTGTTCCCCTTTTGATAGGCCTATCCGCCGGGAGATCGGGGATACAACAAGAGGGAAACTCCTCCATACCATGGCCACCTGTAACCATTGAGTACATCGTGACTGGTAAAGACGTAATATATGGACTCGTTCATATATTCCTTTTTCTTTCCTTTTTTTTGTTTTCAAAGTAATTTAACACATGTTTACATCTTTACAGTTTTTATATATTTATCCTCTGAAGAAGACCCACTGGGGTCGAAACGTGTCAGGATCCTACACACAAGATCTTTGTGTTATTGTATCACTGTTGCTTATGATGTAATTTATTACACACTGCCCTTTGCCATTGATATTGTTTTTAAATTCACTGCTTTTGTACTCCAGTTCATGTCTTGACTGTTTGATATCAGTATCTATATACTTTTTTGTATCAATAAAATTATTTATTACCTATTTTTCTTGCATTTTGTAAAACCACACTATTGGATGCTTAAAAGCCCTGTTAGGGGGACTTCCCATTTTTTGATCCATTGCCTGGGGTGTGCAGCTTTTTTGTCTGTACTCTTATGCCCCGTACACACGGTCGGATTTTGTTCGGACATTCCGACAACAAAATCCTAGGATTTTTTCCGACGGATGTTGGCTCAAACTTGTTTTGCCTACACACGGTCGCACAAAGTTGTCGGAATTTCCGATCGACAACCTTGCGGTCACGTACACCACGTACAACGAGACTAGAAAAGGCCGGTTCAGAACCAAGCGCGGCACCCTTTGGGCTCCTTTTGCTAATCTCGTGTTAGTAAAAGTTTGGTGAGAGACGATTCGCGCTTTTTCAGACTCGTGGCTTTCAGACCGTTTTCTGCCGTTCAGTTTGTGCTTGTGCTTGTGTGCTTTGTATCTGCTCTTCAGTGCGTGCAAGCAAGTTCCGCGTGACTTTAAGGAGTCATTGTATTCTTGTTCGTTCGTTACTGGTTTTCAGGTCGCTCTTCACAGGCCTTGCTGCTTCGTATGCGTACTCCTCGTAGAGTTCGTGCTGTGCGGGGGCTTGGTGTTGGGGTCCTGACCTCGACACAAGTCCAGTCCATGAACAGGGTGGGGAGGAGTTCATGGACCAAGAATTGGTTGCTTCAGCGTGACCAGTTCTCTCATATGCCTTTGCTCCGTGAGATCCGTGAGAATAATCCTGATGATTTCAGGAACTTTCTCAGGATGACGGACCCCGTGTTTCACCGTTTGTTGGCTTCGCTGACCCCCTATATTAGCAGGCAGGATACCTGCATGAGGCAAGCCATCACTCCGGAGCAGAGGTTGGTCGCTACCTTGCGGTATTTGGCCAGAGGGAGAAGTCTGCAGGACTTAAAGTTCTCGACAGGCATCTCCCCCCAGGCTCTGGGTATCATCATCCCAGAGACCTGTTCTGCCATCATTCAGGTCCTGCAGAAGGAGTATATGAAGGTAAGATTTTTATCCTTTAATATCACATTTTATTGTATTGAATGTTTGCTAATGTATTGTATTTCTTTCCTCATTCCCTAATTACCATGATTGTAATATGCTGTGAATGTCCCCTTTGTCCTCATGCATGCTGGATTTTTATGTAATTATTATTTTATGTCCTTCATACATATTTGCCCTTCAATAACCTCTCCAGCATGGTGTCTCCTGCCCTATATTCACCTCATGTAATCACTTAACAATGTATTTTATCAGCTCCATAGTAGTGCTTTACCCCAAACACCCCCTAAAATTTTTGGAAATGTTATTTTAGCTTTAAATTCAGGCAGAGTGCCAGAGGCTTTTTTTGTGGTGTCCCCAAATTTTTTGGAACCCTCCCTCCCCCAACTGCTAAGTCAGCTGATCCCAATTCTCTATCCTCAATCATCTATCTGCTGACTTTGCCAAACCCATACACACTATACCCATCTCTTTAGTGCTCAGATTTATCAATGAATTCCCCAAAGCATGTAGTGCAAGGGCCTGCCTGTATACTTTCCAATGGTACTGTTTAAATTTTTGGTATCCTATTATTATCTTGATAGGTAATAGCAGAATGTCCAAATGTCCTCAAATGTGTACAGTGTGTATTTATATCTTTGTATTATGACACTTCTTACCTGTCCAGTGGTCTGCCAATAGTGTAACTAAGGAGGGGCTGTTCCAAGTAATACCCTGTATTTAGGCCTTCATCTCTAAATGAAGTGAAGAGGGTTACCTGTCCAAGAGTTCCCCCCCTATAATGTTAGCAATGACCCATGAGGGGGGGAGGGGGAATATGATAGGTGTACCTTATACTTTGTTGTTGTTAAATTCCCCTTAATAAATGCTATCTGGAGGTTGCCCCATAATGTTTGTGTCTAATCTGCTTGCCATGTTTCTGTGAAAAAATAGTAATGTTTATTGTTTTTTCCTCAACAGTTTCCTTCAACGCCACAGGAATGGCAGACTGTGGCCTCCCACTTTGCCCAGCGGTGGGACTTTCCTAACTGCGGAGGGGCAATTGATGGGAAACACGTCCACATCGTCCCACCACCCAACTCGGGGTCGTACTATTATAATTACAAGGGGTTTAATAGTATAGTGATGTTGGCGGTGGTGTCGGCTAATTACGAGTTCCTGTATGTGGACGTGGGGAAGAATGGCCGGATGTCCGATGGTGGAGTGATCGCCCAGACGGAGTTCTATAGGCATCTCCAGAATGGCATCTTGGACTTGCCACCTCCAGAGGACAATGTTGAAGGTCTCCCATTTGTGTTCGTTGCTGATGAAGCATTTGCGCTGGGGGACCACCTGATGCGGCCATTCCTGATGAGGACACTCACCCCGGAACAGAGGGTTTTTAATTACCGGCTGGCCAGAGCCCGAAGAGTGGTGGAGAACACATTTGGAATCCTGGCCAGCCGGTTCCGATTATTTCTGACACCCATCCATATGGCGGAGTATAAACTGAACCATATAATACTTGCCTGCTGTGTTCTCCATAATTTTTTAAGAAAACATTCAGCAAACTATGCTGGCTCAGTTGGGCCTGAGGCCGGAAATCCAAATCCATCAACACTGACGGCGCTTGAAAGTGGCCATCCTGGCTTGCCCTCCCTGAGTGCCCGTGATGTCCGGTTACGCTACCTGGAGTTCTTTGCGGGTAGGGGGGCTATCAATATGCCAGACAATCTGTGAAAACTTTCTAAAATAAAAACCAACCAAAAAAAATCTTTGTGGACATTTACTGCTTGTGTTTGTTTTAGCTGACCCTGACAGAAATGTGTTGAGTGCAGAAAATGTCGTGATTGGGTAACCTTATAAAAAACTGTGTTGGCTGGTCCTTCCTAAATGCAAAAACACATTTCACTACAAGTGCACTTGCAACTGCACTGAACCTGCACTTGTAGTGCAAAGTGTATTTGCCCTTATGAAATAACCCCCATTTTTGCATAAAACAGCAATTACATCACCCCAAAAGTGTTGTAGTGTTGAGACAATAATCCACACATTCTTGAGTAAGCCACTTTTTTAAAGCTGCACAATCACATGTGCATTTACGAAAGGTTTTTAAAACAAACCAACATGTTTGTTGTATAACAATTTTTGCAGTAGCATTATCAAAATTCGAAATATCCATTTCAGATACAACAGGCCTGTGTAAAACCAACAAGAAAGCCAAAAAACTAGAACTTACAAAGTTCACATTAGGTAAAACCTGAAGGCTATATCAGACATCAGTATTTAGGAACTGTGTTTGATATAGCGTTCAGATGGGGGGAACTCACCCCTGGAAAAGCCAAATTTGGAAGATGCACACCAATTTACGAATGTCAACATGTGCTATCTGCCATCAGGGGGGATCAAGGGACGTGTTTTGGGGGAGCAAGCCCTTCCTCAATGCAACTTTAGAATTGAGGAAGGGTTTTCACCCCCAAAACGCGTCCATTGATCTCCCGTGATGGCAGATAGCACGTGTTGGCACACTGTGTGCATCCTCCAAATTTGGCTTTTCTAAACATTGTAAAAATTTTGGGAAGATTGGACCACAATAAAACAGGTGATTTTGTGGGGTTTAAATTCGCCCCAAAACATCAATGATGTTATTATTTTTTTTAATAACATCACTGATTTGTTGCTGTATGTTGTGTAATTCGAGATTACACCCCATGATCTCCCCGATCAGGACCTGGGCACTTTCAGATGTGAAATGTTCTCTCTCCCTCACATCACGATCACCTAAAAAGAGATAAAGAACAAAAAAAAAGGTCTCAAAAATCTGCCACCATCCATCTCTTACCTGAGCCTGTGGTCGCAGACACTCACCTGTTGTGGTGCCAATCTCCACCACATCTTCTTCTTCCTCCTGCTCTTCTTCTTGGGTAGGTGTTATTTCCCCTTCTTCCAGAGGTGGGGGGTCTGTGGTCTCCTCGATTGAGGGGTGTCCTTCGAGTCTTTTCTCCCCTATGTAAAACAAAAATGGTATACTTAGCACACAGATATTTGATGGCAGAACTATAAATAGGAAACATTGTTTGGAAATGGGGTACAATTGTCTATTTTAGCCGAGTTCCAAGATGTATATTTTTTCTTGCCCTTTGTCAAGCTGCAATACTTTACCTGTTTGGTACAAACTTCACAGATGTAGCCCCCCCTATAGTATACACTGGAGCACCTGTGTGCCCCCCAATTAAAAATGGTGTTCTTGTGTCCCACACTAGTGCTCCAGCATCCATATGTGAAAACAGCTGCTCAGTGTCCTCTCCTTACACACAATCTAGTTGGCATTTTATTCTAGTAACCAACCCATCTACACAAACAAATATTTGGCATCCAAGTAGGCCCCAAAAATGTGTGAAAATGCATATGGCCTAAACAATGGTGTTCTAGAGGCCGAAAGAAAAATGTTTGATACGAACGAATAATGGGCCCATGAACATTAAAGTTGCCCTTTTAAACGTTACAATTAATAAAAGCATATGGAGCAGAACGAACGGAATAAAGACAGAAAGAATAGGAAGAACACAGCACAACTACTTACTTTTTTGCAGCACTCTCCGGATCTTTCGGTACTGCTCTGGCTCTCTCAACTTCAGGTCCGACCACCGCTTCCTGAGCTGATCTTTAGATCTTCGGACCCCGAAATTCCTCTCAAGACTCCTGACCACTTTTGCCATGATCTTGGCCTTTCGGATGTTCGGGTTGGGGTAAGGCCCATATTTTCCGTCATAGTCGGACTTCCTCATGATGTCGACCATCTCCAACATCTCCCCAAACGACATATTTGTGGCCTTAAAACGTCTCCTTCTGGATCGGGACGTGCCTGGATCCGGGCTTTCCTCCTCCTCGTTGCTAGAATTATCACGCACCTGCTGTAACTCCGCCATCATGCATGCACAGTGTGTATAAAGCGTAACACGTGTGCGTATTACGTACGATCTGTGAGCGGAGGAAGGAGCATTGGACGCGCCGATTGTAAGAACGAAGGTAAGAGACAAACTTGTGCCTATACTGCTTTTAGATTGCGGCCTATATTGTAACAAGATTAGGAGAGTTTTGTCTGACATTAGGCTTTGTCTTGTGTTGTGTCTTGCAGTGAACATGGATATCTTAATGAAAGTTACTGACTTCATGTCAGTATTCATTGATATGCTAAGTGAGCTGCCCTGTCTGTGGGAGATTACCCACCCCCATTTCAAGAACCAAGCAAAGAGGAAGGCAGCACTGGTGCAATTGTGTGAAATTGTGAAGCAGGTGATCCCCACGGCAGACATCACTTATTTAAAGATTTTCATTGGTGGCCTGAGGAGCACATATCTGAGGGAGCGCAAGAAAGTCCTGGATCCGGAGAGATCCGGAGCAGCAGATGACATCTATGTCCCCAGGATGTTGTACTACGACAGGCTGCACTTTCTGGCAGGCCAGACTGAACCCAGGCCATCCCTCTCAAGTCTTCCTTCCACGCTTCCTTCCCCCCCGGCTGAGGCTTCTGACGCCCAACCTGGGCCTTCCAGGCCATATGTGGAGGAGCCCAGATTGAGCCAGGTATAGCATTCCTCTAAATAATTCTAATTGTACAATCAATGATGTTAACTAGATGTTAGTTGGGAGTACTAATTTAGGATTGTGATTGATGATGCAAAAACTAAAACCATGTCCCTTTTTCATACACAGGGAAGTCTCAGCCAGGAGGTGGCCGGGCCGAGCCGGCTGGCTGATATCAAGGTCCCTCCACCCCCCCTGAAAACAGAAAGTGGCAGTAGGAGGAGTACCCTAGAGGAGGCGGCTATAGCATTCTTTTGGAGTGCTACAGAGGTCCTGGGAGCACCCCACACCATGGAGGAGAACATTGCTGCATTTATAGCATCTAAAATGCAGAGGATGGATGAGGGCCAAAAAGCCATGTGTGAGGCCCTCATATCAGAGGCTCTGGAGAAAGGTATGAGGGGCCAAATTACACCTCACACACATCTTTGGGATGGTCCTCCTCCTCCTCCTGCAGGTCCTCCTCCTCCTCCCTCTCCTCCAGGTCCCCCCAGTCCTCCTCCAGGTCCCCCCAGTCCTCCTCCTCCTCCAGGTCCTACTCCTCCTCCTGCCACATCTCCAACTGCACAGCCACAGCCGGGAAGGAAGCGTGGAAGGAAGACCAGACAGTGATTGCCCTGGATCCAGTCTGGTCGGCCAAAAGATGCAGCCTCTTGTGGTACCACAGAAAAAAGGCAAATCACCGCGCTATACCTTAGCTGAGTTGGTGCATAGAAACAAATTGAAAAACAGAAATTGAAAACAATCTAATGTGACAAATCAGTGATCAAAAAATCAATATAAATAGCAGCCGCTAAAACGTGAGATACACACATACAAAATGGCAAAATAGATACAAGAGGAGCAGCGCTGTGATAAAAAAGTTCTATATGATAAAACCAGAACAAAAATTGTGAAAATATTAAGCCCAAAAAAATTTGGGATAGGCTCCAAGTTCATAAATTACATAAACAGCTGGACCGTCCTATTCAAAAACCAATCTTGGATGGTAAATAGAAGAAGCGTGAATAATTGAAAATCAATGAGTCCTTCACCACACCACTGTGATAGTAAAAATGCGCGCTTACCAAATGGCAAGCTTGGAAGAGCTTGCGACCTTAACCCGGTCGGGGCCTTTCAGGGTGAAACCATCAGGGAGAGGCACGCCACTTTGGCTTGGATTAAGCACGCTGTTCTTCCAATTACCACTCTATGTGGAGATGTGACCCCTGGCTAGGGCTAAACCTAGGCGCAGGGTTCTACAAATTCTGTCTCCACTCCTGTAAGTGTGTCACACACTTACAGGAGTGGAGACAGAATTTGTAGAACCCTGCGCCTAGGTTTAGCCCTAGCCAGGGGTCACATCTCCACATAGAGTGGTAATTGGAAGAACAGCGTGCTTAATCCAAGCCAAAGTGGCGTGCCTCTCCCTGATGGTTTCACCCTGAAAGGCCCCGACCGGGTTAAGGTCGCAAGCTCTTCCAAGCTTGCCATTTGGTAAGCGCGCATTTTTACTATCACAGTGGTGTGGTGAAGGACTCATTGATTTTCAATTATTCACGCTTCTTCTATTTACCATCCAAGATTGGTTTTTGAATAGGACGGTCCAGCTGTTTATGTAATTTATGAACTTGGAGCCTATCCCAAATTTTTTTGGGCTTAATATTTTCACAATTTTTGTTCTGGTTTTATCATATAGAACTTTTTTATCACAGCGCTGCTCCTCTTGTATCTATCTTGTGGTACCACAGCCTGGGGACACCGATGTCATCTGCTGCTATCCGAGTCTCTGTGAATCCCGGACCAGACTGCCCTCCCTTATATATGGACTCCTCAGGTCACCAATTTTGATGTTGAAGAATTGATGTCTGTCGTGGGGGTCCCAGGCTTCACTAATTTCTCATGTTGATCCAGTGTTGCCTTCCTCTTTGTTTGGTTCTGATCCCTTAATAAAGGATTTTTGTTTTGAATTATACTCTCCTATGCGTTTTACTTCAAAAATGACAGTTTGTTTGTAAGGATTCAGGTACATTTCAAATATACAATGTGAAATGAACAAGGGACACCAACAACAAACAATCTCCTTGAGATTAAATAATAAAAGAGATCAATGGTGTTGGGGTAATTTGACACACAAAACACACACAAAAATATTCTGGAGTAAAAATAAAAATAACATTGAACAAAGATCAGCCTTGGAAAAAATACAAACATTAAAGAAAAAAAAAGGCTTAAAATCCAAAAAAAAAAAAAATAAAACTGTCAGATGTGACAACTAATAACAATATATTGAGGGAATCCCACTAAAAAAACACAAATAAAAGTTTGTGAGAAGTATGTGTGAATATGAGCAGCAAAACGACTTAATTCTTGTCACATTATAAAGAAGAAGAGAGTGCGCTGTATTAAACCATTTTGAACATTGCAGCGTGACGAAAGTGCTGTATCCATTGCGAACGCTAAGTTTACCAGAACGAGCTGTCCCGTGTCGGAATTTCTTCTGAGCATGCGTGGCACTTTGTGCGTCGGAACAGGCCATACACGGTCGGAATTGACGCGATCGGATTTTGTTGTCGGAAAATTTTATCTCCTGCTCTCCAACTTTGTGTGTCGGAAAATCCGATGGAAAATGTCCGATGGCGCCCACACACGGTCGGAATTTCCGACAACACGCTCCGATCGGACATTGTCCATCGGAAAATCCGACCGTGTGTACGGGGCATTATAAGTGTCCCCTTCTCTTTTGTGAATATTGGGTGGTTTAAACACCCCTCCCCCCGTCGTTTTGACACTCGAGTTAAGACATGAACTGTGAACTGCTTTTCCTGCATTGTATACAACCTTGGAATTCAACCTTTATTGTATTTTGGCCGTTTTATTTTCACCTGTAGGATGAGCAAATTCATAGGTGCAGACTGGGTAAGTCTGATTTCTGAATATGAAAACTCCTTTGAACAGGGAGATCAAAAATAACTATTTCATCACTATTTCAAAAGTTAACTCAGGCACTTGAGAGAAAGTCTGCTCTCTTCTGGCATGTCAAAACGTTTGACAGGTACATTGAGGAGCAGAATAATCCCTTTGGACTACGTGTCCAAATCTTTCCCAACGCTGACCTAATAGGTGATGAGTGTAAAGTAGAATGGGAGACTAATCTGAAATCATGCTCTCGCGAGATGATGGCCATTTTGTCTAGGGAATATAACAAACAGATTGCACTCCTAGACACAGTAATAACCAATTTAGAACAAGCCCTGACTCCATATGCCCAACATACCCTATTCTTAGAACTATAGGCCCTCCTCAAAGAGAATCTATCAATCTTCAACAAAAATATCTTACAAAATAAAGAAATTCAATTTTGGAGAGACAAATACGCCTTCTCGGAGGGACGAGCCTATCGATGGAATAACTATTTGGCCCAACCCAAAAATTATCCACGTCGGGAATCTAAAAACACCAAATCTAAAATCTTGAAATCTAAGATTTCCTCTACCATTGATCCTGATCAAAAAAATCCCTCCCAACGCGGTCGAGGACGTAGTAAACAAAAAAGAGATCAGAGCAATAGAAATTCACTCGAACAAGATCCCAAGAAACAGACAATCGACACCGATTCCCTGGACACACAATCAGTGCTCAGTCTGACCCCCCGGCGGATATTGATCCCTCTGCTGGTATGGGCCAAACATCCACCTCTGGAATTAATGTAAATACTTCTCCGTCACAGGAGATTCCCAGACATTTAACTTCATCTTTAGGCTCCACCAAAGCAGCTTTACAAAAACCTTTAAACCCTATTCGGGGACCTGGGTCCTCGCAAACCAACAGAGTAGGCAAGGGTTTGGACCCTTTTGTGGTTCGGATTCAGCAAACCACCTTAGCGTGATCAACTTATCCTCCCTAAAATTATCAACAGCTGAAATACAACTCTTATTTTGCGGACTGTTTTTGAAACCATTACAGACTTACAACTCTTTGCAAGCAAGTTACTATTAAAGTACTTGCATGCCAAGGATGACTCCAATGTTGACACTGTTGATTGGTCTACATACAGCATGAAGGAATTCAAAGCTCTACGTGACCTAACCCTTCTCCTCTATCAAGAGAACAATACGGTAGATCTAATCGATCAAATCGATTTAGATGCTCTACTTCAGGAGGTTGAGAAATCAGCCCCAAACCCACCACTTATGTTCAAAAAAGCCTCCACATCATTTCCTGCCTCCAGCATTAATCCCAATGTGGCTGTTTTTTTGAAACAGACCATTCGGGATATGTGCAAATTATCCCAAACCAAATCCAATCCACATAACCTCTCATTTGACAAAAACCAAGCCCTTCATCGCCTCACCAAGAACACCAAAATTGTAATTAAACCCTCTGACAAGGGTGGCAATGTGGTCATCATGAATAATGATGATTATACATCAATGTGTTTGAACATCTTACAAAATAAGGAATGGTACAAACAAATTTTGGCTCTTAATATTAACCAATACAATTCTACTTTCTATAATATGGTAGACCGCGCATTCTACACCGGCACAATTTCTAAAGACATCTACAAATTCATTAAGACCCCACATCCGAAAGTGGCTACCTTTTATAGTTTACCTAAGATCCATAATAAATCTACCAAACTTACCGGTCGTCCCATTGTCTCTGGCAATGGGGCCATATCGGAAAATCTGAGCCGCGTCATAGACGCCCACCTTCAACCCCTTGTCCTGTCATTGCCATCATTTGTCAGAGATACAATACAGTTTCTACAACTTATCAACGATCTCAGAATATCAGATGACTCTATTCTCGTCACGATTGGACGTTGAGGCCCTGTACAGTAGCATTCCCCACTCCCTTGGCCTGTCCACTTTGCAGAGGGCTCTTCAACAACATTCCAAATATGACCCTGCAATAAATGCGTTCATTTTGAGTGGCTTACAATACATACTAAATCATAACCATTTCAGCTTTGATAACTCCCACTACCTCCAAGTACAGGGAGTGGCTATGGGGACATGTTGTGCCCCCTCTTATGCCAACCTGTACCTGGGGGAGTGGGAGCAGTTCCTCCTAGATGACGAGGACCTCGTCCCATACACCAGCCACATATCCAAGTGGCTGAGGTATATTGACGACGTCTTCGTCTGGGAGGGACCCGAGGCCAAATTAATTGAATTCTTCAATCGGATCAACATCAATAATCGTAATTTGAAATTCACAATGACCCACAACCGTAACAGTATCACATTTGTGGATGTCTCTATCTCAACCACACCAGAAGGAAAGCTATCAAGCACTCACTTCTGCAAGACAACTGCCGGTAACGCGGTTCTTCATGCGGATAGCTTTCACCCTGTATCACTCAAGAACTCTATCCCTTATGGGCAATATTTGTGCCTTCGTCGCAACTGCTCTAATGACAGTCTGTTCAAAAGAGAAGCTGAAGGCCTTCAAAGTCACCTCCTAGCTAGGGAATATAGTCGATCCTGCCTCAAAAAAGCCTATAATCAAACGATAGGACAATCTAGATCCAAGCTGCTCTTTCAATCCAAACCCTCCAAAAGTTCCGACTGTAGCTCCACACGCATCATTATGCGTTATTCGCGGGAACACATTGCCATCAGAAATATCTTACAGCGACATTGGAACATACTTACGGATGATTCTAAACTCAGGGATTTTGTTCCTAATCAACCGGCCATAACATATAAAAGAGCCACTTCAATAAAGGATAAACTGGTCCAGAGTGAATACAAAAACGAAAACAGGAGATCCAAACATTGTCCCGTAGTTGGTTCCTTTCCATGCGGGCACTGTTCCTACTGTTCACTAATCAGAAAGGAAAAGATTTTTCTTCTCCCCAATGGAGAAACATTCACACCCACACATTTTGTAAATTTGCAAACGCGTGGAGTGGTATACTTCATGGAGTGTGAGTGTGGTGCCTACTACATAGGGAAAACAAGGCAGGAATTTTGGAAACGCATTTCCAAACATATGTACAGCATGCAAATAGGGAATCCATATCTCCCAGTAGGGAGACATGTGGTCTCAGTACATAACTACAGGATCCCTAAAGTCACGTTCACAGCCCTTTGTAGGATGCATATTCCAAACAGAGGTGGTGATTGGAATAAGGCTCTGCTGCAAAAGGAGCAGAGATGTATATTTCAATTACAGGCCACCTCTCCACCAGGCCTAAATGAGTCCATCTCATTCGCTCCCTTTCTACGAGGTTTCTCCTCTGGCAGGACACAGTGAGCGAATCAGACCCTGGCTCATCCTTTTTATTATACTCTGAAACCCATCCCTATAAATGATGCATGCTACCTACGGTTTCATACCAATGGGCACCTACGACCCTCTACCTTTTCGCACCTCATTTATTGGTTCCTGCCTTGCTTCTTCCTACTGTCCATCGTCCCCACTCGGATTATAATGAATTATGCGATTTCCTATTTCTCAGTATCACATAATACATAGGAATTTGTATTATTGTTCAAAATAAATTATTCTGATTTTACAGAGATCTTGTCCTGCATGCTAGCTAGTTCACAGTTTTCCATTAAATAGTTTATTTTGTTATGTTTTGTTATTGTATAATTTTTGTACTCTCATGATGGGCAGTGTAAATCATGTGTATGCTATTGCCAGCACACGATATAATAATCCATTTATGGCCTGGCGACAACTCTTATGGATTTCCCCTTTTCCCCCTTCTCCCTGTTTTAGTTGCCACTTTTTCCAGTGCCATTGGTTGACCATGTCATTTGGGGGGTAAAATTGCGGCACACTTGCCTTCCTGGCAGGGTGGGGAGACGCAAGGGCCCTGCGTCTCCCTAAGCGCCCACTAGGTGGAAGCACCAGGTTGGACGCTGTTTTCTCTCCTGCCAGCGGCATTCCGGATCCCTTCCGGACGCCATGAACTCGCTCGCGCACGACACCATGCACGCGTGCGTGACATCACGGCGCCTGCGCATTAGCGGCAGAAGTGACGGTGGACCCGGGAGAAGTTCTCTTCCTGAACGCCGGGGGAGTCACACAACGAGTGCTGCAATTGCTTCGCTCTCCCCCTATGGGGGAATGGATGGAGGGGGAGGAATGCCTGCACCTGTGACTTATTTAGGTAAATGATTTCCTTTATAAATAACATTGACAGTATGGGAAGGTCAGTGGTACTGCCTGGTCCCACCGGACGCTCCTGTGTTGCCACAATATCAGATTGATTGGTATCAATTCATATACTCCTTCAGTGCCTCCATGATGTGTGGCTCACATCATGTTTGTGTCACCCTTTTTATCCCAACAAATAATCTTGACTTACTTTTTCAACACTTTTTGATATTTTAATCTTTCACCTTTTGCTCTTCTTGGCCCCCTGGTGGGCCTCTCCCACACTTTTTTTGGTTTCCATGCACTTACACCTCATTGCCATTACTTTTCAATTTTGAAACTGTACGTTTGTAATGGGAATCAGTCCATACCTTCTTTGTTTGTCCTTGTTATCGCTCTAATTTTGTTGTGCGCTTTTCTTTCCATTTCTCTTTTTCTTCCCTTCCCACACCTTTATCCTTCACCTCCCTTCCTGCCCCCTCTTACCTTTCCCCTTCCTCCCCTTTCCTGTCCTTTCCTTCCCTCTCCCCCTTTTTTCCCTCCTTCCCCTTCCCTATTCCATCCCATCCCTCCTTCCCTCATCATTCCTTCTCTTTCTTCCCCCACTCCATGCGATTTCATGCTTCTTTCCTAGGCTTTTCTGTATGGACCCATTCTCACTCCACGCCTGTTAACACCCCTAGCTACTTACCCAATAATAACCTTAATAGAAATATAAAGATACATTCTTTCTTGTCTTTAGAAACTCTTTGGAGCCGCTTACTTAGTACATATTGCTATTTTATCACAGGTGCAGTGCATACCCCTCCTTTCCCTCAATTCTTGAGGATACCCAGCGTGTGATTCCTTTTAAGGCATGTGTGTGTGACATTTGCTCCCTTTTGATTGGCCTATCCGCCGGGAGATCGGGGATACAACAAGAGGGAAACTCCTCCATACCATGGCCACCTGTAACCATTGAGTACATCGTGACTGGTAAAGATGTAATATGGACTCGTTCATATATTCCTTTTCTTTCCTTTTTTTTTTGTTTTCGAAGTAATTTAACACATGTTTACATCTTTACAGTTTTATTTATCCTCTGAAGAAGACCCACTGGGGTCGAAACGCGTCAGGATCCTACACACAAGATCTTTGTGTTATTGTATCACTGTTGCTTATGATGTAATTTATTACACACTGCCCTTTGCCATTGATATTGTTTTTTAATTTACTGCTTTTGTACTCCAGTTCATGTCTTGACTGTTTGATGTCAGTATCTATAAACTTTTTTGTATCAATAAAAATATTTATTACCTATTTTTCTTGCATTTTGTAAAACCACACTATTGGCTGCTTAAAAGCCCCGTTAGGGGGACTTCCCGTTTTTTGATCCATTACCTGGGGTGTGCAGCTTTTTTTTCTGTACTCTTATGAGTGTCCCCTTCTCTTTTTTTTTAATATATACTCTTATATCCATAAAGGATCAACCTGCACAGGAAAATAGCTTTAAGGTCTTTTCTGCATGACCCCCCCTTTGATTACACAAAATTTCTCCCACCATACTCTCCAACTGTTAAAGATGCTCTGATGAAGATGGATCACTCCTGCATTCATACTGGTCGTGTCCCTTACTCCAAAGCTTTTGGAAAGACGTCCATCGCCTCACTATTCAAATTACCACCTATCCGATAGACTTCTCCCTGGCCCAAATGCTTTTACATTATTCCTCCATCCGCAAGAACCATTATCACCACTGCCTAGCTTTACACCTCTTGAACACTACGAAAACGTGCATTCCAGTCCAATGGAAATTGGCCAATCCCCCAACCATTGCGAATTAGATCAGACGCATTGGTGCATCAAGCCAAAGACACGCCCACCAAATTCTGGAAAACCTGGTCTTGCTTTAATCACTTCCAAAGGACTGCCAAATATTCCCAATTACTTTCTCAGTGATGTCTGAGGTTATATGTGGCCAGGTCGGAGGAGGAATAATGGCACACTCTTTTCCCCTCTCATCTTTACTCTTCTTTTTCCATTTCTCCCCCCTTATCTATCTACTATATTACAGACCCTTCGCAAGTGACAGATAGTTTGCCCATCTCCCCCTACTACCCCCATCTACTACCCTACTAATTATTTCCATTATCTTATGCCTCCCCCACAAGGAGTTTCTCCTTCTGTTATCTCCCCTATTTCCCCATTCACATAACAAAATCTCTCCACAATCTTACTTATGCAAGTTGACTACTGACTAAGCCTGCTAGAACTGGCTTTTTGCGTGGGGGTTGCGAGTGGTCCGATGACCACAACCCTACATGGAAATAACAGATCTGGAGATACTAGGCTGCTAACCACTGAAAACACTGTGACCGATAAATTACATCAGACAATCAGCCTATGACAAGACCCCACATAGAGAGCCTGCACAAGATTACTCCTAACCCCAGCATCCTACATGACCTATACCTTCCGCCTAAACCAATAGCATGGATATTCTACATAAGGCCTATAGGGTCAAAGTTGCTTTAACTAGTAGACTCCCTGAGGTGCATCAGTTGGGACACTACAGCCCGCTGTTTAAATACAGTACCCGAGCAGTCCGTGTAACTTCCCCAGTTCTTTTGGGCACAGTCGCCCATATTGTTCAAATGTTTTTGCATACCCTGTTCAGATATATTGTTTACTAGCTGGTGTTAATTCAGATATCTTGTACTAATACATTGTATTGGAGTTTATATATTATATGACCTGTTCTCTTTATGTAACCCATCTTTTGTATATAATAAAAATTGATTTGGAAAAAATAACTATACCAGTTACCTGGTAAGTTTTTTAAAGCAAAACTCACTCACTCTAATTGTCCTGGTCACCAATGTTACTTAGAATGAATGTTAAAGTAAATCTTATCCTGGTCTAATGGCAGCTGAAATTTTTAAAGGGACAATTTCCCAATATGGATGCTTTTTCCATGTGACAACTGCCTAAAAGTGGATAACCCTCACAATGGAAAGATATGCTTTCACTACTGGTTGAGTTTTCCTGTTGTGGGAAATCTCCCTAAAAGATGGAAAAACCTAACAGTGGTTAAATCCCTCCCTTACTCTATCCACAATAAGAAATAAAGGGCTCTGACTTTACATATACTTTCATTATGGTGATGGCCAGCCAATAATATACTATGACATATGCATTCCTATAGGATTTTTGTACTATCCTTGGTCATAATCACTGAAAACACAAAAAGGAGAGCCTACTAATACAGAAAACAACAAAGAAGCATTCATTTCTGTGTTAAACAATTTATAGATTTCTTTATAGATCATTATTACTAAGTGACATCAAGTTGATGTTAACTATAAACCCCATGGATTGTGTTTCTCCAGATGATCTGTCTTCTGTTTGGGTGTTAAGCCTTCACAATGACATGTTTATAATTTGAGTCACTTCTTCATTTCCCTCTTCATTTCCCTTTTCAAAGTATGATTGTCTTTTCCAGTGAGCTTGTTGTTCTCATAATATGTCCAATATAAGACAGCTTCAGCCTAGTCATCTGGGATTCTAGTAAAAGGTTGGGCTTAAGGTCTTCATTTGATTGTGTTTTTTTGGTTTTTTAGATGTTTATTTGATGTCCATGTTCTTAGAATTATTTGTCAAAATGTAAGGGCAATCATATTTGGTCCGTCTTGCTTTTTTATGAATACTTTTTTTTTAAATGTATATAGATTACAACTAATGGGGCGTACACACGGTCGGACTTTTCAGCTATAAAAGTCCGACAGCCTGTCCGACAGACTTTCGACTGACTTTTGGCGGACTTTCGACGGACTTGCGGCGGACTTTCTAACGAACAGACTTGCCTACACACGATCACACAAAAGTCCGTCGAATTCTTACGTGATGACGTACACCGGACTAAAATAAGGAAGTTCATAGCCAGTAGCCAATAGCTGCCCTAGCGTGGGTTTTTGTCCGTCGGACTAGCATACAGACGAGCGGATTTTTCGACCGGACTCGAGTCCGTCGGAAAGATTTGAAGCATGTTTCAAATCTAAAGTCCGTCGGATTTGAGGCTAAAAAAGTCAGTTGAAAGTCCGGAGAAGCCCACACACGATCGGATTACCAGCCAGCTTTAGTCCGTCAGCGTCCGTTGGACTTTTGTAGACGAAAAGTCCGACCATGTGTACGCGGCATTATTGTTATCAAAAGATAGCAATGATATCCTCACACCATACCTCTTCTTTCTATTGAAATGATCAGGTGGCATTACAAAATCATGGGGTCACAGGTCCAGTTTTTCAACCGAATAGGCCTGAAGAAGTAGTTATACTGTGACATGTTTATCATGGGAACATCTACCAAGTAGTCTTTCTGCTTGAATGATATTGGTGATATTTTAACCCTTACTCATAGTCTGTAAATATAATACCTTTTCTGTGTGCATATATCTTAGAGGAATGATATCCTTCTCATAATGTGTCACTAAAAGGATTCCATACAGGGTGCATCTGATACTTGGGGAGTTCAGTGTCCTTTTCATTGAAAACTCCACCATCACCCATACCAACCAAAAACAAAAATACATATTGTTTTATCAATTAAAAGGCATTGGAAACACAAAAGAAAATGTTAAAAACAATGCAGTAAACTTACTAAAGGCTAACATGCTGTTTACTTTGCTAAACATTGCAAGGACCTAGCCTGTGCTATTAATAGGATCAGAAAAAGCACACAAGCACCTATCTTCAGGTAGCTATACTATAGGTGCATCTGTGCAGGGTACACAGTACACTAACTGAAAATACTTCAAGAGCCTGCCTGTGGTATTAATAGGATTAGAAGAACACAAACACTTGTCTTCAGGTAGCTATACTGTAGGTGCAACTGTGCAGGGTACACAGTAAACTAACTGTAAATACTTCAAGAGCCTGCCTGTGGTATTAATAGGATCAGAAAAAGCACACAAGCACAAGTAGCTATACTGTAGGTGCAACTGTGCAGGGTACACAGTACAGTTAGTGTACTGTGTGCAGGGTACACAGTACACTAACTGGAAATACTGTAAAAACACCTGCCTGCCTGTATATTAGGAAGAGAATAGGAACGGATCTAGCTAAACTGAATACAGTGCATATACATATATACACACACAACACCTGGGATGCATATATATATATATATATATATATATATATATATATACACACACAAGAAATTAAATGTATACACTGCGCTAAAATCTAAAAATATATAAAGTGAGGAGCAGCTACATACAAAGTGACAACAACCAAGAAATAATGTGAAAGAAAAATGTAGCGCATAAATTGTGCAAAAAGTCCTCAATCAAGAAAACGGCTGAAAGATAAATGTCAATAAATGGTGAACACAACAATACACTGTAAGTGCACTGACACGACCTGCCTACTCTAACTTAAATCAAATTACACTGTCTCTCTGTTTATCTATCTCTCTCCGCCACAACACACTACACAAGGCCACCATGCAGGTGGCTTTATATAGTGTGGGCGTGTACTAAACCCCCTGAGCCATAATTGGCCAAAGCCTCCCTGACTTTGGCCAATTACGGCTCTCTGTACACACGGTGATGTGATTGGCCAAGCATGCGGGTCATAGTGCATGCTTGGCCAATCATCAGCCAGCAATGCATTGCGATGCCGCAGTGAACTATGGGCCGTGATGCGCCACTCGAATTTGGCGCGAAAATCCCATATCGTTCGCAATTCGGTGAATGGCCAAACACACGATGTTCGAGTTGAACATGTGCTCAACTCGATCACGAAGCTCATCCCTACTGCCCGGTAGGGATGAGCTTCGTGTTCGAGTCGAACCCATGTTCGACTCGAACATCGGCTGTTCGACCGTTCGCCGAATTGCGAACGATATGGGCCGCTCGCGCCAAATTCGTGTGGCGCGTCACGGCCCATAATTCACTGCGGCATCGCAGTGCATTGCTGGCTGATGATTGGCCAAGCATGCACTATGACCCGCATGCTTGGCCAATCACAGCGCCGCCTGAACAGAGAGCCGTAATTGGCCAAAGCCAAGGAGGCTTTGGCCAATTATGGCTCAGGGGATTTAGTACACGCCCCACACTATATAAGGCCGCCTGCACGGCGGCCCTGTGTAGTGTGTGTTCCGGTGTGCTGAGAGATAGAGAGAGAGAGAGACAGTGTCATTTCATTTGAGTTAGATAGATTAGGCAGAACAGTCAGTTAGCTGCACTTACAGTGTATTGTGTATATATATGCATCCCAGGTGTTGCATATATATATATATATACACTGTATTCAGTTTAGCTAGATCCGTTCCTGTTATCTTCTAGACTATTTACATTTAGTGCAGTGCGTCCTGCTCACAGTGTTCAGCTAGATCCGTTCCTGTATCTTCTAGACTATTTACATTTAGTGCAGTGCATCCTGCTCACAGTGTTCAGCTAGATCCGTCCTGTTATCTTCTAGACTATTTACATTTAGTGCAGTGCGTCCTGCTCACACTGTTCAGCTAGATCCGTTCCTGTTATCTTCTAGACTATTTACATTTAGTGCAGTGCGTCCTGCTCACAGTGTATAGTTAGATCCGTTCCTGTTATCTTCCTACTGACAGGCAGGCTTGTCTGGTTACAGTATATAAAGCTACCTGAAGAAAATTACTGGTGTTCTATTTGATCCTATTAGTACCACGGTCAGGCAGCTAGACTATTTACATTTAGTACAGTGTGTCCTGCTCACAGTGTTCAGCTAGATCCGTTCCTGTTATCTTCCTACTGACAGGCAGGCTTGTCTGGTTACAGTATATAAAGCTACCTGAAGAAAATTACTGGTGTTCTGTTTGATCCTATTAGTACCACGGTCAGGCAGCTAGACTATTTACATTTAGTACAGTGCGTCCTGCTCACAGTGTTCAGCTAGATCCGTTCCTGTTATCTTCCTACTGACAGGCAGGCTTGTCTGGTTACAGTATATAAAGCTACCTGAAGAAAATTACTGGTGTTCTATTTGATCCTATTAGTACCACGGTCAGGCAGCTAGACTATTTACATTTAGTACAGTGCGTCCTGCTCACAGTGTTCAGCTAGATCCGTTCCTGTTATCTTCCTACTGACAGGCAGGCTTGTCTGGTTACAGTATATAAAGCTACCTGAAGAAAATTACTGGTGTTCTATTTGATCCTATTAGTACCACGGTCAGGCAGCTAGACTATTTACATTTAGTACAGTGCGTCCTGCTCACAGTGTTCAGCTAGATCCGTTCCTGTTATCTTCCTACTGACAGGCAGGCTTGTCTGGTTACAGTATATAAAGCTACCTGAAGAAAATTACTGGTGTTCTATTTGATCCTATTAGTACCACGGTCAGGCAGCTAGACTATTTACATTTAGTACAGTGCGTCCTGCTCACAGTGTTCAGCTAGATCCGTTCCTGTTATCTTCCTACTGACAGGCAGGCTTGTCTGGTTACAGTATATAAAGCTACCTGAAGAAAATTACTGGTGTTCTATTTGATCCTATTAGTACCACGGTCAGGCAGCTAGACTATTTACATTTAGTACAGTGCGTCCTGCTCACAGTGTTCAGCTAGATCCGTTCCTGTTATCTTCCTACTGACAGGCAGGCTTGTCTGGTTACAGTATATAAAGCTACCTGAAGAAAATTACTGGTGTTCTATTTGATCCTATTAGTACCACGGTCAGGCAGATAGACTATTTACATTTAGTACAGTGCGTCCTGCTCACAGTGTTCAGCTAGATCCGTTCCTGTTATCTTCCTACTGACAGGCAGGCTTGTCTGGTTACAGTATATAAAGCTACCTGAAGAAAATTACTGGTGTTCTATTTGATCCTATTAGTACCACGGTCAGGCAGCTAGACTATTTACATTTAGTACAGTGCGTCCTGCTCACAGTGTTCAGCTAGATCCGTTCCTGTTATCTTCCTACTGACAGGCAGGCTTGTCTGGTTACAGTATATAAAGCTACCTGAAGAAAATTACTGGTGTTCTATTTGATCCTATTAGTACCACGGTCAGGCAGCTAGACTATTTACATTTAGTACAGTGCGTCCTGCTCACAGTGTTCAGTTAGATCCGTTCCTGTTATCTTCCTACTGACAGGCAGGCTTGTCTGGTTACAGTATATAAAGCTACCTGAAGAAAATTACTGGTGTTCTGTTTGATCCTATTAGTACCACGGTCAGGCAGCTAGACTATTTACATTTAGTACAGTGCGTCCTGCTCACAGTGTTCAGCTAGATCCGTTCCTGTTATCTTCCTACTGACAGGCAGGCTTGTCTGGTTACAGTATATAAAGCTACCTGAAGAAAATTACTGGTGTTCTATTTGATCCTATTAGTACCACGGTCAGGCAGCTAGACTATTTACATTTAGTACAGTGCGTCCTGCTCACAGTGTTCAGCTAGATCCGTTCCTGTTATCTTCCTACTGACAGGCAGGCTTGTCTGGTTACAGTATATAAAGCTACCTGAAGAAAATTACTGGTGTTCTATTTGATCCTATTAGTACCACGGTCAGGCAGCTAGACTATTTACATTTAGTACAGTGCGTCCTGCTCACAGTGTTCAGTTAGATCCGTTCCTGTTATCTTCCTACTGACAGGCAGGCTTGTCTGGTTACAGTATATAAAGCTACCTGAAGAAAATTACTGGTGTTCTATTTGATCCTATTAGTACCACGGTCAGGCAGATAGACTATTTACATTTAGTACAGTGCGTCCTGCTCACAGTGTTCAGCTAGATCCGTTCCTGTTATCTTCCTACTGACAGGCAGGCTTGTCTGGTTACAGTATATAAAGCTACCTGAAGAAAATTACTGGTGTTCTATTTGATCCTATTAGTACCACGGTCAGGCAGCTAGACTATTTACATTTAGTACAGTGTGTCCTGCTCACAGTGTTCAGCTAGATCCGTTCCTGTTATCTTCCTACTGACAGGCAGGCTTGTCTGGTTACAGTATATAAAGCTACCTGAAGAAAATTACTGGTGTTCTGTTTGATCCTATTAGTACCACGGTCAGGCAGCTAGACTATTTACATTTAGTACAGTGCGTCCTGCTCACAGTGTTCAGCTAGATCCGTTCCTGTTATCTTCCTACTGACAGGCAGGCTTGTCTGGTTACAGTATATAAAGCTACCTGAAGAAAATTACTGGTATTCTATTTGATCCTATTAGTACCACGGTCAGGCAGCTAGACTATTTACATTTAGTACAGTGCGTCCTGCTCACAGTGTTCAGCTAGATCCGTTCCTGTTATCTTCCTACTGACAGGCAGGCTTGTCTGGTTACAGTATATAAAGCTACCTGAAGAAAATTACTGGTGTTCTATTTGATCCTATTAGTACCACGGTCAGGCAGCTAGACTATTTACATTTAGTACAGTGCGTCCTGCTCACAGTGTTCAGCTAGATCCGTTCCTGTTATCTTCCTACTGACAGGCAGGCTTGTCTGGTTACAGTATATAAAGCTACCTGAAGAAAATTACTGGTGTTCTATTTGATCCTATTAGTACCACGGTCAGGCAGCTAGACTATTTACATTTAGTACAGTGCGTCCTGCTCACAGTGTTCAGCTAGATCCGTTCCTGTTATCTTCCTACTGACAGGCAGGCTTGTCTGGTTACAGTATATAAAGCTACCTGAAGAAAATTACTGGTGTTCTATTTGATCCTATTAGTACCACGGTCAGGCAGCTAGACTATTTACATTTAGTACAGTGCGTCCTGCTCACAGTGTTCAGCTAGATCCGTTCCTGTTATCTTCCTACTGACAGGCAGGCTTGTCTGGTTACAGTATATAAAGCTACCTGAAGAAAATTACAGGTGTTCTATCCCAGCTTAGTGAAGCTACAGGCCATTAGTATGTCTGGAAGGCCAAGAAGGAGAGGCAGACAGTCACAAGCCAATAAGAGAGGGCAAGCAGGCTCTGTGTCTAGTGCTGGTCGTGGAGACGGTGCATCCTCATCAGCACGTGGCCATGGGACACGCTTGGCCTTTTTTTCGGCAGCTGGCCGTGTTGAGCCGCAACATGCGGAAAACTTGGTCGAGTGGATGACCAAGCCGTCCTCATCCTCCTCATCCTCTCTCACCCATGCCCAGGGTGCTTTGTCTGGAAAAGCAGCGGCCTCTTCCCTCAGCTCAATGTCATCAGTGACTCCTTCCCTAGCTCCACCATGTCCTCCTGAGGAGTCCCTCGAACTGTTTGACCACAGTGTTGGGTACATGCTCCAGGAGGATGCCCAGCGTTTGGAAGGCTCTGATGATGATACTGAGCTCGATGAAGGCAGTAACATGAGCACGGACAGAGGGGGTGCCCAAGAAGGACAGCAATCTGGCAGTCATGCTCCCCCTGCTGCAGCATACTGCCAGGTTTGCTCTAGTGATGAGGAGGGAGGGGATGATGAGGTCACTGACTCAACGTGGGTGCCCGATAGGAGAGAGGAGGAGGAGGAGGAGGAGGAGGAGGAGGAGGCGGCACATCACCAATGAGGCAGGATGCCCTCCAGGGGCCAGCCTAAGGGCAGCACATTGACTGCATCACACCCCAAAGCTCCACATGTGCAGGGCGCTGCAGTCTCTGCGCGTTATTCAAAAAGTTCTTTGGTGTGGGCCTTTTTTGAGACGAGTGCATCAGATCGCACCGCTGCTATTTGCAACATATGTCTCAAGCGTATCTCACGTGGCCAAAACATCTCCCGCTTGGGTACCACATGCTTGACCAGACATATGTTGACCTGCCATGCAGTTCGTTGGCAAGCGTATCTAAAAGACCCACACCAAAGAACAAAGAGGATCTCTCCTTGCTCCTCATCAGCTGAGATTTCCAACCCCACTAGACCTCCAGTCCTCTCTGAGACCTGCAGTGAGAGGAATGAAGGTGTAGAATTAGGTGTGTCACAGCCAAGTACTTGTGGGCAATCTGCTTTTGGTACACCGACGTCAGATTGTACCAGGCAAATTTCCCTGCCCCAGCTGCTGCACCGCCGAAAGAAGTTTGCTCCCAGCCATCCACATGCCCAGCGGTTGAATGCTAGCTTGGCAAAATTGCTAGCACTTCAACTGCTGCCTTTTCAGTTGGTAGACTCTGCCCCCTTCCGTGAGTTTGTGGAATGTGCGGTTCCTCAGTGGCAGGTACCCAAACGCCACTTTTTCTCACGGAAGGCGATTCCGGCTCTCTACCGGCATGTGGAAGGCAATGTCCATGCCTCGCTGGACAGGGCGGTCAGTGGTAAGGTGCATATTACCGCTGACTCATGGTCCAGCAGGCATGGACAGGGACGTTACCTAAGTTTCACGGCGCATTGGGTGACTCTGCTGGCAGCTGGGAAGGATGCAGGACAAGGTGCAGTAGTGTTGGAGGTTGTTCCGCCACCACGCCTCCAAAATGCTGATTGTGACACACCTCTCTCCTCCACCCCCTCCTCTTCTTCTTCCTCCATGGCCTCTTCCTCGGAACCAGCGGTGCTCCGTAGTCGTTCAAGGGGCTACGCAAGTACGCAGGCCAAAAGATGCCATGCGGTGCTTGAGCTGGTGTGCTTGGGGGACAGGAGCCACACTGGGGCAGAGGTTCTGTCAGCTCTGCAGGGGCAGGTTCAGAGGTGGTTGACGCCACGCCAACTTAAGGCAGGAATGGTGGTTTGCGACAATGGCACCAACCTCCTCTCTGCCCTCCGACAGGGACAAATGACCCATGTGCCCTGTTTGGCTCACGTCCTTAACTTGGTGGTGCAGCGGTTCTTGGGCAGGTACCCGGGCTTACAGGATGTCCTGAGGCAGGCCAGGAAAGTCTGTGTGCATTTCCGCCGGTCATATAATGCCAGTGCTCGGCTGACGGACCTCCAAAAGGAGTTTAACCTGCCCAAGAACCGCCTAATCTGTGACATGCCCACCAGGTGGAACTCAACGTTGGCCATGCTGCAGCGGCTGCACATGCAGCAGAGGGCCATCAATGAGTACCTGTGCGACTATGGCACCAGGACAGGGTTAGGGGAGCTTGGTTTTTTTCCCCACGCCAGTGGGCCATGATCAGGGATGCATGCACTGTCCTGTCACCATTCGAGGAGGCCACGAGGATAGTGAGCAGTGACAGTGCATGCATCAGTGACACTGTCCCCCTTGTCCACCTGTTGGAGCACACGCTGCGTGGAATAATGGACAGGGCACTTGAGGCAGAACAGAGGCAGGAAGAGGAGGACTTCCTTAGCTCTCAAGGACCCCTTTATCCAGACAGTGTTCCTGCGTGCCCGTCGATCACACAGGAAGAGGACGAGGAGGAGGAGGAGGAAGATTGTGTCAGTATGGAGGTGGAGCCTGGCACTCAGCATCAGCAGCAGTCTTTAAGGGATCAGTCCCAAGAAACACATGGACTTGTACGTGGCTGGGAGGAGGTGGCTGTGGATGTTGTCGTCCTTAGTGACCCAGAGGACTCCGGACCGAATGCCTCAGCAAACCTACGCTGCATGGCCTCCCTGATCCTGCAAAGCCTGCGTAAGGATCCTCGTATTCGTGGTATCAAGGAGAAGGACCAATACTGGCTGGCAACCCTCCTTGATCCACGTTACAAGGGTAAGGTTGCGGACCTTATCTTGCCATCGCAGAGGGAGCAGAGGATGAAACATCTTCGGGAGGCCTTGCAGAAAGGTCTGTGCAATGCGTTCCCAGAGACTGGGAGGTTACAAACTCCTGTTTCTGGACAACGTGTTGCTGAGGCTTCGGTCAGTCAAAGAAGGAGCGGTGGAGAAGGTGGCCATCTGACCGATGCGTTCAGACAATTTTTTGGTCCACAGCCCCAAGGTATGATCGGTTCCAGCAACCATCGCCAGCGTCTGTTTTACATGGTGCAGGAATACCTAGGGGCAAGATCAGACTTGGACACCTTTCCCACCGAAAATCCTCTGGGTTACTGGGTCTTGAGGATGGATCACTGGCCAGAGCTTGCACAGTATGCAATTGAGCTACTGGCCTGTCCTGCATCCATCGTTCTTTTGGAACGCACATTCAGTGCTGCTGGAGGCGTGGTAACCGATCACAGGGTGCGTCTGTCCACCGACTCGGTCGATCGGCTGACCTTCATAAAAATGAATCAGTCTTGGATCACCACCAGCTACCAAGCACCTGATGCTGATGTAACCGAATAATTTTTTTTGAAATCTCAGATCCCTTCAAAGACTGCCTATGCTGATGCTGAGTGACTATCCCTGAGTAATTATCCTCTTCCTCCTCAATCATCACGCTGATAGCTTGTAAGAACATTTTTGGTTCTGGGCGCCACCACCAGTGCCTAAGGCACAATTTTTCAGCCCCTGTTTAACAGGGGCGTGTAATTACAATTTTTGATGTAATACTTTGCAGCAGGGCTCGTTCCTGCATTCCAACTAGAGTGTCTGTGAGGGGTTGCAGTGTTGTGGCACCAGCACCAGTGCCTAAGGCCCAATTTTTCTGCCCCTGTCTAACAGGGGCGTGTAATTACAATTTTTGATGCAATACTTTGCAGCAGGGCTCGTTCCTGCATTCCAACTAGAGTGTCTGTGAGGGGTTGCAGTGTTGTGGCACCAGCACCAGTGCCTAAGGCCCAATTTTTCTGCCCCTGTCTAACAGGGGCGTGTAATTACAATTTTTGATGCAATACTTTGCAGCAGGGCTCGTTCCTGCATTCCAACTAGAGTGTCTGTGAGGGGTTGCAGTGTTGTGGCACCAGCACCAGTGCCTAAGGCCCAATTTTTCTGCCCCTGTCCAACAGTGGCGTGTAATTACAATTTTTGATGCAAAACTTTGCAGCAGGGCTCGTTCCTGCGTTCCAACTAGAGTGTCTGTGAGGGGTTGCAGTGTTGTGGCACCAGCACCAGTGCCTAAGGCCTAATTTTTCAGCTCCTGTTCAACAGGGGCATGTAATTACAATTTTTGATCTAATATTTCACAGCAGGGCCCTGTGAGGGCTTACAGTGTTGTGGCCACAGCAACACCTAAGGCCCAAATTTCTGCTGAGTATATAGGGCAGGACCCTACTTTCAAACATCTAACTTACAAACGACTCCTACTTGCAAACGGAAGGAGACAACAGGAAGTGAGATGAAATCTACCCCTAGGAAGGGAAATTCTCTCCTGTAAGAGTTAATATGGGAAAACAATTTCTCCTTTCCACTGATGCTTTCCAATCCTTGTTCCACAAAAAAACCCAAATTTTCAAAAAACATTTTTCATTGGGACAAAAAGTAAGGTGAAATCTTCTGAAGAGGAGGAAAGACAGCAAAACAAATGTCACAGGGGTGATAACCCTTCCCTATGTTTTCCAAATTAGCTTAAAAAAGATTTTTTGGCTGGAGCTAAACACGTTAAAAATGTACCCGTTCAAAATTACAAAGAGATTCTACTTAACAACAAACCTACAGTCCCTGTCTTGTTTGCACAGCCTGTATACTGCTGTTCAGAGTATATAGGGCCTTTCCTTATTTTAATTTGGGTGCGGGGTTCCCCTTAATATCCATACAAGACCCAAAGGGCCTGGTAATGGACTGGGGGGTACCCATGCCGTTTGTCTCACTGATTTTCATCCATATTGCCATGACCCGACATGACATTAAACCCGCAAGCAGTTTTAAATGAGATTTTTTCCTTTAAAAATGACATTTGGTGCAGGGACTGTTCTAAACACGGGAAACACGCGTCACTTTACAGGCATACTATAGACACCCCCCAGGTACGATATTTAAAGGAATATTTCACTTTTTTTTTTTTACTTTAAGCATCATTAAAATCACTGCTCCCGAAAAAACGGCCGTTTTTAAAAGTTTTTTTTGCATTGATACATGGGGTAGGACCCGGGTCCCCAAACCCTTTTTAGGACAATACCATGCAAATTAGCCTTTAAAATGAGCACTTTTGATTTCGAACGTTCGAGTCCCATAGACGTCAATGGGGTTCTAACGTTCGTGCGAACTTTCGGTCCGTTCGCAGGTTCTGGTGCGAACCGAACCGGGGGGTGTTCGGCTCATCCCTACTGCCCGGTATGAAGTCCACTTGGTCCAGCAAAATGAGTTTAGGCAACAAGGGTAGAAGGCAGTTAGCTAAAATTTTGAAGTCTACATTCAGTAGGGAGATTGGTCGATAATTAGTGACTAATGAAGGGTCTTTGTTCGGTTTAGGGATCACAGTTGTGTGCCGTTAGGAGGTCTCAGGGTGGAGGACTGTCTGACGGTGCAGTCCATCCCATCTATAGTACTGGTTATCAACTAAGAAGTCGGCCCAGTCCTCCAGGAACCCAAAGCCCTCCTTACTAAACCAGATCTTCAGCCACTTGTTTACTTCCCTAATCTCCCTCTGCCTTTTGTCGTGTGGAGAGTCCCTCAGCTCCAGCAGTGCTGGTCCCTGACTGGTTTCACCAATGTCACTCAATGGAGCGTACTTATTGGAATGCTCCAGCCCTGATTTGGCCTCCCTGGTATTTCCCCCACTACCCTTCCTGACTGTCACCTATCTACTCTTTCCTAGTGCCTGCACCTCTTTGTCTCCACCCGCCACTGTGCTGGCCCCTGCCGGCACCTGTCGTGTACGTTCCTGGCTCTCCTTTAGTATGGAGGGACTTCTCAGTGCTGACAGTTGCTTCCCCAGATTCAGAACCTGGGCTTCCAGGGAACAATGTGCTTACATTATGCACAGCAGCATTCACCCTCGATCTGATGATCAAGGAATGCATACATGCTGCAAGATGTACAACAAGTCGACTCTCCACAACCGCCGGGCATCGTACCTATTAAATTTAATGAGGATTGTGGATTATACCCTGTCCAAATTACCTAACAACTAGCTTCCTGACACTAATAGTCAACAAGACAATACACAGGTACTCAACAATACAATACACAGGCAGTCGCAGACCTATGTGCACTTGCAGACCTACGTGCACCGCAGACCTACGTGCACCCGCAGACCTACGCGCACCCACAGACCTACGCGCACCCGCAGACCTATGCGCACCCGCAGAACTACGCGCACCCACAGAACTACGCGCACCCGCAGAACTACGCGCACCCGCAGAACTACGCGCACCTGCAGAACTACGTGCACTCACAGACCTACGTGCACTTCCTTATGTTGGTAGTCTATAATCCAACAGACTACATCTCTGGGGGGAGCAGACTTTCTGCCTCATGGATGGAGGGCACGATGTATGCATTCCATACCGATCGGTGTGGTGAGGTATGTCAATTCAGGTCAGTGATTGCCGCTGTTAGGGTCCACTTGATGTCCGCCGTAACGGAGCGGAGGTAAGCACGATCTCTCCGGGAGAAGTGTGTGAGGCGACTGTCCCTTCTGATGCTGGCCCTGTAGGTGGATGTGTGCCCTGAGAGGAGGCCATGCTGCCCATTTGTGTCCGGAACAATTCTCGAATATTCTGTCTAATTCTACCTGGGAGAGCGGGATCGTGAGGCGGAGGAGCCACGGGATGAAGTGCCCATAGTTTGCAGGTGTATAGAAGGAAGCAATACCTCCGTTGAGGTCAGCAAAATTCCTCTGGCAGGGGGAGCTCACGAGTTAAGCGGCCATCTTCCACCGAGGTTGAGCCACGCCCCATGGTGTAGTTATTTTACTTTCTTTTCTAGAACTGAATAATTATTTTGCTTGCTGAAAAAAACTCAGAATGTTCTAGAGCTAAAGTTTATGCAACGCCTTTGTAAGGAAGGCATTGCTTTTCAGCTGTTGGCCTATAAACAAGATAGAAGTGGTAAACACTGGACAGGGCAAGAAATTCTTAAAGTGTTTAATTGAAATTTGGTTAAGTACAGTAGCATTCTATTAGATGAATACCAGATGCTTCAATATGGTACACCCATATGGTTACATTTTTTTACCAAAAATGCTTTAATATGGGAGAGCGGGATCGTGAGGCGGAGGAGCCACGGGATGAAGTGCCCATGGTTTGCAGGTGTATAGAAGGAAGCAATACCTCCGTTGAGGTCAGCAAAATTCCTCTGGCAGGGGGAGCTCACGAGTTAAGCGACCATCTTCCACCGAGGTTGAGCCACACCCCATGGTGTAGTTATTTTACTTTCTTTTCTAGAACTGAATAATTATTTTGCTTGCTGAAAAAAACTCAGAATGTTCTAGAGCTAAAGTTTATGCAACGCCTTTGTAAGGAAGGCATTGCTTTTCAGCTGTTGGCCTATAAACAAGATAGAAGTGGTAAACACTGGACAGGGCAAGAAATTCTTAAAGTGTTTAATTGAAATTTGGTTAAGTACAGTAGCATTCTATTAGATGAATACCAGATGCTTCAATATGGTACACCCATATGGTTAAATTTTTTTACCAAAAATGCTTAAATATCAAACTATAAGCACATTTCTTTAAAAAGGCACTGTCACTCCATCCAAGCAGAGCAAATTGACAATGTCTCTGTAATGGACACCCCAACACCCTTTTACTTATCTTACTAGTGGTCCCTCACAGCTCCTTCCTCACAGCCAACAACACTCCCTGGGGTATGAAGGACCACATAACCTCTAGACAGTTCTTAGAACTTTATTATTATTATTATTATTATTATTATTATAATACAGGTTTTATATAGCGCCAACAGTTTGCGCAGCTCTAAACAAAATAAAGGCAGATATTACAGTTACATTACAATATTGTACAAGAGGAATCAGAGGGCCCTGCTCATTAGAGCTTACAATCTAAATAGGAAGGGTCAATTGATAAAAAAGGTAATAGCTGGGGGGATGAGCTGATGGAGGAAGTAAAACAGTGTTAGCTAGAAGCAGGATAGGCTTCTTTAAAGAGAAGGGTTTTCAGGGATCGTCTAAAGATGGATAGATTAGGGGACAGTCGGACAGATTGGGGTAGGGAGTTCCAAAGGATGGGAGAAGCTCTGGAGAAGTCCTGGAGGTGAGCATGGGAGGTAACAAGGGAGCTAGAGAGCAGGAGGTCTTGGGAGGACCGAAGTGAGCGGCTTGGTTGGTATTTTGGGACTAGGTTAGTGATGTAGCTGGGGGCAGAGTTATAGATGGCTTTGTACATTAGTGTTGGTACTTTGAATTTTATTTGTTAGGCGAGTGGAAGCCAGTGGAGGGATTGACAGAGAGAGGTGGAGGACACTGAATGGTTGGTAAGGTGGATGAGTCTTGTAGCAGCATTCATTATGGGGGAATAGTCTATGTAAAGGTAATCCAATGAAGAGGGAGTTGCAGTAGTTGAGGCAAGAGATAAGAAGGGAGTGAATTAGAAGCTTGGTGGTGTCATTAGTTAAAAAGTTCATCTTTATATCTAGATGGTAATGGGGGACCCCACACAAAAAAAAAATCCCCCCCCCCATTTATACCAGGCCCTTCAGGGCTGGTATAAATTTTAAGGGGGGACCAAGTAAAAAAAAAAAAAAATGTGCAGACTCCCTATAAATGTATACCAGACCCTTTGGGCTGGGTATGGTTTTTAAGGAGGATCCCCACCCAAAAATCCACACCAGGCCCTTATTCAAATATGCACCCTTTCAGCCCAGGAAAGAAAGGGGGATACACATGTGCCCCCCCCCCCCCAAACCATACCAGGTCACATGCCCTCAACATGTAGAGATACCTTGCTGGGTACTCCCCTGGAAAAACACCTTGTCCCCATGTTAATGAGGACAAGGGCTTCTTCCTCACAACCCTGACTTGATCCCAATGATGTCTGACTATATATAGTCATGTCCATATATGGTCAGTTATGTCACCCAGAAGACCGTGGGGTTGATTTACTAAAGGCAAATAGACTGTGCACTTTGCAAAGTGCAGTTGCTCCTGAGCTTAGTAAATGAGGTAGGGCGTCACTTTTCAAAAAAAAAAACAACAGCATTTTTGCTTGCACATGATTGGATGATGGAAGTTAGCAGAGCTTCTGCTCATTTACTATGCTCTGGAGCAACTGCACTTGCAGAGTGCAACTGCACTTTGCAAAGTGCACAGTCTTTTTTCCTTTAGTAAAACAACCCCCATATCCCTTTATAACAGCTGTCACTGCTGGACCTGTCATTAGGCATGAGTGAAGAAAAAGGGCCTGTGATTCCTAAAGATTTCCATCTTGGAGGTTACATCACAGTATCTTATTGGTATTTTAAACAAGCAAGCTTGAGCCCTGATGCAGGGGGGCTCAAGAACACACTGGAAATATAATTTCTACTGGTTTTGATTTTGCTCTCAAGAATAAAGGATTTATAGACTTTAATCGATCTTTTGCCACTCTAATCCTTCCATTCATCTTTTCAAAACTATATCAGTCTTTACAGATACTCCTCGTTTAACGACTTACCTGATTAAAGACCACTCGGACTTAGGACCACCCCTCCAGACCCGAACAAGCGCTATACATCATTGTATTGTACAGTACAGTATTTTTGTTTGTGTTCTGTACTTATGCAAATTAAAACAACGTTATTGAGCTGGAGTTGTGTGTTTAGACTTTTTTTTCACAATACAGTACAGTAGTTAAGAATGCTTAAAATATGAATTACTTGTGATTCCTCGTTTAACAACCAATTTGTTTAACAACCTGGTCCTTGGAAAGGAATATTTTTTTTTTTGTGAATGAGTAATCATTCACATGGGGCAGTATCTGGATGTCCCCTTATTGTTAAAGGAAGGTTCGGATTCCAATTATACTTCTGCTCCCAGGCACCCACAACCACTGAGCTAGGGTTCTGGGGAAGAGGGTCTTGTCTGAAGAATCTGGTATAGCATTTGAGCGGGTGGGGGCTCACAATGTTTTTTATGTTTGTTTTATTTTATTTTTTTGTTTATTGCATGGGACCTAAAGGGCCTGGTATGAAATAAATGCCATACATGACATATTTTGTTCCCATCTTTTTGCTTACTCAAACAGGAAATCCTGGTACACATCCTTTAAGTGGTGGCATTTATTAAAACAAAATGATGCAGTTTCTCTTTTTAACAGTAAAATGGTTTGTACATTGATGGCAAAACATGAATTCCCTTAGCATGTAAGACTGCTGTTTATGATGTTTGGTCCTTATATGGTCTTTTACCACTGCAAATGCACAGCTAACGGCATCACTGCAAGGATGAACACTGCAGACCAATGTTTCTCAACTCCAGTCCTCAAGTACCCACAACAGGTCGTGTTTTCAGGATTTTCATTTTTTTGCACAGGTGATTTGATCAGTTTCACTGCTTTAGTAATTACCACAGCCATTTTATCTGAGGGAAATCCTGAAAATATGACCTGTTGAGGGTACTTGAAGACGGGAGTTGAGAAACTTTGCTGCAGACTAATGCCCCGTATACGCGATCGGACTTTCTGATAACAAAACCGTGGATTTTTGTTCAAAGGATGTTGGCTCCAACTTGTCTTGCATACACACGGTCACACAAATGTTGGCCAACAAATACGAACGTGGGAACGTGGTGACATACAAGACAACGACGAGCAGAGAAAAAAGAAGTTCAATAGCCAGAGAGGTTCCTTCTGCTTGATTCCGAGCATGCGTGAACTTTTGTGCGTTGGACTTGTGTACACACGATCAGAAATTCCGACAACAAAGTTTTGTTGGCGGAAAATTTGAGAACCTGCTATCAAACATTTCAGCCAACAAGCTCACATCCAACATTTGTTGTCAGAAAATCTGATTGTGTGTACGGGGCATAACTCTCTGCTAAACACCTTAAACTTGCACTATAGGTAGTTGCTGACTTCTTTACATTTGATTTGATTTTGTATTCTCTCTTAAATTACTGAAGGTGCTGGAGAGAAATGTGTTGTTAACACACTGTGATTGCTAGTCTCTGTCAAACTGAATAACCACTAAAAGGCATTTAAAAAGATTTTATTAACCCAAGCATGAATCCTTCATATTATTTTTTTCACATCTTCAATTAACCAAGTTTTTCAAAAAATGGACCTCATTTCTTCTATAACATTAACAATAACCACCAAAGCTAGCAAGCATTACAATATATGATGTGATACAAGAATTTAATATGGGAAATAAAACGATGGTTGTAATTATCAAAAGAACCCCACTGTGCTTACAAATAATACATACACATGTCCTACAGACTTTAAAATCAATAATGACAATTTAATAACATAACCTTAATAACACAGTCTTAAGTCAGCAGGAAATGTGCCTACACTTTCTACTGCAGTAAATCTAGAGCACATTATGGGGACTACAACCAAATTCATACATGCAGGGAATTTCAATAGAGGGTATTATATGCCTCTGTAATCATTCTACATACATATTATACATTTGATAATAAATATTACCTTAAGTTACATAAAGGATCGACACCTGACAGGGAGGAACATTTTACCAGTTCTAATAAAGTGTATATAAAGCTACCGTATTTTTTGCTCCATAAGACGCATCTGACCATAAGGTGCACCTAGGTTTTAGAGGAGGAAAAATAAAAAATAAAATATTCTGCACCAAATGCTGCTGATCTGGAGTACAGGAGAGGATGCCCACATCCCCAATTAAAACACTATAGTTTGTAACTTACACAACCAATCACAACTAATCAAAGCTGATGCCTAAAAATAGGCATCTGTCAAGTGTGCCAGATAGCTTCCAGGCAGCAAATATCGCCATGTCACCAAATTCAGTCTATATACAATTCATAGGAAATATCACCATCTTATAACAAATTCACCATGCAGGCTGTGAGCACAGCACTGCAGGTGCAGTCTGATAAAGAAAGACCTGAGAATGATACCTGTCGCCATGTACACAGATTGCATGGTCACTCCAGCAGATGACACGCTGGAGATGCCAGCCTCTTGTATCCCCATTCGACCGGTGTCTGACATCCTGATCAAGCGAAAGTGACATGAACCCCAGCCAGCCTATAGGACCCTCTCTTTTCCCCTCCTGTCCCTATTGCCCCTGCAGTTAAAATTTTTAGAGATCTCGTTCTTGAGGATCTCGCAAAACTACCTGAGAAGCATATTCGACATCCACCATTGTCGAAAGAGGGACTACAATCCCTCTGCACGCGGAAGAATTTAGTTGTCCACCCGGCCGGCAAAGGGGGTGGCATAGTGGTTTTGGATAAGAGCAAATATGAGGAGGAGATGTATCATATTTTGAGTGAACCAGAAACATACATGAAACTCCCTAATAACCCTACCAATACCTATAAAAAACGGCTCCAGAAACTCATAACAAAGGGCCATGATTTAAAGATTTTAAACAAAAAAGAAAAAGCATTTCTGATACCTACTGCACCCAGAATCCCTACCATCTATTATTTGCTGAAAATTCACAAAAATCCGGTGTGCCCTCCAGGCAGGCCCATCGTGAGTGGCATTAACTCTGTCACCTCACGAATAGGTAAATATATAGATTTTTATTTGCAACCCATTGTCAAGAAAACACCTTCCTTTTTGAAAGATGCCAGCTCCATGATTAAACTTCTTGAAAATGTTGAATTACAGGATGGCTATATTATGGCCACAGCGGATGTGGCATCATTATATACTTGTATACCACATGAGAGAGGGATAGAGGCGGTTAGATATTTTCTCTACCGTGAACAATCCTTGGCATCCTTTCAATGTGAATACCTGATAGAGCTCCTTGAATTCGCAACCAAACACAACTATTTTTGGTTTAACCAACGTTATTACCTCCAACAGCGCGGAGTGGCCATGGGAGCGAAATTCGCTCCAAGCCTTGCGAATCTCTTCATTGCAAAATGGGAGGAGGATGTCGTCTATGCCCATGAGACCACCTCCTTGGTGCTATGGGCGAGGTACATAGACGACATCCTCCTCCTATGGAGCGGGACTTCTAAAGCATTGAAACAATTTTTTGAATGCCTCAATTCCAACGATAGAGGCATCTCTCTGACATATGAAGCCAGTGAGACTGAAATCCATTTTCTTGACTTAGAAATCAAGATCGTGAACAAACAGTTTAAATTCAACCCATACTTTAAACCAACAGATCGAAACAGCTTCATTCCTATGGATAGTTGCCATCACAGATCTTGGCTTAACGCAGTTACCCGCAGTCAGTTCCTCAGACTCCGTAGGAACTGCACCGACACAGACATGTTTACCACACAAGCAGGAATTTTGAAACAAAGATTTCTAGACAAGGGATATGATAATGCTACCCTAGACTTTGAACTCCGGAGAGTTGGCAATATAGATAGAGATTCCCTTCTCGGGACAAAACCAGAGAGAGAACCAGATACCACATTTAAATGGGCCATGTTGACCTCATTCAATACAGCACAAGCAAATTAAGAACATCATGAAGAAGCATTGGGAGGTTCTTAGAGAAGATAACATTCTAGGGAAGATGCTACCTGAACAGACCAAAATCATCTTTAAAGGAGCACCATCCCTGCAGGGCCATGTAGCACCTAATGTTGTTAACCCTCCAGTGCGTCCCTCCTTTTTCCATGATTGGACAGGCTTCTTTCCCTGTAGAAAATGTGTTTGCCAACATAACACAATAGAGAGACACAAATTGACAGAGTTTGCATCCACTGTCACAGGAAGGAGATACACTATCAAACCTTTTTGCACATGCAACTCGAGATATGTAGTTTATTTAATTACTTGTCCGTGTGGTAAACAATACGTTGGCCGAACAACTAGAACCTTTACCATAAGAGTGGGAGAACATATTGCTCTCATTAGAGGCAGGGATTCGAAACATAGTGTACCTAGGCACTATAAAGAATTCCATAACAGTAATCCAATAGGTTCACAATTTATAGTGATTGACAAATACACCCCACCTTGGAGGGGGGGTGCCATGACCAGAGGCGTTTCCCATCTGGAAACGTTCTGGATACATGAGCTCCAGTCCCTCTCCCCACAGGGTATGAATATGGAACTAGATATTAATGCTTTCATTAATGACTCAGATTACAATCTGCACTATTTTACTCTGGATATATTTAATATATATACTATTCTATATATATCTAATGTCTCTTGTTCATATACGGGGTGACCCAGAGAGAATCCACCTCGGACCCCTATAGGGATACCTTAAGTACACAAAAATTTCTCCAAATTAATTTTTGTAAAATTCTCCTTTTTTATATTTTTCACATTTTCATTACATATTTTTTATCCAATTTATTCCCATAGGGGACGTTTACATTCCTTGAATGATTTATATTCTTGGTTACACATCACATACAAGTAATTCACACACATCACACATAAATAATTTCATCTCACATCACTTTTAAGTCACTTAAGACACTAAGATGTACGTATACGCGTCCATATATCAGTGGTCCTGTATAATTATGGGATGTCTACTGTTACTATAAATTCCCTTTTTTTTGGATTAATTATCACCTAATTCCTTTTCTGATCACAAGTCAATAATTGCACTGTATATGTTTATTTTTCAAGATCCTGAAAATGGCGAGGTGTGTAGTGAATCATCACCCATAAAATACGGGTCATTCCGGGGTTGGTTCCACTATTTTTAGTTAAATATGCCCACCCATTGGTCCAGATTTGTGTTTTGAGACGGCAGCATAATCTGTCAATCTCAGGGGCGCTTCGACACGTCTGACTGATGGTGACGACATCACGCATAGCCAACCGTCATATGAAGGCGTGGCACGCACGCCAGTGACGGTGGCTTTGTTTTGCGCTCCACTCAGTGGGAAGCGCGTGTCTGACCCTGATGCCGTGACGTCAGTTGGGTCACGCTGTTCTTACTTTTAACGTCTGCCGTCTCGTATATTACAAGATGGCAAACCCGGAACTCGCTGGAATCAGAGATGGACAGTTCTTCACTTTTCATCTTCATATCTTTCTTTACAAGGGGGTGTTCTAAATAAACAGTACACACGATCTAGTAAAACAGTACATATAGGGAAATTTATCAAATAAGTGTAGGGTGCTGAAACGCATAATTAACATAGAATAGCGAGGCTTGGAACACACGCGGGTCCGCCATTTTGGCTGAACCCGGAAGTGCACGATGGAAATTGGCACGAGCTGGATTCTCATCAGGAGGGGTCACAGTATCTTTATAAGGGAGCATGGCAGCAGTGGATGAGCACCCCAGACGAAGTCTAGTGAGACGAAACGCGTGCCATAATTTTACATTAAGCGCTTTACTACAAAAATTTAAGTGTTTTACCTTTTTCAATAAATTTGTTTTATATACGGAATTATGCTATGTGGCCCCCTTTTTATTTCATATGGGCCATTTTCCTGAGACGGCAATTACCTATTAGAAGAGGTTCCCCCAAAGTTTTGGATGCCTTTGGAGTTCCATTGCCATTCATTTGAAAGGTCCTCCTTCATTACCGGTTGGTAATACAAGCCCTTCTGACTCATTGAGCATATGTTCTTATGAGTTCAACCCCTCTGGTAAGCCTGCATTTCTTCTGTGTGGAGGGTCCATCACATTAACTTTTCCATACTAGTTATTCACGTGGTTAACAGGACCGTTTTATTCAAGTATTGGACTAGGACTAACTATTGCACATAAGTGATACTTGAAGACTACCAGAGACTATACTTCGTGCTTTATGAAGAGAAAGATTCCTTCCTTTTTTTTCCTTTTATCCTGTGCATGCAATAATACACTTGTTTGCTCATTTGACATAATAGCGCTACACTCTTATGCACTATAGGACCCAGAAGACATACAGGGGAAAGGAGAGGGGAGGTGCCTGATATTGTAACACGGAGGCGGCTGGTCAGAATTCGCTCCATTAAGGCGCACAGGCGTTTCCCCTCTTTTTTTGGGGGAAAAAAGTGCGTGTTATGGAGCGAAAAATATGGCATTATTATTTTTTTCGTTTTGGATAGAATTTACTGTAGAAGGTTTGGGACCCCAGCAGATATTTTTTTCTATTTTTGCTGTCCCTCTTCAGGAGATTTAGATTTACTAAAAAGGGACCTGGTGACCATTGTCTCTGGTGGTCTCCAAGAGGGAAACCTGTTCTGGATCACAACTGTTTAGGAATAGATATCTCCTCACTTTGGAGAGACCTCCTATTACATCCTACAGTCTTTAGGACAGAAGGAGAAGGGACAGATTGAACAAAAACAAAAAAACAGACCCTACAAGTTTTGGATTTACATCAAGTAAACACTTTAAAAAAGGGAAATACTAATTGTCACGGAACGTCCCACACTCCACTTGAGTGCTTCCGTCAGTATACCACTTCCTTGTAGTCTGGATACAGATGTCAGATATTCCAAATGCTTCCAAGCACAAAACAAGGCGACACTTGCTTAGATGCTAACATGAACTAACTCTTTATTTGAACCAGAATACAGTCTTATATACAGTAGAAGATGAGGTTCCCCCCTGCTGCTCATATTACTCTAACAATACACCTGTAACCTAATTAACCTAACATGAGCTAGTTTACTAAATCATTTACCCAGACCAGATGACTCAGCGACATGACCCGTAGGACACAGACTTGTGGGCACAGAGCTTCACACAGTAGTATAAACACAATAGCAGGAGCTAATTACAATTAACAATATGAACAACAATATCCCCCCTCTTCAGCCTAGTCATCAACAACTATAGGAGGATTAGACTATTCGTCCCCTAGCCAGTCCTGGAGGCTAATGTGATCAGCTCACTCAATTAACAGGTTGAGTTCAGAATCAATCAAACCAAAAATAGTCTCTAAATACATCCTGGGAGATATTGTGGACAAATATTACTGTCCCATTTTAAGTAGTCCAAGATATATTTTCTCACTCACATTGTGCCAGGATAGCACAGGGTGACTTAGACATAAGAGGTGTATGGGGAGCTGGAACAAGGACATCCCTTACTTTTCAAGGGATTCTGAGTTCCACGGGCCCTCCCCTCACATCCCTCCCCTTTCGGCAGAATACCAACACAGGAGGAGACCCCAGACGGGTTGACTCCGAAGTTAGTCAGTAGTTCCAGTCCTCTAATGCCTGTACCCACACAGTACCCCAAATAAATTGTTCCAGCCAACCTCTGCCTCTCTCAGAGAACATATCTGCCGCTGGGGAGAGGCCTGGACTGGCCCTTCTCCCTGGAGCCCTTTCTGCCGCTGGAGAGAAGACAGGGTGACTGGGCTCACTTCGTCATGCTGTTGGGGATCTGAGCCGACTGCCCAGCATCCCCGGGGTATACAGGTGGAGACTGAAGTCCCATCCACCTTCACAGGAAATTCATCCTCTGTTAGTTGAGGGCAGAGTCCAGCAGTCCTCGGCCCTGTTGCCAGCCCTTCTGCTGGAAACCCCACACCATCTGCTCCGGCTAACTGTTGGGGAGGGAGGCTGACTGCCCCACCTCCCTGGAACTCTGTAGTTGTTGCCGGTGCTGGGCAGGAGGTTGGTAACACTCTGCCCTGTTGCCAGCACTTCTGCTGGGGACTCTGCATCCTCCGCTCCGGCTAACCATTGGGGCAGGAGGCTGGCTTTCTCCACTCCCAAACTGTGTAGCTGCCATTGGGGAGGTGAGCCGGCTGCTTCCTTTTCCATTCCCTCATCTCGCTGCTTGGACGACATGTCTATGGTACTGTCTCCCAGGTGCACTGATCTTTGCTGGGGAGGGAAGGCTGCTTCCTCCACCCTGGCCAACTGTTGGGGAGGGACAACACACACCTCCTCTCCCTTCTCCCCCTGTATCTGCTGCTGGGAAGTGATTGCCACCTTCTCACCCTGGGCCTCCGAAACTGCCACAGGTGTGGGGCAGAGGTCTTTGACCCTCTGTCCAGTTGCCAGCACTTCTACTGGGGGATTGCTAGGTAGTTCCTCCTCTACAGAAACATCTATTAAATCCCCAGTCTCTGGAATTGCTAAAAGTGTGGGGCAGAGTTCTTGGACCCTCTGTTCAGTTACCAGATCTTCAGCTGGAGAAGTTTGTTGTAACTCCACAGATACTGCTGTTGGTGCTGGGCAGAGCACAGTGAAGTTTGGCCCTAATACCAGCTCTTCTGCTGGAGGCTCATCAGGTTGTTCTTCCTCAGCAGAAAAGTCTATTAAATCCCCCATCTCTATAACTGGTGTCTGGGGATAGAGGTTCACCATCTCCTGTCCATGGAACCCAGAAGATGTTATCAGTGCTGGACAGAGGTTAGCAGAGCTCTGCCCTGTGGTCAGCACTTCAGGTTTGGGGACGGCAAACTCCCCTAAATATCCCTCCTCTGCGTGCCATTGCAGAGCCCGATAATGATTGTCCAGCTCCATCTCCTGCTGGACCATCCTGTCCAACTCAGTCACCCATTGCTCCTGGGGCCGCTCTCCCAGCAATGCGATACGCAATGCCCGTTGGTCACTGGCCCGTTGCTCTTGGGTTGGAAAGCACTTTCCCTGTTTTATACCAGCGACCTGGAGGGCTCCAATCCAGAGCTCCACCCGAATTTGCTGCCTAAGCTCCAGGTATTCATCCTCAGACATAGTCCTGGTGTATGTTGAAAGGATGATCCGCCGCAGCCCCGGGAACTCTGATGCCAGGTCCATATCTCCGCTGGGGTGACTGAAGTCTGCTATCCTGATCTTGGATCCAGGTGGAGGTTTAGATTTCCCAGACTGCCGGAAGCTTCCCGCTGCTTGCCACCAATGTCACGGAACGTCCCACACTCCACTTGAGTGCTTCCGTCAGTATACCACTTCCTTGTAGTCTGGATACAGATATCAGATATCAGATAGGGGTGGGTAGTGGGGTCCCCCAGGGTTCTGTGCTGGGACCAATCCTATTTAATTTGTTCAAAAATGACCTGGAGGATGGGGGAAAACAGTTCAATCTCTGTATTTGCGGACAATACTAAGCTAAGCAGGGCAATAACTTCTCTGCAGGATGTGGAAACCTTGCAAAAAGATCTGAACAAATTAATGGGGTGGGCAACTGCATGGCAAATAAGGTTCAATGTAGAAAAATGTAAAATAATGCATTTGGGTGTCAAAAATATGAATGCAATCTAGACACTGGGGGGAGAACCTCTGGGGGAATCTATGATGGAAAAGGACCTGGGGGTCCTAGTAGATGATAGGCTCAGCAATGGCGTGCAATGCCAAGCTGCTGCTAACAAAGCAAACATAATATTGGCATGCATTAAAAAGGGGATCAACTCCAGAGATAAAATGATAATTCTCCCGCTCTACAAGACTCTGGTCTGGCCGCACCTAGAGTATGCTGTCCAGTTCAGGGGACCAGTCCTCAGAAAGGATGTACTGGAAATGGAGCAAGTACAAAGAAGGGCAACAAAGTTAATAAAGGGTCGGGAGGATATTAGTTACGAGGAAAGGTTGTGAGCACTGAACTTATTCTCTCTGGCGAAAAGACGCTTGAGAGGGGATATGATTTCGATATACAAAAATACCATACTGGTGACCCCACAATAGGGATAAAACTTTTTCGCACAAGGGAGTTTAACAAGACTCATGGCCACTCATTAAAATTAGAAGAAAAGAGGTTTAAACCTAAACTACATAGAGGGTTCTTTACTGTAAGAGCGGCAAGGATGTGGAATTCCCTTCTACAGGCGGTGGTCTCAGCAGGAGCATCGATAGTTTTAAGAAACTGTTAGATAAGCACCTGAACGACCGCAACATACAGGGATATACAAGGTAATACTGACATATAATCACATACATGGGTTGGACTTGATGAACGTGTGTCTTTTTTCAACCTTACCTTCTATGTAACTATACTATGTACCCCATACTCATTCTAATAGGATGGATGGCAAAAATGTCTTGGGGCCCTCTTTTTTATAATGAGTGGCTTCAGGATTCCAAGTTCCCTTGCAGCCCCCCCCCCACATTCACTGAACCAGAGACATAGGGATGCCTTTTTTTGCATCAACACGGGGACCTCCCCTCTTTCCTTTGCTGCATGCTGGGAGGGGGGCACACAATGTTTTTCTTATTTTAAAGTGACGCAACCCTAGCACATGCTGCATGCTTGAAGAAGGGTCTGGTATAGATTCTAAGGGGAACCCCACATCAATGTTTTTCTTAAAGGGGAAGTAAGCAAAAAAGTGTATAGTCCCTTTAAGAGAAAACAAAACAAGATGAGGTTACCCTTAAAATACATGGGGTCCCGCTCAAAAAGAAAGCATGTATACAAATTAAACTGAACAACATTTAGGGATATATACTGTATATTGTCACTAATTGTGTTCAATCTATTGTTAATGATTTTACATACAGTATCTCACAAAAGTGAGTACACCCTCACATTTTTGTAATTATTTTATTCTATCTTTTCATGTGACAACACTAGAGAAATGACACTTTGATACAATGTAAAGTAGTGAGTGTACAGCTTGTATAACAGTGTACATTTGCTGTCTCCTCAAAATAACTCAACATACAGCCATTAACGTCTAAACTGCTGGCAACAAAAGTGAGTACACGCCTAAATGAAAATGTTCAAATTGGACCCAATTAGCAATTTTCCCTCCCCAGTGTCATGTGACTCATTAGTGTTACAAGGTCTCAGGTGTGAATAGGGAGCAGGTGTGTTAAATTTGGTATTATCGCTCTCACTCTCATACTGGTCAATGGAAGCTCAACATGGCATCTCATGGCAAAGAACTCTCTGAGGATCTGAAAAAAAAGAATTGTTGCTCTACATAAAGATGGCCTAGCTATAAGAAGATTGCCAAGACCCTGAAACTGAGCTGCAACACTGTGGCCAAGACCATACAGTGGTTTAACAAGACAGGATCCACTCAGAACAGGCCTCGCCATGGTCGACCAAAGTAGTTGAGTGCATGTGCTCAGCACCAGTTGCAGAGGTTGTCTTTGGAAAATAGATGTATGAGTGCTGCCAGCATTGCTGCAGAGGTTGAAGGGGTGGGGGGTCAGCCTGTCAGTGCTCAAATCATATGCCACACACTGCATCAAATTGGTCTGCATGGCTGTCGTCCCAGAAGGAAGCTTCTTCTAAAGATGATACACAAGAAAGCCCGCAAAAAGTTTGCTGAAGACAAGCAGACTAAGGACATGGATTACTGGAACCATGCCCTGTGGTCTGATGGGACCAAGATAAACTTATTTGGTTCAGATGGTGTCAAGCGTGTGTGGCGGCAACTAGGAGAGGAATACAAAGACAAGTGTGTCTTGCCTACAGTCAAGCATGGTGGTGGGAGTGTCATGGTCTGGGGCTGCATGAGTGCTGTCGGCACTTGGGAGCTACAGTTCATTGAGAGAACCATGAACGCCAACATTTACTGTGACATATTGAAGCAGAGCATGATCCCCTCCCTTTGGATGCTGTGCCGCAGAGAGGTATTCCAACATGATAACCACCCCAAACACACCTCCAAGATGACCACTGCCTTGCTTAAGAAGCTGAGGGTAAAGGTGATGGACTGGCCAAGCATGTCTCCAGACCTAAACCCTATTGAGCATCTGTGGGGCATCCTCAAATGGAAGGTGGAGGAGCACAAGGTTTCTAACATCCACCAGCTTCGTATGTCGACATGGAGGAGTGGAAGAGGACTCCAGTGGCAACCTGAGAAGCTCTGGTGAACTCCATACCTAAGAGGGTTAAAGCAGTGCTGGAAAATAATGGTGGCCACTAGCGAGGAGCTTTGAGTCTGAGTCGAACTCATGTTCGACTCGAACATCGGCTGTTCGCAAATTCGCCGAACAGCGAACAATTTGGGGTGTTTGCGGCAAATTCGAATGCCGCGGAACACCCTTTATAAGTCTATGGGAGAAATCAAAAGTGCTAATTTTAAAGGCTTATATTGATGGTATTGTCATAAAAAGTGTTTGGGGACCTGGGTCCTGCCTCAGGGGACATGGATCAATGCAAAAAAAAGTTTTAAAAACTGCAGTTTTTTCGGGAGCAGTGATTTTAATAATGCTTAAAGTAAAACAATAAAAGTGTAATATCCCTTTAAATTTCGTACCTGGGGGGTGTCTATAGTATGCCTGTAAAGGGGCACATGTTTCCCGTGTTTAGAACAGTCTGACAGCAAAATTACATTTCAAAGGAAAAAAAGTCATTTAAAGTTTTTCGCGGCTATTAATGAATTGCCGGTCCGACAATACACATAAAAGTTAATTGATAAAAACGGCATAGGAATTTCCCACAGGGGAACCCCGAACCAAAATTTAAAAAAAAATGACGTGGGGGGTCCCCCTAAATTCCATACCAGGCCCTTCAGGTGTGGTATGGATATTAAGGGGAACCCCGCGCTAAAATTAAAAAAAAAAAACGCCGTAGGGTCCCCCCAAAAATCCATACCAGTCCCTTATCCGAGCACGCAACCTGGCAGGCTGCAGGAAAAGGGGGGACGAGAGAGCCCCCCCCCTCCTGAACCGTACCAGGCCACATGCCCTCAACATTGGGAGGGTGCTTTGGGGTAGTCCCCCAAAGCACCTTGTCCCCATGTTGATGAGGACAAGGGCCTCATCCCCACAACCCTGGCCGATGGTTGTGGAGGTCTGCGGGCGGGGGCTTATTGGAATCTGGAAGCCCCCTTTAACAAGAGGACCCCCAGATCCCAGCCCCCCTGTGTGAAATGGTAAGGGGGTACTTGTACCCCTACCATTTCACTAAAAAAGTGTCAAAAATGTTAAAAATGACAAGAGACAGTTTTTGACAATTCCATTATTTAAATGCTTCTTCTTTCTTCTGTCTTCTTTCTTCTATCTTCTATCTTCCTTCGGTTTCTTCCTCCATCTTCTTCTAGTTCTTCTGGTTCTTCCTATGGTGTTCTCGTCCGGCATCTTCCTCCGCGGCGTCGGCGTCTTCTTCCCTTCTTCTCAGGGCCGCTCCGCATCCATGATGGCATGGAGGGAGGCTCCTGCTGTGTGACGCTTCTCTTCTGACGGTTCTTAAATAACGGGGGGGCACCCGGTGACCCCGCCCCCCATTATTTAAGAACCGTCAGAAGAGAAGCGTTACACAGCGGGAGCCTCCCTCCATGCCATCATGGATGCGGAGCGGCCCGAAAAGATGACAAGAAGAAGAAGAGAAGAAGATGGAGAAGAAGATGAAGAGAGAAGCGTCACACAGCGGTAGCCTCCCTCCATGCCATCATGGATGCGGAGCGGCCCGAGGAGAAGGGAAGAAGACGCCGACGCCGTAGAGGAAGATGCCAGACGAGAACACCGGAGGAAGAACCAGAAGAAGAAGAAGAAGAAGGAGGAAGAAACCGAAGGAAGATAGAAGATAGAATAAAGAAGAAGCATTTAACCACTTGCCGCCCACCATATAGCAGAATGACGGTGGCAAAGTGGTTTCAAAATCCTGACTGGACGTCATATGACGTCCGCAGGATATTGAGCCGCTGCGCGCCCCCGGGGGCGCGCATCCCCAGGATCGTTGTTGCGGGGTGTCAGTCTGACACCTCGCAGCACCGATCTAGGTAAAGAGTCTCTTGACGGAGACTCTTTACCACGTGATCAGCCGTGTCCAATCACGGCTGATCACGATGTAAATAGGAAGAGTCGGTGATCGGCTTTTCCTCACTCGCATCTGACAGACGCGAGTAGAGGAGAGCCGATCGGCTGCTCTCCTGACAGGGGGGTCTGTGCTGATTGTTTATCAGCACAGCTCCCCCTCAGATCCTACCCAGGACCACCAGGGAAGCCGCCCAGGACCACCAGGGAAGCGATCCACACTGGACCACCAGGTATGCCCCTAGACCACCAGGGAAATGCCACTCTGTGCCCAGGCAACTGCCAATCTGTGCCCAGGCAGCTGCCAGTCAGTGCCCACTTCAATGCCTACCACTGCCAGTGCCACCAGGGATGCCCATCAGTGCCTCATAACAGTGCCGCGTATCAGTGGCCATCAGTGCCACATATCAGTGCCCATCAGTGCCCAGTGTCGCCTATCAGTGCCTATCAGTGCCCAGCAGTGCCGCCTTTCATTGCCCATCAGTGTCTCCTATCAGTGCCACCCAGTGCCACCCATCAGTGCCCATCAGTGCCGCCTATCAGTGCCCATCAGTGCTGCATATGAGTGCCACCCATCAGTGCCGCCTACCAGTGCCCATCAGTGCCGCATATCAGTGCCCATCGTCAGTGCCCGCTCATTGGTGCCGCCGTATCAGTGCCTGTCAGTGCCGCCTTATCAGTGCCCATCAGTGAAAGAGAAAACTTACTTATTTACAAATTTTTTTAACAGAAACAAAAGCAAAACTTTTATTTTTTTCAAAATTTTCGGTCTTTATTTATTTGTTTAGTAAAAAATAAAAACCGCAGAGGTGATCAAATACCACCAAAAGAAATCTCTATTTGTGGGAACAAAATGATAAAAATTTAGTTTGGGTACAGTGTAGCATGACCGCGCTATTGTCATTCAAACTGCGACAGCACTGAAAGCTGAAAATTGGTCTGGGCAGGAAGGTGTCTAAGTGCCCTGTATTGAAGTGGTTAAATAAAGGAATCGTCAAAAACTGTCTCTTGTCATTTTTAACATTTTTGACACTTTTTTTGTGAAATGGTAGGGGTACAAGTACCCCCTTACCATTTCACACAGGGGGGAGGGCCGGGATCTGGGGGTCCCCTTGTTAAAGGGGGCTTCCAAATTCCGATAAGCCCCCCACCTGCAGACCCCCACAACCACCGGCCAGGGTTGTGGGGATGAGGCCCTTGTCCTCATCAACATGGGGACAAGGTGTTTTGGGGGGCTACCCCAAAGCACCCTCTCAATGTTGAGGGCATGTGGCCTGGTACAGTTCAGGAGGGGGGCGCTCTCTCGTAACCCCCCTCTTTTCCTGTGGCCTGCCAGGTTGCGTGCTCAGATAAGGGTCTGGTATGGATTTTTAGGGGGACCCCACGCCATTTTTTTAAAAGTTTTGGCGCGGGGTTCCCCTTCAAATCTATACTACACCTGAAGGGTCTGGTATAGATTTTAAGGGGGACCCCACGCCATTTTTTAAAAAATTTTGGCCGGGGGTTCCCCTTAATATCCATACCAGACCTGAAGGGCCTGGTATGGAATTTAGGTGGACCCCCCCCCCCAAGTAATTTTTTTTTTAAATTTTGGTTCGGGGTTCTCCTGTGGGAAATTCCCATGCCGTTTTTATCAATGAACTTTTATGTGTATTATTGGACCGGCAATTCATTAATAGCCGCAAGTAGTTTTAAATGACTTTTTTTCCTTTGAAACGTAATTTTGCTGTCAGACTGTTCTAAACACAGGAAACATGCACCCCTTTACAGGCATACTATAGACACCCCCCAGGTACGAAATTTAAAGGAATATTACACTATTTTTGTTTCACTTTAAGCATTATTAAAATCACTGCTCCCGAAAAAACTAACGTTTTTAAAACTTTTTTTTGCATTGATCCATGTCCCCTGGGGCAGGACCCAGGTCCCCACACACTTTTTATGACAATAACTTGCATACAAGCCTTTAAAAATAGCACTTTTGATTATTCATGTTCCATAGACTTTAATGGTGTTCACGTGTTCAAACTAATTTTTTGCCTGTTCGCAAGTTCTGGTGCGAACCGAAAAGGGGGGTGTTCGGCTCATCCCTAGTGGCCACACAAAATATTGACAATTTGGGCCCAATTTGGACATTTTCACTTAGGATTATACTCACTTTTGTTGCCAGCAGTTTAGACATTAATGGCTGTGTGTTGGGTTATTTTGAGGGGACGACAAATTCACACTGTTATACAAGCTGTACACTTACTACTTTACATTGTAGCAAAGTGCCATTTCTTCAGTGTTGCCGCATGAGAAGGTAGAATAAAATATTTCCAAAAATGTGAGGGGTGTACTCACTTTTGTGAGATACTGTATATGTAAAGGCAAACATCATACTTTGTATAGAAAGGAACCTGTTGGCAATGTCTGTCATCTTCTATTACCCTGTTCCATAGCTGCAAAAACTTTTTTCTTCATGATTTCTATAATGGTGCACCCTTATCAAATGGGACATTCAAATTTCCCTCTTCAATAATTTAGGGTGAAAAATTTGGTATGCGAGGCGTGACTTTATTTTCAGTATGTTTTATATGAATTTATACATCAAAATATGCAAAAATAACTCTTTCCAAACTCCAAAGTGCTCTCAACTAAAGGACCACACGCTTGGAATACAAATAATCTAAAAACAGCAAATGGGTCAAATGTGATCCCAACTACAGTTTGAAAATGTGATTAATGTAGTGTACCCAATCCCAGGCATACTGTTAAAATTATGCTTTGTAAAAGTAAATCCCCCCTCATACACCACCATAAACAAGTTAGCATACAATGCCTTTAAAATAATCAAACTCCTTGAAATGTTCCACATTTTGTCATGTTTCAAACAAAAACGTAAATGTATTTTATGCGATAGGAAAATGATAAATGTTTTTTAACATTTTTTACAAATCAATATCTGAAAAGTGTGGCATGCATTTGTATTCAGCCCCCTGAGTCAGTACTTTGTAGAACCACCTTTTGCTGCAATTACAGCTGCACATTTTTTGGGGTATGCTTCTACCAGGTTTGAACATCTAGAGAGTGAAATTGTTCCCCATTCTTCTTTGAAAAATAGATCAAGCTCTGTCATATTGGATGGAGAGCGTCTGTGAACAGCAATTTTCAACTTTTGCCACAGAGTCTCAATTGGATTTAGGTCTGGACTTTGACTGGGCCATTCTAACACATGAAAATGCTTTGATCTAAACCATTCCATTGTAGCTGTGGCTGTATGTTTAGGACCTTCACCCCAGTCTCAAGTCTTTTGCAGACTCTAACAGGTTTTCTTCTAAGATTGCCCTGTATTGGGGGCATGCCCGGCTGCCATGAAAGATGGTTGCCTAATCCAGGCCTCCATCAACCTTACCTATTGAGCCACATCACAGCGACATAAAGGAGAGGATTCCCAGCATTCCGACACTCGCCCCATACTCCGGCACGCACAGAGAGCATGTCAAAGCCCCACAAACAGAACAAACCACCTCAGCGGCTGACGGACTTTTACCTGGCAGCCAGGAATAGAGACAGTCAATATGGCACCAACTCCTGGTCCAGTGGCGTGGTCCGCTCTCATACCAGCTCATCGCAGTCTTTGCCTTGCCTTTGCCTTGCAGGGTCATGCCCTCCCTTGTGTTTTTTGTACTCAAGCACACAACTTTATACTCTTAGGACTCTGATATGTTACCGTCTCTGATATATATCCACATTTATACCCATATACTCATATTTTCCATTACATATATTCTATTATAGGGACCATGCCTTGAAAGACTCATGGGCGATACCTTGGTTCACATACTTTTCATCTCCTTGCCATGCCTGCCCCGAATCTGGCCCCCTCGCTTGGGATCAGACTCTGAAGCCAACTGTCTAATCAGTAAGTATTGGATCACCAGTTCTGGCCTCATGCTTTTGTCCTAATCATAACCTATACTTTAATACATATTTTACTTGTTCTTTACAGACACCAGGTGTACACATCAGCCCCTGATGAAGCGAGTAGAGCTCGCAAAACGCGTCGGGTTAGAGATGTATCATGTATATCTGTACTATGAATAGTTTGTGATATTAAATTGTCATTTATGATCATGTTTTATATTGGATGATGTTTATACAAATAAAATTTGTTACCCCCCTTACACATCTTGTTGACCTTGTGATCATCATGGACACCTCACTCGAAGTCCCACGGGCGATTGTCTGTTTCTGTATTACGTAAGTTGTAAGGCACAGAGCCTGATATCCTTTTTCTTTTTGTGAGTACTTGGTACTCCCTAAATATCCCCTTTTCCCCTTTTGGGATATTGTATCCAGTCGCACTACCAAGGTACTGTCTGGCCTTGGCTAATCCTGAGCGTAACATCGTGGACATCTATCCAAACAATCTATGAGGCTTTCCAGATGGGCAAATACTCCCATACCACTCTTTAATTCCCTACTTCTGATTCTTTGCCCCTGCTTATAAAGCAGGAATTATCATCCTTATCCGCCTTTAAAAATTATGAATTATCTACCCTTGAAGCAGCACATTCACCATCTCTGTGCCCCTGAAATTTATATCCATTCACGCAAGAAGGGAGGACCCCCCCACCATGCCAACATCCAATGGATATATAGAAAGGTTGAAAAGAGTAATAACTCTTTGTGGGCATAACATGAAGCAGTAATTATAAAAAATATATCTTTGATACAAAAATATTAAAATGACATAAATGTGACAAACAGCAACACTCTTTACTTGACAAGGTCAACAGATAGCCAATAGAACAGACATGGAGGCATGGATCTTTTCAATGAGTTGGTGAAAAGTCCATGAATTGTGCAGAAGAACGGTACGTGTATATATCAAGGGGTTAGGTCCATGAACTCCAACATGCTTGCTTGTCAACGCGTTTCACAATATTAATTGCTTCCTTTGTACATAATGGGTAGGTGCTGATTGGCCTTGAAAACCAGGTACTGGGTGACACTACACAAGACATACTAAGAACCAAATTAATCCTGCCAAAGTATCAAATTCCAAATATTGAGGGCATTCAACTCTCCTATGGGACAACTGGATCAGGGGGAAGGGTGACCAATGTAACTGGCAATTCTATTAGGAGTGGAATGATGTAGATCAATAGGAGCTGAAGTCCAAAATGTTCTCTCCCAATTTAGTGGCGCCTCTTACTCCAAATTAAATACCAACAAATCCCATATCTTAGGTATACATATCCCAACATCTCTTTAACTGTCATTATCCAAACAATTTTGTTTTGTGTGGGCCTCCCATTCCCCTACTTTTTTAGGGATCCATCTTTCTGCACATACTTCTCAGCTTTATGACCATGACTTCAAACCCCTTCTAGACTCCCTTCCCCAAGCTTTAAACCATCTCTGGGGCCAGGAATTATCTACGGCAAGCAGAATAGCAGCATTGAAAATGATAGTGCTCCCCAAACTGCTCTATTTTTTCCACACACTCACAATATCACTTTCTAATAGATGTCTTCTAGCTACTCAGAGAATGTTCCAGCTTTTTATCTGGGGTAAAAAAACACCTAGATGCTCTTTTACCATTATGATGAGACACAGACAAAATTGAGGTATGAGTACGCCTAACATTAGCCACTATTACAAAGCCTGTCACTTCAACCAACTTCGCTACTGATGGTCCCTCTCCACAAAAAATCTGGGTAAAATTGGAGTCTGCTACCTGCTACCAACTCTTAGCTCTACCCTTATTGCTGTAAAGCTTGGATCCCTGGGATTTATATCTCCCCTCTCCGCCTAACTGCATCCCTAAAACCATGGACTGAGTTTCAAATCCCCTCTTGTCCCACTCCATACCACAAGCTCCACATACCCATTACGGTTATCTGTTATTTTATACCCAATATTCATTTATATACTTGGCAAAAGGGATGAGCTTTATGTTCGGGTCGAACATGAGTTTGAACATTGGCTGCTCGCCCGTTCGTCGTAAACCGAACATTATGGGGCATTCGCACCAAATTCTAGCGCCGCATAATGCTCCATAATGCACTGCAAGAGCGCAGTGCATTGCTGTATGATGACTGGCCAAAGCATGCACCATGACCTGCATGCTTTGGCCAGTCCCAGCACCCTCAGTTAGGAGAGCCATAATTGGCCAAAGGCAGGGTGCCTTTGGCCAATCATGGCTCAGGGTGACTAAGTCCACGCCCCACACTATATAAGGCTGCCTGCACATTGGCCCGTGTTGTGTGTTGTTGGCGTGGGCGGAGAGAGAGTGTAATTTAGATTGAGCAGGTAGGCAGGTTATTCAGTTAGCTGCAGTGTATTTAATATATATCTATACAGACAGTCTCATTTATTTTTATATATATATATATATATAGTGCAGTTGCTACTACTTTTCTGGTGGTGTACAAAGTACACAATACATACAGTGCAGCCATAGTTTCTATTAGACTTCTGGTTGTGTACACAATACTGTGCACCCCTAGTGCAGTTGCTACTACTTTTCTGGTGGTGTACACAGTACACAATATATACAGTGCACCCATAGTTTCTATTAGACTTCTGGTGGTGTAGACAACACCGTGCACCCCTAGTGCAGTTGCTACTACTTTTCTGGTGGTGTACACAGTACACAATACATACAGTGCACCCATAGTTGCTATTAGACTTCTGGTGGTGTACACAATACCGTTCACCCCTAGTGCAGTTGCTACCACTTTTCTGGTGGTGTACACAATACAAACAGTGCACCCATAGTTATTACACTTCTGTTGATGTACACACTACCGTGCACCCATAGTGCAGTTGCTACTACTTTTCTGGTGGTGTACACAATACAAACAGTGCACCCGTAGTTATTACACTTCTGTTGGTGTACACAGTACTGTGCACCCATAGTGCAGTTTCTACTACTTTTCTGGTGGTGTATACAGTACCCAAAACATACAGTGCACCCATAGTTGTTATTATACTTCTGTTGGTGTACACAGTACCGTGCACCCATAGTGCAGTTGCTACTACTTTTATGGTGGTGTACACAGTACACAATAGTGTGGTTTTGCTAAACATTTACAGCATGTCCGGAAGGCCACCAAGAAGAGGCAGATGCTCACAGGCCACTAAAAAAGGGCAAGCAGGCTGTGTCTACAGTCGACAGTGCTGGTTGTGGACACAGTGCATCCCCAGCACGTGGCCGTGGGGCACGCTTGTCCTTTTTTTCTGCAGCTGGCCGTATTATTGAGCCACAACATGCAGAAGAGTTCGTGGAATGGATAACAAAGCTGTCCTCATCCGCCTCATCCTCTGTCAACCAGGCTCAGAGTAGTTTGCCTGCCAATGCAGCTGCCAAAGCATCCTATTCCATCAGCTCCATGTCAACAGTCACTCCTTCCCTAGCCCCACCATCATGCATGGAGGAGTCCCCCGAACTGTTTGACCACAGTGTCGGGTACATCCTGCAGGAGGATGAGCAGTGATTTAAAGGCTCTGATGATGGTACCCAGGTTGAGGAAGGGAATAACGTAAGCCTAGAGAGAGGGGATGCCCAAGAAGGTCAAGAAACTGGCAGTCATGTTCCCCCAGCTGCAGCATACTGCCAAGTTTGCTCCAGTGATGAGGAGGGAGGGGATGATGAGGTCACTGACTCTACTTGGGTGCCTGATATAAGAGAGGAGGAGGAGGAGGCACGTCACCAATGAGGCAGAATGCCCTCCAGGGGGCAGTTTAAGGGCAGCCACCCTATTGCATCACACCGCAGAGCTAAGCAGGTGCAGGGCGCTGCTGACTCCTCGCATATTTTGAAAAGTTCTTTGGTGTGGGCCTTTGACACGTGTGCAGCAGATTGCACCGTGGATGTTTGCAACATATGTCTGAAGCGTATCAAGCGTGGCCAAAACAGCAGCCGCTTGGGCACCACATGCTTGACCAGACATATGATGACCTCCCATGCAGTCCACAACAGCACTTAAAAGACCCACATGAAAGAACAAAGCGGACCTCTCCTTGCTCCTTATCAGCTGGGATCTCCAACTCCACTATACCTCCAGTCCTCTCAGAAACCTGCACTGAGAGGAATAAAGTTATAGAAATAGGTGTCCCAAGTACTTGCGGCCAATCTGCTAGCGGTACACCAACAACCGATTTTAGCAGGCAAAGTTCCCTACCCCAGTAGCTAAACCGTCAAAAGTAATTCAGTCCCAGCCATCCACATGCTGAGCGTCTTAATGATAATCCTTTTCAGCTGGTAGACTCTTCCCCCTTTTGTGAATTTGTGGAATGTGTGGTACCTCAGTGTCAGGTTCCCAAACGCCATTTCTTTTCATGGAAGAACATTCCGGCTCTCTACCAGCATGCGGAAGGCAATGTCTTGGCCTCGGACAGGGCAGTCGGCAGTAAGGTGCATATTACCACTGACTCATGGTCCAGCAGGCATGGACAGGGATGTTTCCTTTCTTTCACGGCACACTGGGTAACTGCTGGCAGCTGGGAAAGATGCAGGACAGGGTTCAGTATTGTTGGAGCTTGTTCCGCCACCACGCTTCCAAAATGCTAGTGGTGATTCTGCCACAGCTCTCTCCTCCACCCTCTCCTCTTCATCTTCCTCTATGGCCTCTTCCTCTGCAGATTTGTCCTCGGAACCAGCGGTGCTCCGTAGGCGTTCAAGGGGCTACGCAAGCTACGCAAGCACTCAGGCAAAAAGATGCCATGCGGTGCTTCAGTTGTTCTGCTTAGGGGACAGGAGCCACACTGGGGCAGAGATTCTGGCAGCTCTGCAGGGGCAGGCTCAGAGGTGGTTGAGGCCATGCCAGCTTCAGCCAGGAATGGTTGTATGCGACAATGGCACCAACCTCCTCTCTGCCCTCCTACAGGCCCCCTTTATCCAGATAGTATTCCTGCAGGCCCGCCAATCACAGAGAAAGAAGAAGAGGAAAAGGATTGTGTCAGCATGGAGGTGGAGGATAACACTCAGCATCAGCAGCAGTCTTCAAGGGATTGTTTTCAATCCCCAGAAACCCATGGTGTTGTACGTGGCTGGGTGGAGGTGGTTGAGGATCATGTGATCCTTAGTGACCCACAGGACTCAGGATCGAATGCCTCTGCAAACTTACACTGCATGGTCTCCCTGATCCTGCAAAGCCTGCGAAAGGACCCTAGGATTTGTGGTACCAAGGAGAGGGATCATTACTGGTTGGCAACCCTTCTTGATCCACGATACAAGGGTAAGGTTGCAGAACTTATCCAGCCTTCAAAGAGGGAGCAGAGGATGAAACATCTTCCGGAGGCCTTGCAGAAAGGTTTGTGCAATGCGTTTCCAGAGCCTGGGAGGTTACAATTTCCTGGTGCTGGGCAACGTGTTGCTGCGGCTTCTTTCAGTCACAGAAAGAGCGGTGGAGAAGGTGGCTGGCTGACCGATGCTTTCAGACAATTCTTCAGTCCTCAGCGCCAAGGTCTGATCAGTTCCAGCAACCATCGCCAGCGTCTGAATTACATGGTGCAGGAATTTCCAGGGGCAAGATCAGATATGCAATTGAGCTACTGGCCTGTCCTGCATCCAGCGTTCTTTCTGAATGCACAGGGAGTGCTGCTGGAGGCTTTGTAACTGATCACAGAGTGCGCCTGTCCACAGACTCTGTTGATCGGCTCACATTCATAAAAAATGAATCAGTCTTGGATCACCAGCTACCAAGCACCTGATGCTGATGTAACCAATTGATTTTTCTATGGATGAGGGATCCCTTGAAGACTGCATATGCTGAGTGACTATCCTATTATGCTGAGTGAATATCCTATTACTCAATCTTCATGATGAGCGCTTCTAAGAATATTTTTGGTTCAGGGCACCACCACCACTGCCTAAGGCCCAATTTTTCTGCCCCTGTTTAACAGGGGCGTGTAATTACAAATTGTGATCAAATATTTAACAGCAGGGCCCATTCTTGTGCTCAACAAGAGTATCTGTGAGGGGTTGCAGTGTTGTGGCACCACCACTACTGCCCAAGACCCAATTTTTCTGCCCCTGTTTGACAGGGGCGTGTAATTACAATTTTTGATCTAATATTTCACAGCAGGGCCCATTCCTGCGCTCAACAAAAGTATCTGTGAGGCTTTACAGTGTTGTGCCACCACCATCACCGCCTAAGGCCCAATTTTTCTGCCCCTGTTAAACAGGGGCATGTAATTACAATGTTTCTCTAATATTTCACAGCAGGGCCCATTCTTGCACTCAACAAGAGTATATGTGAGGCTTTCCAGTGTTGTGCCACCACCACCACCAAAGGCCCAATTTTCCTGCCACTGTTTATAAGGGACGCGTAATTACAATTTTTGATCTAATATTTCACAGCAGGGCCCGTTCCTGCGCTCAACAAGAGTATCTGTGAGGCTTTACAGTGTTGTGTCAACACCACCGCCTAAGGCCCAATTTTTCTGCCCCTGTTTAACAGGAACATGTAATTACAATTCTTGAAATATTTCACAGCAGGGCCCATTCCAGCGCCCACCAAGAGTAACTGTTAGGGCTTACAGTGTTCTGGTACCACCAACACCTAAGGCCCAATTTTCCACAGAGTGTATAGGGCAGGCCCTATAGTATATACAGGCGGTCCCCTATTTTCAAACATCCAACTTACAAATGACTCCTACTTACAAACAGAGGGAGACAACAGGGTGTGAGATGAAATCTACCCCTAGGAAGGGAAAATTTTCTCCTGTAAGAGTTAATATGGGAAAAAGGCGTCTCCACTGATGCTTTATCACCAATCCTAGTTTCCCTTATAATCCAAAATTTTCAAAATCCTATTGTCATTGGGACAGAAAGTGAGGTGAAATATTTTGAACAGGGGCACAGACAGCAAAACAAATGTTACAGGGGTGATAACCCTTCCCTATGTTATCCAAAAAGCTTAAAAATAGATTTTTTGGCTTGAGCTACACTGTATACAACTGTTCATATATAGGGCCTGGGGGCCCCACACCTTTTTTTTGTAATTTGGGTGTGGGGTTCCCCTTAATATCCATACTAGACCCAAAGGGCCTGGTAATCGGCTGGGTGGGGGGACCCATGCCATTTTTCTCAATGATTTTCATCTATATTGCCGGGACCCGACATTACATTACAGCCACAAGCAGTTTTAAATTACTTTTATTCCTTTAGAAATATCATTTTGTGCAGGGACTGTTCTAAACACGGTAAAAATGCTCCACTTTACAGGCATACTATAGTAACCCCCTCAGGCACGATATTTAAAGGAATATTTCACTTTTATTGTTTCACTTTAAGCATTATTAAAATCACTGCTCCCAAAAAAATGGCCATTTTTAAAACTTTTTTTGCATTGATACATGTCCCCTGGAGCAGGACCCAGGTCCCCAAACACTTTTTATGACAATAACTTGCATATTAGCCTTTAAAATTAGCACTTTTGATTTTTCATGCTTGAGTCCCATAGACTTTAACAGTGTTCGCACAAATTTTTTGCTTGTTCGCATGTTCTGCTGCGAACTGAACCGGGGGGTGTTCGGCTCATCCCTACTTGGCAATACAACTGTATCTCCTAGTTATCTGATCTATTTGCAGATAATACCTTCCGCACATTTAAGAGATTACGCTCTCAGTACTATTTGGACTCTACAGAATACTTTTCATACCTCACGGTCCTTCTTACAGAAACACCCACTGCCTTTGCAAATAGACATGCCTAGCTCCATGTACCGTTTCCTCTACGACCCCACATGCAAAATAGGAGGAATGTCCTTATTTTATGAATTCCTGAATAGCAATGCTCTTTTTACTAAAACCATCACTATGTACAAATGGGAGGATGACTTAGGTTCTTCCTTTTCGGAAGTTAGCTGGCAAAAGGCCTTCTCACTCTCCTACTCCTCCTCCCACTGTACCAAACATTGCAAAATGTATCAAAAGATGGCCTACAGTGGTACCTTACCCCCTATAAACTATCCAAAATGCACTCGACTCGAAAAGCCGATTGCTGGAGGAACTGCAGAAAAATTGTTTCCCTATAACATACCTGTGTAAATCTCTTAGATCATTCTGGAATAACATTTTTATCATAGCTTCAGTGATTCTATGAGATCCCATAGCCCCTGTCTCTGCTGTAGCAATACTCCACATTTGTACTGACAAATTTACACCAAAAGCTACAGTAGTTATACACCTCTTCTTAGTGGCCAAATGTTCTATCACCAAACATTGGATCCTCCTTCCATTAGTGACACTGTGAATACCCTCAACTACCAGTGTGAAATGGAATGCCTCTTATCCATCACAAACCTAACAACTTCAAAATTCCACAAACAATGGTCTATATGGTTGTGTAATCCCAAGTGCACAATTAAGATTTGATGACGAACATCATATGATGTAGTACAGTCCCTATTTGGATATTATCCTTTGTTCAGTAATGTTGACTAAGTTTTTGTATTGTCCCTTCCCTCATCCCCTCCCTCGTTTACCTCTCTCATTCCTCCTTGTCCCCCCCCCCCTTCACCTTTCCCTCATCTCTACCGAGCTAAAAGGTGACCTTTCAGGCCTTTTATCTGTGTTTTGCGTTTCTCATGGAATGACATGTCTGTAACCATTTTTCTTTTGATCATATATTGTATTTGGTATACCTCAATAAACTATTGAAGTATAGAAACTATTGAACTATTGAAATAAAAAAAAATTGAAAGAAGTATAGAAAAAAAGCTTGGCCTGTATTTGGTTCCATCCACCTTCCCATTAACTCTCATCAGCTTCCCTGTCCCTGCTGAAGAAAAGCATCCCCACAACATAATGCTGTCACCACCATGTTTAACGGTGGGGATGGTGTGTTCAGGGTGATGTGCAGTGTTAGTTTTCCGCCACACATAGCGTTTTGCTTTTAGGACAAAAAGTTAAATTTTGGTCTCATCTGACCAGAGCACCTTCTTCCACAGGTTTGCTGTGTCCCCCACATGGCTTCTCGTAAACTGCAAACGGGACTTTTTATGGCTTTCTTTCAATGATGGCTTTCTTCTTGCCACTCTTCCATAAAGGCCAGATTTGTGGAGAGCATGACTAATAGTTAATAGTTGTCCTGTCGACAGATTCTCCCACCTGAACTGTAGATCTCTGCAGCTGCCGCAGAGTTACCATGGGCCTCTTGGCTGCTTCTCTGATTTATGCTCTCCTTGCCCAGCCTATCAGTTTAGGTGGACGGCCATGTCTTGGTAGGTTTGCAGTTGTGCCATACTCTTTCCATTTTTAGATGATGGATTGAACAGTGCTCCGTGAGATGTTCAAAGCTTGAGATTTTTTTTAAACCTAACCCTGTTTTAAACTTCTCCACAACTTTATCCCTGAGCTGTCTCTAGTGTGTTCCTTGGCCTTCATGATGCTGTTTGTTCACTAAGGTTCTCTAAAAAACCTCTGAGGGCTTTATGCTCCGTACACACGGTCGGACTTTGTTCGGACATTCCGACAACAAAATCCTAGGATTTTTTCCGACGGATGTTGGCTCAAACTAGTCTTGCATACACACGGTCACACAAAGTTAATGGAAAATCCGATCGTTCTGAACGAGGTGACGTAAAACACGTACGTCGGGACTATAAACGGGGCTGTGGCCAATAGCTTTCATCTCTTTATTTATTCTGAGCATGCGTGGCACTTTGTGCGTCGGATTTGTGTACACACGATCGGAATTTCCGACAACAGATTTTGTGTCGGAAAATTTTATATCCTGCTCTCAAACTTTGTGTGTCGGAAAATTCGATGGAAAATGTCCGATGGAGACCACACACGGTCGGAATTTCCGACAACACGCTCCGATCGGACATTTTCCATCGGAAAATCCGACCGTGTGTACGGGGCATTACAGAACAGCTATATTTATACTGAGATTAAATGACACACAGGTGGACTATTTACAGGGGTCCCTGGGTTACAAACAAGTTAGGGACTGTAGGTTTGTTCTTAAGTTGAATCTGTTTGTAAGTCGGAACAGGTACATTTTTTAAGTGTAGCTCCAGCCAAAAAAACTATTTTTAAGCTTTTTGGATAGCATAGGGAAGGGTTAACACCCCTGTAACATTTGTTTTGCTGTGTGTGCCACTATTCAGAAGATTTCACCTAACTTTCTGTCCCATTGACAATTGGATTTTGAAAATTGTGGGTTGTTTTGGAAACAAGCCTTGGTGATAAAGCATCAGTGGAGGTACCTTTTCCCCATAATAGCTCTTACAGGAGTGAATTTCCCTTCCTAGGGGTAGATTTCCTCTCACTTCCTGTTGTCTCCCTCCGTTTGGTAAGTAGGAGTCGTTTGTAAGTCGGATGTTTGTAACTAGGGGACCCCCTGTACTAATTAGGTGACTTTTGAAGGCAATTGATTCTACTAGATTTTAGTTAGGGGTATCGGAGTAAAGGGGGCTGAATACAAATGCACTTTTCAAAACAATAATCATTTTCCTTTCACTTCACAATTATGTGCCACTTTGTGTTGTTCTATCCCAATAAAATACATTTACCTTTTTGGTTGTAACATAACAATATGTGGAAGATTTCAAGGGGTATAAATACTTTTTCAAGGCACTGTAGGTGGGTGCTGCATTCAGCCCTTTCGCCATCTTACTTATATGCTCAAAATGTTTTTTATTTCTGAACATTAAATAATTCCTAATAAGAACTGTCTATAACAAATTCATCAAAAATAAAATCATAAGAAAACTCAGAACATGTTTGTAGACAATGATCATTCACTGAAAGCAATTCTTCATGAGATTACCAAACAGATTGGCAGAGATTTGCCAATGTGTGGCGTTATATACTTTATTTTAAAGTGGAACTAAAGTCTCCATTTAAAAAATGTGAGAAGACATATTCTTTATTGCAGGAGAGACATACAATGTCTCTCCTGCAATAAAATTGAAACACCTGTCTGCTCGCAGTCCTCCTTAGAATGTACCATGCGCAGCTCAGTTTACATTCCGGTACAAATCCTGTGTGCCAGGATGATTGAACTCCTGTGCATGCTCAGGAGTGACATCATCCCATGCTGAACAATGAAGATGGCTGCAGCCCAACACCCAGAAGAAGCCAGGTAGAAGATGTCAGCGAGGGACCTCAGTCCATTGAAGGACAGGTAAGTATTCACGATCTTTCACTTCCTGCCCCCTCCCCCAGATGCTTCTGGCTGCTGCCCCCTGCTGAGTGTCTCTAGAGCAAGTTGCTTGATCAAGGGGGCACTTGTGCATTCTTGCTCTTTATCTGCCTCTGTGTGTCTAAGACACACAGAGTGTGGCTCAGCCCCACCCCCACTTCCTCCTCACTGGCTATGATTGACAGTAGCAGTAGCCAACGGCTTCTGCTGCTCTGTCTCAGCCAATGAGAAGAGGGAGACCCAGAAGAGCCTGGTAAAAAAAAAGTCATCCTTTACAACCACTTTAACCCTTGTGGTCTCAATGAGGGAGTGATTGCACTAATTTTGAGAGATATAATCTACACAGGGTGAGGTGTATTATTAGCAGCTCCTTTGTTAAGGTAGTGCAGTGTTAAGGCAAAAAAATATACAGCAATAAAACAGATAATTGGGGAGTTAATTTGTCCATATTGTCTTTCTTTAGCTCATTCTTCGCCATGTGTATTATCTGCCTCTGGGTCTCAAAAACTGGATCAGTATCGACGTTAGAATATAAAATGATTTGTCTATTAAAAACAGCAGCTCTTTCTCTTTTTGGGATGTTTAAAAATGTGGCATTTATTCCTTGACATTTTCCTAATCCCTATTTAAAAAATATATAATGCTTCAGACCTTAGCACTTACCATGTCTGCATATTTGTTTTTCTGTTCAGCTTGCTGGTGCATTCAATTTTTTTTAATTCCCCCTCCTTTGGTTTCTGTCTTCAAGTAGCAACATCTCCTTACAGGGTCTAATGAAGCCATATCTGCATGCATGCTCCTGGCTGGCATTATTGACAAGTCTCCTCATTTCCATAGAAATAGCCCCAGTGTCAAGCCCCCTCTCCCCTTCTCTCCTCCCTGTGCATGTGAAGAACTCAGGGCATGCACAGCCTTACCTGGAAGTTAGGGGAAACTGAGCTGTGAGATTTGATGGCCATCAACAGGGAACAGTTAACAAGGAAAGCATGTGTCATGGTCAGGGGTCAAGTTCGGAGACCAGTAGCTATAGAATAGCGAGGCACCCACTGATGAGGTGCATAAGTCCAGAAGCAGGTCACTCCAGCAAATGGCATGAACTCACCTGAGGTGCAGAGTCTAAGTACTAACTGGTGTTTACCAGACCTCCTGATGGTTGGGATAGCTTTTGCTGCGGGTTAGTACCAGGTCACGGTCCTCAAGATCTCCCTACCAGCTATGAGCAAACCGGGGACCAATAGCAGATATAGCAGATATGGATGAGCAGAAGTGTAATCAGTAAATAAGCCAAAGGTTGGTAACGAGTGGTTGCAGGTTGGAATCAAGCAGAAGCATAGTCGAGGAACAAGCCAAGGGATGGCAGTAGGACTGACAAGAGTGAGATATTGGCTTGAGGGAGCACAATAATCTGGCAAACAGGAAGTGCAAAGGCATGGTTTAAATAGGAAATTCATGGAAAGAGTAAGAAGTTCAAATATCAAGACAAACAAGGTTCAAGGCAGGATCATTTAGAAGTAGCTGTTCAACATTCCAGTTGGCTCAGCAAGAAGAGACATTGCCAGACACAACAAAGTTCACAGGTTCAGATCTGGGCCTTGACAGCATGTAAGGCTAGGTTCACACATATGCAAATTGGATGCCTTTTGAACCACATCCAATTCACATGACACGTGAAAGAACATTGCTTTATATTGTGCCTGTTCTTCAACTCTTCTGGGAGGCTGTCCATAAGGTTTAGGAGTGTGTCTATGGGAATGTTTGACCATTCTTTCAGAAGCACATTTGTGAGGTCAGGTACTGATGTTGGACAAGAAGGTTGCAGTCTAATTCATCTCAAAGATTTTCTATTGGGTTGAAGACAAGTTCCTCCACCCCAAACTCACTCATTAATGTCTTTATGGACCTTTATGATTATTGAAACACTTTAAAACCAAAGCATCAGCATGAAGCTGGGCAACAAGCATCTTTAGAACAAAAATCAGCAAAGGCTACTTTTTTTCTCCCGATTCTTGTATTTAGGGTCTCCAAATAATGTACTACATTTTTATACTACTAAGGTTTATCAGAAGAATTCCCCCTGCTTTATCCACTGGATAAAAAATATCTATCAGATCAAAAGATTAAATCCCATATCTTTCTTTTTTGATTAAAAATAACATCAAATAGATTTGTTTAGGAGGGAGGAGTCTAGTAATGGCACATGTCCTCAGCTAGAGAATGCATGCGGGAACCGGGTCTCGCTCCCTGTACTGAGCTGAAGATGACCTCCTGATTTTAGTCCGGTCCCCCCCCCTCAGCAGAGTCCCGATCTCTCTCTTGGATGCAGAGACAATAGCAGGTTCGCCCACATTAGCCGAAGGTACTCCATCCACGCTGTAGGAGCGAGGCGCACTCCCAGCCTGGACCTCAAGGGACAGGTCTTTTCAGCCACCTGCCCTCGGCCTCAGTAAAGGGAACGCAGCTGTTCATAAGCCGCCTCAACCCATGACGCTCTTCACTCCCTACTCCCCTTGGCTAACAGCCAAGTCAGCCACCCTCCCCCATGATGTTTGTCTCCCTCCCCCGGACGTCGTCCCACTGAGCACTAAGCGGGTAACAGGTTCTAGACTGGCCTCTCCCGGGGACTACACAGCGTTGCTTTGGTAAACAGAGGTCAGGGACACTGGAGCTCACCTCAGGGTGCCTTGGCCGGTCCAAGCAGAGAAATCGGGGACCGCGAGTGAGCTGTACTCCCTTCCCCCCTCCGTCCCTGCCCAGGCTCATTTAGATCTAACAGGCACTGAAACACAGCAAAGCTGAAAAGACACACGCCTGGAAGAAAGTTGGTGCGGTGAGTACTGCATAAATCATTTGCAGATATGCTATGCCGTAGAATGGACTTACATTAATTTTTTTTTTTTGTTGTTTCAATATTTTTATTGAAGAAATAGCAGGTTACAAATAATTTGACATTGAATTACACTGCATATACACTTGTAATACATCGTTACAAACAAAAGCAGGAACATGAACCAAAATGTTATATTTATAACTCTCTAAGACACGTATATACGTGGCACAAAGTTTAGGACTGAAACTAAGGCATAAGGCCTGGAGTTATTCTTAGGGACCGGGTGTTAAACCTGTGCCACACGCACCCCCAGCGGGAACTAACTGTGCGTGGGCGAGGTTGGAAATGCATTAGGATCATGCCTTTAACTAGCCGGTCTCTCCGGTATAGTCCTCTTAGGTGTAGGTCCTGTTGTTGCTGTGGATAGTCGATGTGAATCCTGTTTACTAAGATCTGTCTATGAGGATAGTGAATGCATGTGGAGATGCAACGATTAAAATAAAAATAAAAAGGGTGTTAGGGAAGGAAGGAGGGGGTGGGAAGTTCGAGTGTGGTGCTGGTACGTGAGGCAGTATGTACCATCTCGTCCCCCAGGTCAAGCTATGCAGGTTTCAACATGATGTTGTTGTAGTCTGTCGTTTCTTTAAAGTGTAACCAGCAAGCCCATGTTGTATAAAATTTAGTCGGCGTATCCCTAGCTTGGTGTATTATATCTTCCATCTCAGCTATTTTCCCTATTCTACGGAGCCATTCAGAAATGGTGGGAGGAGAAGTAGTCCGCCAATGCGTGGGAATGCAGAGTTTCGCCGCATTTATGAGATGTATAGTAAGAGTTTTTTTATAGGTCGATGGTGGTATAGATGTATGGTGTAAGAGATATTGGGCCGGTGAGAAGTCAGGGGTATAGGTTGTGATCTGCGAGATAAGTCGGTGAACTTCTGTCCAGTATGGTTTGATTAGGGGACATTCCCACCAAATGTGCAGTAGAGAGCCGTGAGCGGTGTTGCATCTCCAACAAAGCGGAGATACCTGGGGGAGGAATTTGTGGATTCTGTCTGGTGTTCTATACCATCTAGATTATAGTTTGTATCCATTCTCTTGTGCGGTTACATTTATAGATCCTTTATGAATGTGAGTATATATGTTATGCCAGTCTTCTTGTGTAAGGTTTATGGATAATTCTCTCTCCCATTTTCGGCGTGTCATTTCTTCCATGGACGGTGTGTCGGGGAACAGCAGAGAGTACATGTCTGAGATGATGTGCCTCTGAGGGCTGTGACTTGTGCATAGGGCTTCGAACGGGGTATGGTCTCTATACCATTGGGATTGTGGATTTGAGCTCTGTAAGAAATGACGAATTTGGAGATATTTGAAGAAGGGTATGTCCGTGTCAGGAAGTCGAGTTCAGATGTGTTGAAAGGATAACAATTTTCCTTTGTCAAAGAAGGATTCTGCTCTGATGGACCTCGGTGTGGGTTCATCATCAGTGTCAAGATGTGTAATGCCTGGGGGAAAGTCCGGGTTCCAGTTAAGTGGGGTCAGTGGACCGGGTGAGGAGGCAATGTTCATTTTTTTACAGACTGTGCGAAAAATTTGTAACGTGGGGCCTGTTAGGGGATGTGATTTGTTTTCATGCGGTGTTTTGGGTGAGCTTATCCATGGTAAGTGGTGAATAGGCAGGGAGGAAAAGTTTCCCTCTATATCAATCCACGCTTTAGTCCCTGAATGTAAGTGCCAGTCTATGATTCTAGCTAAGTGGCACGACCAATAATATTTTTGTATGTCAGGGAGGCCGATTCCTCCTTTCAGTTTAGGGATTACCAATTTTCTCCAATGTATACGTGAATGTTTGTCAGCCCATAGAAATTGTAGGCAAAGCCTTTTATATGTATCAAAGAATGTCTGTGGTAATTTAATCGGGATTGTTTGAAGTAGATAGAGGAGTCTGGGGAGGATGTTCATTTTTATAATTGCTGCTCTTCCAAACCATGAGAAGGTGCCTCTGTTCCAGTTTTGGACGTCCTTCCTTATTGTTTGCAGAATGGGAGCATAATTTTTAGGATAGAGGTCACTTAGGTTGCTGGGAAGCTGGATCCCTAAGTATGTAATGGCTTGTGCATCCCATCCAAACGGAAAGTTGGCTTTACAGAGGGTCACTGTGGAATCTGGTAGGGAAATGTTAAGGGCTTTAGATTTGGAGAAATTTATTTGGAGATTGGACAGTTTCTTGAAGAGGGAAAAGTCTTTTAATAAATTGGGAAGTGTGGTGATGGGGTCTGTTAGGAATAGGAGAATGTCATCAGCGTACGCTGCAATTTTGTATTGTTTGTTGGCTATTTCGACTTCTTTGATGTTTTGATTCACCTTAATCCTGCGGAGTATTGGTTCCATTGTGAGTATAAATATGAGGGGGGATAAAGGACACCCCTGTCTGGTTCTGTTCGACACGGAGAAGGCATCCGACAGAACACCGTTAACCCTGATTTTTGCAGTTGGGGACGAATAGAGGGTTAAAATGTATTGAAGGATGCGCTCTTTAAACCCCAATTTGCTTAAGACTTCTGTCATGTAGTCCCAGGCCACCCTGTCGAATGCCTTCTCCGCGTCGAGGGAAAGGAAGAAACCCGGGGTGTTGGAGGACGATAACCAGTGGTGAATATTAATAGCTTTCAGGGTATTATCCCTGGCCTCTCGCCCGGGGATGAATCCTACTTGATCTAGGGAAATCAGCGAGGGGATTAGGGGAAGTATACGATTTGCCAAAATTTTTGCGTAGAGTTTCATATCTACATTGATAAGCGAAATAGGTCTGTAATTGGAAACTATGGTAGTGCCTTTACCCGGTTTTGGTATCATCACAATGTGAGCTTCGAGAAGGTCCTTACACTTGTCAGGTTGGGTATATAGTGAGTTGAGGGTGTTTAGTAACTGTGGTATGAGTGTATCAGTGAAGGTCTTATAGTAGCCGACAGGTAGACCATCAGGGCCAGGGCTTTTGCCTGGTTTTAGTTGTTTAAGGGCAGCTATGAGTTCCTCCTTTGTGAAAGGTTTATCTAACTCATCGGCTTCTGCAGTAGTGATGGGATGTGGGCCAAATTGCGATAGGAAGTCCTCTATCAGTTTTTCCCTGTCAGTTGGGTCAGTCGTTGGGTGAGTCTTTAAATTATATAATTTGGAATAAAATTGTTGAAACTGGTTTGCTATACCGATTGAAGATTCTATTTTGTTCCCTTGTGGGTCTAGGAGATTGTGGATAGTTGAGTTTGCTCTTTTGGATTGGAGGGCTCTGGCGAGCATTTCACCAGATTTGTTCCCAAATTCATAAAAAAAAAATTGTGATAGGGCAAATTTACGTCTGGTTGATTTCCCTATTTCCTCTAGGAGGTCCTCTCTGGCTTTTAATAGCTCTTGGAGGTTTTGATCCGTTAACGATTGCTTGTGCTTTCCTTCTAGAGATTGAACTCTGTCAGATAGTTTGTTTAGAAGTGCTTGCCTGGCTTTGCGTTGTTGCGAAGTTATTGAAATGAATTCTCCCCTAATGACGCATTTATGAGCCGCCCATAGGGTCACCGAGTTGGTGTCGGGGGAAGCGTTTTCTCGAAAGTAATGGGACAAGCAATCGTTAAGTCTCTTTTGATGTGCAAGATCCGTGAGTTATCTAATCGCCAGTTCGGATGTCTCGGGTAGGAGGCTGGGAATGTAATTGTGATGGAAATAGGATGATGGTCCGATATTACCATTGGGTCGATTGTAGCGGTCAGAAGTGAATCTAGGTCGTATTGAGACAGGAAAAGGTAGTCTATCCTTGTATACCTATTGTGAGGTGATGAGTAGAATGTATAGTCTTTAGTATTTGGGTGCAGTGTGCGCCATACGTTGTGTAGAGTTAGGTTGGCCAGTTGCGTTTTTATTGCACGGAGTGCACGATAGGTAATAGAGGATGCACCTGAAGATGCGTCCATGGAGGGGTTAAGGGTTAAGATGAAGTCACCCCCAACAACCAACAGACCCTTTGAAAATGTGGAGAGGTGTTGTAGGGTGTCGCGAAAAAAGGGGACCTGTTGCCTATTGGGGGCATATAGGTTAGCCAATGTAACAGGCTTATTGTGCAATTTGCCTTTCAGAAAGATGTATCGTGCGTTGCTGTCAATCATTGTGTCGTGTATCTGAATGGGACAATTTTTGGAAATTAGGATGGAAACTCCCTTAGATTTGGCATCTTTATTTGTGGCATGGTATACTGTTGGGTAAGATGAGTTAAAAAGTTTGGGAATGGCATCCGATCTGAAGTGTGTTTCTTGGAGAAAAACTATATCTGCTTTGGCTTTTCGTAGTAGTAGAAGTAATTGCGATCTTTTTTCGGGGGTATTGAGTCCCCTTATGTTTAAGGAGTATAGCTTGACCTGGGGGGTGTCACTTCTTCTAGGGAGTGGCATTTCGCTATCAGGTGCTTACACTGTGTGTATGTGTAAGTGGTGTAGGTGTTGCGTAAGGGAGCAAGGGGGATGGGGTGGGCGCGGAGATGATAAGGGAAAGGGGGTATATTAGGAGGCTGATACTCCTAAACCGTAAACCGAGCAGGCCTGGAATCAAATCCAATACCTGTGTTAATATGTTCGGCAAGGTACAGAGTGAGGGTAAAGAGAACCTGTCTAAGAGAGGTTCTCACCTGTCCAAACTACTGTGTGGGGGTTGAGAAAGTCTACACGGGAAAGATGAGAAGTGAAGTAGGATTGTGGTATACCGCTACTGTCTAAGCCAGAGACGGGATGAATATATGTTTTTGGGAAGCGTTGTGTGCGTTTGTGCCATTTCTATTTTGGTTTTCCTTATGTTCCTGTCTTTGGTGTTGGATACGTGAATGGAATAAATGGGTATATTTATATATTGTTAAGTCGGGTGGACCGTTAGGTCAGGGAGGAAAATCGCAATCCACCATAGGTGCCTAGTTTTGTTAACCGCTGTATGCGTATTTATGTATGGCCGGACCAGTCATGGAGATCTGGTGCAAAGGAGTTCAAACATTGAGGCCTTGCAAAAAGAAAATCAACAATTGGTAAAACAATATAACAAACATATCTTGGTATGTATATTAAGAATATAATCTGAACATGAGAATGTCCTGAGGTTTCTGATTCCTGTCCCAAGTGAGACCAAGAGTAGGAACTCCGAGATCTGAAGTTTCTCTATTTTACGTATGGGACCAAGGGGTGTTTTCTATAGAACAGGGTATATGATTTTACCTTGTTGTTCGTGGAGAATGGGGTCATAGTTGATCATGGGAGAGTTATGTTATGAGTCCCTATAGCTTGTGTGACCTATCTTCATCTTCTGAGGTACTCCCTGCTAGTTAGTGTTATGTATGTGAAACAAGGTCAGATTTAAGAAAGAAATAAAATGAGCTAGCCTTGGTCTCCACCACCGCTATTAGCATCCCCGGGTATGTGAATCATAGATAGAATGGGAGGGGCAGTAGATATGTGATGTGCCATATGAGGCGCATTAGTCAGAGATAAGTAGGCTTATGTCCGGGAGGTTCGTGAATAATTAGAGACATTGGGGGCAAGTTTAAAGGGTGATTGGCAGTAGGGAAGCCCCGGCCAGCTCATATCAACACACCCTGCATACATAGTCCATTCTTATTACGTATGGCAGTGAGTTAGTTACATTAGGACATTTAAATTTGATGTATGTGGATAACATGAGTAACATACCACATGTATTATCTAGAGGCAGATTAAATAGTTGAGCAAAGCAAGAAACAGTTCCAATGTACAACCTGTTAAATCGATCGTTATGAAAGTGATGGGGCAAATAATACATTCCCTTTTAGGGTAAAATAGTCTCGTATTTGGAGACTCATTGTCTCAGATAACAGGTGTAAAATGAGCAGAGACTTTTGAGTGGTAAGAAATTTGAGTCCTCAAAAGCGATCGAGTGTTGCTTACCTAATCAGATCTAGAGGTCGCAAAAGTAAACGACGGGAACTGTCCAACTGTGGAATGCGTGAGCTTAAACGTTCCTAAAAGAAAAAAGAGAAAAACAAAAAGGAAAACAGAAACACCTGGTAACTTTTCTTTGCATGCGGTGAGCCTCTGTTCAGATAGGTGGGGAGCGATCGTGAGTCGGGCCAAAATCTCTTCCGACTCGTCTTGATCGCGGGGAGTCGGTTGGACTGATGTCATTGCGGTTCCCTCTGGAGGATGTGTGCAATCTGTTGCCCGACGGTGATCTGCATCTGCGATATCTGGCTTCCTGCGTTTCCATAGATTCTTTGTGCCGTTGATCTCTCTTAGGTGGAGGGAGGCGGAATTCGGCGTACCAATTTGGGACTTCCATCATAGGGATGCCCATGGCGTCGCAGAAAGGCGGCAGGTCTTTGGGTACTCTGAGTAGTGCTGTGCGGCCGTGGTAGGTAGCGGAGAGACCAAAGGGGAACTTCCATCTGTATGGTATGGCTTTGGCGCGAAGTGCGTCTAGGATTGGTTTCAGGTCCCGTCTGTTCTGCAAGGTAATGCCGGATAGATCTTGGTATATGTGTATCTCTGAGCCACCATGGGTGAGTTGGATCCTAGTTCTCGCTTTGCGGAGTATGTCTTCCTTCAACCTGTAGTCCACCAGGCAGCACACTACATCTCTGGGGGGGTCAGATTCTTTACCTTTGGGTCTGAGTGCACGGTGGATTCTCTCCATATCTATGTTGGTCTGTGCTGGCCGGTCTAATATGTTGTTGAATAGGGATGTAATGGCGGCAGGAAGTTGGTCATTTTCAACAGATTCGGACATTCCTCTGACACGGAGGTTGTGTCTTCTGCCCCTATTGTCCAAATCTTCCACATGCCTCTGTAGGTCTCTCAATTGAGTGGTGTGTGCATCAATTTTGTGAGTCACTTTGCGGAGGACAGTGTGGTGCTGGGCTGTAGTTTTTTCCCCATCTTGAACTCTGTCAGCAATGGCGCGAATATCAATGCGCAGGTCGGCTATGGCAGCTGACAGAGTATCTTTAATGTCAGCCGCCACTGTTCTGAGGTCTAGGAGGCTTGGGTGTTGCTGTGTGAGCGCGCTGTGGGCTCCGGAGTCTGAGGCGATGAGGCTGGGAGTCGCTCCAGGCATTCCAGGCAGTGGCGCTGTTGAGAGCTGTAAGGGAGGGTGGCGGGATGCCGGCATATTAGATCTCTGGGAGCGGAACAGTTCGGGATGCTCTGGCTCGTACCGTTCTGTTGGTGTCCTCTTGGTGAACGGGAGCGGGAGGCGGAGGATGTCCGTGAGGCTGTCCCCATCTTTCAGTGTCCGGCAGTGTGTTTAGGCGCTTGGCTGGAGCGGAGAGGCTGTGAAGTAGTGGGAGCTAGTCTCTCAAGCGTCCATCTTCCCGAGCAGCCAGGCCACGCCCCGGACTTACATTAATTATACGCTTATGAATTGTTACCACTAACGTTACCACTGTAGCACCACTATACTATAGACTGGGTCACGTCATAAAAGAACAGACACACCATAACTTCTTATGAAATAAAGAATAGGGGACAGTCATAGAGACAAATGCATTTACTGAGCAGAGTGATAGAGCGATAAAATAACAAAATTGAGAGAAAATAGAAATATTTTCAAACCACAAGAAAAATCCACGAATTTCGCAGTCCCCTCGGAGTATTTAAACAGTACATAACTGACTGTAAGTGTGAAGTGAAAAGCTAAAGGACCCCTGAAGGCCGCAGGGTTGGTGTGTAACTTTTTTCTATGGATTAAAAGTGCACTTCACTCGCCTATGATGAATTATTGAATCAACAAAAAGCAAAAGAGGGGAGGCGGAGAGGAGGGAAGGAAAAAGGGAGCGGGGACAGAAGGGAGGTAAGAGGTGAAAAGGAACCCATCATCCCTCCACCTGCCCAACATTGTAAACTAGTTGAAGACTATACCTTATTAAATGAACACACAAGCAACGGACTTTAATAAAGGAGAAAGAGAAAGAAAAAGGAAAATAGGCAGGTAGAGAAGAACAGCAATTCCCCGAGAACAATGAGGGGAAAGGCGGCCAGAGGAGGAGAAACCCCTAAATCACCTTGCCTAAGTTTGACCACCAGTCCAGGCCCAATGAACAAATATGTCACACAAGTGGGAAATGCAGACAAGCAATCGATTGAAAAACAAATTACTAAAAGTAGTCAGTTGGAGAGTAAGGAGAAGAGGAAGGAGAAGGAAAAGAAAAAGCTGCAAAACAAAACACCACAAGAGACCGACACTCTCAGAATCCAGAATTGAACAAGATCCAGACTTAGAATCTGAATCAAGAGATGAACAACCGCAGCAAGACAACCTCTCCTTACCAACTAAAAATGAAGTTGAATCCATGTTCGCTGCCTTAGAAAAATCTTTATAAACTGAAATGGAAAGAATCCATAGAAACCTTGGCCATATTCTAGAACGTGTGGAAGAAGTAGAAAGAACAACAGTACCAGAATGGGGAAATTAGAAGCAGAAATTAAATCCTTGAAAAAAGTACAACAAGAACAAGCATATAAATTAGAGGATCAAGAAAATAGGAACAGAAGAAAAAACATAAAGGATACGCGGAGTCCCTGAGACCTCCCACCAAGAAGACCTAGCAAAAGTCATAAAAAAGATTTGTAATCCTTTGATGGATAAAGAAATAAAACCCAATAAAAATTGAAAGAGCCCATAGGATAAGAAAGCCAAAAGAACTCCCACAGGAGAACCCTAGGGACATCATTGTGCAATTCAAGAATTGGGAAGACAAAAATCACCTATGGCATAATCTGAGAGGGAAGCCGCCCATAAAGCATGAAGGAGACCACATTCAAATGTTCCAGGACTTATCACAGGAGACCTTGAAAAGAAGGAGAGCTTTAAAACCTTTATTGGCAATATTAAGTGAAAATGAGGTTCAATACAACTGGGGCTTCCCTTCATGCCTAATAGGCAGGAAAAATGGATGTATAGCCACATTGAGATTTATAGAAGACACAGCTGAATTTTGCAGGAAATTGGAGATCCCCATAACAAAAGACTGTACAGAAAAGAGGCCGGACTAATGACATAGTATAAACAGCTAAAACTGTAAACATTGATCTTAAATTGAAGCAATTTTTTTTCCCCATGAGGGACTGGGGAGGCGGGGGGGGGCAGGGCAGGCCTGGAGGGAAATATGAAAAGACTAAAACTTATTAACAGGGAGGCAGAGTCTCGGACCCTTGGCATGCTCTGGTACCGTCTCACTGGTAGTAGGTGAGATGAGCCCTGATGACACCATACAGAACGCAACCTCAGGTCAATAGGGGCAGGGGGCAAGAAGGTCCCCAAGGGACTGCTCCAGATTATGGAGTCAAGATATCAACTGAAGGGGGGGGGGGTTGGGTGAATGGGGGGGAGGGTTTAGTGGGAGGGGGGGATACATGATCTGTTTATCCTCAGTCACCTGTGGAAGTAAGAATCATAAGCAAGCTAACCTATGACAGACATTAAATTCATCACATATAATGTAAGAGGGGTGAATTCCCTGGAAAAAAGGTATACAGTGCTTATGGAGTTGGACAGGTACTTCGCGGATATAATCTTCCTACAGGAGACGCATATATCTCTTGATTCAAGCACCAAATTATATTCACGGGCGATTCCAACTTGGTATTATGCTGACTCCCCAAATAAGAGGGCAAAAGGAGTCGCTATCGGAATAGCAAAAAACACTAGTTTCACGCTGGAGGAAAGGAAGGTAGACCCAGAGGGTCGCTTTCTGTTTCTGAAAGGGACTCTCCATAAGGTACACGTTAGCAAACATATATTGCCCTAACAAACGCCCAAAGAAATACTTAAACAGGATATTTAATGCCCTAACAGATTTTAAAGAAGGACACTTAATCCTAGCAGGAGATTTTAATTCCTCAATGGATCATGATCTCGATAATACGTCTCGTGTACCGTGCTGAGAAAATAAACAATTAAAACAGATTAAAAAAAGAATGCACAGTCAACAATTAATCGATGTGTGGAGAATAATACACCCAAAGAAAAAGGACTATACTTTTCACTCTATGGTGCACGACACATACACGAGATTGGACTACATCATGGTAGACCATGAAATACTGGAGCATGTTACAGAGGCAGCGATTGAAATAACCTCTGTCTCTGACCATGCTCCTGTAACAGTAAAAATACGATTTTAAGACATGGAGCGGCGAAAAGGGCCCTGGAGACTGAATGAAGATCTCATAGATGATGATGAATAGGGATGAGCCAAACACCCCCCTGTTCGGTTCGCACCAGAACATGCGGACAGGCAAAAAATTTGTTCGAACATGCGAACACCGTTAATGTCTATGGGACACGAACATGAATAATCAAAAGTGCTAATTTTAAAGGCTTATATGCAAGTTATTGTCATAAAAAGTGTTTGGGGACCTGGGTCCTGCCCCAGGGGACATGGATCAATGCAAAAAAAGTTTTTAAAACTTCAGTTTTTTCAGGAGCAGTGATTTTAATAATGCTTAAAGTGAAACAATAAAAGTGTAATATCTCTTTAAATTTTGTACCTGGGGGGTGTCTATAGTATGCCTGTAAAGGGGCGCATGTTTCCTTTGTTTAGAACAGTCTGACAGCAAAATGACATTTCAAAGGAAAAAAGGTAATTTAAAACTACTCATGGCTATTAATGAATTGCTGGTCCGACAATACACATAAAAGTGCATTGATAAAAACGGCATGGGAATTCCCCACAGGGGAACCCTGAACCAAAATTTTAAAAAATGACGTGAGGCTCCTTCAGGTCTGGTATGGATATTAAGGGGAACCTCGGCCAAAATGGCGTGGGGTCCCCCTCAAAATCTATACCAGACCCTTATCTGAGCACGCAACCTGGCTGTGAGGGAAATAGGCTAGCAAACCAGCACAGGCAAGGTCGTGCTAACGCGCATCAACGCACATGGGTGTGCAGTGTTTCTACTAGGCGGACGCCTGGCGCCACATTCGGGCGAATGCGCGTGCGTAGCAACGTCGTGATGGTACGAACGCACGAACGGAACGGTGTGTGTACGACGTGATACTGCGCCTTGTCTATTTAAACGTCCCACTGACAGTGCCACATTGCTGGATTATCGTCAGCTCTTCCTGTGTTCCTGTGATTGTGATTCCTGTTGTCCTGACTTCCTGTGTACCGACCCGGCTTGTTATCGACTCCTCTGGACCTCCTGGCTTACCCACCGGCTTGCTTCTGACTTTTCCTGCCTGCTTCCTGCATCTGACCCTGGCTTGGCTAAACGGACTCCGCATTCCTCTGTCTCCTGTACCTGGACTTGTTGCTTTGATTCCTGGACTGCTTACCTGTGTTTGACCCCCTGGCCTGGCTTCGGATTTTCCTATTGGACTTCCATTGGTCCCCTCCTTGGACCCTAAGCACGTTGCCTCTACGGACTTCTCTATCAAGCCACCAACACCGTCTCCTACTTCCAGGCAACCCGTGCTTCTGTGAGCACCACATCCCTGTGCCATCTTCAGGGTTGTGCTGCACTCGGCCGTAAGGGGAGCCCTCTCAGCAACTCGGTCTCCTACCAAGGTCCTGACACTGGCAGGCCGCAGGAAAAGAGGGGGGACGAGAGAGCTCCCCCCCTCCTGAACCATACCAGGCCACATGCCCTCAACATTGGGAGGGTGCTTTGGGGTAGCCCCCCAAAACACCTTGTCCCCATGTTGATGGGGACAAGGGCCTCATCCCCACAACCCTTGGCCGGTGGTTGTGGGGGTCTGCGAGCGGGGGGCTTATCGGAATCTGGGAGCCCCCTTTAACAAGGGGACCCCCAGATCCCGGCCCTCCCCCCTGTGTGAAATGGTAAAGGGGTACTTTAGTACCCCTACCATTTCACAAAAAAAGTGTCAAAAATGTTAAAAATGACAAGAGACAGTTTTTGACAATTCCTTTATTTAAATGCATCTTCTATCTTCTTCCTTCGGTTTCTTCCTCCATCTTCTTATGGTTCTTCCTCCAGTGTTCTCGTCCAGCATCTTCCTTTTGCGGCGTCTTCTTCCCTTCGTGTTCTGGGCCGCTCCGCATCCAGCATGATGGGAGGCTCCCATTGTGTGACGCTTCTCCTCTTCTGACGGTTCTTAAATAATGGAGCGCGGGGCCACCCAGTGACCCCGCCCCCTCTGACGCACGGGGACTTGACGGGGACTTCCCTGTGGCATTCCCCGTGCATCAGAGGGGGCGGGGTCACCGGGTGACCCCGCCCTCACCGTTATTTAAGAACCGTCAGAAGAAGAGAAGCGTCACACAGCGGGAGCCTCCTATCATGGATGCGGACCGGCCCAGAAGACGAAGGGAAGAAGACGCCGTGGAGGAAGATCCAGAACAACCAGAAGGAGATGGAGGAAGAAACCGAAGGAAGATAGAAGAAAGAAGAAGCATTTAAATAAAAGGAATTGTCAAAAACTGTCTCTTGTCATTTTTAACATTTTTGACAATTTTTTTGTGAAATGGTAGGGGTACTTTTGTACCCCCTTACCATTTCACACAGGGGGGAGGGCCGGGATTTGGGGGTCCCCTTGTTAAAGGGGGCTTCCAGATTTCAATAAGCCCCCCACCCGCAGACCCCCACAACCACCGGGCAAGGGTTGTGGGGATGAGACCCTTGTGCCCATCAGCATGGGGACAAGGTGCTTTGGGGGGCTACCCCAAAGCACCCTCCCAATGTTGAGGGCATGTGGCCTGGTATGATTCAGGAGGGGGCGCTCTCTCATCCCCCCTCTTTTCCTGCAGCCTGACAGGTTGCGTGCTCTGACAAGGGTCTAGTATGGATTTTTGGGGGGACCCAACGCCTTTTTTAAAAAAAATTTTGGCGCAGGGGTTCCCCTTAAAATCTATACCAGACCTGAAGGGCCTGGTATGGAATTTAGGGGGACCCCCACGTCATTTTTTCTAATTTTGGTTCAGGGTTCCCCTGTGGGGAATTCCCATGCCGTTTTTATCAATGAACTTTTATGTGTATTGTTGGACCGGCAATTCATTATTAGCCGCAAGTAGTTTTAAATGACTTTTTTTCCTTTGAAATGTCATTTTGCTGTCAGACTGTTCTAAACACGGGAAACATGCACCCCTTTACAGGCATACTATAGACACCCCACACCCCCCAGGTACAAAATTTAAGGGCATATTACACTTTTATTTCACTTTAAGCATTATTAAAATCACTGCTCCTGAAAAAACGGCCGTTTTTAAACTTTTAAAGGGTGTTCCGCGGCTTTCGAATTTGCCGCGAACACCCCAAATTGTTTGGAGAACTGGTGAACAGCCGATGTTCGAGTCATTGCAGCCTGTGTCACTGCAGCCATCCCTGTGTCTTTGCAGCCTCGTTTCTTTTAAAATTGGCGCCGATCGAGATACACAAAGCCGAGTGTACTTCAGCTAGACTCGGCTCTGCTCACAGTCAGGGGCGGGACTGTGAGAGGAGCTGAGTTCAGCCGAAGTGCACTCAGCTTTTTGTATGTCGGCGGCGCTCGCTTCTCTCCTCTTGCAATCAGTGGAGATGGGCGGGACTGCGAGAGGAGCCGAGTCCAGCCGAAGTACACTCGGCTTTGTGTATGTCGGCTCCACTCGCTCCTCTCCTCTCACAATCATCGGAGATAGGTGGGGATCGGCGTATAACACACCCACGATTTTCCCCTGATTTTAAGGGGAAAAAAGTGTGTGTTATACGCCAATAAATACGGTGTATTGAGAAGATAAAAAAATGAGAAAGGTGAAATGAAATATAAAACAATGGAGATAGCCAATGCCTTTAGATCGTATTACAGCGCGTTATATGCAATTAGAAATAATGAGACACGAAAAGAGGAAGAGATTAGAAACTCCAAAATACAGGAACTACTAGACAAACGTATTACTCAAGACAAAATTTACAAAGCTTTAAAGGAAATACCAGGGGGGAAAAGCCCAGGCCCAGACGGGTTTTCAAATATTACAAAAGCTTTAAAGAACAGTTAGTCCCAGAATTATGTAATTACTTTAATAGAATAGGTGAGAACAAGGAAATAAGAAAAGAATCCCTTCTGGCGAATATTCAGTTTTACCAAAAGCAGGGAAAGATAGAACCATTTGCTCCAACTATCACCCCATAGCGTTATTAAACGCTGACATAAAATTATATGCAAAAGTTTTGGCATCAAGACTAAAAAATCTTATGCCAGATCTGATAAATGTTGACCAAGCCAGCTTCATACCAGAAAGAGAGGGCAGGAACAATAGTATAAGAACCATGCTACTAATGAACAAAGAGAAGGAGTCCAGGCCCCCAATGATCCTAATATTGATCGATGCCGAAAAGGCATTTGATCGAGTAGACTGGGGTTTTATGATGGAAACATTACAGACTATAGGGCTGGGACCAAAAATTATGTGATGGATTAGTAATCTATATAAACATCCCACAGCCAGGGTGGGGGTCAATGGGAGTATGTCGTCTGCGTTTGAGATGTTCAACAGGACTAGGAAAGGGTGCCCGCTCTCGCCACTCCTATATGTAATTGCATTAGAAGCATTATTAACGAAAATACAAGATAAGTAGATATAGGGGGAGTAAAATTGGGAGAACACAAAGTACGCAGATGACATACTCCTATACATGACCAAACCAAGGCTGTCCTTACCCTGCCTAATAAAAGAGCTGAAAGAATACGGAACACTTTCTAATTTTAAGATAAACCCCATAAAAACGGTAATATTGAACCTAGGAGTCAAAAAAAAGAGGAAAAGTTATTACAACAAGAATTTCCCTTTACTTGGGAAAAAGATGAAATACTACATTTAGGAATTAAAATAACACCTACTTTAGATGAGCTATATCAAGCCAATTTTCTTCCATTACTTAATGAAATTAAAATAGAGATAAAAAATATGGCAAGGAGCTCAATTTCATGGATAGGGAGAATAAACATGCTAAAAATGGTGATTTTACCAAAAATAACATAAATTCCAGATGCTCCCGATAGGAATACCACCAAACTTTTTTAAAGTAATAAAAACAATACTTTGGAAATATATATGGCAGAATAAAAAACCTAGGGTAAATAACAATGTGTTAACTAGGAAAAAAAAAAAAGGAGCACTCCCGGACGTGGGAAGGTACTATAAGCCAATTATATTAGCTAGACTAGTTGAATGGGCAAACTTAAACACTAAAAAGAGATGGGTAAAGATGGAAGACACACTATGGGACACAACTTCAAAAAATTATTTGGATTCCACCAAAATATCAAACACATAGTAAAAAGACACACAAGATCACCAAAACAGTACTTAAATTATGGGACACACTTTATTGTAAAGAAAAATGGAAATATAATTCTTCATTAACTCCACTAGCAGGCACAAATTTTTTCACCCCAGGGAATGGGACATGGTGGGGAAAAACAAATGGGAAATGCACAACTAAAGGATATCACAACTCACTGGGAAATTATGACAAAGCAGGACCTAATAATAAAGCACGGGTGGTCACATTTGAAAGAATGGGAGTATCTACAAATAAAACATTTTATAAGCACAATCCCCTAACCAATTAGAGAGGAGAATAGAAAAACTCTGTAGTGCAAGAAAGCCTGTAAGACACGGGATATCCCAAATATACGAAATTCTAACAGAACTAGATGGACATGGGAACATATCCTATATAGAAAAATGGGAACAGGATATGGGTATAAAACTGGACGAAACGCAAATGGTAGGTGCAGTATACTACTATGCATCTGATATAACCTCGATTGAGGTAAATTACAAGTGCATGGTTCTATGGCATTTCACACCAGAAAGAATCAATAAAATCCAAACAAACAAGTCTCCACATTGTTGGAGGAACTGCAAACAACTAGGAACAACATTTCATATATGGTGGGAATGCCCAGAGATAAAAGAACACTGGTGGGGTATATTAGAATATACGGAGGTGATAACAGGAGAGAAGATCCCTCAACACCCCTGGAATTGCTTGTTCCACGGAACAACTAAAACAAGGAAACAATATAAAAAAAAAACTTTGGTCCCGTTCCTGCTCAACGCGGCAAAAGGTCTTATCCCTAAAAAATGGCTATGTATTAAGAAGCCAAGTATCAAAGAGTGGATACAGAGAGTGGATTATATCAGCAATATGGAGTACCTGTGTATCGTTGAGCAGGGAAGGACTGAAAATTATAGAGCAACCTGGGCGAAAAGGAAAATATTTAAAACGTCAGAAAAATACTAAGGTAGAATGACATAGAGGATAACAGATCTCCTAGGGAGGAGGGGGGGGGGTGGGTTTTTGACATAAGAGATTCTAATGAATAATGTTAAGCTGTAACTTGGCTACTTGTCTTATGTATATTTATAAAATTTATAATAAAAGATTAAATTATAAAAAGAAAAAAAAAGAGATTTGTTTACATTCACTTTATATACAAATCCCTGAAAAGGAATGATTTGAAAACAATGACCATAACATGATTTCATTTAATCATTTTAACAAAGGCATTTTTTAAAATGACCTTTTTTTTCTATAATTCATCCACAAGTATAGACTAATATTGTCCCCTGCTATCAATGACCATATAAGGTATCTTAGAATACTTCTTCTGGGTAGCAGGTCACATCACCCACTATACGTCCTAATCACACTTTAACACACTGTGTAAAATATAGATCATATAACAATAGCTTTAGGCTCCTTTCACACGGGTGGACCATTCAGGTCCACCTGTCAGTTTTTTAGGCGGACCTGAACGGACGCTCCAAACAGCTCTATGGAGCGACGGATGTCAGTGGTGACATGTCCGCTGACATCCGACCCGCTCCGATCCGCTAAACTGTGATGGAGGAAAACACTATTTTTCTGTCTGAGGATCGGATAAAAATGGACTACGATCCGTCTTCATCCAATCCCCCATAGAGGAGAGCGGCACTCTGACAGGTCGGTCCCTGCACAGTGTGCAGAGACAGACCTGTCATCTGCCTGCTCAGCGGGGATCAACGGAGCGATCCCCCGCTGAGCAAAGCGGAGCCCGAACATGGACACGTCCATGTGAAAGGGCCCTGACTTTGTTTGTAAGCCAGACCATTGGGAAAATTTCTCAGTATTCGAGGTAAAAGTACATTTCATGTAGGAATTCATTTTTATATGGTATATACGTATGGTATATTCTTGTTTTGAAAAAAGAATTTAAGCTATTTAGATTATTTTTCTTAGTGGGTGGTTTGGGTGGTGGGGTGGTAGTGGAACTATTTTGATTTTAAACTATTTAGTTATTTAAAAAAAAAAAAATCTACTACCCAAACTAAATGACAACAATGACTGTATTTTTCTTGAGAAACACAAGTTGTGGATCTCCATTAAGAGGAATATAGCCCACAACAAGGCTATAACAAAGATGTTCTATTGGGTTGAGGTCAGGACTCTGTGCAGGCCAGTCAAGTTCCTCCTCCCCAAACTTGCTCCTCCGTGTCCTTATGGACCTTGCTTTGTGCACTGGTGCAACGTCATGTTGGAACAGGAAAGGACCATCCCCAAACTGTTCCCGCAATGTTGGGAGCATGACATTGTCCAAAATGTCTTGGTATGCTGACGCCTTAAAAATTCCCTTCACTGGAACTAGGGGGCCAAGCCCAACCCCTGAAAAACAACCCCACACCATAATCCCCCCTCCACCAAATAATTTGGACCAGTGCACAAAGCAAGGTCCATAAAGACATGGATGAGCGAGTTTAGGGTGAAGGAACTTGACTGGCCTACACAGAGTCCTGAGCTCAACCCCATAGAACATCTTTGAGATGAGTTAGACTGCAACCTTCTCGTCCAACATCAGTGCCTGACCTCATAAATGCGCTTCTGGAAGAATGGTTAAACATTCCCATAGACACACTCCTAAACCTTGTGGACAGCCTTCCCAGAAGAGTTGAAGCTGTTATAGCTGAAAAGGACGGGCCAACTCAATATTGAACCCTAAGGACTAAGACTGGGATGACATTAAAGTTCATGTGCGTGTAAAGGGAGGTGTCCCAATACTTTTGACAATATAGTGTATATAAACAATTTTTTGCATTTATATTTTATTTTTTGAGTGCTGCAGACTTTATGATAATTATTACAAAGTTAAGCCCAAGAGAAGCTTTAAAATCATAATTAAGTGGTAAAGATGTTTTGGTGGTGTGGGACAGCAATGGAAGCTATGCTACATACAAAAGGGGATTGTCCTCCTTATTCAATTTCTAGAACTTTCAAAGGAAGTGGCGGGTATTGAGATACAAATGTCAAACACAATTGCTTTATGCTAGTGTCCATTTTTACAGCCAGTAAAAGCCTACATTGCTTCTTCTTGCTTGCAATCTTCCTACTTGCAGCAAGTGGAACAATCCTGAGGCACTGGAAGATTAATGTCATTAATGTTTTTTTGTTTTTTTTATATAATCTTTATTATTATATATTATTTTCATATATAACAAATAATAATACAAGGGGTACAGAATAAGAAAAAAAAAAGGAAAAAAAGGGGGGGGGGGATTCAATAAATCACAGTGTAGTACCATAAAAGTATACAAAACCACACATATTAAGAGGATGTGCTTTGAAGAGAGAGAAGAACATATGATGCAAACTGCTTACGAAAACCTTGACGTATGTATGTCATGAGACACTTATGACTTCTACATCCTGCGTCCACCGTCGTAATAGAGGCGGAGTCTATAGTTGAAACCACCAATACATCTAAGCAGGTTAACGGTAATCGTGTTAGGAAAACAACATCCTGTTAGTGTCTTAGGGGTTGACCCTAGCCAGAAAGGGGGGGTAGAGAAAGGAAGGGGAAAAAATTGGGGGGGAGGTTGATGGGTATATCTAATAATCATTGACACATCTGTCTAATAGCCAGCACAACTGTGTGAATTAAAAGTGCAATAACATTATGTAGAACCTGGGGGTTAGTTAAGTATGCCGTGGCTCTCATCCTCTAAAGTTGTTTAAGGAGCAACTCCAGCAATGTCTGACCTACAGGAAGCAGCCCCAGGGGAAACCTGAGGGGGAGCCGCCGTTCCCATAGACTTATAATGTGTCCATGTCGCCCAGATTGCATAGAATTTGTCAAACTTATCTTTACATTTTGCCATCCACTCCTCCGCTGCCATGACCGAGTCAATCAGGGCCATCCACTCACTTCGTCCCGGAATATGGGTTGATTTCCATTGGACAGGGATCAAACGCCGTGCAGCATTTAAGAGGTGTGGGAGTATCGACTTCCGGTATTGACTTAGTGGGGTGGATGGCACGTGCAGTAAGAACTCCATTGGGGAGTCCGGTAAATCCACATCTAGGATAACCTTTATCTGGGCTCTAACATCTAGCCAGAAGGGCCGAAGCCTCGGGCACTCCCACCAAATATGCAGGAAAGTGCCCCGAAGCCCGCAGCCCCTCCAACATGCAGCAGAAGTTGTCGGATACATTTTTGCCAGTCTCGTTGGTACCTTATACCATCGGGTTAACAGTTTGAAACAATTTTCCTGCATTTTGGTATCTATTGAGCTCTTATGAGTGAGCCGATAAAGGTTATTCAATTGGACCTCAGTAAATGTGTGTCCCAGGTCTCTCTCCCATTCCCTAATGTATGTAGGTTTGTTCTGAGATTCCGCAGACTGCAGCATTGCATAAAGCAAGGAAATAGAGTGAGAAATGGGGCCCTCGGATTTACATAATTTTTCGAAGGGGGTTAGTGAAGAGGGGGGAGTCGCACAGGAAGAGGTAAACTCTTAATAAAATGCTGTAATTGTCTATATCGCCATCCATCCATAGGAAAGCTACCAAACTGGGATCGGAGTCAGTCCAAGGACACCAAACCTTGTTCGTGAACAAACCGTCCACAACGAACCTCCCCATCATTGGTCCAATTGCGGAAGTAAGAAAGGTGTTCCCCTGGAGTGAGCCAGGGAAAGCCCCCTAGCGGTGCAAGCGGGGATGTTGGTTGTGACAGCCGCTCCTTTGAGTTAATAGCATCCCACAATCTTAGCACATGTATAGAGAACGGGGACACAAAGCTCGAGAGACCTCTGTTCTCTCGCGGGAGCCAAGGGGCATGAGACAAGTTGCGCCCCGCCAGAAACTTCTCGAGAGGAGATTGTCATTTAAACTTAAAAAGAATGGATCTGTGAACTCAGTGTCCTGAAGTGAATAGTAAAAGATTTTGAAAATCTTGATTGTTATAAAACTTTTAACAAACTATTGATGCTATTACTCAAAAAATATAAGTATAGTCTAATGCTGCGTACACACGATCGGACTTTACGGCAAACTTGGTCCGGCGTACCGGATTTCGTTGGACAATTCGATCGTGGGCTCCAGCGGACTTTGTTTTCTCAAAAGTTTGACAGACTTAGATTTGAAACATGTTTCAAATCTATCCGACAGACTCGAGTCCGGTCGAAATTCCGCTCGTCTGTATGCTATTCCGACGGACAAAAACTGACGCTAGGGCAGCTATTGGCTACTGGCTATGAACTACCTTGTTTTAGTCCGGTTGTACATCATCACGTATGAATCCGTCGGACTTTGGTTGATGTAGGCAAGTCCGTTCATTCGGAAAGTCCGTCGTAAAGTCCGTCGAAAAGTCTGCTGGGCAAAGTATGCCGTAAAGACTGGTCGTGTGTACGCAGCATTACTGGACAATTTATCTACCCGATTCGGCACCCATACTTCCTCTGTCATCCCCTCCTATATTCTCATGCCCCGTACACACGGTCAGATTTTCCAATGGAAAATGTTCGATGGGAGCTTGTTGTCGGAAATTCCGACTGTGTGTAGGCTCCATCGGACATTTTCTATCGGAATTTCCGTCACACAAAATTTGAGAGCTGGTTCTCAAATTTTCCGACAACAAAATCCGTTGTCGTAAATTCCAATCGTGTGTACACAATTCCGACGTACAAAGTTCCACGCATGCTTTGAATCAAGCAGAAGAGCCGCACTGGCTTATTGAACTTCATTTTTCTCGTCTCGTCGTACGTGTTGTACGTCACCGCATTTTCGACGTTCCGAATTGCTGACAAGATTTGTGTGACCGTGTGTATGCAAGACGAATTTGAGCCAACGTCCGTCGGAAAAAATCCATGGATTTTGTTGTCGGAATGTCTGATCATGTTTACGCAGCATCACTCATCTCCTTTTGAACAAAACCGCCCTCCTCCATATTCTCTTACCTCTCTTTTCCCAACTTAAAAAGTGTTACTAAACCCAAAACAGTAAAATCAGTCTGTATATGCAGTAAAGCATGCTTGTTATACTCACTGTGGAACCTAATGCTGCGTACACACAATTGGAAATTCCGCCAGAAAAACTCTGATGAGAGCTTTTTGTCAGAAAATGCGACCGTGTGTATGCTCCATCGGTCTTTTGCTGGCGGAATTCCAGCCAGCAAAAGATTAAGAGCATGTTCTCTAATTTTCGGTCGGGAAAAGTTCCTATCCAAAAATGCGATCGTCTATACAAATTCTGACACGCAAATTTCCTATGCATGCTCGGAAGCATTGAACTTCATTTACTCGGCTAGTCGTAGTGTTGTATGTCACCACGTTCTTGACGGTCGAAAGTTCAAAGAACTTTTGTGTGACCGTGTGTATGCAAGGCAAGCTTGAGCGGAATTCCGTCAGAAAAACCATCCAAGTTTTTTTCGATGAAAAATCTGCTCGTGTGTACGGGGCATTAGGGGTAATCCTCTGCATGGTGTAAAAAGGCTTTTTGATCCCGTCTCCTCTGATCATCTCCTTCTTCCACTGTCTCAAATATATCTCCTAATATTTACAGAGCCAGGGGACAGCTGCACATACTCAGTTTGGTGTGTATTGCTAGAAAGTTTTTTCTTGAGTGCATGTGATCAGCATAGAGCAAACCAGCACTGTCAAGATAGAGGGTCAGGGGTCCTGCATTATCATAGCTATTTTGTTTTACCCTTGCAACTACGCTGAAAGTTGGGCACGATACACAAGTAAAAAAATGTACTTATTGCTACACATTATGACCGGAATTCATCTATCCCCCTCCAAAAAACTGTAAGCATTATACAGCAGATAAGCTACTTCATCTCATGGTTTTATGCAAGTAAATTTCTCAGTGCTAAAGGCCACTTTCCAGCACATTGCGTTTGAGGAAATATTAACAAAAGCTAGACTTCAGCATCCAGATTCAGAATCTGGACACAGCAGTGCTATAGCCATATAAATACTGGATGATTAACTGTGTCTAGTTTCTGTGCATCCAAAACCATTGACCTAAATGCAAACTATCTGCATTTAAGGTCGGTCAGAAGCCCTATTTGCATGTAACTGCTGGTATAAAGGTGCCAACCAATTGCACTCAGGACGCTGACTCGCAGTGACCAAAACTGAACCAGGTAGTGTAGGATGCCTTCAACTCTGCTCTTCACATGCCAAAGAGCCTCCCTCAGATGTGTTTTTCCCCCTAGTGGACTTAATTGTTGAGGCTGTATGCAGGAGGACCACCTGTGGTTAAATAGCATGATCAGCCATAAAGAAACATTATCCAGCCAGAAGGATGATCTATCTAGTGGTGGGGTGACCAACTTGTAGGACAATGATGTATAATATGCAAATCAGTGCTATTAAACAGTATATGATACAATACAATCAAAACATACAGGATTTAAGCCACAACCGAAAAAAAAATATTATATGTATCCAACAGCTGTAAAATCATTAAAGGACACAAAAACCCAATGCTTGCCACAAGGGGCTAAGAGAAAAACCCTCAACCACCCACAATAAAATATATCAAGACCTATAAAATCACTTTATTGTTACTAGTAAAAATATTACCGCAAAAATAAATAAAAACAATTATTAAACAGTAATTAAACAGTAATGTAATCATTGCAATATCCATACCGAAAAACTAGGGGCAAATTTGGGAACATATGAACGTGGTCCGATATGATGATTATTATAATTGTTGTTGTTATTTTTACAGATGTGGGTAGAACCACAAAACAGGTAGCATAGGTGTGATTATTTATTTAATCATAGATCTATGACTCTGGATGCGTGGTTGTCCTTAACCTGCTTTTGACCTTCCTCCACCATCTTCAAGCAGCTGTTGCATTCCTATAGACTTGTATGGCAATGAAAAACAGTTTGGCATGAACAAAAGCCCATCAACTCAGGCCCCTTAATCATTTGAATCTTGCATAGAAAGCAGCACAAGCTACAAAAATGAAATCAGGAAAAATAAAAAAAAATGATGCATACTAAGAGAATGAAAAAAATTTCCAAAAGTGGATAAAAAGTAAGCTGCACTCTTAAAGTGACATATTAACCAAATAAGTGAACACAAAACAAAAAGAATGAAAAATAAAAAGTGGCTGAAAATGTTAAGGAAGCCCCAAAGAGTGAAACATGTGACTTATGTAGAGTCCTCCAATATCTATTGAAGATTCTGATGGTTCCTTCAATGAAGGACGAACCAGCAGCCACAGGTCCAGTGAAAATCTTGTGACTTTATAATGTGAACACAGTGAATCCACCACCACGCAAAGTGCACGCTTTTCAGCTGCACAAGTTTAAGCACTTGTGGCTAATACCCAGGCAGGGCCTTTTCCTCCAAAGACTGCAGATGTTTGGTCTGGTCAGATGGACGAGGACGAGTGCCCCAGGATGAAGTCAGATTAGTGATGAAATGGGTCGAGAGGAGCGACGTGTTGACGTCACCACGTTATACGTCCCACTTGCACAGGCGTTTGTGTTGTTGCCGGCCACATGTTTTTATTGGAACCTTTTACTGAATCTGTATACGCTTTGCGCTTTGTAAGCAACACTGCTTTTTCATTTTTTAAATAAATAATCATCTGGTTTTACCTATGACAACTTTCCCTGCTCTTTCTTTTTGAGCTGCCATCGCCTCATCGCTACTTGAACCGTGTATGGGTCTATAAGCTGTACCACCAATTATGTTCCTGACTAAAACAGCGTACTATGACATCTGACCAGACCAAACATTTGCAAAACGCACAGTAAAAAACACACAACCCACAAAACGCCAAAATGTCCCATTACCACATGTAGTGCAGCCAATTGAAATCAACAGGCTGCCCTATGTGTGTCACAGAAAAAAAAAGCCACAAAATGTGCGCTCCCACTATGCTAGATGTGAATGGGGCCTGAAAGTGAAATTGGTGCAGCAACACTAGAACAATGAGACTCCATGCTTTTTCCTTAAATTTCAGAAATGCACTGCACCAAAAATCAGCAGTAAAAAACGCACAAAGCTTCACTCAAAGTTTGAGTTTGTGTAGGGTGGCCCATTCATGTGGATTGTCTGCCCTATGTGTGAAGAGTTAAAATGCTCCAAAACACCTCCCCCTCGCTAAAAAAAACACATGTGGGAATGCGAGTTCCCGCTATGCAGAGTTGTGAATGGGGCTTGACAGCTGAGTGTTTGTTCACTCCCTCCCATGTAGGTTTGTGCATGTAAAAGAACATGCTGGTGCTTTAGATTTGTGTATGCAAAAGGAACATGAGGCCAGTTCACACCAGAATGTGGTCAGAAAAAGTGTGTTTCCCACACCATGTTCAAAAGGCTCGGTGATCTGCTGTGGGTGCTAATACATTGTTAATAGCAACCCATACACATATCGTTAATGCAGTGTGTGAGTGGGCACCAGATGACATTGTACCATAGTACCAAGTGATTTGGTGCAGAACATTTTTCAAAAGTAGTGCATGCACTACTTTTTGTGCAATCCTGTGTGATTTCAGCCCATTCAAATGAGGAGGCTGAAAACTGCACTGCAGGGGAATGCTTAATAATGTGCACCATGTTCTTGTACGATTCTGGTGTGAAGCGGCCCTTAGACAAGATGAATAAAAACAAAGCACAGGGACTACATACAAGTTCTATTAGCAAATGTGTATGCAGCTATAAAAGGCACAGAATAATACAAGCCTGAAATTATCAATACATCATAAGTCTTTACCAAGTAACTACAGACCAGTTCGTTTACCTACTATAGTTGGGAAAAGACTTAATAGTTTAATAAAGAACCATGTATATGAGTTTTTGCTAGAAAATAAAATTTTAAACAATAGTCAGCATAGATTTACAAAAAACTGAAGTTGTCAAACAAATCCGATTTCTTTTTATGAGGAGGTACACAAAAACTTAGACAAAGGAGTGGCTGTGAACATAGTATACTTGAATTTTGCCAAAGGGTTTGATACAGTTCCCGCACACGGCTAATGTGTAATGTTTGTCTACAGGCTTAGAACATTCAGTTTGTTAATGGATAAAAAAACTGTCCGTATTCAAAGTAGTGATTAATGATTCATAATCTGAATGGTCTAAAGTTATTAGTGTTGTACCCCAAGGTTCCATGTTGGGACCCTTACTTTTTAACATATTTATAAATGATATAGGGTCTGGGATTAAACGTACCATTTCAGTGTCTGCAGATGGCACCAATCTATGCAGTGGAATTACGTCCTTGGATGTCTCCAACTTACAAGCCAACCTCAATGCACTATTTAATCGGGAAACTATGTGGCAAATGAGGCTTAACCCCTTCCCACCCGGTCAATAACAGATTGACGTCCGGGAAGTGGTTCTGTTATCCTAACTGGGCGTCATATGACGTCCAGCAGCATAACATGCCGGCCCGCGAGCGCGCGCAGCATCTCCGATCGTAATAAGATGCCTCTGTCAGAGGCTTCTTACACATGCTCAGCTGTGACCAATCACAGCTGATCATCGCGTGGACCAGGAAGTACCAGTAAACGACATTTCCTCGGTTTGGGCTTACAGGGAGAGCCATTCAGAGCCGATCGGCGGCTCTCCCTGTCAGAGGGGGGATCTGTGCTTATAATCAGCACATTGATTATCAGCACAGCACCATCAGATGTGCCAAAAAGGTACCCAGTCAGTGCCCCCAATAAAGTGCCAATCAGTGCCATATAGTGCCCACCACAGTGCCCATCACATTGCCAATCAGTGCCCTACAGTAACACCTGTCAAAACCTCATCAGTACCTCATCATCAGTGCTGCTCATCAGTACCTCATCAGTGCTGCTCATCAGTACCTCATCATCAGTGCTGCCCATCTGTGCCGACTGTCAGTGCCCATCTGTGCCGACTGTCAGTGCCCATCTGTGCCGACTGTCAGTGCCCATCTGTGCCGACTGTCAGTGCCCATCTGTGCCGACTGTCAGTGCCCATCTGTGCCGACTGTCAGTGCCCATCTGTGCCGACTGTCAGTGCCCATCTGTTCTGCATATCAGTGCTGCCTATTGGTGTCCATCAGTGCTGCATATCAGTGCCGCCTATCAGTGCCCATCAATTCTACATATCAGTGCCTCCTCATCAGTGCCCAGTGCCACCTTATCAGTGCCAACGCATCAGTGCCCATTGGTGCCACCTCATCTGTGCCTGTCAGCGAAGGAGAAAACAAAATTTTTTACTTTCAATATGTTTTATTATTTTAATTGGTACATACAGATTATGTAGAAACATATGTGTAAGCTCCGGAGGGAATGCCTCCTAGGGAAATCACTTAACAGGTACAAACTTAAATGAATTACAGAAGTCTGCTCGGCCTCGGAAACCCGTAGGGAGGCTCATTGATGAGTATCAGGATCCAAAAACATTCTTAACAAGATCTTGGCTCTACCCTTAAAACTATAGGGATCTCTTCCCTACCCCCGGCACCCCTGATGGGAACTAACTGTGCCGGGCGAGGGAAATTCCCCTTACTATACTGCCCAAATGAGCCGAGTAAACTGGTTTAATAGGACAGATGCGTATCCCCCTGAGCGATGGGGAATACCTGACTGTATCTGTAAATAAATTCATCAACATTTAGCTCCTTGGCGTGAGTTAACAGATAAGGAGGATAGAAAGAAGAAAGAGAAGAAAGAGTGAGAAGGGGAGAGATGGGGTAGGGGGTCCTCATGTTTGGTGAGGAGATATGATTGTAGCTTCTGCGTGCTGCTATCATAATTATTGAATAGTCGTGCCTAAAGATTGTTTAGGAATGATGTGGTACTTGAACACCCGGGATGAGAGAAGTACCCATATATTGGGCCCAAGGCTCCCATATTTTTTGGAATTTCAAGGAGGTGTCCATCAGGATGCTGGTTAGTTTTTCTTGGGTCATGATCCAAGAGATCTTTCTTTTGACTGTGTGGATTGCAGGTTTTGAATGTTTCCAGGCTTTGGCAATTGTGATTTTGGTACCAAGCAGTATAAAGTAAATCAGCGTTTGTGATGTCTTGGTTATGCCTGGAATGTGTGCGTTTAGTAGAGCTACCTCTGGGGTCCTGGGAACCTGGCAAGCCGTCACCTTGAAGATCATGGAGAAAACTTTTCTCCAGAAAGTGCGGATTTTGGGACATTCCCACCAAATGTGAGCCATGGAGCCTAGGTGTTGGCATCCTCTGAAACACAGAGGGCTTGTTGTGGGGTATATGGTTGCTAGCCTGGTTGGGGTCAGATACCATCTGGTTAGCAATTTGACACTTGCCTCCATGAGTGAGATATTTTGGATCCCTTTGAAGGATCTAAATAGTGCTGCTTGCCAAGTCTCCAGGTCCCTGCTGAGTTGGAAGTCAGTCTCCCAAGCCTTCATGTATGGGGTTTTGTCCATGGGACATGTGAGGGCTGAATATATCACTGAAATTCCCCCCCTCTGCTCCATGGCTTGGCCACACCACAACTCGTAAGCTGTAAATTTGGGGGGAAGGGGTTTTTCCTTCCAGATGGTGTGTAAGAAATTGGTAATTTGGTAGAAACGGAAGCGTTCCGATTCCGGGAGTTCTAAGTGTTTGATGCAAAATTTGAGGTCAATTGGTCCAGAGGGGGTGAAAAAATGTCCTATTCGGTATAGCCCTTTGTTAAGCCACCATTTGAAAGCTAAGATGTCTAGTCCGGGTGGGAAATCTGGGTTGTGGAAGAGATGTGCTAGAGGACGACCCTTGGAGACCAGAGTAGGGACCATACGGAGGGAATCCCATAAGGCGCAGGAGTGGGATAGTGTGGGTGAGAGGATGGGTGGCCTAGATTTGGTCGGGCACCAGAGTATGTAATCTAGCGTGTGTTTGGGGATGGCCTGTCTTTCAATATTAACCCAATCAGGTTTTTCATATCTGGAGTAAATCATGGACAATTGTGCAAGTCTGGCTGCTAAGTAATATTTATGCAAGTTTGGAAGTCCTAGACCTCCTTTGCGTCTGTGGATGAATAAAGTGTTCTGCGGGATGCGATATCCTTTTTTACCCCAAATATATTTAATTATGTGACATTGTAAAGATCGTAAGTGGACTTTCCTGATTGGTATAGGAAGAGAGCGAAAAAAGTAGAGAAGTCTGGGAAGGAGGGTCATTTTGATGGAGTTGATTCGGCCTAGCCATGATAGCTCATGTTTCGACCATTTGACTAGGTCGGCCTCCAGTTTTTTGAAGAGAGGGGGGTAATTGTGTGTGTAAAGCGTTTCTGTTTTGGCAGTCAATGTGATACCTAAGTAGCGAATGGATGTATCGTTCCATTTGAATTTGAAGGAATGTTTGAGAGAGGAGACTGTTTGGGGAGGTAAAGAGACGTTGAGAGCTTGGGATTTGGAAAAGTTAACTTCGAGTCCTGAGATTTTGGCAAATTTCTCTAATAGTAAACAGAGATTGGGTAATGTAGTTAGGGGGGAGGTAAGGAAGAGGAGGATGTCGTCGGCAAAAAGGCCGCATTTGTGCGTTTGGTCCCCACAGGTCACCCCTTTGATGTCCGAGTTTTGTCTCACCGCGATCGCCAGTGTTTCTATAGCTATTGCGAATATGAGAGGAGACAAAGGGCACCCTTGCCTGGTGCCTCTCATTATTTCTATAGGATTGGAATAGTGTCCTTGCATACGTATCTGGGCTTTCGGTCGAGAGTAGAGGGCATGCAGAAGGCCAAGGAAGCGATCACCGAAGCCCCATCTCTCCAATAGTGAGAAAATGTAGGGCCAGGAGACCGTGTCAAAGGCCTTCTGCAGGTCCAGAGACAACAGGAAGCCTGCTTGGGTCGATCCCCCTTCCCAGTTAGTTTGTAGGATCGAGGTAATGTCTATTGCCCGCCGTATTTGGTCAGGTCCCTGTCTTCCAGGTATGAATCCCACCTGATCCTTATGTATGTACTGACTAATGAAGGAAGATAGTCTGTTAGCCATTATTTTTGTGAGTACTTTCAGGTCGTTATTTATGAGGGAGATCGGCCTGTAGTTGCTAACATCCTCAGGGTTCTTGTCAGGTTTGGGTATGACTGTAATCAAGGCTGTGTTAAGGTGAGTGTCTAGGGGTTCTCCACTGGTCTTGTAGTTAAAGAAGGAGGTCAGGTGAGGTATTAGGATATGCGCGAAGGATTTATAATAGGGTATGGAGAGACCATCAGGACCTGGGGCAGACCCCTTTCTGAGGTCCTTGATGACCCCCAATACTTCCTCTTCTGTTATGGGTGATTCCATTCGTTGTTTGTGAGTGTCTTTTAAGGAGGGGATAGGAAGGTCCTTTAGGAAGCTAGGGATTAAGTCAGCGGGGGGTGAAGACGGTCTTCTATACAAGTTAGAGTAAAATTCTTGGAAAGCTTCTAGTATCTTGGACGGATTGGTCGTGGGGGGTTGACCCTTTAACCTGATCTTGGGTAAGGCATGAGTTCTGATGGGGGGAGAAAGTTTTGTTGCTAGTAGTGGGCCTATTTTGTCAGCCTGTGTATAGAATTTATGTTTGTTCCAGCGAATGGCCTTTTCAGCTTTGACTGTGAGCGCTAGGTTAAGATCTAGTCTAGCTTTGTCGATAAGCGAGGAGGGGGTCCTGGATGGATCTTGTTTGTGTGAAGCTTTGAGTTTATTGTATTCTGTGTCTAACCGATGTATTTCGGCTCTTTGTTCTTTTTTTATCTGCGTTGAGATCTGAATGAGTTTGCCCCTTATGAAAGCCTTGTGCGCTGCCCAGAGCAGTTCCGGGGACGTGTCTTCTGTTTTATTAAATGTAAAGTACTCCTGCAGTGCCGTTTCAAGTTCCTTGACTCTTATTGGGTCAGATAGTAGCGACTCATTGAGCCTCCAAAGTCCCCTAGTTCCTCCCAGGGCCCCTGTTTTCAGTGTTATGGAGACAATAGAGTGATCTGATAGGGCCGATTCTCTAATTTGGGCTTTGTGTATTGATGGGAGTATAGAGGATGGGGTCAGGATGTGGTCGATCCGTGCGTAAGTGTTATGCGGGGAAGAATAGTGAGTGAAATCCCGCTTGTTGGGATTAAGTTCCCTCCAAGTGTCAGATAGGCCATGTGCATGTATCGTCTTAGCGAATCTGAGACTTTCTTTGGTGGGACGTATGAGTTGAGACCGTGGGGGTTTAGACTTGTCCATCCCCTGATCGAACGCTGCGTTCGAATCCCCGCCAAGAATGATCGTCCCTTCCAATTTCGGAGTTAGTGTGCGTAAGAGGGAGTCGAAAAATTTAGCTTGTCCTCTATTCGGAGCATAATAGGAGACCAGTGAGTACAGACGGTCTCCCACCGTGCCCTTTACCAAGAGGAACCTTCCTTCTGGGTCAGCATGTTCAGAAATTTTTACGAATTTATGGTTTTTGGAGATTAAGATGGCGACTCCCTTGGTTTTGTTGTTTGCGCTCGCTAGAAAGAACTGTGGGAAGTGTGGGTGAAGAAACTTAGGGCTATACCTGGACGGGAAATGTGTTTCTTGCAGCATAATAACGTCTAGCTGGAGATGTTTATAATAGTCAAGGACCTTTCTCCTTTTAACCGGGGAGTTGAGTCCCTGAACATTGTGTGATGCTATGTGTAAGTGAGCTATGGTGCTATCAGCCATGGAGCAGAGGGATAGGAACGCAACGTAAACAGCCCCCACTTACCCTGAGATGTGTTGATACTTGGGCAAAGGCGTGAGGTTCCTTGTTCCTTGTCGGTGGGTTATTGGTAGGCACTACCACAAGGATGTGAATGATATCTGAAAAACAGAATGCAGTTATAAGCAATGTTTTGATCGGGAGGGAGGGAGGGAAGAACAGAAAAGTGTAGTAAAGGTCTCCTGAAAGAGAAAGAAAGGACACGGGGGAGGAGAGACCCCACGTGTCCTTCTGAAGAGATTTCGAAAATGTCTGGCCCATCCGGGCTCAGACAATCTAACCCTCAGAAACCGATGGGTATCTAGGGATTAGATAGGTACGCAAGTGGTCCGTCACGAAACCGGACGCCCTTTAAATAACATAAACTTATATTGAAAATGATATCCTCATGTAAGCATATCATAGTGTCTAGCAGCTTAACTGGCTATAAGCCCCTCGCCTCCCCTGTTAGCACATGTTCCTCCCGCCACACTCCCCTGCCCACCCCCAGCACAGCAGAGCGTCCATCGTGAAAACTATTGTTGTTTTCCCTAAATGAGTGACTAAAGTACTCTAATGGGCAGTGTGGGGGGTTAAAACTTCCGTCCTTGTGTGACGTATTTGCTTTGTGGACAGCATGGACTGCGATAAACGGGGTCAGTGGAAAAAAGAAATAAAAAACAAAAACTGAAAAGAAGTGAACCGAAGAGTCAGTAACCAGTGCCCGGGTGACCAGCGTGCCCTAGAATGTAGGCACAGGGGACCCCCATAGATGGGGAAATCATTCCTCTGGTCCCTGCTTCACACCCGGGGTGTGTTGGGTAAAATCAAAGTCATCACCAGCTTCAAGATGGGTTGTTGTCTTTGGCCTTCTTAACTTTTCCTGTTGACCACAAAGGAGATTGTGGGCTGGGAGGGGTCGGTCTTTTGTTGGAGATGGCTCCGGCATTGGTTGTGTCCATATCAGCTTCCTGGGAGATGATTTTCAAGTGTAAAAGGAGCTTTTCTCCTTCAGGGAGTGATGAGAAAGAAAACTGTTTTCCCTTAACGGCAAATTTAACTGCGAACGGAAAGGCCCACCTGTATTTTATGTCTCTTTGGGTGAGAGCGAGAAGTAGGGGTTTCAATGATCTCCGTCTCTGGATCGTGTAGGGTGAAAGATCCGCAAAAATCTGCACTTGGTGACCCATGCACATGACTGTGTGAGCAGATCTGGCCTGTCTCATCACTTCTTCTTTCACTGTGTAGTGATGAGGTTTGGCAATGACATCTCTTGGGGTACCATCTTTTCTGGGGGGCCCCAGGGCTCTGTGAGCCCTGTCCAGCTCTAGGCGGTGAGACGGGATGGAGGGGATTAGCTGTTTAATTAGATCTTGTACTGCTTCGGGTATATTTTGAATCGTTTCAGGTAAGCCACGGATTCTGATATTGTATCGTCTTGACCTATTCTCGAGTTCGTCAATACGTGCCATAGCTATGTCGAGTTGGTCTTGCACAGTATCTATGTGCTGGGAGTTTTGGTTAGTGATAGCTATTGTTTCTTCAACCTTATGTTCAATCGTGTCGATCCGGGCTCCTAGATTGATAAAATCATTCTTGAGATCTCCTGTGATTTTAGCTGCTGTTTGTGCTAGCCCCTTATCCAGCAGTTCAGAGAATCTGAGGAAGAGGGCGTCCATTTGCAGGGTCTGGTCATTGGCCTGGAAGTCCTGAGGAGAATAGCCTGTGTGCACTGTGTGAGAATCCCTGGGAGACATAGAGTATTCCTGCAGGGGGCGGTCTATGGGGGATTCTGTGGAGGTTGGTGAGGGGGTAAGGATAGGTGGGTATCCCGTTTGTTTTCCTGGGGTGCGGTGTAGAGGGTAGTGGGTCTGCTCTGACCTGTAGTCCGCCTGACTGGAAAAGCTGTGTTCCTGTGTCTGTGGCTGTGGCTTTGCCTGTGTAGCGGCGGCCATCTTGGATTTCTCGGCCGTTTCTGTTCCTGTCAATTGTGGCCACAGACTGCGTTTTACCGGAGCCCCAGTCATATGGGGGTGTAGCCGGGGTCTTGCAGTGTGTCTCACTGTATTTTGGTGGCCGTTAGTGCGGTGAGGAAGATGTGGCGGGCGCCGTAGTTCTCGTGAGGGAGCGGAGCTCTAGGCAATCGCGGCCATTTTGGGAGCTCCGCGCATGCGCCCTTCCGAGAAAACAAAATTTTATAACAGAAACAAAGAAAAACTTTTTTTTCAAAAATGTCGGTCTTTTTTAGTTGGTTTAGCAACAAATAAAAACCCCAGAGGTGATCAAATACCACCAAAAGAAAGCTCTATTTGTGGGAAGAAAGTGAAAAAAAAATTAGTTTGGGTACAGCGTTGTATGACTGCGCAATTGTCATTCAAACTGCCACAGCGCTGAAAGCTGAAAATTGTCCTGGGCAGGAAGGGGCGAAAGTGCCTGGTATTGAAGTGGTTAATGTTAATAAATATAAAGTTATGCACTTGGGGGCTAAAAACATGCATGCATGCATCATACTTGCTAGGAAAAGTGCAGCTGGGGGAGTCCATGATAGAGAACGATCTGGGTGTTCTGGTAGATCACAGACTTAATATTAGCATGCAATTCCAAGCTGCATTTCTAAAGCTAGCAAAATAAGTTCTTGTATTAACCACTTCCCGTCCGGCCTATAACAGATTGACTGTGGGAAGTGGTTCTGGGCGTCATATGATGTCCAGCAGTATAACATGCCGGCGTGCGCCCTCGGGGACGCGCAGTGCGGCGATCACGAGTGCGGCATGGCAGTTTGACACACCACATCTCTGATCGTGATAAGAAGCCTCTGACAGAAGCTTCTTACCATGTGATCAGCTGTGACCAATCATAGGTGATCATCGCAAGAACCAGGAAGTGCCGGTAAACGGCATTCCTTGGTTCGCACTGACAGGGAGAGCCGATCGGCGGCTCTCCCTGTCAGAGGGGGGGGGGTCTGTGCTGATAATCAGCACACTGATTATCAGCACAGCCCTCATCAAATGTACCAATATGCTGCCAATCGGTGCCCAGTCATTGCCCCATCATAACCCCCTGCCAGTGCCCAATTAAGTGCCAATCAGTGCCCACCACAGTGTAATTCAGTGCCCACCATAGTGCCAGTGTCCATCACAGTGCCAATCAGTGCCCAGCATTAACACCTGTCAGTACCTGCCCAATCAGTGCTGCCTATCAGTGCCATCTATTAGTGTCCATCAGGGCCGCCAGTCAGTTCTCATCAGTGCCGCCAGTCAGTTCTCATCAGTGCCGCCAGTCAGTTCTCATCAGTGCCGCCAGTCAGTTCTCATCAGTGCCGCCAGTCAGTTCTCATCAGTGCCGCCAGTCAGTTCTCATCAGTGCCGCCAGTCAGTTCTCATCAGTACAACACAAACTCAAAATTTCCCGCGCTTAGGACAAATGTTTTAAAGGAGAACTGCAGCCCCCCCAAAATAAATGGAAAAAGCCACCGAGGTGGAATCCAAAAAATTAAGAAATCTCTGGTGGGGAATGTGGCGCTGTTCAAAAATATATATAATAGGATACTAATATCCTACAACGTGGTGGTATTATATAAAAACTACTGTGAAAAAATCATGAACAAATAACATATCAGGTGAATGTGTCACAGGTGTCAGACAACATATAATAAAACATATGATTGAAAAATCAAGTACAAATGCGGTGTAAATAATCCTAGAAAAAATGTACGTGCACTCAAAAAAGGACAGCAAAAATAATAGTACTGATCTGCAAAATCGCAAAGGAAAAAGCATAAAAAGATACCCAAACAAATTATATATCCAAAATATGTGCAGATATGAACAATAGTATGATAAATAGTGTAGTGATGTAGCAGAAAAAATCACCACCCAAAAGATATTAGTGTCCGAGCAGATTTAAAGTTCTATATATATAAAAATAAAAAGGAAAAAACTCTGTGAGAAGTGACTTTGCTTCCAAACGAATCCCGTGTAAATAATTGTGATCGTTGTGTAATCTCCTTCTCTGGAACCCCCAATTGTGTCCCCACTCACCGGAAAGCCCAACCCCTGCAGGGGTAATGGGCAAATGAAAGTAAATCCACCAGCAGGAAATCGATCGATATCCCCCTCTGTGTTTCCGTGATCTTCTTCCTGGTTGGGCTGTCAATGGTCTGTCAATGGTCCTCCAAAAAAGTCCACCAGATCGTCCATATGTATGGGGAAGAGAGGAGCCTCATAGTGTAAATCCAAATTGACTTTTATTTGTTCAGTCCACTTACAAAGAATAGTTAAAAACAGTGACTAACAGATGAACCTGTTCCGCCGGCTAGTATAAGGCCGATGGCTGGAACAGTAACGAGGCAGCGGCTTGCGTTCCACAGCCGAGCTGCCGAAAACCGGAAGTAACAGCGACGTATGCGTACCAACGTGACCACCCTTACGCGTTTCGTCATCAAGACGTCATCTGAGGCGCAGTTCTCATCAGTGCCGCCGGTCAGTTCTCATCAGTGCCGCCGGTCAGTTCTCATCAGTGCCGCCGGTCAGTTCTCATCAGTGCCGCCGGTCAGTTCTCATCAGTGCCGCCGGTCAGTTCTCATCAGTGCCGCCGGTCAGTTCTCATCAGTGCCGCCGGTCAGTTCTCATCAGTGCCGCCGGCCAGTGCTCATCAGTGCCGCCGGCCAGTGCTCATCAGTGCCGCCGGCCAGTGCTCATCAGTGCCGCCGGCCAGTGCTCATCAGTGCCGCCGGCCAGTGCTCATCAGTGCCGCCGGCCAGTGCTCATCAGTGCCGCCTGTCAGTGCTCATCAGTGCCGCCGGTCAGTGCTCATCAGTGCCGCCTGTCAGTGCCCATCAGTGCCACCTGCCAGTGCCCATCAGTGCCGCCTGCCAGTGCCCATCAGTGCCGCCTGTCAGTGCCCATCAGTGCCGCCTGTCAGTGCCCATCAGTGCCGCCTGTCAGTGCCCATCAGTGCCGCCTGTCAGTGCCCATCAGTGCCGCCTATAAGTGCTCATCAGTGCCGCCTATCAGTGCCCATCAGTGCCGCCTATCAGTGCCCATCAGTGCTGCATATCAGTGCCGCCTATCAGTGCCCATCAATTCTACATTTCAGTGCCTCCTCATCAGTGCCAACTCATCAGTGCCCGTCAGTGAAGGAGAAAACATTTTATTTTTTTTTTCCAAAAATGTCGGTCTGTCTAGTTTGTTTAGCAAAAAATAAAAAAACGCAGAGCTGATCAAAATGCCACCAAAAGAAAGTTCTATTTGTGGGAAGAAAATGATAAAAATTTAGTTTAGGTACAGTGTTGTATGACTGCACAATTGTCATTCAAAGTGCGACAGCACTGAAAGCTGAAAATTGTCCTGGGCAGGAAGGGGCGAAAGTGCCTGGTATTGAAGTGGAAAAATAGGTATGGACTCCAGAAAGAAATCGACATCACCATTAGTAAGACCTCATCTAGAATACGTAGTTCAATTTTGAGCACCAGTTCACAAAAAGATATTGGTGAACTGGAGAAAGTGCAAAGAAGGGCAACCAAACTGATAAGAGGCATGGAGCAGCTCAGCTACAGTATTAGGAAAGATTAGCTGAACAGAATTAATTCTCTCTTGAGAACAGGAGATTAAGGGGGGATATAATCAACATTTACATAAGTGGTCCAGTGAACTTGGTATAGACTAGTTATTCAGTTTCAGGTCAATACAGAGGACAAGCGGGCACTATTTACCTCTGGTGAAAAAGAAAGAAAAGGCTTCTTCACAGTCAAAGCTGTGAAAATTTGGAAAAGACTCCCTCAAGAATGGGTTCTGGCCAGCTCAGTAGATTGTTTTAACCACTTGCCAACCAGTCGCTGTCATTATACTGCGGCAAGGTGGCACAATCCCGCAAATCGCCGTAGCTTTACATCGGCTTGGGATCTCGCTTTTGTGGGCACGCAGGGGAGCCAATCAGCGGGTCCGGCGGATTCAATGTCTGCTGGCCACCCGTGATCATTCCCCGCAGTGACAGAACGGGGATTTGCCTGTGTAAACAAGGCAGATCTCCGTTCTGACAGGGGAGATCACACAGATCCTGTCTTTCTGCTAAGCAGGAAGATGGATCTGTGCATTTCCCCAGTCGCACAAACCCCCATACAGTTAGAAAACACCTGCAGGGAACAAATTTAACCCCTTGATAGCCCCTGTTAACCCCTTCCCTGCCAGTGTCATTAGTACAATAACAGTGCATATTGTTTAGCACTGATTACTGTAATAATGTCACTGGTTCCCAAAAAATTTCAAAAATATCAGTTAGGTGTCCGATCTGTCTGCCGCAATGTTGCAGTCCCACTAAAAATCACTGATTGCCGCCATTACTAGTAGAAAAAATAAAAATTTCATAAATCTATCCCCTATTTTGTAGACGTGATAACTTTTGCGCAAACCAATCAATATACCAAAAATATGTAGCAGAATACATATCAGCCTAAACTGATGAATAAATGTGGTTTTTTTTACATTTTTTTTGAGATGTTTTATAGCAGAAAGTTAAAAAATGTGTTTTTTTTTCAAATTTGTAGCTCTTTTTTTGTTTATAGCGCAAAAAATAAAAGCCGCAGAGGTGATCAAATACCACCAAAAGAAAGCTCTATTTGTGGGAAAAAATGGACAATAATTTTGTTTGGGTACAGTGTTGCATGACCCCGTAATTGTCATTTAAAGCAACACAGTGCCGTATCACAAAAAATGGCCTGGTCAGGAAGTGGGTAAATCCTTCCGGGGCTGAAGTGGTTAAAAAAGAGCTGGATGCATTCCCAAATTCACAAAATATAACTGGATATTAATATTTAGAGGCAATAATGGCATAAATAGTTGGCTCAGGGAATATCTGATTACCTTATGGGGGATCAGGAAGAAATGTTTTCTCCCACTGGAGTTAAATGGATCATGCTTTATTGAGTTTTTTTGCCTTCCTTTGGATCAGCTGTGAGTATATTATAGTATATTAGGAAGTTTTTTGTTTTATTTTTTATTGTTTGAACTAGATGGACTAGTGTCTTTTTTCAACTTGACCGTGTAACTATATTCTGATATCAGTATAGAGTGGAAATTTGGCATGTAGCAACATTTTTAAAACTTGCACAATTCAACAATAATGTGAAATTAAAATTAAGTTTTAGAATTTTTGAAGATAAAAGTATTTGTCTAATTGAACAACATTTAAAACAGAAAAGCCAGACTGTAACAATTGTCTGGTAATGCTGCCTAGATTCAACGCAATGGGGTTGATTTACTAAAGGCAAATCCACTTTGCACTACAAATGCACTGCAAGTGCACTTGGAATTGCAGTCGCTGTAGATCCGAGGGGAACATGCAAGGAAAATAAAAAACAGCATTTTTGCTTGCACAGGATTAGAAGATAAAATCAGCAGAGTTTCCCCTCATTTAAGATCTTCCCCCTCAGATTTACAGCGACTGTACTTCCAAGTGCACTTGCAGTGCAGAGTGGATTTAGTAAATCAACCCCAATGTGATAACTTGATACTTACAAATGAGTGCAAATGACTAACCCAATGCACAAGTTGCTTTTCAGCTTTCAGTTTTGACCCAAAGCTTTTTTTGCCTTCTTCAGCAGACTGAAAATAGAATGTTGTTATGCTATTACTTTGGTTTGTATTACAGCACATAGCCTCTGCTGCTTTGATGCTATAAAGCAGGGGTCTCCAAACTTTTTAGCCCGAGGGCCACATTGTAGATTTTACAAATATTTGCGGGCCGAAAAATGTATTTATTTATAAATAAATTAATAAAATTTAAATAATGTCATTGTAGCCTTTCCACATGTCTGTGTCCCCGTCAGAGTCTCCTTACACATTGTGTCCCCATCAGAGCCTTTCAACATGTGTGTGTCCCCACCAGACCCTTCCACACATTTGTGTCCCCATTAGAGACTTTCCGCACCTCTGTGTCCCCCATTAGAGTCTCCCCAAAATCAGTGTCCCCATCAGAGTCTCCCCCATCAACATTGTCCCCATCATCAGTGTCCCCAGTATCAGTGTCCCTAGCAGAGTTTCCAAATCCTCCAAGTCCCCGTCGGCAGTCTCCTCATCATCAGTGTCCCCAGCAGTTTCCCCATCAACAGTGTCCCCAGCAGCCTCCCCATCATCAATGTCCCTATCATCAGTGTCTCCAGCAGTCTCCCCACCATCAGTCCATCATCAGTGCCCCCAGCAGTCTCCCCATCATCAGTGCCCCCAGCAGTCTCCCCATCATCAGTGCCCCCAGCAGTCTCCCCATCATCAGTGCCCCCAGCAGTCTTCCCATCATCAGTGCCCCCAGCAGTCTCCCCATCATCAGTGCCCCCAGCAGTCTTCCCATCATCAGTGCCCCCAGCAGTCTCCCCATCATCAGTGCCCCCAGCAGTCTTCCCATCATCAGTGCCCCCAGCAGTCTCCCCATCATCAGTGCCCCCAGCAGTCTCCCCATCATCAGTGCCCCCAGCAGTCTCCCCATCATCAGTGCCCCCAGCAGTCTCCCCATCATCAGTGCCCCCAGCAGTCTCCCCATCATCAGTGTCCCCAGCAGTCTCCCCATCATCAGTGTCCCCAGCAGTCTCCCCATCATCAGTGTCCCCAGCAGCCTCCCCATCATCAGTGTCCCCAGCAGTCTCCCCATCATCAGTGTCCCCAACAGTCTCCCCATCATCAGTGTCCCCAACAGTCTCCCCATCATCAGTGTCCCCAACAGTCTCCCCATCATCAGTGTCCCCAACAGTCTCCCCATCATCAGTGTCCCCAACAGTCTCCCCATCATCAGTGTCCCCAACAGTCTCCCCATCATCAGTGTCCCCAACAGTCTCCCCATCATCAGTGTCCCCAACAGTCTCCCCATCATCAGTGTCCCCAACAGTCTCCCCATCATCAGTGTCCCCAACAGTCTCCCCATCATCAGTGTCCCCAACAGTCTCCCCATCATCAGTGTCCCCAACAGTCTCCCCATCATCAGTGTCCCCAACAGTCTCCCCATCATCAGTGTCCCCAACAGTCTCCCCATCATCAGTGTCCCCAACAGTCTCCCCATCATCAGTGTCCCCAACAGTCTCCCCACCCTCAGTGTCCCCAACAGTCTCCCCACCCTCAGTGTCCCCAGCAGTCTCCCCACCCTCAGTGTCCCCAGCAGTCTCCCCACTCAGTGTCCCCAGCAGTCTCCCCACCCTCAGTGTCCCCAGCAGTCTCCCCACCCTCAGTGTCCCCAGCAGTCTCCCCACCCTCAGTGTCCCCAGCAGTCTCCCCACCCTCAGTGTCCCCAGCAGTCTCCCCACCCTCAGTGTCCCCAGCAGTCTCCCCACCCTCAGTGTCCCCAGCAGTCTCCCCACCCTCAGTGTCCCCAGCAGTCTCCCCACCATCAGTGTCCCCAGCAGTCTCCCCAACATCAGTGTCCCCAGCAGTCTCCCCACCATCAGTGTCCCCAGCAGTCTCCCCACCATCAGTGTCCCCAGCAGTCTCCCCACCATCAGTGTCCCCAGCAGTCTCCCCACCATCAGTGTCCCCAGCAGTCTCCCCATCATCAGTGTCCCCAGCAGAGTCTCCTGTACATTTGCCATTTGCCACTTGCCTCTTGCAGCTCTCCTGCACCTACCGGGAGGTGCCGCGCTGATGATGTCATTGGTTGCTAGGACAGGCAGTCCCAGAAGCCAATCCTCAGCACAGCGTGGCAGCATGGGAGGGTGTGGGGGAGCAGCTTTGTTTGCGGGACCTGCCAGTCATACTGCCCATCTGCTGCTTTTAAAGGCAGGAGATCGGCAATGCTATGAATGTGGGTGAGCCATGGGCCAGGGAAAAGGCACAAGCTGGATGTGGCCCATGGGCCAGGGTTTGGAGACCCCTGCTATAAAAGGACAGCCAAAACAACACCAAAATATGTATGCGTAGAGATAAAAATGGCATGAAAAATGTTGGCTTTGAATGTCAGAACCTTGTGATTTTAAGTCTTCAACAAGTTGACCTTATGCTTTGCAAATTCCTTATAGAGTGAATGTATTTTCTCATAACTGTCTATATACTTTAAAACAATTACATCAAATAAAATTGACTGAAAAGCATTTTGAAGCCTATTAATGTACAATAAATCATAAATCAGCTAGATATTCACAATCTACAAAGGAATCTGATCCTTGGTGGATCTAATTCAAGTGCGGAATTGATTCATTCATATTATTAATACTGACAGATATGCAACACCTCACTTTTATCCCCCATCTCCATCATAGTGCCTCCTTTTTATCCCCCCCTACCCATAAGTGCACCTCCCTCTTATCTCCCTCAACAGTATGTCTCTCTCCTATTCCCTGCTTTCCAATCAGACTGATTCCCACTTATCCCTCCACCCCTGTCAAAGTATCTTCCCCTTATCCACTTCCATTTTTCAAGTGCCTCCCTTTTATCTACCCTTTTTCAGAGCATCTTCATCTTATTCATACCTCACACATGTTCACAGTTCCTTATTTCTGTCCATCAGCCTCCAAATGGACATTCACAGCCCCTCTTCACACTCACCTCTCCACTCACAGCACCTGCCTCCCTAGCCCTCCATCCCCCAGTATTAAAGCAACTCCTTTCCATCCAATACCTCCATTCACAGCAACTCGCTCACATCCACCCAATCCCTCACCTATTTACATCCCTTCTTGCCCACTTAAGCATCCTCACCTCATAGCGTATCCCTCTACAACCACTTCTCTCCAACAATTCATCACTTCATCTCACCTCTACTTCCCATTTACACCATATACCTACTACATCTCTTCCTGCCTCTCTGATCCTCTGCTCATACTGTAAGCATCTCTCATCTACGGCTCACATCATTTCTTTCCCCCACAAAGTGGATATCTGTCTGGCCACGCCCCCCCCCTCATGGAAATTCATTCCCCAGCCACTCAGCTGTAAGAGCGTCTCCCCATCATCTACTAGGCCCACATTCACAATACATCATGTCATTCACATGTCTCCCCCACACATTTACAGCTACTTCACCACTCACAGAACATTTCTGGCCACTGCACCATGCCCCTCACAGTTTAACTCTACCTAGCAGTCCAATAGCCTTCCCTGTCCTCTCATCATGTCACCCCTCCCTTAGCCACCGTTCCTCCTAGCTCAAAGTGCAACCCTCCCTAGATAATTTATAGCACAAAGGTGTCTCCCTTCTCCACTTGATTAGTGCAAATAAATATTTTGTTCCTTAATTAAAGGGGACTTTGCACTCTATGCAAGGCCCACTTTTTTAGTGTGGTTGCCCCTTCCCCTTAACCACTTGCTTACTGGGCACATATACCCCCTTCCTGCCCAGGCCAATTTTCAGCTTTTAGCGCTTTGAATGGCAATTGCACGGTCATGCTACACTGTACCCATATTATATTTTTATAATTTTATTTTTTTTATACATTTTTCACACAAATAGTGATTTCTTTTGGTGGTATTTAATTATTTAATCACCACTGGGGTTTTATTTTTTGCTAAACAAAAAAAGACAGAACATTTTGAAAAAAAATAGGTTTTCATAGTTTGTTATACAATTTTGCAAACAGGTAATTTTTCTCCTTCATTGATGTGCGCTGATGAGGCTGCACTGATGGACACTGATAAATCGGCACTGATGGGCACTGATAGGCTGCACTAATTGACACTGATAAAGCGGCACTGATGGACACTGATAAGGCGGCACTGATGGACACTGATAAGGCAGCACTGGTGGGCACTGATAAGGCAGCACTAATAGGTGGCACTGAAGGCCACAGAGAGGTGCTACTGATAAGCAGCACCAATGTGCACTGATAGGTGGTATTGATGGGCACTGATAGGCACCAGTAGGTGGCACTGATTGTCAGCACTGATGGGCACTGATAGGTGACACTGGTGGGCACTGGTTAGCAGTACTACTGGGCACTGGTAGGTGGCACTGGTGGGCACTGCTTAGCAGTGTGAGAGACCAATGTCCCTCTTACAGAAGCCAGCAATCAGCTATATTTTTTTCTCCTCACACTAAGTAAGCATGAGGAAAAAAAAGCAGCTTACCGGCCTCTGTTTACATCATGCGATCAGCTGTCATTGGCTGACAGCTGATCACGTGGTAAAGGGCCGGGATTGGCCCTTTTTTCCGATCTGTGATCAGTCTAGTCCTAAGGACTCGGTGATCACAGAGCACGCCAGCCCCACCCCGTGAGGATGGGAGGACATATATGGATGCCCTCCCGTCAATCTAAGCCCACGCTGTAGCCATCTTTTGGCTAAAGCATGGGTGTGAAGTGGTTAATGAAAGATTAACGTGTAATAATTTGAAAAAAGAAAAAAAAAAGTAAGGGAAAAAAGTAAGATAATATACTCACATTTCCCCCAGCTTCGGTAGTGCAGGGGTTGTTATCACCATCCTACTGACGAGATCCCAGGAGAGTATTGCAAATCTCAAGAAGATGATTCTCCATTGGAATTGGCACAATTTTGCCTATAATAATAATAATAATTAATAAAAGTAATAATAATAATGCTTTATATGTAGATTCTCATGGCCCAGTTGCAATGTATATGTCAGAGAAGTCTACAAGCAAAGCAGTTTTATCAATGTAAGTAAAGAAAAAACGCGAGAGGCCCAAACCTACAATAATAAAAAGCAACTATCACAATACCCCAATACATGGTCTACATGAGATAGAAAAACAGTGCAGCGCTTATGAAAATCATATAATGTTATTGCTTCTCGGCCCTTTGGCCAAAATCAAGTGTAGTATCTGTTCTTATCAATGTAATATCTGATACGTCCTCTATCTGGGGACCATATATTAAATAAATTTTTTTAGCACAGGAAGATGGAAGAAGAGCTTGCTCTGTCCACTCCATGCATCAACCTGGTATTGCAGTACCTCCAGAACTGGTCCACCAAAAAAGAAACAAAAAAAACCCAGAAAATCACATAATGCTCCTAATGTGATTACAATGTGCATAATATAAAAAACATCACCATAAATTAAACATCAATTAAAGGCATATAAGTGCATAAGAATAATGAACCAAAAAAAAAAAAGGCCCAGAGGACAGCCCAGAAATGATTTGTGCAATCTTCTCAATGTGCGGCAGAAGAAAAAAAATAGAATGTGTATCCCAATAACCTCAAAGCCTTTTAGCGATAGGACCACTATGCAGACCAGCATGGTATATAAAGGTGGGGGCTTACCAGACACAAATGACCCTCACTCAGGAAAGGTCAAGTAGTGCTTGTGTAAACTCCCAATATTCCCTTATATAGTGCAACTCATGTAAATACTTATTAAAATAAATAGTTTAAATCCAACATATAAAAAATTTCCTGACGTGCAAAAATACATACAATGAAAACTGATATATACATAAAGTGTAATGTGTCCTTAAACTAATTTAGTATGATAAAGTGCAAATAGCCCATAAATCTGCTCCAATGAGCCAATTTTAAATCCAAACATAAAAATAATCTCATCCAAGTGTTGATCCACTGTGATGTGAATGAAAAAAATCCATAAAGTGCATGTGTCAATCCTCCACCAGTGAGATCTAAACGCTCACCTCACATTACCCATGTTTCACCAGTGGGTCATAATCAGCTGTTCCCCTCTGGGGATAATGCCAGGTCTCTTCAACTATCTGTCTCTCTGTATCTACAATATTCTCCTGTCAGCTCTCATTCACAGTAACAGATTTTCATTTGGAATTGCCATATGCTAATAAAAGACCTAGTGCTGTCTGCATGAATTTTAATCCCAAAACCAAGAAAAAAAAAAGTGGTACACATAAATGAGCACTTCAATTGATCAATTCAATACAGAACTACAGCTGAAGACCAACCAACCAATCCGCCTCTATAGGGCAAGGTTTCAGTGCCGCAGCTGACTCATTACCTAACTAATTAAAAGAGCAGAACTGCTAATAGGTGTCTCCCTGAGTACCATAGCAAACAACTTCTCCTGGGGGACACCCTAACCAAGGGCACTGGTCAAGAAAAATAAATTAAAGGACTTACAAATTTCAACTCCATCCTCCATCTTAACAGAGGAAAGCCTTTAGTTTACTTTATCACCTTGCAGCTTTTACAAGGGATTCCATACTTTAACATAAAACCTTAAATATTTTCCTGAAAAAAATAGTGCATATTTTAAAAAAAATTAGAAGTTAATCTTACCACAATTCCACCAAAATTATATATATATATATATATATATATATATATATATATATATATATATATATATATATATATATATATATATATATATATATATATATATATATATATCTCACAAAAGTGAGTACACCCCTCACGTTTTTGTAAATATTTTATTATATCTTTTCATGTGACAACACTGAAGAAATGACACTTTTCTACGATGGCAACAAAAGTGAGTACACCCCTAAGTAAAAATGTCCAAATTGGGCCCAAAGTGTCAATATTTTGTGTGGCCACCATTTCTTTCCAGCACTGCCTTAACCTTCTTGGGCATGGAGTTCACCAGAGCATCACAGGTTGCCACTGGAGTCCTCTTCCACTCCTCCATGATGACATTACGGAGCTGGTGGATGTTAGAGACCTAGCGCTCCTCTACCTTTTGTTTGAGGATGCCCCACAGATGCTCAATAGGGTTTAGGTCTGGAGACATGCTTGGCCAGTCCATCACCTTTACCCCCAGCTTCTTTAGCAAGGCAGTGGTTGTCTTGGAGGTGTATTTGGGGTTGTTATGTTGGAATACTGCCCTGCGGCCCAGTCTCCGAAGGGAGGGGATCATGCTCTGCTTCAGTATGTCACAGTACATGTTGGCATTCATCGTTCCCTCAATGAACTGTAGCTCCCCAGTGCCGGCAGCACTCATTAAGCCCCAAACAATGACACTCCCACCACCATGCTTGACTGTAGGCAAGACACACTTGTCTTTGTACTCCTCACCTGGTCGCCGCCACACACGCTTGACACCAACTGAACCCAATAAGTTTATCTTGGTCTCATCAGAGCACAGGACATGGTTCCAGTAATCAATGTCCTAAGTCTGCTTGTCTTCAGCAAACTGTTTGCTGGCTCTTTTGTGCATCATCGTTAGAAGAGGCTTGCTTCTGGAACGACAGCCATGCAGACTAATTTGAGGCAGTGTGTGGGGTTTGGTCTGAGCACTGACAGGCTGACCCCCCACCTCTTTAACATCTGCAACAATGCTGGCAGCACTCATATGTCTATTTACCAAAGACAACCTCTGGATATGACGCTGAGCATGTGCACTCAACTTCTTTGGTCGACCATGGCGAGGTCTGTTCTGAGTGGAACCTGTCCTGTTAAACCACTGTATGGTCTTGGTCACCATGCTGCAGCTCAGTTTCAGGGTCTTGGCAATCTTCTTATAGCCTAGGCCAACTTTATGTAGAGCAACAATTCTTTTTTTCAGATCCTCAGATAGTTATTTGCCATGAGGTCCCATGTTAAACTTCCAGTGACCAGTATGAGAGAGTGAGTGATAACACCAAAAATTTAACACACCTGCTTCCCATTCACACCTGAGACCTTGTAACACTAACAAGTCAAATGACATCAGGGAGGGAAAATGGCTAATTGGGCCCAATTTGGGCATTTTCACCCCCCCCCGCCCCAATCCCATCGGTCGCTAGTAAAACAGTTGAGGTCAAACTCAACATTTAAACCTCAAGGGGAGAGAACTTTAGCTTTGAAAATCCAAAAGGATTCCCTTCTGCTAAGCTATCTGATAAAGCCCCCCCCCCCCCTTATCTACTCTTTCATTACCCCAGAATTGGAGAGAACCAATTTAAAATGTTTTGATACACTGACTAACCACACTCTTGAATTTTTTGGTTTTAACTATTTGAATTAGTGCTTGTTTTGATATTTTATAGAACCTCCAGCCTCCTTCAGGGGTCTTATCAAACAATTACACCTCTAAGTATACCACAGATCAATATGCAGTAAAGCTCCACACAGAAATTATGCCATGAAAAAAAGAAGAGGCACTTTCCATTGTGCAAATCAATAGGTTAAGCAAAAGGGAAATTTTGCTTCTAACTGTCTTGAAGAGGCTACAAGTGAGATGAAATCTCACTAATATAAGTGGAATTCCCCTCTTAAAATGTTGTCAACAGAAAAGATTGAAAGATTTACCCTTACCTTACCTATGACAATTCAAAAATTTAGAATTTCCCTTCTGTCTTGGTTACAAAAAAAAAAAAAAACAGGTTTAAAGCTGGGTATACATTTACCAAAATTCAGACGTTTTAACAGGAATCGGCAAAATTTAGATATGTGTCAATACTGCTGTCTGTTCAACATATGCTGGTCTAACAACCCTTTTTGTCAAACAGTCCGATGGGAAAACCTACATTTGATCAGCACTTGCACCCAATGGCTGCAGTACTGATCTGTGTATTCTGATGGAGGAGGGAGTCCCCCTGTCACGTACCTTGGAGATTAGGCTGACATACAGAGGGAGACCTCTCATACAGCCCCGGTTTAGGCAACACTGGAGTTGTGACAGTGGCTACTAAAGCACGGTGAGGTAAGAGTGCCTGCGAAGTCTATTGCTGGAAGAGGTAGCAGCTGATGAGTGAAATAATAGTGAGCAATTCCGCGCCAAAAGGTGTTAATAAATTAGGATAAATCGGAGCAGCTACACCCTAACAAGATGAATAAGATCATCAGTGCATAAGTGAAAAAGGGGGAATAAGGGGAGCGCTAAATATATGTGAAAAAATAGTGTATAAAGGATAAATATTTTGAATAAGAATATATATATACCCAGTGCTGATCACAAATGATAAATTCTAGTCTATAATAACCAGCCTACCTATGTGAATCAAACATAAATGAATAAATTACTGGGACTAAAACCAATAAGAAATAATGGTGTACAATGATAATTGTACAACCATAACACAGATAAGTGATACCAATAATGATAACTCAAATATACATAATGAAAAAATAAATCAAATATACAATGAATAATAAAAAGTCCATCAAAGGTGAGAAAATAATTGAGGTGAAATCCTGGTCTGAATCTTGACATCAAAACGTGAACAGCAAAATCCCTTCACCATCACTGAAAAACACCAATGTGCTCATGGAAACGGGTGTCAGCTTACCAGATGGAGTTGACCAATTTAATGAAAAAAAGGTCAAATAGGCTTTAGCAAGACAATGCTTGTTGCAATGGAGAGAGGTGGACCGGACTCTTGTCCTCACATCACAGGGTCTCACGCATGGGATATAAAACATATTTTTTCACATATATTTAGCGCTCCCCTTATTCCCCCTTTTTCACTTAAGCAGCTGATGAGTAGCAGGAGCAGCAGATGCAGGTGTGCTGTGGATGGAGAACAGCGGATGCAGGTGTGCTGCGGATGCAGGACAGCGGATGCAGGTGTGCTGCAGGTGCAGGAGGGCAGAAGGCTGGAGCGGAGTCAGACAAGCAAGATCATACACAGAGGGTCAATCAGCATAAGAAGCAGGCAGAGAGTGGTCAGAGTTCAGGCTGGGTTTGGCAATGGGAATCAGGCAAACAGGCAGGAATAGCAGGGTCAAGCCAAAGGTCAGGACTGGAGATAGATACTGGATCAGAAACGGGCACAAGATCAGAACACAGGGTACAGCTGCAGATCAGACAGTACTGCACTAGTGCAGCTGCTGTCTTTGTATAGGCCATTTGGCACCAGCGTTAATGGCTATTGTGCGTGCATATTTTAGCGCATGCGCATATACGTTCGCCTGTTAGCGCTAATGTTTCTGCGCATGCGTATATGTGTTAGCTTGTGCCTGGCAAGACGGGCACCTGCAAATGCACGTCTGAGTGTGCCATGTCCCTGACATTGCCACCTCCTTATGGGCAACCTCTGGGTGCCCAAATGAACCTTCTTTTGAGGATGGCTGCGAAAAAAGGCCTGGATTAACTCCTTAGCATGGACATTTTGCTCAGGTTCCAAGGAACTCTTCTGAACCGCACCCCCCTCCATTTGATTAGGTATTGCAGCTGGTTCCTTCTCCTGCAGTCCAAGATAGCACCCACCTCATATTCCTCGATCCCATTGATGATCATGGGTTCTGGTGGTGAAGAACCCCTGTCTGGGAAGGTATCCAGCACTGTAGGTTTTAACAAAGATACATTAAATACTGGGTGGCTCTTAAGCGAATCAGGTAGAGAAAGTTCTACGATACCTCATTTCGATTCCTCTTTACCGGAAATGGACCAATAAACTTGGGTGCCAGTTTCTTCGAGGAACAAGCCAGTCTGAGGTTAGTAGTAGACAACCACACCTGATCGCCTAGTTGGAGACACAATTCACCTCTCCTCTTCCTGTCAAACATCCTCTTGTTGGTCGTCTGCGCCTTGATCACAGCTTCTTGCAGTAACTTACTGTTGCGACTCAGGAAATAGACAGTACTCTGAACTGCCAGAACCGTGGATTCAGGAACAATATCAGGTAGGAAGACTGGATGGAACCCATAGTTAGCAAAGAACAGGGACTGACCTGTAGCGGAGTGTTGAAAGCGATCTCCACCAAGGGTAGCAGTGTCACCCAGTCATCCTGAATGAACATGGTGAAGCACCAGATATATTGTTCAAGCATCTGGTTTGTTCTTAGTTTGCCCATTAGTCTGAGGGTGATAAGCAGAAGACATAGATAAATCAATCTTTAGAACATCACACAGTGTTTACCAGAAACGAGAGGTGAGAGGTGCCCCAGTCTTCGTCAAGGAGATTGTAAGGCTTGCCAGGGGATGGTCATGACAAAGGCCTAACACTGTTACCCAGATACTTTCTGGCAAAAAAATGTTATCATCCTTCCATAGCAACCCATCTTTGGATATCAGGGTAACTCCAGGAGGACAGGGCACATTTACTGAAGCTTGCTTAATGCCAGATATCAGGTCCATAAAAGCAGAAAGTCACCTTCTTATAGGATGGTATCTGGTGCTGGTGCTCAAGATATGGTTCAGACACTGATGAACGTATCTCTGAATCAGATTCCAAGCACAAAGGGCCAGAGGAGCTGGGGAGTGTGGGCAGGCAATGATGCTTGCAGTAAGAGAACTGGAACTTAATGTCTCCAGAACCCCCCAGTCAATTTGCTGGTTATGGGCCTGCAGCCAAGGTAAGCCCAAGATGACTGGAAACAGGGGGGACACAATTGCATCCAGGCTCAACAGTTCTTTGTGGTCTGTGGAAGTAGTCACAGGTAAAGGGTTACAGGGTTGACTGAAACAGGACTGGCAGAAACAAGGTAAGCAGGAACTGCCACTCGAGGCAACACTTAGGCTGGACGGAACTTCTTGGTAGCTCTTTCGGTCCTATGTTCCCGAAGCCATCGGTCTATCTGAATGGCCAAAGTGACTAAGACCTCCAATGTATTTGGAATACTGACCCAGGCTAATTCGTCTTTTAAACACTCGGAAAGACCAAGGCGAAACTGGTGCCGCAGAGCTGCATCATTCCATTGAGTGCCTGCGCTCCAGTGTCTGAAGAGATATTTCTTGACCGCTCTGCAGCCTTGCCGGAGCTCATAAAGAACAGCCTTTGCAGTGGAAGTCCATTGAGAGTCGTCGTAAAACATGAGCCACGGCATTGAAGAAGGATGAAAAGGAGTCTAGCAGTACATGGCGTTCCTTGAGCAGACAATGGACCCAGGTCTGTAGTTCACCTTGTAGCAATGAAATGGTGAACCCCACCTTGGTGGACTCCAAGGAAAAGGTCAGAGGTTGTAATGAAACATACAGTTCACATGCGTTGCGGAATGCCCAAAACTTACTTCAGTCCCCAGAAAACCTCTCTGGTATGGGAACCCTTGGTTCAGGGGCAGCATCATTACGGTGGGTACAGTAGCATTCTCTGTTGGCGCCATGCTGGTGGAAGGAGCTGACGCTGAAGGAGGATTTGCAGCAATAGCCAAGGATTGCACACGTTCCTCCAATTAAGCGTAACCGTCCTGAAGAGTCTTCACGGCTTGAGTGAGGGTTGCGAGGTGCTGGCAAATCTCGTCCATAGGAGAATTCCCTCTTGCAGGCTCAGACATGGCTGTCTGATACTGTCACGTACCTTGGAGATCAAAGAAAAAAAGGGAATATTTTTGGGACTTTAAATGAGACGCAACGGGGGAATATTGCGCCTCCATCCCTGGTTGCTTTTGCAAAAAAGAGGGGGGGGAGGGTTATGCTTTAGATGATATGCGTGGGGTAGAGTCAGACAAAACCATACACATATGTAAAAAATTGTATTCTTTATTAGACCAAAGATAGGGCATGGATCAACCCATATAAACGCATAATAGCACATTGGCATATAAAATACAAAGTATCAACATACATATTAAGGATAGTCACCAACATGACACGGAAAGTAAATATTATACATCAGTCCCTCAAAGAGAGTAGGCATAACATTATGTCAGGGTGGTAGAGCAATAAAAACCATCTGGAATCATAAATATGAGATGGATGCATCAAAATAAGCTCAATGACGTTTCGTGGACTTCTATCCACTCATAAGGAGCAAGTGCATCCATGTACTAAAAGGGGATAAAAAAAAAATCACTATTATAGTTTAATATAACCACAGACTGGAGGGGAAGAAGGATTAAAGATGATGATGAACAAATAAATGGCCATAACTGAAAGTACTCACATAAGACCTGATACTAGGCCATGCGATACCACCTGCCGGAGGTCAGCCAGATAATTATGTCCAGCACAGGAGCTGAGGAAAGGACCCAAGCATGGATCAGGAGCACATATGCAGTCCCCCAAAAAAAGTGTGTATAGAAAAATCTTGATGTAACTGTGGATGAGATTTCTGTATTGTATACTGTAAAGTAAGTGGTTTGTTACCATGACGTGCAGAGGGAGACCTCTCGTACAGCCCCGGTTTAGGGACGACTGGAGTTGTGACAGTGGCCACGAGAGCACGGTGAGGTAAGAGTGCCTGCGGAATCTATTGCTGGAAGAGGTAGCAGCTGATTAGTAGCAGGAGCAGAGATGCAGGTGTGCTGCAAGTGCAGTACAGTGGATGCAGGCGTGCTGCAGATGCAGGACAGCGGATGCAGGTGTGCTGCAGATGCAAAAGGGCAGAAGGCTGGAGCAGAGTCAGACAAGCCAGGTCATACACAGAGGGTCAATCAGCATAAGCAGCAGGCAGAGAGTGGTCACAGTTCAGGCTGGGTTTGGCAATGGAGAATCAGCCAAACAGGCAGTAATAGCAGGGTCAAGCAAGCCAAAGGTCAGGACTGGAGATAGCAGTGTGGTCAGGAAGCCAGGTCAACACTGGATCAGATACAGGCACAGAAGTAGAACACAGGGTACAGCTGCAGATCAGACAGCAGCTGCCCTAGTGCAGCTGCTGTCTTTATATAGGCCATTTGGTGCCAGCATTAATGGCCAACGTGCACACGTATTGTTGCGCATATGCATCTGCCTGTTAGCACTAATGTTTCTGCGCATGCGCATAGGTGTTAGTCTATGCCTGGCAAGATGGGCACCTGCAAATGCACGTCTGTGCATGCCATGTCCCTGACACCCCCCTATCAGAATACAATAGCAAAGCAGGGGAGATCCCTGCATCAACATTGCTTGTATGGTTGCAGTTATCTCTCAGTTTTTTGTCATTTAACCCACTGGTTAAGGGCGCTCTAGTTTTGCCATTCGAATCATTCACCAATTGTGAGATTTAACTAAGAATGGGGAATTTTCCAAGGACTCAGTCCACTCAGCAAATGCATTTTATAGCTTTTAGCCCATCTTTATTTATCTAAATTTCAAAGTAACACCAGGGTTTACTCACACAGGGGTTGTTTAGCATAACAAAAATACCTTTTAGCTACCTGGTTATTTGTTGCACACCTCTGTCTATTCAACCTTAAGACAAAGCTGGTCTATTTTCAGCCTCCTTGCTGAACAGGTTTCAGTTCAGTTTCTAGATCTGACCAGAACCTGCTGTCTGCACATACCGTATATAGACTGCTACTTTCCTAATTTAGACATACCAATCTGTTTAGATGAGGACTACATCTGTCCCTTTACAATCTCTAACTCTCAATCAGTCTGGCTTGCGGCCCGTTTCTGGCTTCTCACATGTCAGGCTCAAAACTTATCTCTTCCAAATTAAAGGAGAAGTCCATCCTGAGCTCATTTGGCTGGGCTTCTCATCTGGGTCACAATAATGCAATTAGTTTTGCACTCCTGTGATCCGTTTTCAGCAGAGAGCGATCTAAAGTCCGCTCTCTGCTGACATCACCAGGATCAGTCCAGGCACCGCGTCATCCCGACTTCCGAAGTCTGGATCCGCCAGGTGCCTAGACTGATGGCAGTCTCAGCCTCTCAGCGAGCCGGCTGCTCTCCGCCCCTCCACAGCTCAGTGCTCCAGTGAGCTTGGAGGAACAGGGCAGGATAGCTGATTGACAGTCACCAGCTCTCCGCTCAGGAAGTTGAGATAACTGAGCCATCAGCAGTGTTCGGTGGCTCGGTTCTTAGTGAAGAGGCGGCGGGGGACAAATGCAGCTTCGCACTGATGCTGCATCTACCTAGGTAAGTATGAATGGACAATTAAAAAAAAAACACTTCTCTTTTAAAGGAGGGGTTTTTTTTTGCTACTGCTAGAAAGGTTTGAACTGGGATTCTGGATAAATGCCAGTGATGGTGCAAGTCTGGGGCAATTGGATGAACATGGTTCATTTCAAAAAGAGGAAAAAAACCTATGCAACAAGAAAAGAAAAGGGAATTATGTAAAGATATTACAAAATGTGTAGAGAAAGCAGGTGAGTAGAAAAGGCATGACGGAAGAGAGGGAGGGGTTGGAGGGCATAAGGAAGGGGGGGGAGGACATCAGGGCTTTACACATGTACTCGTCTAAGGAACACCACCTACTGGGATGTACAGGAAGTCCCCGAGTTATGAACACAATAGGGACTGTAGGTTTGTTCGTAAGTCGAAGTTGTTCGTAAGACCCAACACTGCATTTGTAAGTGTAACGTCCACCTGTGAATGGATGTGGGATGTTCTGGGTGCTTGTTATGTTATCTGGGGCTCTTCTGGCCATGCAGTACATGTAGTACTGCAGTATGGGATGTGTCCGGAGGTATTCAGGACCAGCGTAAAACACTAGTGGCTGGCATTTGAGGCCGTTTGTAAGTAGGAGTTGTTCGCAACTCGGGGACTGCCTGTATAGATTGCCATTGGTAATGAACAGTGGCTGTGATGTATCCATGGGTACCAAACTGCAAGACATTTTTTGTTTTGTAGGTTTCCAAGTGAATGCTAGTAAATTTCCTATTGATAAAACATGGGTCTATGCCCTATAAGATTTCTATGAAATGTGTGAATTGTTTTTTCAAGGTCTTGCTGTAATTTGTTTGGCAGCTAGTAGTACATAATGTGGCTGATTTGGGTCTTGGTGAGAGCTGCAGGTTTAAGATGGGGAAGTGTAAACCAGCAAAGGGCAGGTAAATAGGGTCTGTAAAAGCTTAAGCACTTTGGTACACAAGCTGCTAAGTATGGTATGGGTCCATCAGGTGTGTAATAAATCTCCTATCACATTGCAGCCTCACAAACATGTGTTGGTGAGTGAAGGGTGGAAGTGTGCTAATCAAAATAGGACCATATACCATCTGATAACAGTTTTACATACTGATTTAGCTGTGGTTATGTTTTTTTAGAGCATAAGGTGATTGTGGACCAAATTTGTTGCCAGCCCTCTGTTTTTTTTACACTGGAGGTATCTCTCCTATTTGGAAACACAGGCATGGTCAGTGTATTTAGTCAAACAGTTAAGCTAGAAATAAATGAGTTCAGCTTAGGAGAAAAGTGGTATGGCAGTAGATTCAAAGATAGAAATTTGGGTAGTGAGGTCTCTGCTAACAAGCACTGAGGTAAGCCAATATTTGATTTGCATATAGCGAAAGAGTTCTAAGGATGGGGCTTGGTATTTCTCCCTAATTTCCACCCAACTGTAAATAGAGTCATTAATTAAGGAGGAATATATGTGTTGGAATTTATGAAAGTTCCACCAGTTGAAGGCTCTGAGTGACTCCAGACCAGGGGAGATTAATCAGTTACCCAAGAGTGGTGGCAAACGCAGGTATAGTGAAATAATTTTGCTAGTATTTTGTAGTATCCCAGATGTTTAATGTGTGCAGCGTTAAAACGCTCATGGATAGGGGCTGAGACTTGGATGGGAGCCAGGGAGTGATTGAGGGGTGCCCAAGGAGCAGCAGAAAGCTTCCAGGTCAACCCACTGTGGGGCTTCTTCTGAAGTAAATAAAGATACCAGGGGGGTAATTTGTGCAGCTGCAAAATATTTGAAGAAGTTGGGAACTCCAAGCCCACCTTGAGATTTGTGTGTTAAGAGTGTATGTTTGGGAATTCATGGTCTCTTGCTGGACCATATAAACATTATTATATGATTTTAGGCTTTGAGTGTGAAAGATGGGATAAGGATTGAAAGAGTGCAGAATAAGTATAGGAGTTTTGGCAGTATGGTAATTTTTATTGCATTTTTCCCCCATCCCAGATAAGTTGAAACAGTACCAGGAAGTGTTTTAGGTTTTGGAAAGTATTCTAAGTGGGAGACTAAGTAAAATTAAAGGTTCTGTTGACCTAAAAAAAAAAAAAATAAGTTCTGTTTTAGAGACGTTATGGTGGTATCCATGGGAGATATCCTGAGGGCTGAAGATTTATTCTTCTTATTAGTGAGGCCCAATATTTATGAAACTAGCTTGAGAGTGGAGAATGAGATGGGAAAGGTAATGCGTGGCTGTATTAAAGAGGGGTGTAGATCTATATGGCTACGTTCATTGTTGAAATGATTGGCTAAATGAGTGGCAAGGGTTTAGGAAAAACTTTTACAGGTTTATAATTGATTGTTAACATTAAGTGATGGACTATATGAAATATGTCTACTCTTAATATCTTGGTACTTATATATTAACACTAATTTATGCTTCATATATTCTTGCTTCTTTCCACGTCTGAGGAGATTCCCTTCAAGAACTGACTTCATGGCAACATAATAATATGTGATAATACTTGCAAGAACTCCTCCACATCATCATGTAGTAACATCCTTTACAACAAAACACAAGCTCTAGCTGACCCATTAATACCGGTAACCTAAAGGTCATTTATACTGCAGGCTTACAGCTCACAAAGTTCACAGCAATGTGCATAGATCCAGCAAATGGTCAAGTGCAAGTGCCACAGAAAGCAGTGCATTGTGTGTTATGTGTGCATACAAGAGTAGATGTGCCAGCAGCACTTAAAGTGATAGTTCTTGCATGCATATGTAAAATCTATACTTGGTTCATCAGATGATAACCCCTCAGAGTGCTACTTGCTTAGCTCAGACACTCTAGTCAACTACCTCTGTCCATTCCCAATCTCAACTCTGAATCTTAAACAGTCTGTATAGGCAGCATGTCTGTGTTGGCCAGGATTCTGGAAATGAGAACCTCACGTGTGAAGCCCCAAGCTGCTCTCACAGCACATACTCATGACTGACTAGAGAATACTCTTTTTTCAACATTAGTTTTATTGAAGTTTTTCGAGAAGAGCATATGTTACTGACTTACAGATAGATGTTGTAAAGTGTTTGACGCGTCATAAACGTAGTACAAGAAGTTCAGTGGATAAATTGGGCTGAAATCAGCAATTCCGCCTCGGGGGGTAAACAGTCAATCACAAAAGGCTGTGTATACCGGGGGCTGGAGAGAACACTTCTATCTAAAGGTATAGGCCTCTTGGCAGTAACCTTATCCATGTTTTCCTTGCGGTGTCCCGGAATATATTCCACGTTGAGGCAGCGATCGTGACGGGATTGAGAAAGGGTTGTCGTCTTTTGAAAGATCTGTTATGATGCCCCAGGAAAGTAGTATTTTCATCCCTCCATTTAGTGTAGAGATGGTGTGAGAAATGCAATTTTTGGTGACCAGTATGGTTGCGGGATAACGGCACTTGTATGGGATCTTGTGGTTGTTCATGGCTTTCGTTAGTGGGTAATAGTTGGTGTCTCAGTTGTAGGGTATATTTAGATTTTTCTTTAGTGTGGTAAAAGTGCACTCTCATCAGTACATCTCTGGGCACTGAAACAGCTAGATGAGATGATTTAGCTATTGTATATATTCTGTCTAAGGTAAGCTCGAGTAGCGTAGCTTCAGGCAGAATCGCTGACATAAGATCTTTTGTGTACTGAAGGAGTTCAGGCGGTGGGATAGATTTGGGGACCCCCTTAGTTTCACGTTGTTTTGGCCAGACCTATCCTCTAGGTCCGCCAGCTTAGATTACATCCAGTTTTGTTCATCCTTCATGTCATCATAAGCATCCACAAGATTATTTATAGTGGTGGTGCTGTCCTCCATTTTATTTTCAATGTATGTGACTGTCATCTAGATCATGTATATCTGTAGAGAATTTGGAGATTAATGAGGATAGGTCTGTCAAAAGTGATGATTGTAGTGACAGGAGCATCTCCTTTGTGGTCATGTCCAGAACATGCTGACCTGTGGTGGGGAATGCTGCCATGGAGGATTGAAGGTCTTGGTTAGATTGCAGAGGGTTAAATGGCAGGGCTCCATCATGTAATCTCAGCGGTGGTGCATCCATCCACATCCTAGCTTTTGAAGGGCTGCCTGTGGTGGGACTGTCAGTGGCCTGGTCATCAGAGGTGGAGGGAGGTGTGGATTGGTCATGTGCAACCTGTAGTTTGTCTGGGAGATCTGTGTAAGCAGTGCATGTAGCGGGCGATGCGGCGCCATCTTTAATTTCACTGACCAGCGGTGCCAGTTTAGTGAAGAAAGCAGTCATCTTTTTTAGGCTGAAATTCTCCCTATTACTTGCTGAAAGTCATCCTCCGGGTCCCCCACCGTGTGTAGGTGCTTGGTATAGGTGGATGGTCCGCTCGTGGAAGGCTCAGTCGCTCCGTAGTTCTCTCCAGCCGGCGGAGCACTCTGATCAAGTGGCCATTCCTGAGTGCCGTCAAATCACGCCCCCCAGAATACTCTCTTTTGTGGACAACACTCACCTGTCTCATGTCAGCCTTTCCACCTGTCTAGTGACAATTTATTTTCTGAAACAGGCACTATCTGCATCTTACACAGTGACAGACCATCTATTTGTCACAGTGTGTATTCTAAATTACTCCTAAAACATTTTCCTTTTTGGATTGGTTTAACTACCTGTCATTGAAGCAGCTTTTCCCTAGTTTCCCAAAAAATTTTATTGGTAGTCCACCAGTGGACCACTAAGCTTCTGGAGCCGGGAGCATCACTGCTGTCACCCGCTCACTACAGAGCCAATTGTGACTGAATACACTGAGTTCTTTTTTTTAAATTTGTTTTAAAGATATTTTTATTGAATTTTGTACATCAACATACAAAAGAAAAACTTTGGTTATCCATAGCATTGCATTTTGCAGGAATACACTTGGGTGGCCAATAAACATATTTCAAATTTACATGTCTCTTGTGATTATTAAGCACAAGTTACAGGGAATGGTCAACATGCATTTCTCCAGTCAAGAAGCAACCCAGGGCGTTGATATGGGAAAAGGTGAGCTGCACCTTTTAAGAATAGTATACCGCAGGGTATCTACCCTGTAGTAAGGATTAGAGGGCTTGCCAGCCATCTGCCCCATATTTTGTGAAAGGTTTTGGATCTTTTCCGAACCTCAAACGTGAGTTTGTATAGAGGCAAAGAGTCATTGATCAATTTCAACCAGAGGGATTTTATAGGTACCTGTGATCCTTTCCAGGACAGTAGAATGGCTTTCTTCGCGTAGAAATGGAGAATGCGGAGAAGTCTCTTTGCATGGGTTGAAATGTGGAGATCCCCAAAAATGCCTAGAAGGCAGTTCTTGGAGTGAAGAATATTTGGTAGGCTTATTGCTGATGAGATGAAAGACCCTAACTCCATCCAAAAGTCTTGGACTATTGGACAAGTCCAGAAACGGTGCAAAAAGTCTGCCGCTTGGCCACATCCTCTAAAACAGTCTGCTATGGGAGCCAATCCCAATTTATATAACCTAAAAGGAGTTAGGTGGGACAGATGAAACATTTTTATATGTATGATACGATCTTTCATACGATGTATGATACGATCTTTGGAGGATATTACTGAGGTCTTGTATGTGTCACTGAATTGCGACTAGTCATCCTCTGTAAGTGTAATGTCCATAGAGGCCAATTTCATCTGGGTCATTAGAAATCTAGGGTTACAGTCATTTATTAGGGATGAGCCGAATCTCATTTAAAACTGCTTGCGGGTTTAATGTAATGTCCGGTCCTGGCAATATGGATGAAAATCAGTAAGACAAACACCATGGGTACCCCCCAGTCCATTACCAGGCCTTTTGGGTCTTGTATGGATATTAAGGGGAACCCCGCACCCAAATTAAAATAAGGAAAGGTGTGGGGCCACCAGGCCCTATATACTCTGAACAGCAGTATACAGGCGGTGCAAACAAGACAGGGACTGTAGGTTTGTTGTTAAGTAGAATCTGTTTGTCATTTTGAACGGGTACATTTTTAACGTGTTTAGCTCCAGCCAAAAAATCTTTTTTAAGCTTTTTGGAAAACATAGGGAAGGGTTATCACCCCTGTGACATTTGTTTTGCTGTCTTTCCTCCTCTTTAGAAGATTTCACCTCACTTTTTGTCCCAATGACAAATGCTTTTTGAGAATTTGGGTTTTTTTTGTGGAACAAGGATTGGAAAGCATCAGTGGAAAGGAGAAATGTTTTTCCCATATTAACTCTTACAGGAGAGAATTTCCCTTCCTAGGGGTAGATTTCATCTCACTTCCTGTTGTCTCCTTCCGTTTGCAAGTAGGAGTCGTTTGTAAGTTAGATGTTTGAAAGTAGGGGCCTGCCCTATATACTCAGCAGAAATTTGGGCCTTAGGTGTTGTTGTAGCCACAACACTGTAAGCCCTCACAGGGCCCTGTCCTCACTCGCTCTTGGTGGGTGCAGAAATGGGCCCTGCTGTGAAATATTAGATCAAGTATTGTAATTACATACCCCTGTTGAACAGGGGCAGAAAAATTGGGCCTTTGGTGGTGGTGGTGGTACTGGTGCCACAACACTGTAAGTCCTCACTCGCTCTTGGTGGGCGCAGAAACGGGCCCTGCTGTGAAATACTAGATCAAGAATTGTAATTACATGCCCCTGTTAAACATAAATATATGTGTACTGATACTGCAGCTAGCAAAATCAACTGCCTGCCTGTAGTATGAGAACACCACCAACCTTCTACAGGTAGCTTTAGCTGAACACTGTGAGGTAGACGCACCCCATTAACTTGTAGGTTTAGCTGAACACTGTGAGCAGGACGCACTGCACTAACTGTAAATAGTCTAGCTGCCTGACTGTGGTACTAATAGGATCAAAAGAACACCAGCAATTTTCTTCAGGTAGCTGTATTTACTGTAACAAGACAAGCCTGCCTGTCAGTAAGAAGATAACAGGAACGGATCTAGCTGAACACTGAGCAGGACGCACCCCACTAACTTGTAGGTTTAGCTGAACACTGAGCAGGACGCACCCCACTAACTTGTAGTTTTAGCTGAACACTGTGAGCAGGACGCACTGCACTAACTGTAAATAGTCTAGCTGCCTGACTGTGGTACTAATAGGATCAAAAGAACACCAGCAATTTTCTTCAGGTAGCTTTATATACTGTAACAAGACAAGCCTGCCTGTCAGTAAGAAGATAACAGGAACGGATCTAGCTGAACACTGAGCAGGACGCACCCCACTAGCTTGTAGGTTTAGCTGAACACTGTGAGGTGGATGCACCCCACTAACTTGTAGGTTTAGCTGAACACTGTGAGCAGGACGCACCCCACTAACTTGTAGGTTTAGCAGAACACTGTGAGCAGGACGCACTGCACTAACTGTAAATAGTCTAGCTGCTTGACTGTGGTACTAATAGGATCAAAAGAACACCAGCAATTTTCTTCAGGTAGCTTTATATACTGTAACAAGACAAGCCTGCCTGTCAGTACGAAGATAACAGGAATGGATCTAGCTGAACACTGAGCAGGACGCACTGCACTAACTGTAAATAGTCTAGCTGCCTGACTGTGGTACTAATAGGATCAAAAGAACACCAGTAATTTTCTTCAGGTAGCTTTATATACTGTAACAAGACAAGCCTGCCTGTCAGTAAGAAGATAACAGGAACGGATCTAGCTGAACACTGTGAGCAGGACGCACTGCACTAACTGTAAATAGTCTAGCTGCCTGACTGTGGTACTAATAGGATCAAAAGAACACCAGTAATTTTCTTCAGGTAGCTGTAAATACTGTAACAAGACAAGCCTGCCTGTCAGTAGGAAGATAACAGGAACGGATCTAGCTAAACTGAATACAGTGTATATATATGCAACACCTGGGATGCATATATATATACACAATACACTGTAAGTGCAGCTAACTGACTGACTGTCCTGCCTAATCTAGCTAACTCAAATGAAATGACACTGTCTCTCTCTCTCTATCTCTCAGCACACTGGAACACACTGCACAGGGCCGCCGTGCAGGCGGCCTTATATAGTGTGGGGCGTGTACTAAATCCCCTGAGCCATAATTGGCCAAAGCCTCCTTGGCTTTGGCCAATTACGGCTCTCTGTTCAGGCGGCGCTGTGATTGGCCAAGCATGCGGGTCATAGTGCATGCTTGGCCAATCATCAGCCAGCAATGCACTGCGATGCCGCAGTGAATTATGGGCCGTGACGCGCCACACAAATTTGGCGCGAACGGCCCATATCGTTCGCAATTCGGCGAACGACCGAACAGCTGATGTTCGAGTCGAACATGGGTTCAACTCGAACACGAAGCTCATCCATCTCATTTATAAGGGCAGCATAGTATGTGGAGATAAGTTTAGTAGGGTTAGGGTGTCATAGTGTTTTCTCTAACTGAGGTATGATGATGGGGTTTTGTAAAGACCCGAACTGGGCAGGAATAGCGTGTCGGAGTTGGTAATAGAAGAACATACATGAGCGTGACAGGTCAAAATCAACCCTCATCTGCTGAAAGGACATAAATCCCAATGCTGTGGTTCAGGTATAGAGCACAGCTCTTTCAGGTTTGGATTGAACCACAGAGGGTTGTTAGGGGACGTTGACCATGACTCCTTTGAAATTTTTGAGACAATTATTTTAAACAGGGAGAGCGAGGTATTTAGTATGTATGTGCCTGGGTGGGCCAGAACTCAACTTCTGTATATAATATTATGCAGGGTCTCTAGAGAGGAGGCAATAGCTCCCTCTGTGGATGTACAGGCATTTGCCGCAACCGCAAGCAGCCAGTAATGAATGTGGACCAATTGGGAGGCCAAATAGTATAAATAAAAGTTAGGGAACGCTAAACCTGCCAGATGCGTTGGTAACCGCAATGTCTCTAGTGCCACCCTAGGGGACTTACCACACCAACAGGAATGCTGTGCAGATCGTATCTATCCATTTAAAGATGGATTCAGGGACTTTACAGGGTGAGTTGGCTAGAACATATAACAGCTTAGGTAGATAAATCATTTTAAGGGTATTAGCCCTTCCCATTAGGTCTAGGGGTAAGTCCATCCACTGCTTAGTCTGTATTTGTAGCTGGGTCAGTAGGGGACACAGGTTGTTTTCAATATAGGAGGACAAGGGTAACTGCACTATAACCCCCAGGTATCTAAAAAGAGGACACCTGTTAGGTACCTGGTAGTGAGCCTGACTTGTAGGAGAAGACCTCTCATACAATGCTGGTTCAAGAGCCACTGGAGTGGGGACAGTGGTCTCGAGAGCACAGTGGGGTAGGAGTGCCTGCTTGAGATGAAGGCTCTGATGCTGGAGCAGAGTAGAGATCCCTCCAGGGATGGCTGGACTGCAGGTAAGGTGATGACAGGAAGCAGCAGGCTGCAGAACTGAATATGCAGATGCAGAAGTCACTGGAGCTGGAGCTGAGGGTGCAACAGCACAGCAAACAAACGGCAGGCACAAGCAAGGTCAAACAGTCCGGGTCAGCAGGTAGCAAGGCGGTTAATACAGTAGGCAGAGGCAGAGTCGGTAGGCAGGCAGAGGTTGGCAACGGTATTGGTAGATGCAGTAGCAGAATCAGACAGGCCAGGTCGGATTGGAGAAGGAGGAATGGTCAGACAAGCCGGGTCAACAGGTAATCAATCAATCAGGTACAGGTTAAGCAGATCCACAGAGCTGAGACGAAACAGCAGCGCATTCCTGCAACAGGAGAACTTTTATGCACCTCTTGGCGCCAAAACGGCGCTAATGCGAACGCGCGCGTACACACACGCGCCACGCACCCGCGCGCGCCCAAGCGCCGCGCTGACGCACGGCAACAGCTGGTGATTGCTGGATTGCCTGAGCAGGAGCGCGTCGGCGCATTGGCGTACGCACATGCGCCGGTCTGGTGTTGACAGGTCCCTGACAACACCACCTGTAATCTGGAGTCCAGGTGAATCTGCAAGGTTGCATCAGGGTCCAAAGGGAAAAGATTAGATTTCTCCCAGTTCACCCGGAACCCAGAGTAGTCACCAAGGTTGTCTATCTCTGATAGTAGCGCCTTTAGAGAGTCCTGGGTGTCAGCCAGGTACACCAGGGTATCATCTGCATACAACGAGATTCATTCCTCTATTGTGGCAATGGGAAGGCTCCTAATTAGCTGGGAGCAGCGAATGCGCACAGCTAGCGGCTCCATAACCAGGGCAAAGAGGAGGGGTGACAACGGACACCCATGCCTAGTGCCTCTAGTAATAGGGAAAGTATCCATAACGTGGGAGTTAACTCGTATGCGGGCCAGTGGGGAGGTGTAAAGGAGTCTTATTCAAGCAATAATGCTGGAGCCGAAGCCATACTACTGTAGTACTTGGAAAAGATAAGGCCATGCCACACTATCAAGGGCCTTACATGTGTCCAGGGACACAATGGCCAGGTAGGTGTACAGTCATGGGGATATTGAAGATTGTGGAACAGTCTACGGATATTCATTCTCGTAGATCTGCCAGGTATAAAGCCTCCTTGATCGCTCCTGACCAGTTTCGCAACCACAGAGTTCAGACGGTTGGCCAAGACTTTGGCAAGGAGTTTAACATTGACATTAATAAGAGAACTTGGGTGATAAGAGTCACATTTAAGAGGATCCTTGCATGGTTTCAGTAAAAAGATAATAAAAGCCTACCTCATAGAGGGGGGAGAATTCCAGTGTTCAAGGCCTTGTTATAAGTATGCAGAAGAAATGGGCATATCAAGTGTTGAAACTGGGAATACCACTCAGCAGGGAAGCCATCTAAGCCCAGTGTCTTATGTGCCGGTAGTTTCAAAATGGTCATTGCGATTTCCTCAACAGAGAGAAGCGCCTCCAAGTCTCCACAGCTTTTAGCTGAAAGGGAGGGGAGAGATATCTGGGCCAGGTAGTCATTTAGTTGGGAGTCAGTGTATTCTGCTCTGCATGAGTACGGGTCTTTGTAAAAGTCCAGAAATGTCTCCATGATATCCCTAGGAGTGTCACAAATCCCTGTGCAGTCATAATCCGCGGGATTGAAATAGGGGAGTGTTCAAGCCTAGTCAAATAAGCTAAGAGGCAACAATCCTTGTTACCATGTTCGAAAGATTTTTGGGTGGTGGGTAACATGCATTTTTTTGTGAGGTCCAGTAAGCGGGGCTCATTTCCCCTACGACATTGCAACCAAGTATACCTGTTAGCTGGAGTAGGGTCAGAGGCGTAAACAGTTTCAGCAGAGGTCATAGCTGTCTTTAATTCCACAGTATGTTGTTGGGTATTTTTACACAGAATGCCAGTAATGGACATAAAAGTACCCCACAACGTGGTCTTAAAGGCCTCCCATTCCGTAAGTGGGTCCATCATGCCTGAGTTCTTATTCCAGTATTCCATTATACCCTTCTTACATCCCCCCTGTACTATCTTGTCCTCCAACCAGTGGGAATTCAGGTGCCACACACTCAGGCCTTAGCCTGGAAGAAGAAGGAGATCCACGGCCAGGGGGACGTGATCCGATACACCCCTAGGCAAGTAGGATATGTCAGAGAACACTGGGAGAATATCTTGTGTACCAAATGGCAAGTCTATGCGAAACATGGTGTGGAAAGAATCAGAATGGCAATAATGTTGACACATATCCGGGTGTTTCCATGTCCAATTCTCAGTAAGTCCATAAACCCGGGCCCAGTCAGTAAAGGAAATTGGGGATGAGCTTTGAATTCAAGTCAAACCCGAACTATATGGGCCCATAATTCACTGCGGCATCGCAGTGCATTGCTGGCTGATGATTGGCCAAGCATGCACTATGACCCGCATGCTTGGCCAATCACAGCGCCGTCTGTACAGAGAGCCGTAATTGGCCAAAGCCAGGGTGGCTTTGGCCAATTATGGCTCAGGGGGTTAGTACACGCCCCACACTATATAAGGCCGCCTGCACGTCGGCCCTGTGTAGTGTGTTCCGGCGTTGAGAGAGAGATAGAGAGAGAGAGACAGTGTCATTTGATTTAAGTTAGATAGAGTAAGCAGGCGAGTCAGTTAGCTGCACTTACAGTGTATTGTGTATCTAGAGTGGGGACGGAAAGTATTCAGACCCCCTTAAATTTTTCACTCTTTGTTATATTGCAGCCATTTGCTAAAATCATTTAAGTTCATTTTGTTCCCTCATTAATGTACACACAGCACCCCATATTGACAGAAAAACAGAATTGTTGACATATTTGCAGATTTATTAAAAAAGAAAAACTGAAATATCACATGGTCCTAAATATTCAGACCCTTTGCTCAGTATTTAGTAGAAGCACCCTTTTGATCTAATACAACCATGAGTCTTTTTGGGAAAGATGCAACAAGTTTTTCACACCTGGACTTGGGGATCCTCTGCCATTCCTCTTTGCAGATCCTCTCCAGTTCTGTCAGGTTGGATGGTAAACGTTGGTGGACAGCCATTTTTAGGTCTCTCCAGAGATGCTCAATTGGGTTTAAGTCAGGGCTCTGGCTGGGCCATTCAAGAACAGTCACGGAGTTGTTGTGAAGCCACTCCTTTCTTATTTTAGCTGTGTGCTTAATGTCATTGTTTTGTTGGAAGGTAAACCTTCGGCCCAGTCTGAGGTCCTGAGCACTCTGGAGAAGGTTTTCGTCCAGGATATCCCTGTACTTGGCCGCATTCATCTCTCCCTCGATTGCAACCAATCATCCTGTACCTGCAGCTGCAAAGCACCCCCACAGCATGATGCTGCCACCACCATGCTTCAGTGTTGGGACTGTATTGGACAGGTGATGAGCAGTGCCTGGTTTTCTCCACACATACCGCTTAGAATTAAGGCCAAAAAGTTCTATCTTGGTCTCATCAGACCAGAGAATCTTATTTCTCACCATCTTGAAATCCTTCAGGTGTTTAGCAAACTCCATGCGGGCTTTCATGTGTCTTGCACTGAGGAGAGGCTTCCGTCGGGCCACTCTGCCATAAAGCCCCAACTGGTGGAGGGCTGCAGTGATGGTTGACATTCTACAACTTAATCCCATCTCCCGACTGCATCTCTGGAGCTCAGCCGCAGTGATCTTTGGGTTCTTCTTTACCTCTCTCACCAAGGTTCTACTCCCCCGATAGCTCAGTTTGGCCGGACCGCCAGCTCTAGGAAGGGTTCTGGTCGTCCCAAACATCTTCCATTTAAGGATTATGGAGGCCACTGTGCTCTTAAGAACCTTAAATGCAGCAGAAATTTTTTTGTAACCTTGGCCAGATCTGTGCCTTGCCACAATTCTGTCTCTGAGCTCTTCAGGCAGTTTCTTTGACCACATGATTCTTATTTGCTCTGACATGCACTGTGAGCTGTAAGGTCTTATATAGACAGGTGTGTGGCTTTCCTAATCAAGTCCAATCAGTATAATCGAACACAGCTGGACTCAAATGAAGGTGTAGAACCATCTCAAGGATGATCAGAAGAAATGGACAGCACCTGAGTTAAATATATCAGTGTCACAGCAAAGGGTCTGAATACTTAGAACCAAGTGATATTTCAGTTTTTCTTTTTTAATAAAACTGCAAAAATGTCAACAATTCTGTGTTTTTCTGTCAATATGGGGTGCTGTGTGTACATTAATGAGGAAAAAAATTAACTTAAATGATTTTAGCAAATGGCTGCAATATAACAGAGTATATAAAGATGGGAAGACCCAAAGAATTTCTTCAAAAAGGATAGACCGGTGAAATACTAGAATTTATGTAATAATTATCCAAAAATACTTTAATACATTAATATAAGAAAAATATCAAAATACACACCAACCTTCAACACATAATCTAAAATAGACTGTACGCAGTGGTGGAATTATAGGGGTCGCAACAGTCGCAAGTGCGACTGGGCCCTGTACTTCACCGCCACTTCAGGGGGCCCAGCGGCCGCCCTCCCGCCCGCCCGCCATGTGAGGGGCCCACCTGACTGTCCGGAGGTGTTGTGTCCATGTTTCACTGTGTCGGGAGGGGGGCTTTCACCCGCTACGCCTGCACTGAGGGGAGAGAGAGAAGCGCTGAGCTGTGAGACTGTGTTGGCTCCGAAGCACACTGAAGCACACCAATTCAGTGAAGGCGGGGGAGGAGCTCTCCCCTCTGCTTCTGCGCAGTGAGGACTACCTACGGCGGCGTGTGACCTGACCTGAGGCAAGCATCCTGGGCTGGAGGAGGCACGCCGAAGGATTGTTTCTTATTTCTGAGGAGGGGGAATCGATCGACTGTTTGGCGGTAAGTCCCCATTTTGCATTCCAATTGATCGATCACAACCTCCACCACCTCTGCGGCTCTGCCTCTTACTGATCCCATCCCCCCACCACCCCCACTGATCTCATCCCTATCCCCCCACCCCCCATCACCTCTACAACAGAGGAGATGGGGGGGTGGGGGGGATAGGGATGAGATCAGTGGTGGTGGGGGGATGGGATCAGTAAGAGGTCCCCCTCCAGTACCACCACCCCCTCCAGTACCACCACCACCCCCCTCCAGTACCACCACCACCCCCCTCCAGGCTGCACCGTTGACACAGGCTACACTGGGGACACCGGCTACACTGGGGACACCGGTGGCACTGGTGGACACAGGTGGCACTGGTGGACACAGGTGGCACTGGTGGACACAGGTGGCACTGGTGGACACAGGTGGCACTGGTGGACACGGGCAGGCTGCATTGGTGATACCGGGTGACACCGGCTGCATTGGGGACACCGGCTGCACTGGGGACACCGGCTGCACTGGGGACACAGGTGGTACTGGTGGACACGGGCAGGCTGCACTGGGGACACCGGCTGCATTGGGGACACAGGTGGTACTGGTGGACACGGGCAGGCTGCATTGGTGACACAGGCTGCACTGGGGACACAGGCTGCACTGGGGACACAGGCTGCACTGGTGGACACAGGCTGCACTGGTGGACACAGGCTGCACTGGTGGACACAGGCTGCACTGGTGGACACAGGCTGCACTGGTGGACACAGGCTGCACTGGTGGACACGGGCAAGCTACATTTTTGGGCACGGATAAAGTTGTTGTTAATATTTATTTTCATAACTCAATTCTGCATAAAACATTTAAGTGTAATTTCATGAGATAAGTTATGAGGGCGTGTTTGGGGGCAAAATTAGGGATGGGGCATGGTAGGGGTTGGGTGGGGCAACAGATGGCAAGTAACCCTTGAGGCCTGGCTAGTAGCTCAGGATTTGAAATTTTGAGCCCTGTATATACAAATGTTTTGCTTTTAATTTCCATTTTAAACTGAATGGGTAGTTTTACAAGGTGATCATTTACATATACTCAAGTAACCAACTGCAAAATTTCTGTCTAGAATTCCTGGAAGGTCAGCTAGAACTTCACCTTTCTGGTGGTCTTCCAAACAACGTGGGAGGTTAAGGTGGACCCTCACAAGCCGCTCAAAGACTTGCAACGGGCAGCTTTGCAGGTATGATGAGCCAATATCTGTACCAGATTCATATGTCGATGTCATAGACTCCCATTGATTCCTCCATCAACACACAGTGCTGACAGGGGAATCCGTCCTGCCAAGCAATTGCCTTCTCTCAGCTGGGGGGGGGGGGGAACGACTAGGGGCAGGCAGGCATAGTATCAAAATCATGCTTTTCGGGGGGGGGGGGGGCTTCATGATTTCTTGCACCGGGGCCCTGAGGTTTCTAGTTACGCCTCTGACTGTACGTCTAGATGAAAAACAGGTGGCCACCAAACAATGTGGTATGAATAAAGTGAGTGGTGATTGCGCTGTGATAAAAAGGAGAAGGGGGGGGGGAGAGGAAGGGGAAGGGGCTAACTCAAATGTATAGGGAGGGGAGCGAAAAAAATAAAAAAAAAATTCAAAAGGTATAATGAGCATGAGGGCTAGTATCATACTAGCACATGAAAATATTGTAGATACTGAAACAAAAGAAAATACAATTCTCAGTGCAAAAGGGCTAGTTGTCATGGTTATGCAATAGAGGTTGTTTGTCAGCATACCTGTTTCCATGTGTTCATCTCCTAAAACCAGCTGTCTCTCACCTGACTGCTTTTATTAACTCTCCTCTAGCATGGCTCCACCCCAGCTCCTATCAGAGAACTCTATATTAACCTCTGCACTGCAGGTCAGCCCTGCTAATCAACCTTTGTGTGTTTGGCTTCCTGTTCCTGCCTGCCGTGTGCTCTACATTTATTTCTGTTACTGACCTTGGCGTGTTCTATACTATTTCTGTCTGCTCGTGACCCTGACCTTTTGGCGTGTCCCCGACTATCCCTGTTTGCCTGTGACCCTGAACCTTGGCCTGTACCCTGTTGTCCTTGTCTGCTTGTGGCCCTGACCTTGGCTTATTCCTTACTATCCTTATCCTTCTGTTGCCTACTGTGGGTGTGAGCTGGGGGACCCTGGGGGTCGCGACCTGGAGCCAGTTGCAGCCCAGTCCATCCTCACCATCAGAGGCTTTGGTGGGCTGGAACACAAACAGAGGATCCCCGGTGGGATCCGTGTTGGTGTTCCAGCGACCCTGCCTTCCTTATACCCGGACTCCCATCCGCAGCAGTCAGCCATAGGGTCCACTGCCTTGCGGTGCACTCCTGATCCCAACGGTGTGCATCTGTCACCTAGCCTCAAGGTGACCTGACAGTTTGATCAGCCATGGACCCGGCTGACGTGTCGCTTCCTGCAGCCGATCTATTGCAGGGCATAGTTCGCAGACTCGAGGCCCAGGAATCTAATCAGACTCAGGTGATGCGATTCCTTAAGGATCTGGCTTCCTGCTTCGAGCAGCTCCAGGCCTCCTTGGGAAACCCGAACCTGCAGCCTCAAGTACAATCAGCAGCTGCACCTATCGCACCAGTCGCAGCCATACATTCATATTCACTGCCAGCTCCGTCCCGTTTTTCTGGGGACTCCAAGGCCTGCAGGGGCTTCCTCAGCCAATGCACCATTCATTTTGAGCTCCAGCCTCAAAACTTTCTGTCTGATCAGGCTAAGGTAGCCTATATCATTTCCCTCCTCTCTCGTGAAGCTTTAGCTTGGGCTGCCCCCCTGTGGGAGAAGAATGACCTGGTGGTTTCCAGCCTACCCGACTTCTTGAAGCGGTTTCGTAATATCTTCGAGGAGCCAGCTCGGGTTTCTTCAGCGGATAGTGCCCTTTTACGCCTTCACCAAGAATCTTGTTCAGTGGGACAATATGCGCTTCAGTTCCGTATTTTCACAGCTGAACTCTTCCCCCGTCGCCCTGTGGGCATCCTCTGCCTGCTGATGAGCCTATGCAGCTGGGCCGGACTAGACTAACCCCCGAAGAACGTGCTAGACGCAGAACTCTAGGCTTGTGTCTTTATTGTTGGGGCAAGGGTCATTTTCATGACTCCTGCTCGCTTTGTCTGGGAAATGCTCAGGGTCTAATACGTTCGGAAGGTGGAGTATTGGACCCAGAAACATCACCTTCTCGTCTTCTTCTTCCGGTGTTCCTCCATGTAGGCTCTTCTCCCCAATCGGTCCTAGCATATCTGGACTCCGGGACTGCCAGCAATTTTATGGACTGGAGAACTGCTTCTTCTATGAAGCTTACCCTTTCTCCCCTCGTTACACCACTGGTAGTTTCGGCAATTGATGGCACTGTGCTCCCAGGGGGTCCTATAAGTTTCCAGACGCTACCTATTAGGATGTCGGTAGGGATACTCCACCAGGAGTGGATTTCCTTCTTCATTCTACCCAAGGCCTCTACCCCCATTGTATTGGGCCTTCCTTGGCTATAGCTCCACTCTCCACATGTGGACTGGGTCTCTGGGCAGATCCTGGCTTGGGGTCCTTCGTGTTTCTCGTCCTGTCTTCTCAAGGTGGTCCCCAAGGAGAGACTTTCCATTGCTACCACATACGTATCTTCTGATCTTCCCGCGGCATACAGCGATTACCGGCATGTGTTCTGTAAGAAGTCTGCTGAGGTGCTTCCTCCCCACAGATCTTTCGACTGTGCCATTGACCTTGTCCCTGGAGCAACTCTGCCCAGGGGTCGTACCTACCCTCTGTCCATTCCAGAGACCCAGGCCATGTCTGAGTATGTCGACGAGAATCTGGAGAGAGGTTTCATCTGGAAATCCTTGTCCCCTGCAGGAGCAGGGTTCTTTTTCGTTGCTAAAAAGGATGGTACCCTCAGACCCTGCATCGACTATCGAGGGTTAAACGCAGTGACCATCAAAAACCGATACCCCTTACCTCTAATATCTGAGCTATTCGACAGGTTGAAGGGGGCTTCCATTTTCACCAAGTTGGATCTCAGAGGTGCATACAATCTCATTAGAATACGGGAAGGTGACGAATGGAAGACTGCGTTTAACACTAGGGACGGGCATTACGAATACCTGGTTATGCCTTTTGGTTTGTGTAATGCTCCAGCTGTGTTCCAGAATGAAATATTCAGTGATCTACTGTACCAGTTTGTCGTCATCTATCTGGATGACATTCTCATCTTTTCTTGAAAATCTACTTGCTCACAGAAACCATGTCCGCACCGTTCTTCAGCGCCTTAGAGAGAATAATCTCTATGCCAAACTGGAGAAATGTTCCTTTGAATGTCCTGAGGTCCTGTTTCTGGGATGTTTTGTTTCTAGTTTGGGTCTTCGCATGGATCCCGGAAAGGTCTCGGCCATTACCAACTGGCCCCTTCCTGCTAGCCTCAAGGCCACACAGCGCTTTCTTGGCTTCACAAATTATTATAGGCAGTTCATAAGGAATTACTCTTCCATTGCCACGCCTATTATCGCTTTAACCAAGAAGGGTGCGAATGCTAAAGACTGGCCTCCCGAGGCTGTCTCTGCGTTTCATGATCTGAAACAGGCCTTTGTTTCTGGACCTCTCGAGGAGACCAAATCCTGGGGATCCATTTTTATTGAAGTAGACGCTTCTTCGATGGGGGTGGGAGCTGTGCTTCTTCAGTTCTTTGAGAAGAGACGTCAACCATGTGCGTTCTTCTTCAAAAAATTCTCAGGCAGAGAGAAATTATGCCATTGGTGATCGGGAACTTCTCGCAATTAAATTGGCGTTGGAAGAGTGGCGTCATCTCTTGGAGGGTTCCCCTCACTCCATTACGATCTTTACTGATCACAAGAATCTACAATACCTACAGAATGCTAAACGTCTGATCCCCAGACAGGCCAAGTGGAGTCTCTTTTCCCGTTTTAAAATTCACGATTACGTACAAACCTGGTTCCTGCAACGGTCAGGCTGATGCGCTCTCTAGGTCATTTGACACTTTGGCCCTTGCCCATTCCTAAGGAGCCCTGGTCTCACCACGCCATGGATTTTATCACCGATTTTCCACTGTCGGAGAATAATACAGCCATTTGGGTGGTAATCGATCGGTTCTCCAAGATGGCTCATTTTGTTCCTCTTCCTGGTCTCCCTTCTGCCTCTGCCTTGGTTCCCATTTTCGTACGAGAGATTTTCCGCCTTCATGGTGTTCCTTCCCATGTCGTTTCGGACAGGGGTGTTCAGTTTACGTCCCGTTTTTGGAGAGCCTTTTGCAAATCCCTCAACATTACTTTGAATTTTATATCTTCTTACCATCCCCAATCCAATGGCCAGACTGAGAGGGTTAATCAGGAGTTGGAGGTCTTTCTCCGTACCTTGGTCTCGGCTCATCACGATGATTGGGCATCACTACTTCCGTGGGCAGAGTTTTCCCACAGCAATCATGTCAACGTCAGTTCTCAGAAAACACCCGAGTTCCTTCTCTCAAATTTTCCCCAAGATTCATTGGTCCGTACACCATAACTTCTAAACTGAATCCGGTTTGTTTCAAGCCCTAGATTCCCAAAAGCCTCAAAATCTCTAACTTCTTCCATGTTGCCCTTCTGAAGTCTTTAGTCCTCAATAAGTTCTCTCGTCCTCCCTCTACCGCAGCGCTGGTCTCTGAGGATAATCAGGAGTACGAGGTTAGCCAAATTTTGGATTCCCGACTCTGTAGAAGCATTCTCCAGTACCTCGTGCATTGGAAGGGGATTGGTCCTGAGGAGAGGTCGTGGATCAAGGCTTCTGAGGTCTTTGCACCTTGTCTGTTGAGGAAGTTTCATTTGAAGTTCCCCTCTAAACCTGGTCCCAGGCGGGGAAGGGGGAGGCCTCATAAGAGGGGGGGTACTGTCATGGTTATGCAATAGAGGTTGTTTGTCAGCATACCTGTTTCCATGTGTTCATCTCCTAAAACCAGCTGTCTCTCACCTGACTGCTTTTATTAACTCTCCTCTAGCATGGCTCCACCCCAGCTAATATCAGAGAACTCTATATTAACCTCTGCACTGCAGGTCAGCCCTGCTGATCAACCTTTGTGTGTTTGGCTTCCTGTTCCTGCCTGCCGTGTGCTCTACATTTATTTCTGTTACCGACCTTGGCGTGTTCTATACTATTCCTGTCTGCTCGTGACCCTGACCTTTTGGCATGTCCCCGACTATCCCTGTTTGCCTGTGACCCTGAACCTTGGCGTGTACTCTGTTGTCCTTGTCTGCTTGTGGCCCTGACCTTGGCTTATTTCTTACTATCCTTATCCTTCTGTTGCCTACTGTGGGTGTGAGCTGGGGAACCCTGGAGGTCGCGACCTGGAGCCAGTCGCAGCCCAGTCCATCCTCACCATCAGAGGCTCTGGTGAAAACCTGCTGGTTCTTAGACTCCGCAACCCAGGGAATCTTACGCTCTAACCCCGGTGGGATCCGTGTTGGTGTTCCAGCGCCCCTGCCTTCCTTATACCCAGACTCCCATCTGCAGCAGTCAGCCGTAGGGTCCACTGCCTTGCGGTGCACTCCTGATCCCAACGGTGTGCATCTGTCACCTAGCACTAGTATCATACTAGGACATATGTGGTAACTCAGCAAATACTTATTGGTGACTCCAAGTAAATAAATAAATGGTGAACAATCCCACCACCTTGTAGTACAAAGTGCTCGAACAATGAGTCATCAGTTCCAGAAAGGCAAAATGAAAAAAATTATACAAAATATAACAGTATAATGAAATGTAATAAAGTGCGGTCTCAAGGGCACTAAATCCGAATAGACTGGGGAAACAAAATTGCCTAAAACGTATAAAAAGCTATAAATGAGTGACAAATACAGTGTGGGTACAAAAAAAATGAACCAAATAAAAATATATAAATCAAGAAAAGTCCATGTGGGCTAGTATCATACTAGCACATAAAAAATATTGTAAATACTTAAACAAAAAAAAAAGGAATCTCAGTGCAAAAGGGCTAGTATCATACTAGCACATATGTGGTTACTCAGCAAATTCTTATTAGTGACTCCAAGTAAATAAATAAAATGGTGAACAGTCCCACCACCTTGTAATACAAAGTGCTCAAACAATGAGTCATCAGTTCCAAAAAAGGCAAGTCCACAAGCCACAGGAAAGGGAAAAAAGTCTTTAGTGGGGACACCTCTGTGCTTGCAAGCAGCTCACCTTACTGCTGCAAGACAACAGCTTGTAATCCAATAACAAATCATGAGCAGGCAGGGGTCCCATCCAGTAGTTCAGGCGATTCAGGTGGTGGGTGTGCAGGATGGTATATAAAAATCATAAGCAGACAGTATATAGTATAATTCCGTGGCGGCCAGAGTGGAAAAAGGGGGCAGGACACAGAAGGGGGATGCACTCACTTTTGTAAAATGAGTGTGGGCATCAATCCAACGAACGCCGAGTTCGTATACCTCAAAAGGGTGTCTTCAAACCGTCTCCATTTCCTCAATGCTCGTCACAATGGGATGAATATATGTGGAGTGTTAGAAGAGAGTTCACATAGCGTGATCCCGTATATAAATCAGTTTATTAGGTTAAAAACAACATGGTACACTTACATTTAGCAGAAGGCTATAGTAAAAAACATCCACGAGCACCGAGCTCGTATCCTATCGTCAGTCTGTGACAGTTCCTGTGTTCCAATCCTGACGCATATCGTCACGTCACGTGACTTCATCAGAGGACCCGACGACACGCGTGAGGATTGGAACACGGGAACTGTCACAGACTGCTAACCAATCAAGGTATCATTCACCCATAGTGCAAACACAGTCATATACAGGGGCAATCAAAGTCTGACATATACAAGTGTATATCTGCTACCGCATGGATATGTACATGCTCATATATGCACACATATCTCCAGAGCAGATCGAATATAAACCTTAATTCCCAGGTATGTAGATAAATAAAGTAATTACACACAGACAACTGGTAACATAAAAATCCAAACTGCTAAAACCAGATGTCCACAAAAAAGAGGGGATAGTTAAATGCCAGAAGGTGAAAGGTAATGCAGTGACCCTTCCTAGTATGTATATGTAACCTAGGATAGCTATATTCCTCATGTATCAATGTAGTTTTCTCTCTATTTAGGAACTAAGTATTCATATCCATTTAAGGGATCAGAGAAAGGGAGCCCCAACATAGAGGAACAAAAACTAGAATTACAAAAAGCAAGAATAGAGCATTATGATCCATATTATTGCTCCAAAAAGACAGATAAATTGCATTCATTGTTTAAGCCACGTGGATGCATGCTGTTTAACCGGTTCAATACAGGGCATTTTCACCCCCTTCCTTCCCAGGCCAATTTTTAGTTTTCAGCGCTGTCGCAATTTAAACGACAATTGCGCGGTCGTGCGACGTTGTACCCAAAAAAAATTGACGTCCTTTTTTCCCCACAAATAGAGCTTTCTTTTGGGGGTATTTGATCACCTCTGCGGTTTTTATTTTTTGCGCTATAAACAAAAGAAGAGCGACAATTTTGAAAAAAACACAATATTTTTTACTTTTTGCTATAATAAATATCCCAATTTTTTTTTAAAAAAACAAATTTTTTCCTCAGTTTCGGCCGATACGTATTCTTCTACATATTTTTGGTAAAAAGAAATTGCAACAAGCGTATATTAATTGGTTTGCGCAAAAGTTATAGCGTCTACAAAATACGGGATAGATTTATGGCATTTAAAAAAAAAAAATTATTTATTTTTTTACTAGTAATAGCGGCGATCGCAATTTTTTTTAATGACTGTGACATTATGGCGGACACATTGGACACTTTTGACACATTTTTGGGACCATTCACATTTATACAGCGATCAATGCTATAAAATTGCATTGATTACTGTGTAAATGTGACAGGCAGTGAAGGGGTTAACCACTAGGGGGACACAAGGGGTTAAATAAATTTCCTAGGGAATGATTCTAACTGTAGGGGGCGGGGACGTACAAGGGGAGGAGACCGATCAGTGTTCCGCTGTACTGGAAACACAGATCGGTCTCCTCTCAACTGACAGGACGTGGATCTGTGTGTTTACACACACAGATCCATGGTCCGGCCCAGTTAACGGGCAATCGCGGGTGCCCCGCAGACATCGTGGCCGCCGGGCACACGCACCGGGTCCCGAGCAACGGCCACCAAGGTCCCCTAGGTGGCCGGGAAGCCCAGGCCGTCATATGACGTCCACCCAGGATGGGAGATCCCATCTGTGGACGTCATTTGACAATAGCCGGGTAGGGAAGTGGTTAAAGTAAGATCCACATTTTTTCCTTTTAAAGCAATATTTTATCGAAGTCTCCTCTTCGAGACGGAAGGTTAAGTCTGTATATGCCTTTGCATTTTAGACCCCTGGGGTCACACCCATGTTTTTTCATAAAATGCAGAGATAGTGGACGATCATCATCTTTATTAATAATACTCTGTATATGTTCGCCAACTCTGATTTTCAACTGCCTTTTGGTTTTTCCCACGTAGATCAATCCACATGGGCAAGTAAGCATATAAATGACGCGTGTCGTTAGGCAGTTTATAAAGTTGTAAATTTTAAATTGTTTATTTCCATCAGAGCTGGCGAACATATCTCTATATATTGGGTATTGATATTTGTTAGCTAAACTGATTAACCCCTTTAGATCCTTTTTAGATTGGATGAGTCCCTGTTCCCCTGTCTCTTTTTATTTAATATAACAAAGAGTGAAAAATTTAAGGGGGTCTGAATACTTTCCGTCCCCACTGTATATGCATCCTAGGTTTTGTGTATATATATATATATATATATATATATACACTGTATTCTGTTTAGCTAGATCCGTTCCTGTTATTCTCTTCCTACTGACAGGCAGGCAGGTGTTTTTACAGTATTTACGGCTACCTGAAGAAAATTTCTGGTGTTCTTCTGACCCTATTAGTCCTATTAGCTACAGTATTTACAGTTAGTTAGTGTGTCCTCTGCACAGCATGCACCTAAAGTTACCTGAAGCAAATTGGTGGTGTTCTTCTGATCCTATTAGTACCTCAGGCAGCTGTAGTATTTACAAGTTAGTGTAGTGCGTCCTCTGCACAGTGTGCGCCTAAAGCTACCTGAAGAAAATTGGTAGTGTTCTTCTGATCCTATTAGTACCGCAGACAGCTGCAGTATTTACAAGTTAGTGTAGTGCGTCCTCTGCACAGTGTGCTCCTAAAGCTACCTGAAGAAAATTGGTGGTGTTCTTCTGATCCTATTAGTACCGCAGGCAGCTGTAGTATTTACACGTTAGTGTAGTGCGTCCTCTGCACAGTGTGCACCTAAAGCTACCTGAAGAAAATTGGTGGTTTTCTTCTGATCCTATTAGTACCGCAGGCACCTGCAGTATTTACAAGCTAGTGTAGTGCGTCCTCTGCACAGTGTGCACCTAAAGCTACCTGAAGACAATTGCTGTTGTTCTGCTCCTATTAACACCACAGGCAGGCAGCTACAGTATTTACAGTTAGTGTAGTGCGTCCTCTGCACAGTGTGCACCTAAAGCTACCTGAAGACAATTGCTGTTGTTCTGCTCCTATTAATACCACAGGCAGGCAGCTACAGTATTTACAGTTAGTGTACTGTGTCCTCTGCACAGTGTGCACCTAAAGCTACCTGAAGAACATTGGTGGTGTTCTTCTGATCCTATTAGTAACGCAGGCAGCTGTAGTATTTACAAGTTAGTGCAGTGCGTCCTCTGCACAGTGTGCACCTAAAGCTACCTGAAGAAAATTGGTGGTGTTCTTCTGATCCTATTAGTACCGCAGGCAGCTGCAGTATTTACAAGCTAGTGTAGTGTGTCCTCTGCACAGTGTGCACCTAAAGCTACCTGAAAACAATTGCTGTTGTTCTGCTCCTATTAACACCACAGGCAGGCAGCTACAGTATTTACAGTTAGTGTACTGCGTCCTCTGCACAGTGTGCACCTAAAGCTACCTGAAGACAATTGCTGTTGTTCTGCTCCTATTAATACCACAGGCAGGCAGCTACAGTATTTACAGTTAGTGTACTGTGTCCTCTGCACAGTGTGCACCTAAAGCTACCTGAAGAACATTGGTGGTGTTCTTCTGATCCTATTAGTAATGCAGGCAGCTGTAGTATTTACAAGTTAGTGCAGTGCGTCCTCTGCACAGTGTGCACCCAAAGCTACCTGAAGAAAATTGGTGGTGTTCTTCTGATACTATTAGTACCGCAGGCAGCTGCAGTATTTACAAGTTAGTGTAGTGTGTCCTCTGCACAGTGTGCACCTAAAGCTACCTGAAGAAAATTGGTGGTGTTCTTCTGATCCTATTAGTACCGCAGGCAGCTGCAGTATTTACAAGCTAGTGTAGTGCGTCCTCTGCACAGTGTGCACCTAAAGCTACCTGAAGACAATTGCTGTTGTTCTGCTCCTATTAACACCACAGGCAGGCAGCTACAGTATTTACAGTTAGTGTAGTGCGTCCTCTGCACAGTGTGCACCTAAAGCTACCTGAAGACAATTGCTGTTGTTCTGCTCCTATTAATACCACAGGCAGGCAGCTACAGTATTTACAGTTAGTGTACTGTGTCCTCTGCACAGTGTGCACCTAAAGCTACCTGAAGAAAATTGGTGGTGTTCTTCTGATCCTATTAGTACCGCGGGCAGCTGTAGTATTTACAAGTTAGTGCAGTGCGTCCTCTGCACAGTGTGCACCTAAAGCTACCTGAAGAAAATTGGTGGTGTTCTTCTGATCCTATTAGTACCGCAGGCAGCTGCAGTATTTACAAGTTAGTGTAGTGCATCCTCTGCACAGTGTGCACCTAAAGCGACCTGAAGAAAATTGGTGGTGTTCTTCTGATCCTATTAGTACCGCAGGCAGCTATAGTATTTACAAGTTAGTGTAGTGCGTCCTCTGCACAGTGTGCACCTAAAGCTACCTGAAGACAATTGCTGTTGTTCTGCTCCTATTAACACCACAGGCAGGCAGCTACAGTATTTACAGTTAGTGTACTGCGTCCTCTGCACAGTGTGCACCTAAAGCTACCTGAAGACAATTGCTGTTGTTCTGCTCCTATTAATACCACAGGCAGGCAGCTACAGTATTTATAGTTAGTGTACTGTGTCCTCTGCACAGTGTGCACCTAAAGCTACCTGAAGAAAATTGGTGGTGTTCTTCTGATCCTATTAGTACCACAGGCAGGCAGCTGCAGTGTTTACAGTTAGTGTACTGTGTCCTCTGCACAGTGTGCACCTAAAGCTACCTGAAGACAATTGCTGTTGTTCTGCTCCTATTAATACCACAGGCAGGTAGCTACAGTATTTATAGTTAGTGTACTGTGTCCTCTGCACAGTGTGCACCTAAAGCTACCTGAAGAAAATTGGTGGTGTTCTTCTGATCCTATTAGTACCACAGGCAGGCAGTTGATTCTGCTAGCTGCAGTATCAGTATATATATATATATATATATATATATATATATATATATATATATATATATATATATATATATTTATTTATATATATACATCCCAGCTTTGCGCAGCTACATCTCACTGCAGGCCATTAGTATGTCTGGAAGGCCAACAAGGAAAGGCAGACAGTCACAAGCCAATAAAAGAGGGCAAGCAGGCTCTGTGTCTAGAGGCAACAGTGCTGGGCGTGGAGATGGTGCATCCTCATCAGCACGTGGCCGTGGGACACGCTTGTCCTTTTTTCAGTAGCTGGCTGTGTTAAGCCAAAATATGCGGAAGACTTGGTAGAGTGGATGACCAAGCCATCCTCATCCTCCTCATCCTCTCTCACCCAGGCTCAGGGTACTTTGTCTGGCAAAGCAGCTGCCAACGCGGCCTCTTCCCTTGGCTCAATGGCATTAGTCACTTCCCTAGCCCCACCATGTCCTCCTGAAGATTCCCCCGAACTGTTTGACCACAGTGTTGGGTACATGCTCCAGGAGGATGCCCAGTGTTTTGAAGGCTCCGATTATGGTACCCAGCTAGAAGAAGGCAGTAATGTGAGCCCAGAGAGAGGGGGTGCCCAAGAAGGACAGCAATCTGGCAGCTTTGCTCCAGTGATGAGGAGGGAGGGGATGATGAGGTCACTGACTCCACGTTGGTGCCTGATAGGAGAGAGAAGAGAGGAGGAGGAGGCACATCTCCAACGAGGCAGCATGCCCTCCAGGGGCCAGCTTAAGGGCAGCACACCGACTGTATCACACCGCAGAGCTTCGCATGTGCAGGGCGCTGCTGTCTCTGCGCATTATTCCAAAAGTTCTTCGGTGTGGGACCTTTTTGAGATGAGTGCATCAGATTCCACCGCTGCTGTTTGCAACATATGTCTCAAGCGTATCTCGCGTGGCCAAAACATCACCCGCTTGGGCACCACATGCTTGACCAGACATATGTAGACTTGCCATGCAGTTCGTTGCAAGCGTACCTAAAAGACCCACACCAAAGAACAAAGCGGACCTCTCCTTGCTCCTCATCAGCTGGGATCTCCAACCCCACTATACCTTCAGTCCTCTCTGAAACCTGCACTGAGAGGAATGAAGGTGTAGAATTAGGTTTGTCACAGCCAATTACTTGCGGGCAATCTGCTATCGCTACACCAACGTCAGATTGTACCAGGCAAATTTCCCTGCCCCAGCTGCTGCACCGCCGAAAGAAGTTCGCTCCCAGCCATCACCATGCCTAGCGGTTGAATGCTAGCTTGGCTAAATTGATAGCACTTCAACTGCTGCCTTTTCAGTTGGTAGACTCTGCCCCCTTCCGTGAGTTTGTGGAATGTGCGGTTCCTCAGTGGCAGGTTGCCAAACACCACTTTTTCTCACAGAAGTCGATTCCGGCTCTCTACTGGCATGTGGAAGGCAATGTCTTGGCCTCGCTGGACAGGGTGGCAGTGATAAGGTGTATATTACCACTGACTCATGGTCCAGCAGGCATGAACAGGTACGTTACCTATCTTTCACCGCGCACTGGGTAACTCTTCTGGCAGCTGGGAAGGATGCAGGACAGGGTGCAGTAGTGTTGGAGGTTGTTCCGCCAGCACGCCTCCAAAATTCTACTAGTGGTAATTCTGCCACACCTCTCTCCTCCACCCCCTCCTCTTTTTCTTCCTCCATGGCCTCTTCCTGTGCTGATTTGTCCTCGGAACCAGCGGTGCTTCGTAGGCGTTCAAGGGGCTACGCAAGCACGCAGGCAAAAAGATGCATGCGGTGCTTGAGCTGGTGTGCTTGGGGGACAGGAGAGATTCTGTCAACTCTGCAGATGCAGGCTCAGAGGTGGTTGATGCCACGCCAGCTTAAGGCAGGTATGGTGGTTTGAGACAATGGCACCAACCTCCTCTCTGCCCTCTGACAGGGACAACTGACCCATGTGCCCTGTTTGGCTCACGTCCTTAACTTGGTGGTGCAGCGGTTCTTGGGCAGGTACCCGGGCTTACAGGATGTCCTGAGGCAGGCCAGGAAAGTCTGTGTGTATTCGCGCTGGTCATATAATGCCAGTGCTTGGCTAGCTGACCTTCAAAAGGAATTTAACCTGCCCAAGAACCGCCTAATTTGTGACATGCCCACCAGGTGGAACTCAATGTTGGCCATGCTGCAGCGGCTGCACACGCAGCAGAGGGCTATCAATGAGTACCTATGCGACTATGGCACCAGGACAGGGTCAGGGACCTTGGTTTTTTTTCCCATGCCAGTGGACTATGATCAGGGATGCATGAACTGTCCTGTCACCATTTGAGGAGGCCTCGATGATGGTGAGCAGTGACAGTGCTTGCATCAGTGACACCGTCCCTCTTATCCAGCTGTTGGAGCACACGCTGTGTGGAATAATGGACAGGGCACTTGAGGCAGAACAGAGGAAGGAAGAGGAGGACTTCCTTACCTCTCAAGGCCCCCTTTATCCAGACAGTGTTCCTGCGTGCCCACCGATCACACAGGAAGAGGAGGAGGAGGATTGTGTCAGCATGGAGGTGGAGCCTGGCACTCAGGATCAGCAGCTGTCCTCAAGGGATCATTTACAGTCCAAAGAAACCCATGGACTTGTACGTGGCTGGGAGGAGGTGGCTGCAGATCATGTCGTCCTTAGTGACCCAGAGGACTCTGGACCAAATGCCTCAGCAAACCTACGCTGCATGGCCTCCCTGATCCTGCAAAGCCTGCAGAAGGATCCTCGTATTCGTGGTATCAAGGGGAGGGATGATTACTGGCTGGCAACCCTCCTTGATCCACGTTACAAGGGTAAGGTTGCGGACCTTATCTTGCCATCGCAGAGGGAGCAGAGGATGAAACATCTTCGGGAGGCCTTGCAGAAAGGTTTGTGCAATGCGTTTCCAGAGCCTGGGAGGTTATAATTTCCTGGTCCTCCTGGACAACGTGTTGCTGAGGCTTCGGTCAGTCACAGAAGGAGCGGTGGAGAAGGTGGCCGTCTGGCCGATGCGTTCAGACAATTTTTTAGTCTGCTGCCCCAAGGTCTGATCGGTTCCAGCAACCATCGCCAGGGTCTGATTCACATGGTGCAGGATTACCTAAGGGTAAGATCAGACTTGGACACCTTTCCCACCGAAAATCCTCTGGGTTACTGGGTCTTGAGGATGGATCACTGGCCAGAGCTTGCACAGTATGCAATTGAGCTACTGGCCTGTCCTGCATCCACCGATCACAGGGTACGGCTGTCCACCGAATCATTTGATCGGCTGACCTTCATAAAAATGAATCAGTTTTGGATCACCAGCTATCAACCACCTGATGCTGATGTAACTGATTGATTTTTTTTTAATGTGAGATCCCTTCAAGACTGCCTATGCTGCCTATGCTGATGCTGAGTGACTATCCTGTTATGCTGAGTCACAATCCTTTTCCTCCTTGCAAGAACATTTTTGATTCTGGGTACCGCCACCAGTGGCCAAGGCCCAATTTTTCTGCCCCTGTTTAACAGGGGCGTGTAATTACAATTTTTGATGGAATACTTTGCAGCAGGGCTCATTCCTGCACCCCAACTATAGCATCTGTGAGGGGTTGCAGTGTTGTGGCACCAGCACCAGTGCCCAAGGCCCAATTTTTCAGCCCCTGTTTTAACAGGGGCATATAATTACAATTTTTGACGCAATACTTTGCAGCAGGGCTCATTCCTGCGCTCCAACTATAGCATCAGTGAGGCGTTGCAGTGTTGTGGCACCAGCACCAGTGCCCAAGGCCCAATTTTTCAGCCCCTGTTTAACAGGGGCGTATAATTACAATTTTTGATGCAATACTTTGCAGTAGGGCTCATTCCTGCTCTCCAACTAGAGTATCTGTGAGGGGTTGCAGTGTTGTGGCACCAGCACCATTGCCCAAGGACCAATTTTTCAGCCCCTGTTTAACAGGGGCGTATAATTACAATTTTTGATGCAATACTTTGCAGTAGGGCTCATTCCTGCTCTCCAACTAGAGTATCTGTGAGGGGTTGCAGTGTTGTGGCACCAGCACCATTGCCCAAGGACCAAATTTTCAGCCCCTGTTTAACAGGGGCGTATAATTACAATTTTTGATGCAATACTTTGCAGCAGGGCTCATTCCTGCGCTCCAACTATAGCATCTGTGATGGGTTGCAGTGTTGTGGCACCAGTGCCTAAGGCCCAATTTTTCTGCCCCTGTCCAACAGGGACATGTAATTACAATTCTTGATCTAATATTTCACAGCAGGGCCCATTCCTGCGCCCACCAAGAGTAACTGCGAGGGCTTACAGTATTGTGGCAACACCACCACCACCACCAAAGGCCCAATTTTTCTGCCCCTGTTCAACAGGTGCATGTAATTACAATTCTTGATATATTTCACAGCAGGGCCCGTTCCAGCACCCACCAAGAGTAACTGTGAGGAGTTACAGTGTTGTGGCAACACTAACACCTAAGGCCCCAATTTCTGCAGAGTATATAGGGCAGAACCCTACTTTCAAACATCCAACTTACAAGCAACTCCTACTTGCAAATGGAAGGAGACAATAGGAAGTGAGATGAAATCTACCCTTAGGAAGGGAAATTCTCTTCTGTAAGAGTTTGATTTTGAACGTTCGAGTCCCATAGACCTTAATGGGGTTCTAAAGTTGGCGTGATCTTTCGGTCCGTTTGCAGGTTTTGGTGCGAACTGAGCCGAGGAGTGTTCGGCTCATCCCTAAAGGAAATGAAGGACCTTCCCCCTCCCCCCAGGCGGTCCATGGCTGGACTCATTACAGCATTAAAATCACCCACATACAACAGTGGGCCTGGGGCCTAGATAATAGCATAAATTACAGTTTTACTAGCACATCTGTGGAAAATAGGGGGTATATAAACATTCACCAGGGTGAGCGTCACAAAGGCAATTTGGATTATAAATACGACATACCTGCCTTCCGGGTCTGTTTTAATCTGCAAAACCTCCGCATTGAGAGATTTGGCCAACAAAACAGAGACCCCTCACCTGGTTGACTAAAATAAGGTCCCTCAAGTGACCACTCCCATGGTCACTTGAGGGACCTTATTTTAGTCAACCAGGTGTGTTTCCTAGAGAAAAATAATTTGGGGGCGATGTTTTTTCAGGACCGAAAATACTAGGGATCGTTTCTGGGGTGAGTTCAACCCTCTAGTATTCCAAGAAATTATCTTTAGCGGTCTGACCATGGTAAGTCAAACAGTGCATAATGGATATTCTGGGGGCAGATGGAAGAGACATAACATTGCATGCCATGCCACCCAGGATATATAAAACATAGTCAGATAATAGCAAGTGTAAGGCACTATTCAGAGTAAAGGAAGCACAAATACACGTAAAAAACCAAAGTACAAGAGAAAACATGTCAAAAACAACAAGAACAACCAAAAAAAAAAGGTAGGAAGTCCATGAAAAACCCCATACCACCCTCCCCGCTCGGCCATCCCAAACATAGCGAGCATTGGATCCCTGAACCGAGAAAAACCTTCAATCAAATGAAGTGAGAACTGTCCTGTGGCCTCGCCACCAACTGGTGTGGGGGTGATGTGGTGTCTGGCTTGGCTCCCGAACAACACAACAGGATGGAGAAAAAAATGTTTCAGCATTAAAGTGGTCCAGCTTCAGGATAGTAAACATTTGCAGTTGGAAGGATGTATGAGTGACAGTATACCGTCTGCAGCAGAGGGTGCTTGACCACAATGATTATAAAGAGGTCTAGGCTGGGAAGGCTGGAGATGTTAGGATACCATTTTCGTAAACATTAGGGGGAGGGGCAACAGTCATCCTGAGGAGCACAGACAACATTTAAAGGCAAAGTATGCATGACCTCCATCTGTCTATGGAGGCAAGGGGTAGTGTAATTGCAATAAGGCATCATAGAGGTGTGTGCATGGAGCTTGGCCACCTATAATCAAACAGCCCTGCGCCGAGGCAGCGCTCCATAATGATCGTTTAGCCACGCCATGGCTTCCTTAGGGTTAGTGTAGAAGTGAGCTTTGCCATCATGGATAACACGCAGCTTAGCGGGGAAAAGCATAGCGTAGGAGAGACCCTCAGTGCATTGGCCGGCTTTCACCGACACAAAGGATATGCGTTGTCCTTGGACGTCTGCTGAGAAGTCAGGGTAGACTGAGATGGTATTGCTGTTGTATTTTAGAGGGCCTTTCTCTCTGGCAAGATGTAAAATGGCAACTTTATCCTGAAAATTAAGGATCCGTGCAATCAAGGAACATGAGGGGGCTCCCGCAGTGGGGGGAAGCGGAGGGGTACGGTGTGCACGCTCAATAACATTGGAAAAGGAGGGTGCATCCATAGCAAAAATGTCCCTTAGCCAGGTATACAAGAATTTTTCTGGGTGAGAGCTTTCTGCTTGCTCCAGGAACCCCACAAAGTGGAGATTGTTCCACTTTGTGGGGTTTTATTTTCTTTGCGCGAACAATTTTCCAAATAATCAACTTTCATGCGGAGAGCCGCCATTTCACCTGTGTGATCCTGCACAGTGGCAGATAAAGGGGTGCACATCCTCTAGGGAGCTTACTCGTTCTTCATTGGCCCCTGTTCTATCTCTCAGGTTCTGCACATCTTGCTTCAATAAAGAAAAGTCCATATGGATGGATGCAATCTGTGAAGAAAGGGAGGCCTTGCAGTCCTGTATAGCCAGAATGTTAGTGGATAGTGTAGGCACAGCAGAGGCGGAACCAGGGACCTGGCCATCCTCACTATCCAGGTGGGAGTCCTGGGGTTGCAGGAAGTCATGTTGTGTATCAAACAGGGCAGGGGCAGAGTCACTCACCAGGGCTGCAACCTGTTTGTGAGGATCGGAGGAGGGTGGATGCAGCGTGTCATGCCGCTCTGCCTGTGTCTCGGCGTCATCTTGCCATCTGAATCGGATGAGTTGTCCCGCCGTGGATGTCAGCATGGGTGGCCCTTATTTCACCATGGACACCAGCCTGAAATGTACCCACGGCTGTGGGGAGTAGTTTGGTGCCGGTCCGGAGAAGGGACCCAGGATCGTTGTAGGATGCCATTCGTGAGTCAGAGCTGCGTCTCTACACATCCGCTCGATCCACCATCAAGCCACGACCCCCCCACTGTGAGTTAATTTGTTCTACTGACTTTTCTAGCATGGCTTTAACTGTTGTTCCTGTTGCGTTTATAGACCCTTCTCCTTTTCTGGTTTGTTATGTCAAACTTTAGCTGGAGAAACCCCCGTCCTCTGGCTTAGCAACCCCAGGACACATTATTACTGCCTACGCCCTTTTACCATCTACTGTCCTACTGCAGAAGTCCTCCACCTAACCCATGGACAGTCACATCAGCCTGGACATCTCTTCACCCTCTGCCTCTAAGGCACATTACATCAGAGTTTTTTTATCCTACCTGTTCTGAGACTATGCCAGCTTCTACTCATCATCCACACCACTTGAATGGAGACAGTAACAATCAACCATCTTCATATACAGCAATCTTCTTATCCTCCGCTACAACGTTCTGCCTATCCCACCTACTGGTGACATTAGATTGGTACCCTCTCTACTCCCTTCCACTACTCCCTTGACCCATATGCTCTTCTTTTCTATCAACTGCTTTTTGCTCCCCCTCTCTCCTCTCTTTCCCACCCCACCATTCACTTCCCTCTTCCTTCTACCCCCCCACATCCCCTCTGCCAACCCACCCCCCCTTTCCCCTTCACCACTGATCTCTCTTCTTACCCCCTCCCCTACCTAGTCAACTCTAACATTTTACCTAGAGCTCACTGATAACATGCACTGCTTTATGTGATGGATTATTGCCAATAAACTGTCTTCCTGTTCCACTTGCGAGTCCACTTAGCAACTCAAGATGACTGCTCTTACAACACCCCTTTCAAGTGCCCTTTCAGGATACTGTCTTAGCCCCCTTGGGCCTTCTAACACATCCTGCTATACCACTACACTCTACCACACACTGCAATGCACAGGTCTCCTGGCTTACTGCTAGCTTTGGATCGTAATGAATCCTTTCTTTTTTTGATCAAGCTACCTAGACTCGCAAGCAGAACCAGGAACTGAACTCTAAAGTACTCTATATTACTGGTCTACCTTTAAACCTCTGGGTCACTGTACTCTGATTCTATTTGTTACAGCTACCCATAAGCCACATTTGTTGTAGCATAATGCATTGCTTTTCATAATAGTGCTGAGTATTTGTTTGTACCTATACATTGCTGCTGCAATCTACATCTGGGGAAATACTCTGATCCCCCTTCTTGTGCCTACACAAGTGTGCCCCTACTCGCAGCTCTGCACATTATTATCATTATCCTGCTCAGGGCCTATTCATTTAACTGGAATAATGCATAACACAATTCATCTTTACTTGTCCTATTTCTCGCTATTTTTAAAGTTTGACACTTTGGAAAATGTGGACTGTTATATTTGTTTTCATGTTTATAATATACTCTCAATTTGAGACATGAACAATGGAAGGATTGTTCATGTCGTACGTTCGCTAAGTGGCCTGGTGATTTTCTCCATCAGTGATCACCTCAAATAGAAGGGGAGAACAAAGGAAGTGCCATCTAAGTGCAGTATTAGAAGCTGGTTTTTAATGGCAAGGTATACATAAACACTCACAAGAAGTAAGGAAGATACAGGCTCATCTGTATAAATAGTCCCGAGGGCTCCTCGAGTCTAGAAAGGGGTCCTGGTGCATAGTATGGTAATATCAGGTCCACAGCACGTCCTGTGGCCACAGCCAATAGAAGCCAATAGAAGGAACTGAAGCTTTGAGTGCGTAGCCTGCCAGTCTCTTTTTCTTTCCTGTGACTAGCTCCTCCGGATGTGATCCTGTGACCTGTGATGTTACTTCTGTGCATTCCACACTGGTTCCGGCTCCTCTCCTGTGGCCACAGAATGTGCTGCGGACCTGTCATTAACATATCACGCATCAGAAAACCTTTCCGGAGTCGAGGAGCCCTCGGGAGTACTTATACAGATGAGCCTGTATCTTCTTTACATCTTGTGAGTGTTTATGTATACCTTGCCATTAAAAACCAGCTTCTAATACTGCACTTAGGTGGCGCTTCCTTTGTTCTCCCCTTCTATTTTTGTGTACAGAGCCAGCTCTCTGAGGACAGCAGCCGCCCTTATCATCCCACCATTATTTGTATTCTTGGACTACTATTGTTGTGCTTATGGACTAATGACCCCCCTTTCAATAAAGACTCAGTAATAGTGATTTTTATTACTATTATTCTTATTTATATTACACTGTACCTTGCACTCATAGTTATTGTTACCAAGTGATCACCTCAGCTACAGACTGGACAATCATCCCTCTTGTTCATACCCAATACCCTGAACCAACTGATATTGCATTGCTAGCCATATCTAGGAAAGCATCATACCATCTCACAAATATTGAGTTTCATGTCTTTATGTGCTCCTGTAATGTTTTCTACGGTTATTATGCCCCCCCCCCCTTGCTTTGCCATGATTTACGATCTATCATAGGTGAAACTACAACACCCTTGACTCATATGTTCTGCACTCTTGGATACCCTACCTAGCTGTTAGACATAGCAACTATTTATTGTTACGTCTCTGTCCTGTACTCCCTATCTCACTAAACGATATGAAATTGTTTCCCTACTCTATTCACCTTGACCTCAGATGTTCTTGAGCCTCATGATTATCAATATCTGTTTCCAACTACTCCCCCACACAGTGTATTCTCAGTGAAGATGCTGGACTACTCTTACCTCCAGACTGTAATTAAATCCCTTTAACCCCACGTTTCCTACCCTTGAGGGAAACCTTCAGATAGAGGGAAGTTTTTTTCCCCTCTTCTGTCCTTCATCCTCCTTTTTTTACCCTCCCTTCCTCTCCCTCTCTGCCTCCCCCCTTCACACCTACATACCCAGGAGGTCTCTCTGACACCTCTTTCTCATTGACACACTCCCATACCCCCAATAATTTCTGATTGCCAAATTCGTCCCCTGATAATCAGCCCCACACACACCATGACTTACACCAAACCCAAGGCCCTTCAAGACCACTCTTAAGGTGGTTGTAAAGGTAGAAGTTTTTTTTATCTTAATGCATTCTATGTATTAAGATTAAAAAACCTTCTGTGTGCAGCAGCCTCCCTCAGCCCCCCTAATACTTACCTGAGCCCCATCTCGATCCAGCAATGTGGACGAGTGCCTCAGCCATCTGGGACTCTCTCTCTTGATTGGCTGGGACACAGCAATGGCGCCACTGGCTCCTGCTGCTGTCAATCAAAGTCAGTTAGCCATTGAGGAGAGAGAGGGGGGAGGGCTGAATGACACACATAGCTGCGGCTCGGGTGTCCCCACAGCAAGCTGCTTGCTGTGGTCGCCCTCGACAGGAGAAAGGGTCCAGGAGCGCCAGGGAGACCTGAGAAGAGGAGGATCTGGGCTGCTCTGTGCAAAACCACTGCACAGGACAGGTAAGTATGACATGTTTGTTATGTTTAAAGAAAAAAAAACAAGCCTTTAGTATCACTTTAAGTTAGTCTCTCTAAACGCCAAGGGCCTTAATATACCCAGAAAACGTTCAAAACTCCCGACATACCTGACATATATACACAGCCTAAAAGTGGTTTCATGGATGAATGTGTTTTACCATCATATATTCTATGCATGAAAGTAAAAATCCTCTGGGGGCACTGCTTGAGGGCAAGGAGCCAGGAGCGCCAGCAGGGGACCTGAAAAAAAGAGGATCGGTGCTGCTCTGTGCAAAACCACTGCACAGAGCAGGTACAGTACAGATAACATGTTTGTTATAAAACAAAAATAAACAAAGGTTTCATACCAAATTGAAGCTGACATCAATGATGTCACTATGGGGCTGCAGGGGGGAGGACCACACCCGGCAGAGGGGTGACACCATCCAGTAGGAAGGTGTGCGGACGCCGACACAGCCATCTCACGCAGTGAGTTGGAGACGGGGACTTTTCTCAGTGGAAGTTTGAAACTTTTAACCGCCATACATATGGGGAAATAATCTACCGCACAAGCACAGTTGCAGTCTGCATCCGCGAATGAGAGGATTACCACTTACCGAGTGCTTGGAGGATGCAGCATGTCACGGCCGGCACTGACAACACAGATAAGGAAGTCACGGAGCAGTGGAGCAACCGCAAGATATGAGATACAGCTTTGATTCTTGCACGACAGAGAGGTGGTAATGTAACCTCTTCAGCTCCTAAATGCAGTGGTTATCCAAAATCCTTGACAATTGAAGTGGCATGGCCCTGACAAATGTGGACAGCAGGTTACAACACAGTGACATTCAGCTTTGCATAGGTTTCTAATATACCTTCTATACACCAACAGTCCCGGGAGATATTTGGCCATTCTGAGATGTCATGTGATTTGTTCCTGGCACTAATAGTATATATCATACTGTGCGGTTTTCATATTCCCCAAACTCTACAGAGACTCTCTGCTTTATATATCCATCTCACAAACTACAGGAATGGACTTTTGGTAAAATTCACGATTTATGCATGCGCATGCTATATACATTTATAAGTCCCCCTGACCCATTCATCTAGCTGTAGTATCTACATAGCTACTGTGGATGTTAATCAGCGAGTTTTTTGAGTTAGACAACAACCTGTCTATATCTACTCCACTTTCCCCATATCCCCGGGGGACCACACATGCATAAGGTTCTTCTGTTATTTTCCAAATATATTATTTTCCTTTTTGATTTGGCGATTGGCCACAGGGACCTTATGCATCTGTGGGATCATAGGTGCCTGCACTTTATGGGTTTTTTCTATGTGTTTAAATGTGTGTTAGTGTTTGATGTTTGTGTGTTGCTGGTTAATGGGCGCATCCTGTGCTGATTGCACTGGACGGACCCATTAATTTGTGTCTGGTGGATCAGCTCCATACATGTGTCCTATTGTCAATGGTATAATATTTGTATATTTTAGATCTTTCAAATAAACTTTTACATTTTTACATACATCATTCCCCCTTTATTGCCCACCATATCCATAGTAACCACTTTTTGGACCGAGGGAGATCACTCCCTTGTGCTTCCCCTTGGTCCTTTCCCTTGTTAGACCACCTGTTGAATGCCTTCCAAATTCATAATAGCACCAGACAAGGCTGCCCTCTTTCCCCACTGTTCTTTGTGCTAACAGTAGAACCATTTCTGTGCCACCTTAGAGCCCATGGGGACATTAAAGGACTTGTGGTGGATCGCTCGTACAAACTGGCAGCGTTTGCTGATGACATCCAACTCTTCCTTACAGAACCTCCCCCCACGCTTTCTACCCTGCTGAATGACCTTGAGCTCTTCCAATTCATATCCAATTTCAAAATAAATTTTTAATAAATCTCACACCCTTAATATAACCCAAATAACCCCCCCCCCCCCCCCCCCGTGGTTGCCCACTGCAAGACCAACTTTCCATGTCCTACCCAGCCTTTTATACTTCTTACAGATGATCCTGATCAAATTGCATACCATATTTCTTAACTCATATAATAAGCTATGCATGGCTTTTTTTTGGCCATCCAAGGATTAGCTACGAACAGCTGACCCTACTGAAGCAGAAAGGAGACATTGGCCTGGCAGACATAACTATAAATGGGCATGTCATCTATCTAGGATTGTGGACTGGACTGTCTACCATCAAATTTAAGACTGGGTGTGGCTCAAGGACTCTTTTTTTGCTCTACACCTCAGCTCTACTCCCTGGTTGCAGACTCATCGTATTCCGCCTGCCCTCCGAGAGCATCCACTCATAGGCCCAACCTTTTTGCAAGTATGCTAGAAATGCAGGCTTTCTTCAATAGCAGGCCCCCTAACACCTGTTCAGTTAAACCCAGGATTCCCACCCAGGAGGTCCAATGACTTCTTCTCAGGCACAGAGCCCACTACTGTTACCTATGTCTGCACACTTTTTTTTGGTACACTGCTCACGCAAGACAAATTAACATCCCAAATATCTGGTGCCCCTCTGCCCTTTTGGTCCTGCCTGCAATTGCTTTACGTTTTTCACTGTCTGGACCACACATCTGCAGTGTGCCGTCCACTAACCCTGTTTGAGCACCTTTGTCCTAAAACTTCACCATAACAACACATTATCTCCATGACTCACAATTTCTATTTCATAACACACCTTCCAACAGAGGGAAAGCCTCTAAAACATGGGAATGGGATCTGCAACTCACCCTCTGTCCCGAACAATGGGAACGTCTCTATGGCAACACTCACAAGGACTCTGTCAATGTTACGACACAAAAAAATAACTACAAAATCTAAACAAGATGGTATTGCATGCCGATCTTGCTCCAGCATTGGGAACATCTTCCACCCTAAAAAGGGCAATCTCCCGTTCTGAGCTCTGCTATCACCGCCTCACCGGACCGGGGCTTAGAAATCCCCTCGGCTTAATCTCCAAAACGTCACCATCAGTAGGTATGTTTTGGAGTATTCTAATCACCCATGTGACGACGCCGACCAATCAGACGCTGCGTAGCCCGTCCTGTCAGTGGAGAAGAAGTAGGGAGAAAGCCGATTGGATTTCTATGCCCCAAACCAGTGAGGCAGCGATAGCAATGCTCAGACCGGGAGAGGTCAGCTGAACGGGGGGGGGGGGGGGGAGTGGTGGATTGAGGAGGGGGTCCTGTATAAGTTCACCTTACAGATTTTTCTGTAAAAGTGAACTAACACTTTAAGCTTTGACACAAAACCTGGAAGAAGATTGATTACCGGGCAGATCTGCATCAGATTTTACACTCTGCAGTTTTAGTAAATCTCCCCCTGTGTGTTCATGCACTGTTTACAGGAAATTAGAGGCAGAAAAAATAAAAATAAAAACACCAAAATTGCGTTCAGGAGAGGAGCATTTGAGCATAAAAAACTCCTGACGTGTCTAAATGTTAGCGCTTGAGCAATTATTCCTTTCAAGGAAATAAATAAACGCCCAAGTGCACTTAAAGGCATTTCCAGAAATGCATTTTTGAAGCTGCTTTTCTGCTGCCAGGAGATAAAGCTTGTATAAAAGCTCCAGTGTGTATGAAGCCCTATAGAAGTGGAGCTCCTCTTTGCCTTCATCATTCTGCAGAGGCACTTGGAGTAAATCCTTGTAATGCACTATTGTGGTTTACACATGTTTGGGTATGTGAGGAGGAGCCGAGCATATACATTACCAATCACACATTTAGGAATTCAGCTGGAGAGAGATAAATGTGCTGCTCCCAGTCCTGAGATGCACATATACAGAAAGGCTAAGAATCATGTGAGAAGCCATCACGCATGTGTTAATCTTTAGTGCTGCAGCGGCGTGCAGAAATTCCACTTTGACCTCGTAGTTAATCTGCATTCAGCCTGAGACACTCTCTCCCTGACAGCTTTGCTGTGTATGTATGTATGTATGTGTGTGTGTGAGTGTGTGTGTGTGTGTGTGTGTGTGTGCGCGCACGGCTCCTCTCTCTCCCCTTTGGCTCCTCTCCCCCCCTCCATCTCCCCCTTCTCTCTACACAAGTGGTGCGGGTGCATGAGCTGCGGAGCGCTGCTGGGGGGCCGGGGGGGAAATCTGCTGACACAAGACGGGCTAAAGCGGATCTCATTTCTGAAATATTAATTCTCCCAGCCTGGCGGAATGTATCATTGCAGTCAATGTACCTGGTAGGGGGTGGGGGGGGCACGACGGGACTATTCCATTCGCAACAAAGAGACGAGATTGAGGGGGGGTGGGGGGGAGAATGGCAGAGATGTGTTCACCAAAGAAGCCAAATGTTCCAAACAATGCGATCTTCGGGCTAAGCTTTTTCCATCACAAAATGATCGTGTGGATATTCCTGCTGCAATCTGTCATCCAATGGTAAGAGCGCTCTGTTATCTTTAATTACTGTTTGCATGCTAGATCTGATCAGGGCTATCTGCACAGCTATGTGTAATATATATATATATATATATATATATATATATATATATATATATATATATATATATATATATATATATATATATATATATATATATATATATATGAGACACATGAGATTAATTCATCATCTGATCTTGGACGAGCAAGTAAAAAGATGATATATATATATATATATATATATATATATATATATATATATATATATATATATATATATATATATATATATATATAATGTATGTTTAATTGCTCGTCCAAGATCAGATGGTGAATTAATCTCATGTGTCATGGTAAGGCACCTTTAATGGACGTTTACCTTATAAATAATTAATTAAAGGTAAGGCACACGTACACACATCTGCAAATGGAAAGATCTTGATGCCTTGATTTGGTCCAGGGTCCCTTTCTTTTTTTTTTTTTTTTTTTTTTTTTTTGTGCAATATGGCTGTGTAGAGAGATGTCATTGTAAATTGTGCACTTTGATTCTTTGCATCCAGGCAGAGATGATGATGATGATGATAAGGGGGGGAGTAATGATGAGTGTCCCTGGTCTATGATACAAAGCATAGGAACGTTTCAGCACAATGGACAGCTCCTCAGCACAATGGACAGCTCCTGGTGCTTACCTTAGTTAGATAAGGGGGGGCTGCGTTGGTCCAAGCAGCTCATTAAACACAATAGAAATGCTTAATTTTGCTTGTTTAACAGATGTTTGATTAGGCAGAGAGCTATAAAGGGCTTTGCTGTTTATTCCTTTAAATCTGTCACACACACACACACACACATATATATATATATATATATATATATATATATATATATATATATATATATATATATATACACGCACGTGCACACCTTTTTCCTCTGGCTAGCTGCAGTAGCTATTAATTCTGCTGAGGCAGTGAACGCTATTACTTAGGTAGGCAGAATGTGTGGCTGCATTATGTTGTCAGGTCATTAATATGCTGATCTAGCATGCTGGTTTTTTTTTTTTTTTTAATCTCCTTCCTCTTAATGTGTTAATTAACGCTGCCATGCACATTCCTTTAAATTTAAAATAGCCTACGCTGAAGAAGTAGGCTGTTGGGTCACATCATCGTGTTGTAGAGAAGAGGACCAAGCTGCCATGTTGAAATGCTCTATTATGGAAATTATAACACCATTTCCAGTGGCTATCCAGTGGTGATGTTGTTATGTCTGTGCACAGGGTTTTGATCACAATTATCTCCTGCCATACAGGACAGATAATGAAAAGTCATGGCTAGTCAGCCCTTACTAGGAAATGCTGCTGTAATGCTTTTGAAATGTTTTTTTTTTTTTTTTCTTCAACCTAAACAAGAACTTGCTTCATTAACACTGTTGTTGTGTTTTGTTATTTTATTTATTTTTTTTTATTTATATTTAGCACTCTTTAAATGAGAATGTACTGTGTGGAGGTTGTAGCACATACTTTGTTCTAATCTAGACAGCATATCTGTCAAGCTTTGAATACAGCCTACAAGAATAGGGTATTTAATGCGTTTATATTTTGTGGAATTTCAAATTAAGGCAGGCCTACTTCACAACCTACAATCTGAACTCATTCAGCAATCAGCCTGGGATCAGCCTGTGTAAACATAGGCAATAAAGAGCAGTGTTATTTTTTTCTGAGAAATTAGATATATTAATGCAGGCTATGTAGGCTGTGTATTTTATTAGCATACAAGGAAGACAGATGTATGGTTTATAGACAGTTGAGGTCTTTAATAATATAAGGAATGTTTAAATGGTAATAGGACCAACCAGCTATTCATAATGGCTTACTTTAAAATTATATATATATATATATATATATATATATATATATATATATATATATATATATATATATATATATATTTATTGAACAATGCCTATTGGTCACGATTGCAACTATTGTACAGTAGATTGTCATACCGCTGATGGTTCACAGGGAAAACTGCATGCACAGCCAAAACTTTTCTTTCTAGTTTTGTATAGAGTAGGAAAGATTTGGACTAATCCTATGTTTCAGTGCTGTATGTGTCCCTGCTAATTAGAATACATCTCTCAGTTTGTCCTAAAGACCATTGTCGCCGATACAGAAAGTGGAAAAAAAAATCCAAACATTTGTCACCAGAACAAGAGGTAAAATAAAATCTTCCAGTAGTGACACTTGCTAAAGTTCCTCTTACTTACTGTTGCATCTCCAGGATAGTAAGTGAAGGCAAATTTCCCCAACAGAACACAAAAAGCAAAAAATAACTTGACAGGGGTTTCAACCCTTTCCTATTTTATCCAAAACAACACAAAAAATAAAGTTTTAGCATGCATTTTAAAGTGGAATTCCAGGCTAGAACTAACTAAGCTGAAAACGACTCCCACCCCCTTCTAACACCTATACAATCTACCTTGTAGAAGGAAGATGCATATACTTATTTAATCTTGAGGCTCTCTGGTTCAGTCACATGATCGGCTCCCAGCAGCCGGCTTCAGGGGAGAGGAGGGATGTCCCATAGTAAGCCTATGGGTGATGCCAGCGCCCAAGTATTCTATCTGTTGTCAGTGCTCTCTACTCTTTCCTAAAGCAGGCCCCTGGGGAGATCACATGACTGGACCGGAGCACCTTGAGAATAGGTAAGTGCATGCATCTTCCTTCTACGGGTTAGTTAGTGCTGCTAGAATAAGGAAAGGGATGGTCGGCACTCAGGATGACATCCAAAATACGCGTGTGCGTAAGGGCCATGTAGCACTTTACATTGATCACATTGGATTAGATATACCACATGATCTGAACCACAATTAATGTACTGTGCAATTTTATGTTTATATGCCTGGTTTTTCATATGTTTACTTTTTGTGATGTGTTCCATTGCACGGATTCATATCGGGTTTTCCCTTTTGCATTTTGAATTCACCTGTGTTGGTTAATCATGTGACTTTTGTATATACTATGCAGTCAAAGCTCCACAGAAAGTGCCCTAATTGCCCTCACTGGGTAACTACTTTCTGTCCATGTCCTATAATTCTAAGCACCACCATACATGCATAGTTAATCTAGTCCTCTCTGGTTGTGTGTAAATGTCATTGCAGACAGCCTGCTAACATAGGCTTTTGTTCACTCTTCCGGAAGCGTGCAATTAAGGGAGGCTCTATAGGAACCTACAAGAGAGGGGAGCCATTTGAGAAGAGGGAACGTGGGGAAATAATCTTCAGACCTGCTAAATAAGGCCTTGTTCACAAGAGCGTACTATCACATACACCCATGTGAGGGCCATGTTTAGAATGCTGTTTTTTATTTTCCTTGCATGTCCCCCTCGGATCTACAGGGACTTTAATTCCAAGTGCACTTTCAGTGCACTTGCAGTGCAAAGTGGATTTTCCTTTAGTAAATAACCCTCATTGTCTTAGTTTGGAGTCATATATCTACACAGATGTCAAATTGGGAGCAGCAGCTGTGTCCGTGCAGCTGCTGCATCCCAATTGACATGGGTGGGACTGCCTGCACAGGAATGCACAAACCACTGTGCATCCCTATGCAGGTAAACACAACCCTTGCACAGGTGTATGATGTAGTACACCCGTGTGAGTAAGGAAGAAAGCAAAGCTTTTAAATATGACAAAACAGCAAACAAGGTAAAAACACAGGTCAGCTACTATAATTGCTAATAAAATGTTAGTTTTAAGAATGCCTTAAATATTTACTAACTTTAAATAAAACCTTTAGTGAGAGAATATGTAGGTTGCAGTTGCTGACATTTTTTTTAGAATGTTAGTTTCCTGGCTGTCATACTAAGAACTGGCTACAATACTTGTTTAGGCTGGCCATAGGTGAGTGGAAAAATACAGACAGGGAGGCTTTAAGTCAACCCATATACATGGTCCTGCTGAACGGGCCAAATTTTAATCTATGTTTGGCTAGCTTAAGTCAGAGCTGAAAAAAGTATGCATATCAGGAGGCCTGACTTAACCACTTCAGCCCCAGACCATTTGGCTGGCAAAAGACCAAAGCACTTTTTGCGATTCGGCACTGCAGCACTGCGTCGCTTTAACTGACAATTGCGCAGTCGTGCGACGTGGCTCCCACACAAAATTGACGTCCTTTTTTCCCTACAAATAGAGCTTTCTTTTGGTGGTATTTGATCACCTCTGCAGTTTTTATTTTTTGCGCTATAAACAAAAGAATAGCGAAAATTTTGAAAAAAATTTTGAAAAAATGTTTGAAAAAAAACGTTTATTGATTGGTTTGCACAAAAGTTATAGCGTCTACAAAATAGGGGATAATTTTATGGCATTTTTATTAATATTTTTTTTTTTTACTAGAAATGGTGGCGATCAGCGATTTTTATCGTGACTGCGACTTTATGGCGGACAGATCGGACACTTTTGGTGCTATTTTGGGACCATTCACATTTATGCAGCGATCAGTGTGATAAAAATGCATTGATTACTGTGTAAATGTGACTGCCAGTGAAGGGGTTAACCACTAGGGGCGCTGTAGGGGTTAAGTGTGTCCTAGGGAGTGATTCTAACTGTGGGGGGTGGGCTATGTGTGACATGACACTGATCACCGCTCCCGATCACGGGGAGCTGTGATCAGTGTCAGTGTCACTGGGCAGAACGGGGAAATGCTTGTTACATAGGCATTTCCCGTTCTTCCTCTCCGTGAGACGATCGCGGGTATCCCCGCGGACATCGAGTCCCCAGGACTCGCGATCACACTCACGGAGCTCACGGCAGGTGCGCGCCCGCAAGTCGCTTCCTAAAGGGCAAAGTACAGGTACGTTAATATGCCTGTAGTGCCCTTCTGCTGACGTATATTGGCGTGAGACGGTCGGTAAGCGAATAAAGGCATAGTTTACCCTTACCAAAAAGCTGCCTATGCAGACAAGGGATGCTTGTAGCTAAAAACAAACTGTACAGCTTTGACCAAAGTTGAATAATGCCCTTATTATAGGTGTAGGCCATTTACCTACCTTTCTAGCCCTGACTGGAAAATTTCATGAACATTACTAAGGATGTTGCTAAGAGAAGTCTTATGTTACTGCTCCCTTTCACCATCACAGCAGTAAGCTCTTTCTCTGATTTAAATCCCCTCATGTGTACTTTCCTTCCCCGTAATAGCTCTGTGCTCAGCATTTGAGAGCTCACTCCTGGGATGGTGAAGATGAGCAGTAATACAAGGCTTCTCTCAGCTATGTCCTTAGCAATTTCCTAAAAGATTTCCCATCAGGCTTCATGGAGGAACATATGTAAATGGCCTACACCTATAGCAAAGGCACTATTTAACTTTGGTCAAAGCTGCACAGCTCGTGTTTATCTACAGATGTCCCTTATCTGCATGGGCAGTTTTTTGGTAAAGGTCAACAAACCCCTTCAAGCAGAGCTAAAGTCATCAATTTAACTGTTTCCCAAAACAGATCATTGTCACAGTTGCCAGTATGCTTATGTCAGCCTTCAACCTAACTGGACAGCAACCTAATGGCTGATGTCATAGTTGATCACTTGTACAGAACCATGGAAACTGCAGCTCAAACAAAGCCCAAGATGGCAGCTTTGGCTGTAAAGGCTATCTATCTATCTATCTATCTATCTATCTATCTATCTATCTATCTATCTATCTATCTATCTATCTATCTATCTATCTGTTTTTCCAAGCAGCTTTTATTGTGTTACAAAGCTATTTCCTGACCGCACACTGTATATTTACTGTGGCGCTGCGGGCCGGCTGAGCAGAATCACGTATATATATACGTGATTCTGAATTCCCGGGTAGGTGGCATGCACGCACCTACCCGGCTGTGCTGTGATTTGTCAGGAGTGAGAAAGAGAGGCTAGCTATGCTCCTTCGTACAGTGGGACTATGGAGAACCAAAAAAGCCACCCTCTAACAGGAAGTTGGATCACAGCAGCTAAAAAAAAATAATTTGGAAATGTGGAGTTTACATACTTGAATAGTATATATTTTTAAACCAGAGTAATAAGGGGATAATGGAAAAAATATTTTATTTTAAAAATCCATTTGATCTGCAGATGAATGAAACAGAGTAGATAAAAAAGTAACAGTGTTGCTTTGTATCCATCTATTTCAGATCTGAAAAGTGTTGATAAAGACTGAGGGCGAGTTCCCATCAGAATGTGGTGCAGGAAACCTACGTTCTGTGCATGTTTCCCACACCATGTTCAAAATGCAATGCACATGTAATGTGCAGTAAGTGTTAGTGTTAATTTAATGACACCCCAATTGCAGGTTGCAAGTGCATTGCGCTTGTCTGCACCAGATCGCATGGTTTAGTAGTGCCATTTTATTGCGTTGTTGTGCGTTTTATATGCACTACATTTGGTGTGGTCCAGTGTGGTTTCAACCCATTCAAATGAATGAGCTGACATCACACTGCACCTGACTGCCAAGGGAATTGCACAGGAATGCACAGCGCATTCCAGCCCTGAGTCAGACAGGTTTTTTTTATTTTTACCGCAGCACCTGGTTTCATTTTAGGAATTGCCAGCAATTGTGGAGGGGAGGGATGCAGCAGTAGGGCAGAAGGACTGGACATACTTCACACGCCCTGTGCTTTTTGAAGAAGCTTTCTTGGGCATGTGTCGCATAACCGGTGTCCTAAACGAGTTAAGGCCTTTGTTAAGATGCATTTCTGCAATACGTGGCAATACACCTGTGCTATGTGCAATGCATTAGGGAGCTATTGATTTTGATTGGCACCCCAACACATTGTACAGTAGAACACACTGCACTGAAATATACCACAATGCACACAATTGTACTACAATTGTAGTGGGCTGCATTTAAAAATAGGTTCAGATTTTTTTTGTTTTTTATGCTTTGTAGTTTGTTGGAAGTGCATTAATTATGAATGGGCTGCCTTAACGCAACGCATATTAGCTCATGCAACATTGCATGTTAACACATGTGCTTGTAGGTAAACATACTGTGCAACTCTGACCAAAGTTAAGAGCTCCCTCTTGTGGTGAGCAACATTCTAGCAACAAGTCAAGATGGGATGATGCCAGCTCTGGTAGTTTTTTTAGTCAGTAGTTTAGTAAATGGCCTACACCTGTAGCAAGGGCACTGTGAGTTAAGACTAAATTATTTTTTTTTTCTAAAGGCACCCCTTACCTACAAAGGAAATTTTTGGCAGTGAACTAACCCTTTAAGTGTCAATGGGCCCTGGGAGTGATATTGAGCTTCTTCTCACAGTCATAATAAAGCATATTTTCCAGAATGTAAAGGTAGTTTTCAAATGTTCTCAGGATTATCATATATTATGCATGTGAAGCTTTGTCTCAAGCATTTGCCTTTGCAGTACTTGCTTTTAGATTGTATATGCTACCCTCAATCATAAGAAAAGTCTGTTCAGAATTTGCTCTGCTAGATCTATTTCATATACTGTGACAAAAAACAATGTACAAAGTACTGTAAATCATACAGCCAATCACAGGTCCTAATTCATCACCTTGGCTATACCAGACTGTTGAAAGCTGAATTACCATCATTTCACTAATGGTATTAATTAGTTCTCTATGTCTTATGCCGCGTACACACGGTCGGACTTTCCGGCATACTTGGTCCGGCGGACCAGAGTGTGCCGGACAATCCGCCCGTGTGTAGGCGGCGGCGGACTTTTCCGGCGGACTTTTTCCCAAAAGCCCGCCGGACCTAGATTTGAAACAAGCTTTAAATCTTTCCGTCGGACTCAGTTTCGGGCGGAAAGTCCGCTCGTGTGTGTGCTGGTCCGACGGAAAGCCCGCTCGTGTGTATGCCGGTCCGACGGACCAGATACGACACGAGGGCAGGGTATTGCATCTCGCGCTCGCTGCAATAGGAAAAACTAATTTTCCTATTGCGGCTAGCGCGGAGCATACCAGGCCCTTAGGTCTGGTATGGATTATAAAGGGAACCCCGCTACGCCGAAAAAACGGCGTGGGGTCCCCCCTAAAATCCATACCAGACCCCGATCCGAGCACGCAGCCTGGCCGGTCAGGAAAGGGGGTGGGGACGGGCGAGCGCCCCCCCCCCTCCTGAACCGTACCAGGCCGCATGCCCTCAACATGGGGGGGTGGGTGCTTTGGGGGAGGGGGGCGCCCTGCGGGCCCCCCCCCACCTCAAAGCACCTTGTCCCCATGTTGATGAGGACAAGGGCCTCTTCCCGACAACCCTGGCCGTTGGTTGTCGGGGTCTACGGGCGGGGGCTTATCGGAATCTGGGAGCCCCCTTTAATAAGGGGGCCCCCAGATCCCGGCCCCCCACCCTATGTAAATGAGTATGGGGTACATGGTACCCCTACCCATTTACCTAGGAAAAAAGTGTAAGTAATAAAACACACTACACAGGTTTTTAAAATATTTTATTAAACAGCTCCGGGGGGGGGGGATCTTCCTCCGGCTTCGGGGGTCTTCTTCCGGCTTCGGGGGTCCCTCCGCTTCATCTTCTCCCGGCGTCCGGTTGGTTCTTCTCCGCTCTCTTCTCCCGGTGTTCCAGTTCTTCGGCCGGCTCCTCTGCTGTGTTCAGGTAGCTCTATTGCCAGCGGAGGTCCGGACTTCTGGGCTTCTTGTCTTCTCTTCTCTTCTCTTCCCCCAGATGTTGACACGACGCTCTCTCCGGCTGGACTGGTCTCCGAGGGCTGCGTTGTGACTTATATAGGCGGAGACCCCGCCCCCATATGATGTCACAGTCCCTGGGCATGCTGGGACTGTGACGTTTTAGGGGGCGTGGTCGACCACGCCCCCTAAAACGTCACAGTCCCAGCATGCCCAGGGACTGTGACATCATATGGGGGCGGGGTCTCCGCCTATATAAGTCACAACGCAGCCCTCGGAGACCAGTCCAGCCGGAGAGAGCGTCGTGTCAACATCTGGGGGAAGAGAAGAGAAGAGAAGACAAGAAGCCCAGCAGCTCAGAAGTCCGGACCTCTGCTGGCAAGAGAGCTACCTGAACACAGCAGAGGAGCCGGCCGAAGAACTGGAACACCGGGAGAAGAGAGCGGAGAAGAACCAACCGGACGCCGGGAGAAGATGAAGCGGAGGGACCCCCGAAGCCGGAAGAAGACCCCCGAAGCCGGAGGAAGATCCCCCCCCCCGGAGCTGTTTAATAAAATATTTTAAAAACCTGTGTAGTGTGTTTTATTACTTACACTTTTTTCCTAGGTAAATGGGTAGGGGTACCATGTACCCCATACTCATTTACATAGGGTGGGGGGCCGGGATCTGGGGGCCCCCTTATTAAAGGGGGCTCCCAGATTCCGATAAGCCCCCGCCCGTAGACCCCGACAACCAACGGCCAGGGTTGTCGGGAAGAGGCCCTTGTCCTCATCAACATGGGGACAAGGTGCTTTGAGGTGGGGGGGGGCCCGCAGGGCACCCCCTCCCCCAAAGCACCCACCCCCCCATGTTGAGGGCATGCGGCCTGGTACGGTTCAGGAGGGGGGGGGGCGCTCGCCCGTCCCCACCCCCTTTCCTGACCGGCCAGGCTGCGTGCTCGGATCGGGGTCTGGTATGGATTTTAGGGGGGACCCCACGCCGTTTTTTCGGCGTAGCGGGGTTCCCTTTATAATCCATACCAGACCTAAGGGCCTGGTATGCTCCGCGACGGGGCTCGCAAGGTGTCAATCTCGCCGATAAAAGCGGCAAGATTGACATCCTTTTCTGGTCCCGTCGCACCTGAGTCACGTTCAAAATGAACGGACTTGTCCGTGTGTGGGCAAGTCCGTTCATTCTGAAAGTCCGCCGGAACTCCGGCGAAAGTCCGCCGGAAAGACGGGCGGACTTAGCCCACCGGAAAGTCCCGGCGTGTGTGGGCAAGTCCGTCCGTTTTAAAGTCCGGCGCACCTGGCGGACAAAGTCCGTCGGAAAGTGTGCCGGACCAAGTAGGATAGAAAGTCCGACCGTGTGTACGCGGCATAAGAAACATAAATGTTTTAAATGTTTATTTACATGTGCAAATATGCTGATTCGCCTGTTTTATGCCATATAAAACATTATACAAATGTATTTGGCTTTAGAATCTGTTAAAAAACTGCACATTAAAAATAGTTTTTCTTGTGGAGTTGCATTAAAAGTGCCATCATAGTAATGTTGAACTTCATTATGTAGCTTTACCTCCCCAAGGGTGTTTGATAGCACTTTTATTCTCTATATCTTTAATATTTATGGTCCTAAAATCACATTCGATTTTTATTATTGATTTGTAATTTTCTCTTTATTATCATAGGACTCTCTTAAACATTTAGGAACAAAATAGATAGGTCAACATAATTTAGATCCCTGAAGTTTTAATAATAAATCATGTAATGATTTTAAAGTGAAGCTTTATTCAAAAAGTGAAAATTGTCTGTGTTATAGGCAATATTTTGTAAGGTACTGCACTGACTAATCTACCCTTGAACTCCTCATGAGAAGCCGCAGTGCACTTTCTCATATGTGATATTGCCTAGACTCTGCGGTGTATGCATGTATGTGAGATCACCTAAGACATACCTCACCCATTCCAGCTTCTGATTACTGTTATGCTCAAATGATTTGGAGGTTTTTCCAGAGCAATGCAGTGACAGCAGGCAATGTCACACTTACTGTTCCTCTGAGGGCCTGCTGGAGAAGAATCTGTACCTGAGGAGGACTCACGGTGCAATTATCTCCTTGCTCATATTTTATTTATTCTGTGGACCCGTGACTCCTCCATCTCTCCTGTGGGCAATTGATGCCTTCACGTGCTGTGCTGTTGCTGTCTGTTGATCTGTCCCTCCTCCACCTCTGTTGCTACCAATTGATCCCCCCCACTAGTCAAAAGTTCATTAGATCATCATTGGCCATGGAGGTAGGTCTGACACTAGAAAGCAAAACCTTACTGCTCTACCAAGATGGATTTGGAGACACAATGTGGAATGCAGCATGGTAAGTTGGACCTGGGTATAAAAATAGCTGTAAAGAGCCTACACGAAATACTGGTAACTAATCCTTGGCCCTTGGCTAGGTTTCTTTTTTTACAGATTCTAGGTAGTTTCTAGTTAGTATAGGACCTCTTTAAAGGACATTTTAAATAGGAACCATACTGTCCAAGGTTTGTGAAGTAATCATTTTCCTGTGCTGGCATAGCCGTGAGTAAAATATTAAAAGTAAGGCTGAACAGACTGCACTTATACTCTCTAATTATTTTTAGGAACTTTATTTTACTTTGCCTAAGTTGCCCGATTGCCAGTTCGAGCCAGGAAATATATTATCAGAAAATTAAATAAAATGGAAGGAAATGATTAAGAGGGGCATCATTGAGCAAGTAGATTATCACTAGTACTTATAGTGGTGGAAGGAAATCTGATTGGCTGCCATGTCACTTTCTCCATTTCACTTCCTTTCATATACGTTACCAGTGCATGTGTGTGTGTGTATGGTATAAATTCAAAATTAGTCACCGCACTAGTACTAATAAAGCAGCTGTAATAAATTGTATAATGACAATAAAAAGCATAAAAAATAAATGTATGCAGCGCTAGCAACATAACATTAATGCCCATGATCTTTGGGCCCTCGGGCACTGCATTAAAAACATGTATGATTTTGTGATGGAAATCACTGCATGGGCTCAGGAATACTTCCTAATATCGAGTAATAGGGGGATGGTAGTTGCGCTGTGATAGGAAGGGGATAAAGGAAAAAGGGGGGGGGGACTAAACTAAAGTGCATGTGACAAACATGCCAGGTGACCTGAAAAACCATATAAAAGGAGAAGAGGGAGAAAACACTGACTGGTGCATATGCTGAATAAATGAAAATACCACTAAATAGTGTTGACATGAAGGGGGAGTGGAATTAAATGACATAAAAGTGAGCAGTGCACATGGTAGAAAAAGGGCAATCCAGCCAATAAAAATAACAAAGGCAATAAGCAATAAGTGAATAGGACACTGAGTGCACAAATAAACAAATGAATGATAAATATAAAAAGGTCCCGTTAATAAACGTTATAAAAAATCAAAACACTTGACCAGTGGATCAAAAAACATGAGAAAGAACTCAGCATACAAAAAAACAGAAAATAGATGATAATGGCAAAAAAATATGAAAAATGTGAAGAGAAATATAATATATGAAAAAACAGTCCCGCCACCAAATGTGACACTACTGAGTGACAATCCAAAAAAACACAATGATGAAAGTGACAGGGGGGGAGGGGTGGTCTTCGATGGGAGCACCTCCGTGTCCACAGGCCCCTTACCTTACAGCTGTAAGGTATACAGCATATGTGTTTGGCGCCCAGTGGATGGTGAAATCCAGAGAATGCAGCAGATGGTGTGGCTCACAGATGCAGTATGTCATATGCGAAAAAAAACAAAATAAACAGCATATGGTGTGATACCGTTTGATGATGAAAAACAGGGGGACAGGCAGGCTGAGGGGGGGAGAGGGGGGATTGCACTCACTTGTGACCAATGAGCGCAAGCCTCAAACCACGAGTGCCGAACTCGTATAATCCAAGCTGCTGGCCAAGGACCCTCCAACGTCTCTCGCCTCCTGTTGCTCACCACCCGTCATAAACCATATAAGCAGTGCAGTATCGAAACAGAAAAACTGCACATAGCGTGATCCCGTATATTAAACACTTTATTGTACAGATTAAAATACTATGAACTTACAAAGGATGACAGCTGGGGGGTAGAAAACTCAGCGAGCGGCGTGCTCGTTACATCAGCTGTTGTGTGGCAGTGTCCCGTGCTCCTAACGCGTGTCGTCACGTCACGTGACTTCTTCAGAGGCTAATATCACTGTCTGTAAACACAGTTTGCCATGCCATCCAAAAATGCAACTCTATCATGCAAAGAAGAAGCCATATCTGAACATGATCCAGAAATTCCACCGTGTTTTCTGGATCAAAGCTCATTTAAAATGTTCTGTTGCAAAGTGGAAAACTGTTCTGTGGTCAGACAAATCAAAATTTTAGATTCTTTTTAGCAACCAGGAGTGCTGTGCCCTTCAGACTATAGAAGCGAGGAGCCTTCTGGCTTGTTATCAGTGCTCAGTTCAAAAGCCTGCATCTCCTGATAGTATGGGGGTGTATTAGTGCGTATGGAATGGGCAGCTTGCACATCTGGAAAGATGCCATCAATGTTTAAAGCTATATCCAGGTTTTAAAGCAGCATATGTTCCCATCATATTTTTCAGGAAAGACCTTGCATATTTCTGCAGGACAAGGCTCAACTGCATCTATGAAAACAGCATGGCTTTATAGTAGAAGAAATGATTTTGCGCAATAGCCTATTACCTGAGGAATACTCCTCTAGGTATCGTGCTGTCTAAACAATAATGACAGGAATACTAAAGTGCAATAGTTGCATGCAAATAATATATCTTTATTATATTATATATATATAATGTAATAAAAGTGCAAAGTGCACCGAACACTCTCCTCCTCTGCTGGAAGTGGCAGCAGAGGAGGAGAGTGTTCGGTGCATTCAGCAGTGGACATCAATGTTTGCATGGTAACCCCCATGAGAGTGGGTTAAGGATTTTGCTGGCCAAACACGAGAGTAGGAGGCCTTAACAGCTGGTGTTTGGAAGTATCAATGTCCAATTTTTGGAAAATAGCTATTTTAGAACCTGGTGATTTTGGGGCATTGCCAACAGATGTGGAACATGGTTCCTATTTGACCCAGCACCTAAGGCAAGAAGGGGATGTTTGCAGGCAAATTTTAGCTACTCCGGAACTCTGGCAGAGGATTTTAAAGGAGAAATCCACAACAAGCCCCACTGACAGCATTCAACAGCATTCCTGATTCTGACAGATGCAATTTTTCATCAGCTTTAAGGTAAGAGTTCTGGGAGACCACATCCAAGAAATATTGTATGGAGTTTCATATGGGCAACATCACTGAATTATACCATTAATAAGCCACCTATTGGACCATCTTTATACTTATATATCTGTGACTCTTTAGTACAGTCCACCTTACCGTATGGACATAGCTTTTATTTATTTTTATTTGGACTATTTACACTTGATTTGCACTTTTTCACTGTTATTGTTACACTACCTATTATTAGGATTTTGGTAATTTACAGCAGGTATTTATGCAATTATGTGATTATTTGTTATGTCCAGCTTCACCAGTCACTATTTTTATGAGATATAAATTTTTTTCACAATGATATATTATTCGCATGCAACTATTGCACTTTAGTATTCCTGTCATTATTGTTTAGACAGCACGATACCTAGAGGAGTATTCCTCAGGTAATAGGCTATTGCGCAAAATCATATTTTCTTATAGATTTTACTTTATTGGTGTTGCTGTGAACACTTTAGATTTTGCTGCAATTATCCTACATTTTTGTCACACCTTACTGAAGTGCGCAAAGTACACTTATCACCCTAGTCTTTGTAGTAGAAGAGTCTAGGTGCTTAAATGGCCTGCCTGCAGTCCAGACCTTTCACAATTTAATAAAATATTTGGCACATCTTGAAACAAAAAATATGACAAAGAAGACACAAAACTATTGAGAAGCTAGAATACTATATCAGGCAAGAATGGGACAACATGCCTCTCTCAAAACTCCAGCAATTGATCTCCTCAGTTCCCAGATGTTTACAGAGTATTGTTAAAAGAAGAAGGGATGCTACATGGTGGTAAAAATGGCCTTGTCCCAACTTTTTGAGACATGTTGCTGCTATCAATTTCAGAATTACCTTATTTTTTTCTTAAAATTTTACATTTTCTCATTTTAAACATTTGATATGTTTTCTATTTTCTATTGTGACATATATACTGTATGTAAAATGAGGCACAGCATTTTTTTTAAATAACTGATATGTGTTGGAAGCAGTCATAATCTCTTTATAGATAAGGGTATGTTCTAGAGTTTTCAAAAATACCTGCATATAGCAGTACAATACCGAACAGGGATTTTAAATAACTACATAATATAGCATATCTATATTGTTTTATGGCATTGTCAAATCTGAGGGCCATTGTGTCAAACCTTCTTATCACCTCTTCTGCAGAGAACTGCAAGATATCATCTAAACTATAACAACTGTGATGACATGGTTGCTAAAACAATAGAAAGAGATCTTTTAAAATAAGGATTTTCTGAAAAACAGAACTAGGCAGGAAATCTGGCAGCCACTTACCTGCCATCAAAAATATAGTAATGTAAATGTATTTCCTTGTTTTGGCTTGATACATAGATACTATAATAGTAGAAATTATAATATATAAAATGTATTTATAAAGCTCTGGCAAATATTGGTAAATGTGTGCACTAGAGATTTTTTAGTGTGCAGTAGGAGCATTTTTGGGTTAATGTACAGGGAACATACAGTACAATTAAAGCTGAACTCCAGGCAGATACAAAACACACAGATAAAATACATATAATGCAGCTGTTTTACCTGCCAAAATATATATATTTTTTTATCCAGTTCCGAGATATATACAGCTCTACGACACAGCCCAAACATGCATATTTGAGCAAGAGACCTGGTTTTTATATGCTGCATTTTAAACAGTTAAAGCAGTCCCTTACTTAAATGTAAAAATACTGCTCATCCATATCCCCCATCCTCCTCTAACATAATTGATATTTTCTTTATTTCTGGCAGTGGGTACCTTTTTCTGACAGGTACCCAATCCCACTTTCACACTTCTCACCTAGATGAGAATTAGATTAGCTTGGCCCACCACCCCACCTACAACCTCCTGGTACACATCATGCGTTGCTGGAGGAGGTAGCGGGACCAGTCTGACAGTGCCATGCAATCTAACACATGCACAATGGGGAGCCAATTGGGAAACAGCAAGTCACAGCCGACTTCCACATCCACATGGTGGCATTGGGGAATCCGAAGCCCAGTGAAGAATTGGCTTCAATGAAGACAGTGCTGGGCTCCATGGACTAATACGTGTCTGTTTCTTAAAAGACAGACGCTACAGTATTTGTAGCTGCTGACTTTTATTTATTTTTTTTAAATCCTCTTTAAAATACTGGTATTGTTCCTTTGACAACCTGTAACTGGATAGCCTAAGAGAATGATCAGACTGATGAGCTAATCTCTCTGGTGCCAATTCCACCTACCCTTTTCCCCACTGCGCCACAATTGATTGGCTCATTGTGCTTCATCTTCCACTTGAGTTCTGCTTTTCCATACAGAGCTTTAAATGTCAGGTCAAATTCAGATACGCTATATTGCCCAAAGTATTGGGATGTCTGCATTTACACGCACATGAACTTTAATGGCATCCCAGTCTTAATCCTTAGGATTCAATATAGAGTTGGCCCACCCTTTGCAGCTATAACAGCTTCAACTCTTGCGCTTCTGGAAGAATGGTCAAACATTCCCATAGATACACCCCTAAACCTTGTGGACAGCCTTCCCAGAAGAATTAAAGCTGTTATAGCTGCAAAGGGTGGGCCAACTCAATATTGAACCCTACAGACGAAGACTGGGATGCCATTAAAGTTCATGTGCATGTAAAGTAAATATAGTGTACCTACACTGCTAGCCTTAAAAAAATAATGATGTATTAATGAATAAAAAGCTGTCTTAACGTGTGCCTTTTATATCCAGCTTGGTTAGTCTACAGTTAAAAAAATAGTGCTCTATACTTTCAAAAATACTTTCTCCCTATTTTTCTTTTATCTCAGTTATGTAAATTTATGTTATTTGTGATATCAATTTTTACATGTAGTTATTTTAGATTTAGTTTTGTTTTTACTGTATAAATTTGAATTTGGGTTCAAATAAAATACATTTCTAGATAACTTTTTTCCTATATAACTTTAATATGATTATTATTATAGTTGAGTTTATTGTATTCCATGTATAATGTATGGAGTAGCAGAGTGATATTTTGATGGAGAACCAAATAGCCAGTTTTCAGGAGTTTTTGTCCTTCTGGACCTTTATATGGTAATTATGCAAACTGAAGTTTTTTGGGAAAGAACAGTAAATAAGCAGCAAATATAACACTCACTGAGTCATAAACTGAGTATGTAGCACAGTAAGCACCCTTCCTCTGAATAACAGATGCTGAGGGATGTTCAAGACTGCTTATCAGGTGACTGTGAAAAGCAATATTCATGGTGATAGTAGTGATAGTAGTTTATAAATGTGATGAGTGATCCACCAGTGAATGTGAATTTTCTTAATCAATTTATTTTTCAATTAAGTATTGCCTACATAAAAACATTTGACACAGTATTTCAGTAAATATCATTATATTTATTATGGCCCACCCTTTGCAGCTATAATGGCTTCAACTCTTCTGGGAAGGCTGTCCACAAGGTTTAGGAGTATGTTTATGGGAATGTTTGACCATTCTTCCAGAAGTGCATTTGTGAGGTCAGGCACTGATGTTGGACAAGAAGACCTGGCTCGCAGTATCTACATTAATTCATCCCAAAGGTGTTCTATTGGGTGGAAGTCAGGCCAGTTCCTCCACCCTAAATTTGCTTATCCATGTCTTTATGGACCTTGCTTTGTGCACTGGTCCAAATCATTTGGTGGAGTGGGGATTATGGTGTGGGTTTTTTTTTCAGGGGTTGAGCTTGGCCCCTTAGTTCCAGTGAAGGGTCTTAAGGCGTCAGCATACCAAGACATTTTGGATAATTTCATGCTCCCAACTTTGTAGGAATGGTTTGGGAATGGCCCGTTTCTGTTCCATTATGACTGCGCACCAGTGCAAAAAGCAAGGTCCAAAAAGACATGGATGACCGAGTTTGGGGTGGAAGAACTTGACTGGCCTGCACAGAGTCCTGACCTCAACCTGATAGAACACCTTTGGGGTGAATTAGAGCGGAAACTGCAAGCCAGCCCATCACATCCACATCAGTGCCTGACCTTACAAATGCGCTTCTGGAAGAATGGTCAAACATTCCCATAGACACACTCCTAAACCTTGTGGACATCCTTCCCAGAAGAGTTGAAGCCGTTATAGCTGCAAAGGGTGGGCCAACTCAATATTTAACCCTAAGGATTAAGACTGGAATGTCATTAAAGTTCATGTGTGTAAAGGCAGGTGTCCCAATACTTTTGGTATATAGTGTATATGTGAGTAAATAGGGCCAGGGCTCCAGAACTCCTTGAAACTACAGTACTGCATTGGGAGCTACATTTGTATCTGAGGAGACTTCCACTTACCAATGCTATGGGGTGAACAAATAAATTATGTGCTTTTTTGCATCTTTTGTCACAGCATTAAGCAATAGTAATTCTTTCAAGCCAAACAAAAAACACAGGATAGGGCCCTAGAATTACCGCTCTACATAATTTTCAATTGTATCAATGACAAAAATGGTACACACAGAGATGCAAATATTATTCTTCCTGTATTAAAATAGCTAACAGGTACAGGTTTTATTCTGACATGTTTTGCACTGGGCACAGGACTTTCTCTACATAGTTTTGCCATATGGCAATATCACAAAAGTGGCATTTATTTGCAACAAATTAAAATGAATTTTGCATCAAGGTAGTGAAAGAAGAAAAAAGATACTTTATACTTTGGCTTCAAGCATCCTTGCTTCGGTATCAGTGAGGTCACTCTGCTGGGATCCTGGTAAATTTTAAAGAGTATGTAAACCCAACATTTTATATACCTGATATGTGCCCGCTGTACCATGTGCTTCTATGAAATAGTATCCTGTTCCCTCTGTATTGCTTCCTTTGTGTGAAATGCCTGGTGTCCCCACCAGTTCCTCTGCAGTCCTATTAACAACTGACCACACTAAGCAGGAGAACGCACTGTAGTCTCCTCCAATGATCAGAGGTGTCCTGACACCCTGCACAGCCTTTCACTGGGAAGCTCGGTGTACTGTTGCTCCCCCCCCCCCCCCCCCAGCTCTTATGTAGCTGAGAACAGAGGGGTTGTAAAAAAGGGAAAGAATGTATTTATATATAAATTTTTATATCTATACACAAATGTTTTCTTTTTTATTTCTATTTTACACTTACACTTATACACAAATTACACTGCATGCATGATGTACATTTGAGCATAATCAGTGCTGTAGTCATATGGAATCCATGACATGCTCAGTATAACAACAATTTATAAAACAAAGAATACAACATTTGGGTTCAGCGCATCAGTCTCACAGCAGGGGTCCAGTGTGTCCTGGTTCACCGTTTCAGGTCTGAATTCAGCCCAAATGTTGGGCTAAATTTGGACCTGAAACAGACCCAAAGACGCACCAGACCTGCTGCGGAGATATGTGAACTGGCTCCATAGAGAGCCAGTCAAAATCTCTCGCTATTTCGAATTGGATGCGGGGAACCCGCATTCAATTCGCAATGGTGTAAACCCAGCCTTATTATTTTATAGTATGGCATATTGTCCCCCTTAGCTTGATTGGTTCAGTTCTACTTCAGGGAGGCTGACTCTTCTGCTCACAGCAACTATCTTAGTACATAATAGTGATAAGGTTGGGATCTTGAAGAGTAGTTACACTAGGTAAAATAGACTAGTGGATATCTCTGTTAGTGAGTGCACAAATTTACACTGGGGGAGATTTACTAAAACTGATGCACACAGAATCTGGTGCAGCTGTGCATAGTAACATATCAGCTTCTAACTTCAGCCGGTTCAATTATGCTTTGACAATAAAATCTGGACGCTGATTGGATACTATGCACAGTAGCACCACATTCTGTGTGCACCAGTCTTAATAAATCTTCTCCTTTGTGGAAAATTTGATGATTCCAGTTTTTTTCCATGTTTATTGCTGTTCCCTTACCTTTACCTTTAGATATACCAAGCTTGGAGTGGACCAGCAAAATAAAAAATAAAAATGTTTTGCGTAATAGAGCTGATCCAAGCAAAGCATGTTCCTTTAGGCACCAACAATGTGCTACAGGCTCAAGTAATTGAAATTAAACCCTCAATTGAACTGTAATTTTGGTAGCAGTTTGGAATCCTATTAATGGATGGACTTCTGTATAGAGTAAGAAAGGAATCCCTTCAAAGAAGTCTTCTATAAATACAGTATTTAACTTGATTTACCTGTCACCAGGGCTTAGGAGAAGGCACTAGCTTATGAATCTGAGAAATCAGGAGAAATCCAGCAAGTAAACTCCATGCAGCAGTGGCTTTTCATCTGGAAAATGTGAAACCGTATGTGAATTCATAAACTAATCAAATTGAAATAGCAGGCCTCATTGCATTATTCTTATCTTAGCTGTGGGAGAAATTACAAATGTGACAGGTGACATTTATGAAATGCAGTACCATATATACTCGAGTATAAGCCGAGTTTTTCAGCACATTTTTTATGCTGAAAATGTCCCCCTTGGCTTATACTCGAGTCAAGCACTTTTCTGCAACAGAGAATGACATTTTCCGAACCAAATTTGGGGCCCCGTATCTTGGGGCCACATGGTACTAGGTTCTCCAAATTTGGTGTGCAAACCCAGTGGAACTAGCACTTCAACATATCTAAAGCTAGGGATCCTAGCACCAAGTTGGTTTGGAAAATGTCAATCTCTGCTGAAAAAAAGTGCTTGACATTTTCTGAACTGAATTTGGGGCCCCGTATTTCAGGGCCACTTGGTGCTAGGAACCCCAGTTCCTAGCGCTAATTCCACTAGGTTTGCACACCAAATTTGGGGTTCCTAGCACCAAGTGGCCCTGAGATACGGGGGCCCCGAATTCGGTCAACTGTGTCCATCTGCAGCAATGTCATTTCGGGACCCTTTGTGTCCAGAGACCTCAAATTTTTGCTGCATCTAGGGGGCATCTAGGACCCCTTAACTACCGAGTTTGAAGTTCGGGTGACCTATGGCTGCAAATGGGCACAGTGAGGCATGCAAATGGGCGCAGTGAGGCTGCAAATGGGCTTTGTTGACCGTCTTTTCCACTTACAGTAGCTCCGCATTTCTCACAATAGGCTTATACTCGAGTCAATAAGTTTTCCCAGTTTTTTGTGGTAAAATTAGGTGCCTCGGCTTATATTCGGGTCGGCTTATACTCCAGTATATAGGGTATGTCTTTATTCTAAATGGTATAGTCATGCACAAAGAGTGTGCCTTAAGATATACACCCCACCGAGGCACAAACAAGCAAATGTGTCAGTCTTTACATGCTGCTCCTAAAATTATTAAATCAAATTACACTTTCAAAAGTGAGATGACCTCTTCCATGTACTGTAAAATTCAGATTTTATAAACAGTGTGGAAACATTGCTATGATTCTTGTTTGTTAACCCCCCAAAAAAATAAATTTCCTGGTCCCTTAAAGCAAATTAAACAGCACAGTGCTTGTGCTGTGTAATCTGCCCCCCTCTAAACTGTAAAAAAAACCCCCCTGAACCGGCCACTTCCTGTATCCCCTCTCTGTACTGACCACGAAAATCAGGGCTACTGAGCCCCAACCACCGTGGACAGAGTACATCCCTCTGTCATACGCAGCTGTCCTCTCTGCGCTCCTCTCTCCCCCTCACCCCCTTCTCCTTGCCTGTGAGCTTGTGTCTGTGTGTCTCTGTCTCCACCCCCCGCCACTATTAGCAAAAGTAAAAATGTTAAATGCTCACTACCAGCCCCTCTATTATATCCTGGCATAGCACACTGCATTAACCTTTTAGAAAAATTAGCATTGTAAATACTGATTTAGCGTGATCTTCAGGCTGGTCACATGACTCTCAGCCGGTTTCCAGGGCTACTGTAGGAGAGGCTGAGCAGCCATGTGATCTCCCTGGCTGATGTCAGAGGGAGATGATGGTCCCTCCTGCAGAAGCCATCCATCGGAGCTGTACAGCGGCCACGAGTCATGTGACTGGCCTAGAATAGGTATTTACAACACTTGCTTTTCTAAAAGACAAATGCAGTGTGCTATACTAGGCTCTAATAGAGGGTCTGGTAGTGTTTGAGTTATATGGGTTAGCAAATCCTTTAAAGGAATATGTTCAAGATCACTGCAAAATCTAGGAGTGAATATTCACTGATTTCAAAAGAAATGTTCAGTTTTTTACTTTTAAATACAACGCAACATCTATTGAAATATGTGATGTTAGATTAGTACACTTTAATTCTTAAATGCTGATAAATGCCTAATAGAAGAACAATAGAAGAAAACTGTGATTTAAATCTACAAAGGGACAAAGAGAAAACTTACTTGGGGCAAAATGGTTCAAATCTTTCCAGAACTTCTATTTCCTGACCCAGCTCAAGTCAGCACACAATGGTTTAACACCTCTGGAGCTCACAGGACCACCTCTTCATAGCTAAATATAAGACAGCCCCTCCCCCACTGAAGTGTTTTTTTTTTTGGCCGTGCTCCAGGCCACCTATGGATTGCAGTTGGTAAGTAATTTCTGAGAGCGACAGTGGATGCCACAGAGGGCAGGGAGAGGGGCGACACAGGATAGTGATCGCCAGTCACCAGGCAGCAGCTTAAACAGTCTTGGAACCAGCAGAGGAAATTATTTCTCTCCCTTTCTCTGCAGTCCTGCCAGTTTTCTCCTGTTAGGTAAAGACTCATTGCCGTTTGCTCCCCTGCTGTGCTCCCAGGGGTTAGACAGTCTGACTGTTTTTTTATTTCAGATTCTGTGTCTCCTGTCTGCCTCTGGAAGGCTGCCTGGGCTCACCTGCTGCTGCTTCTAGTAAGTGGATGAGAGTAGATGATTTTTTTTGAATGAGCTCACCACACCTCTTAGTGGCACAGAAGATTAACATTGGTAGGAGGGGGCGGCGTGGGACAGGTCTTCAAAAGAGTGCTCAAGGAATGCAAAGTATAGTGTTTTGCATGATTTTAGGAGCAAAAGCCCTAAATGCAAACACTCCAAAAAACATAAGACCTGCCACTGGTCATCTTCTGACCAGGACAATATGCATTCCTCACATTCCCGCACAGGGCAGCTTTTATGCTCCTAAAGCAGCTTACGTGGCAATAGCTCACATGCGTTTAAATCAGTGCAATAGAAAATGCCTTGCCCAGCTCTGGTTGCACGCTACACCGCATGTGCACTGACGGGAAGTCAGTTGGCATGGATTGCCTCAAATGACAATGGATAAGGAAATAGATACACAAATTTCTAAGCCTAGCAGCTGTAGCAAAAAGTATGCAGCAACTATCCATGCCACAGGCAAGATGCAGGTCCAACCATCGCAAAAAGCATGCAGATATTTCCAAATGTGAAAAAGGAAGGCCCTGTTTTTCCCATAATTACAGGGAGTTAAAAGCTCATTAATGACGAATGGGAGAGATCTGATAAGAAGACCAATTTACAGTAAAAGGTCTCCAAGCTTTATCCAAAGAAGGTGGCTGAGGCATCTTTAAGCAACGCACTTCCAGGAGTGCATGGGGCCTGCCAGCATCTGGTGCGCAAGTGTCTTTGCCTTTCAATACCTTTAGGGATCCTATGGATTAAAAAGTGGACTTAGGGCTGGTTCACACAGGATGCAGACTAATGCCCTTTTATTGGAGTAAAAAATGCATGAACAGTTTCACCATGGGTTACAATGGCCTACGTCACACCAGCGCAGTGTGTTCTAGTACAGTCAACTAAAGTAGAACACGTTGCATTTTTAATGTATGGAACGGATCTGTAACATAGCAAAATGCATTGAAAAAGCTCCTGAACACTTCAAAAATGTGCATGCAGAAAGACCCCTTCAACTCAGAAATTGTGGTGAACTGGCCTGCAGACTTGCAGTATATCTATACTGTGGCAGCTTTTTTCCTGTTGACTAGCGACAGCGCTGTGATGTTTAAAGCATTAAAAAATGGTCTTTAATAAAAGTGGCAGCTGCAGGAGTCTGCATGGTTCTGGAGGACTTGAACATGGCTACTGACTTTTGGCCGAGGCTTCAATAGACCTAGTACTAGGGCTGGCACACTAACTCACAGTAATGACAGCTTTGTAGTTGTGCCACTGGACGGTGGATGAAGCACACAACCCTTTGTAACATCCTCCATAATGGAAGGTTGTTTGGCAAAAATGCTGGATGAGGCGAGTGAAAGAAGAAATGTCCAGAGTGCACCACAGTCTAAGAAGAGGAAGCAGCTCAAGTCGGTCGATATTCAGAAAGGTTCATGAGGCCAAATGTTATAGGCCAGGCTGAAAGTTACCAGATCCTGTTTACGTAGAATCAAATCCAGAGCAGGCTGCTAGACATTTGGAAAGTCTTTGAAAGTATGTCCAACCATTGTCGTCCAGTGGGAGCCAGGATAGCCTCCCTTTTGGAGGGTTTGGGCAACAAACATCAAAGACAGCTGGGAGTTCAATCACCAAATCCTTTCATTCCTGACCAACACATCTCAAGAAGAAAGAATTATTGCAAGATTACGTATAGGAATTATACTGCAACAAGTCCATTGTGCTGGTGCCATCAAAAGAACAAATCTGGGAGTTTCTTCCCATTCTTTATAGTACCCAAGGCATCAGGAGCTTTCCCTACTCTCTGGGTTTGAAGAAATCAAATGGGTAAATACACAACAAAGGTTCAAGATGGAGCCCGTGCAAACAGTCATGACAATAGTTCAACATAAGGACCAGTTAGTCAATCGACCTGCCTGATGTAAACTGCCATGTACCAATCAGTGCTTAACACCAGAGACATCTGAGATTTGCAGTGACTGGCTGTCACTTCCAGTTTAGGTGTTTGCCATTTTTAGAATTGGCACAGCACCAAGAAACTTTTTTAATATTTTGTTGGCAGTAGTGGCAGTAATTCTTCTTTGGGGATAAGGCTTGATCACCACTTGGACGATGTTTTGATTGTAGCATGTGTAAGCCAGGAGCTGGCAAAGCATCACAACCTGGTCCTAGAAATCCTTTTCCAAGTTCAGTCGACTATTTTTTTTTTTTTTTTTTTTTCGTTTATCATTTTTTATTGATTTTATAAAGGAAATACAGAGTACAATTTCGAGATTGTACGTCGTGCAACGACGTTTGATTAAACATATGTGATATAAGCATATAAACATAAGTCCACAAACAGTGTTTAAATGTAACCAGTAGTAAACATGTATTGGTGAGAGTGTTATTGAGTACATTTAGGCCATTCCGCGGGAGGGGCACCCCATGTGGGATCTTTAGTGCCCCTGAAGCGGAGAGGCCTTTCCGCACATCTAAACATGTTCACCATATTTGTCTATTAAGAACTTTGTGATTTGAATAGAATGTCTCCCAGTAGGGTTGCACATATTGCTCGGTCAAGAAAGTGAGATCTAAGGTGTTGTGCTACTATGTGGGGTGTGCAGTTTTAGTCCAATCAGTCCATGGTTGCCAGTTTTTGTGTGCTCGTGCTGCATGGCCTGTGTATTCTGCAGTTGTTATCTCATAGCTGCAGTGCAGGGCCACGGTGTCTACAACTTGGGTTAATGTCGGGGGATTGTCAGACTTCCATTGTCTAGCAATATTGAGTCTGGCCGCCAGTAGAATATGTGTGATTATTAGTCTGGATGTAGGGTGTATTTCTTCTATATTTAAGTTTAAGATTGCAAGCGCCGGTTGTGGATGGATCCTGGTGTGGGTTACTTGTGATATTAGATGGAAAATATTTTCCCAGTATTTCTTAAGGGCAGAACATGCCCAGAATACATGAAATAGGTCACTTGAGGAGGATTTGCATCTCCAACAAGTGTTGGGAATTTGTGGGTTAAAGGATGTTATTTTAGCTGGTGTCATGTACCAGCGCAGGGATATCTTCTGGGTCAGTTCCCAGAGGGCCGCGCATTTGGTGGCTGTATATATGGACTTGAGGGCATGTTGCCATTGATCACTTGAGTAGGTGTACGCAAGATCAATGTCCCACCTGTGATGTGGTTTCAGTTTTAAGAAGATGCATTTTTGGTGTAGAATGTTGTAAAAGTAAGAGATTCCTTTCGTTTTCGTGGTAGGGTTGGTGAGGTAGTCCCAGGTTTTAGATTGGATACAATATAGAGGGATGGGGTAGTTTTCAAACAGTGGCGTATGCGGAGGTAGGTATAGTATTCAATCGAAGGCAGAGCGTATTCTGATTGTAGTTGGGGGAATGGTTTGATGTGGTTGTCATGTAATAATTCGTGTAGATAATGGATGCCATTGAGGTTCCATGTTGATAAGGAGAGTTCAGGCATTAGGTGTAGCAAGGCGCTTAAGGGAATATGGGATTGCATCATTGTGGGGGTAGATGGCGAGAGGGTTGACAGTTTCTTCCACGCTTGAGCCGTGGCCTTCATAGTTGGTGATATAGCAGTTGGGATTATGGTGCCTAGCGGTATGCTAAGTATCCATGTTGTTAGGTTAGAGTGGGTGAGTGAAGCCTTCTCTATTTGTCCCCATTGTGTTGACGGATGGGTTTGAAACCAGGAGGGAAGTTAGGCTAGGATGGTTGCCAAGTGATAATCCTCAAAATCTATGGAACCCGTACCCCCCGCTAGTTTGTGTTTAGTCAGAGTGGAGTGGGCACACCGTGGCTTTTTGTCTTTCCATAGAAATTTGTTAAAGATTGTACGAAGAGTTCTAAAGAAGGAGACAGGTAGAGGGATGGGTAGAGCTCTGAAGTGGTACAAGATTTGGGGGAGGCATATCATCTTGAACGCTGCAAGTCTACCTGTCCATGAAATTTCGTGTTTTGATATTTGTTGTGATGTCGCTTGAATGTGTTGGAGAAGGGGTAAGAAGTTGTATTGGTATATGTGTTTGGTTTTCCGTGGTAGTTTGATGCCTAAGTAGGTAATGTCAGTGTCGGCCCACGCAAATGGGTATTGTAGCTGTAAAAGGTTTTTCGTGGTAGCGTTAATATTAATGTCTAGTATAAAGGACTTAGTCGTATTCACTTTATAGTACGATACCGAGCTGAACCATTCTAGCAGTTTTTGCACTTCACCCAGGGAAGCAGTCGGGTTGGAAAGGATGAGAATCACATCGTCGGCGAAGAGACTGATTTTATGGTGGGAGTTACCAATTTTTAGGCCTGAGATTTGTGGGTGGGAGCGGACATGTTCCGCAAGTGGTTCCATTAGCATATTGAATATGAGGGGGGACAGGGGGCACCCCTGTCGGGTACCATTAGTAATGGAGAATGGGCGTGAAAGCATGCCCTCTACATATACCTGGGCCTCAGGTGTGGAGTATAGTGCCATGATGGCGCTCAGAATAGTGCCCTGGAACCCAAACTTCTGTAGAACCGCCCTCAAGTAGGACCAATGGACTCTATCGAACGCCTTCTCTGCATCTAGAGATAGAAGCAGAGAAGGCGTTCCAGTGCATTCTATATGGTGGATGAGGTTAATCATCCGTCTAGTGGCGTCAGAAGTCTGTCTGCCTTTCGTGAACCCGGTTTGGTCTCGGTGGATAAGGGTGGGCATGATTGCAATTAGTCTTGTTGCAATTGTTTTAGCGTAAATTTTTAGGTCTAGGTTTAACAATGAGATTGGGCGGAAATTTTGTGGGGTGTTCGGCTGCTTCCCTGGTTTCGGTAGCGTTATAATCAAAGCTTTTAAATATTCATTGGAGAAATTGGAAGAGGAGGCAGCGTTGTTGAAAAGGTCGGTGAGGTGAGGTGCTAACTGTGGGGCGAATTGTTTATAGTATTCCCCGGTCAATCCGTCTGGTCCTGGTGCTTTTCCATTGGGTAGCGAGGTTATGGCATTTTTAATTTCATGTTCAGTGAAGGGTGCGTTAAGGGCGGATAGTTGGTCCATAGTCAGTCTGGGTAGATTTATTTTGTCGAGGAATGCGTCTATTTCAGTTAGTGTGGGTTGTGGGGTATGAGGGTCTCTTTTTAGGTTATATAAATCTCCATAATATGTGCTAAAGGCATCAGCTATATCTTGGGGATTACTTAGGGAGATTTTCGTGTGTGGGTGGATCAATTGATCAATTTTAGATTTTGTGCGTCTACCTTTGATGCGTTGTGCTAATTTCTTTCCTGCTTTATTTGAGGTGGAATAGGTAGATGCTTTAACTTTCCTTAAAAGGAATTCATATGAGTGCAGGAGTAAAGACCTGAATTCCTGTCGTAGGGATAGAAGTTGATTCGTCTGAGAGTCATGAGGGTTTTTTTTATGTCTTGATTCTAGGGCTGTTATTTGAGCTGTCAGTTCGTCTATGCGCTGCGTCCTCTTCCATTTATGATGGGAGCTCAGTTTAATTAGCATCCCCCTCATATACGCTTATGCGTGCTCCACACCACGGCAGGGTCGGGCACTGAGCCCTTGTTTAGTGTAAAAAAATCAGTGATTTGTTCAGATATTTCTGGGGCATATTTGTCATGTTGAATAATAAAGTTGTTGACTCGCCATAAAAAAGTGTTGTGTTGTAGGTTGGAGTCTTGGATTGTAATTGAGATAGGGGCATGGTCCGACCATGTCGTGGTGTGGATCACAGAGCTGGATATTTTTTGTAGAATACATTTATCAGTGAGAAAAAGGTCAATTCTCGAATACGAATTGTGTCTGGGAGAAAAAAAAGTGAAGTCCCGTTCTGAGCCATGATGGCATTGCCAAACATCATATAGGTCGTGGGAGGGTAAAAATGCTTTCAGAGGTGATTCCCTTCTTTTTGTTGCTGACGTGGAGTCCATGGTTGCATCTGGGACTTGATTGAAGTCTCCACATAGAATCATGTGACCCTTTTGGATAGGTCTGGCTGCTTTAAGAACTTTACGGAGAAATTTCATTTGGCGAAAGTTTGGGGCATAGACATTTATGATAGAGTAAGTCACTTTGTTAATGATGCATATTAGAATGATATAGCGACCCTCAGGGTCAGTGAGTACATCTAATAGGTGGAAGTCAACAGTGTTCTTAATTGCGATCATGACTCCTCTGGTTTTCAGGGAGTGTGATGCGTGAAAAATATGGGGAAATTGATGGTTTTTACAGAGGGAAGAATGGTGTGGTATCAGGTGTGTTTCCTGGACACACAGAATGTCACAATGGAGTTCTGCGGCGGTTTTCCAAAGTGAGTGACGTTTGGCGGGGTGGTTTAACCCATTGGTGTTTAATGATAGAATAGTGAGCGGCATCTTGTGGTGGTATGGGTGTTGAGCGGTGCAGATGGCACTTACGGTTAGATGATCTTGAGGTTCAAAGGAGATCTGGAGGCGAAAGTCAGGTGAAGATGAGCTGGGGTCCTAGATTCGGAAGTCGTTTAGGCTAGTAGAAGGGTGATGCGACGTGGTCCTGCAGTGGCTTGAAGGCGAGATTTAGTTGCAGGCCTGTGGTTGCCTGGTTAGCTGTATGGAGGGTGGACTGTAAGACTGCGAATAGAGCAATATGTTAAGGAGCACAGTAGTAGAATTCAATAGGAGAACATCAGGTTCAAAAATAGAGAGAAGAAAAAAAAAAAAAATAGAATAACCAGAGATAAAATAACAACTGGAAACAGTATCAGTTGGATACTCTGCTGGTGAGTGATTCGGTGTATCTTTTCGCTATGGGTATAGCAAATGGTGACTAAGAGGGGGTGTTGAACACCGTGATTTCCTCTAAATGGGGTGCACAAAGTTAATGACACGGGAAGAAGAGATCAGGAGTAACAAGCTGTCAGCGCTCAGGGGAGCTGTAATGACGATCGGTGGCCGTGGGTAGCATTGAAAGGATCATCCTTCAGTGGAAAGTGTGCTCCAGGTGCCTACGGGGTGCATTGGGGCCTCTGTCTGGAGGAGTTTCTTTTGGCAGTTCTGGAATTATTCCCCAGGAGTGGAGGAGTTTTAGGCCTTTGTCAAGATTTCCGATGGTATGGTTTTGACCATTGCGCACTAAGAGTATGGTGGCTGGGTATCGCCATTTATATGGTATTTTGTGATTTTGTAGACATTTGGTGATCGGGTTCATCTGTCTTCTCATTTGGAGAGTGTACTTAGACAGATCTGGGAAGAATTGAATTTCAGTGTAGGGAGCTGGTAAAGGTGTTTTAGCTTTTACTCCCATGAGGAGTTTTTCCTTTATGTGGTAAAAGTGGATCCTCATCAGCACGTCTCTGGGGACTGAGGCTGCAAGGTGAGGCGGTTTAGCGATTCTGTGTATTCTATCGATAATCACATCTCGTGGAGATGCTTCGGGGATGACAATGTGCATCAATTCTTTTGCATAACGCGGGAGGTCTGCGTGTGGTACACTCTCAGGAATTCCTCTCAGTTTAACATTGTTCCTGCGAGACCTATCTTCTAAATCGGCCAGCTTGGCGCGCATCCATGCTTGCTCTTCTTTGACTTCATCATAGGTATCAATGATGACATTCACTGTAGAGGTACAGGCATGTAGGCCCTGTTCAGTGTTAGTCACCCTGTCGTCCAGTGTGCGGATGTCAGAGGTGATTTTGTGAAACATGGATGAGAGGTCTGTCATTAGGGATGATTGCAGAGAGAGGAGCATATCTTTTAATGTTGTGTCCATAACTGGCTGCCCTGAGGTGGGGAATGCAGCCATGGATGAGTGCAAGGCCTGATCCATGGAGAGAGGAGTAAGAGCCTGGGCCTCAATTTGTGGACGCTGCGTCCAGTGCTGCGGCGCGTCTAACCGCATTTTAGCTTTGGCTGGGCTGGGAGGAAGAGGGTCACCCTCAGGGGTATAGTGGGGCTCAGCAGCGGTACCTGGAGGTGGTTGTTCGTCTGCGATGGCATCCGGGAGGTCGGTATAGGAGACTCGCGGCGCGGCCTGGTCAGCGCCATCTTGCGATCCGGTGTGCGCCGGCTTGTAGGCAAACTCTGTGAGTTTTTGGGGTATATGCTCCGTAATTCTCTTTCTGGAGGCTTGCATCTTGCTCTGGTGGGTGGATGGAGCAAGGATGATGCGGATGTGGGTCGTGATGGCGGCCTGTTGTGGCGGATTGTGTCCCCTGGCTGACGAGCTGCAGGCTTAAGCGTCCATCTTCTTCTCCGGTCGGCCACGCCCCCAGTTCAGTCGACTATTGATCAAACAGGAAAAGCAGTTAACTCCGTCTTAATCTATGAAGGATCTTGGAGTAGCTTTTCATGCCTGAATAAGTCAAGTGGTTTTCCATAACTGAAAATTTTTAATCTATATATGAAGAGTCATGGAGACAGCATTTATGTCAGTGAGTGATTACATTGTCCCCATTGGGACATTTTACAGCAGCCATTCCAGTGCTGCCTTGGACCAGGTGGCACATGGGGGCTCTTCAGTTTGCCTTTCTAAGTCAATAGGATGGGATATCTATGGATCAGAAGGTCTTAGTGTCTGCACAAATTAGCAAAAGCTGGAGTTTTTGGACACCAGTGTGCCTCTTTTGTGGCGTGCCTCATAGCCCAGGAAATGGAATAAATCTGACGTCAGATGCCAGACTGCCTGAGAAGACAGTCTGAGAAGACAAGTGCAAGGCCATTGGAGCCTAGTGAAATGCAGATGCTCTGACTGTCTTAAATTTAAGGCATTTCAAGCCTTTCAGGATCTTCCTCCAAGGGTCCCGAGTGAAGTTGTTGACTGACAACAAGTAAGCAGTAGCCTACATTGCCCATCAAGGGGGCACCAAGTGTCTTTTCATATTACTTTCAGTAACAAACTTTTTGCTGGGCGGAGAGCCACTTACAGGCAGTTAATGGCAGTCTACTTACTGGGAAAGCAGGATCCACTAATGGATCAGCTAGGCAATCTTTTTTTTCCCAGCAATGCGTATCTCAACTAGTATTAGCTCTATGGGGCACTCCAGCGGTAGTTCTCATAGAAGACACTGAATAAACAGCTTCTGGTATTTGCAACAAGGTACTAAGGTGAAGTGATAGAAGGTGGATTCACAGTGCCATCATTTTTTTTCCGTTGGCGTTTCTGTTCCTCCAGTGCCTTTGATTATGAAAACTCTTCTGAAGATTTGGAAAGAACATGTATAGGCCATATAGGTGCTTTACACCTACTGAGGAGGCCTTATTTTCCATTGACCCCCCCCCCCCAGATGTCATCTGCACCACCAAACCCATTTCCGGTCAAACAAGATTTTTATGCCAACGTCAATGGCAGCACCCCAATCCAGTGAGATTCTTAATAGCCTGGCTATTAAATCTGCTGGACTACAGGTGCAGGGATTCTCATCCAAGGTGGTTCAGACCTTGTTGACCACAAGATCATGAACGCTACATATGAGGATATGAAGGAAGTTTGTTCTCTTTGCTCAGCAAAGTTTTCTATCCTGTGTCCCCAGCTCTAGACATTTTTACAATTGGCGCTTGAGGTTGGTCTGGTATACAACGCCATTGAACAAATGCTTAATGCAGGCCGTAATCCATATACGACCACCAAGGAAATTCTTGTTCCCTTCACGGGACTTAAAATTGGTTCTGAAGCACTAGTACAAGCATCCTTTGCTCTAATAGCTTCATTTCCATTGCAGTTCCTAGTGGTATAACTAGTACAGCAGTTGCTTCAGACAGAAGGATGTTGAAAGTTGCTGCACTTCCCTGCAAAGATCCATTTTGTGTCTTTTACCAAAAATAGTGATACTATGTGCATCTCTAAAGCTCAGTTCTAAAGTGGTTTCCAGTTTCCAGGAAAACCTGGTTGAAGTCCCTCCAAGTATTCACATGGAGTCACTGAGTACACAGCAGGAAGACTTCAGGTCCTTGCACATGGACAAGTTGCTAACAGTGTACATGCAAAGGTCAAAGATGTGAGGAAAGTGGACAATCTTTTAATTTTTCCATCAGGTTCTTGAATCATCTTCTATTGGTGCACCAGAGTGATTAGATTGGCATGCAGGAAGTAGACCTTTCTGCTCAGGAACAGGGGCCATCTCCTTTGACCGAAGGGGTGGCAGCCTTTGGAGCAGTTATGCCAGTATTTCAGTGAAGGGTATATGTGAGACAAATAGCCCTTCATTCGACTTTACAAGCTAGGCGTGCAATCAGCAAATTCTGCAAAGTTTGAGACGAGACAGATAAATTATTTTTGTAGCTTTTCTTTGATTGTCAATATTTCTTTTCATGTGTTCTCTCCTGCCCATTTATTCAGCTAGTTATATCCCATTGTGTGCTGACGTGAGGTGGGCCAGGTATACAGAAAATTGTCATCAAATACTTACCGAAATTTTTCTTTCCTGACCTATCATCATGTCAGCACAGGACCCCCTCCCTAGTGGTCTGTCACAGGCTAGGTTATCAAACACTTTAGTGGGGAAGGGGCTGTCTTTTATTTAGCTATGAAGAGGTGGCCCTGTGAGCTCCAGAGGAGGCGTTAACCCATTGTGTGCTGACATGAGGTTAGGCCAGGAAAGGAAAATTATGGTAAGTATTTGATAACAATTTTCCATAATCCAGAACTTAGGATATCATGCTTTTGCAGCTGAAAACTTGCATAGTGTTTAAGTAATTTAGCAGTGTTTTCAGAAACAGTCTTGGAAAATCTTCAGGCTGCCTATGTCATTTCAACCTGATCACAACATGTATTCAATTCCTATGAAATTAAGGAATGTTCAAATTACTGTAAGAAAAATATTAGGTGCAAAATTGATTTCCCTGTAGAGCTGGATGCTTTGTTACCCTGCAATATAAAGTGTTACATGACCCAAAAGGTTACTTATATCTGGTGAGCAAGCTATTTTAGTAGATGTACAGAGGTGAAAGATTGATTAGTAACGAACATCTGGCATGTGGTGGATATATTCACTTCACTCAGTCTGCTGCTAACAGTTTATACTTTGAGTGTTCATGTATGGGACTATTTTATGCACATGTGTATCTCTGATGATTATGTTCAATATTATTGTTATTTTTATTTATATAAAGTGACATGTACACACACTATATATGATATTAGGGATGGGTGAACACATCAAGCCGAACTTTGGTTGCTCGGACATTGTGCGGTGTTCGCGGCAAATTCGAAAGCCCATTAAAGTCTATGGGACACTAACATGAAAAACCAAAAGTGCTAATTTTAAAGGCTTATATGCAAGTTATTGTCATAAAAAGTGTTTGGGGACCTGGGTCCTGCCCCAGGGGACATGTATCAATGCAAATAAAAATTTTAAAAACTGCAGTTTTTCGGGAGCAGTGATTTTAATAATGCTTAAAGTGAAACATTAAAAATGAAATATTCCTTTAAATAACGTGCCTGGGGGTGTCTATAGTATGCCTGTAAAGTGGCGCAGTTTTCCTGTGTTTAGAACACTACCACAGCAAAATGACATTTAAAAAAAGTCATTTAAAACTGATCGCGGCTGTAATGAATTGCCGGGTCTCGGCAATATAGATAAAACCTATTGAAAAAAATGGTTCCCCCCCAGTCCATTACCAGGCCATTTGGGTCTGGTATGCATATTAAGGGGAACCCTGTGCCAAATTAAAAAAAAATGGTGTAGGGGTCCCCCAAAATCCATACCAGACCCTTATCTGAGCACGCAACATGGCAGGCTGCAGGAAAAGAGGGGGGATGAGAGAGCACCACCCCTCCTGAACCATACCAGGCCACATGCCCTCAACATGGGGAGGGTGCTTTGGATTAGGCCCCCAAAGCACCTTGTCCCCATGTTGATGGGGACAAGGGCTTCATCCCCACAACCCTTGCCCGGTGATTGTGGGGGTCTGCGGGCAGGGGGCTTATTGGAACCTGGAAGCCCCCTTTAACAAGGGGACCCCCTGATCCTGGCCTCCCCCTATGTGAATTGGTAACGGGTACATTGTACCCCTACCATTTCACAAAAAAGTGTCAAAAATAGTAAAAAAGACAGGAGACACTTTGGGACAAGTCCTTTATTAAAAAATAAAAAAGATATAAATGTCCTGCGATGTAGATCCATCTCACGACGCCCGACGAGCTGAAAAAAGGAAAAAAAAAAGCTGCAAAAGCTCCGCCTCCATGGGAGGCTCCTGCCGAGTCACGCTTCTTCCCGATGACAGCTGTTATATAGCTGAGGGCGGGGCCACTCAGTGGCGAAAACAGGTGACCCCACCTTCCTCTGATGTCACGTGGCCTTGGGGGGCGGGGTCACCCGTTTACGTCACCGGCACATGTATTAGTATTTAGCTGTATTATTCATTCTATATTGTGGCAGTACGGTGCCGCATCCGGGTGATGTTAACCAAGAATTTTCAACCAGGCGGGGCTCCAGAGAGTTTACTCAAAGTGATTGTAAAGTCTCATTTTTTTCCGTATAAAAATAACAAACATGTTATACTTACCTGCTCTGTTGCAGTGGATTGACGCAGAGCAGCACAGATCCTCCTCTTCTCAGGTCCCTCTTCTGTGATCCTGGCCCCTCCCTCATATTGAGTTCCCCCACAGCGAAAAGCAGGCCATGGGGGTCACCTGAGCTGAGTTACAGCTCCCTGTGTCCATTCAGACACGGAGCTGTGACCCGGCCCCACACTCTCTCTCTCCTGATTGGCTAGCTGACTTTGATTGACAGCAGTGGTAGCCAATGGCACCACTGCTGTGTCTCAGCCAATCAAGAGGGAGAATCTCAAACAGCTGAGACACTCAAGGGGGGCTGCTGTACACAGAATGCTTTATATCTTAATGCATAGAATGCATTAAGATAAAGAAAAAACTTTGTGGCTTTACAATCCTTTTAATTAGGAGGAAACTGGCTTTTATGTTTTCTCATGATTTAGAGAAATCAATTTTGGGATCTGGAGCCTGAAGATTTCTAAAAGGTCCAGGTGTGATGAAATCTCATGTCCTGTGTCCAGATATTGTGAACAGCCAGCACACTCATTGCACAGGTGTGTACAGGTCTTTTTGTAGAGTCCTGACCATGGTTATGGTCTCCACCCCCCCCAGGAGTCCAGGTGTGTGCAAGGGAGAAGCCAGAGGGGTAGATGTCTGTGCTGGGAAAGACAGAGACCCATACCCGGAAGGTTAGAGCAGCAAGGGGCTGCTGTCTATGTGGACAGTGTTGGCAAGGAAATTGCCTATAAGAGACAGAGAAGGTCCTGAAGTGAAAGGCCTGAGTAGCACTGCTGTTATAACTTAATAACTGTTTTGTTTTTTTCTTAATGGTGAAGGACCCCCTGCGTGGGAAACCCTGGATTATGTTTTTTGGAACATTGTGTGAACTTACCTTTAAATAAAAGAGGGCCAACAAGCACTTAAATGTAAATATTTGGCGTGGACTGTACTCACTGGCGGGCGTTACACTTGAGCTATACAACCCCAAACTTTACAATATATATACAGGTATATATATATATATATATATATATATATATATATATATATATATATATATATACCTCTATTGTATATCTGGGGTCTTGGATTGTTGCTCTGTCTCACCGAAAAATGTGTGGCTTATTTTATTTATCATTTATATGCTAAAATAAAATACAACTTCATTCCACCAGTCCTCAAATGAGTAATCCGGACGTATATGTAATTTGTACGTCCACCCAAAACTTTTTCTTTATCATTCATTGAGGGACACAGAATTCAAAGACATTTGGGTTATACTGTCACCATCAAGAGGATGTGAAGGTTCATGTGATGTGCGTGTCCTGTTCAGATTCCTAGCAGATGCTCTGTGTATTCTTGCAGATTGTCCTGACCATATGTCTTAAGGACGGGTTTAACATCTTGCTTTATGGTTGCTGGCTCTAACGACATGACTGTTGAAGCCCAGGTCAGCCAGCAAATCCACTTCCCGCAAGGTCTACCATCATACATGGAAGGCATAATTGATGCAAGGAAAATATTTTTTAGCCCAGAATTCTGTGGGACATATCCTGAACTTTTTGCAATCATGTTTGGACTAGCATTTGGCCCTGAGTACCACCAAGGGCCATATCTCTGCAGAGACTGCTAGCTTTTTATTCTTTAATTAAAACCTTTGTACAGGGTATTTCTTATGTGGCTCCTGCTGTTCATTCTTCCATAATTCTTGGATATGAATATCATTGTTTTAGCACTTCAAACCTGCCCTTTAAGCATATTAGAGTTATTCCTCTTACCACGCATACTCACAAGGTTGCTGTCCTTTTTTACCATCACATCTGTTGTGCACGTGTCTGAATTGGTGGCCTTGTCTTGTGAAGATCCCTTTCTGGTCCTACACAGTGACAAGGAAGTGTTGGAGCCTAAAGCCTTTTTCATTCCTAAGGTGTTTTTGGCCTTTCACCTCAACCAGGGCATTATACTTCAATTCCTCTATTCATGATGTTAACCCTTGAAGTCAAATAAAAAAGACCCACTCTTGCTGTACAGTATTTTAAAAATGTTGTTTTTCTTTGTTTGATGTACTCCATAGCAATGTTCATCTCTTTATTTTTTTATTTTTTTTACAGTAGCTTGCCTATTAGCCTTGAAAATAACCAGAAATTAGTATACAGATTCACTACCCATAAATGGATGCTTCATTTTGTGAATGGCAGAGAGGGCAGAAGGGGTGGGTGAGTGGTGCAACTTTGCTTTGTAGCAGATATGGCTACTAACCCATACTGCACCAGAAATTCAGCCCCAAAGGCAGTATCCAGCAACTCCAAGGAGGCATTGAATAGAAGATGTTTAGCAGAAGCAGCCTCTTGCTGGTAATAGGATACACACTAATGTCTATGATGTTGTATCCCAAAATATACAGTATATAGTAAACTTTAGCTTTAAGTAAGACCTTATTCTCTGGAAGATCCAAATATATTGTCCACCACAATATGGGACATGCAATCTGGGTCCTAACATCATGACTGTTGCCATTTTTTTCATACAGACAATATAAGACAATATAAGACAATACAGACATTTTTTGGACAGAAGGACCCCAGTCCAGATTTAGGAAGTATAGTGGTATTTATCCTGGAAGCTGTGATTTGCACTTTTTTATGACCTCTGTGTACAGTAGGAAGCAAAGACTGCTCTAGTGTTTACATTTGAGATCCCTCCCTTTTTCTTACAATGGAAAAGAGAGGAAGGAGAATTTATAAGGTTTAAAAGAAGTTTAAATAAATGAAGGGATCATCAGCAGCAGATTTACTGTGAGGGATTAGTATTGGCCATGGGATTTTTTTCCCTGTTTATTCTCCTTTTTCATCTGTCCCTGCATATTAACCCTTCACATCCCTTTCCTGCATATTATCCCCCCCCCCCTTTTCCATTCTCTTACTGTATTTGAGCTTAACCCTTTCATCTCTCCCTACCTCTGTGTATGACCTGTTAATTAATAATGTGCTGTACCTGGGGGCGTGGCCAAGAGCGGCATGTGAGAGGACGTACATCATGGAGCTCCCACACTGATCCTCCAACGATCCTCTTCCCAGCCCAAAATAGCACCTGGAATTGGGGCGAATCCTGTACAGGAACCCTCCCAGACATACCCGGAGACACCGGCGAGTGCTACAGGGGCCATGCTGACCCGTAAACAAATGGAGACCAGACCGCAGGAAATCCAACATGGCGCTGCAGCCCCTCTCTCACAGCATGCATGAGGCATGGAGAAGGTAAAGGAAGTGGGTTAGCCCCCAAAGACCCCCAGAGGGACAGGGAAAGACCCCCCGAGAGACATGCTTTATTATGCCCAGAAGTTAAGCGGGCCCAGCAGCACATGGGAGCGGGGAGGACATGGTTACTACCCCTGCTGTGTTCCACACCCAGCCAGAGGATGAGACACATACACAGGGCCCTGCAGCTTTCCCTAGTCAGAGCCTGCCAGACATGGAGGAGGAAGAAGAGGGTGATGAAGCTGATCAACCTTCCCTAGCAGAGATACTGTGAGTGGTGCACAAGTGCACAGCATCAGTGCACAACCTGCAGAAACACTTTGGAGGCCTGAAGGAAGAATTTGGGTTCATTAGGCATGATTTGCAGAAAACAAGGGAGCGCACTCCTGCAGCAGAGGGTCGCATCAGTCAGCTGAAAGACAAAATTACGCCACTACTAAGAGACATGCAAATAACAGCCAGAATTGCCAGAGCGAATTAACTTAAATCTGATGATATTGAAAATTGTTTAATGCAAAACAACATTCATATAGTGGGCTACCAGAGGGGACGGAGGGGAGGGACCCCACGGAGTTTGTTGAACAATGGCTTCTACAGGTGTACTCAGTGGAACGGGCACACAGAGTACCACCCAGGCCTCTTCCACCAGAGCACCCGCCACGCACCATGATAGCCAGGCTACTGAATTATAAAGACAAAGAAATTGTGATCCGCCAGGCAAGGGAACGGCGTAATGTTCAATTTAATGGGGCCCGCATCTCATTTTATCCTGAATACTCAGCAGAGATACAGAAGTGCTGAGCTAGATTCACTGATGTTAAGAAACGGCTACAATGGCTCAGAGCCACATACGCCATGCTATTCCTGGAGAAACTCCAGATTACAGCAGGCGGACAGTTCCACTTTTTTGAGACAGTGGCCAAAGCGTCCTCATGGCTGGATGCTAATGAGCATATCCTCCGACAAGCGGGAAGAGGAGCAGTGGAGGGTGACTGACCCGACATCCCTGAGATTCCTGACGTATACAGAGAAGTTTAAACACGTTTGGCTGGGAAGCCGCAATCTACTGACACTCCACAAGCGTTGAGAGCAAGTGGATTTACAAAAAAGTTTAGTGACTTTTTAGTCTTATCTACCCATAAGTTTAACCCAACCAGAGCTTGACGTTTAGGGTTAAGTTGTTATGCGCAACCCTACGTTTATTGTGCATACTTTTACTCTGTTTTTTCCTATTCGCCTCTACAACCCCCACTCTTTCCCCTGTAGGTCTGAGGGATCTCCCTCAATACATTTGGGGTTTTACCACCCCCCACACAGGAAAGGGGGCGCTTTGATTATCTATTTTACCAGTTTATTTGTCATTCTTTTTTTGACATGCTATTACCACGGCTTCAGTGCAAGAAAGAACCAGCAAGCATGCAGGAAGGACTGTGACTCAGGTACTCTGTTTTTGTCACACTTGGCGCACCGAGACTATGCACACCCTAAGGCGCCTAGGGTACACAAGATGCCTTATCCTACATTACCTACACAATTACACATAAATGAGTATTGTTCCTTTGCTTTCCTGTAACATTAGGGGAGTTCAGAGTCCTCTTAAGCTTACCATGGTTAGCACTATTCTTAAGAAATACTCCCCCGCTATTTATGCACTTCAGGAGACTCACCTTGTGCCAGAAACGGTTTCATGCCTGGGTTTCTCCTGGGTAGGCTGGGCATACCACGCCACTCATACCTCTTATTCCAGGGGGGTGAGTGTACTGGTACATTGCATCCTGGATTTTCAAATATTAGACAAATTGATAGATGATGAGGGACGATATGTAATACTACTATGTAAAATCCATCAATTGAAATGTATACTTGCTGCCATATATGTGCCACCCCCTTTTACCTCAGAGGTATTAAGGATATTGTTGACATATCATTTATGCCACCCCAATGTTCCCCTTATTATTATAGGGGATCTAAACTGCTATATGGATCCAGTTCTGGATAAGCACCCGCCTCCGGTTACTTCCCGCACAAAAGCTCGAACGGCACTGCGGAAATTCACGGAGGAGGTAGGTTGGACTGATCCATGTCGTAGCCGTAACCCACTGCAGAAGCAATTCTCCTGTTTTTCCAAAACTCACCTCTCCCTGTCAAGGATTTACCTGTGTTTGTGCACACCCCAAACGACACTGGAGGACATTGGATACCTGGTGAGGGGAGTGTAAGATCATTTTCCCCTATTGGTCTCCTTGGTTGCCAAGCCTGTCGCAGACCTGCCTAAGGCACCATGGAAATTTAATGCATTTTGGCTCAACCTATTTCCCTCCCATGAACGAATAACGGCTGAAATCTCTGGGTTTTTGCGGTGCCACGAGGATCATCCTGAGTTGAGGTTAACCTGGGAGGCGTTTAAAGCGTTTCTCAGGGGGATCTTGATCACTAAGGTCACGGGCATTAAATCTAAAACAAATGCTAGTACGGATCAGACTGAACAGATGGTGAGCTGGCTAGAGGCAGAGTTTATTGCAGACCCCTCTGATGCAGCCAGGGAAGCGTGGCTGGCTGCACAGGAGGCGGTTGATCGGATAACAGGAGAGGCGGCAGACAGAAAAAGGTTTTTCAATAGACAAACATTTTATGAGGAGGGTGAGCAGACGGGCCGTTTACTTGCAAAAATAGTGAAGGCCTCCCAGACGTCTCCATCCATCGGATCGCTACGCACCGAGGGAGGGAAATTGGTAAACACCCCTACCCACATTATGAAGGAACTGGTAAGGTTTTACTTTGGTTTGTATAGGTCCCGGGTGAATTACTCGACCACTGACTTACAGGAGTATCTGCAGGGAATTGAGCTGCCTGGTCTGTTGACTTCTCAGCATACACTCCTGGATTCCCCGTTCACACTTGAGGAATTACAAGAGGCACTTAACCTCTTCCTGAATTCTAAGACCCCTGGGGATGATGGCCTTCCCATGGAAGTCTTCAAACAATATGGGGGAACTATCCTGCCATGGTTGCTAAAGGTTCTTAATTATGCTAGAGAATGTCAATGCCTGCCTGACTCCATGACTAAAGCTAACATTGTACTTCTCCTAAAACTGGGTAAAGACCCGGGCTCCTACAGACTGATATCGCTCTTGCAGAGAGATATCAAAATACTGGCGAAGGTCTTGGCCCTACGACTTAATAGGGCCTTCTCCTCCATTATCCACTCGGACCAGTCAGGATTTATGCCCCAAAAATCCATGGCCATCAACCTCCGTACACTTTACTTGAATCTCCAGACGCAGTTGGAAAACATGGGGGATAGGGCCTTACTGTCACTAGATCCCCTACAAGGCATTTGACAGCATAGAATGGGAGTACCTCTGAGCTGTCATGGGCAAATTTGGCTTTGGCGAGGGATTCTTGTCTTGGGAGAAGCTGCTATACTGCTCACTTCAGGCGGTCATTAGAGAGGTGGGGAACATTTCTGTACCATTCACCCTGCATAGGGGCACTCGCCGGGGGTGCCAACTGTCCGCGCTCCTCCTCTCATTGAGCCCAGGGCAGTCTTGATTAGAGCAAACCAAGGAGTGTGCGGTTCTCAATATGGAGAGATTCAGTCAAAGCTAATGCTATATGCTGACGACACCATGCTACTTCTGGGGGACACGGCTGACTCCCTGAGGGAAGCTATGGCAGTGATTGGCAAATTTGGGACCTATTCAGGACTAGGGATGAGCTTCGAGTTCAAGTCGAACTCATGTTTGACTCGAACATCGGCTGTTCGCAAGTTCGCCGAACAGCGAACAATTTGGGGTGTTCGCGGCAAATTCGAATGCTGCGGAACACCCTTTAAAATTCAATGGGAGAAATCAAAAGTGCTAATTTTAAAGGCTTATATGCATGGTATTGTCATAAAAAGTGTTTGGGGACCTGGGCCCTGCCCCAGGGGACATGTATCAATGCAAAAAAAGTTTTAAAAACGGCCGTTTTTTCAGGAGCAGTGATTTTAATAATGCTTAAAGTGAAACAATAAAAGTGTAATATCCCTTTAAATTTCGTAGCTGGGGGGTGTCTATAGTATGCCTGTAAAGGGGCGCATGTTTCCCGTGTTTAGAACAGTCTGACAGCAAAATGACATTTCAAAGGAAAAAAAGTCATTTAAAACTACTTGCGGCTATTAATGCATTGCCGGTCCGACAATACACATAGAAGTTCATTGATAAAAACAGCATGGGAATTCCCCACAGGGAAACCCCGAACCAAAATTTAAAAAAAAAATGACGTGGGGGTCCCCCTAAATTCCATACCAGGCCCTTCAGGTCTGGTATGGATATTAAGGGGAACCCCGGCCAAAATTTAAAAAAAAATGACGTGGGGGTCCCCCTAAATTCCATACCAGGCCCTTCAGGTCTGGTATGGTTTTAAGGGGAACCCCGTGCCAAAAACAAAAAAAAACGGCGTGGGGTCCCCCCAAAAATCCATACCAGACCCTTATCTGAGCATGCAACCTGGCAGGCCGCAGAAAAAGAGGGTGGGACGAGAGCGTCCCCCCTCCTGAACCGTACCAGGCCACATGCCCTCAACATTGGGAGGGTGCTTTGGGGTAGCCCCCCAAAACACCTTGTCTCCATGTTGATGAGGACAAGGGCCTCATCCCCACAACCCTGGCCGGTGGTTGTGGGGGTCTGCGGGCGGGGGGCTTATCGGAATCTGAAAGCCCCCTTTAACAAGGGGACCCCCAGATCCCGGCCCTCCCCGTCCATTTTTAAAACTTTTTTTTGCATTGATCCATGTCCCCTGGGGCAGGACCCAGGTCCCCAAACACTTTTATGACAATAACTTGCATATAAGCCTTTAAAATTAGCACTTTTGATTATTCATGTTCGTGTCCCATAGACTTTAACGGTGTTCCGTGTTCGAACAAACTTTTTTCCTGTTCGCATTTTCTGGTGCGAACCGAACAAGGGGGTGTTCGGCTCATCCCTATTCAGGACTTTAACTGGACCAAATCCTCACTCCTGCTGTTGGATGCAAATCCGGAAAGCAAAGGGCAGACGATACACAAGGTACCAGTGTCTACCGGTTTCAAGTATTTAGCAGTCCAGATCACTTCAGAACCGCGTGAATTTATCTCCCTTAACCTGACCCCACAATTAAAAAGAATTTGTGATAGAGCCAAAATTTGGTCCCACCTTAAAATGTCCCTGGTGGGAAGGGTTAATCTCATAAAAATGATTTTTATGCCCCAACTCTTATATATCCTACACAACACACCAATGGTGATCCCTCTAAAAATGTTCAGAATTATTCATTCCATTTTTAGGGCCTTCATATGGTTAGATAAACCCCCAAAGGATAAAATTAGAACAATTGCAAAAATCCAAGGAAGCGGGAGGCCTCGCCCTTCCTAAACCTTGGGTATATTTAGCGGCTCGGGCGCAACATGTCGCCCGGGCTATGCCAGAGGATCCGGGAAGGGAGGACAGAAACTTACAATCTGAACCCATTAGGGCCCTAATGTACTATGTCACTGATCTCGACAACGTAACCACGGGTATGGAGGCCCTGGCATATGCAAAGTCTAATAAACGATTATGCACATACGTCCTGATGCAAAAAATATGGAACAAACTTAGACAGTTACAAGAAGTAGAGGGCTTTACCTGGTATAGACCGATATGGGACAATGGATACTATGTGGAGCTGCTGTCATTAGATTGTGGCGCACGGTGGAGAAGACACGGGGTCACACACATGCGACATATATTTGCCGTGGGAAAACTGATTCCCTTTTACAAGCTGAGGGAGAAATTTCACCTCCCGCAATCAATGCTCTTCTATTATATGCAGCTGCAACATGCAGTGAAGGCGCAGGCCAGGCAGACCCCGTGGACCCTCTCACCCCGACCCCGATATTCCGATATATGGCTGAGATGTCCCAGTTTAAGGACTTCATTTCTAGAACTTACTCCATGATTCTTAATATTTACCTAGAAGGATTTTCCCTGGTGGTGTCGAGTAAATGGGAGAGGGATGTGGGAACATTTGAGGACGAACAATGGGAGAAGGCGCTCCAGACAGTACAACTTTGCTCCCTAAATGTGGCCCAATGGTTATGCCTGTTATATATCATACTTAGAGTACACTATACGCCTGACAGATTGTTCAGGATGAGAGTGAGACTGGACTCCAACTGCCCCAGGTGTGCGAGAGATCATGGGGACCAAATACATCTGCTCTGAAGGTGCCCCAAACTGCTTTTTTCTGGACAGGGGTTTTAGCCACCATTAACAGAGTATATCAGACCACCATACCTACAGAGCCATATATACTGGGGATACTGGGGATACTAGATGACATTCCTATGGAGGACAATTTTAAACAGGCCATAGCCAGGGCCCTGTTTCAGGCTTAGACCAGCGTTTCTCAACTCCAGTCCTCAAGGCGCCCCAACAGGTCATGTTTTCAGGATTTCCCTCAAATGAACCAGCTGTGGTAATTACTAAGGCAGTGAAACTGATCAAATCACCTGTGCAAAATAATGGCAAGCCTGAAAACATGACCTGTTGGGGCGCCTTGAGGACTGGAGTTGAGAAACACTGCCTTAGACATTGGAAGGCGTTTGAGCCTCCAACGTTAAAGGAATGGATTGCCCAAATGGGATACACCATAACGTTGGAGAAATACATCTTTCAACATAGAGGTCGCCCAGGAAAGTTTGATAAACTATGGGTACCCTGGTTGGATACACCCGGCCTATCCCCAGTTGATCTTGTGATGGATAGACTGTTGAGGTAAAAGATGGGAAAGAGAGCAAAACACTAATGCCGCGTACACACGAGCGGACATTACGGCGGACTTTGCCCGGCGGACTGGATTTCGTCGGACAATTCGATGTGTGTGGGCTCCAGCGGACTTTGTTTTCTCAAAAGTTCGACGGAATTAGATTTGAAACTTGTTTTAAATTTATCCGTTGAAATCGAGTCCGGTCGAAAAGTCCGCCGTCTGTATGCTAGTTCGACGGACAAAAAGCCACGCTAGGGCAGCTATTGGCTACTGGCTATGAACTTCCTTGTTTTAGTCCGGTCGTACGTCATCACGTACGAATTCGACGGACTTTGGTGGATTGTGTGTAGGCAAGTCCGTTCATTCACAAAGTCCGTCGGAAAGTACGTCGAAAAGTCCGCCGGGCAAAGTCCGCCGTAATGTCCGCTCGTGTGTACGCGGCATTATGCCCCGTACACACGGTCGGACATTGATCAGACATTCCGACAACAAAATCCTAGGATTTTTTCCGACGGATGTTGGCTCAAACTTGTCTTACACACGGTCGCACAAAGTTGTCGGAAAATCGGATCATTCTGAACGCGGTGACGTAAAACACGTACGTCGGGACTATAAACGGGGCAGTAGTCAATAGCTTTCATCTCTTTATTTATTCTGAGCATGCGTGGCACTTTGTGCTTTCTGATTTGTGTACACACGATCGGAAATTCCGACAACGGATTTTGTTGTCGGAAAATTTTATAGCCTGCTCTCAAACTTTGTGTGTCGGAAAATCCGATGGAAAATGTGTGATGGATCTCACACACGGTCAGAATTTCCGACAACAAGGTCCTATCACACATTTTCCATCAGAAAATCTGACCGTGTGTATGGGGCATAAGATTTGTGTACACACGATCGGAAATTCCGACAACGGATTTTGTTGTCGGAAAATTTTATAGCCTGCTCTCAAACTTTGTGTGTCGGAAAATCCGATGGAAAATGTGTGATGGAGCTCACACACGGTCGGAATTTCCGACAACAAGGTCCTATCACACATTTTCCGTCAGAAAATCTGACCGTGTGTACGGGGCATAAGAGGGTGGAGAAAGTAAAGCGCTTATAACATGAAAATCAGAATATAGTGCAGATGCACAATTAATCAGCTCCTTTAGAAGAAGTGCCTGAATTGTATAATATGAGATGGTATTGGATGCTAAGAGTGATATATGGATAGGGTAGGGTGTCCAGTCTATTTAGGCAACTAGGTTCATAATTAAATTAACACTCTGTATGTATATTCTGATTGCACTGTTTCATATTGTTGTTACAACTTTGTCTTTCTTTATCTACTTCAGTGGTCTCAGTAAAATAAATCTCTTGCACATCCCCTTAGGAAGCTAAAGTAGCGAAACCTGTCGGGCTAGTGTGCAATATCTCCTGCTGCGATCCATTACTTACCTATACATGAGTTTGACCACCAAATGTTTATAACCTCATACTGCCTAGCAACAATATGCTTTGTCTGTTTTCTCTTTTAATCATGTTTTGTCAAAAAAAAAAAATGTTTTACTTACAGTAAGTCAACTTTGCATTTGTATATTTGACACCACAAAAATCCCCCTATCCCCCCCTTTTTTTGATATATTTGTCTTTATTGGGATGAGGTGTCTATAGAAAGGGTGTTCTCAACCAACCGGACCAATAAAATTACAAATATGGATATACCTCTTGCGATGGTAATTGAACTGTATGACAGATTCTGTGCCTTAAATGTGAGCTGTTAAGTTTTTCTATTTGTTTTGTTTTCTAATAAACAATTTAAAAAATAATGTGCTGTATCCTAATAGTGACCATTATAAAATGCCATACCATTTATACACCTCAGTGCCAGCACATTTCTAAATTTCCAAAAAATTGAGAAAAAATGAGATCACCTTCAGGTGTAAGAGGAAGGAGAGAAAGGAGAAGTGATCACTAAAGTTTAAATGAATGGTGGAATCATCATCAGCAGCAGCAACAGAAGATATCTGATGAGGGATTTTATTGGCTGTGGGATTTTTTTTAGCCTATTAACCACCTCCGGACCGCCCACTGTATATTGACGTCCTTTTTTTAAAGATGGATATCTCGGTAACGGCAGCAGCTGCTGCCACAACCGAGGTATCCATCTTTAGGGCAGCCGGTTCTGTACATAATAATGGTGGTCTCTGCGGCGGGTTCGCCGCGAGATCACCGTTTTCGGGGGCGGGAGAGGTGCCACCCCCCCTCCCGCCGCTCTCCCGCACCCTCCGCCGCTTACCGGAGCTGTCGGTAGCGGCGGAGGCGATCGGGTCCTTTCCCTGCTTAGGTATGGAGACGAGTGAGGCTAAGATGGCCCCCACCCATCTCCATACCATGTGACGGCCGGAGCGACGTCATTACGACGGCTCCGCCCACTTCTCTTAAAGGCACAATTTTTTTGTGTCATTTTTTTAAACAACTTTTTTTTTTTTTTTTTGCATTTTAGTCTAAATATGAGATCTGAGGACTTTTTGACCTCAGATCTCATATTTAGGAGGACCTGTCATGCTTTTTTCTATTACAAGGGATGTTTACATTCCTTGTAATAGGAATAAAAGTGATCCAATTTTTTTTTTTTTTAAAACAGTGAAAAAATAAATAAAATAAAGTAAAATAAATAATAAAAAAAAAAAAAAAAATTTTTTTTAAAGCGCCCTGTCCCGACTAGCTCGCGCGCAGAAGCGAACGCATACATGAGTAGCGCCCGCATATGAAAACGGTGGTCAAACCACACATGTGAGGTATCGCCGTGACCGGTAGAGTGAGAGCAATAATTCTAGCCCTAGACCTCCTCTGTAAGTTAATATTTGTGTGCTGCTGTGAGGCCAAGAGTGTTGCTTAGCTTCAATAAGCCCTATTTTAATAGGGTCAAATGATCTGCAGCCTAAATATATCCTACATTTCAAATAATTTACTATGTTCAAGGCATACTGGAAAAAGTTTAATTTGGCTTAGTAAAGCATGTCATGACTACTTTTTACTCAGCAGTTTTGAATACTTTTTACTACCAGTCTTGCAGTGCGTACAAGAAGCAGTATTTAAAGTTGATCACAAGTGAACATTTTGAAACCAGATATATCTGCATGATAATCATATCGATCAATAGGCGACTATGCTCTTGTAATGTCTTTAAAAAGATCATGTTTTAGATATTTGATGATAAACAGACATAAGGCTCATTTCACAAAGCATTAACACAAAAATAAAGTTCTCTATTTAACCATGTGACTGTAATTTTTAAATCACCTTGGATTCAGCTTCAACTAGCCGTCACTTTTAAAAAAAAAATAAGCATACTTATCATGGTGTGTACTATTAAGAACATTTGTCATTTCCCATAACAATTAATCACAATCCCTGTTTTATTTTCAAACCATGGTGTGAAAGAAATGGCTTTTGAAAGCGCATTGCATAGACTTTACCCTGATAGAGACTAATTTATTAAAACAATGAAAATAGCAGAAGTGTGTTATAATCTATATAATTACTAACTAATCCAATATCAGACTTTTAACAGATTAGAACATTTAGTATAAATAATGCTTTTGATTACTGTATACTATACTAAATTTTACTTTGAAAATTGAGAAACACTGAGCGGTATAATTTAAAACACAACCAGGTTGAAAATTTTTGAATAGCATTGTTGCTATTTCAAAACCTTTAAAATAGTAATTATCTTTGCATATATGAATTTGCATTGCATTTTAAACCACCACTTATCATATTGCTTAATATTTTTCTGCCTCTTTGCCTACAACTAGTAAAAATAAGAGGAAAATTATAACACAAAGAGAGAGATGCAGGGTGGACTACACATTCCTGACACCTGCAATATATAAACTGTAGTACTTTTTATACACTGACCATTAAACTCAGTACATTACATACTCCTGACTAGGGATGAGCCGAACACCCCCCTGTTCGGTTCGCACCAGAACATGCGAACAGGAAAAAAATTTGTTCGAACACGCGAACACCGTTAAAGTCTATGGGACACGAACATGAATAATCAAAAGTGCTAATTTTAAAGGCTAATATGCAAGTTATTGTCAATAAAAGTGTTTGGGGACCTGGGTCCTGCCCCAGGGGACATGAATCAATGCAAAAAAAAGTTTTAAAAACGGCCGTTTTTTCAGGAGCAGTGATTTTAATAATGCTTAAAGTCAAACAATAAAAGTGTAATATCCCTTTAAATTTCATACCTGGGGGGTGTCTATAGTATGCCTGTAAAGGGGCGCATGTTTCCCGTGTTTAGAACAGTCTGACAGCAAAATGACATTTTGAAGGAAAAAACACATTTAAAACTACCGCGGCTATTGCATTGCCGACAATACACATAGAAGTTCATTGATAAAAACGGCATGGGAATTCCCCACAGGGCAACCCCGAACCAAAATTAAAAAAAAAAAAATGATGTGGGAGTCCCCCTAAATTCCATACAAGGCCCTTCAGGTCTGGTATGGATATTAAGGGGAACCCCAGCCAAAATTTTTTAAAAAAATTGACGTGGGGTTCCCCCTAAATTCCATACCAGACCCTTCAGGTCTGGTATGGATTTTAAGGGGAACCCCGCGCCAAAAAAAAAAAAAAAAACGGCGTGGGGTCCCCCTAAAAATCCATACCAGACCCTTATCCGAGCACGCAACCTGGCAGGCCGCAGGAAAAGAGGGGGGGACGAGAGTGCGGCCCCCCCCCCTCCTGAACCGTACCAGGCCACATGCCCTCAACATTGGGAGGGTGCTTTGGGGTAGCCCCCCAAAACACCTTGTCCCCATGTTGATGAAGACAAGGGCCTCATCCCCACAACCCTGGCCGGTGGTTGTGGGGGTCTGCGGGCGGGGGGCTTATCGGAATCTGGAAGCCCCCTTTAACAAGGGGACCCCCAGATCCCGGCCCCCCCCTGTGTGAAATGGTAAGGGGGTACTTACCCCTACCATTTCACTAAAAAACTGTCAAAAATGTTAAAAATGACAAGAGACAGTTTTTGACAATTCCTTTATTTAAATGCTTCTTCTTTCTTCCTTCATCTTCTTCTTCTTCTGGTTCTTCTGGCTCTTCTGGTTCTTCCTCCGGCGTTCTCGTCCAGCATCTCCTCTGCGGCGTCTTCTATCTTCTTCTCCTCGGGCCGCTCCGCACCCATGGCATGAGGGGAGGCTCCCGCTCTTCTCTTCATCTTCTTCTCTTCTTCATCTTCTTCTTCTTCTTCTCTTCTTCCTTCTTCTCTTCTTCATTTCTTCTCCGGGCCGCTCCACAGCCATGCTGGCATGGTGGGAGGCTCCCGCTGTGTGACGGCGTCTCTTCGTCTGACGGTTCTTAAATAACGGGGGGCGGGGCCACCCGGTGACCCCGCCCCCCCTCTGACGCACGGGACATGACGGGACTTCCCTGTGGCATTCCCCGTGACGTCACAGGGAAGTCCCGTCAAGTCACCGTGCGTCAGAGGGGGGCGGGGTCACCGGGTGGCCCCGCCCCCCGTTATTTAAGAACCGTCAGACGAAGAGACGCCGTCACACAGCGGGAGCCTCCCACCATGCCAGCATGGCTGCGGAGCGGCCCGGAGAAGAAATGAAGAAGAGAAGAAGGAAGAAGAGAAGAAGAAGAAGAAGAAGATGAAGAAGAAGATAAAGAAGAGAAGAAGATGAAGAGAAGAGCGGGAGCCTCCCCCCCCATGCCATGGGTGCGGAGCGGCCCGAGGAGAAGAAGATAGAAGACGCCGCGGAGGAGATGCTGGACGAGAACGCCGGAGGAAGAACCAAAAGAGCCAGAAGAACCAGAAGAAGATGAAGGAGAAAGAAGAAGCATTTAAATAAAGGAATTGTCAAAAACTGTCTCTTGTCATTTTTAACATTTTTGACAGTTTTTTAGTGAAATGGTAGGGGTAAGTACCCCCTTACCATTTCACACAGGGGGGGGGCCGGGATCTGGGGGTCCCCTTGTTAAAGGGGGCTTCCAGATTCCGATAAGCCCCCCGCCCGCAGACCCCCATAACCACCGGCCAGGGTTGTGGGGATAAGGCCCTTGTCTTCATCAACATGGGGACAAGGTGTTTTGGGGGGCTACCCCAAAGCACCCTCCCAATGTTGAGGGCATGTGGCCTGGTACGGTTCAGGAGGGGGGGGCGCACTCTCGTCCCCCCCCTCTTTTCCTGCGGCCTGCCAGGTTGCGTGCTCGGATAAGGGTCTGGTATGGATTTTTAGGGGGACCCCACGCCGTATTTTTTTTTTTTTGGCGCGGGGTTCCCCTTAAAATCCATACCAGACCTGAAGGGTGTGGTATGGAATTTAGGGGGAACCCCACGTCAATTTTTTTTTTAAATTTTGGCTGGGATTCCCCTTAATATCCATACCAGACCTGAAGGGCCTTGTATGGAATTTAGGGGGACCCCCACATCATTTTTTTTTTTTTTATTTTGGTTCGGGGTTGCCCTGTGGGGAATTCCCATGCCGTTTTTATCAATGAACTTCTATGTGTATTGTCGGCAATGCAATAGCCGCGGGTAGTTTTAAATGAGTTTTTTCCTTCCAAATGTCATTTTGCTGTCAGACTGTTCTAAACACAGGAAACATGCGCCCCTTTACAGGCATACTATAGACACCCCCCAGCTACGAAATTTAAAGGGATATTACACTTTTATTGTTTGACTTTAAGCATTAATAAAATCACTGTTCCTGAAAAAACGTCCGTTTTTAAAACTTTTTTTTGCATTGATACATGTCCCCTGGGGCAGGACCCGGGTCCCCAAACACTTTTTATGACAATAACTTGCATATAAGCCTTTAAAATTAGCACTTTTGATTTCTCCCATAGACTTTTAAAGGGTGTTCCGCGGCATTCGAATTTGCCGCGAACACCCCAAATTGTTCACTGTTCGGCGAACTTGCGAACAGCCAATGTTCGAGTAGAACATGAGTTCGACTCGAACTCGAAGCTCATCCCTACTCCTGACATGTTTTATGCTACAGTGCCTTGCGAGAGTATTCGGCCCCCTTGAACTTTTCAACCTTTTGCCACATTTCAGGCTTCAAACATAAAGATAGAAATTTTTTTATTTTTTGTGAAGAATCACCAACAAGTGGGACACAATTGTGAAGTGGAACGAAATCTATTGGATTGTTGAAACTTTTTTAACTAATAAAAAAATGAAAAGTGGGGCGTGCAAAATTATTCGGCCCCCTTGCGTTAATACTTTGTAGAGCCACCTTTTGCTGCGATTACAGCTGCAAGTCGCTTGGGGTATGTCTCTATCAGTTTTGCACATCGAGAGACTGAAATGCTTGCCCATTCTTCCTTGCAAAACAGCTCGAGCTCAGTGAGGTTGGATGGAGAGCGTTTGTGAACAGCAGTTTTCAGCTCTTTCCACAGATTCTCGATTGGATTCAGGTCTGGACTTTGACTTGGCCATTCTAACACCTGGATACGTTTATTTGTGAACCATTCCTTTGTAGATTTTGCTGTATGTTTGGGATCATTGTCTTGTTGGAAGATAAATCTCCGTCCCAGTTTCAGGTCTTTTGCAGACTCCAACAGGTTTTCATCCAGAATGGTCCTGTATTTGGCTGCATCCATCTTCCCCTCAATTTTAACCATCTTCCCTGTCCCTGCTGAAGAAAAGCAGGCACAAACCATGATGCTGCCACCACCATGTTTGACAGTGGGGATGGTGTGTTGAGGGTGATGAGCTGTGTTGCTTTTACGCCAAACATATCGTTTTGCATCGTGGCCAAAAAGTTTGATTTTGGTTTCATCGGACCAGAGCACCTTCTTCCACATGTTTGGTGTGTCTCCCAGGTGGCTTGTGGCAAACTTTAGACGAGACTTTTTATGGATATCTTTGAGAAATGGCTTTCTTCTTGCCACTCTTCCATAAAGGCCAGATTTGTGCAGTGTACGACTGATTGTTGTCCTATGGACAGACTCTCCAACCTCAGCTGTAGTTCTCTGCAGTTCATCCAGAGTGATCATGGGCCTCTTGGCTGCATCTCTGATCAGTCTTCTCCTTGTCTGAGCTGAAAGTTTAGAGGGACAGCCATTTCTTGGTAGATTTGCAGTGATCTGATACTCCTTCCATTTCAAAATGATCGCTTGCACAGTGCTCCTTGGGATGTTTAAAGCTTGGAAAATCTTTTTGTATCCAAATCCGGCTTTAAACTGCTCCACAACAGTATTACGGACCTGCCTGGTGTGTTCCTTGGTCTTCATGATGCTCTCTGCGCTTTCAACAGAACCCTGAGACTATCACAGAGCAGGTGCATTTATACAGAGACTTGATTACACACAGGTGGATTCTATTTATCACCATCAGTCATTTAGGACAACATTGGATCATTCAGAGATCCTCGCTGAACTTCTGGAGTGAGTTTCTGCACTGAAAGTAAAGGGGCCGAATAATTTTGCACGCACCGCTTTTCAGTTTTTTATTTGCTAAAAAAGTTTAAAATATCCAATAGATTTCGTTCCACTTCACAATTGTGTCCCACTTGTTGGTGATTCTTCAAAAAAAATTTTAATTTTATATCTTTATGTTTGAAGCCTGAAATGTGGCAAAAGGTTGAAAAGTTCAAGGGGGCCGAATACTTTTGCAAGGCACTGTATATATCAATAATATGGTACACAGGTTCCCCGCCCCTTCCTGTGTGCCAAACGCTGCGCTTAGGGGACTGAAGCCTCACTCTAAGTAGCTGCCTAAATATATTGTGTTGTCAGAGAGTGGTGTTAATCACTTTGTCACAATTATTTTGTCACATTTAATTTTCACATATAGTTTTTGAGGGAACTTTACTAGCGCTGCTATTTGATTTCACTATTTGGGAGGGCGTGTTTTTAGTGAATCATGTTTTATGCTATATTGTATATTACATAATCTTAAGCAAAGTATTTATTGTCTCAATGCTATAGTGTACATTATATACTCTTCACCAAAGTGCTTATTATCCCAATAGATGGTGAGTGCTAAATATGCACTGACTATTTTAACTAGTTGCGGAACAGCCGCTGTCATTATACGGTGACAGGTTGGCTCTCTTGCGCAAATCACCGTAGCTGTAGAGCGGCTCACGCAGGTGCAGTTGCGGGCGCACACTGCGGGAGCGTCCCCGCGGGTCGGATGGACTCAATGTCAACCAGTAACCCACAATCGTCTATTACAGAGGCAGAATGGGGAACTGCCTTTGTAAACAAGTTGATTCCCCATTCTGACAGGGGACATATCATAGATCTACTGTTTCCATTGATCCTCCCTACAGTTAGCACACTCTTAACCCCTTGATCGCCTCCTAGTCTTAACTCATTCTCCGCCAGTGTCATTTTTACATTGATCAATGCATTTTTATAGCACTGATCAATGTAATAATGTCACTGGTCCCCAAAAAGTGTCATTTGGGGTTACATTAGTCTGCCGCAATGTCGCAGTCCCGCTAAAAATCACAGATCACCACCATTACCAGTATAAACAATACAAAATAAATAAAGTCTCTAAATCTATACCATAGTTTGTAGATGTGATAACTTTTGCACAAACCAATCAATATACGCCTATTGCGATTTTTTTTCTACCAAAAATATGTAGAAGAACATATATCAGCCTAAACTTATGAATAAATTAGTTGTTTTATATATTTTTTTGCTTATTTATTATAAAATATTATTTATTATAAAATATATTTTTTTTAATTTGTCGCTCTTTGTTTATAGCGCAAAAATTAAAAACCGCAGAGGTGATCAAATACCAGCAAAAGAAAGCTCTATTTGTGGGAAAAAGGGACGTCAATTTTGTTTGGGTGCAGCGTCGCACGACCGTACAATTGTCAGTTAAAGCGACGCAGTGCCATATCGGCCTGGTCATTAGGGGGGCAAAGCGGGAGGAGGAGAGCGGCCAGACAGAGCGGCTTTAATTGAGGTATTAAGAGACTTCCATTTACATTGAGAGTGACACATGAGGAGCTGTGCATGAGAAAGGGCTGGCAGTAATGTTTTCTCAACTTTAAAGTATGCTGGCAGCGCTGTCCCAGGGCCAGGAGAGGCGGTACAGCTGGCCTGACACCCCCCCATGGGTGGCACCTGGGGCGGACCGCTCGATCCCCGCCCCCTGTTGGTAAAAAACATTTATTGGAGTATTCGTATAACACGCGGGCATGGTTTTTATTCTACATATACATAAATATATATAAATTAATAAAAATGTCATGGCCAATCGGGGGCCCTTGCACACGTGGGGCCCTAGGCCGCTCCACCTCCTTCCCGAGTGTAGCCTTTGATTGCAGGAGGAGAGCGGTCATGTGACCGTCAATGAAACAGCAGAGGAGAGCAGTCACATGACTGGGTCACGAAGAACGGCGTTAATTGAGGTATTTAGAAGCTTTGATTTACAATGAGTGACACAGGAGGAGCAGTGTATGAGAAAGGGCTGGCAGTGATGTTTTCTCAACTTTAGAGTATTCTTTCCCAGGAGACTGGGGGTCTCCTGGGAGTGCAGGGGGGCTTTATAATGAAAGAGGCCTGTGTGATATGCAGGCAAAGGGGTCTGTGTACTATGCAGATGTCTGTGTACTATGCAGGGAAAGGGGTCTGTGTACTGTGCAGGGAAAGGGGACTGTGTTATGTGCAGGGGGTCTGTGTACTGTGCAGGGAAAGGGGGCTGTGTTATGTGCAGGGGGTCTGTGTACTGTGCAGAGGGTTGTGTACTGTGCACGGAAAGGGGTCTGTGTACTGTGCAGGGGGGCTGTGTACTGTGCAGGGGGCTGTGGGAAGTTTTTTTTTCCTGAAACTTCCCTCTTAATGTTAGGGTGCATGTTATATGCACTCTGAAAATGAAACAAAGGCACCACTCTAAGTGCAGTAAAAAACCTCAGTTAAACAGGAGCTGCTGCAGACATTTTTGGCCTAACTGTTGGTTTAGAAAGGTAAAATCTGTTACCAGCTTGCAGGTGTATTTTGAATGTTTTTTTTCTGTGGCATTGCTGTTTATAGTAGGCTCATGTCTGAATGTGTTTGGGCTGTAGACCTGAGAGTTGCACTTGAGGCATGTAATATAGGTCTACCCTTTTACACATGGCACTAAATAATTGATTTTCTGGTAAAGTATGCTTAGGAGGGAGGGGGCCACACAAAAAGTAGCCTAGGGGCCCATGACTACCTTAATCCTCCACTGATGGTGACACTATATAGGTCTGGTCACAGTGTGTAAAAAATAAAAACATAAAAAAAGGAAAAAAATTAATGAAAAAGAAAAAAAATATTAGTTATATCATATTATGTTTATTTTTTTTTACATGGCAGCATCTTTTTTGTGCATGCTGCACACTATTTGGAATCCACTTTTTTACATCAGTAACCGATATGAAGCCCACTCACACCGATATCTGAACCTCTGTCTTTCATCTACTTGGGGATCATGTCTATGTGCCCGATCCTTCTTCTGCGGGCCCCTTCCACAGCTCCTGGTACAGACAATTTGGGCAGCCTCTGACTCCTCGTCCCCCATTTTCCAGACTTATTATGTTATTATGATATTTGCGTGCACCCGCCCCCGAAGAGTGGTAATATCCATAAAACATGTCAGTATATTTGGATGCACTTATTCTCATGCAAACACCTCTACACATTACATAATCTTGAGTTCATCACCTACCATATATTTTTGAAGTGTTTTTATTACATCCAGGCTTTGTTCCATACCACACAGTGGTTGGCTGCTTGCCACTAATGTTTGATTCTATATATGGTCTGTAATATGTGATTTACAATTTTATTCATTGCTGCATGTATCATACCATTTTGCCATGTTCCTTGTTTCACCAATAAAAACATGTTTTTGATATCAACTCATCTTCTAGCCATGTATACTCACCTCATTCAAACTCCCAAAAAAAAACCCCTTTACTTACACAGATTCAGGGATGGAGACATGTGACCTACATGTCTCATTTAAAGTCCCTAACTCCCCCTTTCAGTCCACTACTTACTCTATGATTAAGTTCTTGAACTCAGATGTAACAGAGGAGGACCCTGAGTGTTGCAGGGACGTATATTGATGTGTGGCTGCCGCTTTCTTTGGAAACAATCACTGGCTATCTGACTTTTTCAATTGATGAACCATAAATTCCATAGCAGTTGAAATAGCATGGTGAAAATGTATGGTACATCCTCAAGGGAACAAGTTGCCTTTAAAAAAGGATACTGTTTTTCTAACACAAAACAAGTGTCATAGTTAAAAATAGAAATGTATAAAAGAGAATGGAGTTAAAATGCATGCTTTGAGGAAATGACTAAGGATGCTTTATGCAATAAAGGTCAATGCTAACAAAATGGAAACCTTTTAGCAATTTATGAAGCTATTACCATGCAGTGATTGGCATAATCCATATTCTCTTTCGGAAAACAAGAAGTCACATCTCAATCCCAAACTGTCTGCTTACCACTACTAAAGAGCTATAGATCACTTTTTTCAATATTCACTTTGATTAAAAAAAGAAGGTCACTGTGTATAATTAACTGTTAAGTGCTTTCAAAATATTTTGTATTGAAAACTGTAGCACAAACCCCTTTACTTGGGATTCATGTAAACCAGAATATGCATTTTAAATCCGCATCAGAATCCGCTTTTCGTATCCCCTTGTGCTGTAGTTTTGATGTGTAAATCATAATTCCTGTATAAGATCCACTTTTATAGAGAAACTATGATGGTTTGGGTCGACTTTATTATCAATAAAATATTTAAATCTATTTATATATGTATATGTATATTCTAGTGTATATTTGAGGGTGTTTGTGGTAAAAATTAATAACTTGTGATTCGAATAGCTATTAAAGAAAATTGGAGAAACATGTTGATATTCTGTGTGGCCTGTGTCTGTTCTTTAATTTAATTGAACTGTATTGGCAAATATTTAGTACGGTAAATATAGCACATAAATTATTTGTATAGTTTTTTCTTTTTTTTTAAATATGACCTTTTAAATGATTTCTAGAGAATTTATATAAAACCGTAAAGGCCTGGACATAGAAAGAACCATGAGGGCTGTATGGGAAATCAGCTAATTCCTAATAGTTAAAGGATAGACATTGTTTAAACAAATATGCCTAAAGAAAAAAATGCTTTTCCTCTATATCAAGAAGGTGCATTATGTTACAGCCTGCAGATGCAGACTACTGTGTTCTACTTCCCTAGAACTGTAGCAATGTGTACATTGCCCAGAGTGCATGCTCTGATATCTGACAAAGCATTCTCCAGGGTCTCTAAAAAATTACTGCAATATTTAAAAAACATCCACCTATTCTGGTTAGGCCACAGAAGTCAGTTCGCCATGAGTCTAATGCCCCGTACACAAGGTCGGATTTTCCGGCGGAAAATGTGTGATAGGACCTTGTTGTGGGAAATTCCGAGTGTAGGCTCCATCACACATTTTCCATCAGATTTTACGACACATAAAGTTTGAGAGCATTCTATAAAATTTTCCGATCGTGTGTACAAAAATCCAACGCGCAAAGTGCCACGCATGCTCAGAATAAATAAAGAGATGAAAGCTATTGGCTACAGCCCCGTTTATAGTCCCGACGTACGTGTTTTATGTCACCGTGTTCACTTTGTGTGACCGTGTGTATGCAAGGCAAGTTTGAGCCAACATCCATCGGAAAAAATCCTAGGATTTTGTTGTCGGAATGTTAGGGTGCATGTTATATGCACTCTGAAAATGAAACAAAGGCACCACTCTAAGTGCAGTAAAAAACCTCAGTTAAACAGGAGCTGCTGCAGACATTTTTGGCCTAACTGTTGGTTTAGAAAGGTAAAATCTGTTACCAGCTTGCAGGTGTATTTTGAATGTTTTTTTTCTGTGGCATTGCTGTTTATAGTAGGCTCATGTCTGAATGTGTTTGGGCTGTAGACCTGAGAGTTGCACTTGAGGCATGTAATATAGGTCTACCCTTTTACACATGGCACTAAATAATTGATTTTCTGGTAAAGTATGCTTAGGAGGGAGGGGGCCACACAAAAAGTAGCCTAGGGGCCCATGACTACCTTAATCCTCCACTGATGGTGACACTATATAGGTCTGGTCACAGTGTGTAAAAAATAAAAACATAAAAAAAGGAAAAAAATTAATGAAAAAGAAAAAAAATATTAGTTATATCATATTATGTTTATTTTTTTTTACATGGCAGCATCTTTTTTGTGCATGCTGCACACTATTTGGAATCCACTTTTTTACATCAGTAACCGATATGAAGCCCACTCACACCGATATCTGAACCTCTGTCTTTCATCTACTTGGGGATCATGTCTATGTGCCCGATCCTTCTTCTGCGGGCCCCTTCCACAGCTCCTGGTACAGACAATTTGGGCAGCCTCTGACTCCTCGTCCCCCATTTTCCAGACTTATTATGTTATTATGATATTTGCGTGCACCCGCCCCCGAAGAGTGGTAATATCCATAAAACATGTCAGTATATTTGGATGCACTTATTCTCATGCAAACACCTCTACACATTACATAATCTTGAGTTCATCACCTACCATATATTTTTGCTCCATCACACATTTTCCATCAGATTTTACGACACATAAAGTTTGAGAGCATTCTATAAAATTTTCCGATCGTGTGTACAAAAATCCAACGCGCAAAGTGCCACGCATGCTCAGAATAAATAAAGAGATGAAAGCTATTGGCTACAGCCCCGTTTATAGTCCCGACGTACGTGTTTTATGTCACCGTGTTCACTTTGTGTGACCGTGTGTATGCAAGGCAAGTTTGAGCCAACATCCATCGGAAAAAATCCTAGGATTTTGTTGTCGGAATGTCCAATCAATGTCCGACCGTGTGCACGGGGCATAAGTCTGTAGTTTTTGAGATCATATACATTTCTGATGAGGAGAGAGAGGGGGCTGGGCTATGGCATCTTATGTTTAACATTACTTTGGTTTAAACTTTGTAATGCTGCAGCACAAATCTATTTTCAGGAGGTCACGCTATACCTGTTTGGTATTTCTGCCCACTATTTTCAGGAGGGCACACTATACCTGTTTGGTGTTTATGAGCTGAATTTGTGCCTCTGTGTGCTGGAATCGTTCATTTGGAACTCAGCCACCAAGACCACTGCAAGACTCTGAAATGAAGCAGATAGTGACAGTCATGCAATTAACACAGATGTAAGGGGCATGGCTTGAGGCACATGGAGTAGGACGCACTGACTGATCTCTCTGCCGAGACTCCTGAAATAATATCCTGATTGCCTCCATATCTTGTGTCCTATCATCTCCCTATCTGCCTCCAGAGATACAGCAAGTGCCTGGCTTTCCTCCGGTGACTTTTTTGCCTGTCTGCATTATGTCCAGGAAGGGTAAAGATCTGCTTGCAGCGTCGGACCATGCTGCCCAAGATGGCGCTTGTCTGCCCCGCTAGGCCAAAGAAGCAGCACAGAAGTTGTTTGCTAAGGCAAACTGTAAGGACACTCCTGCCACACCACTCCCAAAGATCTCTGCACCGGTAGCGGATTCATCCATCATGGTGGACCCGGATCCCGGCTGGGTGGAAGATCCTGAGGAGTACGCTATGTGGGACACTGTGAGTACCCCTGCCATTCTGGCCTCTAATCAGGGGACTGACACAGAGAGCCTAGATGATCCTGAACCCACGCTCCGTGAAATTCTGGCCGCAGTAACCTCCTGTAATCTCACCCTGCATTCCCTAACCTCTGAATTTAAGGGGTCAAAACTGGAAATAACTCTAGTCAGGCAAGATATGCAGAACTTGAGAGACTGCACAGCGGCTCTGTGGGGCTGTATGAGCACAGTTGAGGATGATATGGCACCATTACAGCGTAAAGTGCGACAGGTACAATCATTAACTTCAGCACATGCAGTCAAATTAGAGGACACAGAGAATAGACTGAGAAGGAACAATGTCTGAGTTGTGGGAATTCCAGAGGAGGCTGAAGGGAAAAATCCTATCACATTTATTGAGCAATGGCTGACAGAAACATTTGGCAGATAATTGTTTTCACAGATTTGCTGTGGAGCAGACTCACGGGGTGCCTGCAAGCCCCCCCCCCCCGGTGAACCACCACGACCCTTCTTGTTTAAGATGCTGAATTGTAAAGATAGGGATGCTACCCTGCACCTAGCTAGAACCAAAGGTGAAGCAATGAAAATGAATAATGTCCAAATCTCATTTTATCCTGACTTCTGTGCTGAATTACAGTGCCGGAGTGTTAATTTTACCGATGTTAAGGAATATTTGCAGCGTTTTGATGTTACCTACGCCATGCTATACCCAGCCCACCTGTGGGTGGCTGCCAACAACGAAACCCATTTCTTTGACAACCCAAGCACTGCCGTTGATTGATTGGATCGCATGGAGCATACTTTCAGAAGTATGGCGGCAACCTGAATACAGGCCTTTTTACGCCCGGCTGGGCTACTATAGGGAAAAAAAGTATATCTTCCTTTCCTGCATCTTTGGCGTTTGCTCAAAAAAGGCAGTAAAGAATTCATGCTACCTTGTTTAGTTACAAACCACTGTTGTTAGTGGACTTGCAAGCTCCTTCAGATTACTGGACTGACCAGAGACGTTGGGGCCCCTATGTATATCTGCCCCGTGAGGACTCATAGTTTCTGTTTTTCTTACGTGTTTTTTTGTTTTGTCCCCTTTTTGTTTTTTTCTTTTTTTATGGGGTTTGTGGCTCCAAGTTACAGCAGGGTTGAGCCCCTCCCATGGCCGACCCATGGACTACTACACTGGAACTTTATATGGTCTATTGCAGTGTGTTCTCCCTACGAACCTATAGTTACTGCCTATCTTTGTGACTCTTTGCCCTGTTACACAGTATCTACCTGCTTTGGTCTCCTTTTAGACCTAGAGACGTCTCTGGGCCTGTTGCTTATTTTCCTTTATTTTTGTTTTGTATGCCTCAATGTTAACCTGCTCTAAATGCCCTGGATGTGGGTTCCAATAATCCTCTACTTGGGCCATTAATGCTAGATTATTGTTATGGCGGTTAACTACAATCTGTTGTCCTGGAATGTGCGGAGGTTGAATGATGGGGTGAAACGAGTGGCCTTGTTCTCTGCATTGCAATCATATCCCAATGCGACGGTATGTTTACAGGACACTCACTTCCAATCCAATACCTTATTGTTGCTTCATCATCTAGGCTTTTTGACACCGTTTCACTCCATCCATACTGCCTATTCCAGAGGAGTTAGCATACTTATCTCCAATATTGTTCCATTTCACTTAATACAATGCCAGGCTGATCCCCAAGGTAGATATGTTTTTCTGCTGTGTAAAATTGCTGGGGTGGTATGTATTATAACAATCATGTATATTCCTCCACCCCTCTCTTCAGAGTGTCTGAGTTGCTTGGCTCAATTTATGGCTGCACAATCTAATGTCCCCATATGGTGTCAGTATCAGCAGCTCATAAATTGTCTCATTTGTTTATCCTTCATCATGTGTACCGCACGCCGGTCCAACTACATTAGTGGGGTAGACGGGATTCACCCATATGCCCAAAGTGTCAGATACATCAAGGCACTCTTATTCATATGTTATGGAGATGCCCCAAACTGGTGAGATACTGGCAGGATGTGGTCCAAATGATTAACAACATATATCATGTTAAAATTGACTTTAACCCAGTTACGTGTATTTTTGGTGGATTGTTGTAGGATCTATACCCCCATGCACTTATGTAGTGCTACTCAGACTGCTGTATTTAGCTAGGAAGCTGATAGCGAGATTCAGGTTATCTCCACACACCCTTACCTGCAGGCAATGGATACAACAGGTAAATCATATTCTAAAAAAAATACATACCTTCACAGGAATACCCCTCCGAAATTTCAAAACATATGACAAGAGTGGTTGGACACTCCTGGGGTAACTCCCTCCCAACTTGTACTTACCAGGCTACTTCAGATGTAAGAAGGCCATACATCACTATGCAGGGTGAGACAGAAGGTGGAAGGTAGATTTAGGGTAACATATACTTTTGTAGGGATGTGATGTATACACTGCAAGAGTTTTGATTTTGATTATTTCATTTCTTTTCTTTTTCTTTATGATTTTATGTGTTTTGCTTGTGTGAAGTTATGGATCCTTTTATTTTTTATTTTTTATTGTACCACTCCTAGAGAGGAAAATTCTACTCTTTGCATAGTGTGGACTCTTTCCAAACAAGTTCAAGCTTTATGTAGAGTAAAATGTACCTTTGACTATCCATTAACTGCACATGACGTCTATACTTGTATGTTTGTATTCTATATTTTTTAGTTTTGTACAATAAAAAATTTTCTTTGATTAAAAAAAAGTAGATGTAAACCCCAACTGATCAACATTTAATTTGCTTTAGTATTGTGTATATACAGTTATAAACAATTACCTAATAGAAAGTGTTGCATTTTACCTTTAAATAACTAAATTGTATAAACAGCTCAAAAACGATGAGAAAGCAAAATATCAAAAATAATAATTGCACAGTGTACGGAGATAATACATAACATCAATCAATCTTAAATGCTGCATGAAAAGAAAGTTCAATATAATGTGCTTGAGTGAAGACAATGATAATCACATGTGACCCTTTCGTGTTTTTCCACCACCACTAGAGTGCAAACCTCTTATCAGCAGCTTAAAGTGGAGTTCCACCCAAAAGTGGAACTTCCACTAATCAGATTCCTCCCCCCCTCCGGTGACACAGTTGGCACCTTTCAGGGGGGAGGGGGGTACAGATACCTGTATATTACAGGTATCTGTACCCACTTCCGGCATAAATAGCCGCAGAATCTGCGGTTATTTACGCCACTTCCTGCTCCCGCCCGCTGCCTGCTGGGAAACACACACGGGTCCCAGAGGCAGCAGGGAGCATTCGTATTGCACGGCGCGACTCGCGCATGCGCAGTAGGGAACCGGGAAGTGAAGCCGCACGGCTTCATTTCCTGATTCCCTTACCGAAGATGGAGGCGGCAGCACCCGAGGACGGAGAGACGCTTCGGCCTCGGGTGCCGACATCGCGGGCGCCCTGGACAGGTAAGTGTCCATGTTTTAAAAGTCAGCAGCTACAGTATTTGTAGCTGCTGACTTTTAAAAATTTTTCTTTCGGCGGCGCCCCGCTTTAAGACCTCATGATTAAAGGTCAAAAGAGACATCCTATGGATCCAGTGCATCAGCCACCACAGAAGATATTGTGTTAGACCTGAAACCACCACTGTGATACACAAATGCAGGGTGCAGAAGGAAGAAAGAACAAGCACATAGTGTAAACAAGTATGTAAGATTTATTAAATACAAACACACTGAGTACTCACAATAAGGAAACACGCATAAGCATGAAAAAACTCAGAGGATGCCCAAAGCATTTTATCGCAAACAAGATGCATGTTCCCTTGATGATGTCTATTTGTGACAAAACGCATTGTTCAAAGCTAGTTTGGCTGATGTTATTATGCACATCAGCAGGAGTTTTAAATGCTTAAACTTCTTTCCTTATTTTGAGTATCCCAGTGTTTTTGTATTTATTAAATGTTAAATACTAATTTACACTATGAACTTGTTCTCTCCTTCCTTCTGCATCCTGCATTTGTGCATCATCCCAATGAGGAGGCATCTGAATTTACTGAGTTAAGGTTTTGGATCTGGTGCAAGGTCTTCTATGGTGGCTGATAAAGTGGATCCATAGGATGTCTAATATGCATTTTTGACCTTTATGTATGAGGTTCTAAGCTTCTGGTAAGAAGCTTGAGGTAAGAGTGCTGGAGTAAAAAAACTGGAGTGGCCACATGTGATTATCATTATCTTTACTAAAGCACATTATATTGAAAGCTTTGTGTTTTATATTATTTTCATGCAGCATTTTCATGCAGCATTTAAGATTGGTTGATGTTATATAATATTATTATTATTATTATTATACAGGATTTATATAGTGGAAACAGTTTACGCAGCGCTTTACAATATAAAAGACAATACAGTTATAATACAATAAAATACAATAGGATTAAGAGGGCCCTGCTCAGAAGAGCTTACAATCTAGTAGGGTGGGGCAGGTGGTACAAAAGGTTGTAACTGTGGGGAATGAGCTGATGGAAGTGTTAAAATATTAGTTAGAGACGTGATGGGCTTTCCTGAAGAGATGAGTTTTCAAGGATCGCCTGAAGGTAGCAAGAGTAGGGGATAGCCAGACAGGTGGGGGTAGCGAGTTCCAGAGGATGGGAGAGGCTCTGGAGAAATCCTGGAGATGAGCATGAGAGTAGGAGACTAGGGAGCTTGAGAGTAGAAGGTCTTGAGAAGAGCGGAGAGGACGATTTGGGTGATATTTGGAGACAAGATTGGTGATGTAGCTCGGGGTAGAGTTGTGACTGGCTTTGTATGTTGTGGTTAGTATTTTGAATTTCATTCGCTGGGTGATTGGGAGCCAGTGTAGGGATTGGAGGAGAGGTTTGGCAGAGCGGTTGGTAAGGTGTATAAGTCTGGCAGCAGCATTCATGATAGACCGAAGAGGGGATAGCTTATGGAGAGGCAGGCCAATGAGAAGGGAGTTGCAATAATTGTTGTAAGGTGAGAGATAACAAGGGAGTAAGAAGGGGGTAAAGAAGGGAAGCGCCACCTGAATGCAGTATTAGTATGTACTTTTAATGACACATCATATTGTAAACACTTACAGTAATGACATAGATAAAAAGCTCATCTGTGGGTAGGCGGTCCGTGATGGATTCCTCGAGCCCCAATCCGGATGGTGTTACAGCGGTGTAGAGCTGCGGATGGAAGCTATTCGGCCAGGGGTTCTTCCTGTGGCCATCAGGGAGAAGCTGGGGCCGGCGTGGAGTGCATGGGGGATGTGCGTGACGTCACGGGTCATCCAACGGCTTCCGGGTACACTCCAGGTGGAGGGCTTCCACCGAGGGAGGGTTCTGGCACCTAGTGTAGGATCATTAATATACATTTTCTTAATTATTAACAATTGCATCTCAGTACTGGGGATCCCCTGTAGCCTCCTCACAGGCACAGTGATAGTGGCGTGGTATTACTTAAGCTGTCTATGCTTGCTTAGCCCACTGCCTGAACGCAGAAAAAAAAATCCTCAATCTATATAAAATAAGTGATGGAGGAATCCCCCTCACTGGGACATTGTGTTTTGACAGCTGCACCCGCTGCAGTCAATATAAATTTATCAGCAGCCGCAGCTGTGTATCGATAAAAGTTTTCCAACATTCTCTTTCAAAAGAAGTTGATCAAATTCTGTTGAGCAGGGATGGCTACACACTGATTAAAATTAGGCCGGTCCCTGCTGAATCAATCAGCCAGCTTTAGGACAGGTTTCCTGATGGTGAAACAGTAGACCATGTGTAATGACCATTAATACAACCGCATTTAGATTTTATTAAAAGCCTGGGTGACAAGACAAGAGAACAGTTGGGGGATGGGGCATCAGGGCATTGCATTGTTACTGTATAAACAGAAAGAAAGTCATTGAAAGACGCTGAAATTGCATTTACATTAACATGTTAAAAGCTATATGATATTTTATTCACTCCTTGATTATTTCCCGCCTCGACTACTGCAACTCTCTCCTTAATTGCCTACCCTTAAGCAGGCTATCCCCCCTTCAGTCTATTATGAATGCTGCTGCTAGACTAATACACCTCACTAATCGATCCGTGACTGCTGCTCCTCTCTGCCAATCCCTTCACTGGCTTCCCCTACCCCACCGTGTAAAATTCAAAATGCTAACCATAACATACAAGGCCATTCACAACATCGCCCCCATCTACATCACCAACCTCATCTGCAGATATCGCCCAAATCGCCCCCTCCGCTCCTCCCAGGACCTCCTGCTCTCTAGCTCCCTTGTTACCTCCTCCCATGCTCGCCTTCAGGACTTCTCCAGAGCCTCTCCCATCCTCTGGAATTGGCTGCCCCAGTATGTCCGATCAGCCCCTACCCTGTCCACCTTTAGGAGATCCCTGAAAACTCATTTATTCAGGGAAGCCTATCCCACACCCACATAACTGTCCCTGAGCCACCCCCATCAAATCATTCTTTGCAGCTATTACCTTTTGTACCACCACCCCCTTCCTTTCGAATGTAAGCTCTACGAGCAGGGCCCTCCTGTACCTTTTGTATTGAACTGTACTGTAATTGTGTTGTCCCCCTTATACATTGTAAAGCGCTGCGTAAACTGTTGGCGCGATATAAATCTCGTATTATAATAATAATAATAATAATAATATTTTAGTTTTTGGGTTTACATATAAATTAATATAACATTTATAGGGCAGACATTAGTACTACATTATAAAATTACTTATTTCAAGTTCAAACCATGCATGGTAGCCAATCAGCTTCTAACTTCAGCTTGTTCAGTTAAGCTTTGAAAAAAAACCTGGAAGCTGATTGGTTTCTTATTGAGCATAAAACAAGTGTAGTACAGATAACAGGAGTTTATGCATACAAGGTACAGAGAACAGGAGTTTGTACAAACATTGGTACAATAGATTGTCCGTAAAATTACAAGGATCAACAAATGATCAGTATATGGCAACTGTATTAATACATATATTAGATGAAAAGGATGCATTAAAGCGGAGTTCCACCCAAAAATGGAACTTCCACTTTAAGGGGGGTGACCCCCTGACATGCCACATTTGGCATGTCATTTTTTTGGGGGGTGAGCGGATACCCTCTTTTTAGAGGGTCCCAGCTCCCACTTCCTCCCTGCGCACCGCGGCACCAGATGGGACATCACCACTCCCCCCTCCCTCTCGACAATCATCTGGGACATGTCACAGGTCTCAGATGAGTGTCTGGCCAGTCACGGTGCGCGGCACGGCTCGCACATGTGCAGTGGGTGCTCGGCTGTGAACCCACAGCCGGGCGCCAACAGTTACAATGCCGGCGCTGTAGAGAGGAGGGGGAGACGAGCGGGGCTTCGTTCCCCCGCATCGCTGGACCCTGGGACGGGTAAGTGTCCGATTATTAAAAGTCAGCAGCTGCAGTTTTTGCAGCTGCTGACTTTTATTTCTTTTTTTTAAAGCAGAACTCCACTTTAAGCTCTAGAACAAGAAATTATAATCATGCTTTAACATGCTTGTTGTACCATGTCAACCAATGTTCAGGTTGAGTAGTGCCAACCCAGGGGAGAAAGTGATATCAATCTGGGTAATCTGAGTGAGGAGTGCAATATATCCTCCTAGCATCCCTTTAGGCATGAGCAGGCCCAGAGGATATGCATCAGGGACCCTAAGGCCCTACAGCCTCTCAAGCAGGCTGGGGAAGAAAGGCCCTGCAATTTTGCCATTCCTACAGGAGTTAAGTATCTACATTTTGTCAGATTCTGGGTCAGTTCCCAAAAGAGGTACAACAGGTGGCTTTGTAAGTAGAGACCAGAGCTGCTCTCAGTTGTTGGGGAGAGTGGTTCTGGTCCAAGTCCGCGCCCCACTTGATAAACGGGGGTGAGTTATCTGTGACAGACCTAGCCGGGAGAGAGACTTTTGGAGGGGACTGAATGCTAGCCTCTTGCCGATCGATCGCGTGCCCTGGCATTTGGGGGAACGGTGCTCTTTGTGAGCTGTATGCCTGGGGACCCTTGAGGTGGTATTACTGTGGATTCGGGTCCTGGTCCCCCAAGACACGCAGACTCTGGGGACCCTGGATTTGCCATATTGGAATAGTGACTGATTCATACCATTGGGACTCCTACTGTTAAATGCTAATGTCATCAATTCCAGCTACCTGTCTGTTGTCTGCTAAAATGTGTATTGTAAATAAGTCTCTAGTATGGGATCTAAGAGTCATTAGATCCCCATTGTTGTTTGTGTTAATTAACTCTGCTATTGTGATAATGTTGATTGGGCTTTCTGAGCTACAAGATGGCCAGTCTGGCCTAAAGGTCATGTCTGAGTCATCTAGGCTGTCTAAAGGGATTAGTTAATTAGCTCATATTAATTAGGTTAATTAGGATACAACTGTATTGTTAGAGTAATATGAGCAGGTCTGCACCTCCTCTTTTATTGTATAAATAAGACTGTATTCCTGACAATAAAGGGAGATTCCTGGTTGAACTTACATACAGCCTGCCTTGTGTTTGTTCTGAGCTATCACAACTAGGTTAGAACGGCACATAGCTGTAGTTCTAATCCCGGAGCATTGGATGACCGAGCAATCAGATGTTGTGATCTGCAATCTGATTCTATAGCAGCAGAGGAGTGTCGGGAGAGTGGAACCGAGCAAACAAGGGGCTCGTTACATTATCCAAAACTGTTTTCTCTTGCAGGATGTTGTAGAATATTGATTTTCCTTTAGTACCTTGGGTGTGCAGAGACATATAAGCAGGGCTTTTTTTCAGGGGGAACTTGGTGGAACTCAGTTCCACCACCTCTGGCTCAGACCCTTTAGTGTCTGCTCACCACAATCACTTGTAAACACAGAAGTCTGGTTTCTATGTTTACAAGTGAAAGCTCTGCACTCTGTGTGTAAGCCCCATGAACTCTGAACTCTGTATGTAATGCAATCCTGATATTTAATGCCCCTTTAAGACCCTTCTACTGATTCTGAAATATGACCATACCCACTATTTGATGTGATTTAGAGGGTGTGTGTGGGGGGAGGGGTTTTGGGGGGTCATGGTTGAGTTCCGGCACCTATTGTTTGAGGAAAAAAGTAGGAAAAAGAAAGGGGAAAAAAACTGCGCTATATGATCTATAAATGTGACATAAATCGAAAATCAAAAAATTGTATAAACAGCAGCAATTCTGACAATAAAACACCAATTGTTACTAGAAAATTAGAAGGCAAAAAGAATCACGCTAAATAAATGACAAATTGTGCATAAATTATAAACAGTGACACAAATGAGAGTGCACAATTATATAACACACAATATGAATAAGGTTAAATCTAAATAAACCCTTGTGTGATCTTTTTTTAAAAAGTCCAAAAGGTGAACTAAACTGCAGTGAAAGAGGTGGCCCCAAGCCACCAATATAAATAAAAGTCCAAGTGATTAGCGAGTATTCATCTGTGAAAAAAAGCAGTCCACCACCAAGAACGAAAGGGGTCACTCCTTACCGAAAGGCCACGATCCCCCACTACAGAGGATCATAGCTCGCAGATACAAATGACACTGGCAACGGGAACCCGCATTGGCATCCACTAGGGGTCGTCACGACATCAGCAGTAAACTCATGGAAGGGGCGTACCTAGCAGTCACTAGCAGGAAGGTGGAATTGGAGCAGGAAGGTGGAGTTGGAGCAGTGGCTGCTAGGTACGCCCCTTCCATGAGTTTACTGCTGACGTTGTGACGACCCCTAGTGAATGCCGATGCGGGTTCCCGTTGCCAGTGTCATTTGTATCTGCGAGCTATGATCCTCTGTAGTGGGGGATCGTGGCCTTTTGGTAAGGAGTGACCCCTTCCGTTCTTGGTGGTGGACTGCTTTTTTTCACAGATGAATACTCGCTAATCACTTGGACTTTTATTTATATTGGTGGTTTGGGGAACCATTCTTTCAATTGTGCTAATACTGTAGCATAATAATAATCAGTGATTTTGACTTATCCAGATCTTCCTACTAATCTGTGTTTAATAACCTATCTGTATAGTTAGTTAGAGTGACTTCGAGAAATGGGATGCCTGTGTCAGCCCAAAGAATTGGTTATATATTGGGCAATAATATTCCTGAAGTACCATCTATACCTAAATGTAGAATAAAAGGCATTGACCTTATAGTACGATATGTCGCTAAATCTCTGGTGATCTGAAAAGGTGTAGACAACAATTCTGTAATGTATACCTGTGCCGAAGGGTTTGAGGAAAGAGCCTTAATGGCCAAAAGGATTATATCCAGGAAGAGAAAGTTATTTTTTTTTCTTTCAAAAAGTTTTTATTGAGATATAAAAACCAAAAATATTGACAAAAAATAAACATTTGTAAAGACATTTTTACAAAATATTTTATGAGCAAGGTAGCAATGTAACACTCTAGGGGTTGTAGACATACATACCAGGGTGAGGTATCTAAAGGAGATGTACATAGCCCAACCAGGCAAGAGTTGTCAACAAAAAAAGAAAGAGATACCTGGATGGATCTGCTTACAGTATCTGTTAACAGTAAACCCCTATGTTTGCAGAAGGAAGCGAGGGGGAATAACTGGAGGTGGGAGGGGTGGTTGGGGTGGAGTAATAGGGGAGGGGGGTATAATAGGTAGTGATAACTTCGTCTTTAAAGTACAAAGAGAGGGGGGGCTCCATGGCCGATAAGGGGGGGCTTTGCTCTGTTCTGTTTTGGATGATAAGAAAGGTATGTGGGCTCGATGGATGATCTTTAGTTGAGTTTCCCTCCATATTTCATTGGGGGTCAGTTGTACTTTGTTAAGGCCTTGTAGAATTTTGTGCACCAAGTCTGGATCCGGGAAGTCCTTCTTCCAGTTGGCTACAGATGAGGAAGACAAAGGAGGAATGGTCTCTCGTAGAAGAGGTTGGTAGATGTCAGAGATTTTATAAGAGTCGTCCAGAAGCATTCGGTCCGTGATGTTAGGTTTAAATCGTTTGCTTTGTTCTTTGCATGCAGTCTTTAAGAATGCGATGCATTGACCACAGTGGAAAGCATGAGCTTGGGGAAGAGAGAAAGATTCTGTTATGGTTGAGAAGGGAAGAGGACGTACCGTTTCCGTGTCACATAGGGAAGAAAATTTTGTAAGGCCTTTTTCCTGCCAGATGATGAAAGGTTTGGTTATCCAGTCCAGGGGGGAAACTAGGTTTCCTTTGAATTGGTAGGTGGCTAGACATGAAAGGGGACAGCTTGAGGAGTTTCCTGACTTCTCTCCAGGCTATAGCTGTGTCTCTCAGGAGTAGGTTGTGTTGGTACGGAGGGGGGACTGATTTCCATTTGCACTGGAGAAGGGCCGCTAATGAGTAGGGGTAAGCCATTTCGGTTTCCATGTGATAGTTGGAATAGCGGGAGGATCGTGTTATCCAGTCCAGGCTAGTTCTTAATAGACACGCCAAGTTATAAGTCCTAACATTTGGGAGGCTAATTCCCCCTTCGCGTCTGGGAAGATGCAGTGTTTTGAAGGCTATACGTGGTCTTTTGTTTTGCCATAAGAACTTTGAAATGGCTGAATTTAGAAGTGTGATATCTTTGTGTTGCAAAAGTAGAGGAATAGTTTGCATCGGGTATAGCAGTCTTGCAAAACTAACCATTTTTACTCAATTTCATCTTCCCAGGAGCGAGAGGGGCAGATCCATCCAGTTTGCTAGTTCCTGAGATATTTTAGTGATTAGTGAGGGTTAATTGAGGTGGTATAAAGGGGAGGGTAATTTCCCTATTTTGATTCCTAGATACGTGATGTGGGATTTGGCTACTGAAAAGATGGAGTGTTGGGCCCAGGGCGGATTAGAAAGGGTGCCTATAGGGAGGATTTCGCTCTTGCTATAATTGATACGTAGGCCTGAGCAGGATCTAAATTCATCGAAACTCTTTTTGATAGTGGGCATGTCGGAGGAGGCTTCGGATGAGAATATAAGGACATCATCCGCAAAGAGGGAGATGCGTAGTTCGTGTTTACCAATTTTGATGCCATGTAGTGGGGCTGATTGGGCTAGATATCTGGATAAAGGTTCAAGTGCAATGTTTAAAAGGAGTGGGGACAGTGGACAGCCTTGCCACGTACCTTTGTAGAGGCGGAAGTCCTCTGTGAGTAGGCCTGCCGCTACCAGCCTAGCTTCAGGGGCTGTGTACATAGTGTTGATGAGATGGCAGAAGGGGCCTGTGAATCCCATTTTTGACATGGCCGAGGAGAGCCATTCGAAGCTGACATTATTGAAGGCTTTCTCCGCGTCTAATGTGATGATGGCGTAGTCTCCGCTTGGGTTATGTTTAGAGTGTTCCAAGGCCAGCATGACTTTGCGAATGTTCAGGGTGGCGGTCCTGCCTTTTACAAAATCGGATTGGGCAGGGTGAATCAGTGAGGGGATGATAGCAGCGAGTCTAGTGGCAATGATCTTAGATAATATTTTGACATCCAGATTCAGCATTGAAATTTGTCTATAGGAGCCTGGGTCCTGGGGGTCTTTGCCTTTCTTGGAGAGTAATTTAATAATGGCCTGATTTCCCGATTGAAGGTAAGATCCGCCGGACCATATACCGTTGTATACCGTGTGGAGAGTGGGTTCTGTGATATTTTGGAGGGTTTTGTAGAATTCACTAGTGAATCCATCAGGGCCAGGGGCCTTGGAGGGAGTTATTATTATTATTATTATTATACAGTATTTATATAGCGCCAACAGTTTACGTAGCGCTTTACAACTTGAGGGTAGACAGTACAAATACAATACAATTTGATACAGTAGGAATCAGAGGGCCCTGCTCCTTAGAGCTTACAATCTAAAAGGGAAGGTCAAGAGATACAAGAGGTAATAACTATGGGTGATGTGCTGATTGAGAAGATAAATGTACAGTTGTTAGGTGGGGGCCAGATAGGCTTCTCTGAAGAGATGAGTTTTCAGGGATCGTCTGAAAGTGCATAAAGTAGGAGAAAATCGGACAGATTGGGGTAGAGCATTCCAGAGGATGGGGAAGGCTCTGGAGAAGTCCTGAAGGCGACCATGGGATGAGGTGACAAGGGAGTTCGAGAGCAGGAGGTCTTGGGAGGAGCGAAGAGAACGATTAGGTTGGTATTTTGTGACTAGGTTAGAGATGTAGCTGGGGGCCAGGTTGTGGATGGCTTTGTAAGTTATAGTTAGTATCTTGAATTTAATTCGGTGACTGAGTGGCAGCCAATGGAGGGATTGGCAGAGGGGTGTGGCAGACGCTGAGCGGTTTGTGTGGTGGATGAGCCTGGCAGCAGCGTTCATGACGGACTGAAGTGGGGATAGCCTATTTAGAGGTAAACCAATGAGGAGGGAGTTGCAGTAGTCGAGGCAGGAGATGACCAGGGAGTGGAATAGAAGCTTTGTGGTGTCATTGGTTAGGTTGTGGATGGTGGTTGAGATTTCAGAGAGAGAGATGGGAGCATTGAGAGCTTCTAGTTGTAAGGGAGTGATTTTGGGCATGTCGATTTTCTGTAAAAAGGAATGAGCGGAATTTGTTTATCTATGGGATCAGGGGCGTATAGGGCTGAGTAGTATTTGAGCATGGTATTGTTTATGGTTTGCGGTGTGGAATGTATGTTGCCGGTGGAGTCCCGTAGAGAGGTGATATGGGTCGGGCAAAAGGGGCCCTTGCAGAGTCTGGCTAAAATTTTGCCTGCTTTATTTCCGAATTTATGAAGAGTGGCATCCAAGTGTGCTTTTTTAGTTAATTCAAGGGTGTCTGCTCATGAATCGAAAGCCCTCTTGGCTGCCTGCCATTCGTTTCTACTGTCAGGGGAGTCCTTGGTGGTCAGGGAGCGTTGTGCCTGATGTAGTCGTGCGCTGGCTAATTTGTAGTTTTTTAAAGTGTTCCGTTTAAAGGAGGTGGCATAGGAGCTGATCCGTCCCCTAAGGTATGCTTTTCCGGCATCCCAGAAGAGATTCGGGTCACCAATGTGGGGTGCGTTAGCCGTGGAGTATTCAGACCAAGCTTTCTCCATGAACTGTTTGAAATCAGTGTCATTGTGTAGGTAGGAAGGGAAGCGCCATATTTTGGGGTGGGGAGGTAAATCTAGGTTGTCAAGTGTCACCTCAATAGGAGCATGGTCGAAGATGGCAATGTCATGTATGGATGCCCCGGATAACAGAGGGACTAGGTCGTTGGAGCCAAAGTAGTAGTCAATCCTGGTGAGGACCTGGTGGGGGTTAGAGTAAAAGGTGAATTCCCTATCAACAGGGTGTGAGAGTCGCCAAAGGTCTTGGAGGTGAAGGGATTCCATAGAGGATGCAAAATGCGTAGGGGTGGAAGGATCATATCCTATAATCAAGTAAGTGTGTCTGCGCTAGAAAAACTATAATAAAAATAACAATCAATATGTGAAAAAATCGAAAAAATTAATGAATGTTGAGAAAAAAACAATATACTCCAATATGTCTAAAACAATAAATTATGATCTGTGGTAAATATTTAGTGATATGGTCTACAAAGTATAACGTGCACACAAAAAAAACAAAAGTCCAAGTGCAAGCTCTAGCTGAGAAGAGTGCTCACTCTTTCAATAAGGTGATCAATACAGTTCATAAATAAAAATTGTAAAGTGCACAAATATAGTGTCCATCTCCAGTGATATCCATCATGCTCATCCAAAAAGTGAAAATATATAACATGCTCCTGTGCTCCTCCAGTGACCCCCAAAAGCATATGCGCTCACCTCAGAGCGTGTGACACAGTACCTAAACTATGTCAAATCACGCTTGGGAGCCACTCCTGGGCTCTAACAGATATGATGATGTTGTCCTCCACTTTGCTCAGTTAACAGTATTCCATTTCATAAAAGGAAAGAAACTCCATAGTGTAACATTGCAAAACAAATGTTTTTTCCAAATATAAACTCCCCTCTTAGGGGTACTCACATTGTGTAGATGCGTGAGTGCACCATCCTAATCAAGGTTTCACTTGTGAGAAAACAAAAGCGCTGGTATGGCGTGCGGTGTGGTATACTCCTCTCATCTGTTCCTCCGTGCCGACAGCTCTGTCCTACCCTGGGGCGTTTGGGAGGTGATCTGTCATCAGTCTGGTGGAGAATATCATTGAAGTCTCCTCCAATCAAGTGTGGAAGGTGTGTGTTGCTAAGTAGCCATGTGGAGAGTTCACTATAGAACTGTTTGTTGGGACTATTAGGGGCGTAAACATTAGATATTATTAGGTCCTTGGAGCCTATTTGGATATGTGCTGATAGAAGACGTCCCTGGGTGTCTGCTTTTACGGAGAGGACTGTGCAGGGGAGATTTTTATGTATCAACAGAAGAACTCCTGCTTTACGCCCAACAGCATCTGAGCCTATGACTGTGCCCACCCATAGTTTTTTCATACGGTGAAAATCTTGGGATAAGTGAGATTTCTGGAGTAAGGCAATGTCCGTTTTAAGTCTTTTAAGATGTCCGAGGATCTTCATTCTCTTGTTAGGGGATCTGAGGCCTTTTACGTTCCTGGAGACTACTTTCATATCGGGGGGCGTGAAGGGGGATTTGGGCCGCTGTTGTATATTTACCGCTGTGTAGGTGGTCACGTGAAGTGTTTTTTATATCAGGAGGATAGGTTCTGGTCTCATGGTATAGTGGAAGGGAGTCTGGGGTAGTGCATGGGCCCTGGGGCTTTTGGAGAAGGGGGGGAGTAGAGGTAGGAGGGGAAAACTTGAAAAAAGAACATTACAATCAATCGTGTGAACTTCTCTTTTTTCCGCATGGGGACACTGTGTAGATCAGCTCCCAATACAAGACCCTATTAGAGTGGCATATGAGCACCTAATTTTGTGCAAAGAGTATGCTTGGCTGCCTCGGGTCATGTATGAGGGAAGACAAAAATGAGAGGAGGTACACAGTGAGGCCAGGAGGAGAGATAGAGCAAGCAGAAGCATTTTATATCAGAAATAGTACTATTTGCTTAACATCATAACATGAAATATAGTGGTTATTATACGGTCACCTAGAAACAAAATGGTGGTTACAAAACATGTAGAGCTGGTAGAGGAAAAAAAAGAACAAAAAAGGAGTGTCTTTGAACGGTGCGGCATAAAAGAGGAGAAAGAAAAACTGATAATGTCAGACTGTGCGGCGTCGCATTGAAAAATGCCCTTGATGGAGAGAGTGACAAAGGCATATTATGTGACTCCCTTTCAGCGAGGGGTGACACTGTGGTGTTCTGGGGCCGAGGTCTTGAAACGTTTAGGGGAGTCCTTTCACAGGCTCCTTTGGTCCAGGGAGCGGTTGAAAGGAGCAGCCTTGGAAGGGGTGTGGGGGTGCGGGTCTGCATGCAGAGATCTCAGGAAGGCTTCTGCGTCAGAGGGGTCTTGAAAAGATCATTGTTCTCCATTTTATTTGCTGTTTATAGAGTTCTGTGCACACCTGCTGGAATGCTTTTCGTTTTTTAGATACCTCGATAGAGTAATCAGCAAATATCAGGACCCTTATTCCGTCAATTTGGATTGAGCGGGATTGTCTGAACTTTTGTAGGATGAGGGCTTTGTCTGAATAGTTCAGATATTTAGCGATTATTGGCCAAGTGATTTGCGCTCAGTGTTAAAAGATCCCATGCGGTGGGCCCGTTGCAGGGGCCAGGAAGGCCTAGTGCTTCAGGGATGCGCCTGGCACAGAATTCAGAGAGAGCCTGCGTTTGGAGTGATTCTGGGATACCCACGAATCGCAGGTTGCTCCTTCTGGACCTATTCTTCTTTTCAACTTTTGGATGATGTATCGATTGGTCTTATCCTGCGTTTGTTCAGTGGCCTGAGCCTGGTAGAGCTCCTCTTCCACTCCAGATAAGCGGCGCTCTAGATCGTTTAATCTGGTGGTGTGCTCTCCTAGCTGGGCCTTGATTTGCTTCATCCCCGCGTTCACTGCTTTCTCCACAGAGGCAGCAATCATGGGGGACAGCAGAGTTGCCACAGCTTGGATTATGCACTCTGTGCAGTTATCATCAGCGATTTGTGTAGCAAAGGCCTGTGGAGAGATGGCCTGTGGAGTGAAGGTGTGTGTGGAGGAGGCATGCATGGATGAGGCATGTAAGGAGGCTTGGGGAGCCGAGCAGCCGCTTACCTCCATTTCGGCCGGCTGTGATTCAGCAGGAGGCTCCGTGTAGGCCGAAGCCAGGGCCTCGATTTGTGGCTGGGCCGGCGGCGCCGTCAGGGGCGTGTGCGATCGGGAGCCGGTTTTCTCCACAAACCGGTCCATGTACAGGGGGAGGTTGCCCGGAGGAGCCTGTGGATGTTTGGGGCGTCTCAGGCTGAGTTTTCAGGCCGATTTGGGGTCTTGCTGTGGGAGCCGAGGAGAGGAGCAGCTACTCCATGCGGCGCCGGAACTGGAAGTTGAGAAAGTTATTAAGCACGGCTCACATGTACGACCAGTGTTCTCTATCGAACACCTTCTCTGTGTCCAATGAGAGAAGCAGAGAAGGTTTTCCTGTCTGTCTGGCATAGTGCACTATATTAATCAGCCTTCTACTAGCGTCTGATGTTTGCCGCCCTTTAACAAAACCTGTTTGATCCCTATGGACGAAAATTGGTAGAATATTCATTAATCTGGAAGCTAACAACTTTGCATACACTTTTAAGTATTGAGATGGGTCTAAATCTTTGTGGAGTGGTAGGGTCCTTCCCCGGCTTAGGCAGCATTATTATGAGTGCATTTAGCATTTCCTAAGGAAACGGAGAGGAGGAGGCAGTGTCGTTGAACATGTTGCACAAATGAGGAGCTAGAGTATCTTTAAATTGCTTATAGTACTCTCCAGGAAGCCCATCGGGACCTGGGGATTTTTTGATTGGGGAGGGATTTCTTTGGTTCCAATAACTTCCTATGCAGTAATTAGGAATTGAGAAATGTAAGGTGGCCCTCTGTTAACTACTTGCCACCTGCCCACTGTCAAATGAAGGTGGGACGGTTTCGGCTCTTGGGTGCTTATGAGGCGGAACTGATGGGCACTGATAAGGTGGCACTGATGGGCACTGATGAGGAGGTACTGATATGTAAAATTGATGGGCACTGATAGGCGGCACTGATTGGCACCAATAGGCAGCACTGATATGCAGCACTAATGGGCAATGATAGGCAGCACGGATGGGCACTGACAGGCAGCACTGATAGTCACTGACTGGTGGGAACTGATGGGCACTGATAGGTGGCACTGATTGGCACTGATAGGCACTGACAGATGGCACTGATGGACACTAATAGATAGCACTATTGGGCAGCACTGAAGATGAGGTACTGACAGGTTTTACTGCTGGGCACTGTGATGGGCACTGATTGGCACTGTGGTGGGCTCTGATTGGCACTGTGGTGGGTACTGATTGGCACCGTGGTGGGCACTGAGAGATTTTTTTGAGGGGGCACTGACTGGCAGATGTTGGGCACATCTGATGGGGCTGTGCTGATAATCAATGTACTGATTATCAGCACAGACCCCCCCTCTGACAGGGGGAGCCACTGAGTCCTCCTCTTTTTAGCCAGTGAGCCCAGCTGAATTAACACTCCCCTGATGAATGCCTTCCTTACTGTGGAATTATTTTCAACTGATCCCAGGTTATGGAAACAAAGTCCTGGACTGCCACACTCCGAAGAAAGGCATCTTTATTGTAAAGCGTAAAAATCCAAGTAAGCATCTAATGATGTGAAACGCGTCAGCTATTGTCCCCTGTTTTGTCCTCACTTGATGTGACTGTGTTAGATTTTTATGCTTTACAATAAAGATGCCTTTCTTCGGAGTGCAGCAGTCCAGGACCTCTTCGTTTCTATAGACTTGTGCAGAGTCAGCACCTGAATCAAGTTCACAGTAGGGCGGGAGCAGCTGTTTAAGGTCCAGAGGCTTGGTGAGTGGCATCTCCTTTCTACCTTGATCCCAGGTTATTTTGGAAAAAATCAGATATCTGAAGTTGCAGAGATTCTACATATAGAGAGGATTGTATGAAGAGGCATGAATTGGCCCTCCAGGTCTTGGATGGGGTAGGGAAAGAAGAAGTGGCTAAAGTAATGCTGACTGGGGCATGGTCTGATCCAGTAATCTCGAATTTCTTGAGCCATCTGTTCACCAAGAAATAGTATATTCTTGAGTAGAAATTGGGGGTCGTAGACAAAAAGGTGTAGTTTCGTTCCTTGGTATGGTGACACCTCTAAACATAAAAAAAGATGATTTGAGAGTAGGAATTTGTGCACAGGGGATACGTGTCCGTTGCCTAGATTAGAGACATCTATGCGGTAATCTAGAACAAGGTTGAAATCTTCACATATTGGGGGCGCATGCGAGGCATGATGCAGGACAGAGGCTCTTCTTAGCAGCTCTGCCAGCCATGGTGACAAAAAGCTCACTCTGCAGAGCTAAATCAGAGTTTTGTTACCCGATTTCAACCAGCACCTCGGCAGGACACCCTCGTGCGTGCTGTTGGGCAAAAGGGCGCATGGTCGCCAATCTCAACACTCCCTAATCAACTGTTTACTCCGCACAAAGGACAAGATCAGGATGTCTCAGGATGGCACCCACTCCTCTCCTCAAACCTCCCCTGCTGCCTCGTGCGATCCTCCGAAGAAAGCTACAACATAGCATGACAGTGAGTACCCTTCTCAAATCACAAAAGCAGATCTGGCTGCTAGCCTGTCAGCTTTATATGATAAACTAGCTAACAAGATACAATCTGAGTTGCATAAAACACTCTTAAACATGAGATAGCTTCTTTGGGAGGGCGCACTGACATATTGGAGACCAAACATGACAAACTCTCTAGTACACAATTATCTAAGGAAGGATTTTGAACTATTAGCTGAAAATGACTCCTATCTCCAATCTCAGGTCGAGGATTTAGATAATAGAAATCGCAGGAACAACTTACGGATTTGTGGAATCCCTGAATAAGTTACTGAACTGATGCCTGCTGTGTTTAAATTGTTCCAGAACCTCCTCCCTGAGACCCCCTCCATCTTTATTCATTTGCGACAGAATCCACAGGGCCCTCTGCCCCAAACCACCACCCAATAAACCTCTGCGTGATATCATCCTATGCATGAAGGATTTTATTACAAAGAAACATCGAATTGGATGGCACAAAGATTCAAATATTCCCAGATATATCACAGGCCACTCTTGAAAAAAAGATGCAAAATGAAGGAAATAACATCCATCTTACAATCTGCTCATATATGATACAGATGGGGATTTCCATTCAAACTGACGGTACCTCACAGTGGCACCATGTACACAGTTTTAAACGTTGCAGAAGGCAAAGATCTACTGGTCAAATTAGGATTACTAGACCCGGAATCAAATCCAAGACCTCCATCCACTCCACAATCTTCAACTATTTGGGCTACCCCTTCCTTCAGATGTGATCAAAGAAGATTGAGACAATCCTTGAGAAATATGGTCCCACAAATGGACATTTATATACATTTAAATCCAGAGAACTTTCCATAATATAATATACTTCCACACCACTACATGGAAAAAGAAGCACCAAAAAGGGAAGTTTTAAATGGATCATAGAGAGAGATGAACGGGTTCTCCCCCCCCCTTTTTTTCTTTATTATCACTTAATATTCTTCTCTCTCCAATCTGACTACCACACAACCCGATAAGCAACTTTCCATAAGTTCAAAGAGGTAAAGGAAAAAGATTTAGAGTAACATTCACGCTTAATCTGTTGTAAAATGATGCTGAGTCTCTCCGCCTCCACTTGTTTGACCCCCAACTCACTTCCGGAACCCATTCATGGATCAGATAGTGCAGATTTTTGTGCTTCTGACCATACAACTTTTGGTCTATTATGACAGGGCTCCTCAAGTGAGTAATGGACAATAGTTTATCTGTTTTTGAGTTATTAATTTCTAATTTTTCATTTCAGGTTTTGTAACATATTTTGTTACACCAAAAGGTCTACCATAATTAATCAATTACTAATATTGTTCATTTTACTATTACTCATAATGCACATAATGCATTTTTGGTGAGGTTTTCCTATTTTACACTAATAATTTATCTCTTGTTGCTCAGGTAATTGTGGGTATTACCTATCAAAATTATGGGACTTAAGGTGGTTTCACACAATCCTCAGGGCAACAATTCACCTCTGAAACATAGAAAAGCATTCTGCCACTATAAAAAATTAGGGGCTGATATAATCTTATTACAAGAAATCCACTTTTCTACAGCCAATCATCCCCAATACTTTGATAAATCATATAGCCAGTTTTACTGTACAACTTATAATTCTAAATCTAGAGGTGTAGATATCTTCATAAACAATTCTACAGTTTTTTGAAACCCACAATGTATTTAAAGACTCCGATATTGATATTAAAGGGTTCTCTAAAGGGTCGTTTAATTACCACTGCTTCGGTAAATGCACCGAATGAAGCACAGTCCACTTTTTTTTATAAACTTCTTTGATACCCTAGATAAATACCAATCCCCACACTTGATAGTAGGAGGAGATTTTAATCTATCAGCTCATTCGGCGCTTGATAGGAGTAGAGTGTTGCCATCCTCCAAAGCATTCCCAAGATCACTAAACCGTACACTAAACCAGTGTTTCTCAACTCCAGTCCTCAAGGCGCCCCAACAGGTCATGTTTTCAGGATTTCTCTCAGATGAAAGAGCTGTGGTAATTACTAAGGCAGTGAAACTGATCAAATCACCTGAGCAAAATAATGGTAAGCCTGAAAACATGACCTGTTGGGGCGCCTTGAGGACTGGAGTTGAGAAACACTGCACTAAACAATCTCCAATTGGTGGATACATTGAGAGCTCACAATGTGGGAATCAAAGCTTACACATTTTAATCACACCCACATGATAGCTTTGCACGTCTGGATTACATCTTTTGCACCCCGATCCTCTTGGCCAACTCCTCAAAAGCAAATATTCATTCATGTCCTTGGTCAGACCATCACATTGTCTCCTTTACAACTTCACATATAGGCCTTGCCCCCAGACCCCATAAATGGTGCATAAACGATTCTCTACTAACAGACCACGTGATTACACAGCAACTAACAACTCACCTTGAGGATTATTTTGTTCATAACACAACTCCAAATATGCCGCCCACATCTATATGGATGGCACACAAAGCTGTCATGAGAGGTCACTTAATTAATATAGCATCAGCAAATAACAAATCCAAACTAGCAGACATAAAATTTATCACAAAAGACTTGGATGGTTTATACTAATCCCCTTCCAGGGGCCTCTTAAACCAAATTCAAGAAAAACGTGTAGCCTTGGACACATTATTATCAGCAGACACAGAGAAGGCTCTGAGATGGGCTAAAACAAGATTCTTACTATACAGCAACTCTTCCTCTACCATGTTTGCTAGAAAATGAAATCAGTCCACAAAACCTTAATTTCCCATCCCAAAGAAGTTATGGAAACAGTTTCAGACTTTTTAAAGAAAACTTCTCTCTACCCCTCAAACATTACCCAAACAATCTAAATAAATAGAGATCTTGCGAGCTACCATTAGACAACCCAATGTTACAACTACCATCAGGTGTAGTGATGGAAGAATTATAAATGTGAAAAAAAAGCCAATTAACAGCAGCTTAGCATTAATCACAATCCCATGATCTGTGAAAAAATATATACAAATAAAAAAATGCAGCACTTTATCGCCAGGGGGTCTGAACAAAGAGTTTGACCTCCAGTGCTTTCAAAGTAATCATTAAAGTGGGATTACTCCTTGTTTGTTTATTATTTATTTTTTCCAGGCTCCCTTTATAGTATGATGGGCATTGTCACAATATACTGTGATTTATTTCCAGTATTGAGGGGGTGTTATGTTGCCCCCCCCCCATCTTTCTTTTTTTTGTGTAGTTAGTTATCACCCTTCCTCCATATAGAGTTTAATTGGGATTTGGGTATAGTCTATGATACTATGCACTTGTACTATGTTTGGTCTAAATAAATACTATCTTTATCTGGGTTTTTTTTTTTTTTGTTACACTATCCTGTTGGGTAGGTCAAATTGGTCCTATATATATATATATATATATATATATATTTATAATTAATAATAAAAAAACTAGGAAACAAAGGTTAATATCATAATAATACTTTTTTATATATTATTTTTTATTAATGTTATTCAAAATATTTTTTGTTATTTTGATCGATGAGTAATATATGCTAGGTTGATATCTTTATAGCTCTATGTTGTTAACCAGCAATCCAGATGATGCATTATTATGGGGTTAATGGTGCAATATGATCCAGCTATTTATATACTATAACAATGGGGTTAACGGTGATTAGTACTATAATAATAAGCTAGAGAATGGTATAAACATTGTTATTCCTCTTTAGGGGGATGAATTATTATGAGGTTAATATTGCAATATGATCCGGCTATTTATATACTGTATTAATGGGGTCAATAGTGGATCATCATTGTATGGTATATATATTGATAATCATCTCTAGGAGGCCTCCTTCTTGTGTGCTCTCCCCCTCCTGTATTTAGTGAGGGACCAACAGTATAGTGATCTTGGGGGTACTGTGTTATCCCGTACACATTTGGCGCAGGTTGAGGCTTTAATGTCATGGTAGCTGTAGTATATACATATATATCAGCAAGATTATTGGCGAACTGCGGCTCCATTAATATGGCCACGGTTGTAGTTTTTTATTCAGATAGACCTACAACAAAATGGCGCATATGGCGGCTTCACTTTAATGGTCGCTGACACAGTATATATTCCAGAAGTTACCACCATCCAATCAGATCCCCCTGAGGAAGACACGTGATTAGCCCTGTGTCGTCACACATAGGGGAGCGGACAGGACAGTGGAGGAGACAGTTACATGATCATTTGAGTAAGCTGCTGATACACACAAGCTTGTAAGCTGTTTGGAGAGGATTTTTTTATACTGAATGTTTTCTATAGTTTGGTGTGCTGGAAGCACCTCTGAAATGTGAGTACCCTGATGTTTTTTTACCTACAATAAATTTATAATAAATTATAATCACTATCCAGCCTCTTTCTTACTTTAAATTGAGGATAACATCTCTGGATTTACCCGTGGGATCCTGCAAAGCCTGCTTTACTTACGGCCCAGAAGTGGTTCAGCTGCTTGTGTAGACCAAACTTATTTGTGCAGTCACACTATTTGAGGTGTGCACAATCACACAGGGGGGAGCACATGTGTGAAGTCACTCTTTCTTTTTGACCTGTATCACATGAGTCACTTTATGGGACATTATTATATTGATATTTTGTTCAACATATATCTTTGTGGACTTGTTGAAGATTGAGAGAAAAAAAGTTTTTTGACACTTGATGATATTTTGATACTAATGTTTTTTTTTCACTGTGAACTTGCTTGACACAATATATTTGTATTGATATATTTTCTTTTTTTTCTTGCAACTTGGGTGTAATTGTTCATGGCATCAACCTTACTTTTGTAAGGTTATTATCACATAGTGCTGCATTATTTTATTTATATTACCCAAACAATCCTCTTTACATTGGCTTGAAGATATCCTGCTCCCCACTCTATCCAGCCAGCAAATTGAAGCCCAAAATGCTCCATGCTCAGATATAGAAAAACAATCGTATTATAGGTTCCCTCAAAACCTCTGCAGCACCAGGACCTGATGATTTACAACATATTATGAAAAATGTGCTCCTATTCTGACCCCCCACCTTTCCAAATTATACAACCATATACAGGGAAATCAATTTCCACGTGAAATGCTTTTAGCAAATATGTCTCTTTTACCAAAACCCAATAAAGATCAAAACATTGCACAAAATTATCGCCCAATCTCAGTCATTAATAATGAATAAAAAATATTTTGCCGTATGCTGGCGCATAGACTGGCTTCGGTTATTTCCCCTTATACCAACCAGACTGGAATTATTCCAGGTAGACAAACGTAATTTAAGACTCTAATTTACATTCTCATCCAACAATTATACTTAGCCTTGATATCCACAAGGCTTTTGACAGCGTTAATTGGTCTTATTTAGATTTATTACTACCCAAATATGGTTTATGCAATGAATTTCTACATGGTTTCAGAGCTTTATATCATGATCCCCAAACACGTATTAAACTCCCTGGTAGGGATGAGCCGAACACCCCTCTGTTCGGTTCGCACCAGAACATGCGAACAGGCAAAAAATTTGTTCGAACACGCAAACACCGTTACAGTCTATGGGACACGAACATGAATAATCAAAAGTGCTAATTTTAAAGGCTTATATGCAAGTTATTGTCATAAAAAGTGTTTGGGGACCTGGGTCCTGCCCCAGGGGACATGGATCAATGCAAAAAAAGTTTTAAAAACAGCCATTTTTTCGGGAGCAGTGATTTTAATAATGCTTAAAGTGAAACAATAAAAGTGTAATATTCCTTTAAATTTCATACCTGGGGGGTATCTATAGTATGCCTGTAAAGGGGCACATGTTTCCCGTGTTTAGAACAGTCTGACAGCAAAATGACATTTCAAAGGAAAAAAAGTCATTTAAAACTACTCGCGGCTATTAACCACTTAAGGACCGCCTCACGCCGATATACGTCGGCAGAATGGCACGGGCAGGCAAAATCACGTAGATCTACGTGATCTGCCTCCCGCGGGTGGGGGGTTCGATCGGACCCCCCCCGGTGCCCGAGGTGGTCCTCTTTTGTCCCTCGGCGATCGGAGGTGAGGGGGAGGCCATCTGTTCGTGGCCCCCCCCTCACGATCGCCGCTGGCCAATGGGAACATTCCTTTGCTGCTGTATGCTAAACAGCAGCAAAGGAAATGATTTCATCTCTCCTCGGCACGGTATTTTCCGTTCCGGCGCCGAGGAGAGAAGACATCCATGTGAGTGCACAAACACTACACACACAGTAGAACATGCCAGGCACACAAAACACCGCCGATCCCCCCCCCCCCGATCGTCCCCCCGATCACCCCCCAATCACCCCCCCCCCGTCACAAACTGACACCAAGCAGTTTTTTTTTTTTTTTTCTGATTACTGCATGGTGTCAGTTTGTGACAGTTACTGTGGTGGGACAGTTACTGTTAGCCCCCTTTAGGTCTAGGGTACCCCCTAACCCCCCCTAATAAAGTTTTAACCCCTTGATCACCCCCCCCGTCACCAGTGTCACTAAGCGATCATTTTTCTGATCGCTGTATTAGTGTCGCTGGTGACGCTAGTTAGGGACGTAAATATTTAGGTTCGCCGTCAGCGTTTTATAGCGACAGGGACCCCCATATACTACCTAATAAATGTTTTAACCCCTTGATTGCCCCCTAGTTAACCCTTTCACCACTGATCACCGTATAACTGTTACGGGTGACGCTGGTTAGTTCCTTTATTTTTTATAGTGTCAGGGCACCCGCCGTTTATTACCGAATAAAGGTTTAGCCCCCTGATCGCCCGGCGGTGATATGCGTCGCCCCAGGCAGTGTCAGATTAGCGCCAGTACCGCTAACACCCACGCACGCAGCATACGCCTCCCGTAGTGGTATAGTATCTGTACGGATCAATATCTGATCCGATCAGATCTATACTAGCGTCCCCAGCAGTTTAGGGTTCCCAAAAACGCAGTGTTAGCGGGATCAGCCCAGATACCTGCTAGCACCTGCGTTTTGCCCCTCCGCCCGGCCCAGCCCACCCAAGTGCAGTATCGATCGATCACTGACACTTACAAAACACTAAACGCATAACTGCAGCGTTCGCAGAGTCAGCCTGATCCCTGCGATCGCTAACAGTTTTTTTGGTAGCATTTTGGTGAACTGGCAAGCACTAGCCCCAAGCAGCGTCAGGTTAGCGCCAGTACCGTTAACACCGAGGCACGCACCGTACACCTCCCTTAGTGGTATAGTACCTGATCGGATCAATATTTGATCCGATCAGATCTATACTAGCGTCCCCAGCAGTTTAGGGTTCCCAAAAATGCAGTGTTAGTGGGATCAGCCCAGATACCTGCTAGCACCTGCGTTTTGCCCCTCCGCCCGGCCCAGCCCAGCCCACCCAAGTGCAGTATCGATCGATCACTGTCACTTACAAAACACTAAACGCATAACTGCAGCATTTGCAGAGTCAGGCCTGATCCCTGCGATCGCTAACAGTTTTTATGGTAGCATTTTGGTGAACTGGCAAGCACTAGCCCCAAGCAGCGTCAGGTTAGCGCCAGTACCGTTAACACCGAGGCACGCACCGTACACCTCCCTTAGTGGTATAGTATCTGATCGGATCAATATTTGATCTGATCAGATCTATGCTAGCGTCCCCAGCAGTTTAGGGTTCCCAAAAATGCAGTGTTAGTGGGATCAGCCCAGATACCTGCTAGAACCTGCGTTTTGCCCCTCCGCCCGGCCCAGCCCAGCCCACCCAAGTGCAGTATCGATCGATCACTGTCACTTACAAAACACTAAACGCATAACTGCAGCATTTGCAGAGTCAGGCCTGATCCCTGCGATCGCTAACAGTTTTTTTGGTAGCGTTTTGGTGAACTGGCAAGCACCAGTGGCCTAGTACACCCCAGTCGTAGTCAAAGCAGCACTGCAGTAACACTTGGTGACGTGGCGAGTCCCATAAGTGCAGTTCAAGCTGGTGAGGTGGCAAGCACAAGTAGTGTCCCGCTGCCACCAAAAAGACAAACACAGGCCCGTCGTGCCCATAATGCTGCATTCGCCAATCCTAATTGGGAACCCACCACTTCTGCAGCACCCGTACTTCCCCCATTCACATCCCCAACCAAATGCAGTCGGCTGCATGAGAGGCATTTTCTTTATGTCCTCCCGAGTACCCCTACCCAACGAACCCCCCCAAAAAAGATGTCGTGTCTGCAGCAAGCGCGGATATAGGCGTGACACCCGCTATTATTGTCCCTCCTGTCCTGACAATCCTGGTCTTTGCATTGGTGAATGTTTTGAACGCTACCATTCACTAGTTGAGTATTAGCGTAGGGTACATCATTGCACAGACTAGACACACTTTCACAGGGTCTCCCAAGATGCCATCGCATTTTGAGAGACCCGAACCTGGAACCGGTTACAGTTATAAAAGTTACCGTATATACTCGACTATAAGTCAAATTTTTCAGCCCTTTTTTTTGGGCTGAAAGTTTCCCTTCGACTTATACTCGAGTCCCCGCCGTCTGTCTGCATGATCAGCGTGTCATGCAGGCAGACGGCGGCCGGCGTGTGATGATAATGCTCGGAGGCTATTCCAGCTTTCAAAAGCCGCGCCTCCTGCTCCTCTGTGATAGGCTGAACAGCTGTCAGTGTACAGCCTATCACGGACATTCTCTCATCCTCGTCCGTGGTATGAGAATGAGAGAATATCCGTGATAGGCAGTCAGCGGTCAGCCTATCACAGACGAGGAGGAGGTGCGGCTTTTGAACTGTGGAATGGCCGCCGAACAGTATCATCACACGCCGGCCGCCGTCTGAGGATGGAGATCGCCACAGGGAGGAAGGAGATCGCCACAGAGAGGCTACACAGGACACAGGTAGGCTGCACATGCACACAGGACACATGCACACACGACACATGCACACAGGACACATGCACACAGGACACATGCACACAGGACACAGGGACACAGGACACAGGGACACAGGACACACATGTACAGGACACACATGTACAGGACACATGTACAGGGTACAGGTAGGCTGCACAGGACACATGGAGGCATGCAGCTGCAGATGAGCATTATTGACCCTCTGCATTTCTCACCCTCGTCTTATACTCGGGTCAATACGTTTTTCCCAGTTTTTTGTGGTAAATTAGGGGCCTCGACTTATACTCGGGACGACTTATACTCGAGTATATACGGTAGTTACAAAAAAAGTGTAAAAAATAAATAAATATATAAAATAAAAAAAAATAGTTGTCGTTTTATTGTTCTCTCTCTCTCTATTCTCTCTCTCTATTGTTCTGCTCTTTTTTTACTGTATTCTATTCTGCAATGTTTTATTGTTATTATGTTTTATCATGTTTGCTTTTCAGGTATGCAATTTTTTTTATACTTTACTGTTTACTGTGTTTTATTGTTAACCATTTTTTTGTCTTCAGGTACGCCATTCACGACTTTGAGTGGTTATACCAGAATGATGCCTGCAGGTTTAGGTATCATCTTGGTATCATTCTCTTCAGCCAGCGCTCGGCTTTCATGTAAAAGCAATCCTAGCGGCTAATTAGCCTCTAGACTGCTTTTACAAGCCATGGGAGGGAATGCCCCCCCCCCACCGTCTTCCGTGTTTTTCTCTGGCTCTCCTGTCTCAACAGGGAACCTGAGAATGAAGCCGGTGATTCAGCCAGCTGACCATAGAGCTGATCAGAGACCAGAGTGGCTCCAAACATCTCTATGGCCTAAGAAACTGGAAGCTACGAGCATTTTATGACTTAGATTTCGCCGGATGTAAACAGCGCCATTGGGAAATTGGGAAAGCATTTTATCACACCGATCTTGGTGTGGTCAGATGCTTTGAGGGCAGAGGAGAGATCTAGGGTCTAATAGACCCCAATTTTTTCAAAAAAGAGTACTTGTCACTACCTATTACTATCATAGGGGATATTTACATTCCCTGAGATAACAATAAAAATGATTAAAAAATAATAATCAAAGGAACAGTTTAAAAATAAGATAAAAAAGCAAAAAAATAATAAAGAAAAAAAAAAAAGCACCCCTGTCGCCCCCTGCTCTCGCGCTAAGGCGAACGCAAGCCGCGGTCTGTCGTCAAACGTAAACAGCAATTGCACCATGCATGTGAGGTATCACCGCAAAGGTCAGATCGAGGGCAGTAATTTTAGCAGTAGACCTCCTCTGTAAATCTAAAGTGGTAACCTGTAAAGGCTTTTAAAGGCTTTTAAAAATGTATTTATTTTGTTGCCACTGCACGTTTGTGCGCAGTTGTAAAGCATGTCATGTTTGGTATCCATGTACTCGGCCTAAGATCATCTTTTTTATTTCATCAAACATTTGGGCAATATAGTGTGTTTTAGTGCATTAAAATTTAAAAAAGTGTGTTTTTTCCCCAAAAAATGCGTTTGAAAAATCGCTGCGCAAATACTGTGTGAAAAAAAAAAATGAAACACCCACCATTTTAATCTGTAGGGCATTTGCTTTAAAAAAATATATAATGTTTGGGGGTTCAAAGTAATTTTCTTGCAAAAAAAAATAACTTTTTCATGTAAACAAAAAGTGTCAGAAAGGGCTTTGTCTTCAAGTAGTTAGAAGAGTGGGTGATGTGTGACATAAGCTTCTAAATGTTGTGCATAAAATGCCAGGACAGTTCAAAACCCCCCCAAATGACCCCATTTTGGAAAGTAGACACCCCAAGCTATTTGCTGAGAGTCATGTCGAGTCCATGGAATATTTTATATTGTGACACAAGTTGCGGGAAAGAGACAATTTTTTTTTTTTTTTTTTGCACAAAGTTGTCACTAAATGATATATTGCTCAAACATGCCATGGGAATATGTGAAATTACACCCAAAAATACATTCTGCTGCTTCTCCTGAGTACGGGGATACCACATGTGTGAGACTTTTTGGGAGCCTAGCCGCGTACGGGACCCCGAAAACCAAGCACCGCCTTCAGGCTTTCTAAGGGCGTGAATTTTTGATTTTACTCTTCACTGCCTATCACAGTTTCGGAGGCCATGGAATGCCCAGGTGGCACAAACCCCCCCCCCCCCAAATGACCCCATTTTGGAAAGTAGACACCCAAAGCTATTTGCTGAGAGGTATAGTGAGTATTTTGCAGACCTCACTTTTTGTCACAAAGTTTTGAAAATTGAAAAAAGAAAAAAAAAAAAGTTTTTTCTTGTCTTTCTTCATTTTCAAAAACAAATGAGAGCTGCAAAATACTCACCATGCCTCTCAGCAAATAGCTTGGGGTGTCTACTTTCCAAAATGGGGTCATTTGGGGGGGTTTTGTGCCATCTGGGCATTCCATGGCCTCTGAAACTGTGATAGGCAGTGAAGAGTGAAATCAAAAATTTACACCCTTAGAAATCCTGAAGGCGGTGATTGCTTTTCGGGGGCCCCGTACGCGGCTAGGCTCCCAAAAAGTCCCACACATGTGGTATCCCCATACTCAGGAGAAGCAGCTGAATGTATTTTGGGGTGCAATTCCACATAGGCCCATGGCCTGTGTGAGCAATATATCATTTAGTGACAACTTTTTGTAAATATTTTTTTTTTTTGTCATTATTCAATCACTTGGGACAAAAAAATAAATATTCAATGGGTTCAACATGCCTCTCAGCAATGTCCTTGGGGTGTCTACTTTCCAAAATGGGGTCATTTGGGGGGTTTTGTACTGCCCTGCCATTTTAGCACCTCAAGAAATTACATAGGCAGTCATAAACTAAAAGCTGTGTAAATTCCAGAAAATGTACCCTAGTTTGTAGACGCTATAACTTTTGCGCAAACCAATAAATATACGCTTATTGTCATTTTTTTACCAAAGACATGTGGCCGAATACATTTTGGTCTAAACGTATGACTAAAATTGAGTTTATTGGATTTTTTTTATAACAAAAAGTAGAAAATATCATTTTTTTTCAAAATTTTCGGTCTTTTTCCGTTTATAGCGCAAAAAATAAAAACGGCAGAGGTGATCAAATACCATCAAAAGAAAGCTCTATTTGTGGGAAGAAAAGGACACAAATTTTGTTTGGGTACAGCATTGCATGACTGCGCAATTAGCAGTTAAAGCGACGCAGTGCCAAATTGGAAAAAGACCTCTGGTCCTTAGGCAGCATAATGGTCCGGGGCTCAAGTGGATAATGAATTGCCGGTCTGACAATACACATAAAAGTTCATTGATAAAAATGGCATGGGAATTCCCCACAGGGGAACCCCGAACCAAATTTTTTTTAAAAATGATGTGGGGGGTCCCCCTAAATTCTATACCAGGCCCTTCAGGTCTGGTATGGATATTAAGGGGAACCCCGGCCAAAATTTAAAAAAAAATGGCGTGGGGTCCCCCTCAAAATCTATACCAGCCCCTTCAGGTCTGGTATGGATTTTAAGGGGAACCCCGCGCCAAAATTTAGAAAAAAATGGCGTGGGGTCCCCCCCAAAAATCCATACCAGACCCTATCCGAGCACGCAACCTGGCATGCCGCAGGAAAAGAGGGGGTACGAGAGAGCGCCCCCCCTCCTGAACCGTACCAGGTCACATGCCCTCAACATGGGGGGGATGTCCCTATGTTGATGGGGACAAGGGCCTCATCCCCACAATCCTTTCCCGGTGGTTGTGGGGGCCTGCGGGCGGGGGGCTTATCGGAATCTGGAAGCCCCTTTAACAAGGGGACCCCCAGATCCCGGACCTCCCCCCTGTGTGAAATGTTAAGGGGGTACAAAAGTACCCCTACTATTTCACAAAAAAACTGTCAAAAATTTTAAAAATGACAAGAGACAGTTTTTGACAATCCCTTTATTTAAATGCTTCTTCTTTCTTCTATCTTCTATCTTCTTTCTTCTATCTTCCTTCGGTTTCTTCCTCCATCTTCTTCTTCTTCTGGTTCTTCCTCCGGTGTTCTCATCCGGCATCTTCCTCCACTGCGTTTTCTTCCCTTCTTCTTCTCTGGCCGCTCCGCATCCACCATGATGGGAGGCTCCCGCTGTGTGACGCTTCTCGTCTTCTGACAGTTCTTAAATAATGGAGGGCGGGGCCACCCAGTGACCCCGCCCCCCTCTGACGCATGGGGACTTGACGGGGACTTCCCTGTGGCATTCCCCATGATGTCAGAGGGGGGCGGGGTCATCTGAACCTGAAGGGCCCTGTATGGAATTTAGGGGGATCCCCACGTCATTTTTTTTTATTTTGGTTCGGGGTTCCCCTGTGGGGAATTCCCATGCTGTTTTTATCAGTGAACTTTTATGTGTATTGTCAGAGCGGCACACAGCGGGAGCCTCCCATCATGGTGGATGCGGAGCGGCCCGAGAAGAAGAAGGGAAGAAAATGCAGCAGAGGAAGATGCCGGACGAGAACACCAGAGGAAGAACCAGAAGAACCAGAAGAAGAAGAAGAAGATGGAGGAAGAAACTGAAGGAAGATAGAAGATAGAAGAAAGAAGAAAGAAGATAGAAGAAAGAAGAAGCATTTGAATAAAGGAATTGTCAAAAATTGTCTCTTGCCATTTTTAACATTTTTGACAGGTTTTTTTGTGAAATGGTAGGGGTACCCCTTACCTTTTCTCACAGGGGGAGGGCCAGGATCTGGGGGTCCCCTTGTTAAAGGGGGCTTCCATATTCCGATAAGCCCCCCGCCCACAGACCCCCACAACCACCGGGCAAGGGTTGTGGGGATGAGGTTCTTGTCCCCATCAACATAGGGACATCCTCCCCATGTTGAGGGCATGTGGCCTGGTATGGTTCAGGAGGGGGGGGCGCTCTCTCGCCCCCCCTCTTTTCCTGTGGCCTGCCAGGTTGTGTGCTCAGATAAGGGTCTGGTATGGATTTTTGGGGGGACCCCACGCCATTTTTTTTTAAATGTTGTCCGGGGTTCCCCTTAATATCCATACCAGACCTGAAGGGCCTGGTATGGAATTTAGGGGGACCCCCACGTCATTTTTTTTAAATTTTGGTTCGGGGTTCCCCTGTGGGGAATTCCCATGCTGTTTTTATCAATGAACTTTTATGTGTATTGTCAGAGCGGCAATTCATTAATAGCCGCGAGTAGTTTTAAATGACTTTTTTTCCTTTGAAATGTCATTTTGGTGTCAGACTGTTCTAAACATGGGTAACATGCGCCCCTTTACAGGCATACTATAGACACCCCCAGGTATGAAATTTAAAGGAATATTACACTTTTATTGTTTCACTTTAAGCATTATTAAAATCACTGCTCCCGAAAAAACGGCTGTTTTTAAAACTTTTTTTTGCATTGATACATGTCCCCTGGGGCAGGACCCAGGTCCCCAAACACTTTTTATGACAATGCCATGCATATAAGCCTTTAAAATTAGCACTTTTGATTTCTCCCATAGACTTTTAAAGGGTTTTCCGTGGCTTTCGAATTTGCCGCGAACACCCCAAATTGTTCGCTGTTCGGCAAACTGGCGAACAGCCGAACATGAGTTCGACTCGAACTCGAAGCTCATACCTACTCCCTGGTAATAATTCAGAATTCTTCCCATTAAGCAGGGACACCAGGCAAGGGTGTCTACTGTCCTCACTCCTTTTTTGCTTTGGCCATTGAACCCCTTGCCTAAGCTATCCGGAACAACGTAAACATCAAAGATTACACTCAGGGCTCTAGAGAATTCAAACTAAGCCTATATGCGGATGATGTCCTATTATTTATCACTGAATCAATAATCTCCCTACCAAACCTTATTAAATAATCCCTTTTGGGGTGCGGGAAGAGGAGATGGCATAATAGGCTACATACCATACATGGGCCCAAGGCGGTTCAGTAATTGTCTAACTCAACTCCCCAGGCGGTTAAATGATTCCTTGAAGACTGTCTTCCTATTTGTTAGGTTATAGATATGCAGATTTATCTGGCTGTATAATGTCTCTGTTCACTAATTGACATGTCTGATGTAATGGTATCTTCTGTTATCCTTTTGAAAACCAATAAAATACTTTAAAACAAACCTTATTAAAGAATTAGATATATTTCATGACCTTTCTGGTTTAGGTGTAAATTTATCCAAATGCTCTGCTTTGCCCATAAATATAAATAAATACCCATAAAATTTGCATTCACTTGGTGCTCTAATTCCTTTAGATATTTAGGTATTCATATTATCCCCTCATATAAAACTCTTTTTCAGGCAAACAGCCCACCATTATTTACTAATATTAAAACCTTACTTAAACTATGGTCAACTTATCATATTTATTATATTATCATATCAAGCTCCACAATAGGTGGTATTTAACCCCTGACAAATGAATTCTTTCTATCCATCAACATCCCCCCTCTGTTTTAGGGGCTGCCCTGAACAAGGTACTTTTTTACGTATCTTTTGGAACTGCAAACATCTCAAAACCATGTGGCAACAAACATAGGTCAAAACAATAGGTCAATAACAACTAATGGGTAGAAACATTTCTTTAACACCACAGATGTGCCTTTTGTGCACACCCATAACAGATATACCTAGTGCCTGCTCTAGACTAATCCATACCTTATTTAGTTCTAGCCATTGGACTATAGCTTTCAACTGGCGCTCTATCTCCATTCCCTGACCTCCGGTCATGAACAGAATGGAACAAATCAAGCTCTCAGAACAAATCCATAATATACTTTTTGACACCATGGATATCTTTAGAAAAAATTGGATACCTTGGGAATGTTTTCCTTCAATCTTTTACATATTCTACTTAGTTGTGCTTATCCTTTGTTATAACCATAATGCCTCAATAAGGTCTTATAACATGTATCTTGCTGAGAGAATACTTTTTATGATTGAGTAAAATGCCAAATTCTATGTATATATATATATATATATATATATATATATATATATATATATATATATATATATATATATATATATATATATATTAATGCATTAGCATATTTCTACTGTTTGACTTCACCCATATGTGTATTTGAATTTTGTAATATTACTTTTTATACACCTTAACATGAGTATATTGTATCATGACCTTTTCTATAATAAAATTAGTTTGTAAACAAGAAATCTCCACATGTTATAAGGGAGCCCTGTTGTATCTTGCCAATCTGCTTGAAAAGATTAAACACATACTAAGGTGTATTTAACGTTCTCTATCTTGCAAAGGAGAATAATATAACAGAATCAATAATACTGTGATGTAGTTGGTATGTAACAGAATTTCTGATTGCCACCAGGACCCCTCATTTTTTTTTTGTCCATGACTGGTTGGTTGGACATGGGTGGCTTATCACTAGGTCCGGGTGGCTGTTGTCAAGCCTTGCACGGGCCTTGGCAGGGCTAAAACATGGCAGGTTCACTGCTGGAGAGTGAGAGGGGGAGGAGGCATATTACAGAATTCCTGCAGCCATCGGTGCTGCATCTGGGAAATCTGTATAAGCTCTGCTTAGTGGTCCTGGTGCCATCTTTACTGCTGCCACACGGAGACTAGAAGAAGAAGAATTCTGTCAGTTTTTGAGGACACGTGGCATCCTTTCACTTACATGATATGACCACTGTGGTGTAGGAGCTGTCAGCCAGGGAAGTCATGCTGTGAATCTGACCTGCGGGTCCCCTATTTGCTGTAATGCCCCCCTTTTGCTCCGAAGCGCTGCGTCCAGGCTTCCATACAGAGCATGTGTTGGCCATGCCCCCAAAGCTGATTGGTTTCTATGCAGCACCAAATTTTGCATGCTCCAGTTTTAGTAAATCCCTTAAATGTATTTTTATCTAGCTGAAAACCCAACACTCACAAATTTGCCCTAAGCTCTGGGAATCTGAGTTTTAAGAAGAAGCAAGTGCACATAGCATGCCTTATGTAAGTTTATTGACTAAGGTTCTAGGACTATCAGCCCAGGGAATATATCACAGATGTGATCTCTACAGTATGTTTTACAGCTTGAGAGCAGTGGCAGCTGCATCTTTCCATCGGTAGGCTTCCTTAAAAAAGTTCAGCAGATCATCTAAACTTCCCTTTAGTGTAAGTTTAGCAGGGTTAAAATAAACATTTACTGTGAGGTAATAGCAGGGAGGCATTTCACACGTAAGGACCCATTCACACTTATGCCCCGTACACACGGTCGGACTTTGTTCGGACATTCCGACAACAAAATCCTAGGATTTTTTCCGACGGATGTTGGCTCAAACTTGTCTTGCATACACACAGTCACACAAAGTTGTCGGAAAATCTGATCGTTCTAAACGCGGTGACGTAAAACACGTACGTCGGGACTATAAACGGGGCAGTGGCCAATAGCTTTCATCTCTTTATTTATTCTGAGCATGCGTGGCACTTTGTCCGTCGGATTTGTGTACACACGATCGGAATTTCCGACAACGGATTTTGTTGTCGGAAAATGTTATATCCTGCTCTCAAACTTTGTGTGTCGGAAAATCCGATGGAAAATGTCCGATGGAGCCCACACACGGTCGGAATTTCTGACAACACGCTCCGATCGGACATTTTCCATCGGAAAATCTGACCGTGTGTACGGGGCATTAAAGTGTTACTAAACCCACAATAGTAAAATCTGTCTGAATATGCAGTGAAGCATGCTTGTTATACTCACTGTGTACTGTATACTAAAGGGTTAATTCTGCAAATTGTGTAAAAAGGCTGTTTAATCTCGTCTTCTCTGATCCTCCCTTTCTTCCCCAATCCATCTCCTGTTAGTACAGAGCATTGGGGGGCACTCTGCACATGCTCAGTTTGGTGTGTATTGCTAGAAAGTTTTTTTGTTTTTTTTCTTGGAAGGGTGCATGTGATCAGCACAGGGCCAATCAGCACTGTTCAGACAGAGGGTCAGGTGTCCTGCAGCCTCATAGGACAGACAGAGGAGAATGAAAATGCCTCCTACAAGCTTTAACCAGTGCTCAGCCGGACACCGATAGAAGTTAAAAGACTGCTATATACTGCCGATGAGAAAATCTCCGAAAATTTTGCAGTTTATATTTACTAAAATAATTGCATTTCCATGTTTTGTGTACCAGATATAGTGAATGCAGGGTTCTAGGTTTAGTAACACTTTAAGCATTTTGTTGACGTGCATTATTGCATATGCATTATGGCATGCATTAACGTGAGTTATTATCAGTCATTATGAATGAGCTGCCAGGGCACCACAACAAATAATGTATATGACCCTTTTAAAAATGCAGTGTACCACAACAAATGGTAGAGTATTTCTGTTGTGGTGTGCTGTGGTGCATTGTGTGTTGAGCTCCACTGTACAATCCGTTGAGGTGCCAATCACAATGAATGGCACCACAACACGATAAACATAGAGCAGGTAAGTTGCCACAAGCTGTAGTAACACATACATTTTGCTACAAAGCACAAGTGTGAATGCACCTTAATGGTTCTAAGCAGTAGAGCTGTATTTAGAAATATTACTGCCTAGGCACACTTGGATGATTATGTACTTTATTTTCTATGGAGTACAGAAAGAAAAAATACATGATGCAGGTACATCACATATCAGTGCAGTGGTTCAGACACATGGGGAGTGTTATCATAGCCTGTTAGTAATTAATGCATGTAATCAAAACCCAACAATTTATTGCTGACATATTTCCACAGCATATTATCCAGTATATGCATTGTGGTGTATATAAATATAAATAAGTACATTTTTTTTTACCTTGAAAGGTTGTGCATTTGCAGCTGGGAATATTTTTAGCCGTAACATATGACTATAATCAATAACATTAAAAATACATAGCATAAAACCTTCTAGTACCCTTGAACTCAGCTCCAAGCAGAAGTGTAAAGTTTATCCCCATTCTTCTACTTCCACCTTGGCTGCAGTCATCTCATGCCATGCTATATTTTACAGAATTCCAATGTTATATTTTACAGAATAATGAGAGGTGTTGTTCACGCAGTCTAATGTGGTGTGATAAGATATCCAGATTATACAGGTGAATGTTATGTAAATTTGCTCCTATGCTGTGTTTCAACAATTGTATTTTAGCTAGTGTAATCCTAGGCCTGAGTCTTCTCCAGAAAAATATTATAATAGGTTGAAGTTAATTTTCTATGTCTTTATGTAGGATTATGTAGGATTGTGTGGGATTAAAAGTGGAATAGTTTGCATGGGGTACAGGAGCCTAGCAAAATTAACTATCTTAACCAGGTTCCGTTTTCCTAGAGAAGATATAGGGGGGTCTTTCTATGTAGGTTTGTAAATATTGTGCTTATCAGTTTGCTGTAATTCAGTCTGTATATGTCTTGCATTTGTCTAGGTCAGGGATCTCCAAACTACGACCCTCCAGCTGTTGCAGAACTACACGTACCTTGAGGCATTGTAAAACGCTGATATTCACAGACATGACTAGGCATGATGGGAATTGTAGTTCCTGGACAACTGGAGGGCCATAGTTTGGAGACCCCTGGTCTAGGTAAAGAACACTGAGATAGGAGATATGATCAGATGTGGTACATAAATTAGAGCATTTGGCCCATGCAAGGTCAGCTGCTGACAGTCACTTTGCTGAAAACATAGGTTCACTTTTGTCTAAAGTCTTTGTAAAGGTTAATTTTAAGGCCAAAGAAAGAGCCAAACCATGCTATAAGCATCATTGTATGGGGCTTGGTTCCAGAGATCTGATAATATCAGAATTATGTCATCAGCGAATAATGTTAGCTTCACCTCCTCATTGCTTACTCTAAGGCCATGGAAGGATTGCATAGCAGTTAGAGATAGCAGTAGAGGTTCTAAAGAAATGTTCAACAATAGACAGATTGGAAAGGAGATTATAGTGTGCTCAAGCCCAAAATGTAAGCTGTTGGAGTAGAGTACATACAATAGATTAAGCCCCTGTTCATGCCAGTGCAACTTGTCACGTGATTTCACAGGTCCAAACTACATGACAAGTCGCATACCCATTGCCAGCAATGGAACCTTTCATATCACCATGACTTATGTCGCAGCCATTATGAAAAAGGTTCCTACACTACTTCTTACCGAATTTCGGCCCCAGGGAGTAATTCAATTGGACAGTCATATGGCCGATGTGGAGGTAAAACATCAAGCTTTTAATTCTTATCAAAGACATCCGAAAACTCGTAATAGACTGGTGGCACATTTTGCTAATTGACAGATACAGGTTGAACTGACAGACAACTGGTAGTTAAACCACAAAAACTATGCGCTTAGGACATAAAGCAGGAATGGGGGAGAGTGGAGGAAGGGGGGGGGGGGGGAAGACAAGGTAAGATAGGGGGGGGGGGGGGAAGAGAAGAAGAGAAGAAAAACAGAAGGTATGCTGCCTCCCCAGGTATAGCCCTCAAAGAGAGCTTACATGTATAAGATATTTGTTGGGGGTATGGCGCTCCCTTATGAGCTGTGCAAAGTAAAATAACTTGAACAGTGACTATATCAATAAATAATAAATGATCAAAAAACCCAAAACGGTGAGAGCTGTGAAATTCTATGGGTGAAACTCATATAGAACATATGTGAAAGTGTAGGTATCCGTATTAGCAAACCTTAATACTTGCATATACCTCCATGTTGTGATAAATATGAAAAATATATAATGTTTGATATACAGTGCTGCTGCTAGGCAGCTAATTAGGATGCCAACTACTGTACAGAGTACGTGACATGTATGTATGTACCAACGCAAAAACAAACATATACCAGTGCAGTATATACAATGTGCCAGTGCAGTCCCGCACCCCGTATATATCTGACCGTGCACTCCCCCTAATAAATCTATGCAGTGTAGTGCAATCGAGTCCCGCAAGACTCTAGATGGCTGGTGCACAGGCAAGTATATAGCGATACAATATGTGTATATAATGTGACATTACAATCCCACACTCAAGTGTATATACAACCAACAGTCCAACTAATATCGTTCAATAAAGTGCAATATATGCAGTCAAGTCCAGCAAGATTCTAGATGTCATCAAAGCTAAAAGTTAAACAAAAAGAAACAGAAACAGAGAGAGAAAGAGTCTGTTCCAGTTAATGCATCCCAATCTTGAAAGGCAGCAAATACAGTTCCAGCAGCTGAGTGACTTTTGGTGCCCACAGTGGTAATTCGTGACTTCTGTGCTCCCCTTTGGCTCCCCACTCACCAGCTTCCACTACCCCTGCAGGGGTGATAGGCAATCTAGGATCCTGGAACCTTCCTCTTATTCGATGTCTCGTGGTGCTGCGATGGAATGCCTCTCTCCCAGGAGTTCCGGGTCCCCACTTCTTGCGATATCCAGGATAGGGGTCAGCAGCTTTGTGGTTTCACTTGAGCAAGAGGACTGTCATGATTCCTTAGTTCTGGGTTTGTTAAAGGCTCTTTGTCATGCCCTGTTTGGGTTCAGGGAGGGATCCAGGGCTCCCCGATCGTCCTGTACAATCTGGTGAGTGAGTGAGTGTTGCAGAGGAGCTAACAATCAGCCCGTCAATTCCAGCCTATGGCTCCAGGTTCAGCTCTCCCGGATCCTACACTCAGCCCAGACTGCTGAGTGTAGGATCCGGGAGAGCTGAACCTGGAGCCATAGGCTGGAATTGACGGGCTGATTGTTAGCTCCTCTGCAACACTCACTCACTCACCAGATTGTACAGGACGATCGGGGAGCCCTGGATCCCTCCCTGAACCCAAACAGGGCATGACAAAGAGCCTTTAACAAACCCAGAACTAAGAAATCATGACAGTCCTCTTGCTCAAGTGAAACCACAAAGCTGCTGACCCCTATCCTGGATATCGCAAGAAGTGGTGACCCGGAACTCCTGGGAGAGAGGCATTCCATCGCAGCACCACGAGACATCGAATAAGAGGAAGGTTCCAGGATCCTAGATTGCCTATCACCCCTGCAGGGGTAGTGGAAGCTGGTGAGTGGGGAGCCAAAGGGGAGCACAGAAGTCACGAATTACCACTGTGGGCACCAAAAGTCACTCAGCTGCTGGAACTGTATTTGCTGCCTTTCAAGATTGGGATGCATTAACTGGAACAGACTCTTTCTCTCTCTGTTTCTGTTTCTTTTTGTTTAACTTTTAGCTTTGATGACATCTAGAATCTTGCTGGACTTGACTGCATATATTGCACTTTATTGAACGATATTAGTTGGACTGTTGGTTGTATATACACTTGAGTGTGGGATTGTAATGTCACATTATATACACATATTGTATCGCTATATACTTGCCTGTGCACCAGCCATCTAGAGTCTTGCGGGACTCGATTGCACTACACTGCATAGATTTATTAGGGGGAGTGCACGGTCAGATATATACGGGGTGCGGGACTGCACTGGCACATTGTATATACTGCACTGGTATATGTTTGTTTTTGCGTTGGTACATACATACATGTCACGTACTCTGTACAGTAGTTGGCATCCTAATTAGCTGCCTAGCAGCAGCACTGTATATCAAACATTATATATTTTTCATATTTATCACAACATGGAGGTATATGCAAGTATTAAGGTTTGCTAATACGGATACCTACACTTTCACATATGTTCTATATGAGTTTCACCCATAGAATTTCACAGCTCTCACCGTTTTGGGTTTTTTGATCATTTATTATTTATTGATATAGTCACTGTTCAAGTTATTTTACTTTGCACAGCTCATAAGGGAGCGCCATACCCCCAACAAATATCTTAGACAACTGGTAGTGTCCCTGAATTTAGGAGCTAGGCAATGCTGTAAGCAGTAGGGAGAGGTAAACATAATTTCTCTCTTGCTCCAGTTGATCTGAGGGTTGTGCGCTTGGAGCCAAGGAGTACCCAGGATGGCTGGGAACATGGGTGAACTCAAGACGTCAAAACGTATGAACTGCTGATGGCCATCAGGAGTAGTGACAAAGAGAGGAGCAGTCTTCTGATTAACGGGACCAGAACTAGGCAGGGTACCATCAGCCAGGAGAACTTCTAGCCTATGTTTCTTGGGGAGCAGGGGTAGGCCAAGTCTTCTTGCCAGGTTCAAGTCCAGAAAACAGCTGCATGCCCCAGAGTCGACTATGGCCTGAAGCTGAATCCTCTCTTTGGCCAACTGCAACATAATGGAAAGGACAAGGTGGGAAGTAGAAGTTCCGGAAACCTGGAAGTACACTGGGGTGTAATTGAGTGACTTGCAGGGCCTAATGGGACAGTTGCACAGGAAGTGTCCATTTCTTCCACAATAGAGACATAGGTTGGCTTGACGCCGATGTTGTTTTTCCTCAGGGGTTAATGCAGCTCTCACCATACTAACAGGCATATCCCCAGTCCCAGGAATAGGTTTACAGGAAATCTGTGACCATTCTGCCTGGCACTCCCGTAAACGTCTATCCAACTGGATGGCCAGTTGAATGAGACCCTCCAGAGTAGTAGGGATACCAATGCTGGCCAATTCATCCTTGAGGGATTCAGAAAGTCCTAGGTGGAACTGATGTTTTAAAGCATCCTCATTCCAGCCTATATCTGCAGACCACCGTCGGAAGTCTACGGTGTAATCCTCCACTGGCCGCCGTCCCTGCCGTTGAGAATGCAGAGCGGCTTCAGTGGTGGCTGTAAGCAGGGAATCTTCGTAAAGCTGTGACATGGCTGCAAAGAAGGTATCCACTGAATGGATAACTGGGTCTTTTTGATCCCATAAACTGTGGGCCCATGCATGGGGATCGTCAGACAATAGAGAAATGAGGAACCCAATTTTAATAGTCTCAGTGGAAAAAGTCCGGGGCTGCAGAGCCAGGTATAGCAAAAAGGCATTATTAAAAGATCTGAACTTTATTTGATCTCCGGTGAATCGTTCAGGGGTTGGTACTCGAGGTTCTGGAGGTGGGGTCACCACCGTAGGGGTAGATGGTCCTGTTAATTGTTGTAGCCTACCCTCTAAATGGAGGTATCCTTCCTGTAGTCTTTGGACCACTTGGGTAAGGGTAGAGGCCTGTTGACACAAAGTCTTTATAGGGGACGCACCTCTGCCGGCTCAGTCATGGCTGGATTATACTGTCAAGTCTTTGGTGTGAGGCCGGTTTGCTGAGAGGGCGCCCCTTGCGGCTAAGTGCAGCGTACCCCTGGCAGTGAGACAGGGAGTATGGTGCCCAAAGGTGCACAGATTGCAGAGTGCTGTTGCTGGGTAGCTGGGTAGTTGCATGCAGCTGGACTACGCTGGTAAAACTAATTGGCAGCCATGCGAGGAAGGATCCCAGTGGAGCAACCAGGAACAAGGTAAAAGCCAGGCCAAGGGTCATACACAACAGGATCAGTCAGAGAAGAGGTACAGCATGATTAATCAGGAAGAGAGTCGGTAACCAGGCCAGGGGTCAAACACCGTGTGGACAAGCAAAGGTACAGGTGTGGAGACTGGAGAATAGTCAGGTCCAAGCCAGGGACCGGTGCAGGCGGAGAGCAGGTAAGGTCAGGCAAGCCGAGTAGTCAACAGGAAGCTGACGATAATCCAGCAACCTGCATGCATCTGCAGCTGGCTTAAATAGGCCAGAGGGCACCAACAACTGTCACTGTGTGTGCGCATGTGCTAACGCGTGCCTGTGTGCACCCGCCGTAGCGTACCTGTGTGCTCCTGTTGTCACGCACTTGTGTGCGCGCATGCGCACGGGGATTTGCCTGCTCGACCATGACGGGTACTGGCAGGATTGCCAGTCCTACGGCTATTTCCTTGACAGGGAGACTCTGTTTTTTTGATTCCCCAGAGGGGGTGGAGGGGCTGGCTGGCATCCCATAAGGGGAAATTATAGAAGAATTATAAAACGACACTTTAAAGAAAAAAAGTATAATAACTGCATGGATGATCCAGGGGCACAATTGATCATGTATTTTCACATAATGGAGCTGGGGCAGGGGGTTGCATTTAGGTTAGAGGGATAATGTATGAATGGCCTTCTTCCTCAAAGTTAATGGAAGGGAGGTTATACACATGAGGAAATAATATTTGTTATCTCAAGCATATGGGACGGTCACTTTGGAAGCTCCCAGAGAAGACCCAAAAGGGTGGTGAGTGAATTGGGAATGAGACACGGATGGTTTGTTAGGGACAAAAGGGGTATGTGAGGATGTGTGAGGAATAAATATATCTCAAATAGGAAATATTTTGTCTCTAAAGTATCACAGAAGGAAAATGAGAAGAATGAGTATTGGCTAACAAAGACAGATCACACAAAGTATAAAGAAATCACACAATTGGGAGTGGATATTTTGAATTATGTGGTTAAATGGGTAATCCTATGCAGGTAAAAACAATGAATTACATGTTCTTGGAATGTCCGGGAGTTGGGAGATCCTGACAAAAAGACACCAGTTCTTTCCATAGCAAAAATGTATGGGGTGGGATTACTCTGCCTACAGGAGACGCACCTTACTCATGTTTCTATACCACAGATGGGATGGGGTGATTTACGAACCCAGTACCACTCAGTTCACACCTCCTACTCCAGGGGGCTGAGTATTCTGATCAGGTCTGGAGTAATGTTCACCTGCAGGCAGATTAAGACTGATGAACTGGGACGCTGTATTTTTTTGTATTGTAATATAGAGAACAGAACCTACGTGCTGGCCAATGTATATGTTCCTCCTTCTTTTGACACTTTAATTTTGTATGGGTTAGTGGAGTTTGTTCTGGATAAACCGGGTGTGGCGATTACTGCATCTATGATGGAATCTACCATAGTTGTGATACATAAAAAAGTTTTTTTGTGATACACAAAAAGTTTTTCAAACAAATCATGAGCAAATTGTCCCACTATCCAAAAGAAAGAATAATCCTATGCAGAGATTTTAATGATGTAGCTGACCAAACAATTGACTCCTCCGGCCGCAGAGGAGATAGACCCATGGCCCTCTCTTCCCTTGTGAATATGGAAGATTTATTTGACCCCTGGCGTTGTCTACATGGCGTGGAGAGGGATTACACATTTTTCTCAGCAGCCCAAAAATCTTACTCTAGGATTGATCTCTTCCTGACACATAAAACCACTCTACAATCTATACGGAAGGCTGAAATAAGCCTAGTAACGTGGTCTGACCATGCACCAGTAACCATTAACCTTGCGCTTAATGGGCATCGTACAAAACACACTTCTTGGCGCATGAACACATCCCTTCTTTCCCAAACCAGGTGTCAGGAGAAGATCAAACTGGAAATAGAAACCTACTTTGTCTGCAATGCTGGTTCTGTAACAAGTGACTCATTACTGTGGAATGCACATAAATCCTATATGAGGGGTGTTTTTTATCAAACTCGGAGCCAGGGAGAAGCGAACTAGAACCGAGACAGTAAACAAATACATTGACCAGATTAGGAAACTAGAACACTCCAATAAATTATCACCCAATGACGCGGATACTGCCCTTCTCCGCCACCTCAGGGAAGAATTGCACTCTTTTCTGCTAACTTCATATGACTATTATAATAAACGCCTAAGAGCAAATTGGTATGCCTTTGGGAATAAACCTGGCTCTCATCTGGCCAAACAAGTTAAACAAAAAGCAGCGGCTGCAAAAATACCTTTTATGCAGACAGCCACTGGGCAAAGAGTTGACAACCCAAAAGATATAGCAAACTGCTTTAGTCAATACTACGCTTCCTTATACAACTTAAAACACTCTTCCTCTACTCCTGAACCAGATCCTGTGCAAATATCACAATTTCTTGATTCTCTAAACTTACCTTCCCTCACCTCAGAACAACTAGAACAGCTTAATGAGCCGTTCTCGGAAACAGAGGTGTTAAAAGCAATCCAATCACTTCCGCTCCACAAGGCCCCTGGACCAGATGGATACTGTAATTAATATTTTAAAACATCCGCACACCTTCTGACACCCCCTTCTGACTATATAATGCACAACGGTGACATCCCTAAAGAGTCACTTGATGCGCTGATCATCACCATTCCGAAACCTGGTAAACCTCTTGATGAACCTGCCAATTACCGCCCCATTTCCCTCCTAAATGCAGATTTAAAATTATATGCAAAAATTCTAGCCACACATATTTCCTCATGTATTCCCAAACTAATACACAAGGACCAGGTGGGCTTTGTCTCACACCGACAGGCTTCTGATGGTACCAGAAGATTTATAAATCTCATACAATGGGCAGAACATCACAAAACGCCTTCTCTGCTCCTATCTTTGGACGCAGAGAAGGCGTTTGACAGAGTACACTGGTCCTACCTTAGAGCAGCTGTCCAAAAATTTGGCTTTGCAGGAAATATATATTCAGCACTCTTAGCATTATATTCCTCACCCACAGCTAAAGTTTGGACTTCAGGCTTAACATCTGATCAGTTTGAGATTACCAATGGAACACGTCAGGGATGCCCCCTTTCCCCATTGATATTTGCCCTCGTAATGGAACCCCTAGCGGAAGCCATTAGAATACACCCTCATATCTCTGGCATACAAGTTGGAGATGTTACACACAAAATAGGTCTGTATGCAGATGATGTTATTGTAGCCATGACAAACCCTCTTCAATCTCTACCGGCCCTGAATGACCTACTAATGCTCTTTGGTCGTATATTCCTTTATAAAGTTAATTGCACTAAATCTTCCATGCTTGGAAGGGGACGTGGCCTAGCGCATGGAGTAGCAGGAAGTGTTTGCCTGGAGCTCCCGCACACGGTCGGAACAAACGAGGCACTCAGCCCTTTCTAAACACCACAAACAGGTCGGTAATGGGGAAGAAAGGAGGGGGAGAGGGACACCGCACTCCCGAACCACACAGCGAGGGTGATATTGATCGCTTTTTCATCTGTTTGGGACAGACACAGCGCGACCCCCCCTCTTTCAAGATGGCGCCGGCCCGGACTTCAGGCACACACGCGGCCTCACAGGGAGCTGCTTCACAGTGCTCCACATCTCACATGAAGACCAGACAGCGTGCCAGGTCCCCTCAGACTCTGATAACGGCTCGGTTCGTTTGGCCTGCCATTCCCCAGACTCACACAGATCTTATGGTGGATGAGACATGGAAGCCTACATTAAGGCCCTCCCTAACAAGCATAACTTTGAAACCTATGTACAGAGACTTGAGCGTTCATACAAGCAAGAAATCACTGAGTTACGCAAAGATGTGACAAACAGACTGGAAGAAGTGGAGCACGATGTGGAGGAGAACGCCTCCACACTCCAGGCACATGAAGTCATCCTGCATGAACACACACTACAGATACAGCAACTAATGTACCACCAGGACGACCAGGAAAATAGAGCCAGACGTAATAACATACGTATCCGCGGCTTACCAGAGTCGGTAGAAACCACAGACTTAGCCCCTGCAGTCGCTATATTTAACAACCTGCTCCACAAGGATAAAGATGCACCTCTAGAGTTAGACCGTGTTCACAGAGCCCTCGGCCCTAAGAACCCTAACCTGGAGCATCCCAGAGATGTCATCTGCAGAGTACACTTCTATGTGGTTAAAGATGCAATCATGAAAGCGGCAAGAATTCAAGATGCCATTTACTTCAATGAGACCCCAGTGTCTCTACTCCCAGACGTCTCCAAACTGGCACTCGACATGCGGAGAGCCCTGAAACCCCTCACAAGTGCCCTTCAAGCAAAGCAGATAAAATATCGCTGGGGTTTCCCTTCCAATATTTTTGCATCCCACGAAGGAAAGTCAGCAACATTCTGCACATTGGGTGATCTCCCAAAATTCCTTGGAACATTTGAGTTGCCACAGATTCCCATACCGGACTGGCCTCTTCATGCTGCCACCCCAGGTTTTCAAGCTGCCACAGGCTGGCAAAAGAAGATTAAGAAGAACAAACGATCTAAATCGAATGCCTCTAGAGCAGCCGATGGATGACCCTCTGTTCCTCATTCCCGGTTTAATCACATTTTTCCTTCACAGGTTCTGGACCAGTGAAGCTGTCCCTGTTTACAGTTTGCAGTTATGTTGGGACATTGTAATGGTGATCTAGCCTTGATTTTCTGTACATGAGTCTTACCTTTTTTCTATGGGAAGCATGTTTTCCTTTTGCGGAAGAAACATAAATGTTTGTACTTGTGGTCCCATCACCACCATAGGTTTCTTTTTGATACTTCGCTCCCCCTCAGCCTTATTGCAGCATACTATCAAATTTAGAAGCTGTGTATGAGTCCCTGCAGGCCATTAAGTTTATATTGCATAGGGCTCTTTTTGACACCCATAGTACAATAGTTCTTAAAATACAATAGGCAATGCAGGGCCTGAGCCTACTTGAATATAGATAAACATTAATGGAAATTGCCCGATGTGTGCGGGCCTCTCTGTGCTCTGACAGCGACCCCCCCCCCACTTAGGGTTTACAGCGCCCACTGCGGTTTTAGCTGTTATGTTGATTTCAACATTGTTAGTACGGCCATCTAGGCCTTTGATTTCTATTTTATTTTCTACCAATCTCTCCCTCTTCTGTTTCTTATACTTACCTTCTATCTTCTCCCCACAAGATGTTGCTCTCTCCTTCCCCTCTTCTTACCCTCCCTCTCCCTTGGGACAGTGGGCCTCAACCATATTTACTCTTGCTCACCCTCTAAATCACGTTCCCAATGTCAGCGCCAACCTCCCTTAAAGTCTCCTCGTTAAATTGCAGGGGCTTTAACACCCCGGAGAAGAGAAGACACATACTCTATCATTTTTATAAATTTCGCACCCAAATTCTTCTCCTACAAGAAACTCATTTTAGGTCGGATGCGATTCCACAATTGCTCCACAAACAATATCCCACCTGGTTTCATAGCACCAACCCTTTAGCAAAATCGAAAGGGGTCTCCATTGCATTTCATGCTACATTCACACCAGATGTTCTTGATACTTATGTTGATCCATCAGGCCGATATATATTTCTTAAACTGTCATATATGAATATGATTTATACTATAATCAATGTCTATTCTCCAAACCAGAACCAGCACTGCTTTCTTTCCACCGTGGTCTCTCGTTTGAAGAGATTTAGTACAACCAATGTGATCCTGGGAGGGGACCTCAATGCCACCTTGATACCTCGCCTCGACGCTTCATCGGGTAAGTCATCACTCTCCCCGGCTTCTCTGACCAAAATGCGAAAAACTTTATCTGACCTTTCCTTAGTGGACGTGTGGAGAGTATTACACCCCTCCACTAAAGATTACACATACTATTCCCCAGCACATTCAACTTATAGTAGACTGGACTACTTTTTCATTTCCCAATCCTTACTAGATTACTCTCCCCTCTCCTCCATAGGCCTCACTCTATGGTCTGACCATGCTCCTATACACATGACACTAGGAAACGTCCCTTTACAAAAGAAACAGACCTCCTGGAGGTTGAATGACAATCTATTGTCTAACTTAGTCTGCACACAAGATATTGTACAGACTATTAAGCACTTTATAGCTGATCATGCCCAAGACACCACCAACCCACTTATGAAATGAGAAGCACTTAAATGTGTGCTCAGGGGTAAAATTATTCAACACGGCTCTCGGCTTAAGCATGCACGTACAGACGATATCACACGTCTTCTTGCCAACATAGCCACATTGGAGGAATCACACAAAAATAACCCTGACACCACAGTGTTACTAGAACTCACCAATGCTAGGAGAGATCTTTTGCAAATTTTCTCAGAGCGTTCCTTAGTAGTGAGAGATAAAGGGCAATTCGTCCACTATTACCAAGCTAATAAATGTGGTAGACACCTGGCAAGTACACTCCAACCCCGACAAACCGTAAACCAATTCAGCTCATTAACTCCCCTACTAAAGGTAAATTACTGAACAACTCGGCCATAGCCGAAGAATTCCGCCAATACTACTCTACTTTATATAATCTTACCCCACGAATCTCATCGCCCTCATCTCATTCACAGGACCTCCCCTCATACATACAGGAAACGGCACTCCCACCCTTCCCAACATCCGACACGGAGGAATTGGAGTCTGCTCTTTCCGAAACAGACTTTCTCCTCGCCATAAATAAAATCTTAAAAACGGAAAGAGCCCAGGCCCTGATGGGTTTTCCTCACGCTTCTATAAGACGTTCGCTCTACAACTAGCACCTTTATTAGCAAAAGCTTTTAATGCCATTAATGGTGATCTTGCTCCTTCCCCTACTTTGCTTCAAGCCCAAATAGTTGTTATCCCAAAGCCAGGTAAAGACCCCTCCTTATGCCCCAATTATAGACCAATTTCCCTTTTGAATATAGATTTGAAATTATATGCAAAGATCCTCGCGAATCGCTTATCTCCTTTACTGCCCAAGGCGATTCATAAAGATCAGGTGGGATTTGTCCCTGGACCACCAAAACCATACACCTTATGGCGTATGCCCAACGCAACCACATACCGACCTGCTTACTTTCATGCGACGCAGAAAAAGCCTTCAACAGGGTCAGCTGGCCCTTTATATCAGCTACCCTCTCCCAGATGGGTCTAGGCCCAAGAATGCTTACACGTATTATGTTCCTGTACTCCAAACCATCGGCTACAGTTTTAGTAAATGGCACCCAATCAGAAAAACTCACGATTGCCAACGGTACAAGGCAGGGCTGTCCTCTTTCCCCGCTCTTGTTCACCTTGCTAATTGAACATCTGGCCCAAGCTATCAGAGCTAATCCCAACATACACGGTATTCAATGCCCCCACTTCCCACTGTAAACTCTCCCTATATGCAGATGACCTACTACTTTATGTAACCCAACCACACATTAGTATACCATCTATATTAGCTGAGATTGATCGGTTTGGTTGTTTTAGTAATTACAAATTAAATATCACTAAAACAGAGGCATTAAATCTGTCCCTGTCACACACCACCCTTTCTTCCCTTAAAGCCAACTTCTCCTTTCAATGGCAGACAAACTCCATATCGAACTTGGGAACAGCCATTCCGAAATGAACATCAGATATATACGCCCTTAACTTCAGCCCACTATTAACTAAACTCCAATTGCCCTTCCCGTGGCATTTTTTCGCACTCTTCGATCTATGGCAATTCGATTTGTGTGGCAGGGAAACCACCCTAGACTGAAACATAAACTCCTTTGCTCCCCTCCCACTAAGGGAGGAGTTGGCCTACCTGATTTTGAACTCTATCATACATCGACAGTACTCTCCTGTATCCTGGAGTGGTTCCCCCGCCCGTTGATCAAAGCCTCCACCCTTGTGGAACAGGACTTGGCCTCAATTGATCTTCGTGCTCTTTTATGGGGCTATGGTCAGACATACAAATCGTTAGCAGGAATGTCCCCTCTCACCAGAGATGCTTTGGCGATCTGGTATCGTAAGAGGGAGAGTTACTCCTTATCCTCCGAACCAAGCCCTCTCACTCCCCTATTTGACAACCCTGCCTTCCCCAAAGGCAACTCTATTCTAGCCCTAGACGATTACAATAGAGCTTCCTGGCCCACAGCCAGACAATTTGTACACAACACTCTAGGCACATTTGTTACAAACCAAATCACCATATCCCCTAAGGTAACATGGCTTACACGTCTACACTTGAATTCCTATTGTAAACAACTCCATGACTCCAAACAAATTCATAGACCCCTGACTGGTTTTGAGCAATTATGCACCCTCTCGGAGACTCCTAGACACACCTTATCATTAATATACAAATTGGTTCTGGACCGTGTTCATGGATCCTTATCTAAATACACTAAAACTTGGTCAGAGGAACTCGGGAGAGACATATCAGAAGCTGAATGGGGTAAAGCCTTTCTTTTCACTCATAAATCAGCCATCTCGAGCTATACTCAGGAAAAAAAACTATAAACTTGTATCAAGGTGGTATCGGGTTCCATCCACTCTCAAGATTATGTTTCCTTCAACCTCTGATATTTGTTGGAGATGTAACTCAGCGAAAGGTACGTACATTCACATTTGGTGGGAATGCGATGTGCTTCTCCCTTTTTGGACACAAATTTTCCAGATATACTCAGAAATATGCGATAAACCACTTACACCCTCTTCTACCATTGCTCTTCTCTCTATACTCCCTGGTACTATTAAATCACAAAAACATAACCTCCTAAAATTTTTCCTAAGTGCAGGGAGACAGTTGATCCCCAGACACTGGAAAACTACCGTTCCCCCATCTTTTGTAGAATGGGTAAACAAAATAAACAATGCAATGCTCATGGAAGAAATGTAAGCCAAGGTATTAGATAAACAATCAAAGTTTTTTTTTATTTGGAGCATCTGGAGGCATTACTCTGCTTCAGACAAACTAAAGCATAGGCTCTCAACGGTAAATGTAACCTGAGAGTCCAAACATCCCTATAATAGCACCCTCATACATCCGAAAGTGATGCTGATACTAGGTCTAGGCTCGCTCACCCCCCCCCCATATCCTCTCAATCTTTTTTTTTCTTTTTTTTTTTTTTTCTCTTAGCTCTTTTCTTTTTTCTTCTACTGCCACTTTCTGCCTACTCTGGCTTACCTTTCTTGGCCACACCAAGGAATCATTTGTATTCTGATTTTTCACCATGCGTTCTTCCATTATCCATGAGAACTGGAATTACCTTACCATTAAAACCCTACTGAATATACATGTTTTACTAATTGTCTCTCTGGCCCCTGGATGCAGCAGGCTCCCATTGGGGCGTCCAGATCCAGAGACATAACATTACAATTTAATGGTGATTTACTGTTTAAATGTTAACTTAACAAGCATAATTTCCGGCTACCTCAGTACCTGTAATAGAATGCACTAAATTTTATTATTATAAATATATACTTGTACTTGGTGTACCGGATTGCCTATTGTTAGGCTCCGGTCTTATTCATGCTTTTTTCTGTTTAAACTTGTATTAAAACAATAAAACTTTTATTGAACCTAAATTTTCCATGCTTGGAATAGGCCTAGACCAAACCACAAAAAACTGTCTCTCACGCATGTCGCCTTTCCCCTGGGCTCCATCTCACAGCATTTCCTATTTAGGAATACAACTGACTACCCCTTCTAACAACATCCTTCGAATAAACTATGAAGCCTTGCTCAGCAAAGTACAAAAATTCAGCTCCTCTCTATGCTCAACCAGAGCTTCCTGGGCTGGAAAAATCTCAATGACAAAAATGTTCCTAATGCCTCACGTATTGTACTTTCTCCGCACGCTTCCTCTGCCCATACTATCCACTCAATTGTCTACGCTACAAAGAGTCAATACTTTCATATGGGTTAACAAACACCCCAGAATAAAGAATTCCACTATGTGCACAGCAACATCCAAAGCTGGATTGGGTGTACCAGATGTTAAGAAGTACTACAAAGCCACTCTCCTTAGTCAAACTAAACACTGGTGGTCACTATCGGAACGCCCATTATGGGTCCACATCGAAGAGGCTTCCCTAGAATACCCCACCAGACTGCTTCTTGCTGCAATCTGGCTTCAATACAACCCACACCATTCCTTTCTCGACTCAGTAAATGCCACAATTAAAGTCTGGAAGTTTTGTAGCCAACATACCATAGGGCTCACATCGCAGACTCTGAAGTTCCTTCCTCTCTCACCTCTGGAACTCATATGTGCTGATTTATCCACTTCTACATGGTCGACTACTGGAATAGCAACGATTGGTGACTTATACGATAAGGGTGCCTTGCGAACATTCCAAAACCTTCACTTGCAGTTCCAGTTCCCCAACCGTGAGTTCTACAAATACCTCCGAATACACCACGCTCTAACAACAGTCACGTGGTCAGACAACACCCTCACAGCTGACATTCTCAGATCTTTTGAAAAAACCTCATACCCCTATAAAGGGATCTCATACTTTTACAAAACGCTCAATTTCGAACAAAGCTACACCAAACTACACTCAATGGCCAAATGGGAGCAAATACTCAACTTCTCTTCTGATCTCAAAACTTGGCACTACGCTGCAAAAGCCCCACTTAAATTCTCCAGGTGCCTAACTCATTGGGGAACTGCACAAAAACTCCTACACCATTGTTACCTAACACCAACCAAACTAGCCCGTATCTATTCAAAAACACTCAGCCACCTGTTGGAGAGGGTGTCATGCCTTAGGATCCATTACTCACATCTGGTGGTCCTGCCCTTTACTCCTCCCTTTTTGGAGTACGGTGCAAGCCCTTATTGGAAGAATCACAGGATTCAACAACACGCTCTCTCCGCAACAAGCCTTACTAGGGCTAGACCTTGTGGCGTGGCCCACTCCATATCACTCCATTGTTACACATATCTTCATTGCAGCACGGCTTTTGATAGCACGCAAATGGAAAAGCAATGTTCTTCCTTCTAGTCACCAACTACACGACACGCTTAATCAACACTTTCAGTTGAAATTTATGTATGCAAAAGCACACCTCTCAGTTTCTAAAATGCTAAAAGTTTGGGCCCCTTGGACCAATTACTCTGCAAACATTATCACCCCCTAACAGTACTAACTTAGATTACCTGATGTAATATCTTTCTACTGTGATTGTAAACATTATATTTCCAGTTCTCTTCTTACTGCCATCAACTTAACGGTCATTCTACTAAACTCCCGTGTGTTTCCCTTACCCTCTTCCCCCCCTCCCTTCTACTATCGATACCTAACAATTGAAACATCATTACTTACTAGGGATGAGCCGAACACCCCCTGTTCGGTTCGCACCAGAACATGCGAACAGGAAAAAAGTTTGTTCGAACACGCGAACACCGTTAAAGTCTATTGGACACGAACATGAATAATCAAAAGTGCTAATTTTAAAGGCTTATATGCAAGTTATTGTCATAAAAAGTGTTTGGGGACCTGGGTCCTGCCCCAGGGGACATGGATCAATGCAAAAATAAGTTTTAAAACCGCCGTTTTTTCAGGAGCAGTGATTTTAATAATGCTTAAAGTCAAACAATAAAAGTGTAATATCCCTTTAAATTTCGTAGCGGGGGGGTGTCTATAGTATGCCTGTAAAGGGGCGCATGTTTCCCGTGTTTAGAACAGTCTGACAGCAAAATGACATTTCGAAGGAAAAAACTCATTTAAAACTACTCGCGGCTATTGCATTGCCGCCCGACAATACACATAGAAGTTCATTGATAAAAACGGCATGGGAATTCCCCACAGGGGAACCCCGAACCAAAATTAAAAAAAAAATAATGACGTGGGGGTCCCCCTAAATTCCATACCAGGCCCTTCAGGTCTGGTATGGATATTAAGGGGAACCCCGGCCAAAATTAAAAAAAAAAAATGACGTGGGGGTCCCCCTAAATTCCATACCAGACCCTTCAGGTCTGGTACGGATTTTAAGGGGAACCCCACACCAAAAAAACGCCGTGGGGTCCCCCCAAAAATCCATACCAGACCCTTATCCGAGCACGCAACCTGGCAGGCCGCAGGAAAAGAGGGGGGGACGAGAGAGCGCCCCCCCTCCTGAACCGTACCAGGCCACATGCCCTCAACATTGGGAGGGTGCTTTGGGGTAGCCCCCCAAAACACCTTGTCCCCATGTTGATGAGGACAAGGGCCTCATCCCCACAACCCTGGCCGGTGGTTGTGGGGGTCTGCGGGCAGGGGGCTTATCGGAATCTGGAAGCCCCCTTTAACAAGGGGACCCCCAGATCCCAGCCCTCCCCCTGTGTGAAATGGTAAGGGGGTACTTACCCCTACCATTTCACTAAAAAACTGTCAAAAATGTTAAAAATTACAAGAGACAGTTTTTGACAATTCCTTTATTTAAATGCTTCTTCTTTCTTCTATCTTCCTTCATCTTCTTCTTCTTCTGGTTCTTCCTCCGGCGTTCTCATCCAGCATCTCCTCCGTGGCGTCTTCTATCTTCTTCTCCTCGGGCCGCTCCACACCCATGGCACGGGGGAGGCTCCTGCTCTTCTCTTCATCTTCTTCTTCATCTTCTTCTCTTCTTCTCTTCTTCATTTTCTTCTCCGGGCCGCTCCGCATCCATGCTGGCATGGAGGGAGGCTCCCGCTGTGTGACGGCGTCTGCTCGTCTGACGGTTCTTAAATAACGGGGGGCGGGGCCATCCGGTGACCCCGCCCCCTCTGACGCACGGTGACTTGACGGGATTTCCCTGTGACGTCACGGGGAATGCGACAGGGAAGTCCCGCCATGTCCCGTGCGTCAGAGGGGGGCGGGGTCACTGGATGGCCCCGCCCCCCATTATTTAAGAACCGTCAGACGAGGAGACGCCGTCACACAGCGGGAGCCTTCCTCCATGCCAGCATGGATGCGGAGCGGCCCGGAGAAGAAAATAAAGAAGAGAAGAAGAGAAGAAGAGAAGAAGAGAAGAAAATAAGAAGAGAAGAAGATGAAGAGAAGAGCGGGAGCCTCCCCCATGCCATGGGTGCGGAGCGGCCCGAGGAGAAGAAGATAGAAGACGCCACAGAGGAGATGCTGGACGAGAACGCCGGAGGAAGAACCAGAAGAACCAGAAGAAGAAGAAGATGAAGGAAGAAAGAAGAAAGAAGAAGCATTTAAATAAAGGAATTGTCAAAAACTGTCTCTTGTCATTTTTAACATTTTTGACAGTTTTTTAGTGAAATGGTAGGAGTAAGTACCCCCTTACCATTTCACACAGGGGGGGGCGGGATCTGGGGGTCCCCTTGTTAAAGTGGGCTTCCAGATTCCAATAAGCCCCCAGCCCGCAGACCCCCACAACCACCGGCCAGGGTTGTGGGGATGAGGCCCTTGTCCTCATCAACATGGGGACAAGTTGATTTGGGGGGCTACCCCAAAGCACCCTCCCAATGTTGAGGGCATGTGGCCTGGTACGGTTCAGGAGGGGGGGATGCACTCTCGTCCCCCCTCTTTTCCTGCGGCCTGCCAGTGTCAGGACCTTGGTGGGAGACCGAGTTGAAAGTCTGAAAGTAAGAATAAATGAACATTTAACAAATATTAAAAAGGGATACCCTAACCATAGTGTCTCAAGACACATCAAACTTTACCATGATAGTGACCCATCACTATGTACATTCTATGGGATTGACAAAATCTCTAGGGATTGGAGAGGTACCCATATGAAAAGGGAAATATCTAGGAATGAAACGTACTGGCTTTATAAATTACGGACTATGCAACCACATGGGATGAATATAGATCTGGACCTTAATTGTTTTCTTACAAATGATTGAGTCCAGGAGTGTCTAGGAATATTATTATCTGTCCACCTCAGATCATGTGAGTGAGTTAGGCACCACTTGTATTATGGTTGTGGTCAGAGATAGCTGTCCAGGGTGCAAGATGGAATACTCTCCCCCCCTCTTCTTTGTCCCCTTTATTATTTGAGTCAGACGGGGATAGGTCATATTGCAGCCTTTTAAGGTTTATTAAATGCTATTTAGTTTTGTAATCTTTTTTGTATGTAAACCGAGACTGGGGCTGTTATAGAATTCAGGGTTACATGAGTCCCCCCCATTAATTTTATTCACTTATATATTTTTCTCACTTCCCCACCACCTATATGGGTGGATTCACTTACCTGTTTTTAACCAGTAGGGGGACTATAACAACATGTCGTCTCCCCCTAGGAGATGGTTGATATGAAGTCACATTCGTTTTTAAATAAGGAGTTTTTTGTGAACAATATAGTAGATATCCACAAGATGGAGCTAAGCTCCAGACCATAGTTGAACTTTCCAACTTTATTGCTATGAGCACAGTTCCTGTGGCTCTTTTGCCAATTACCCGCCCCCTTCCTGTTCCTAATAAAAAGTCACATTCATTTTAAATAAGGAGTTTTTTGTGAACAATATAGTAAAAATCCACAAGATGGAGCTAAGCTCCAGACCATAGTTGAACTTTCCAACTTTATTGCTATAAGCACAGTTCCTGTGGCCCATTTGCTAATTACCCGCCCCCTTCCTGTTCCTAATAAAAACCACCATTCCAGTGACCAACGTACGCTTCCCTGAAGACGTTCACTACAAAACGTACGTCGGAGCGGTACGTGGTCACATGTCCTATCACCCAACAACATCCGGATCCTTTGGCTGCCCCCCTGTGTAAGCTGGAACGCACGCCAGCGTGGAGGAGACATGAAAGGCTTTTTCTGACTGCGAAGTCACCCTGACATGCAAGCAGCCCCAGTTCCGGGTAGGCACCCACCAATGTAAGCGGCCATTTGGCTTTTTAATTTGTTTACTTTTTTAATAAATGGTTTTACGCTATGGAGACTGTTTTTGTTTCCTATGTATCCTTATCCTATCTTGAATGAGCTTGACGGGAACGATCCATGTCTATAATACCAACCACAGTCCGGCCATCCATGTGAGCAGGCACAACCCTGCACAAGCGCTAGTGACTCTCTTTTTAACTAAAGGAGTCATTGGTATCTGGTAAGCAGATATCTACTACTTCGAGGTGTTTTCCTTTTCTTATTTTCCTTTGGTGATGGAAACCTTTTGTTTACAGCAACAAGATTGGGATAATATTGAAAGATATCACTTCAACTACTTCAATCACTTTTTTATGTGGACAATCAATCACTATATATTTTTTTCACTATTGTGGGCACTTCAATGTGTAATCTAATTATGATTTGTCATTATTATGATTTTCATTTTTTTGGTAATACTGGAGATATATTTATTTAGAGCACTTGAATAGTATGGTATCTAGAGCCCCCTAGCTTTCTTACATTTCGTGTTAAATTTAGTGTTATTGCTCTCTCTCTCTTATACTGGTCACTGGAAGTTCAACTTGGCACCCCATTGCAAAGAACCCTCTGAGAATCTGAAAAAAAGAATTGTTGCTCTACATAAAGATAGCCTAGGCTATAAGAAGATTGCCAAAACCCTGAAACTGAGCTGCAGCGCGGTGGCCAAGACCATACAGCTGTTTAACAGGACAGGTTCCACTCAGAACAGGCCTCGCCATGGTCGACCAAAGAAGTTGAGTGCATGTGCTTCGCTTCATATCCGGAAGTTTGGGAAATAGACGTATGAGTGCTGCCAGCATTGCTGAAGAGTTTGAAGGGGTGGGGGGTCAGCCTGTCAGTGCTCAGACCATACGCTGCACACTGCATCAAATTGATCTGCATGCCTCTTCCAAAGATGATGCACAAGAAAGCCCGCAAACAGTTTGCTGAAGACAAGCAGACTAAAGACATGAATTACTGGAACCATGTCCTTTGGTCTAATGAGACCAAGATAAATTTATTTGGTTCAGATGGTGTCAAGCGTGTGTGTTGGCAACCAGGTGAGGAGTACAAAGACAAGTGTGTCTTGACTACAGTCAAGCATGTTGTTGGGAGTGTCATGGTCTGTGCCTGCATGAGTGCTGCTGGCACCGAGGAGTTACAGTTCATTAAGGGAACCATGAATGCCAACATGTACTGTGACATACTGAAGCAGAGCATGACCCCCTCCCTTCGGAGACTGGGCCGCAAGGCAGTATTCCAACATGATAATGACCGCAAACACATCTCCAAGACGACAACTGCCTTGCTAAAGAAGCTGGTGATGGACTAGCTAAGCATGTCTCCAGAACTAAACCCTATTGAGCATCTGTGGGGCATCCTCAAACTGAAGGTGGAGGGGGGCAAGGTCTCCAACATCCACCAGCTCTGTGATATCATCATGGAGGAATGAAAGAGGACTCCAGTGGTAACATGTAAAGCTCTGGTGAACTCCATTCCAAAGGGGGTTAAGGCAGTGCTGGAAAATAATGGAGGACACACAAAATATTGACACTTTGGGCCCAACTTGGACATTTTCATATAGGGGTGTACTGTTATGGAAATGTTGTTGTTTGCAGAGCACACAGCCAAATCTCCTGTTTCTCATAATAATAACAATTTTGTCTAATGATATAAATGCATCTCACCTTTTGATCATATGTCTTTCCTTCTGCCGTAACTCATCCTCTGGTGTGTGCCTCATGCTCACAAATAGACCCAACACATGCTTACGGTACTAGCTCCACCATTCCTCTGCCAGCCAGCCTGTCAGCTGTGAGTGAGCCACTTTATTAGCATATCAAAAGGAAGTCCCAAAGCTCGAGGGTTGGGCTTCCAACAGCCAAACACCTCTTACAAAGCTTGTGACCTCACAAGAAATGGACACAGGATATAACCTCACAGGATATGACTGACCATATAAGGATTTAACAACACAACACAATACATACAACCAAATGACGATGACTAGAGTTCCTCGTGCATGGGAGATTATCTGCAGGTGTACGTCATGGCACCCCAAACATCTTGATCAGGCATACCAGGGGTGACAAGAGCAAACCACCGCTAAACCGATAATGTCTTTGCAGAGCGAACACGCCCCCACCAAACGATCGTTCTGTGCATTGTCAAGGGCCCTTTGCTGGTGGACATGTCCTCTCTCCGCAAACACCTCTCTCCAAACACCAGGAAGTTTTCCACCACCTAACAGGTCTCAACCAGCGTCAGTCTGCCCCAGTCAGCTCTTTAGAGCGGGCTGCGAGATGACAGACACTGGGAGACTCTTATGACAATACATTAATATAAAATTTTCCACAACAGTCCCTCCTCTTGTCATATGATCCCATGTGTCCCTCGATGAATCCTGATCTTCTTCTTAGTCCATAAAAAGTAAAACATGGCTTGACATGTAGACTGTGTTGGAGATGACGTGGTGAGCTGTAGTAGTCGCCAGTCGGTCTGGGATCCTCTGTCTTGTACGTGGGTCGGGCTTCGGGGCATCTCATCAGGGAAGATGTGGTCATCTGCTCAGGCTCTGGTCACGCGTCCAATTAGGCAACAGGAGCACCTCATCATGGCATATAGAAGGAATAGAAACAAAAACAGCATGAGTATATATACCCCTACTTCCTTCACTATGATCCGCTGCAAAATAAAAATTAAATCCCCAACGATTCCCAAACCCTTAAAAAGGATTCCAACCTTCACTATCTATAGCTCTGGCTTTGCCTTGCAGGGATCTAAACCTTATCCATATGGGCCTGAACTTTGTCACTACTATCCCTGATCCAGATATAACAATCTTTACTTATGAATTCCCAGAAACCCCCTTGGACTGTGGGAACTTCCTTGTAGCTTCAACAGTTACATGAAAACATCTCATCCTCTATGGATGAGAAATTGTTCAAGCGTGTCATAAGCTCAAGCCCCCACCGTGTACAAGCAATTCCCTTCCAGCTGTCCCTGCCATTCTTACCTTCTCTCGCGCCATCAGATCCTCACGATCGGCCGCGACATAAGATGCTGGGACGAGTTTCACCAGCACACATGAACCTCTTGCCTTACGGGAAATTAACTTATAAGCTGTAGATCCGCATTAATACCAAACTACAGTTGAAGCACACTTGTGGGCTACCTAGTTATCCCGATAACAAAGCTGGCAAGAACCAGAGCTATTGTTAAAATTATAATTCATTTTATCCTCTAGAAATGTTCTGTTAAGTTCCTTTGACAGGTGTCTGTTTGGATTTTACTAGTCTGTCAAAACTCCTCACACCAATATGAACGTCCTATATATTATGTACCGCTGTAGACCCAACCATGTGTCCTGTTCTCTTTCTTAGCTAGTTGGAAAATACACTTTAAAAATATAAATAAACAAAGATACTCCTCTACTCTTTGTGGTTGATCTGCTTCTTGCAGTGGCTGGCGTGGTCTCATCCCTCAAACTTCTTTACAATGACCCAATCACCTGGTTGGAAAGAATGTAAACTGGTTATTGTGTCAGGGTCCAGGATGGACTCGTGAACCCTGTGGTGAACTTTTTGAAAATCATGTTACAGTGATTGCACCTACCCCATCAGCTGAGAATGTAGGTGACAGCTAATGAGGAACATACAATTTTGTTTTTGGTTGACCTCCAAACAAACCTCATATGACAATAACCCAGACATCGGGACTGTGGTCACTGCATAACCTGTGCGTGGCTTACCATCTGCGGTGTAATACCTGGAACCAGTGACAAAAAGGTTCTTAGCATCTGGGATGGGAGCCTACTTCACCAGACTGCTGCTTGCTGATTCAAATTCCATCAAAGAAAGACAGTCTTGGCACAAACTTGGTTAGAATTAGAGCGGTTAGTATTGTTGGTTTGAAAATGTGTCATTCTCACCACTCTCATCCCCCCTTTTCTTCCCTCCTCATTACAAACTGGAGAAAGACATGTAGGGTTTAGAATGGCGCAGAATAAAACAGTGAAATAGCCTATGATACTTTTACATTCTTATACACCTGTACACACACTTTCAGTAACTCTTTGGACCTGAAAAGATACTTATAAGCAAAAGTTATTAACTCTATCCTTCAAAGAATGGTAAACAATACAACATTCATGTACATTGGTAAATTGTCACTGACATTCCACAAAACCGATAATAACTAAACCCTCTGTAAATCTTACTTTCACGTTTTCTTTTTTTTTTCTAAAATACAACAGCCGTGATACGCAAGAGGGCTGTCGCGGTAGGTTCAAACATTTTGTTACCACATACAAACAATGAAACAAAGACAAACATTTAGATACAAATGTGGGGGAGATATTTCATAGTTCCCAAAAACGAAAATGAAAAAAAATAAAAACGACCAGATGGAATGCTGCCTTCACTCTTTTAGCGATAGAAAAAGAATACAATTTGAAAGGCACGAGAGCATTTCGAAATCTTTGCATGGACCAGCCACACAAAGTTCAAAAACAGGACTGTGTATTTTTAATCACACAAACGTGTACTACGCATCCATCAACTCACTCAACATTACAGATTTCTGAAGCCGCAGTCGTGCTACATCAACTCCAGAGGGATACCCAAAATAGTATCCTTGGACCACCTATGTCAATCTTTCTGGGGTTTAATGGCCTTTTTCCTCAGAACTAGACTCCATGCTCTTGTGCATCCGTTTGACTGTGGGATGCCTCGCATTCCTTCCCTTGCACGGACTGCCATTGCCCATGGCGATTCAAATCGGCTTATCGTCTTATTCCTGCGTCCAGGGAAAACCCTTGCACCCATTTCGGAGACCACCACCGGGTGTCTTCTTACACGGTGGATTGACAGACTACAAATTAGTCACTCAACTAGAAACACTAAAACGAGACATCAACTCTATGGCTTGTTGTTCCAACACTTTTGGCACGGAACTACAGAGTACCACTCTTAACAACCAACTATTAACTATGCCAAATGATTCGCCAACAACCACAGATCAACCCCCAAATTATGTCTCTACCCCTCACAGTGTATGCATACACAAGCGCATTGCGCTGTACGACCGTACACTGCGTCGCCAGACAAATATACACAGAGCACTTTTGCCTGCTTCTTTTACAAAACACTGCGGCTTCTCTCTCTACCTAGATAACATGGATGCCTCCTGTTTGCTCTCTACCGAAAACTGTATTACAGTATAAAACTAAAAAGACAGCTGGGGGATATTTAACACACTTTCAAATGCCAGTATTTTCCCATTGTCCTTCCAAGCACAAATCTTATTTGCTTGTGTGATACCCCAAGCCCCCCCCACCAACTTCCTGTTGATACATAAAATGCTGCATGTCCAGCTCTAAAACCCCTTAAACTGGTTTATTTACATATCAATGTACAGGAAAAGGGAGGGGAGGGATACTGCCGGCTAGCAAATCTTAGCTAAAGCGATACAAGCCTCAAAACCATGAATTGCCCTCTGAGAAACTCCCAAACATTAAAAAAATAAAATAACACACACCGCTGTGTACAAAAACTCAGTTAAAGCTAGTCTTGTTGTCCATTGAAATTCAGTGCAAAGTAGAGATTTCACTCAAAACCAATATTCAATACAAAAAACGCAATAGTTTCCTTGAAAAGTATGTAAACAGTACAAAAATAGAATTCACAAAATGGTGCCTAGAAGCCAGATTGTAGCTTAAAGCACGTGGCTTTGCACACACAAAGGAATACACAATAGAGCAGCTTCCCCTATAGGAAGGCCCAGAGGTCTTCAACATGGCCGTCGATGCACATGGTGACCACAACAAAAGCCAGACCCCAACAAAATGGCGCATTTTCCCGCCAAAACTGACCAAGATGGATAAACATTTCAAAGTTCACACACAAAGGAATAGAAAATGGCCGACCGTAGTCACATGGCAGACAACAAGAGGAAATAGCAGACAACAACAAAAGGAAATAGCAGACAAAAACCATTTTCCTACCAAACCCAAAAATTTCTCCCCACAAAATTACACATTTGAGATACTAAATGAACCCTTAGAAAAACATTTAAAAGTGTTAAAGTTACGAAAAAGTACAACTTGGGAACACATGGTAGATGAAATCTGGACCACAGCAAGATGGCCGATGACAAAAAAGACCATAATAAAAAACACAAGCACACGGCTGCCACATACCCTCTCCTCAAACTCAGTTCACATCAGCTTTCACAGGAACAAGACATTGAGAGATACAAACAGTGGTGCCTTTTCATAACCATCAAAGTCCACTAACCATCTGTGTCTTGAGTCAATCAAACACTTTACAAAACTCATGTAATCTACTTGTCCCATACATAAGTAACAATTACAATTCATCCATTTCTCACATGCATTACAAACTTGTTACACAGCATCAGTCACACACACAGTCTCCTTGCACAAACATTCGAGATACAAATCACACACACACACACGCACACACACAGGCACACACCAGACATACGATCAAACTTCCAGCATTATTTCAAAAGACGAAACATTAGCTCTTTTGCAGAGCAGAGGCTCCCCAACACATCGGAAAGAGATGTCCTAGACTGGGATCCGTTCTCCCCCCTTTTCTTACCGATGTGGAGGGGGGTTCTGTCTGCTCCATAAAGTACCTGGCTCGCCATTTTGTTAAGGAGATTTGGCTGTGTGCTCTGCATACAACAAAATTTCCATAACAGTACTCACTTTTGTTGCCAGAGGTTTAGACATTAATGGCTGTGTGTTGAGTTATTTTGAGTGGACAGCAACTTTACACTGTTATACAAGCTGTACACTCACTACTTTACATTGTAGCAAATTGTAATTTCCTCAGTGTTGTCACATGAAAAGATATAATAAAATATTTACAAAAATGTGAGGGGTGTACTCACTTTTGTGAGATACTGCATGTACCTAGGTGGATTTATGATTCTGCAATTGAACCAATTACGGTACTTGCTTCATCCTGAATATAGGGCTACTGTGTGTTTTTTTTTTTTCTTTGTGGATTCCGTATACTTCAAAGTCTTATATTTTTATTTTTATTTTTGTTTCTCTCTTTAGTCTGTGTTTGTTCTTTAGTTTTCAAGATATCCTGTGTGAGGCATTTATTGCTTTACTAAAACTATTGCTATACCTAACACTGTATTGATTGCCTCAATGTTGTAAGATTCTTTCTTTTAAACTCCTAATAACAGCATTTGTAATAAAAATAAAATGTGTACAGGTTACCAGTTTACAGTTGCAGAGGAGGTCTAGTGCTAGAACGATTGCTCTCGCTATAATGTTTGCAGCGATATATGTGTGGTGCGAATGCCGTTTACATATGTGGGCACGTCCTATGTATGTGTTTGCTTATGCGTGCAAGCACAAGGGGCGCTTTATTTTTTTTATTAATATTTATTTTAGTTTTTTTTTTACACTGTCTCTTTAATATTTTTATCACTTTTATTCTTATTACAAGAAATGTAAACATCCCTTGTAATAGGAATAACGCATGAAAGGTCCTCTTTATGGAGTCAACTGGGGTCAATAATACCCCAGATATCTCCTCTACCCTGGAAAGCATGAAAAAAAAATGAATAAGTGAAAGTTGAGACCATAAGCGGCGCTGCCCTCTATGCCAATTTGTGGGTGCCAGATAGGAATAAATCCCACAATTCACACTACGTCAGAATGACTACGGTACATAAGGCTTCCACCATTAATTGAAGCCTACTGTAGTTTAGGCCAAAAATAAATCATATATATAGGGGTAAGCAGATTAACAAAAACATCAATATCAAAAAGTGCTGGTATGTGATGTGTTCCCCTTGCGGGGTACAATGTAATCCAAGGTGGAGATATTCCTAAGTGATAAGATAAATATTCCCTGAGGTTGCAGGATTAAAGTGAAACAGTGCAATTAAATGTCTTTATGCCCCAGAAATTCAAAAGTATTGGGACAAAATGGCGCCAAAAAATATTCAAAAGTATTGGGACAGTGATAAGAAACAATGAGTGTTGTGCTAATAAGTGTAATGAATATAATCAGTATAATGTGTACATGTCCCCTCCATATGAATATGCAGGAAATCTTACATAAAACGAAGTTTAGCCCCAATAGTCAAAAGTATTGGGACAGTGAAACGTTTGAAACCGTGAACTGTGATGTGTCCTATGTGCATAACGTGAATTGTCCTTAAGTGTAGATAAACAAATAATATTATACCTCTCCCAATGTTAAATTACAGTATAAAATTAGTAATTGAAAACTTTAGTATATATCAAATAGTGGAGTTAATTGATAAAAAGTTCATAAATATGATCCATCCAGGACAAATATTGTTAGCCAGGTAGGGAAAGACAAAGTTCGGCTGAGACTGCTATTTTTTCACCCGATAAGGTTACACCCTGGTGACTTCTGTGCAGTTATTCCATAAGGTGACTTGAAGTGCTCGCCCCCCTCTGCTGCCCCACTCACCAGAGATGATCACCCCTACAGGGGTACCGAGCGACAAAGTGGGTGCCTCAGGGCGAAAGATGTTCACTTCCAGGGCGTTTCCTTCTCCTGAGTTTTGTGCGATCCTTATAGCTGTTCCGGGATAGCTGTGCCCTCTGACATAACCACTCTACTCCAGCAGTAATCAACCTTAAGCTGTTAGACACTCCGGGGGTCCAGAGAAAAGAGAAACACAAGGGGCTGCCTTCGTGAAGTATGTCAATTTCTTTATTCCTTACAAATAAGTTCAGTCCAAAAACAATGCAAGCCAAGCTGTACATAAAAACAGTGCTGTAAGCAAGGAGGGAACCAGCACCGAAGAACAAACGTGCGTCCCAGCTTGCGTTCCAGCGTCCACTTCCGGGTATGACGTGTGAGCGTGACTCCGCCTTACGCGTTTCGTCATAGGACGTTTTCAAAAGCGGTGTACACGCCTACGCTTCACACTCTCATATAGTCAAGCAGTCACGTATACCACTCCCCTTATTATGGTAATGTCGCTCGGGGGGAGGGTATGTTGTTACCACTACAATGCAGGGATATAACAGGTCCGTAAGGCAGAACTAAGCACCTTCCAATCTATCTGCCTGATATTCACCGCTACTTGTACTCCGGTTACTAATTATGTTGAGGAGACCCTTTCTTCTGAATGGAAACATTCAGGACTGGTGTAGATCAGTATGGAGGCACAGTCTCCTAATATATTACATGTTAATTGGAGACAAGAGGCGGTAAACGGGCACATAGAATTATATAAGCTGCCCATGTTTTACCATATGGTAAGAGCAACCATAAGAGTAAAATATATAAAAATTATTATCCATAAAAACATTTATAAAAATATATATAAAAAACATTTATAAAAATATATATAAAAAAATATATATAAAAAATATAAAAAATACAGGAAAAATACAGGAAAAATGCATAAAAAATTCATAAAAAATTGATCTATATATAAAAAACCACGACAGTAATAATTTAATATTCACAGTAGTCTTAATTCTTCAACGTCTATTATTTAAACCATTATATTAAGGCGACATGATGTAAAGAGGCAAGTGCATTTAAATGGTGAAACAAAATGGTGAATGGAAATGCAATGTAATTGTCACAGTGCCCATATTACCAGGTGTATATGGACAGGTGTTTTAATATGCGTTGTAACATGCACGTGTTAACAAGCCTAGAGCAAAGGAGTGTTGAAACATTATGCATTAGCCGGTCATGGGCAATGCAGAAGAATGCATAAAATTACCCCAACATAGACAGTGTCAGAAAATATAAAAATATACCAATATCAAGTTGCCAGTGTAGGTAATATATCCTCATACCAAGTGTCAGATTGGCCCAAACTTCAAAAGTTTTGGGACAAAACCCATATATCAATTCTAATTGGATAGTTATTGCACTGTAAGAAGATATGGGGTATGGTTGCTCTTACCATATGGTAAAACATGGGCAGCTTATATAATTCTATGTGCCCGTTTACCGCCTCTTGTCTCCAATTAACATGTAATATATTAGGAGACTGTGCCTCCATACTGATCTACACCAGTCCTGAATGTTTCCATTCAGAAGAAAGGGTCTCCTCAACATAATTAGTAACCGGAGTACAAGTAGCAGTGAATATCAGGCAGATAGATTGGAAGGTGCTTAGTTCTGCCTTACGGACCTGTTATATCCCTGCATTGTAGTGGTAACAACATACCCTCCCCCCGAGCGACATTACCATAATAAGGGGAGTGGTATACGTGACTGCTTGACTATATGAGAGTGTGAAGCGTAGGCGTGTACACCGCTTTTGAAAACGTCCTATGACGAAACGCGTAAGGCGGAGTCACGCTCACACGTCATACCCGGAAGTGGACGCTGGAACGCAAGCTGGAACGCACATTTGTTCTTCGGTGCTGGTTCCCTCCTTGCTTACAGCGCTGTTTTTATGTACAGCTTGGCTTGCATTGTTTTTGGACTGAACTTATTTGTAAGGAATAAAGAAATTGACATACTTCACGAAGGCAGCCCCTTGTGTTTCTCTTTTCTCTGGACCCCCGGAGTGTCTAACAGCTTAAGGTTGATTACTGCTGGAGTAGAGTGGTTATGTCAGAGGGCACAGCTATCCCGGAACAGCTATAAGGATCGCACAAAACTCAGGAGAAGGAAACGCCCTGGAAGTGAACATCTTTCGCCCTGAGGCACCCACTTTGTCGCTCGGTACCCCTGTAGGGGTGATCATCTCTGGTGAGTGGGGCAGCAGAGGGGGGCGAGCACTTCAAGTCACCTTATGGAATAACTGCACAGAAGTCACCAGGGTGTAACCTTATCGGGTGAAAAAATAGCAGTCTCAGCCGAACTTTGTCTTTCCCTACCTGGCTAACAATATTTGTCCTGGATGGATCATATTTATGAACTTTTTATCAATTAACTCCACTATTTGATATATACTAAAGTTTTCAATTACTAATTTTATACTGTAATTTAACATTGGGAGAGGTATAATATTATTTGTTTATCTACACTTAAGGACAATTCACGTTATGCACATAGGACACATCACAGTTCACGGTTTCAAACGTTTCACTGTCCCAATACTTTTGACTATTGGGGCTAAACTTCGTTTTATGTAAGATTTCCTGCATATTCATATGGAGGGGACATGTACACATTATACTGATTATATTCATTACACTTATTAGCACAACACTCATTGTTTCTTATCACTGTCCCAATACTTTTGAATATTTTTTGGCGCCATTTTGTCCCAATACTTTTGAATTTCTGGGGCATAAAGACATTTAATTGCACTGTTTCACTTTAATCCTGCAACCTCAGGGAATATTTATCTTATCACTTAGGAATATCTCCACCTCGGATTACATTGTACCCCGCAAGGGGAACACATCACATACCAGCACTTTTTGATATTGATGTTTTTGTTAATCTGCTTACCCCTATATATATGATTTATTTTTGGCCTAAACTACAGTAGGCTTCAATTAATGGTGGAAGCCTTATGTACCGTAGTCATTCTGACGTAGTGTGAATTGTGGGATTTATTCCTATCTGGCACCCACAAATTGGCATAGAGGGCAGCGCCGCTTATGGTCTCAACTTTCACTTATTTATTGCACAATTAGACCCCTCGGGGTACTAATTAGAGATAGGCAGCAGCCCCTACTTCGTCCTAAGCGCGGATTTACCCTCTTATAATGAAAAAAAAATGGATCTCTGTTTTCCAGGGGAAAAAAAATGGCAGTGTTTCCACAGCTGGACCTCAGCTTCTAAATTTCTAATGTTTGCTGCAGGTTAAATGCTGCATTGTGTCTTAAAGTTTGCAGCCTGACCCTAATAAACCTGCCCCATCTCTTCCCCTTATGTTGTATTCTAACCAAGCTGCTGCATACCTGAAATCTATATTTTATTACTGAGATACAGAGATGGTATGGGGAATGTATTGTAGTGTTTTTAAAGTGTGTGTGTGTGCTTTGTTTTGATTATTTTAATTTTATCATTTTTTAACGCAGTGTGGTACTGTGAAAAAACGGAAAATTCCTATCAAAATACTTACCGTAATTTTCCTTTCCTGATGGACTCCATGGCAGCCAATGTGTGGGGTTTAGTCCCGCCTCTACTACCCTATAGGACACTACTCCCATAAATCTTTGCTCCTCGCCAGCAGCCGTGTTCGATAACTAGCCTACTCCAGCCATTTGGGAGGGAACTCCTGCTGCCATGGAGTCCATCAGGAAAGGAAAATTACGGTAAGTATTTTGATAGGAATTTTCCGTTTTCCTGACAGACTCCATGGCAGCCAACGTGTGGGAAATAACTCTCCGTACACACCCGGGTGGGCAAAATGCTGAAGAAAACAAAGATTTATTTAACACCGTCCACCGACAGTACTTTAACACCAAAATCAACTGAGGATAGAGCAGCTGGCTCAACACAATAATGGGACATGAAGGTATGGATCGATGACCAAGAAGCCGCCCTGCAAATCACTTCAGGTGCCACGTGACGTGAGGCTGCCCACGAGGTCGAAAGACTTCTAGTTGAGTGCGCTGTTACCGCCTCTGGAGGAGCCAAGCCCTTCTCTCTATATGCCCATTGAATTGTCTGTACAACCCATGCAGCAATGGATCTGACTGAGGCTCGGGGCCCCTTGTTCTTCCCATAGAACGAAACAAAAAGATAATCCGACTGAAGGAAGGGAGCCGTTACTTCTAGATATTGTTTCAAGGAGACACCAACATCGAGTGGATGTATTTCCAGATTTCCGGCAGATCTAAAGGTAGGAAGTGAGATCTCTTGGTTCTCATGAAAGATTGAGGTGACCTTAGGGTTTGACCCTAGCATCGGAATTAGAGTCACTCTGTCCGGAAAAAAGGTTAAGAAAGGTTCCTTTGACCCTAAAGCCTGGATTTCGGACACCCTCTTTGCTGAAGTGATGGCAGTCAAAAATGCAGTTTTGATAGTAAGCTCTCTGACAGACAGTGGTTTATCGAGTTGTGAGAAGAACTCAAGAACTAGAGGCAGATCCCATTTGGGGAATCTGGGTTTCCTTTGAGGCCTCAGTCTAATTGCTCCTTTGAAAAATTGTTGAATAAGGGCATGTCTGGCCCACGACACCCCAGTAAAGGCTGAGATCGCTGAGACTTGTACACGCAGTGAACTGACGGATAAGGGCAAATCCAGGCCTGATTGGAGGAAACTCAAGATGTCCTGAACTGCAGGTGCGCCACATGACTTGGCCCTAGACGACATAAGGGTCGAGAATTTTGTCCAAATACGCTCATATACTTTGTTAGTGCTTTGTCTTCTTGCATTCAGAAGTGTAGGAATAACCTCCTTAGAGCAACCTAATGCTTCCAACCTTCCCCTCTCAAGAACCAAGCCCTCAACTGTAGGTGAGCTGGGCACGGGTGGAGAATCGTGCCTTGGGAGAGTAGATCCACTCTGGTCGGAAGAAGAACTGGTTCTCGGAAGCTGAGGAGTGATAGGAGAGGAAACCAAGGCCTGTTGGGCCAGTAAGGAATTATGGCTATTATCTCCACCTCCTCCCACCTGAGCCTCCGCAGGAACTGGAAGACAATAGGTGTCGGAGGGAAGGCATATGCTCTGTGAAACCACCAACGTTCTGTCAGTGCGTCTATCCCGTAGGCTTGTGGATCCCGGAACCTTGCGTAATACCTTGCTAGCTTTTTGTTGCATGGGGAGGCGAAGAGATCGACCTCTGGAGAGATCCCCAATGTTAGGATCCATTTGAACACATCCTCGGGGAGAGACCACTCGTTGTTGTCCAAGTGGACTCGTGAGAGAAAATCCGCTTGGACATTGAGAATCCCCGGAACATAAGTTGCCGTTAGGTTGACCAGATTCTTCTGAGCCAGACCATTATTGGTTCTACCTCCTGTAGCAGAGACAGGCTTTTGGTACCCCCTTGTTTCCTTACATAGGCTACTGCCGTCGTATTGTCCAGTCTGAGTAATACAGATGCCCCTGCTATCAGATGGCGAAATGCCAGCAGTGCCTGGAAGGCTGCACGTAACTCTAGGATATTCGACAACAATCTCCGCGCTGGGAAATCCCAGGAGCCTTGAGCCACTTCCGCTAGGCAATGAGCACCCCAGCCTCTCTCGCTGGCATCTGACGTCACTGTGATCCAAGTGATGGGAAGGATGGAGTGACACCTGCGTAGATTTTCTCTTTGAAGCCACCAGAGGAGGGAACCCCTCATGGTCTGAGAGATGTAAATGCGCTGATTCTTGTCGCCCGACCATTGAAGAAGAAATCCCTTCTGGAAAGGACGCATCCTCCACTGAGCCCATTTTACTATTGGTATTGTGGACACCATGGTGCCTATGATCCCCAGACACTGGAGGGCACGGAGATGAGAAGAGGAGAGAGCCAGGCGAATCCTGTCCCAAACTATTGTGATCTTCTCCTCGGGTAAGGAAATTGTGCCTCTCGCTGTATTGAAGAGAGCTCCGAGGAACACGAGAGACTGAGAAGGCTCCAGCTGGCTCTTCTCCCGGTTAAGGAGCCATCCACATTCCTGGAGAGTTGAGATGACCTGATCTCTGTGTTTCAGGAGGCAATCTCTGTCTTGAACCAGTAGGAGGAGATCGTCCAGATAGTGATGAAGACGGATCCCTCTGGTTCTCAGTAGAGCCACAACAGCCAACAAGACCTTCGAGAAGACTCGTGGGGAGGTGGACAGACTGAAGGGAAGGCATGTGAATTGTAAATGTAGTTGGCCTATGGAAAAACGGAGAAAGCGTTGAAAATCTGCTGCCACTGGAACGTGGAAATAAGCGTCCTTGAGGTCTATAGAGATGAGCCAGTCTCCTGGTTGGACTGACTGTCGAATTGTAGACAGGGTTTCCATTTTGAACCTTTCTCTTTTGATGAAACGGTTCAGGTGCGTCAAATCTATGACAGGTCACCATGCACCATTCTTTTTCTGGACCATGAAAAGAGGAGAATACATCCCCATGCCACGTTGGTCGTCTGGGACAGGAATGGCCGCGCCTTGATCTAATAAAGATTTCACGTAAGCTAAAAGGATTTTTCTTTTTTCTTCTGTGGCTGGAAGAGATGTGGGGATACACCTGAGCCTGGGAGCACTGCTGAAAACCCAGGTGTGGCCTGAAGAAATTGTTCTGATGGTCCAAAAGTCCTGGATCGAGGCCGCCCAAACATGCCGAAAGCGGAGAAGGCGAGCCCCCACTTGGCCTGCCTGGGCGGGCCCCATCTCAAAAAGACTTGGTCGGGAACACCTTTGTTACATGCTGTTAGTTAAAAACTCAGTTACCTTGAACTAAACTCTCTCAATATCTACAGTTACATGTGTGGATATCCAGCTCCTGCTATCATCTGTACAGCATGTCATTGAACTTACAACTGTAACCTATGTACTTTATGATGCATACCATGTAACCTATGATTAAGAGAAACTCTTCAATAAAAACTATTGAAATAAAAAAAAAAAAAAAAAAAAAAAAAGACTTGGTCGGTTCCTTCTCACCCGACATACTACTCTTAGCAGTTTTCTTGAAAGATGACTGTCTAGCCTTCCAAGATCTGGAGAACTCACGGCCTGGCCTGTATCCACGTGCTTCCCTAGCACGATCCTGGTTCTGTTTTTTATTCTTTATTGTTCTTTATTGCCGAAAAGAGAGGACCCATCGAAGGGAATACGGCACCAAACCTGTTTTGATGCTGGGTCTGCCAGTCAAGGGCGCAGCCAAAGAGCACGCTTGGCGGTAACTGCAGACAACATAACTCTAGCCACCAAGCGGATAATGTCAATTGAGGCCTCCCCCAGAAAGGCTGAGGCTAACCTCAATTCCTGGATGGGCGAACTCTTGGCCACTTCCTCCGAGACACCTCTAAGTGTCTCGTCCACGCTGTCTGACCAAATCTCCATAGCCCTAGACATGGCGGCCAGAGCCAAGGCTGGTTTACATGCCATACCTGCTGTGAGATAGACCCGCTTCAAATCAGAGTCTATCCGTCTATCCAAGGCGTCTCTGAACGAAACCGTGTCTTCCAGAGGGAGGGTCACATGCCTGACCAATCTCATCACAGCCGCATCCACTAGAGGAGCAGACTCCAATTGCTTTACTTCTTCTTACTTGAAGGGCTAAAGCCTTTGTATTTTAGAAAGAAGGGAGTTCTTCTTCTCTACCTTTCCCCACTCATCCGTGATAACTTCACCTAATTCAGCGAAGAAGGGGAAGTTGACACGTTCCTTCTTCAGCTGCTTGAAGTACTTCCTCTGTTTTGCGGGGGCCGTCACTGGCTCTTCCCAGTTTAAAGTTTCTTTTATGGCTTTAATCAGAGGAGGAAGTAAGTCAAAGCCAAATCCAGTATAAGGGTCTTCTCCCTCAGAATCACTATCTGAGGAGACAGCAGACAGATGACTGGGTAAAGAGGACTCACAAGTGTCCTGAGCCTGAGTATCCCTCATTGGTGGGCCTGGGGGCTCTGCAGGAGAAACATGGGGTTGGCTGGACCCCATCTCCTTTAGATTCTCTTTAACAATCTTTTCCACCAGAGACTTGAGTTGCTGATCCGATCCACCTCTTTCACCTGTTGCTTTTGTATAGCAGGTATCACAGAGGGATTTGCCTATAGGAACCTTTGCCCTACACCCCCAGCAGGCTCCTTCGGCTGCATGACTGGAGTGAGACTTGGAAGGGCGAGATGGTTCCCGGCTACGGTGTCTCGATTTCGAGGAGGAACCGTGATGTCCAGATCTGGAAGAGGAATGCCGGTGCTGTGATCTAGAGGAACCACTTCTGTGCGAGCTACGTTGCTGAGTAGACCTAGAAGGGCTGACAAGAAAAGACAAGGCCCTCTGTGTTAATGGAGACAAACAGATAACTGATGCTCCATAACCCCCCCCCCCCCGCAACACCCAGGCAGGACCCCCTACCAAGTACCTGTTGCGAGAGGGCTGGCCACAGGCGGGCGGTGAAACGTACATGCTCCCGGAGGGATCCATCAGGGCTGAAAACACAAGCAACCAGTTAAAAAAGAGATGCAGTAAGGGCAGGCCAAACCTGTCCCCTAGAAGCCCCCTCACCTGACACGACAGAATCAGAGCCAGGGGAAGACACTGCTAACAGTCTGCAAGCATTCCCAAGCCTGCAGACTATTTCTCCAATTTAAAACTGGCGCCCCTGTGACGTCACCGCCGCGTCCGTCTTTCCACTAGTGCGCACGCACAGTTACCGCTATGCGCGTGCGCGAGCCAAGCCTCGTTCTCTTGCCGGACCCGCGCATGCGCAGAACGGCCGCGAAAACGAAACCTGGAAGTGAACGGCGGCTGGAACGCAGAGGGAACCAGCCGCCATGTCTGCCAGCTACACTGTACCCGACAGTGCGGGGGAGGACACAGAATACACAAACAGAGCAGACATACACAGGGGAAGGATTAACAAAAACTGCTGCCATTTAGAGAGTAAAAACAGAACAAACTCACCACTCCTGCTGCGATCGAGACCTGGGCACAGGTAAGAACAACACAGACCGGACTGTTTCTGGGCAACAAGGGTCACCCGCTAGTAGCTAGGCTGTATGACCAGTGTGGGGTTCGCCCGCCAGTGGCTAGGACTACACCATCTTCAGCGCCTCTTCCATATGCCCCTTCCATACCCTGCTAGTAGCTAGGGCTTATTGGAATACTGCGATTCCTGCTCCATAGGGATCGCTCGCCAGATCTGATCGCAGGGGAGAAAATAATCTTTGGGTAGAAAGACCATTTTAGCTAGGTCCTTTTGGAGGAGGACAAAAAAAGAACACGGCTGCTGGCGAGGAGCAAAGATTTATGGGAGTAGTGTCCTATAGGGTAGTAGAGGCGGGACTAAACCCCACACGTTGGCTGCCATGGAGTCTGTCAGGAAAAGAAGATTACAAACTATACAGTAAAACTTTTTTACCACTGACCAATTTGTACAAAGTCGGGGGCTACAGCTTTATGTTTTTTTCTTTCTAAAACTATACACTCCTCAGAATTTAGATCTGCTGTAGCTGCGATTTCCACCAGTCAATTTTACTATTATTACCACATGATAAAAAAAATTTGATGTAGCAGCCAAATCAAATCTACCTAAAAAAAAGTTATTCTGTAAAGCAAACTTAGACAAATTCATCCATCGCTTGTTACATTTTATAAGGTGATTAATTTTAGCAAATGTGGCCAGAGAAGCAAATAGGGGGTTAGGACATCTCTGACAGACAGCATTGGGGGGAAATGGGTACTGGTCAGGAACTGCAGCTCAGTGTTTTTAGGATATCTTAAAAAGTTATAGAGTAGATTGTATTTTATCAGTTTAATTTTTCTAGCCTGTTTATGTTTCACTATTTGTTCACATTATTGTGACATCACAACTCTGCTTTAAACTTTTGTGAATCTGAGAAAAAACATAGCAATGAGAAGATGCAAAATGGGTAGCATTGGATTAAGAGAAAGCAGTCATTTTGTTAATATTAACCTTTAATTTATTGATCATTTAACCACTTCAGCCCCGGAAGAATTTACCCCCTTCCTGACCAGAGCACTTTTTGCGATTCAGCACTGCATCGCTTTAACTGACAATTGCGCGGTCGTGCGACGTGGCTCCCAAACAAAATTGACGTTCTTTTTTTCCCACAAATAGACCTTTCTTTTGGTGGTATTTGATCACCCCTGCATTTTTTATTTTTTGCGCTAGAAACAAAAAAAAAGCGACAATTTTGAAAAAAACACATTATTTTTTACATTTTGCTATAATAAATATCCCCCAAAAATATATAAAAACATTTTTTTCCTCAGTTTAGGCTGATATGTATTCTTCTACATATTTTTGGTAAAAAAAAAATCACAATAAGTGTTTATTGATTGGTTTGTGCAAAAGTTATAGCGTTTACAAAATAGGGGATAGTTTTATGGCATTTTTATTAATTTTTTTTTTTTTACCAGTAATGGCGACAATCAGCGATTTCTATCATAACTGCGACATTATGGCGGACACATTGGACATTTTTGACACATTTTTGGGACCATTGTCATTTATACAGCAATCAGTGCTATACAAATGCACTGATTCTTGTGTAAATGACACTGGCAGTGAAGGGGTTAACCACTAGGTGGCAGTGTAGGGATTAAGTATGTCCTGGGGAGTGTTTCTAACTGTGGGGGGAGGGGCTGTGTGTGGCACGTCACTGATCTCTGCTCCCGATCACAGGGAGCAGAGATCAGTGACACTGTCACTAGGCAGAATGGGGAGATGCTTGTTTACATTAGCATCTCCCCGTTATTCCTCTCCACAAGATGATCGCGGGGATGTCCGCGGGACCCACGACCCAACTCACGGAGCTTGCAGCAGGCGCGCATGCGCCTGCAGGCCGCCTCTTAACCACTTGAGCCCCGGACCATTATGCTGCCTAAGGACCAGAGGTCTTTTTCCAATTAGGCACTGCGTCGCTTTAACTGCTAATTGCGCGGTCATGCAATGCTGTACCCAAACGAAATTTGCGTCCTTTTCTTCCCACAATTAGAGCTTACTTTTGATGGTATTTGAAAAAAAATGATATTTTCTACTTTTTGTTATAAAAAAAATCCAATAAACTAAATTTTAGTCATACATTTAGGCCAAAATGTATTCGGCCACATGTCTTTGGTAAAAAAAATGTCAATAAGCGTATATTTATTGGTTTGCGCAAAAGTTATAGCGTCTACAAACTAGGGTACATTTTCTGTAATTTACACAGCTTTTAGTTTATGACTGCCTATGTCATTTCTTGAGGTGCTAAAATGGCAGGGCAGTACAAACCCCCCCCCCCCAAATGACCCCATTTTGGAAAGTAGACACCCCAAGGAAATTGCTGAGAGGCATGTTGAACCCATTGAATATTTATTTTTTTTGTCCCAAGTGATTGAATAATGACAAAAAAAAAATATTTACAAAAAGTTGTCACTAAATGATATATTGCTCACACAGGCCATGGGCCTATGTGGAATTGCACCCCAAAATACATTCAGCTGCTTCTCCTGAGTATGGGGATACCACATATGTGATACAGTTTCGGAGGCCATGGAATGCCCAGGTGGCCCAAAACCCCCCCAAATGACCCCATTTTGGAAAGTAGACACCCCAAGCTATTTGCTGAGAGGCATATTGAGTCCATGGAATATTTTATATTTTGACACAAGTTGCGGGAAAGTGACACTTTTTTTTTTTTGCACAAAGTTGTCACTAAATGATATATTGCTCACACAGGCCATGGGCATATGTGGAATTGCACCCCAAAATACATTTAGCTGCTTCTCCTGAGTATGGGGACTTTTTGGGAGCCTAGCCGCGTACGGGGCCCCGAAATCCAATCACCGCCTTCAGGATTTCTAAGGGTGAAAATTTTTGATTTCACTCTTCACTGCCTATCACAGTTTCGGAGGCCATGGAATGCCCAGGTGGCATAACCCCCCCCCAAATGACCCCATTTTGGAAAGTAGACACCCCAAGCTATTTGCTGAGAGGCATGGTGAGTATTTTGCAGCTCTCATTTGTTTTTGAAAATGAAGAAAGACAAGAAAAAACATTTTTTTTCTTTTTTCAATTTTCAAAACTTTGTGACAAAAAGTGAGGTCTGCAAAATACTCACTATACCTCTCAGCAAATAGCTTTGGGTGTCTACTTTCCAAAATGGGGTCATTTGGGGGGGGGTTTGTGCCACCTGGGCTTTCCATGGCCTCCGAAACTGTGATAGGCAGTGAAGAGTGAAATTTCATGCCCTTAGAAAGCCTGAAGGCGGTGCTTGGTTTTCGGGGTCCCGTACACGGCTAGGCTCCCAAAAAGTCTCACACATGTGGTATCCCCGTACTCAGGAGAAGCAGCAGAATGTATTTTGGAGTGTAATTTCACATATTCCCATGGCATGTTTGAGCAATATATCATTTAGTGACAACTTTGTGAAAAAAAAAAAAAAAAATTGTCTCTTTCCCGCAACTTGTGTCGCAATATAAAATATTCCATGGACTCGACATGTCTCTCAGCAAATAGCTTGGGGTGTCTACTTTTTTTTTTTTTATTATTATTTTTTTGCTTTTTTATCTTATTTTTAAACTGTTCCTTTCATTATTTTTTTTAATCATTTTTATTGTTATCTCGGGGAATGTAAATATCCCCTATGATAGCAAAAATTGGGGTCTATTAGACGCTAGATCTCTCCTCTCCCCTCAAAGCATCTGACCACACCAAGATCGGTGTGATAAAATGCTTCCCCAATTTCCCAATGGCGCTATTTACATCCGGCGAAATCTAAGTCATAAAATGCTCGTAGCTTCCGGTTTCTTAGGCCATAGAGATGTTTGGAGCCACTCTGGTCTCTGATCAGCTCTATGGTCAGCTGGCTGAATCACCGGCTGCATTCTCAGTTTCCCTGTTGAGACAGGAGAGCCAGAGAAAAACACGGAAGACGGTGGGGGGGGGGCATTCCCTCCCACAGCTTGTAAAAGCAGTCTAAAGGCTAATTAGCCGCTAGGATTGCTTTTACATGGCTGAAAAGAATGATACCAAGATGATACCTAAACCTGCAGGCATCATTCTGGTATAACCACTCAAAGTCGTGAATGGCGTACCTGAAGACAAAAAAATGGTTAACAACAAAGCACAGTAAACGGTAAAGTATAAAAAATTGCATACCTGAAAAGCAAACATGATAAAACATAATAACAATAAAACATTGCAGAATAGAATACAGTAAAAAAGAGCAGAACAATAGAGAGAATAGAGAGAGAGAGAACAATAAAACGACAACTATTTTTTTTTTTTTTTATATATTTTTTTAAAAAATGTTTTTACACTTTTTTTGTAACTAACTTTTATAACGGTAACCGGTTCCAGGTTCGGGTCTCTCAAAATGCAATGGCATCTTGGGAGACCCTGTGAAAGTGTGCCTAGTCTGTGGAATGCTGTACCCTACGCTAATACTCAACTAGTGCATGGTAGCGTTCAAAACATTCACCAATGCAAAGACCAGGATTGTCAGGACAGGAGGGACAATAATAGCGAATAGTGATCACATGGTACAGACTGGGCCAATCACGGCACATCTGTGCCATGTGATCAGCTGTGGCCAATCACAGCTGATCACAACAAAACAAACTGAATTAATTGATTTCATTCAGTAAAATGCTTGCATATAGCAATGAAATTCATTGCTATATGCAAACATAATTTATTAAAAAAAAAATACTGATCACTTCCCCAGAGTAGTAAAATGTTACTGTGCTAACATTATATTGCTCTGGTCAAAGTGTGTTAAAAAAAATCGTAAAAAAAAAAGAAAAAATATATATTTAAAAACTGTCACCAGTCAGTGTATATGATGATGCTGTACTGCACTGGTGACAGTATTTAAAAGAAAAAAAAGTATTTCTTAACTCAACATGCCTCTTACTAAATACCTTGGACTGTCTACATTACAAAAAGCGGTCATTTGGGGGATATTTGTACTGTCCTGACATTTTTGAGCGTCAAGAAATTAGATAGGCCGTTAGTACATCAGCACTGATCAATTTTCAGAAATATACCATAGTATGGGGACTCTAACTTTCCTACAGACTATATAATATACTCAGGGGGTCATTTACTATAGCGCCAAAAAATTCTCCTGCAGTACCAAAAAACTTTCAAAAAAGGCCAGAAAGACTTCAACTCTCAGAAAGTCAGCGCTAATGCAAATGGAAAGCAGCGCTATTGCAGCAATATTGCCTGTCAGATCACATATGCTGGAATAGTGGAAGTCAAAAGGGCTCGAACCTGCAAAATCAAGTTCTCACTGAAGGCTTATATGCAAGTTCTTTGCCATAAAAGTGTTTGGAAACCCAGGTCCCGCCCCAGGGGACATGGATCAATGCCAAAAATTTTTTTAAAAACGGACATTTTTTTTGGGAGCAGTGATTTTAATAATGCTTTGAGTGAAACAATAAAAGTGTAATATTCCTTTAAATTTTGTACCTGGGGGGTGTCTATAGTATGCCTGTAAAGGGGGGCATGTTTCCTGTGTGTAGAACAGTCTGACAGCAAAATGACATTTCAAAGGACAAAAACTTAAAAGTTAAAACTACTCGCGACTATTAATGAATTGCCGGTCCGACATTACACATAAAAGTTCATTGATAAAAACGGCATGGGAATTCCCCACAGGGGAACCCCGAACCAAAATTTAAAAAAAAAATTACGTGGGGGTCCCCCTAAATTCCATACCAGGCCCTTCAGGTCTGGTATAGATATTAAGGGGAACCCCCGCCAAAATTTAAAAAAAAAATGGCGTGGGGTCCCCCTCAAAATCTATACCAAACCCTTCAGGTCTGGTATGGTTTTTAAGGGGAACCCCGCGCCAAGATTTAAAAAAAAAATGGCGTGGGGTCTCCCCAAAAATCCATACCAGACCCTTATCCGAGCACACAACCTGGCAGGCCGCAGGAAAAGAGGGGGGGACCAGAGAGCGCCCCCCCTCCTGAACCGTACCAGGCCACATGCCCTCAACATTAGGAGGGTGCTTTGGGGTAGCCCCCCAAAACACCTTGTCCCCATGTTGATGGGGACAAGGGCCTCATCCCCACAACCCTTGCCTGGTGGTTGTGGGGGTCTGTGGGCGGGGGGCTTATCGGAATCTGGAAGCCCCCTTTAACAAGGGGACCCCAGATCCCGGCCCTCCCCCCTGTGTGAAATGGTAAGGGGGTACAAAAGTACTCCTATCATTTAAAAAAAAACTGTCAAAAATGTTAAAAATGACAAGAGACAGTTTTTGACAATTCCTTTATTTAAATGCTTCTTCTTTCTTCTATCTTCTTTCTTCTATCTTCCTTCAGTTTCTTCCTCCATCTTCTTCTTCTGGTTCTTCCTCCGGTGTTCTCGTCCGGCATCTTCCTCCGTGGCGCCGATGTCTTCTTCCCTTCGTCTTCTGGGCCGCTCCGCATCCGACCATGATGGGAGGCTCCCACTGTGTGACGCTTCTGACGGTTCTTAAATAACGGAGGGCGGGGCCACCCAGTGACCCTGCCCCCCTCTGATGCAGGGGACTTCCCTGTGGCATTCCCCTTCACATCAGAGGGGGTGGGGTCACTGGGTGGCCCCGCCCTCCGTTATTTAAGAACAGTCAGAAGACAAGAAGCGTCACACAGTGGAAGCCTCCCACCATGCCATCATGGATGCGGAGCGGCCCAAGGAGAAGAAGGAAACAAGATGCCGCGGAGGAAGATGCCGGACGAGAACACTGGAGAAGAACCAGAAGAAGAAGATGGAGGAAGAAACCGAAGGAAGATAAAAGATAGAAGAAAGAAGAAGCATTTAAATAAAGGAATTGTCAAATACTGTCTCTTGTCATTTTTAACATTTTTGACACTTTTTTGTGAAATGGTAGGGGTCCCTTACCATTTCACACAGGGGGGAGGGCCGGGATCTGGGGGTCCCCTTGTTAAAGGGGGCTTCCAGATTCTGATAAGCCCCCGCCCGCAGACCCCCACAACCACTGGGCAAGGGTTGTGGAAATGAGGCCCTTGTCCCCATCAACATGGGGACAAGGTGTTTTGGGGGGCTACCCCAAAGCACCCTCCCAATGTTGAGTGCATGTGGCCTGGTACGGTTCAGGAGGGGGGGCGCTCTCTCGTCCCCCTCTCTTTTCCTGCGGCCTGCCAGGTTGCATGCTCGGATAAGGGTCTGGTATGGATTTTTGTAGAAACCCCACGCCATTTTTTTTAAATTTTGGCGCGGGGTTCCCCTTAAAATCCATACCAAACCTGAAGGGCCTGGTATGGAATTTAGGGGGACCCCCCCACATCATTTTTTTTTAAATTTTGGTTCGGGATTCCCCTGTGGGGAATTCCCATGCCGTTTTTATGTTTTTAATGTCGGACCAGCAATTCATTAATAGCCGCGAGTAGTTTTAAATGACTTTTTTTCCTTTGAAACGTCATTTTGCTGTCAGACATATTACACTTTTATTGTTTCACTGTAAGCATTATTAAAATCACTGCTCCCGAAAAAACAGCCATTTTTAAAACTTTTTTGCATTGATACATGTCCCCTGGGGCAGGACCCAGGTCCCCAAACACTTTTTATGACAATAACTTGCATATTAACCTTTAAAATTAGCACTTTTGATTATTCATGTTCATGTCCCATAGACTTTAATTTTTTGTCTGTTCGCATGTTCTGCTGCGAACCGAACAGGGGGGATGTTCGGCCCATCCCTAGTTATCATTGAGAATCATGGGGTACAACTTGTCAAGCAACTCGGAGGTCCAAAGTCGCCCAACTGTGAAACAAGTCATATATATTTTAATAGAAACGAGCTCTCATTTATACTTGCATTTACATCAGCAGAACAAATGCAGGAAGTGATGTGTGCACATGGGCCAGAAGCAAATGTGTGGGGATGCCAAACAAATCTATGAACCCCACCCACACCAAATCTAACTATCACATTCACCCCCGCATTGATTAAGCACAAGTACATATCATACCCTTTTCCGCAAAATGAGCAGCACCTCCTCTTTGCTAAAGAGGGACCTCGCCATGTCCACCTAGATGGAGATCTTGACCAGCACAGGGACTTCCGGGTGATTACAATGACTTATTTCTGGATCAGAAGGCGAAACCACACTCTTTTGATCGCTGCTGTGAATATTTGATCGCAGCCACAATTAGAATTTTATTATTTTTGTTTATTGGCAGATATGTAAATTTGTATTTCTAAATAAAAAGAAAAACATTTGTGCGCTTGCATTAGATATTTAAATCTATATTCCTGTGTAGGGATGAGCCGAACACCCCCCTGTTCGGTTCGCACCAGAACATGCGAACAGGAAAAAAGTTTGCTCGAACACGCGAACACCGTTAAAGTCTATGGGACACGAACATGAATAATCAAAAGTGCTAATTTTAAAGGCTGATATGCAAGTTATTGTCATAAAAAGTTTTTGGGGACCTGGGTCCTGCCCCAGGGGACATGGATCAATGCAAAAAAAAGTTTTAAAAACGGCCGTTTTTTCAGGAGCAGTGATTTTAATAATGCTTAAAGTCAAACAATAAAAGTGTAATATCCCTTTAAATTTCGTACCTGGGGGGTGTATATAGTATGCCTGTAAAGGGGCGCATGTTTCCCGTGTTTAGAACAGTCTGACAGCAAAATGACATTTCGAAGGAAAAATTCCATTCAAAACTACCCGCGGCCCTACAGGTCTGGTATGGATATTAATGGGAACCCTGGCCAAAATTTTTTAAAAAAATGACGTGGGGTTCCCTCTAAATTCCATACCAGACCCTTCAGGTCTGGTATGGATTTTAAGGGGAACCCCGCGCCAAAAAAACCCAAAAAACGGCGTGGGGTCCCCCCAATCCAAATCCATACCAGACCCTTAGGCCGCAGGAAAAGAGGGGGGACGACAGTGCGCCCCCCCCTCCTGAACCGTACCAGGCCACATGCCCTCAACATTGGGAGGGTGCTTTGGGGTAGCCCCCCAAAACACCTTGTCCCCATGTTGATGAGGACAAGGGCCTCATCACCACAACCCTGGCCGGTGGTTGTGGGGGTCTGCGGGCGGGGGGCTTATCGGAATCTGGAAGCCCCCTTTAACAAGGGAACCCCCAGATCCCGGCCCCCCCTGTGTGAAATGGTAAGGGGGTACTTACCCCTACCATTTCACTAAAAAACTGTCAAAAATGTTAAAAATGACAAGAGACAGTTTTTGACAATTCCTTTATTTAAATGCTTCTTCTTTCTTCTATCTTCCTTCATCTTCTTCTGGTTCTTCCTCCGGCGTTCTCGTCCAGTATCTCCTCCGCGGCGTCTTCTATCTTCTTCTCCTCGGGCCGCTCCGCACCCATGGCATGGGGGGAGGCTCCCGCTCTTCTCTTCATCTTCTTCTTCATCCTCTTCTCTTCTTCCTTCTTCTCTTCTTCATTTTCTTCTCCGGGCCGGTCCGCACCTATGCTGGCATGGAGGGAGGCTCCCGCTGTGTGACGGATTCTCCTCGTCTGACGGTTCTTAAATAACGGGGGGCGGGGCCACCCGGTGACCCCGCCCCCTCTGACGCACGGTGACTTGACGGGACTTCCCTGTGACGTCACAGGGAATGCCACAGGGAAGTCCCATCATGTCTCGTGCGTCAGAGGGGACGGGGTCACCGGGTGGCCCCGCCCCCCGTTATTTAAGAACCGTCAGACGAGGAGACACCGTCACACAGCGGGAGCCTCCCTCCATGCCAGCATGGTTGCGGAGTGGCCCCGAGAAGAAAATGAAGAAGAGAAGAAGAGAAGAAGGAATAAGAGAAGAGGATGAAGAAGAAGATGAAGAGAAGAGCGAGAGCCTCCCCCCATGCCATGGGTGCGGAGCGGCCCGAGGAGAAGAAGATAGAAGACGCCGCGGAGGAGATGCTGGACGAGAACGCCGGAGGAAGAACCAGAAGAGCCAGAAGAACCAGAAGAAGATGAAGGAAGATAGAAGAAAGAAGAAGCATTTAAATAAAGGAATTGTCAAAAACTGTCTCTTGTCATTTTTAACATTTTTGACAGTTTTTTAATGAAATGGTAGGGGTAAGTACCCCCTTACCATTTCCGCAGGGGGGGGACGGGATCTGGGGGTTCCCTTGTTAAAGGGGGCTTCCAGATTCCGATAAGCCCCCCGCCCGCAGACCCCCACAACCACCGGCCAGGGTTGTGGGGATGAGGCCCTTGTCCTCATCAACATGGGGACAAGGTGTTTTGGGGGGCTACCCCAAAGCACCCTCCCAATGTTGAGGGCATGTGGCCTGGTACGGTTCAGGAGGGGGGGGCCGCACTCTCGTCCCCCCCTCTTTTCCTGCGGCCTGCCAGGTTGCGTGCTCGGGATAAGGGTCTGGAATGGATTTTTGGGGGGACCCCACGCCGGTTTTTTTTTTTGGTGCGGGGTTCCCCTTAAAATCCATACCAGACCTGAAGGGTCTGGTATGGAATTTAGGGGGAACCCCATGTCATTTTTTTAAAAAATTTTGGCCGGGGTTCCCCTTAATATCCATACCAGACCTGAAGGGCCTGGTATGAAATTTAGGGGGACTCCCACGTCATTTTTTTTTTTTTTAATTTTGGTTCGGGGTTTCCCTGTGTTGAATTCCCATGCCGTTTTTATCAATGAACTTCTATGTGTATTGTCGGCAATGCAATAGCCGCGGGTAGTTTTAAATGGAATTTTTCCTTCGAAATGTCATTTTGCTGTCAGACTGTTCTAAACACGGGAAACATGTGCCCCTTTACAGGCATACTATAGACACCCCCCAGGTACGAAATTTAAAGGGATATTACACTTTTATTGTTTGACTTTAAGCATTATTAAAATCACTGCTCCTGAAAAAACGGCCGTTTTTAAAACTATTTTTGCATTGATCCATGTCCCCTGGGGTAGGACCCAGGTCCCCAAACACTTTTTATGACAATAACTTGCATATAAGCCTTTAAAATTAGCACTTTTGATTTCTCCCATAGACTTTTAAAGGGTGTTCTGCGGCATTCGAATTTGCCGCGAACACCCCAAATTGTTCGCTGTTCGGCGAACTTGCGAACAGCCAATGTTCGAGTCGAACATGAGTTCGACTCGAACTCGAAACTCATCCCTATTCCTGTGTGATTGTCATAAATAGATGAATAAATGAATAAACACCATCAGAGTTAATTTTAAGTGTAAGTGAATAAAAAGTCGCTATGCGACACAGCAAATAGCGATATGTAAATCAAGTACTAATATTAACCATTCCATACAGATAAATATAGAAAACTTGTGTGCAAAAAACAAGGTTATTCCACCCAAGTGCAAAGTCATAAGTGAAAGAGTTTAAAATTGCGTCATGAGTCGCAAAAAAACGCATATCCAAAGTTCATAAGTTGCATTCCTTAGTGTGTATAAAGGAATAAGGGGATGTGAAGGGACCTCCAACCACCAGTGGATCCAATGGTTGATAACAGATGTATCCTTACCAGACGCGTTGGACCTCCTTTATAGCAAGGTCTTAGAAGCATACAGATTTAGCCCTCTGCAGGGACAGGAGATGACAGCTCACCACACGACTGGAGATGATTCCGACACTTCCGCGTTGATGTAAATACTCCCTCATTTTAAACTCGTGAATAAAGAAGGGGAGAAAAAGAAACTCCAATAGTGTAGTAGATAAAAAAAGGGAATTTTATTGCCTCAGACAACTAGGCATCATACAAAAACATCCAAAATATAAAAACAGCAGAGATGCCCGTGCTAAATTACATGGGGCTCTATGGCGATCTGGCATACACTGCTTAGCCACGCCCTACATGTTTCGTGATAGGTCACGTCTTCAAAGGGGCACGGGCGACGCAGTGAACCATCGCCATTTATAATACTTCCTCACACTCAAGCCTCGTTTTCATCTAAAACTCAATTACAATCTGGGCATGTGCAAAGGATACCAAGCCTCGATATGGCTCCCATTATAATGCTTCCTCACATTCAAGCCTTGTTTTCATTTGGAAATCCAGTTACGATCTGAGCATGTGCAAAGGATACCAAGCCTCGACGTGGCTCCCATTCTGGAACACAACTAGGAAGCTTGTTCTGGAACGTCATTAAAGCACTTTGTATAGCCAAAATTTCTTTCTAATCTTAAACCGGTTTATGTCATCTATTATAGGCCTCAGCAATTGGTCATCTTTGGGTCAAATTGTCCTCTTATATGTACTATAGGGCCACTACTCCTACAGTAATGGACATTATGACAAAAAAAAAAACATGAAAACTGCTAAATCCAAACAATGTATTACTTATTCCTTCCTTAGACCACAACTACTTTATTATTGAGAAATAGTGTATTTTGGGGATATATTACTAAGAATCATTAGTTCTTATGTTTATGTATGTGCATTTCTACACTCAAAGGGCAGCCATATCTGGACATGGTATCCCCTTACATTTTTTACAAAAACTACAATGTAGCCAAGCACAGAAAAAAACGAGAAAGAAAAAAAGAACAAAACAGAATATTCTCACGAGTATCGGAATCAATGCGTCCATCAACAACATCGCCTAAGCATTGTCGATAAACGCATTAATCTTGGCATCCACGTTAAGCCCATGAGGTTTTAAACATTTCATTTTATATATCCACTCCATTTCAAGTTTGGATATAGCTCGTTTTTTCGGACCACCCCTCCATGGTGTCTTAAGTCTATCTATGGCTATAAATTTTGTACCCTTAGGATCTTGCCCATGTACATCCAAATAGTGTTTGGATACTGGGTGACCTATAAACCCTCTTCGGATGTTTCCAATGTGCTCGTTCAATCTAACCTGAAGGGGTCGTACTGTACGGCCCACGTATTGTAATCCGCATGGACAAATTAAAAGGTATACTATACGTGGGTGGTGAACAGGTAATGAAGGATTTCATTGAAAAGGTCCTCAAAGTACTGGTAGAGTGAAACTGTTCCACCTTACGGTCTTTGATGTCATTAATAGTACAAACAGCATAGTTTTTGCATTTATAATACCCAACCAGGTTCTGAAAGAACATGGGTTTTCTGATGGGAGGGTCGCAGACACCAGGGGCTATAGCTGATCTAATAGAAGGTACTCCTCTAAAAATTATGCAAGGTTTCTCAGGAAGTAGAGGGCCTAATACGCTGTCATTTTTTATAATATGCCAGTGCTTGTACATCAATTTCCTAATCAAGGAGTATTGATGAGAATAGCTCGTTATAAAGGGGCAAATGGACTCTGTTCTTTCAGGAGTTTCCACCCTACTTTTATCTATGAGGAGTGACTCCCTATCTAACAACTCCACCTCCCTCATTTTTTCCTCAAGGAAAGAAGATTCGTATCCTTTTTCCAGAAACCTCTCGGTAAGTATCTTAGATTGCACTCTAAAGTCATTGATAGTAGAACAATTACGTCTAATACGTAAGTATTGACTTTTAGGAACTGAATCAAGCCACGCTTTATGGTGGCAACTGTCTATGTGAATAAATGAATTGCGATCTGTGGTCTTGAAATAAGTAGAGGTATACAGAGAGTCTCCCTCCCCTTTAATTACAAGATCAAGGAAGTTCACAGATTTTAAACTGGCCTCATACTTAACCACTTCAGCCCCGGAAGGATTTACCCCCTTCCTGACCAGAGCACTTTTTACAATTCGGCACTGCGTCGCTTTAACTGCTAATTGCGCGGTCATGCAATGCTGTACCCAAATGAAATTTGCGTCCTTTTCTTCCCACAAATAGAGCTTTCTTTTGATGGTATTTGATCACCTCTGCCGTTTTTATTTTTTGCGCTATACATGGAAAAAGACCGAAAATTTTGAAAAAAAATGATATTTTCTACTTTTTGTTCTAAAAAAAATCCAATAAACTCAATTTTAGTCATACATTTAGGCCAAAATGTTTTCGGCCACATGTCTTTGGTAAAAAAAATGTCAATAAGTGTATATTTATTGGTTTGCGCAAAAGTTATAGCGTCTACAAACTAGGGTACATTTTCTGGAATTTACACAGCCTTTAATTTATGACTGCCTATGTCGTTTCTTGAGGTGCTAAAATGGCAGGGCAGTACAAAACCCCCACAAATGACCCCATTTTGGAAAGTAGACACCCCAAGGAATTTGCTGAGAGGCATGTTGAGCCCATTGAATATTCATTTTTTTTGTCCCAAGTGATTGAATAATGACAAAAAAAAAAAAAAATTACAAAAAGTTGTCACCAAATGATATATTGCTCACACAGGCCATGGGCATATGTGGAATTGCACCCCAAAATACATTTAGCTGCTTCTCCTGAGTACGGGGATACCACATGTGTGGGACTTTTTGGGAGCCTAGCCGCGTACGTGGCCCCGAAAACCAATCACTGCCTTCAGGATTTCTAAGGGCGTACATTTTTGATTTTACTCCTCACTACCTATCACAGTTTTGAAGGCCATAAAATGCCCAGATGACATAAAACCCCCCCAAATGACCCCATTTAGGAAAGTAGACACCCCAAGCTATTTGCTTTGAGGCATGTTGAGTCCATGGAATGTTTTATATTTTGACACAAGTTGCGGGAAAGTGACAATTTTTTTTTTTTTTTTTTGCACAAAGTTGTCACTAAATGATATATTGCTCACACAGGCCATGGGCATATGTGGAATTGCACCCCAAAATACATTTAGCTGCTTCTCCTGAGTATGGGGATACCACATGTGTGGGACTTTTTGGGAGCCTAGCCACGTACGGGACCCCGAAAACCAATCACTGCCTTCAGGATTTCTAAGGGCGTACATTTTTGATTTTACTCCTCACTACCTATCACAGTTTTGAAGGCCATAAAATGCCCAGATGACATAAAACCCCCCCAAATGACCCCATTTTGGAAAGTAGACACCCCAAGCTATTTGCTTTGAGGCATGTTGAGTCCATGGAATGTTTTATATTTTGACACAAGTTGCGGGAAAGTGACAATTTTTTTTTTTTTTTGCACAAAGTTGTCACTAAATGATATATTGCTCACACAGGCCATGGGCATATGTGGAATTGCACCCCAAAATACATTTAGCTGCTTCTCCTGAGTATGGGGATACCACATGTGTGGGACTTTTTGGGAGCCTAGCCGCGTACGGGACCCCGAAAACCAATCACTGCCTTCAGGATTTCTAAGGGCGTACATTTTTGATTTTACTCCTCACTGCCTATCACAGTTTCGGAGGCCATGGAATGCCCAGGTGGCACAAACCCCCCCCAAATGACCCCATTTTGGAAAGTAGACACCCCAAGCTATTTGCTGAGAGGCATGGTGAGTATTTTGCAGCTCTCATTTGTTTTTGAAAATAAAGAAAGACGAGAAAAAAATTTTTTTTTTCTTTTTTCAATTTTCAAAACTTTGTGACAAAAAGTGAGGTCTGCAAAATACTCACTATACCTCTCATCAAATAGCTTGGGGTGTCTACTTTCCAAAATGGGGTCATTTGGGGTTTTTTTTTGCCACCTGGGCATTCCATGGCCTCTGAAACTGTGATAGGCAGTGAAGAGTGAAATCAAAAATTTACGGCCTTAGAAAGCCTGAAGGCGGTGCTTGGTTTTCGGGGTCCCGTACGCGGCTAGGCTCCCAAAAAGTCTCACACATGTGGTATCCTCGTACTCAGGAGAAGCAACAGAATGTATTTTGGGGTGTAATTTCACATATTCCCATGGCATGTTTGAGCAATATATCATTTAGTGACAACTTTGCGCAAAAAAAAATAAAAAAAATAAAAAATTGTCTCTTTCCCGCAACTTGTGTCACAATATAAATTATTCCATGGACTCAACATGACTCTCAGCAAATAGCTTGGGGTGTATACTTTCCAGAATGGGGTCATTTGGGGGGGTTTTGAACTGTCCTGGCATTTTATGCACAACATCTAGAAGCTTATGTCACACATCACCCACTCTTCTAACCACTTGAAGACAAAGCCCTTTCTGACACTTATTGTTTACATAAAAAAATAAATTTTTTTTGCAAGAAAATTACTTTGAACCCCCAAACATTATATATTTTTTTTAAAGCAAATGCCCTACAGATTAAAATGGTGGGTGTTTCATTTTTTTTTTTCACACAGTATTTGCGCAGCGATTTTTCAAACGCATTTTTTGGGGAAAAAACACACTTTTTTACATTTTAATGCACTAAAACACACTATATTGCCCAAATGTTTGATGAAATAAAAAAGATGATCTTAGGCCGAGTACATGGATACCAAACATGACATGCTTTAAAATTGCGCACAAACGTGCAGTGGCGACAAACTAAATACATTTTTAAAAGCCTTTAAAAGCCTTTACAGGTTACCACTTTAGATTTACAGAGGAGGTCTACTGCTAAACTTACTGCCCTCGATCTGACCTTCGCGGCGATACCTCACATGCATGGTGCAATTGCTGTTTACATTTGACGCCAGACCGACGCTTGCGTTCACCTTAGCGCGAGAGCAGGGGGGACAGGGGTGCTTTTTTTTTTTTTTTTTTTTTTTTTTCTTTATTATTATTATTTTTTTATCTTATTTTTAAACTGTTCCTTTCATTTTTTTTTTTTAAATCATTTTTATTGTTATCTCAGGGAATGTAAATATCCCCTATCATAGCAATAGGTAGTGACAGGTACTCTTTTTTGCAAAAATTGGGGTCTATTAGACCCTAGATTTCTCCTCTGCCCTCAAAGCATCTGACCACACCAAGATCGGTGTGATAAAATGCTTTCCCAATTTCCCAATGGCGCTGTTTACATCCGGCGAAATCTAAGTCATAAAATGCTCGTAGCTTCCGGTTTCTTAGGCCATAGAGATGTTTGGAATTAAACCACAAAGACTATGCGCTTAGGACATAGAGCAGGAATGGGGGAGAGGGGAGGAGGGGGGGAGGGAGGGGGGGGGGAAGGTACGATAGGGGGGGGAAGGGGGGAGAGAGAGAAGAAGAAAAGAAAAAAAAAGAAAAACAGAAGGTATGCTGCCTCCCCAGGTATAGCCCTCAGAGAGAGCTAACATGTATAAGATATTTGTTGGGGGTATGGCGCTCCCTTATGAGCTGTGCAAAGTAAAATAACTTGAACAGTGACTATATCAATAAATAATTAATGATCAAAAAACCCAAACGGTGAGAGCTGTGAGATTCTAAATGGGTGAAACTCATATAAAACATATGTGGAAGTGTAGGTATACGTGTTAGCAAACCTTAATTCTTGCATATACCTCCATGTTATGATAAATATAAAAAATAAAAAATGTTTGATATATAGTGCTGCTGCTAGGCAGCTAATTAGGATGCCAGCTACTGTAAAAAGTACGTGACATGTGTGTATGTACCAATGCAAAAACAAACATATACCAGTGCAATATATACAATGTGACAGTGCAGTCCCGCACCTTATATATATCCGACCGTGCGCTCCACCTATTAAATCTACAATCCTATGCAGTGTAGTGCAATCGAGTCCCGCAAGACTCTAAATGGCCGGTGCACAGGCAAGTATATAGCGATGCAATATGTGTATATAATGTGACGTTACAATCCCACACTTAAGTGTATATACAACCAACAGTCCAACTAGTATCGTTCAATAAAGTGCAATATATGCAGTCAAGTCCAGCAAGATTCTAGATGACACCAGAGCTTCAAATTAAGCAAAAAAAGCAGAAACAGAGAGAGAAAGAGTCTGTCCCAGTTAATGCATCCCAATCTTGGAAGGCAGCAAATAAAGTTCCAACAGCTGAGTGACTTTTGGTGCCCACAGTGGTAATTCGTGACTTCTGTGCTCCCCTTTGGCTCCCCACTCACCAGCTTCCACTACCCCTGCAGGGGTGATAGGCAATCTAGGATCCTGGAACCTTCCTCTTATTCGGTGTCTCGTGGTGCTGCGATGGAATGCCTCTCTCCCAGGAGTTCCGGGTCACCACTTCATGCGATATCCAGGATAGGGGTCAGCAGCTATGCCCTCAAGGAAAGAGATGCCACCTCATAGTGTAGTACGATAAAAACTTTATTCCCATAAAAATCAAAAAACCATAAAACCATAAAAACTCCCCTCTCGGGGAAAAACAGCTTGCTACACTATGGGTGAGGTCGAGAGCCAGGAAGTATGTCCCGCACCGTGCGGCGTGCGGTCCAGCTGCGTTCCAGGCTCTCTCACTCCGTACCCGGAAATGACGTAAGTGCGTAGCCCCGCCTTACGCGTTTCGTCATCGACGTTTTCAAAGGCGGCGCCATCTTACTACACCTCTCAGGTTATAAGGCAGGCGGACATGCTGGATCCTCCCCTCTCTCGTCCCTGCAGGGATTTTGATTGGATTTTCAATCCTATGGCTCCCCCTCCCATACGTCCCCAATGGGCGATGCCCACATCAAATCCCTCTGGGCTTATGTCGAGGTGTTTAATGGTCAATCCTGACCCGCACATCTCCGCTAGCCTTTTACATACATTGGCAGACTCATTTTACATAGAACATTGTAAACATCAAGCATCTTATATGATATAGGTTAGGGTAAGGAAAAATCTTCTTTACTTCAACACCAGATAGTATATCGTATAAACACAGCTCACTGTGGTGGATAACGGTACTACATGTACTCCACCTTGCAAACTCAGTGTTTACCTTGTAAAGGTGGATGAAATAGAATATCACCCCAAGTCCCATTCAGAAACCACCCTATTGTGGGTGCCGAACCAGGATGCTGGGTATATTTTACTGTCTGTATGTATTTCATCCTCCGATCTCCACATTACAAAAACCAGGAAACTTAAACAATAACACAAAATATATAAATAAAACCTCCAATAGACGCATACATAATAAAGAACTGAGTGGGCTTGTACCATCTGAGAATTGTGACCAATACCTAATATATTTAGGGCCACCCGGGTCCCTCATAAAAATTATAATTGAAATTGTATCCCCAAAGAGCATTTCCAACTATAAGGTGCTCCTTCACGTGATCAAATCCCAGGCCCCTCATCTCATTACGGGGAACTAAACACCCGGTAGGGTTTGGGGTGCATGATAACAACCCAAAGTGTGAGATATATTTAACACAAGAAGCATGTATGGGATACACCTGTGATCCCCATATACGATATTTACTGAAAAAAGAAAGGATAACATGGAGGGGATGACTCAGGGCTCATACAAGTGCATGGTTATCCCTATGTACCCCCCATACAGAGCCATACATGCGCCCATACCCCATAATCGTGGGGCTTGCGGTTATGTACAGCCTGCATGACAGCCCCATGAGCCTTATATTTACGATAATTCCATCTCTATCCCCTACTTAGCCATTGTTACCTAACGCATGTATATAAAGGCAACACAATAGTTACTACCATAGTTTCTAGTTGCTATGGCCCTCTCTTATTTATAGAACAACTAGCAGGTGCAGGCAGAGGCCCTGTGTCGGAAAAGACACAAGGGAACTATCTCCTACTATGGTTGGATTTACGGATTGGCTATAAAACAGTTGAGGTCTATGTCCAGATTTAACCCTTTGGGGGCAATAGACCTCAACCGGTATATCCACTCTGTTTCATTCCTGGAGACTAATGTTTCTTTGTTGCCCCCTCTCCAGTGGGTTTTCACCTGGTCAATACCATAAAAAATAAGACCACTGGGATCTTTATGATGGAACTCGGCAAAGTGCCGTGATAGATGATGCTTCGGAAACCCTTTTTTGATATTCTTGATATGTTCCCGTATCCTGACATAGAGTGGGCGGGTGGTTCTCCCCACGTACTGTAGGTGGCATGGGCACTCAATGATATAGGTCACATGAGTGCTGTGACAGGTTATCAATTCCTTGATCTGATATTCTTTGTGGTCTACAGTAGACTTGAACTTTTCCTTTTTTCTAGGTTGGGGTTTGCTAACTCTACATGGTAGACATCTGCGGCATCTGAAGAACCCTTTCATGTTGGGTATAATTTGAGTATGCTTGGGGGGATCAATAACATTATGTACGAGATGGTTACGAAGAGTAGGTGCTTTCCTGTACACAAACTTCGGTTTGGTGGGGAGGATTTTTGCTAGTACTCGGTCCTCTTTCAGGATGGGCCAGTATTTCTTAATGATCCGTTCCACTTCCTTGTATTGGTTGTTGAACCCTGTAATGAAGGTCATCTCCATCTGGTTATTTCTGGCCCTGATGTTCTTCTGAAGTAGTTGGTTCCTATCCATGTTCTTAATCTCCTGTTTCAGTTTATTCAGATTTTCTTGTGGATATCCTTTCTCCTGGAACCGCTCAATCAAGACGTCTGCCTGGACCTCGAAGTCCTCCACTGTGTTGCAGTTTCTCCTTATCCTTAATAATTGGCCTTTTGGGATGTTGGATTTCCACTTCGGATGGTGACAGCTTGAAGTGGGTATATACCCATTACGATCTGTGCTTTTGAAGAAAGTACGGGTGTTAAGGGAATCACCTGCTTTGAAGATTTCCAAATCCAAGTAGTCAATCGCATGCAGGTTCCATTTACCCGTAAACGTGATGCCGTACCTATTACCGTTCAATCCTTCAAGGAAATTTTCAAAACTGTCCGTAGTGCCATCCCATAAGATGATTAAATCATCAATATACCTACGGTACATTTTAATTTGAGGGATATTTTTGTTGTAAATATATTCCTCCTCCCACATGTTCATGAACAGGTTTGCAACGCTTGGTGCATAGCGTGCCCCCATTGCTACACCTTTGGTTTGTACAAAATACTCCTTGTTGTACCAAAAGTAATTGCACTCCATTGCCATTTTCAGGCCCTCCATAATGTAATTGATCTGTCCCTGTCTCATTCCTGTGTTCTCAAATAGAGCCTTTTCTACTGCGAGCAATCCATCTGGTTGCTCAATGCTTGTGTACAGTGAATTGACATCTATTGTTGCTAATACCCAATTCTCTGTACCTTTTATACTTTGGAGTTCTTCGATGAGTTGTAAGCTATCCCGCAGATATGATTTCCCTTGCTGTACCAGAGGTTTCAAATATTTGTCCAGATATTCCCCTAGTCTGGAGAAGATTGAATTTATGCCGCTGATAATAGGTCTTCCAGGTGGTTTATTCAATCTTTTGTGAATCTTTGGTGTGTAATATATCACAGGGGTCTTTGTAGAGTTAGAATATAAATATTCAGCTTCTCTTGCATTCAGAATCCCCATAGCTTTTCCTTTAGTGATGTACTTCTTTAGTTGTTTCTCGTATTTTTTCTTCGGATTTGTTCTGAGTTTTTTATATGTATTTTCCACGTTTAATAGGTTGCCCATCTCTTCTTGGTAGTCTTTTTTGTCCAAGATGACCAATCCGCCCCCTTTATCGGCCGGTCTTATAACTACCTGATGCCGTTTCCCTAAATCTTTGATAGTCCTCCAAATATTTTTCCTCTTTCTTTCCTTCCTTTTCAGGTTTCTTAAATCCTCTTCTACCATTTTCTTAAATGCTGTCAGACATTGACTTCCTGGGGTTTTGGGGTTGTAGGTAGAGTTATTCTTCAGGTTAGTTTGGGTATATACTGAAGTATCCTTGATGCTGGTTTCTGTGTTTATGGCAAAATGTTTTTTCAAATTAAGTTTCCTCATGAATTTTTGGAGATCAATATAGGCCTCGAATTTATCCAGGGCCTTGTCCGGTGCAAATTTTAGGCCCAGATCTAGCACCTGTAGTTCTTCCGCTGTAAATGTTACACTACTTAAGTTGTAGATCCCTTTCCCTAATGCACTCTTCTTCTTTTTCTTCCTGCCTCCTCTGCAACCTCTTGTCTGCCTCTTCTTGCCGGGTTTGTTCGCATCTCTTCTGTATTTCTTCTCTGACCATGTTCTTGTTCGTGGTTGGGGTTCCTCCTCTCCCCATATCCTCGATTTATAGTTGGGGTTCGTTCTTCTCCAGTTCCCCATTGGTCCTCTCTCTGTATATAGCCTCTGTTGGTATTCCTCCCCCTCCATCCATATGTCCTGTAGGGAGGGCGGGTCTTCCATCTTCCTGGAGGTCTGTTTCTCTGTCCTCCATGAAAATCCCTCTCCTCCCTAAAATCACTTCTATACGGGGGGTGGGATTCATGTTGATACCTTAGGGGTGAGAACCTATTGTATGTAGGTACACCATATCTCACATTACTTGGTGTCCTATATTCATGGGGTCTTTGGTGGCTGACCCTTCTGTGGTTAGGTCTATCTGGATCCCTATTAAAAGGTCTAGATCTGCTATGGTTCCCTCCAGTGAGACGCTCTGGGGATGGGAATTGTGAGTAGTCACCCATCCAATCCATCGTCCGGTCCCCAGGGAGTTCCTCTGGATTCTCATCAACGCTGGTGTCATCCACATCATCATTTTGATCCCTCATGTTGGATTGCCACTTGTATACTTTCCCATTTCTATAATCAAGGACATCCCTCTTATATTTCTTTTGTTTTTTTGCTTGGATCTCTCCATCATATTTTTTGATGATTTCCTGGAGTTCCTTTTCTTTGTCCTTGTATTCCCTTTGGTTTGAGAAGGGTACTAGCATATTTTTAATCTCTATAATATTAGCTTCTATGCCCCTTAGTTTAAATTGTCTTCTCTTAACAATGTTCCGGAGCAACTCCCCCTCACATTTATTGAAGAGACAGTACCAGTCACCCATAAGTTCTCCATCATCAATGTTATCATTTGGATGTAATTCCCACCTAAGTCTTCTAGGGGTCATTTTCTCCCTGATGTACATATCTAAGGTGGCAATATCCCACCATACTCTCAGTTGCTTTTCCATAGCATGTCTAAGCTGCCTCATAAGGCTATGCATATCCTGCGTGTTGGTGACCTGTTCCTGACTGAACACGCCCCCTAGATCTATATTTCTACTGGTCATATATCCAAAAATGTCCATAGCTGCAGAGTATAAATCCACCCTAAGGTGGTAGAACAATTAAACCACAAAGACTATGCGCTTAGGACATAGAGCAGGAATGGGGGAGAGGGGAGGAGGGGGGGAGGGGGGGGGGGAAAGGTACGATAGGGGGGGGAAGGGGGGAGAGAGAGAAGAAGAAAAGAAAAAAAAAAGAAAAACAGAAGGTATGCTGCCTCCCCAGGTATAGCCCTCAGAGAGAGCTAACATGTATAAGATATTTGTTGGGGGTATGGCGCTCCCTTATGAGCTGTGCAAAGTAAAATAACTTGAACAGTGACTATATCAATAAATAATTAATGATCAAAAAACCCAAACGGTGAGAGCTGTGAGATTCTAAATGGGTGAAACTCATATAAAACATATGTGGAAGTGTAGGTATACGTGTTAGCAAACCTTAATTCTTGCATATACCTCCATGTTATGATAAATATAAAAAATAAAAAATGTTTGATATATAGTGCTGCTGCTAGGCAGCTAATTAGGATGCCAGCTACTGTAAAAAGTACGTGACATGTGTGTATGTACCAATGCAAAAACAAACATATACCAGTGCAATATATACAATGTGACAGTGCAGTCCCGCACCTTATATATATCCGACCGTGCGCTCCACCTATTAAATCTACAATCCTATGCAGTGTAGTGCAATCGAGTCCCGCAAGACTCTAAATGGCCGGTGCACAGGCAAGTATATAGCGATGCAATATGTGTATATAATGTGACGTTACAATCCCACACTTAAGTGTATATACAACCAACAGTCCAACTAGTATCGTTCAATAAAGTGCAATATATGCAGTCAAGTCCAGCAAGATTCTAGATGACACCAGAGCTTCAAATTAAGCAAAAAAAGCAGAAACAGAGAGAGAAAGAGTCTGTCCCAGTTAATGCATCCCAATCTTGAAAGGCAGCAAATAAAGTTCCAACAGCTGAGTGACTTTTGGTGCCCACAGTGGTAATTCGTGACTTCTGTGCTCCCCTTTGGCTCCCCACTCACCAGCTTCCACTACCCCTGCAGGGGTGATAGGCAATCTAGGATCCTGGAACCTTCCTCTTATTCGGTGTCTCGTGGTGCTGCGATGGAATGCCTCTCTCCCAGGAGTTCCGGGTCACCACTTCATGCGATATCCAGGATAGGGGTCAGCAGCTATGCCCTCAAGGAAAGAGATGCCACCTCATAGTGTAGTACGATAAAAACTTTATTCCCATAAAAATCAAAAAACCATAAAACCATAAAAACTCCCCTCTCGGGGAAAAACAGCTTGCTACACTATGGGTGAGGTTGAGAGCCAGGAAGTATGTCCCGCACCGTGCGGCGTGCGGTCCAGCTGCGTTTCAGGCTCTCTCACTCCGTACCCGGAAATGACGTAAGTGCGTAGCCTCACCTTACGCGTTTCGTCATCGACGTTTTCAAAGGCGGCGCCATCTTACTACACCTCTCAGGTTATAAGGCAGGCGGACATGCTGGATCCTCCCCTCTCTCGTCCCTGCAGGGATTTTGATTGGATTTTCAATCCTATGGCTCCCCCTCCCATACGTCCCCAATGGGCGATGCCCACATCAAATCCCTCTGGGCTTATGTCGAGGTGTTTAATGGTCAATCCTGACCCGCACATCTCCGCTAGCCTTTTACATACATTGGCAGACTCATTTTACATAGAACATTGTAAACATCAAGCATCTTATATGATATAGGTTAGGGTAAGGAAAAATCTTCTTTACTTCAACACCAGATAGTATATCGTATAAACACAGCTCACTGTGGTGGATAACGGTACTACATGTACTCCACCTTGCAAACCTAGTGTTTACCTTGTAAAGGTGGATGAAATAGAATATCACCCCAAGTCCCATTCAGAAACCACCCTATTGTGGGTGCCGAACCAGGATGCTGGGTATATTTTACTGTCTGTATGTATTTCATCCTCCGATCTCCACATTACAAAAACCAGGAAACTTAAACAATAACACAAAATATATAAATAAAACCTCCAATAGACGCATACATAATAAAGAACTGAGTGGGCTTGTATCATCTGAGAATTGTGACCAATACCTAATATATTTAGGGCCACCCGGGTCCCTCACTCAAATTATACCCAACATGAAAGGGTTCTTCAGATGCCGCAGATGTCTACCATGTAGAGTTAGCAAACCCCAACCTAGAAAAAAGGAAAAGTTCAAGTCTACTGTAGACCACAAAGAATATCAGATCAAGGAATTGATAACCTGTCACAGCACTCATGTGACCTATATCATTGAGTGCCCATGCCACCTACAGTACGTGGGGAGAACCACCCGCCCACTCTATGTCAGGATACGGGAACATATCAAGAATATCAAAAAAGGGTTTCCGAAGCATCATCTATCACGGCACTTTGCCGAGTTCCATCATAAAGATCCCAGTGGTCTTATTTTTTATGGTATTGACCAGGTGAAAACCCACTGGAGAGGGGGCAACAAAGAAACATTAGTCTCCAGGAATGAAACAGAGTGGATATACCGGTTGAGGTCTATTGCCCCCAAAGGGTTAAATCTGGACATAGACCTCAACTGTTTTATAGCCAATCCGTAAATCCAACCATAGTAGGAGATAGTTCCCTTGTGTCTTTTCCGACACAGGGCCTCTGCCTGCACCTGCTAGTTGTTCTATAAATAAGAGAGGGCCATAGCAACTAGAAACTATGGTAGTAACTATTGTGTTGCCTTTATATACATGCGTTAGGTAACAATGGCTAAGTAGGGGATAGAGATGGAATTATCGTAAATATAAGGCTCATGGGGCTGTCATGCAGGCTGTACATAACCGCATGCCCCACGATTATGGGGTATGGGCGCATGTATGGCTCTGTATGGGGGGTACATAGGGATAACCATGCACTTGTATGAGCCCTGAGTCATCCCCTCCATGTTATCCTTTCTTTTTTCAGTAAATATCGTATATGGGGATCACAGGTGTATCCCATACATGCTTCTTGTGTTAAATATATCTCACACTTTGGGTTGTTATCATGCACCCCAAACCCTACCGGGTGTTTAGTTCCCCGTAATGAGATGAGGGGCCTGGGATTTGATCACGTGAAGGAGCACCTTATAGTTGGAAATGTTCTTTGGGGATACAATTTCAATTATAATTTTTATGAGGGACCCGGGTGGCCCTAAATATATTAGGTATTGGTCACAATTCTCAGATGATACAAGCCCACTCAGTTCTTTATTATGTATGCGTCTATTGGAGGTTTTATTTATATATTTTGTGTTATTGTTTAAGTTTCCTGGTTTTTGTAATGTGGAGATCGGAGGATGAAATACATACAGACAGTAAAATATACCCAGCATCCTGGTTCGGCACCCACAATAGGGTGGTTTCTGAATGGGACTTGGGGTGATATTCTATTTCATCCACCTTTACAAGGTAAACACTGAGTTTGCAAGGTGGAGTACATGTAGTACCGTTATCCACCACAGTGAGCTGTGTTTATACGATATACTATCTGGTGTTGAAGTAAAGAAGATTTTTCCTTACCCTAACCTATATCATATAAGATGCTTGATGTTTACAATGTTCTATGTAAAATGAGTCTGCCAATGTATGTAAAAGGCTAGCGGAGATGTGCGGGTCAGGATTGACCATTAAACACCTCGACATAAGCCCAGAGGGATTTGATGTGGGCATCGCCCATTGGGGACGTATGGGAGGGGGAGCCATAGGATTGAAAATCCAATCAAAATCCCTGCAGGGACGAGAGAGGGGAGGATCCAGCATGTCCGCCTGCCTTATAACCTGAGAGGTGTAGTAAGATGGCGCCGCCTTTGAAAACGTCGATGACGAAACGCGTAAGGCGGGGCTACGCACTTACGTCATTTCCGGGTACGGAGTGAGAGAGCCTGGAACGCAGCTGGACCGCACGCCGCACGGTGCGGGACATACTTCCTGGCTCTCGACCTCACCCATAGTGTAGCAAGCTGTTTTTCCCCGAGAGGGGAGTTTTTATGGTTTTATGGTTTTTTGATTTTTATGGGAATAAAGTTTTTATCGTACTACACTATGAGGTGGCATCTCTTTCCTTGAGGGCATAGCTGCTGACCCCTATCCTGGATATCGCATGAAGTGGTGACCCGGAACTCCTGGGAGAGAGGCATTCCATCGCAGCACCACGAGACACCGAATAAGAGGAAGGTTCCAGGATCCTAGATTGCCTATCACCCCTGCAGGGGTAGTGGAAGCTGGTGAGTGGGGAGCCAAAGGGGAGCACAGAAGTCACGAATTACCACTGTGGGCACCAAAAGTCACTCAGCTGTTGGAACTTTATTTGCTGCCTTTCAAGATTGGGATGCATTAACTGGGACAGACTCTTTCTCTCTCTGTTTCTGCTTTTTTTGCTTAATTTGAAGCTCTGGTGTCATCTAGAATCTTGCTGGACTTGACTGCATATATTGCACTTTATTGAACGATACTAGTTGGACTGTTGGTTGTATATACACTTAAGTGTGGGATTGTAACGTCACATTATATACACATATTGCATCGCTATATACTTGCCTGTGCACCGGCCATTTAGAGTCTTGCGGGACTCGATTGCACTACACTGCATAGGATTGTAGATTTAATAGGTGGAGCGCACGGTCGGGTATATATAAGGTGCGGGACTGCACTGTCACATTGTATATATTGCACTGGTATATGTTTGTTTTTGCATTGGTACATACACACATGTCACGCACTTTTTACAGTAGCTGGCATCCTAATTAGCTGCCTAGCAGCAGCACTATATATCAAACATTTTTTATTTTTTATATTTATCATAACATGGAGGTATATGCAAGAATTAAGGTTTGCTAACACGTATACCTACACTTCCACATATGTTTTATATGAGTTTCACCCATTTAGAATCTCACAGCTCTCACCGTTTGGGTTTTTTGATCATTAATTATTTATTGATATAGTCACTGTTCAAGTTATTTTACTTTGCACAGCTCATAAGGGAGCGCCATACCCCCAACAAATATCTTATACATGTTAGCTCTCTCTGAGGGCTATACCTGGGGAGGCAGCATACCTTCTGTTTTTCTTTTTTTTTTCTTTTCTTCTTCTCTCTCTCCCCCCTTCCCCCCCTATCGTACCTTCCCCCCCCCCTCCCCCCCTCCTCCCCTCTCCCCCATTCCTGCTCTATGTCCTAAGCGCATAGTCTTTGTGGTTTAATTGTTCTACCACCTTAGGGTGGATTTATACTCTGCAGCTATGGACATTTTTGGATATATGACCAGTAGAAATATAGATCTAGGGGGCGTGTTCAGTCAGGAACAGGTCACCAACACGCAGGATATGCATAGCCTTATGAGGCAGCTTAGACATGCTATGGAAAAGCAACTGAGAGTATGGTGGGATATTGCCACCTTAGATATGTACATCAGGGAGAAAATGACCCCTAGAAGACTTAGGTGGGAATTACATCCAAATGATAACATTGATGATGGAGAACTTATGGGTGACTGGTACTGTCTCTTCAATAAATGTGAGGGGGAATTGCTCCGGAACATTGTTAAGAGAAGACAATTTAAACTAAGGGGCATAGAAGCTAATATTATAGAGATTAAAAATATGCTAGTACCCTTCTCAAACCAAAGGGAATACAAGGACAAAGAAAAGGAACTCCAGGAAATCATCAAAAAATATGATGGAGAGATCCAAGCAAAAAAACAAAAGAAATATAAGAGGGATGTCCTTGATTATAGAAATGGGAAAGTATACAAGTGGCAATCCAACATGAGGGATCAAAATGATGATGTGGATGACACCAGCGTTGATGAGAATCCAGAGGAACTCCCTGGGGACCGGACGATGGATTGGATGGGTGACTACTCACAATTCCCATCCCCAGAGCGTCTCACTGGAGGGAACCATAGCAGATCTAGACCTTTTAATAGGGATCCAGATAGACCTAACCACAGAAGGGTCAGCCACCAAAGACCCCATGAATATAGGACACCAAGTAATGTGAGATATGGTGTACCTACATACAATAGGTTCTCACCCCTAAGGTATCAACATGAATCCCACCCCCCGTATAGAAGTGATTTTAGGGAGGAGAGGGATTTTCATGGAGGACAGAGAAACAGACCTCCAGGAAGATGGAAGACCCGCCCTCCCTACAGGACATATGGATGGAGGGGGAGGAATACCAACAGAGGCTATATACAGAGAGGACCAATGGGGAACTGGAGAAGAACGAACCCCAACTATAAATCGAGGATATGGGGAGAGGAGGAACCCCAACCACGAACAAGAACATGGTCAGAGAAGAAATACAGAAGAGATGCGAACAAACCCGGCAAGAAGAGGCAGACAAGAGGTTGCAGAGGAGGCAGGAAGAAAAAGAAGAAGAGTGCATTAGGGAAAGGGATCTACAACTTAAGTAGTGTAACATTTACAGCGGAAGAACTACAGGTGCTAGATCTGGGCCTAAAATTTGCACCGGACAAGGCCCTGGATAAATTCGAGGCCTATATTGATCTCCAAAAATTCATGAGGAAACTTAATTTGAAAAAACATTTTGCCATAAACACAGAAACCAGCATCAAGGATACTTCAGTATATACCCAAACTAACCTGAAGAATAACTCTACCTACAACCCCAAAACCCCAGGAAGTCAATGTCTGACAGCATTTAAGAAAATGGTAGAAGAGGATTTAAGAAACCTGAAAAGGAAGGAAAGAAAGAGGAAAAATATTTGGAGGACTATCAAAGATTTAGGGAAACGGCATCAGGTAGTTATAAGACCGGCCGATAAAGGGGGCGGATTGGTCATCTTGGACAAAAAAGACTACCAAGAAGAGATGGGCAACCTATTAAACGTGGAAAATACATATAAAAAACTCAGAACAAATCCGAAGAAAAAATACGAGAAACAACTAAAGAAGTACATCACTAAAGGAAAAGCTATGGGGATTCTGAATGCAAGAGAAGCTGAATATTTATATTCTAACTCTACAAAGACCCCTGTGATATATTACACACCAAAGATTCACAAAAGATTGAATAAACCACCTGGAAGACCTATTATCAGCGGCATAAATTCAATCTTCTCCAGACTAGGGGAATATCTGGACAAATATTTGAAACCTCTGGTACAGCAAGGGAAATCATATCTGCGGGATAGCTTACAACTCATCGAAGAACTCCAAAGTATAAAAGGTACAGAGAATTGGGTATTAGCAACAATAGATGTCAATTCACTGTACACAAGCATTGAGCAACCAGATGGATTGCTCGCAGTAGAAAAGGCTCTATTTGAGAACACAGGAATGAGACAGGGACAGATCAATTACATTATGGAGGGCCTGAAAATGGCAATGGAGTGCAATTACTTTTGGTACAACAAGGAGTATTTTGTACAAACCAAAGGTGTAGCAATGGGGGCACGCTATGCACCAAGCGTTGCAAACCTGTTCATGAACATGTGGGAGGAGGAATATATTTACAACAAAAATATCCCTCAAATTAAAATGTACCGTAGGTATATTGATGATTTAATCATCTTATGGGATGGCACTACGGACAGTTTTGAAAATTTCCTTGAAAGATTGAACGGTAATAGGTACGGCATCACGTTTACGGGTAAATGGAACCTGCATGCGATTGACTACTTGGATTTGGAAATCTTCAAAGCAGGTGATTCCCTTAACACCCGTACTTTCTTCAAAAGCACAGATCGTAATGGGTATATACCCACTTCAAGCTGTCACCATCCGAAGTGGAAATCCAACATCCCAAAAGGCCAATTATTAAGGATAAGGAGAAACTGCAACACAGTGGAGGACTTCGAGGTCCAGGCAGACGTCTTGATTGAGCGGTTCCAGGAGAAAGGATATCCACAAGAAAATCTGAATAAACTGAAACAGGAGATTAAGAACATGGATAGGAACCAACTACTTCAGAAGAACATCAGGGCCAGAAATAACCAGATGGAGATGACCTTCATTACAGGGTTCAACAACCAATACAAGGATGTGGAACGGATCATTAAGAAATACTGGCCCATCCTGAAAGAGGACCGAGTACTAGCAAAAATCCTCCCCACCAAACCGAAGTTTGTGTACAGGAAAGCACCTACTCTTCGTAACCATCTCGTACATAATGTTATTGATCCCCCCAAGCATACTCAAATTATACCCAACATGAAAGGGTTCTTCAGATGCCGCAGATGTCTACCATGTAGAGTTAGCAAACCCCAACCTAGAAAAAAGGAAAAGTTCAAGTCTACTGTAGACCACAAAGAATATCAGATCAAGGAATTGATAACCTGTCACAGCACTCATGTGACCTATATCATTGAGTGCCCATGCCACCTACAGTACGTGGGGAGAACCACCCGCCCACTCTATGTCAGGATACGGGAACATATCAAGAATATCAAAAAAGGGTTTCCGAAGCATCATCTATCACGGCACTTTGCCGAGTTCCATCATAAAGATCCCAGTGGTCTTATTTTTTATGGTATTGACCAGGTGAAAACCCACTGGAGAGGGGGCAACAAAGAAACATTAGTCTCCAGGAATGAAACAGAGTGGATATACCGGTTGAGGTCTATTGCCCCCAAAGGGTTAAATCTGGACATAGACCTCAACTGTTTTATAGCCAATCCGTAAATCCAACCATAGTAGGAGATAGTTCCCTTGTGTCTTTTCCGACACAGGGCCTCTGCCTGCACCTGCTAGTTGTTCTATAAATAAGAGAGGGCCATAGCAACTAGAAACTATGGTAGTAACTATTGTGTTGCCTTTATATACATGCGTTAGGTAACAATGGCTAAGTAGGGGATAGAGATGGAATTATCGTAAATATAAGGCTCATGGGGCTGTCATGCAGGCTGTACATAACCGCATGCCCCACGATTATGGGGTATGGGCGCATGTATGGCTCTGTATGGGGGGTACATAGGGATAACCATGCACTTGTATGAGCCCTGAGTCATCCCCTCCATGTTATCCTTTCTTTTTTCAGTAAATATCGTATATGGGGATCACAGGTGTATCCCATACATGCTTCTTGTGTTAAATATATCTCACACTTTGGGTTGTTATCATGCACCCCAAACCCTACCGGGTGTTTAGTTCCCCGTAATGAGATGAGGGGCCTGGGATTTGATCACGTGAAGGAGCACCTTATAGTTGGAAATGCTCTTTGGGGATACAATTTCAATTATAATTTTTATGAGGGACCCGGGTGGCCCTAAATATATTAGGTATTGGTCACAATTCTCAGATGATACAAGCCCACTCAGTTCTTTATTATGTATGCGTCTATTGGAGGTTTTATTTATATATTTTGTGTTATTGTTTAAGTTTCCTGGTTTTTGTAATGTGGAGATCGGAGGATGAAATACATACAGACAGTAAAATATACCCAGCATCCTGGTTCGGCACCCACAATAGGGTGGTTTCTGAATGGGACTTGGGGTGATATTCTATTTCATCCACCTTTACAAGGTAAACACTGAGTTTGCAAGGTGGAGTACATGTAGTACCGTTATCCACCACAGTGAGCTGTGTTTATACGATATACTATCTGGTGTTGAAGTAAAGAAGATTTTTCCTTACCCTAACCTATATCATATAAGATGCTTGATGTTTACAATGTTCTATGTAAAATGAGTCTGCCAATGTATGTAAAAGGCTAGCGGAGATGTGCGGGTCAGGATTGACCATTAAACACCTCGACATAAGCCCAGAGGGATTTGATGTGGGCATCGCCCATTGGGGACGTATGGGAGGGGGAGCCATAGGATTGAAAATCCAATCAAAATCCCTGCAGGGACGAGAGAGGGGAGGATCCAGCATGTCCGCCTGCCTTATAACCTGAGAGGTGTAGTAAGATGGCGCCGCCTTTGAAAACGTCGATGACGAAACGCGTAAGGCGGGGCTACGCACTTACGTCATTTCCGGGTACGGAGTGAGAGAGCCTGGAACGCAGCTGGACCGCACGCCGCACGGTGCGGGACATACTTCCTGATTTTTATGGGAATAAAGTTTTTATCGTACTACACTATGAGGTGGCATCTCTTTCCTTGAGGGCATAGCTGCTGACCCCTATCCTGGATATCGCATGAAGTGGTGACCCGGAACTCCTGGGAGAGAGGCATTCCATCGCAGCACCACGAGACACCGAATAAGAGGAAGGTTCCAGGATCCTAGATTGCCTATCACCCCTGCAGGGGTAGTGGAAGCTGGTGAGTGGGGAGCCAAAGGGGAGCACAGAAGTCACGAATTACCACTGTGGGCACCAAAAGTCACTCAGCTGTTGGAACTTTATTTGCTGCCTTTCAAGATTGGGATGCATTAACTGGGACAGACTCTTTCTCTCTCTGTTTCTGCTTTTTTTGCTTAATTTGAAGCTCTGGTGTCATCTAGAATCTTGCTGGACTTGACTGCATATATTGCACTTTATTGAACGATACTAGTTGGACTGTTGGTTGTATATACACTTAAGTGTGGGATTGTAACGTCACATTATATACACATATTGCATCGCTATATACTTGCCTGTGCACCGGCCATTTAGAGTCTTGCGGGACTCGATTGCACTACACTGCATAGGATTGTAGATTTAATAGGTGGAGCGCACGGTCGGATATATATAAGGTGCGGGACTGCACTGTCACATTGTATATATTGCACTGGTATATGTTTGTTTTTGCATTGGTACATACACACATGTCACGTACTTTTTACAGTAGCTGGCATCCTAATTAGCTGCCTAGCAGCAGCACTATATATCAAACATTTTTTATTTTTTATATTTATCATAACATGGAGGTATATGCAAGAATTAAGGTTTGCTAACACGTATACCTACACTTCCACATATGTTTTATATGAGTTTCACCCATTTAGAATCTCACAGCTCTCACCGTTTGGGTTTTTTGATCATTAATTATTTATTGATATAGTCACTGTTCAAGTTATTTTACTTTGCACAGCTCATAAGGGAGCGCCATACCCCCAACAAATATCTTATAGAGATGTTTGGAGCCACTCTGGTCTCTGATCAGCTCTATGGTCAGCTGGCTGAATCACCGGCTGCATTTTCAGGTTCCCTGTTGAGACAGGAGAGCCAGAGAAAAACACGGAAGACGTTGGCGGGGGGGGGCATTCCCTCCCACTGCTTGTAAAAGCAGTCTAGAGGCTAATTAGCCGCTAGGATTGCTTTTACATGAAAGCCGACCGCTGGCTGAAAAGAATGATACCAAGATGATACCTAAACCTGCAGGCATCATTCTGGTATAACCACTCAAAGTCGTGAATGGCGTACCTGAAGACAAAAAAATGGTTAACAATAAAGCACAGTAAACGGTAAAGTATAAAAAATTGCATACCTGAAAAACAAACATGATAAAAGATAATAACAATAAAACATTGCAGAATAGAATACAGTAAAAAAGAGCAGAACAATAGAGAGAGAGAATAGAGAGAGAAAGAACAATAAAACGACAACTATTTTTTTTTTATTTTATATTTTTGTATGTGTTTTTTTTTTTTTTTTGTAACTAACTTTTATAACTGTAACCGGTTCCAGGTTCGGGTCTCTCAAAATGCGATGGCATCTTGGGAGACCCTGTGAAAGTGTGCCTAGTCTGTGCAGTGCTGTACCCTACGCTAATAGTCAACTAGTGCATGGTAGCGTTCAAAATATTCACCAATGCAAAGACCAGGATTGTCAGGACAGGAGGGACAATAATAGCGGGTGTCACGTCTATATCCGCGCTTGCTGCAGACACAACATCTTTTTTGGGGGGGTTCGCTGGGTAGGGGTACTCGGGAGGACATAAAGAAAATGCCTCTCATGCAGCCGACTGCATTTGGTTGGGGATGTGAATGGGGGAAGTACGGGCGCTGCAGAAGCGGTGGGTTCCCAATTAGGATTGGTGAATGCAGCAGGAAGGGCACTATGGGCACGACGGGCCTGTGTTTGTCTTTTTGGTGGCAGCGGGACACTACTTGTGCTTGCCACCTCACCAGCTTGAACTGCACTTATGGGACTCGCCACGTCACCAAGTGTTACTGCAGTGCTGGTTTGACTACGACCGGGGTGTACTAGGCCGCTGGCGCTTGCCAGTTCACCAAAACGCTACCAAAAAAACTGTTAGCGATCGCAGGGATCAGGCCTGACTCTGCGAACGCTGCAGTTATGCGTTTAGTGTTCTGTAAGTGACAGTGATCGATCGATACTGCACTTGGGTGGGCTGGGCTGGGCCGGGCGGAGGGGCAAAACGCAGGTGCTAGCAGGTATCTGGGCTGATCCCGCTAACACTGCGTTTGTGGGAACCCTAAACTGCTGGGGACGCTAGTATAGATCTGATCAGATCAGATATTGATCCGTTCATATACTATACCACTAAGGGAGGCGTATGCTGCGTGCGTGGGTGTTAGCGGTACTGGCGCTAATCTGACGCTGCCTGGGGCTGGTGCTTGCCAGTTCACCAAAACGCTACCAAAAAAACTGTTAGCGATCGCAGGGATCAGGCCTGACTCTGCGAACGCTGCAGTTATGCGTTTAGTGTTTTGTAAGTGTCAGTGATCGATTGATACTGCACTTGGGTGGGCTGGGCCGGGCGGACGGGAAAAACGCAGGTGCTAGCAGGTATCTGGGCTGATCCCGCTAACACTGCGTGTTTGGAAACCCTAAACTGCTGGGGACGCTAGTATAGATCTGATCGGATCAGATATTGATCCGTTCAGATACTATACCACTAAGGGAGGTGTACGGTGCGTGCGTGGGTGTTAGCGCTACTGGCGCTAACCTGACGCTGCCTGGGGCTGGTGCTTGCCAGTTCACCAAAACGCTACCAAAAAAACTGTTAGCGATCGCAGGGATCAGGCCTGACTATGCGAACGCTGCAGTTATGCGTTTAGTGTTTTGTAAGTGACAGTGATCGATCGATACTGCACTTGGGTGGGCTGGGCTGGGCCGGGCGGAGGGGCAAAACGCAGGTGCTAGCAGGTATCTGGGCTGATCCCGCTAACACTGCGTTTTCGGGAACCCTAAACTGCTGGGGACGCTAGTATAGATCTGATTGGATCAGATATTGATCCGTACAGATACTATACCACTAAGGGAGGCGTATGCTGCGTGCGTGGGTGTTAGCGGTACTGACGCTAATCTGACGCTGCCTGGGGCGACGCATATCACCGCCGGGCGATCAGGGGGCTAAACCTTTATTCGGTAATAAACGGCGGGTGCCCTGACACTATAAAAAATAAACGAACTAACCAGCGTCACCCGTAACAGTTATACGGTGATCAGTGGTGAAAGGGTTAACTAGGGGGCAATCAAGGGGTTAAAACATTTATTAGGTAGTATATGGGGGTCCCTGTCGCTATAAAACGCTGACGGCGAACCTAAATATTTATGTCCCTAACTAGCGTCACCAGCGACACTAATACAGCGATCAGAAAAATGATCGCTTAGCAACACTGGTGACGGGGGGTGATCAAGGGGTTAAAACTTTATTAGGGGGGGTTAGGAGGGTACCCTAGACCTAAAGGGGGCCTAACATTCACTGCCCTAACACACTAACTGTCACAAACTGACACCAATACAGTAATCAGAAAAAAAAAAAAAAAAAAAAAAAAAACCTGCTTTGTGTCAGTTTGTGACAGGGGGGGGTGATTGGGGGGGATCGGGGGGCGATCGGGGGGGGGGGGATCGGGGTGTAATGTGTGCCTGGCATGTTCTACTGTGTGTGTGTGTGTGTTGTGCACTCACATTACAGTCTTCTCTCCTCGGCCCGGAACGGAAAATACAGAGCCGAGGAGAGATGACATCATTTCCTCTGCCTCTGTGTACAATACAGAGGCAGGGAAATGATCCCATTGGCTGGGAGCGATCGCGAGGGGGGGGCCACGAATGGATGGCCTCCCCCTCACCACCGATCGCCGGGGGACATTTGTCGACCGCCGCAGGCACCGGGGGGGGGTCCGATCGGACCCCCCATCCGCGGGCAGGCAGGGACGTACAGGTAAGCCCTTATGCCTGCCCGTGCCGCTTTGTCGACGTACATCTGTGTGCGGCGGTCGGCAAGTGGTTAAATTCTATCCCTCTGTCATTCCTATTTAGATTTTCCATAAACTCACAGAGGGATTCATGGGTGCCGTTCCATAGGAGGAGGACGTCATCTATGTACCTTGCCCATAGGACTAACTCTGATCTCCGTTGGGCATAGATGACGTCCTCCTCCCATTTCCCCATGAATAAATTAGCCAGTCTGGGGGCAAACTTCGCCCCCATGGCAACTCCCTTTGTTTGAAGGAAATATTGATTCCTATGCCAAAAAAAGTTGTGTGTGGTGGCATATTCAAGAAGTTCCATTATGAACCGCTTTTGTCTCCTTGGGAAGGAGGGGTCCTTATACAGGAAGTATTTTACTGAGGATATACCCCACTTGTGGGGGATCGTGGTATACAGGGATGTAACATCGGCACTAACCAGCCAATGTCCCTCCCTGTATCCACAATCTCTTAAAAGGTTGATGGTATGTTTACTATCCCTAATATAAGCGGGTAATGATCTGACCAAGGGTTGGAGAAAACCATTAATGTACTTGCCAACTCTTGAAGTGATGGAATTTATTCCACTAATAATTGGGCGGCCAGGCGGATGTATGGGATTCTTGTGGATTTTTGGCAAGTAATATATAATGGGAATCCGTGAGGATGCTGGTATCAGAAATTGTTTCTCTTTTTAGTTGATAATACCTGATTGAAACCCAAAGTCAACAATTCCCTCTAGTTCCTTCCTGTATTTTTATACGGGAGTCAGATTTGAGGAGAGTATAAGTAGTGGAGTCACCCACTAACCTATCCAACTCCTGTAAATATTCACTTTTGTTAAGTACCACAATACCCCCACACTTGTCAGCTGGCCTAATGACAAGGTCTTTGCGTTTGCAAAGTTGGTCCAAACCCTGTTCAAGGTCCTTGGTCATTCTATTGTTCTTAATTTTTAAATGGTCCAGGTCCCTTAGAAGAACGTCTCGAAATACCCTAATTGAAGCTGGTAGACCGCCTGGGGGATTAAATAATGATGCGTTTGCAAGGCCCAAGTGCCTAATATTAGTGAGATATTGGCTTTGGGTGTTAATAGGGTTAGATAGTAGATACCTTTTGATGTTTAACTTTCTGGTGTATTTGTGAAAATCAATATATGTTTGAAATGTGTTAAGTGACTTGGGGGGTGCAAATTTTAAACCTTTATCCAAGATAGCAGTTTCGTCTTGGGTCAAGGGAGTATTACTCAAATTGAAAACACCTTGGCCAGTTAGACCCGTTTTCTTTTTGATCCTTGTTCTCCTCCCCCCTCTGACTCCTCTTTTTTCTAGTGGTCTTTGGTAGTATTGGTCTCCTCGGGGAAAACCCCAATGCTGAGGTTGGGAATACTCTTCCCATTGTGGATAATTAGAAGTATGCTGATCCGTCCGCATATCTCTTTGAGGTCGAGGGGGTTGATCCCAGTTAGATGTATCTCTCCTTGGGGTATGATTGCCCGAATATGGACCTCCATACTCTTCGTCCTCCTTATATTGATAATGTGTGTCTCTTAGAGGTTGGAAGCGATTTTGGGTGCGGACGGAATATCTTGGAGGATATTCCTCCTCATAGGGCGTACCAGGGGGATCGTAATAGTTAGGGTAATGACCCTCACGATGGCTCCCTGTTCACCCACGAGGGTGATAATCCTCCTCATGTTGAGTATAATTCCTTGATTTTTGATTCTTTAACTTCTTTTTAAATGGCTTTGGTCTGGCCATCGGAGTATGAACTGGTGGCCGAGGATAAGGGGCAGGATTATGTCTTACTGGTGACCTGTAAGAAACCCGTCTAGGGAGTTTGGAATATTGGCCCTGGGTTACCTGAGTTCTCTCTGGCGCCCCCGGCTGTCTACCTCTATTCTGACTTGGGGGAGCAGAAGTGTCCATACTTTCAGTGGTTCCCGCCTCCTCGGCTGTGATCTTAATTTGACACTGAAAGACGGACCTATTTTTGTAATCACCCAGGTCTCTAGTAAACTTTTTCCTTTTCTTATTTTTCTGTTCAGACTCTTCTTTCTCTATTAATTTCTTGAAATTAGAGGATCGTTCTTTATATTCCTCGCTATTACTATGAGGGGATAGTTTCTCTTTAATGAGCTTAATCTCTGTCTAGTCTGGTTAATTTGGCTTTTTTCCTAGGAATCAGAAAATCCAAGAATTTGATTCCGACCTCATTAAAGTATCCGAACCAATCTTGGAGATCTGATTCGCCCTTTTGGGGGCTGACCTCCTATCGCAGGCTTCTCGGGACCATTGATTCAGCCACATAGTGTTCAAGAAAAAATATATCCCATTGGGTGTGTATCTCAGAAATGATGAGGTTTTTTAGCCTCATGAATAAGCCTCCCAGATCCCCCTCTGGTTTACTAGTAGCATCAAACACACCCTCCTTGGTTATTATACGTTTAGAGCGGTATTCAAAGACATCCATATTGAACAAAAATAATCATAAAAAATAATCGTAAAAAATACCTAGAATATGCTATTACAACAAATTTGAATTTGTGCTTGAGCAGCAGGTAGTTTGATATTAGGTTAACTGGATAAAAATAAAAAAAGAAAGAAAACCTGCGCTACCAACCAAAAATTTGTGTGACTGCAGCTGCAACAAAAACCACAAATATTAATCAGGTGAAAAATTTAAATAAAAAGAAAAAAAATTTGTGCGCTTGCATTAGATACTTAAATCTATATTCCTGTGTGATTGTCATAAATAGATGAATAAATGAATAAACACCATCAGAGTTAATTTTAGGTGTAAGTGAATAAAAAGTCGCTATGCGACACAGCAAATAGTGATATGTAAATCAAATACTAATATTAACCATTCCATACAGATAAATATAGAAAACTTGTGTGCAAAAAACAAGGTTATTCCACCCAAGTGAAAAGTCATAAGTGAAAGAGTTCAAAATTGCGTCATGAGTCGCAAAAAAACGCATATCCAAAGTTCATATGTTGCATTCCTTAGTGTGTATAAAGGAATAAGGGGACATGAAGGGACCTCCAACCACCAGTGGATCCAAAGGTTGATAACAGATGTATCCTTACCAGACGCGTTGGACCTCCTTTATAGCAAGGTCTTAGAAGCATGACAGCTCACCACACGACCGGAGATGATTCCGACACTTCCGCGTTGATGTAAATACTCCCTCGTTTTAAACTCGTGAATAAAGAAGGGGAGAAAAAGAAACTCCAATAGTGTAGTAGATAAAAAAAGGGAATTTTATTGCCTCAGACAACTAGGCATCATACAAAAACATCCAAAATATAATAGCTGGCAAAATATAAAAACAGCAGAGACGGCCTAAATTACATGGGGCTCTATGGCGATCTGGCATACACTGCGTAGCCACACCCTACATGTTTCGTGATAGATCACGTCTTCAAAGGGGCACGGGCGACGCAGTGAACCATCGCCATTTATAATACTTTGTATTTGTATTTCTACTTATGATATTTAAAAGGCGTTCGATAAGAAATGGTGGTCCCTGGGTTAGCAGCAGGTGAATGACAAAAACAAAAGGCCCAGTTTGAACCCTGCTTCACACTGACAGAGGGAGGAAATCGTTCAACTGAAATCACACACTTTCATTCCCGCATGTCAGTACCAACTGCAGGAGGAATTTCAGAGACATCTGTGCAGGTTTCTGCACTGATATCAATACAAATTGCACCCCAAATTCGCACCAATTAAAACAGTGCAATTGTCACCGCTTTGACATGTCAAATTGCACCAATGTGAATTAAAGCTGACACATACAACACTGCCTATCCACCAGCTGAATTCATTACCTGCAATTCTCCACAGCTCTTATATATATAAGATTCCACCTTTATCATTAGATAGGAAATGTTTGCGCTGCGCTTGATAATTTTATAAAATGGTGTCCAAGATCCCTAATATAGAAATAAACAAACATATAACAACTTAAGAACTTCCTATATATAATGTGTACATTAACTTTTACAATGTGCTTAAATATCGAACAATTAAAGTGCATGTACAATAACGCCAAATCAAAATTGATCAAGTGATGTATCAAACAACATGCAATATCTCACATCTAGTGCAGCATGCAAAAAAATTATATATAAAAAAAAATGAAATGGCATGAAAAGTGCTCAGTGCTTTTTTATATAAACGCAGTCACTAAAACCTGCGTTTAGTGATCTCCATATTATAGTGTCCTTAAAATGTCCAAAAACAAGTGCATCTGTGTTCAGCGAAATCCACAACATCCAGTGCAATAAATTCAGGTGCTGCAAACCACCGTGATGTATTCTTGTAAACCCCCCAAAGTGATTGCGCTCACCTCAGAGCGTGTGACACAGTGATTAGCTATGTCAAATCACGCTTGGTAGCCACTCATTGGGCTCTGCTAGGTACAACAGATGCGATCTCCACTCACTTTGGGTTGAAAAGGCTCCATAGACATCCAATCATAAAATGAAGAGAGACTACATAGTGTAATACTATCAAACACTATTTTATTCAAATATAAGATCACTTCCCACAAAGGGGTACTCACATTCTCCTGGTGCTGCTGTGCACCAGACAATAAAACGCTGAATAAAACTGCTAGTTGGTAAGCCGCAGGGTATGTATTTGCTCCCAGCTCAGCTGTGTGCTTTTTCGTCCGTCCTGGCCCCTCCCCTACGCGTGTTCGACACAGGGTCACGTGTCTTCATCAGGGGGATATCCCCCTGATGAAGACACGTGACCCTGTGTCGAACACGCGTAGGGGAGGGGCCAGGACGGACGAAAAAGCACACAGCTGAGCTGGGAGCAAATACATACCCTGCGGCTTACCAACTAGCAGTTTTATTCAGCGTTTTATTGTCTGGTGCACAGCAGCACCAGGAGAATGTGAGTACCCCTTTGTGGGAAGTGATCTTATATTTGAATAAAATAGTGTTTGATAGTATTACACTATGTAGTCTCTCTTCATTTTATGATTGGATGTCTATGGAGCCTTTTCAACCCAAAGTGAGTGGAGATCGCATCTGTTGTACCTAGCAGAGCCCAATGAGTGGCTACCAAGCGTGATTTGACATAGCTAATCACTGTGTCACACGCTCTGAGGTGAGCGCAATCACTTTGGGGGGTTTACAAGAATACATCACGGTGGTTTGCAGCACCTGAATTTATTGCACTGGATGTTGTGGATTTCGCTGAACACAGATGCACTTGTTTTTGGACATTTTAAGGACACTATAATATGGAGATCACTAAACGCAGGTTTTAGTGACTGCGTTTATATAAAAAAGCACTGAGCACTTTTCATGCCATTTCATTTTTTTATATATATAATTTTTTTGCATGCTGCACTAGATGTGAGATATTGCATGTTGTTTGATACATCACTTGATCAATTTTGATTTGGCGTTATTGTACATGCACTTTAATTGTTCGATATTTAAGCACATTGTAAAAGTTAATGTACACATTATATATAGGAAGTTCTTAAGTTGTTATATGTTTGTTTATTTCTATATTAGGGATCTTGGACACCATTTTATAAAATTATCAAGCGCAGCGCAAACATTTCCTATCTATATCTTTGCACGATTGTGAATGCGTGAACTGCGTTTGCGGCTAGATATTCTATATATTTTATATAATCGTTTATGTTTTATTTTCTGAGTTTCACGTTTCACATTGATGCACATTGAGCATTGGATTATTGTGGCTCTCAAGATTTTCCTCGTTTTGTGTTCACCTTTATCATTAATTTGCAGGTGTGCAGAAGCCTATGTTTACATTGGAGCGATTTGTCATGCGATTTGAGAGATCAAATCGCATGACTATTGGCAGCAATGGCACTGTTCCAATCCATGCAACATTTTTTTTGTGGCGGCGCACCAATTGCTAAAGTAGTTCCTGCACTACTTTTGCCAATTTCAGGTGCGACTTCAATAGACATTTGTGTATGAAGCCACACGGATGTCTATCAAGTAGCACCTGAAATCACGCTGACCTTGCTACTTTGAAATCGCGCTACTTGAAGTGAAGTAGCGCAATTTCAAAGTAGCATCAATGTGAACCAGGGCAAAGAGATTCGTTTTTTGGTGCACAAATACATATTGAAATAAAATAAGAGATATTGCACTTTCCCAAAAACTAAAAAAAAAAAACACACACACACACACACACTAATGTACTTTTATTTTACCAGCAGAAAAACAAAAAAAAAAATTGGACAGGATATATGGTGCTACATTTTGCAATTGGGATTTTAAGGGCCCTGCTCATAGGAGCTTACAGACTAAAATTTGACAAAACCTTAGAGTGGACACAGCTTTAATTTCAGTGTATAACAGGCAACACATCACATTTTTATCTACAAGATTATAGAAACATACTTAACAGTCATTCTTACAAAGTATTCCAACATAATATTACAAAAGACTTATTCAAAACACCCACCACCAGCCCACAATCCACACATACGTACATTGGTGACCATGTTCTGCTGGAAGCTGCATTTCGGTGTACACGATTAAACGAGATCAAAAAGAGTAGGTCAGCAGATGCTTCCAAACGATGTTTGCATGATCAGACAGGAACAATACACGCACAACATTGACAGCATGGCCACATAAACCCACTTTTGATTGAAAAAAATGCACAAGAATTTCATCAAATCTCCCAATATCATTCCTTCTCCCCCACAAATCACAACAAAAAACCTGACCTTCTCAGGCCAAACGAACCCCCTACTGCAGGCCTTTATATAAGAGAGGTTGTATTGTTAGCACATTGACACACCCAATAGAAGTATACGCCCACCAGTATCTTTCCTTGTCAAAAGAAGTTTATTGAGTATACAATATTATAAAGATACATAAAGTAAGTTTACAAGGATCTATAAAGTAGGCTCATTGTTTTACAGTAGGGTTTATATAAGTAAATATCATGAAATTTCAAATATTAAACATTGGGTTCACGTAAACCTAAATTAAAGATATATATCATTTCCTTAGTTACTTTTGTAGGTATTTAAATGATTTATACCTACTATACATATTGTTTACAAATAGAGTGTATATAGGTCAAATAAATTCTGATAATGAGCTTTAATCGTAAGGTGGAGAAAAGGAAAGAGAAAGAAGAAAAAGGGTTGAAAGGTAGAGGTATGGTCCACAAGGTTGTCCCGCTCGCCAGTTTATTATTCTTTTTAGTTCTCTTTGAAGCCTTAGAATGGGTGTCTCTGTAAGTCATTTAATCCGTTACCATGGCAACAGGACAGAGTCATTGAAGTTTGACAGGAACTGTTGTTTTATCCAAGGGTGCCAAAGTTTTTCAAATTTTGGAATTTGATTTTGATCGATGGCTACCATCTTAGCATGGGACATTGTATTATTCATTCTGTGAATTGTTTCTGCTAGTACCAATGTAGGAGATTTCAATGCCTTGGCCACTGTTTGTTTTGCAGCCGTTATTAGTTGGATCATAAGTTTGAATTGAGAGAGTGTTAACCATTCCGGTTTTAGATTAAGTAAAGTTAAATATGGATCTGGTTGTATTATTTTTTTAAATATTTTAGATGCAATCACGAAGACTTCCTTCCAGAAGGTTTGGATTACTGGGCACGTCCACCATATGTGTAAATATGTGCCTATTTCTGGGCATCCTCGAAAACAAAGAGCTGAGGTATTAGGTGAATATTTTGCCACTCTAGCGGGTACAAGGTACCAGCGGGTTAGGACTTTATAATTTGTCTCCAGTGCTAAGATGTTGGGTGAAGATGACTTAGATGTGAGCCATATGTTAGACCAGTCCGTGTCTTCTAAAGTTCGTCCCAGGTCCTCCTCCCACCTCTGAACGTAAGAGGGTCTATTAAGATTTACTACTCCATATAATTGATTATAAAGTGATGAAATTGTACCTTTAGCAAATGGATCTTTTGTACAGATTGATTCAAAAATGGATAATTGGGATAATGGTGTATCCCCCTTTAGGAATGGTGTATAGAAATTTTTGATTTGGAGATATCTAAATATCTCAGAGTTTAGTAGATCATATTTTTCTCTAAGCGATGGGAATGAAAGGAATGATTTAGATGCTATGAAGTCATTTAGTGTCTGAATGCCTGATGTTGTCCAAGCTTTAAAAGAATTTGGGTAGATCCATGCCGGATAAAAGGCCGGATTTCTGATAAAAGAAAGGAGAGGATTGTGTGGAGATTGTAACTGATATTTGGTTTTTAGTTTATCCCAGAGAGATAAGAAGTGTTTAGTTATGGGATTATGAATTTTAAAGCGGTCTTTAGGATCAAGCCATAATAAATTTGATATTAATAGAGGGTCATTTTCTGAAGCCTCTATAAATACCCATAATGGGATTTCCTGTTTTGCATGGTATTTGGACAGACTGGCCAAATGTGCTGCTCTGTAGTAGTTAGTAAAATTAGGGTATCCCAGGCCTCCTTTATTTTTGGGAAGATGTAGTGTGTGTATAGGTATACGTGGTTTAGAAGAGCCCCATATAAACAAAGTTGCTCTTTTTTGTACTATTCTCAAAAAATAGGAAGGAATTGGAATAGGGAGGACTCTGAATAGATAAAGCAATTTGGGTAGAATAGTCATTTTGATTGCATTAATCTTCCCTATCCAGGATAAAGGAAATTGCGACCATTGTTTTATTAGATTTGTGATCTGTCTTAATACAGGAGGATAATTGGTTGAGAATAAGTCAGAATGAGATGCTGTTAAATGAATTCCAAGATATGGGATTGATTTTTCTGCCCATGTGAATGGGAGTGCAGCCCTAGCCGGGATCAATTCCATGTTTGTGAGTGAAATATTAAGCACTAGGCATTTCTTAGGATTAATCATAAGGCCGGATAGGGCTGCAAATCCATCAAGAGCTGGTATTAAGTTAGGACCAGAGACCTGTGGTGATGATAGAAAAAGTAATATATCGTCTGCAAATATACATAATTTGTGTGTAATACCTCCTACTTCAATGCCAGTTATAGTTTGGTTTGTTCTGATGTATTGGGCCATGGGTTCGAGTATAAGGGCAAATAATAAGGGAGATAATGGCCAACCCTGTCGGGTACCTCTTTCGATATTAAAGGCATCAGATTTGTATCCAGCATATTTTATATAGGCTTTGGGTTTATTATATAATGCTTTGATCCATGTTAAAAAGTGGGGTCCAAAACCCCATTTTTGTAATGAATATTGCATATATTGCCAGGATACTGTGTCAAATGCCCTCTTAATATCGAGAGATAGAAAACATAAAGGGATTTTCCGTTTTTTAGCAATATGTGCCAATAACACTGCCCTGCGTATATTATCGCCTGCCTGTCTATTTGGCATGAAGCCTACTTGATCTCTATGTATTAATTTTCCTATAATGCTATTGAGGCGTTTTGCTATTATTTTTGCTAATAATTTAATATCGAGATTTAACAGAGAAATAGGCCGATAATTCACACAGGAAGTATCATCAGAAAGGGGTTTTGGGATCATACAAACAATTGCCATTAGTGTTTCTTGCCGAAAAGAATGTCCATCTAGAAGTTTGTTAAAAGTTTCAGTGAGAATGGGAGAGAGTATTTCTGAGAATGTTTTATAGTATAAAGCAGAGTAGCCGTCTGGGCCTGGTCTTTTGTTAAGTTTTAGGTCTTTTATGGCGTTAGCAACTTCATCTATAGTTATAGGCTCATCCAAACTGTTTTTTTGATTCTGAGATAACTCAGGTAAAGTTATTTTTGAGAAGAAGGATTCAGCCTCTGTAGGATTAAATTCATTGTTTGTCTTGTATAAAGTTGCGAGATGTGAGTGAAATTTATGGACTATTTTAACTGGATTACAAGTGTAAACATTTTTTGATAATTTCAAACGTATTGGTTTGAAAGATTTGTTAGTTGAATTTAATGCCCGAGCCAAATATGTACCTGGTTTGTTTGTATTCATGTAGAAATTGTGTTTGGAGCGTTTGAGGGATTTATCAACTGACTCAGTGAGAAATAGATCGTATTCCAATCTAGATTTTTCCAGATGAGATTTTGTACTCTGAGATGGATTATCTTGAAATGATATGTAGGCTGCATTAAAATTGAGTTCTAGTTTTTTTGCTAGATTTTTGCGTTCCCGTTTAAATAGTGCCATTTGTCTTTGTATTGTACCACGCAAGACAGGCTTATGAGCTTCCCACAGTGTTATTGGGGAAATGTCTGTTGTATTATTAATTGATATGTATTCCTTTAAAGCTTGTTCAATGGCCATCTGATGTAGTGGGTGTTTGAGCATTATGTCCGGTAAGTACCACGTTGGGTCATGCGCTTTTGGTATGGCTGAGGCTATAGTAGTGTATACTGCATTATGGTCAGACCACGGAATCGGAATTATATCTGATGCAATCATTTCTGGTATCATTCCTATTGTTAGAAAAATATGATCTATTCTGGTGAAGGTTTGATGAGGGTGCGAGAAATAAGTGAATTTCTTTTTCATTGGGTTACTTTCTCTCCACGAATCTACCAGATTGTATTTGGAAAGAAGTTGAGGAAAAGGTAATCTAGAGGTTATTTTGGATGGTGTAAAAAGTGATTTATCTAGAAATGGGAGGAGGACCTGGTTCGAATCCCCACACATTATCACTGTTCCTATTTTGTGTGTATTAATCACTTGTAATATATGTGAGAGGAATGGTGTAGGTTGTTTGTTAGGAGCGTAGTAGGAAATCACCGTGATTGCTGTATCCATTATATAACCCATGAGTATCAGGTATCTACCTTCTGGGTCTTTAATTTCTGATGATAAGGTGAATGGTGTGGATCGGTGAAATGCAATTAGAGTTCCCCTTTGCTTGGTACAGGCAGAAGCCGTGTAAATTTGTTGATAAAAAGGAGAAATATATTTTGGAGTAGAATCTTTGGTGAAGTGTGTTTCTTGGAGGCATACTATGTGAGCCTTCTTGTTATGAAAAGTACGGAAGGCTTTGGTCCTTTTTTGAGGGACATTTATTCCCTGAACATTCAGGGAAAGTATATTCAGTGGTGCCATGGCAACAGATCAAATAGTTTTGACTTACTTTTTGTTATGCAGAGCTGACTGCGCAGATCAACCTGTGTGGACTGAAGAGATGAATAGATAGAAAAGAAACCAGTGAATTCTGGAGTAAAGAGTAAACAAAAAACATATGAGATTAGTTGATACGTTGTATAAATTATTTTTTGCAAGTAATCACAATTTACCCGTGAAAGAGAGTAAATATCTCTCTCAGGGGAATAAGTGCCTTTGTCACACTCCCACATAATATGGTTGGGAGAATGAGGAGGGCTAATGGGGGTACACGGATCTTCCGCTTACAGGAGAGAAGTGCTATGTCAAAAGACATCAAAATGATGTTTCATTAATTGGAGTGCAGAATATAGTTTTTGTTGAAATTATTTATTCCAGGGTGGTTGTATATGGTTAGTCTTGCCCTAGGCTAAATAATTCAGTTAGAAAGGTACTGTTAATAACTTTGGTATTGATGAAGATAGTTTGAATTATTTTGGGATTTTAACCCTTTTAGAGTAAACAATTACATATTTTATTCATATGTAACTGTTTAGATATGTTAACTCATAAAATTGAGGTTGTATTGCTTCAGATTAGAATAAACAAAAACATAATTCTAGGAACTAGTTAGGTAATAATATATTTGTTTTAAGAAAAGAAAGAAAAAGCTTCCATTACTTCTGGATTATTGAACATATTTGTCCTAAAAAGTAATAAATCTATTGTTATTACCTGATAATATATAACTGAACAAGAATTTCCTTATTTCACTTATATATTCTAAGGCTATATGAATCAGAAGTAATAAGAAATATAACTGGAATGTAACATGATCCCACACAGTGTGTGACTATCAGAATGCAGTTATATTCAGTTATAAATACAGGTTTTTTTTATAGAGAACCATCTCTTAGTATAATAAATGAAGAGATATCAGGAATTAGGATGTCAGTCCATTGAATCTTCTTGGTCCATGGATAATGTGGCATAACGGCCTCTTTTGTGAGAATGATGATTCCCATTTTGTTCTGAAATTTTCTGAGTGCTGCCTGAAGGTGAAGATGACGCCATTCTTCTGCGTGCGGGAATGTTGCTGCTTGTGGGTTCTGTCAGATTTAATTTTAAAAGGGTTTGTTGTAGTTCATCTGCTGATCTGCTTCTGTAAATTGTACCTTGGTAGTTAAATCTGACTGAAAAGGGGAAGCCCCATTGATACATAATGTTGTGGCGTTGCAGTTCCATTAGTTGGGGTTTCATGGATCGTCTTTTAGTAATAGTAAGTTGGGATAGGTCAGCAAAAATTTGATAATTGTGTCCTTGAAAATTAAGTTCCTTTTTTTTCTCTTGCAGCAATTAGTATTTGTTCTTTCGTTCTGTAATAATGAAATTTTGTGATTATATCACGTGGGGGTCCATCTTTCTTTTTGGCTGTGAGGGCTCTGTGTACTCTGTCCAGTTCTAAACGTTCAATAGGGATATCTGGCTTTAGTTCTTGTAATAGAGCAGTAATAGTAGATTGCAGGTCTGTCACAGTTTCAGGTATTCCCCTTATGCGCAAGTTTGAACGTCTGGCTCTATTTTCGTAATCTTCGAGCTTAGTTTGAAGTATTAAATTCTCTTCTTTTAATTGTTCCAATTCTGTTATATTTACTTGGGTTGTAATTTCAATTTCATCCATTTTTATTTCTAAGGCTGCGGTGCGGTTTCCCAGCTCTCTTATTTCTTTGGTTAGGCTGTTTGTTATTTGGTCTGAGGTTTGTTTTAAAGCCTTATGAAGCATCTTTTCAAATTGTAATAATATTACTGAGGATGCTGAGGAGGCTTGTGGAGAAGTTTGTGAGAGGATTTGTTCTGTATCTGACTCAAATGGAGAGTCTTGCTGTGACATTTTCTGTCTGTGAGAGCGCCCTGATGCTGTATCTTGTGAGGTGACTGGAGCTGCTTTAGTTGCAGTGAGTGCCTGTGAACTCTTTGTGAGGTGATTTTTATTTCTGCCACGGTTTCCTCCCAGTACCATATTTCCTGCCCAAACTTTCACAGTTTGTTCCCTGGGGCAAAAAGGTTCAAATGGATACCTTTTGAGCCTGCAGGCTCCGCTTTGTCCTTCTCTTCTCTCCTCAGCGGTGCAGAGCTCTAACAATGCATGTCTGCTCTGCTAGGCCTCCCTCCCACCAGTATCTTTCAATCTGTCTCTTCATGTATGTCTAAAGTGATTGCATCTGATGGAACACATAATTCTATTCGCAACTGTGTCAGCTCTTGGCTATGTGCATCAAATCTCCAACTATAGGCCAAATATCAAAGTCCATTTGCATCCATAAGCATATGTACCTGTGCAGTGTAAACCCTAAAATTTGAAATGTCCAAGTCCCTGGGCATGATTAGTTCTAATAAACATTAACATCAGTCCCTGGCTGCAATGAGCTTCCAATCTAAAGTCCAAACTTAACTTTCTTACATTAGAACCTATTGCGACAGGAGACAAATAAAATGCCAGCATGTCTTTGGATTGTGGGGAGAAACCCACACAGAGAGAACATATAAACTTCAACACAAGGATTAGCATGTTGGGTAATTGAACCAACATCCCAGGTGCTGCTAGACAGAACTGCTACCAACTTAGCCACCAGGCAGCCTCACACATGTGCTCTGCATCTCTGTGGTGTGAACCAGCCCTAAGTCCATAGCCATGCTCAGTGTCACAAGCAATATACAATATATTGGCCTAAGTATTGGGACGCCTGCCTTTAAACGCACATGAACTGTAATGGCATCCCAGTATTATATTGGGTTCAAAACTCATTTGGCCCACCCTTTGCAGCTATAACAGCTTCAACTCTTCTTGTCCACAAGGTTTAGGAGTGTGTCTATGGGAATGTTTGACCATTCTTCCAAGTGCATTTGTTAGGTCAGGCACTGATGTTGGATGAGAAGGCCTGAGCTACAGTCTCCTCTCTAATTCACCCCCAAGGTGTTCTGTTGTGTTGAGATCAGGACTCTGTCCAGGCCAGTCAAGTTTCTCCACCCCAAACTCCCTCATCCATGTCTTCATGGACCTTGCTTTGTGCACTGGTCCAAATGATTTGGTGGAGGGGGGGATTATGATGTGGGTTTGTTTTTCAGGCATTGGGCTTGGCCTCTTAGTTCCAGTTAAGGGAACTCTTAAGGCATCAGCATACCAAGACATTTTGGACAATTTCATGCTCCCAACTTTGTGGGAACAGTTTGGGGAAAGCCTCTTCCTGTTCCAACATGACTTCACACCAGTGCACAAAGCAAGTTCCATAAAGACATGGATGAGCAAGTTTGGGGTGGAGAAACTTGACTGGCCTGCACAGAGTCCTGGCCTCAACCCGATAGAACAGCCTTTGGCTGAATTAGAGTAGAGACTGCGAGCCAGGCCTTCTCATCCAACATCAGTGCCTGGCCTCACAAATGCACTTCTGGAAGAATGATCAAACATTCCCATAGGCACACTAAACCTTGTGGACAGCCTTCCCAGAAGCTGTTCTAGCTGCAAAGGGTGGGCCAAATCAAATTTTAACCCTACGGGCTAAGACTGGGCTGCCATTATAGTTCATGTGTGTGTAATGGCAGGCGTCCCAATACTTTTGGCTAAATACTGTATCTGGAAAAGACTTACAATGGTGGTGGAACCCTCCTACACATAAATACTACATTTAGACATAGTGCTAGGACCTGGGAGATGAGACAACTTCTCTACATGAAGCAACATAGTTGGGATTTGAACCCATACACTCAGGGATACTAAGCAGAAGTTCTAACCTCTAAGCCACAGAGCTGCCAGATATGAGAGCCTCCTACACATAACTACACATAAATACACATAAAAACACATAAATACAGCATTTCTTTGGACATACAAGTGATGGAATTACATTACTCAAGAGTTATTCTTCTTGATTTATTCTGTGATATTTGGTGTTTTTTTGTGGGTGAGAGTAGAATATTACCCTCAAATTTTTGGGAATTACATTTTGCTTTCTGATGTTGGTACACATATCACATTTTTTGGGCTCAAATTATGAATATTTGGAAATAATAAAAAGCACAAAAAATTGTGATTCATTTTAAATTTGCATCAGCAATGGTATTGTTTGTGGATTATAAAGACACCTGTGTGAGTTTGGGTAAAGATTGTTGTGAGATGGAGAGTGACAAGTGAGAGTGACAGAGAAAAATATTTTTTACCAAAACATCAAAACATTCCACATTCTAGTATTCTTAAAATCAAAATATTTTAAGTAGAAGCAACAATGTTGCAAAGGAAAATTTATTTCACAGAAAGATACATTTCATCTCAACATTAAAAGGTTTTTTTTTGTGAAAGTTAGAATTGTTCCATTAGAATCAATGGCTGAAACTTCATTTGGACTAAAATAGAGCAGATTTTCACTTTTAAAAAAATGTTCTCTAATTAGCTCTCATTTTGGTATTTACTATAGCGCCGGCTAAAAAAGACACTTGAGTTAAAATGAGAGTTATTTTTAGGTCTGAGCATGCTCAGTTGTGTTAGCACCTAGTTGTCCAAAACGGGGAATTTTTCACTTCCCAGACTTTTAAAGATATTTAAGTGTAGAAATCACTTTTCACACAGTTTAAAAGCAGATTATCTTTAAATAATATACTGCATATTTCAGTACCATTTAGTCAATTATATCATGCTCTAAACATTATTTCCATCTGCACTACTCCAGGTTTTAGCAGAGTAAGGGTTTGGGCACTATTTGGTTTCAGGGAACTATAGTAAATTCGATTTTGGGTGTATTTTCTCACCAGCGCTATAGTGAATACCGTTTTCGCACTAATTAGCGCTAATTACCACTAATTAGCGCATATTCGCGGTAATTAGTGCTAATGAGCGCCGCAGCTCTATAGTAAATGACCCCCACTGATTTGGATAATTTTCACCAAAGAAATGTGGCAGAATATATTTTGGCCTAAATTCCTAAAGAGCATTTATTTATTTGCAAAATTTTATAACAGTCTTTTTTCATTTATTTAAAAAAAATAAAAAATAAAAAACCCCAATGGGGATTAAATACCACCAAAAGAAAGCTCTATTTGTGTGAACAAAATGATAAAAATTTAGTTTGGGTATATGATTTGTCATCAGCATGACAAATCATTTGTGATTGTTTTTAGATACATATTCTGTTTGATCAAAAATAAAGTGATGAAAAAAAAAAAACATGTTACATGTTAAAAGTGTCCAAAACAAGTACAGTCATTTGTTTATTAGTGGCTGTAAGGTTTAGGACCCCTGTCAGATGTTTACAGCTATCTGAGGTTCAGTTTGACAGATTTTCCTTCACTTCCTGTCAAAGTGGCATAACTTTCACCATAAAAAGGGAAGGTAAATCTGAGAAAGATAGCAATACAATGCTGAGAGGGATTCTAATCTTATTTTACTGTTAGTGGTTTTCCCTTAGTTCCTGTCTAGTGAACCTTTTATCACCAGGGTAGTAAGTGAATGGAAATCTCTCTAACAGAGACTTGGATATTAGTAAAGACCTAAAGCTTCCAGATCATAAACTAACAAAACCTTTATGTTCATGTCAATCATTTCACTCTGGAAACCTCCCAAAGTGTCTGGTATGAATACTGAAGAGTGGCACTTTCCTTTTGTTTTTTTGGGGCAGGGGTAAATTCCCCTTGGCAGCCATATCCAACCTTAATCAAGGATAAAACTCTGGTATGTATTTTTAGGGGTAAGCGCACACTTTTTTTTGCATGGGGTCCCTCTTTTACATCTATATCAAACCCTTATCTAGGATAAGGGTCTGGTGCATATAAAGAGAATCCCCAGCTGCTTTTCACAAACAGGAAAGTACGTGAGAGCTGTTATTAACCAGCAATTTAAGCATTTATCTTTCACATTTGCTATTGTAGGTTGTATGCATCATACAGATGCCTTACTTCACAGGCAGGCTCAAGGTGTCCCCCAGACAGGTTATTAAAAGATATTTCAATTTTTAATGTAGCTCTAGACGGGTGATTAAAATCACTGGTACATGTTCCTGGGTAGTGTTTGGCTCTACATGCTATTTGCTTGACAATTCCTCCCCTATTAGCATAGAAAATGGCCAATACTGTTTTTTTAACATTTAATTCACATTGATTTCAGTGGGGTTGTGATTCCTCTCATCCTTACCTTCAAAGAGGTGCTATAAACAGGCTAGTATTCAAGTAGTTAAACATACATTTAGTGATATGAAAATCATGCACAGTTTACCTAGTGGGCTATAGCAAGGATTGTTTCTAAAAATAAGCACATAATGCACATGAAATGTTATATCGCCTTCTGCCATAAACTAAATCTGAATTTATCCTAATCCTATATTTATATAAAAGTATTAAATTTTCAGTTTTGGCTTTCTCATAGAAAAATTAGCTACTTGATATATAAATAAACTAACACCCAAATGTGCCAAGGTTATACATATCTCATTGATGGCTTATTAGGTTGTTTTGGGGAAATTAGTTTAATTATATACATTCATAAATTCACTTGCCTAATTATATCCCACACAGTTAGACAATAATTCAGTGCTATTTTTCTCCATAAAACGATACCTTCAGTTTACTAATTTAAAAGAAAAAAGTAAAAACCGTTTGGGGGAAACTTTATCTGACATGTTAACCTTGTCTGTTCCCTTTTGTTACATATTGTATATATACAAAAATATGTAGAGTAGCATTCTCTGAAAGTTTATGGGTTACAGCTAGATAACAGCAAAATATGGATGCTATGGGCACTGTGGTAAAAGGTGGCCCAGTGGTACATTTCTTCAGATAATTTCCTACCATAAGGAACTGTCTGCATTGTCCAAGACCACATTGCCTGTTGTACTGTGTGTACTGTCAGAGCTGCTTGTTGTTGATCTATTCTTAGCCAAAGCTTGCTTGCAAGTACTACATGCAATACAAAGCTGAACTGGAATCTGTAACAAATATATGTTTTTTAATAATAAACGTTATCACACTAAGGCGGCTGTGTGCTCTCTTTCACCCTATATTTATTAAATAATTGTATGTTTCTAATATATGCCAGTTAACTTTCCCTTAACTCCACTAAAGTGCAATATTGTTCTTATTATCCAGACATGCACTTAAAATACCTGATTGTTTTGGTTCTGGCAGGTTAAATTGCTTTATTGTTAAAATAATATAATATCTTAACATGAATCCTAAGCTCACTCACAATCACGCATAAAGCAAAGCAAATTCTACATTGTTCTTTTCCCAGCAGAGTGCATTAGAACCCGCTAAGAAATAACATTCTTGAAGGCAGAAAAAAAAACAGAGGTTCAGCCCAGTAAGTGAGAAATCTAAACTTTATAGTAGTCTACTACTAGGGATCAGCCCGATGTTCCAGTCAAACATAAGTTGGTCTAGAACAGGGATATGCAATTAGCGGACCTCCAGCTGTTGCAGAACTACAAGTCCCATGAGGCATAGCAAGACTCTGACAGCCACAAGTTCAACACCCAGAGGCAGAGGCATGATGGGACTTGTAGTTTTTCAACAGCTGGAGGTCCGCTAATTGCATATCCCTGGTCTAGAACATCGGGTGTTCACTTGTTTGCCGAACAGCAAACAATATGCGGCCTTAGCGGCAAATTTGAAAGCTGCAGAACACCGTTAAAGTCTATAGGACACTAACATGAAAACCCAAAGTGCTATTTTAAAGGCTTATATGCAAGTTATTGCCATAAAAAGTGTTTGGGGACCCGGGTCCTGCCCCAGGGGACATGTATCAATGCAAAAAAGTTTTAAAAACTGCAGTTTTTCGGGAGCAGTGATTTTAATCATGCTTAAAGTGAAAGAATAAAAATGAAATATTCCTTTAAATGTTGTGCCTGGTGGGTGTCCTTAGTATGCCTGTAAAGTAGCGCATTTTTCCCATGTTTAGAACAATACCACAGCAAAATTAAATTTCTAAAGCAAAAATTGTAATTTTATTGTCGGCTGTAATGTATTGTTGGGTCCTGGAAATATAGATAAAAATTATTGAAAAAACAGCATGGGTCCCCCCAGTCCATTACCAGTTCCTTTGGGTCTGGTATGGATATTAAGGGGAACCCCACACCCAAATAAAAAAAAATTGTCTGGGGGTCCCCCCAAACTCCATACCAGGCCCTTCAGATCTGGTATGGATATTAAGGGGAACCCTGCGCCAAGTTTATTTTAAAAAATGGCGTAGGGGTCCCCCCAAAATCCATACCAGACCCTTACCTGAGCACGCATCCTGGCAGGCTGCAGGAAAAGGTGGGATGGGAGAGCGTCCTCCTCCTGAACTGTACCAGTCCACATGCCCTCAACATGGAGAGGATGCTTTGGGGTCACAAGTGGGTGGGGTCACCCTCTGAAATCATCGTGTGACTCTGCCCCTTAGCTATATAAGAAGTGTCAGATGGAGGAGCAGGTAGTCTGCAGAAAGCGTTCATTGAGGCCGTTTTTCTTTTTTGGGTTTGGCAGTGCTGTGGGCGGCATGAGATGAATCTACATCGGGGGGCATTTTTTTTTTTAATAAAGGAATTGTCAAAAACTCATTTACTGTCTCTATTCACTTTTTACACATTTTTGGGAATGTATACCCCATACTCATTCACTGCAATCCTCCCTTATGTCAAACCTATCCTCCCTGATCCATAAGTTCTCCCTGGACATTAAACATATGGATGGTAGAGTGCAGTATATGGAAGACAAAATGGAGGAATGTACTGTAACAGTGAATGACTTGGTTGATGCATATGCAGAGCAAAAAGATGAATCTATGTGGATCAAAGCAAAGCTGGCGGACCTCGAGGACCGCTCTCGCTGCAATAACAATAAAATCAGAGGCGTACCTGAGTCCGTTCCACCCATGGAATTGCGTAAATATGCTAGCACCATGTTTTCCACCTTACTGCCAGAATTGTCCCCGATAGAGCTCACCATTGACCGTATCCACAGGGTCCCCAAACCGCGCCACCTAGGATAGTCGATCCCCAGAGATGTCCTCCTGCGGATCCATTTCTATCAGGCCAAGGAACAAATCCTCCTGAAAGCTAGGGAAATAGCCACCCTTCTAGCACCATACTCAGATATTCAAATGTTTGCAGATCTCTCGCAATTTACCTTACAAATGAGACGGCAACTCAAGACGGGAACGGAAGCCCTGTCCAACCATAGGATTACATACAAGTGGCGCCCCCTTGCCACTATAGTGGCAACCTACAATGGAAACCATCATGCCATATCTACCATTGAAGGCGGTATGATTCTGCTTCACTCATGGGGTATCATCCCAGAACCCCTGCAACACACCCCTGACCTGCGAGGAAAACCAAACCTCTTTCATTTTGGGCAGCACTGGGGGTACAGCAAAGCTAAATACAAATGCGAATTCCCTGCCTGGTAATTGATAAGCAACAGTTACAAATCTGGTCCGGCTTCCTGCTCATCCTTCCAGTTTCTGAACTTCCCCCCTAGTTCGGTCAGCATTTCCTAAGAGTTGCACACTGCTGACATTCATATCTGTTCTATTTTGAGCTGTTTACTGTTCATTTTTCGTTGTTTCTGTCGTTTTTGTCAGTACCTACTTTTCCTCAACATATCCTGGTAAACCAGTATTTACAGTGCGATAACTACTTTGCATTATACCTTGCAATAGAATCTTGATGAGCAACGCTTTTGCAGTACCACCCACCAAATATGGCAGATTGTCCCCAACATCTGACAGCCTCGAAAACACAAAGGCGATACAGAGAGGTACATTTCAGCCAATCAAGTTGGCACCAAGTACCAACGGGTGAGTACCTTCAAATTTCCCTCTGTCAAGGTTAAATTCTGGATACTCCTGTAAGATCTTAGGAAACAACTGTGCCATACCTCCGTGTCCAGTTCCTCTCCCAAATCCGTGTCCCAGTCCACCATATAAGGGAGTCTAGGATGGGATCCCAGTAGTAGCCCATAGACAAGGGAGATCCCACCATGCTAATCGCATCCTGTGTACACCATGTCTGATACGGAGTCACCAGGTAGTGGTCTGGTTTGACCGGCCAAAGGGATTGTAGGAAGTGCGAAATTTGGAAAAAAACAAAATCGCTTCAACGGAGGCATACCAAGAACCACCGTATCGTGACGGAGCATAAACGGTCCCCTATGTGTGATAAACTTCCAATTATATATAGCCCTTTGTCCAGCCACCACTTAAAGGCCCTAATATCCTGCCCTGGGGGGAAATCCAGGTTATTTAACAAATGAGCTAATGGGCGGAAAGAAGAGACCTGGTCACAGTTTGAGCAGAGCTTATCCCACAATGCCACCGAATGAGAAAGCGTAGGCGTTGAAATAGGGGAATGGAGCTTAGAAGAGCTCCATAAAAAGGTAGTCCAATGTGAAGCCTGGAGTTGCCATCATCTCCATATGTACCTAATCTGGTTTGACGTATCGAGAGTATACTGCTGAAAGTTGCGTAAGATGAGCCGCCTGGTAATACCGATACAGGTCAGGCAACCCCAGCCCTCCCTGAGTCTTGGGATAAATTAGAATTTTCTTTGAAAATCAGTGCCCTTTATTACCCCATATATATCGCACTACCTTGGCCTAAAAGCGAGCCAGCACCGAATGGGGAATGGGAATAGGCAAGGACCTAAAGAAATAGAGAATTCTCAGTAATAGTGCCATTTTAACTGTATGAATTCTGCCCAGCCAGGATATATTATAAAGGGATCACTGCTGAAGGTCTGCTTCCAATTCACCAAACAGGGAAGGGTAATTGTATTTATATAGAGAGTCTATATCAGCTGTCAATTGTACTGCTAAATACGGTATATGAGTGGGATTCCAAATGAAAGGGAAACAGTCTCTAATGCCGCGTACACACGAGCGGACATTACGGCGGACTTTGCCCGGCGGACTGGATTTCGTCGGACAATTCGATGTGTGTGGGCTCCAGCGGACTTTGTTTTCTCAAAAGTTCGACGGAATTAGATTTGAAACTTGTTTTAAATTTATCCGTTGAAATCGAGTCCGGTCGAAAAGTCCGCCGTCTGTATGCTAGTTCGACGGACAAAAAGCCACGCTAGGGCAGCTATTGGCTACTGGCTATGAACTTCCTTGTTTTAGTCCGGTCGTACGTCATCACGTACGAATTCGACGGACTTTGGTGGATTGTGTGTAGGCAAGTCCGTTCATTCACAAAGTCCGTCGGAAAGTACGTCGAAAAGTCCGCCGGGCAAAGTCCGCCGTAATGTCCGCTCGTGTGTACGCGGCATAAGGCGATCAACCAGATCTGCAGGGACTGAAACATTTAGTGTCATAGATTTAGCCAAATTGACTTCTTTTTTTTTTTTTTTTCCGGTTTTAAATACTGTTTATTGAAAAATAAATAACAGTACAAAATTATCAAACTGGCAGAGACCACCAGGAGTAACAAAGCAATGTAAGTTACATTAGTGTCAAGATGTACATGTACCTCCCCTTGATTCAAGTACAAGATAAGAGTGTAAACATATGAGGACTCAAGGTCATCAATCAGAACTCTATTTCCTAGAGTAAGGCTGCCAGAGATCAGGACAGGGAACTTATAGTTCACGGGTACCAGAGTTCCTCCAGGGTCGGCCACGCACCCCAATTAGGAACCTGCTGTACGCGGACCCGCCAGGAGGGACCCTGGGAGCACATAATAGCCTTCTCTGAATCTGTCCTGAGCTTACGGACCGCCCATTGCTGTTCAAATGAGAGCTCTGTCGTTTCAAAGAAGGGATTAAAAGCAGACTATGAGCCTAACTGTAACAAAATAGAAAGTATCACTTATACAGGGACTAACCCCAAAACTTAGAGAAGGTACCTGCTGAGACACTGTAATGTGAATTTTCCCCTTTTCAAAATGTGTAGCCTTAATATGTCATTAAAGGAAAAATATACAGTTAAGGGGGTATCTGCCAGGTACTCTATTCTCAACCTTTGCTCATCATACTTAGAAAGATTTTAGACATAAGGTATTAGGGTTAAAGAGAAAGAAGGAAGAAGAACAGGGGGATAAGGAGGGGAGAGAAGAGAAAGGGAATGAGAAGGTTAGGGACAGGAATCCTCGCGGAGAAAGGGGCAGACCTGGATCCGACCGGAGCCTGGGGGGCCCCTAGACCTTGTACCGATTCAGGTTAGAGGTGGTAGTCCCAGGAAACGAGCCCAGGGCTCCCAAATCAGTCTGAATTTATCAGAGGTGTCTAATATGCTGCTCGAGACCTTTTCCTGTGTCATAATCCAGGAAATTTTTTGTTTGGCCTGGCGAAGGGAAACCAAAGGTTTTTTCCAGGCATGAGCCAACGTGATCTTGGCCCCAAGCAGAATGAAGTGAATCAGAGATCGTGACAATCTAGGTACTTTCGGGATGTTGTAATTTAGTAGAGCTATTGTGGGGCATTGTTGGACTGCAAATCCTGTGGTTTTGCGGATGAGATGAAATATTCCATTCCAAAACCCTCTAATTTTGGGACATTCCCAAAATGTGTGGAGTAGGGACCCTATATGGCCACAGCCTCTGAAGCAGAGGGGCGAAGAATTTGGATAGAATTTAGTAATTCGGGATGGTACCAGGTACTACCTGGTTATGACTTTGAGGTCTGCCTCCATCAGAGAGGAGCTAAGCATTCCCTTAAAGAAACGGGAAACACAAGTATGCCAGGTATCCATGTCCCATTCGAGTTGCAGATCCCGCTCCCATTGCAGCATATATTTCGCTTTCTCCCGGGGCTCTGCAAGTGCGGAGTATATGAGGGATATTCCACCCCTTACACCCATGGCTGAGGAGCACCAGAATTCGTATGGAGTAACCGATAGTGGGGCTGACGTGCTTTTCCAAATCCCTCGTAAGAAATGTGAAAGTTGATAGTAACGGAAGGTCTCTGATGCTGGCATCTCCAATTTAGAGATGCAGTATTTGAGCGATATGGGACCGGAGTTAATGAAAAATTGTCCTATTCTGTATAGGCCCTTGTCGAGCCACCACCTAAAGGCCTCGATGTTCATACCCGGTTGGAATTGGGGATTGTGAAAAATGTGTGCCAGGGGTGACCATTCGGAATTGATGTAATGTTTCTTGTAAAGTGTGTCACACAGGGCCATTGAATGAGATAAGGTTGGGGAAAGGATCGGGGGTCTATCCTTTTGTGGTCTCCAAGCCAGGAAGTCCAGAGTGTGGTTAGGAGTGGTCTGGCGTTCAATATCAACCCAATCTGGCCTAGGGCCTTTAGAATATATAGCTGAGAATAGGCAGAGTTGTGCCGCCTGATAATACCACCATAAATTAGGTAGGCCTAGTCCCCCTTTCTTAGGTCGGTATAGCACCTGCTTGGAAAAACGGTGACCCCCCCCCCCCCAGATAAATCTGGTGATTGATGCCTGGAGTTTGTCTAGTGTGTGTTTTCGAATGGGAATGGGTAGGGAGCGGAAGAGATACAGGATTTTAGGGAGTAAAGTCATTTTGACTGAATTAATTCTACCTAACCAGGACATTTTATAGCGGGCCCAATGCGTGAGATCTTCTGAAAGTTTCTTAATCATTGGGGGGTAGTTGTGGTGGTAGAGCTGATCTATTTTCGCTGATAAGGAAACAACTAAGTATGGTAGGGATGAGTCACACCAAGTGAAGGGGAAATGGGTCTTGAGCCTCTCCACCAGCTCGTGTGGGGAGGAGATATTCAGAGCCATTGATTTGGCCATGTTAACCTGAAGTCCCGATATGCAGCCAAAAGAGTTAAGTAGTTGGAGAATGTTGGGGGTGGAAATGAGGGGGGATGTGACAAACAGGAGAACGTCATCAGCGAATAGGGCGCATTTATGGGTTTTTTGGCCACATTGCACTCCGTGAATGTTAGGGTTTTGTCTTATGGCCAGAGCCAAGGTTTCTATCGCTATTGCGAATAGAATCGGCGAAAGAGGGCAGCCTTGTCTAGTCCCTTTTAGAATAGAGAATTCTTTGGAAAGGTGGCCTTGTATTTTAATACGTGCTTTAGGGGAGGAATAGAGGGAGGATATGGTAGTAATAAATTCCGGACCAAAAACCCATTTCCGCAATACAGTAAAGAGGTATGGCCAGGTGACCGTGTCGAATGCCTTTTGGAGATCTATCGATAGGACATATCCTGGATGAGAGGGCCCCCCATCCCATGACAATTGCATGAGGGAAATTAAATCTACCGCTCTCCTAATCTGGTCCGGCCCCTGTCTTCCGGGGATAAACCCCACCTGGTCCTTGTGGATATAGTTAGCTATGAAGGAAGCCAGTCTATTAGCCAGAATTTTCGTCATAATTTTTAAATCATTGTTTATCAATGAGATTGGTCTGTAATTGCTTACGTCACTAGGGTCTTTGCCCGGTTTGGGGATTACGGATACGTATGCCAAGTTGGCAGACGGTTCCAAGGGGGACCCCGTGCGGAGAGAATTAAAAAGGCGGGCCAGATAAGGAGAGAGGATAACCAAAAAAGCTTTGTAGTAATGTGCAGAGAAGCCGTCCGGGCCTGGGGCTGATTCTGTTTTGAGGTTCTTTATGACTTCATGAATTTCCTCCACCCTGAAGGGGGATTCCATAATGGTCCTATGGGAGTCCGAAAGTGTGGGAATATCGAGGTTATTCAGGAAGGATTCAATACAGTCTGAGTTGTTTGAGTTGTTAGGGACGGGGGCTGAGTATAGCTTAGAATAAAAATCCTGGAAGGTTTCCAAGATTTTTTGGGGATTTTGGGTGAGAGTTCCCGAGTGGGATCTGATCTTGGGAAGTGAGAAAGTTTTAATTTTGGGGGATAATTTAGCGGCCAGCTGGGGGCCTATTTTATTTGCCTGGATATAAAATCTGCCGCTGAGCCATTCAAGATGCTTGTCTGCATTAGATGTAAGGGCCAGATTAAGTGCTACTCGGGCGGCTTCTAGCTTGGACAGGGTTGAGGAAGAAGGGTCAGCTTTATGGGACTTACTGAGGGACTGGAATTCCCTTTCCATTTGCAGAATGTCCGCTTTCCTTTCCCTTTTGAGTTTAGACGCCATTTGGATCATTTTCCCTCTGAGGACTGCCTTGTGAGCACCCCAGAGCACACTAGGAGAGATGTCCCCCGTATCATTAATACGAAAGAATTCCTTGATGTCTTTTTCTAGAATTATGCAGTGGACGGGGTTAGCTAGTAGAGATTTACTTATGCGCCATTGTGGAGGCCCAGAGGGAGAAAGAGAGCATGAGATTTTAAGTGTCACTAAGGAGTGGTCTGACCATGGGACTTCCTGTATGGAGGCCTTGGATGCTGTGTGAATATCTGAATTTGGTAGGAATATATGATCAATTCTGGCGTAGGTATTATGTGGAGCCAAGAAATGGGTATAGTCATTTGCCGTGGGGTTTAATTCCCTCCAGGCGTCTATCAGGCCCATATCATGTAAAAGGCGGGCTATTTTGAGGCTTTGAGTGGGTGGATTTTTAAGATGAGCCCTCCCCTGAGAAGACTTGTCCAGCAGTTGATCAAAAGCGATGTTAGAGTCACCGCCCATGATCACCCTGCCTTCCAAGTGAGGGGCTAGAATTGAAAGCATAGAGGTGAAGAAAGGTGCCTGTCGTTGGTTAGGGGCGTAATAGCAGATAATGGAGTATAGAATACCCCGTATTGTTCCTTTTATTAAAATATACCTGCCCTCTGGGTCTTTGATCATGTGCGTGAGTGTAAAGGGAGTATTTTTGGACAGGAGAATGGTGACACCCCTTTTTTTGGTGTCAGCATTCGCCAGGAAAAAAGTCGGAAAGGTACGGTGCAGGAAGGTGGGGTTATAACTGGCTGGGAAATGGGTTTCCTGAAGTAGGAAAACATCAAGGCCCCTAGCGTGGTAGCTTTGAAATGCCTTGCAGTGTTTAGAGGGGGAGTTAAGTCCCTGAACATTATGCAAAGCTATTTTTAACGAGTGTGCCTGGGTATTAGGGTCAGCCATGTGTGTAGGGAGTGCGGAGCGATATGAGGCAATTGGAGCTTACCAGGACCGCCCGGAAATGGAAATCGACTCGAAGAGGAATGGATTCATCAGTCTTCCTGAAGGCTGGGTCTGTAGTTGTGTTCTGCGAGGATTCCTGGAGGGAGTATGAAACAGAGGGGGGAGAGTGGGGGGAAGACAAAGGAGAGGAGTGGAAGGGAAAAAGAGAGAGAAGGAGGGAGAGAGAGAAATGTAGGACAAGTAGATTAATTAGGCATGAAAATACTGCAAACATTAAGTGCAAAATCAACAATAAATTAGATCAAACTAGGATCAAGTGTATAAAGAAAATAATGAAAACTCAGACTAGTGTTACTAGTCCTAGTCCGGATTCCCCTAAACGGAGAAGGGGAGAGGGCAACCTCAAAATGGGTTGTCTACCTGATGTCACCAGAGGGGTACTGAGTCCCCTAAAGTCACAACAGAGAGGGTGGTATGCAGGGCTGCTCCGGCCGTCTGGATCCCCCAATGCAAGGCTATAAAAAAAAATTATGGGATCGGTCACAGGAGGGAAAGCAATTTAAATTGCCTGTTGGCTATAGGACCTTAGGTGCAAAAAAAAAAAAAAGAAAAAAAGGAGACCGAGATTAATAGTGCAAAAACAATGGGGGGGGGGGGGGTAGTAAATGCAGGGGGATGGGGGAGGGAAGGAAAAAGGGGAGAAATCTAAAAGAAAAATAAAGCATGCTCTTTTCTTTTTTTCTGTTTTTACGAGGGTAGCCATTATATTGTCTACTTGGCAATGCCTTTATGTATATCTCCTCGTCCAGAGGATACATTTTAGCCCGGAAAGGGAACCCCAGTAGCCATTAACAGGGCTAAGGGGGGGCCTAGTTGTGGACATTAGCTGTCATGAAAGGAATACAGCGGATCGTTTGACGTAGGGATGCCCCTATTCTGAAGAAAACACGTGGTCCTCAGTCCAGCGGGTAGTTTGGAAGAAGAGAGTCCTATTCCGGCTTGAGGAATAATGTTCATCTTGTGGAGCGGGAGTCCCGTTGCCGCTTTGATAGCTGCTTGTTCCATAGTGGAGTAAGGGGGCTGCCCAGGGGGTCTCTTGGAAGACCCCGGGGTGGGTGTTTCGTGCAGGGAAGCCAGGGATTGCGAGATCAGGCCTATTTGCAGGAGCAAATGCTCCCCGTCCTGGAAGTTGGAGAAGTGGTAGGGAACATCTTTGTAATGGAATTGAAGATGAAAGGGGAACGACCAGCGATATTTGATGGAATTTTGGGCAAGTATTACCAGCAATGGCTTGAGTGCTCTCTTTTGTACCGTAGCTGGCGAAATGTCAGCAAAGATTTGAATCTTATGTCCTTGAAATGACAGGTTCTCTATGTTGCGAGATCTTCTCATAACTTCCTCCTTCACGCCATAAAAATGTGGCTTGACCACGATGTCCCTCGGGAGGCCATCTTGGCGGGGAAGCTGGAGGGCTCTGTGCGCTCTGTCCAGTTCAAGTCTGTGGTTTTGGATGTCTGGTATGAGGTCTTTGATGAATAATTGGACGGTTTTTGGTACATCTGTTATCGTTTCGGGTATCCCACGGATACGGAAATTGTAACGTCTATTTCTGTTCTCCAAATCGTCTATTTTGGATAAGGCAGTATCTAACTGGTCTTGAAGCGATTGAATACAGGCCGTGTTCTGGTTTGTGCGTGCAGCAGTGTTATCCACCACCTGCTCAATTGCATCTATCCGGGAGCCCAAGTTTTGTAGGTCAGCCTTAATAGTAGCTGTGATCTGGGTGGCATTCTGAGCTAATCCTGCTGCCAGCATATCTGAAAAGCTCTGTAGCCAAAGCTGCATGTCCTGGGGCTGGGGTTGCTGTGAGGCCGGGGGATGGGCGGGCCCTGTTAGGCCTAGAGGAGCATGGAGCCTGGGAGGTAGTATAATGTCACCCCGGGACTTGATGTGGAGGGAGTCTGTGTTAACCGGGGGGTTCCCTTGCGCGGTGCTGAGACTTACTGTTGCCGCCAGCATGTCAGCGCTCTGCTGGGTGAGAGAAGTGTGGTCTGTGACATCCATGCTGTCCCTCTGTGAAGTTGCGGTCGCCATCTTGGATGGGTCAGGGGCCGCCTGATTAAAGAGCAATTGACGGCTCACCTCGCTCTTTTTCGTTCCGCTCGTCATGTATTGGTGAGCTGGGGAGGTTCGGTGAGCCCCGGGGAAAGTCTGGTGCCGGTTCCGCTCGATCTGAGAGCTCTGGGGGAGGAGAAGGGCCGGAGCGGTGCGGAGCTCTCGATTAGAGCGTCTCCTCGGGAGTCCCGCGCATGCTCACCAGCCCAAATTGACTTCTAACCGTGATTCCTTGCCCTGAAGCAATACAAATACCTTGGGAGTCAAAGTCAAGGGGGAGGTCAGGAATAACAACAAATAATCTGCAAACAGTGCGTATTTATGCTCTCATTCCCCTCAACGAACCCCCCGATCGGGTCTGGGTCGGTCCGGATGGCCACTGTTAGGGTCTCTATGGCGATTGTGAAAATTAAAGGGGACAAGGGGCAGCCCTGCCTTGTACCTCGTGCTTTAGTGATGGGGGAAGAAAACTGGCCTTGTAGGCGCACTTGGGCTTGCGGGGCAGAATACAGAGCTTGCAGGGTTGAAAGAAACCAGGGGGCGGATGCGCAGACAAGACCTTAAACATATAGGTCCAGGAGACCGGATCAAAGGCCTTCTCTAAATCTATGGACAATAAAAATCTTTCCTGAGGGGGACCCCCATCCAGACTGAAGCAGAGACGATATTAATATCCTGGTGAATCTGGTCAGGCCCCCTGCCTTCTGGGAATTAAGCCCACCTAATCCTTATGAACATAAGAGGCAAAGAAAGAGGCCAAACGGTTAGCTAAGATTTTGGTCAGGAGCTTTAGGTTCTTGTTAATCAAGGAAATGGGCCTGTAATTCCCAACATCACCGGGATCCTTTCCAGGTTTAGGAATAACTGTGATATTAGCCGTGTTTCATACGGGGAGTTTAGTCCCTGAGTGTTATGACTAAAGACCCATAGCACCAAAGGATTAACAGGGGCCATGATTGCAGATCAGCGGGGAGGGGCGCCCAACTAGTAGACCACTGCTTACCACACCACTAACAGGACCAAGCATAGTATCTGAGAGGCCACCCCAGACTCCAGAATCTCTGGCAATAGACAAGAGAACCGACTATGGACCGAACCTAAGAGAACAAGAAAAGAGTGAACAAGACAGATAGAAAAGAGAAACACAAAAGATCAAAAGAGTGGTAAGTGAGGAGTGAGCAAGGGCCAACAAAAAGGTGGACCCGAACCAATATTGGGACAGGTGGGGACACAAGCCTCCGCAAGCCCGCCTTGCCACCACCAGAATGAAGCTAGAGAAAATTCCAGAAAATAGAACTATCACTACCATGCTTGTGATACATTGGGAGGCCCAGCAGGCCAGGTCCCTGGCAGCCAGAAAGGTTTCCGAAGCCACAGAAGACCAAGACCACAGGCCCCCAAACAATCCCCATGGAAACACCAGAGCCTAACAATGGCAACCCCATGATCCCCGGAGAAACAATGAAAAATGTAGAAACAGAAAAACATTTGAAAACTGTTAAAATGCAAAGTAGGGGGACTCTGGTTCCCCAATCCAGGTCAAAAAAATAAAAAATACAAGGAATGTAGTCCCACATTGGATCATCACAGATCAAAATGCCTAACGATCAGGGAGGCAGTTCAGGGTGGTGGAAAGTCTCTAGTACATCGGGATTCAGCCTCTTGCCACAGAGGTGAGATATGGCATGGAGGAAGGGGCTGGTTAGCTAAATGCACCCCTGAGCGTGGCAGTGAAGAAGAAGGCCCTCTATCAATTACTCCCAGCTTAAGAAGTAGATCTTCTCCCTCTGCAAAAGACGAGAAAGTGTAAGGCTTATTCTGCATAGTGAAGAGCAGTTAAAACGAGAACGCCCAACGGTATTTCACACCTTTTTTTGAAAGCGCCAGCAGTAGGGACTTGAGAGCCCATCGCTGTTGAATGGTATAGGGGGACAGGTCAGCAAAAATTTGAACAGCATGGCCCTGAATAGCCAGCAAAGGAGAGTCTCAGGAACATTTCATCACAGTTTCCTTTACTTTGTAGTAATGCTGCTTCACAATTATGTCCCGGGGCTAACCATCCGAGCATGGGGGCTGCAGTGCCCTATGGGCCCTATCTACCTCTAACTGATGTTCAGGTATGTTAGGCAGGAGAGCCCATAAAAACGCATGATTTCTAGCAGGAGTGTCCTTGATGGATTCCGGGAGCCCTCTGATCCTGAAATTATAATGCCTGGAGCATATAAAATAATAATAATTGAAGCGCTTCGCTCAATGATCAGTAAACTAAAATTATTTTTATTTTTTTAATCCATGCATTTTTTTAATCTAGACATACGTTTTATATACCTGATATTGTTACAATAAGTTTTATTAATCTAATGTTGTACTGTACATTAAGGTATATTCCATCTTTATATATACTAGTTATGGCTAATAATACGGAATAAGCGGAATAAGTCTTGATAATCTAATGTTGTTCTGTACATTAAGTTATATTCCATCTTTGTATATGCTAGTTATGGCTAATAATACGGGATAAGCACTACATGAATGAATCTAATCCTATTTGATGTTTTTTTCCTGTAGGGAAATCTATACAGTATTATATAAAGAGGTTTATTAGGGCACCTGATTAGGTATGTTGAGCTAACCTAATTTGCCCCTAGATAGGTTTAAGCACTATGTGCTGTTGCTGGGGACGGGTTTGTCCGTGTTCAAGCAAATTTTTAAATGTGCAATACTAGCTTTTTACCACGGGAGGGTGTATAACAATGCTTGGTACTCCCGGTGTGTAATTTTTTTAACTAAATGTTATCTCTATGTAGCGGTTTTTATGAATAAGTGTTTTTGTTACCATTAAATGACCTTTGTTGTATGTATAATAAAATATAGCCAATAGAAACATATGAGCATATGCAGTAAGCAGGATGATGACTCGAGCACATAACGCTGTAGCCATGGTTACAGTGAAGCCATCGTGCTTATAAACTGAGACCGTGGTATCTCAAGTGTATCCTTGAGAAAGTCACGTGACGGTGACGCAACACGTGGGAGGAGCCTAGGACGCACTTTGCAGTCTGTCACTGAGCGGTGTACTGCAGCAATCCTTGTTCTCGTCCACAGCGGCTGACTGCTATTTGCAGATTCATATGCTTTCTTGCTATGGGGCGCACGTGAGTGAATCTCTTAGTGTTTTGCTGGTGTACTAAATGGAGTTCATTGCGCAATGAAGTTTTTTCTTGTTTATTTGCCTTACATATAACCAACGGTGTTGAAAAGCTTATCTTATAAAACTGGAGGTGGATGGCATTATCGCTTAGGAATGACAAGCAAATACCCCAATTAAGCAATTAAAGAACCAAAACCACTGGGACTACGTTTAAATTTCTACTATAATAGTTTTTTGCAAGGTCTCCTCCTTGTTTAACCACAATACTATTTTTATACTTGTTTATTTAATTTAATCTTATTCACTATTTACACATCAACATTTTTATATGGATGGATGATTATCCCTGCGTGTACACTGTATACAGTTTTATTTATTCATCTATCTATAGATGTATATGTGCATTATCACTCCTATTTTTGATATAGATATTTAAATGTTTTGGAGTTTTTTTGGAACACTTGGAATATTTTTAGTATAATTTCACATTGGTTGGGTATTTATGTGCGGGATGCACAGCAGTGCATTTTAATTTTTTAGTTTACTGATCATTGAGCGAAGCGCTTCAATTATTATTATTTTATATGTTTTGTATGTAGGAATATTGAGCACCTTATATTGATAGCAGCCTTGCTCCTATATGTGATCATTTCATTTTTTGGATTTTGGTTTTTCTTTTAACAACATCACAGCGCTTTGTTTTTTCACATTCACTATAATGCCTGGAGCGGTTCTCCAGGTCATCAATTTTGGCCATCACAGCGTCAAGTTGATCCTGCAACGACTGGATACAGGCAGTATTTAGGTTTGTCAGTGTCACTGTGGCTTCCAGTTTATTTTCCATATGTTCTACATGGGAGCCCAAACCCAGATAATCAGCTTTAATATCAGTGGTAATCAGGGTTGCAATTCTGATCAGTCCTGGGTCCAACATTTCTGAGAATTTGGCAAAAATAGAATCAACACAGTCTGGAGCTAGAGCATAAGCAGCTAGCATTGGGGGTTGGGCTGTGAGGCTGTGAGAGTTTTAAGTCCTCCATAGTGCGGTCTATCAGAGACTCTGTGGAAGCAGGAGAGTCTCCACCACAGAGGGGGTACTCATAAGAGTCCTGAGTGCCAGGCAGCTCTGTGGCATCCCCCATAATCCCCGTCTGATCTGTAGACACCATGCCTCGTGTGGGGACAGAAGGCCCGGGCACATCTTGGATTTTGCGGCCTGTCCCCACTCTCCTGGCAGCGGCCAGGAGAGGGCTCTGCGATCTGCACTCCTGGTCATGTGTCAGTGTGGAGTGGTATCCCCTACCTCCTGCAGTGAGTTGCGGCCTGATCTGAGGGTTGTGGGCACTGTGGTGGTGGAGATTCGGCTGGTTTAGGAGGGAGCTCTCGGCTTTAGCGACCATCTTGGAGAGCTCCGCTCATGTGCCTCTGATCTAAAGGAAATTTAATAAGAAAAAAAGTGTATGATGTTTGGCCAGCCTTAGAGTGTGACTTATCTCAATGAGATAAGTCCTGTCCTGTGCTCTCTGCCTCAGGCCTGGATTCCTGAAATAATATATGTTTTTGATCACTTATCTGCCTTCCACTGCCTGAGCTGTGAATGACTGCTGAAAAGAGTTGTTTCGGACTGAGCAAAAGTTCGGCTCAAACATCACTTGTTCATCTGTTTAGCGAACACCCACATTTTCAGGGCTCTCGATGGGTGTTTGCACACTGCACAGTAAATTCTAAGCCCTGATTGGGCAAAGAATTGCCCAATCAGGGCGCAGTAAACACCTGGTTGTTAAGGAGCAGGCCGGTAAGCTGGCAATAAAAAAGTTTGAAAAGAACGGCGTGGGGTCACCCCCAGTCCATACCAGGCCTTTTAGGTCTGGTATGGATTTTAAGGGGAGCTCCATGCCAAAATAAAAAAAAAACATGGAGTGCCCCCCCCCCCGAATCCATACTAGAAACTTATCTGAGTAGGCAGCCTGACAGGCCAGGAAAGGGGGGGCGAGTGAGTGGGGATGGGTGCTTTGGGGTGGGGGCCTCATCCCCACAGCCCTGGTCGATAGTTGTGGGGGTCTGCAAGCAGGAAGCTTATTGTAATCTGGAAGCCCCTTTTAACAAGGTGCCCCCTAAATCCCAGCCCCCCCATGTGACCAAAAAAGTGTAAAAAGTAATAAAAATACAGAGACAGTTTTTGCCAATTCCTTTATTAACCACTTGCCGCCCGCCGCCCGCCAATTTATGTCGGCAGAATGGCACGGGCAGGCAAAAGGGGAGTACCCATACATTCCTTTTTAAACTTGCCCGCGGGTAAAAACTCTGTGTTCACCGGCAGCACGCGATTGCAGCGAGGAGAGGCAGAAGGGGGAGATGCCTATGTAAACAAGGCATTTTCCTGTTCTGCCTTGCAACATGACAGGGATCTACTGCTCCCAGTGATCGGGAGCAGTGATCTCTGTCATGTTGTAGTGAGTCCATCCCCCCTACAGTTAAAACACATCCAGGGAACACACTTAACCCCTTGATTGCCCCCTAGTGTTTAACCCCTTCCTTGCCAGTGTCATTTATACAGTAATCAGTGGCTATTTGTATCTCTGATCGCTGTATAAATGTCATTGGTCCAAAAATAGTGTCAAAAGTGTCTGATCTGCCTGCCATAATGTCGCAGTCCTGATAAAAATCGCAGATCGCCGCCATTGTTGGTAAAAACCTATTTTGTAGACACTATAACTTTTGCGCAAACCAATCATGCACTTATTGCGATTTTTTTACCAAAAATATGTATAAAAATACATATCAGCCTAAACTGTGGAAGAAATTAGTTTTTTATATATTTTTGGGGGATATTTATTATAGCAAAAAGTAAAAATTATTGCTTTTTTTAAATTGGCGGTCTTTTTTTGTTTATAGCGCAAAAAAAAAATGCAGAAGTGATCAAATACCACCAAAAGAAAGCTCTATTTGTGGGAAAAAATTTTGTTTGGGTACAACGTCGCACGACTGCGCAATTGTCAGCTAGAGCGATGCAGTGCCTAATCACAAAAAATACTCTGGTCAAGAAGGAGGTAAATCCTTCCAGGGCTAAAGTGGAAAAAAAAGGACAGTGTCCCCTGATATAGATCCATCATCAATCATGAAGCTACCACCGCCGTTGCCACCCCCGGACCTGAAAAAAATTGCTCTGCTATTAATTAAGTCGAACCGCTAAATGCCTGGCTTGCCGCTTGACAGTTCTTACTGTATATATGTAAGGGGTGGAGCCACCTGGCAACATTACCTGGTTGCACAGTCCCCCCTTGTAACATCAGGGCCTGGTATGGACTAGGGAGTGACCCCGCGTCGTTTAAAAGAAAATATTGTCGGAATAAGTATTGTATTTTCAGTAATTTAAGTGTAATTTCATTAATTTTTTTCTTTAGTAATGTTATTTTTGCTGCAGCATGTTTTATACATGCTACAGATGCACCACTTCACAGGCAGACTATGGTGATCCCCAGGCACTATATTTAAAGGAATTTTTCATTTTTATTGTTGCACTTTTAATCATCATTAAAATCATTGCTCCTTTAAAAATTATCTTTTTCTGGGCAAAACTTTTTCTCTGTTCGGAAGTTCTGGTGCAAATCGAATAGGGGGGTGTTCGGCCCATCTCTACTGCTGAAGTTCTGAGGAGAATATTGGGATTTTTGAGGAGATTCCAGCTGGCCATACGTAGATCTTATGGAGGAGAAATTTGACCTTTGCTATGTTTGTTAATATATTAATGAAGACAAGGTGATAATAAGGGAAAAAAACCCAGAAAAAAGGAAAACAATGAAGCCACCAAATCTAAAGGCTGTGCATTGGTAGAGTGTGACAGCCCGAAAAGCTTGATATACAAAGAGCTAGATCCAATTTGATATATTTGGAGAAAAACCTTGTTAAACGCCATGTGAGGGAAAGCACACACGGACCTAATACATATAGCAGATGGTTCAGCTGGTGGAGGCGAGCACATGGTGTTTAAAATTAAGAGGCTCGCTGCATGGTGATAAGAGTACTAATATTGGGAACTTTTTATTGTTGATAATTTGGACTGTTGTAACACATCATCACATTAATGATTCTTTCACTATACTTTTTGGTGTATGAGTCCATGGTGGGTGGATGAGCGGTTTGGAGGTTCTCGCCATCATTCATACTTACCTGTGAAGACATTTGGGTGGATAATCAAGTGGAGGTTTCCGTTACTATACTCATTTATTTTGAACAGAATTTCATTATATAATATTGTGAATGAGGAAGTTTCACCGTTGTTTGTAATATTATTTGTTAATAGATGTATAGATTCTATATCCACTTGAAGACCAGGCCTTTTTCTGACGCTTTGTTTACAACTAAAAATTATTTTTTGTTAGAAAATTACTTAGAACCTAGAGAGTAAAATGGTGGGTATTGCAGTTTTTTATGTTATATGGTATTTGTGCAGCAGTTTTTCGAATGCAATTATTTGGGAAAAAATACACTTTAATGAATTTAATGCACACAAACACAGTATAATACCCAATTTTTGGCTAAACTATAAAAGATGGTGATACACCAGGTAAATAGATACCTAACATGTCACACTTTAAAATTGCGCACACTCATGGAATGGCGACAAACTAGCTTGTCAAGGGCTACGCTTTAAAAGCCTTTAAATGTTACCATTTTAGCATTACAGGGGAAGTCTGGTGCTAGAATTATTGCTCTCGCTCTGACATTTGCGACAATATTTCACATGTGGTGTGATGGCCGTCTACGTATGCGTGCGAGCGTATGTGTGTGTTTTATTTGTTTTCATTTTTTTACACTGTTTCTTTAATTTTTATGTAAACATCCCTTGTGACAGCAATAGGCAGTGACAGGTACTCTTTATGGAGAGATATGGGATCTATTAGCACATTATGTTACACTTACCTTTAGAATGGATCCCTCCCGCGATGCCCTGTCACCACTGACAGGGGTTCCATCTTCACCCGTTTTTCTTCAGGTTTCCGGATCTATGATGATATCACTACCGCACATGTGCTCGGGAACCCCTTGGCACTGCACAGAGTGCTGAAGGAATGGCACTGGTATGCTGTTCCTTCAGAGGGCATATGCCAGTGACGTCACTGGCTGTTGTCCGCTGGAATATCTCCTAAACGGTGCATGTTTAGGAGATATTAGTTTTACCTACAGGTAAGCTCTATTATAGGCTTACCTGTAGGTAAAAATGGTAGAAAAGGGTTTACTACCACTTTTAAATATATTTTATATTTTATTTCTACACCATTAAAAAATAATTCATTAGTATTTACAAAATGTACAAATATATATATATGTTTTGTAAATCCTAATTAATTATTTTTTGATAAATAATTTTTTTGCTCACTGGTTGTTAGGACATGGTGGGTGACAGCTCCCTAACAACCAGGAAGAGAAATGTTTTATTTCACGCTGCAGCTGTAGGTTTGTTTAGGTGAACACCCATTCATTCAGGCATGCGCACAGGATTCTTCATACACTGTACAGAGTGGTGAGGTTTCTCACATATTATTTCCTCTCCTGGTCAAGAGTTGTTGTGTTCAGCTCTTTCCTGTATTGGTGAATGATTACTCTCAAAGTCTAATGTTCTTATGGTTATTTTTCTCTTAGAAATGAAAGTTATATTCGCCAAGCGAAAGACAACAAACAAACTATTACACACATTACAAACATTATAGGTATTATTCATTAAGCTTGCAAAAATATTGAAACATTTGCAAAGCATTTTTTTTATATAAATAGACCCCTTTCTGATTATAGAAAAGATTTCATTTACAGAAAATAGCAACTGAGGAATACATGCTCATTTAATTATTACTAAGGTTTACGTAGAAAATTATCATTTTTTATTTTTATTAAATTACATCAATATCTAATTTTTATATTTTCTACATTTTTGTTAAAGTTCTTTACAGAAAGAAGATGAGGACTATGAGGACGCACCATCTAATAAAACATGGTTACTCACACGCAAATTCCTTGATAATGATGTAACATCTATTTTAAATGGACTTCTCAAAGGTTATGACAACAAGCTCAGACCTGATATTGGAGGTATGTGCTTATCCAAAATACATTACTGTATAAAATAATCAAAAATGCAATTACATAATTTCCATAAAGGGAAATACAATGCCTTTATTTAGGCAGCTGTGGTAATGATGAAAAAAAAAACTATAGCAACAAAATCTGATGCGTTTTCCCAACGTTTCTGATAGAATATGTATTTGTTTTCTTAATATGGCTGGTTACATGCAAAGTCTTCTACATGAAATACAGACAAACTTTATGCACGTTTGTGGCTCTGGTTATTTATATTTTTGAAACCTCTCATTTGTCAAAATTAGTCAGCAGAGGGTATCTGTAGATATGTGAGGTAACTGGACTCAAGCACTGTCCATCAAAGCTCAGCGATTCTGAAATTAAGACCTAACTCCAATCAACATTTTGTGCTTAGTTTTGGATAGAGCTGGGGCCATCTGTATCCATACTTGGGAGATTTCACTTCATTTCACAGTCAGGAAGGACATTGATAATGTTTGTATTGAAATGTGTGCATTCCTGACCCACTGACAATTGCACATCCCGTTTCTTGTATGGGCATCACTAGGAGAGGAAGTAAGGGAAAAATCACAATAACAGGTTCATAGACAGACATAAAAACTTGACAAACTTTTTTTTTAGAAAAAAAAAAAAAAAGCTGGAATTGGTCTTTAGTTTCCTTCCCTTGCCTGCCAAATGTGCCAAAAAAGAAAAAAAAAATATTCAGCTTTCACAAATTCTTCATTCTCAAGCAGGAGAGAATGTCACAAGTGCTCTCTTACCTGGAATTGTCAGGTTTTTTAGCTGCAGCAGTGGATCAGGGCTTTAAATTGTATGCTGCTAAGCCATCGTGATATTTTGCCTAGTTTAGAAAATATGAAAGTTAACACTGCTCTAGCCATTTTTTATTTTTGCACATGCACTTTTTGTGCCTAAAGATTATTTAAACCCCCAAAACAGTATATAGTTTCTGAAAGCAGAAACCCTGTAAAATAAGATGATTATAAGAATATCCCCATGCAGCTTTAACACGTTACCCTAAGAGCTGACTAACACCAAATGTGAATAGAAAATCTAGACTGGAATTTGTTAGGCACCAATAAATGCAAATTATATAAAAAAATTACAAATTACTTTATTGAGCATCAATAAAAAGACTACTAAGATGGAAACAGTTGGCTTGATAGGTAGCTTAATGTTACATAAAGACCACCATCAATTATTGATACATAGGCAATTTTATTCAAGGCAGCTTTGCGAATAAACCCCAATGCGTTTTGATTTTGAACAAATCTTCCTTAGGGAAAACGATGGTCAGTCTAAAATATAGATGCTCAATTTTGTAAAAACGTCATATGTACAGTACAGGCACATTAAGTATAACATAATACAGTATCTCCTCACACTTACAAAAAAGCTAAAACTCCATCAGCACTAATTAGCCCATTAATGAAATGTGTCTATATGTCCTCAATTATCCCCACAATGTAAAGCCAGAGGAACACAAAGGGCACAAAAAACCCTATGAGAATCTAAATTTAAAAAAGTAAATGTCAAATACCCATTAAGAGGATTTTTATAAACCAAACAAAAAGATTTTTTTTCAAATATAGTCTTACCAGACTAAACAGAGCAAGGGTGTGGATTGATGTATTTAGATGAGCCTCACCAAAACATAGCCAAAGTCACAGCATAGACCTAAGGATAGGTCCATATTCTAAGAGGAAAAAAAATCAAAGGTAAACCATTATAAACATCCCAAATTAGTATTTCTATCGAATTACACAGTTAAATGTCAAAAATGAATAATACCTCGACTGCCAATAATTTAAAACCACCAGGCAGATGTCCTTAGAAATTCCAAAACAAGTAACCCTTTAACCACTTCCCACCCAAGGATAGCAAAAGGGAGATCCTAGTACTAAAGTACCTAATATACAGGGTGACTCTGTAGGTACTTAGAGGTCATTTGTGCCAACGTCCCCGATAATATGTTAAGGGCATCAAGGAACTAAATATTGGGACTTTAAAGGCACAACTGTAATGAACTACAAAAAATATATAAAAAAGTTAATTTTTATTAATAACATACAAAAAACACAGGGAATAGACATTAAAATTTAAAAACACATCTGATATAGGCATACAACTCAGTTAAATACACCATTATGGATTCTATCCTGCAGTCTTCTATATAATTCTCTATAACCATAGACAATTTAATCAATATTTCCAGGTAAAAGAAAGGATAGACTTCCCCTGTAAAGTTGAAAATGAGAGAGCACTGCAGGTCTGGTGTTCCAAAGTGGTATAATCTCTAATTGCTCTACATGTTTCACGTTGACAAAGAACGCTTCTTCATGAGCTAGAGGTTCTATTAAAAAATACATACAAACAGAAAAGACAATTGTCATAATCACAATAATTGGAAGCTATTCTCAATAAGTATACTGTAGGAAAATATGAGTAACAGCTTTGTTAGGAATTCCGCCCTCCCGATGTGAGGCATGGCAAGGGCCCTATAAAAGATTAAGGTCTCAGATGGAAGGACAGCACAAACTGGCGGTCTAGGGCAGCCCATAAAGGAGGAAGCCTATGGAAACATTTAATCATATAATTTAAGGTGGACAGATAAATGAGTGAGCGAAAAATTACGATCGTGCATGATCATAGGTATTTTAAACTTGAACACAGAACTGGAAAGAAAGGAAAAGGAAAAGAGTCGCATAACAACAAGGGATGGGAACAAGAATAAGAAAAGGGGAGGGTTTAAGGGGGGGGGGAGGGGGAGGGAAAGAAAGGGGGGTAGGGGGATGGGGAAGGGAGAAGGGCAAGGGAATGAGGGAAAGGGGTAGAAGAGGGGAGGGAGGGGTCTGTATTAGCAAGATTTGTACCAAAAATCGCTTACCAAATAAATATGAAAAAAGGAGAAATGTTCACAAAAGTGGACTTAGTCAGTAGATTGCTGAAAACGATCAGAGGTAAAGATGTATCTGAAAAAGGTCGGGCGGGCAGCAAACAGGAGCAGGGGCCTCCCAAATATATGTCACATCAGGTAATTGTAGGTAAGAAGAGTAGCTTGTATGGGCTGCAGTTCTAGTGTATAAAGAAGACACAAACACAAGTAGCGATCAACATAAATAGTGAGATCAGTGTTGGTTTGCATATAAGAAAGCCCTGCCAGGGAAGGCAGCCAACAGCCAAACTTACCCCACGATAGAAAACAGGAGGATCTGGGAGTACACCGCTCTGTTAGGTTGCTGCCTGTTGTATGTCTCACCACGGAGCATAACAGCGGCCCCATATATAGGGATAACCAGACCGGGAGCAGCCGATCTAATCAACACGGCGTCTCCCGGCCCCAATGCAGGCAGCTGTGCACGCGCCAGGCGACGTCACCACTCAACCAAATGACGCAGGCGCGACAGGGATAACTCCGCGCATGCGCCGAACCAAGGCCCGGAGAGACGAGGCCCGGACAGCGCGCAAGCTGCAGAGGCGGGGACAATAGGAACCCGAACGGGTCCCCAGGCCCCCGTCAATCGCCGCACATCCGGATGTGGCCTGGTATGGTTCAGGAGGGGGGATGCTCACTCGACCCCCTTTCCTGGCCTGCCAGGCTTCATGCTCAGATAAGGGTCTGGTATGGATTTTGGGAAGACCCCACGCCATTTAAAAAAAAAAAATGCCTGTCAGCGATACACTGATTTTCCTGTTTACACTGTGATCAGCTGTGATTGGACACAGCTGATCACATGGTAAAGAGCCTACATCATAGGCTCTTTACCTCAATCGAAGATACGGTGTGTCAGACTGACACACCACACCACAGATCGCCTTGCTGCGATAGCGGCTTATCCTGCTGAACATCATATGATGCCCAGTCAGGATAACAGAATCACTTTCCGGCCATCATTTTGCTATATGGCGGGCAGGAAGTGGTTAAAGTGGAACTTTACCCATAACAACTTGTTAAAATATAATGTTCTTTAGCAAGGAACACACATTCCACATTAATAATTATGCTACCAAAATGAGTGTGTGCTGTGAATTGCCTCCAGCATTCTTCCTGTTACTTCTTGCCGGAGGCTGCCATCTTGCTGAAGTCCAAAGCCCCAGCAGGAAAAAAATAAAGCGGAACTAAACCCATGAATTTACCAGTTTCAAAAAACAGTTACATTCCTGGAATGCTGGAAATGCAAACTGTCACATTTAATTGTGTCCTCAACCAAACTGTCAAACCATCAAATGGCTGGTGTCATAACTGATCACTTGTGCAGCACCATGGCAGCTGCAGTTCAAACAGAAGCAGCTTCCTTGGCTGTAAAGGATAGGAGAGTGTAATTACGCTTTAACTAGTTGCCGCCTGCCCACCATCAAATGACGGCGGGGCGGCTTTCATTCTGGGACACCGTCATATCCCAGAAAGGCCACTCTCGCTCGCATGCGGGGACGTGCAGCGCGGCGGTCGCGGCCACGTTGTGTTGCTAGGACACGGTGCAACCCAGATCTCTGTAAAGAGCCGCGTCCGCAGCTCTCTAACCATGTGATCGCCTGTGTCCAATCACAGCTGGTCAGATGTAAAGACGGAGATGTCGGTAATCGGCACTCCTCGCCTTACACTGACAGAGTGTGTGGTGAGGAGAGCCGATTAGCGGCATCTTCACGCAGGATGACATTTACATATGTCATCAGGGCACTGATTATCAGTGCCCTGATTACAATATAGTGCCAGTAGTGTCACCAATCAGTGCCCACCATTGCCCACCAGTGCCAGCAATCAGTGCCCACTAGTTGCAGCAATCAGTGCCCACCACTGCCCACAAGTGCCACCAATTAGTGCCCATTAGTGATGCCAGTCAGTGCTGGCTATCAGTGCTGCCTATCAGTGCTGCCCATAAATGCCCATCACTGCTGTTGGACATTGATGGGTGGCACTGATGGAAATTGATCATCAGTGCCCATCAGTACCGCCTATCTGTGCTGCCTATCAGTTCCCACCAGTGCCGCCTATCAGTGCTCACCAGTACCACCTATTAGTGCCCATCAGTGCCACCTAACAGTGCCCATCAGTGCTGCCTATCAGTTCTCATCAGTGCCACATATTAGTGCCACCTATCAGTGCCCATAAGTGTGGCATATTAGTGCCTCCTCATCAGTGCCACATAATCAGTGCCCATTAGTGTCGCCTCATCGATGCCCATAAGTGCCACCTCATCAATGCCCACCAGTTCAGCCTATCAGTGCTCATCAGTGCCACCTCATCAGCGTACCTCAGTGAAGGAGAAAAATTACATAGTTACAAAATTTACTGACAGAAACTAAGTAACCATGACTGGCGGCTCCCACGCGCCTGCTCGAGAGTGCCGTCACCAGGCTTTGGCCAGTCACAGAGTTGCAGTCTGCGGCTCTTAAAGGAAGAGGGGCGAAGATGGATGTGGCCTGCAGTGGGGACGGCACGGGCTTCGTTTGCAGGTAAGTGTCACATAATGTGCTAGTATGCAATGCATACTAGCACATTATTCTTTTACTTTGCAGGGTAAAAGAAAGGAAGTAAAACCCACCAGGGTTTACTTCCACCACTTGCCGACTGCTGGACGTCCATGGACGTGCTGGGCTTTATGGTGGTATTTCTGAATGATGCCTGAAGCTACAGGCTTCATTCAGATATCGGCGTTTTCAGCCCCCGATTTCCTACACCATAAGAATGATCATAGCGGCTGGTCAGCCTCTAGATCGTTCTTACGGGCAGCGAGAAGGAACGCCTCCCCCCTCCCGCCCCCCCTCCGGTGCTTCTACCGATTCATCCCTGCGATCGGTGAGCCGGAGAATGGATCCGCCGGCCCCGGATGTCCACCATAGAGATTTCCGGCGGACCAGATGGTCGCCAGAGTCTCTATAATCGTCGGAAGCCGGGCGCGATGTTATGACGTCATGCCCGGCCTCTGCATTAAAAAAAATGGCGCTGCACCCCATATCTCACTGTATGGAGGGCCTGTCATGCTATATTCCTATTACAAGGGATGTTTACATTCCTTGTAATAGGAATAAAAGTGATCAAAACATTTTTTTTTAAAGTGTCAAAGGTGTCAAATTAGAAAATTTTAAGTAAAATTAACAATAAAAAAAAAAAAATTTAAAGTGCCCCTGTCCCCTTGTGCTCTCACGCAGAAGCGAACGCATACGTAAGTCCCGCCCACATATGAAAACGATGTTGAAACCACACATGTGAGGTGTCACCGTGAACATTAGAACGAGAGCAATAATTATAGCCCTAGACCTCCTCTGTATCTCAAAACATGTAACTAGTAAAAAAATTTAAAACGTTGCCTATGGGGATTTTTAAGTACTGAAGTTTGGCGCCATTCCACGAGCTTGTTCAATTTTGAAGAGTGACATGTTAGGTATCTATTTACTCGGCGCAACTTCATCTTTCATATTATGTAAAAAAATTGGGCTAACTTTACTGTTTTGTTTGTTTTTTTTTTCCAAAAAAAACGCATTTGAAAAATTGCTGCGCAAATACCATGCTAAATAAAAAAAGTTGCAATGACCGCCATTTTATTCTCTAATGTTTGGGGGTTCTATGTAGTTTTCTAGCAAAAAAACAATGATTTTTACATGTAGGAGAGAAATGTCAGAATTGGCCTGGTGGGCAAGTGTTTAAGGCTGTCAGCAGATCGGCCTCTACAAAGTCAGCAGTGCCTTAAAATGCCTAAAAATGGAGAGCAACTGAGCATGTGCAGAGCAGATGAGACAGTGTATTACTGGATTTTAACTGCTTGCCGCCCGCCTGCTGTCATATGACGGCGAGGCGGCGCGGCTCTCGTTCTGGGAGGGCGTCATATGACGCCCTCGCCTTCACTACCCACCAGGGGGCGTGTGCGCGCCGCCAATGGCAATCGCGCGCGCCTGCCGTGTCACTGGGCACCCGATGCGCGTGCCCGGCGGCCACGATGTCCTGCGGGCACACGCGATTGCCCGGTAACACGGCAGGACATGGATCTGTGTGTTTAAACACACAGATCCACGTCCTGTCAGAGAGGAGAGATGACCGATCTGTGTTCTCAGTACAGAGCAACACAGATCGGTCTCCTCCCCTTGTGAGTCCCCTCCCCCTTCAGTTAGAAACATTCCCTAGGAACACAGTTAACCCCTCGATCACCCCCTAGTGTTAACCCCTTCCCTGCCAGTCACATTTCCAGCTCCAATGTACCAGTATAGCATTCATGTACTTTTTTTGCAAAAATATCAAAGCTTTCCATAAAATCCACAGACATGTACCTTACTGTCCTACATCCATGATTCAAAACGTATCTATTGCTTCTGTCTTACGTTCTTACAGACTGTAGGTCATGACACAGAAAGGAGTTGACCAGCTGATCTCATTAGCACACCCCCTGCATCATCCACCTTCCCTTTCCCAGCTGCATGTTATTTAAATGAAATGCAATCAATCAGTGATTACCCTTCTCACTAAATACAGAATCAGATTGCACAGTGAATGGCTATCTTTATACAAGTACATAGAAGGGAGTGGACAGAAACACTCAGCTGGCAAGCCCCGTTCATAGGCCTGAATCGGCTGCCCTATACACAGCAAACGCCCAAAAGAAGCTTCAAGACTTTTTTTTTTTTAGAGCAGAGCTTGGTGCATTTTTTACTGTGATTTTTGGTGCAACGCATTTCTGAAATGCAAGGAAACACACAGATGTGAATGGAGCCTCATTGTTCTTGAGTTATCACACCAATTTCACTTTCAGGACCCATTCACATCTAGTATAGTGGGAGTGAACGTTCTGTGTCTCGTTTTTCCTATGACACGCATAGGGAAGCCCGTTGATTTAAATGAGCTGTGTATATATATATGCTATATGTGGCTTATGGGACATGTTGGCGTTTTGTGGGTTGCGTGTTTTTTACTGTTCGCTTTGCAGCATTTGCCACTCGTTTATACACATGGCAAAATGTGTGTTTGCTTCTGTGTTTGGTGTGCCGTTACCAATTAATGGCACTGAAAGTGCAACTAGTAACTTTAGGTGTATAAAGATGGCCATACACTATACAATCTGATTGTAAAATCCCTTTTAGATTTACCAAATTTATATAATAGGAGGAAACACCTATCTAGCCAGTTTATACCTTGCTTTGCCTAACCTTCATACACCTAAAATTACTAGTTGCGCATTCAGTGCCATTAATTAATTAACACACTAAACACAGAAGCAAACACACATTTTGTCATGTGAAAAAACGAATGGCAAATGCTACAAAACGCACAGTAAAAAACATGCAACCCGCAAAATGCCAACATGTCCCATAAGCCACATATAGCACAACCCATTTAAATCAGCAGGTTCCCCTATGCGTGTCACAGGAAAAACGAGACACAAAATGTGCGCTCCCACTATGCTAGATGGGAATGGGACCTGAAAGTTAAATTGGTGCATTAACACAAGAACAATGAGGCTCCATTCACATCTGTGTGTTTCCTTGCATTTCAGAAATGCACCGGACCAAAAATCGTAGTAAAAAATGCACCAAGCTCTGCTCTAAAAAAAGTTCTGAAGCTTCTTTGGGGCGATTGCTGCATGTAGGACAGCCCATTCAGGTGGATTAGCTGCCCTATGTGTGATGAGTAAAAAAATGCTCCAAAACACCCCCCCTACCTCACTAGAAAAAAAAAAAAGGCATGTGGGAATTCGAGTTCCTGCTATGCAGAGATGTGAACGGGGCTTGACAGCTGAGTGTTTCTGTCCACTCCCTCCTATGCACTTGTATAAAGATGGCCATCCACTATGCGATCTGATTGTATATTGTGTATTTGGTTGGAAGGGTGATCACTGATTGATTGCATTTCATTTAAAAAACGTGCAGCTGGGAGTGGGAGGTTAGATGATGCAGGGTGTGTGCTAATGAGATCAGCTGGTCAACTCCTTCCTAAAGACCTAATGTCTGTAAGAACGTAAAACAGAAACAATGGATATGTTTTGAATCATGGATGTAGGACAGTAAGGTACGTGTCTGTACATTTTATGGAAAGCTTTGATATTTTTGCAAAAAAAGTACATGAATGCTATATTGGTGCATAGAAGTGAGTGGGAATTTAGAAAAAGGTGAACTTAGCCTTTAAGGATGCAGCAACTAGGGATGGGCTTTATATTGGGGTCGAACATGAGTTTGACTCGAACATTGGCTGTTCGCCCATTCGCCGAGCAATTTGGGGTGTTCGCTGCAAATTCGAAAGCCGCTGAACACCCTTTAAGTCTATGGGAAAAATCAAAAGTGCTAATTTTAAAGGCTTATATGCATGGTATTGTCATAAAAGTATATGAAATAATTCATAGCCGCGCTAGTAGCAGTGATAAACCAAATACTTTACATAAATTGTGATATTTTACAAAGGGTACATGGGTTATAGAAAAAACGTCCATCTATATAGAAAATAAGCATTCTAAATCTTAAATTACTGTGAGTATTCTTCCAACACAATGACTAAATAAATCCTCCACCGCACCGCAGTGATGACACCACATAAAATGCGCAAGCTTTAAAAGCCTGCAACCTGTTACCCGGCCAGGGCCTTTATCCAAACGGAAACCAGGGGGGGCGATATTCCAACACCCCAATGAAAGGAGTCAGCACCAGCACAGACCTCGCCACACACAGATCAGACAGGTAGCCAGATAGGTATCATTCAGATGTTCGCCATAAATAAGAAGGAATCAACATAGCGTAATACTGATAACTCTCATTTATTAAAAATGAGAAAAACACTTACAATGTCACGGAGATAAAAAGCAAGACAGCCAGCCGGCTAGTGTAAACACCCGTCCTGCAGACGGTATACGCGGAATGTCAGCACATCAGCTCCTCCCGACGCGTGTTTCGTCACACGCTAACGTCGTCTGGGGCACGGGCGACGCACTGACGTGTCATGCATAAATACAAGTTGGTTTGAACCAAGCCTCGACATGGGTCAAACCCGGAAATCATCCTGCGCTTCGCCAGTAAGCCTGGCATACGCCCAAAAACACCATCTTAAGTGCTGGATAAACAGTTGAATCGGGAACAAAAAACCTAAAAGCTAGTATAAATAAAAATAGAGGTTGAGAGGGAGATCTTTGGCACCAAGTACGTAGAACCTCCACCAAACGAGGTCAACCTCTAAATCAAACCTTGATGTTATTAAAAAAAAATTAAAATAAATTTCCGAGAGTAGAAATATATGAACATTAAAACGATGATTTATTTTATTTGGATTGTTTTAAAATTACCTATATTCCTCGCAATATAGGTAGAAATCAGGAATTGAAAAATACATTAAGATGAAAAAAATAAAAATAAAAATAAAATAAAAAATAGAATAAGATTAGATTTGGAGGACAAGCGACAAATAGGAAATTTGTTAATGGAGATTGCTAATATCATAACAAACTCAAGGCTGTATGTATTGGATAAAAATCTTATTACCGTATATACTCGAGTATAAGTCGAATTTTTCAGCACATTTTTTTGTGCTGAAAGTGCCCCCCTCGACTTATACTCGAGTCAAGCACTTTTCTGCAGCAAAAAATTTCATTTTCCGAACCGACTTTGGGGCCCCGTATCTCAGGGCCACTTGGAGCTAGGAACCCCAAGTTTGGTGTGCAAACCCAGTAGAATTGGTATCACAACATATCCAAAGCTAAAGTTCCTAGCACTAAGTGGCCCCGAGGTACGGGGCCCCAAAATCGGTTCGGAAAATGTCATTCTCTGCTGCAGAAAAGTGCTTGACATTTTCTGAACCGAATTTGGGGCCCCATATCTCAGGACCAGTTGGTGCTAGGAACCACAAATTTGGTGTGCAAACCTAGTGGAATTGGTACCATAACATATCCAAAGCTAAAGTTCCTAGCACCAAGTGGCCCTGAGATACGGGGCCCCAAATCCGGTTTGGAAAATTTCATTCTCTGCTGCAGAAAAGCGCTTGACATTTTCTGAACTGATTTTTGGGGCCCTGTATCTTGGGGCTACTTGGTGTTAGAAACCCCAGATTTGGAAATTTTATGGTGCTAGTTCCTCTGGGTTTGCACACCAAATCTGGGGTTCTTAGCACTAAGTGGCCCCAAGATACGTGGCCCCAAATTTGGTCAACTGTGTCCATCTGCAGCAATGTCATTTCGGGACCCTTTGGGTTCAGAGACCCCAAATTTTGGCTGCAGCTAGGGGGCATCTAGGAACCCTTAACTACTGAGTTTGAAGTTCGGGGGATCTATGGCTGCAAATGGGCACAGTGAGGCATGCAAATGGGCAAAGTGATGCTGCAAATGGGCATTGTTGACCCTCTTTTCCACTTACAGTAGCTGTGCATTTCTCACCCTCGTCTTATACTCGGGTCAATAAGTTTTTCCCATTTTTTTTGTGGTAAATTAGGGCCTCGACTTATACTCGGAATGACTTATACTCGAGTATATACGGTAAATCAGATTTCTCTCAGGAATTATCAATAAAGGCATTAGTATGTCAATATAGATACTAATGCCTTTATTGATAATTCCTGAGAGAAATCTGATTTATTGCTCTTTAATACTGTTACTTGTCTGACTTTTTTATGTATGATCCCCCTCTTTAGGCCTGGTGGTTGTGAAATCTTTTAGACTTTGTATCTTGAAGAATGTTGGGGTCTATATATGTATGTTAAATATGCCTCTGTTTTGGGTATGTACCAACTAAGTATTCTCCATATGGGTCAATGGAAATCATCTCTGACCTACGATGTTAACAATACTTACCATTCTTGTTCCTTTATATAAAGGTTGTAAATACTGGGAATAAGAGTGGTATACATTAGTGGTTTTTTGGGTCTGCCGTTGGCAATAAGCATATACATGTATCTAATCCATTAATAAGATTTTTATCCAATACATACAGCATTGCGTTTGTTATGATATTAGCACTCTCCATTAACAAATTTCCTATTTGTTTCTCTTGTCCTCCAAATCTAATCTTATTCTATTTTTTATTTTATTTTTATTTTTATTTTTTTCATCTTAATGTATTTTTCAATTCCTGATTTCTACCTATATTGCGAGGAATATAGGTAATTTTAAAACAATCCAAATAAAATAAATCATCGTTTTAATGTCTATATATTTCTACTCTTGGAAATTTATTTTACATTTTTTTTAATGACATCAAGGTTTGATTTAGAGGTTGACCTCGTTTGGTGGAGGTTCTAGCACTAAGTGACCTTGAGATACGGGGCCCCAAAACCAGTTTGGAAAATGTCATTCTCTGCTGCAGAAAAGTGCTTGACATTTTCTGAACTGATATTTGGGGCCCTGTATCTCAGGGCCACTTGGTGCTAGAAACCCCAGCTTTAAAAATTTTATGGTGCTAGTTCCACTGGGTTTGCACACCAAATTTGGGGTTCTTAGCACTAAGTGGCCCCGAGATACGGGGCCCCAAATTCGGTCAACTGTGTCCATCTGCAGCAATGTCATTTCGGGACCCTTTGGGTTCAGGGACCCTTTGGGTTCAGAGATCCCAAATTTTGGCTGCAGCTAGGGGGCATCTAGGAACCCTTAACTACCGAGTTTGAAGTTCAGGGGACCTATGGCTGCAAATGGGCACAGTGATGCTGCAAATGGGCATTGTTGACCCTCTTTTCCACTTACAGTAGCTGTGCATTTCTCACCCTCGTCTTATACTCGGGTCAATACGTTTTTCCCATTTTTTTTGTGGTAAATTAGGGCCTCGACTTATACTCGGAACGACTTATACTCGAGTATATACGGTATTTGGTTTATCACTGCTACTAGCGCTGCTACGAATTATTTCATATCCTCTTGTGTGTATCCCACTTATAGCAGCTGCTCCCACTTGTTGGTTTAGGTTTTGATATTTATTGCTGTCTTTTCTTATATTTTTAACATTTATGATTTAATACTCATATAATTTAATTTTCAATAGTTATTGTTTTCACTTACTTTGTATAGCGCAGTATTTTTTATACTATTGTCATAAAAGTGTTTGGGGACCTGGGTCCTGCCCCAGGGGACATGTATCAATTCAAAAGAAGTTTTAAAAGCGGCCGTTTTTTCGGGAACAGTGATTTTAATAATGCTTAAAGTGAAACAATAAAAGTGTAATATTCCTTTAACTTTCGTACCTGGGGGGTGTCTATAGTATGCCTGTAAAGGGGCACATGTTTCCCATGTTTAGAACAGTCTGACAGTAAAATGACATTTCTAAAGGAAAAAAAGTAATGTAAAACTACTATCGCTACTATCATTACTACCTGGGGGGTGTCTATAGTATGCCTGTAAAGGGGCGCATGTTTCCCATGTTTAGAACAGTCTGACAGCAAAATGACATTTCTAAAAGAAAAAAAGTCATGTAAAACTACTATCGCTACTATCACTACTAACTACTATAAAACTACTATCGCTAGTGCTGGCTATAATTGTCGGCAATACACATAAAAGTTCATTGATAAAAACAGCATGGGATTCCCTCACAGGGGAACCCCGAACCAAAATTAAAAAAAAAATGCGTGGGGGTCCCCCTAAATCCTATACCAGGCCCTTCAGGTCTGGTATGGATATTAAGGGGAACCCGGAACCCCGCACCAATATTTAAAAAAAAATTGGCATGGAGTCCCCCCAAAAATCCATACCAGACCCTTATCCGAGCACGCAGCCTGACAGGCCGAAGGAAAAGAGGTGGGACGAGAGAGCGCCCCCCTCCTGAACTGCACCAGGCCACATGCCCTCAACATTGGGAGGGTGCTTTGGGATAGCCCCCCAAAGCACCTTGTCCCCATGTTGATGGGGGGAAGGGCCTCATCCCCACAACCCTTGCCCAGTGGTTGTGGGGGTCTGCGGGCGGGGGCCTTATCAGAATCTGGAAACGCCCTTTAACAAGGGGACCCCCAGATCCCGCCCCCCCGTGTGAATTGGTAATGGGGTACAAAAGTACCCCTACCATTTCACAAAAAAAGTGTCAAAAAGGTTAAAAACACAAGAGACAGTTTTTGACAAGTCCTTTATTAATTTCTTCAATGTTTGCAAGTCCAGAAAATATGCATAAGATGTTCTACTGAACCACAATATCTCCAGCATAATAGTGATTGAGACTCTGTATGGAGTAAGATACCTCCTAAAGGTGATTTTTTGGGACAGCACATTAACACATATGGAGGCCTTAAATACTGTTGTAAAGGTCTGCTTAGAAGTGAAAGATTGTCAGACTCCCACTTTAATTTTTTTTTTTTTGAATTACTGAAAGAGAGTTTATTTTGCAGAAGGTTATAAAATAGAGAGATACCTTTCACTGAAGGTAGGTAGGTGTTAAGGTATTGCCAACCTTGCATAGGATTTGTATTTCAGGAGCGCCAACTGAATGTGTGAAGTAGGACAATTGGAAGTACATGTAGTGATCATTATATAGTATTTGAAATTCTTGTTGAAGTTGAGTAAAAGGTTTGAGAGTCTGATTTGTAAGCATGAGAAGAAATTAGGTGTGGGTGCGGCGCTGTTTTGGTTTTATGGCAAAGTGTTATGACACTGTGATAACATGTTAAGGTCACCTCTGATAGGTGAGTGAAAGTGTAAAAATGCTGGCTGATAAAAATTCTTGAAAAACTATCCCAAAAAAAAGAAGTAACAACCAAAAGTGATTTTACATAAAAATAGAAAATTATGTATATGTAATTTGCTTCAGACAGTGGCTGATCCTATGCAACTCACTGTCTACCATGTGATGCAGTTATATCAAAATATGCCCATGTATTCATACCGTGCATTGATATAAAGTGCTGAGGTGAGTGGAAGGGAAAAAGGAAGGGGGGGGGGGAAATGGAAGGAAAGGGGGAGAGGGAAAAATGCAGTCAATGGTAAAGTGACTTGTGCTCAAAATAACAAGTGTTAATCAGAAAAAACAATGTTCCTTTGAATAGTCTTAATTATAGTGCACAGGTGATAGTTATGCTTGAAAGCTTGTTCCTCTTAGTAAACAATATTACTTAAGACAATCTTCTTATTCCAGTGTTCATTAGTGACAGTGCTTGATATTCGTGCTCTTACTGTGCAAACACTCACCGGATACTTTCACCCCTGCAGGGGTATTGTGCGGTCACAGTTTATGCCACTGTACAGCAGTTCCTGGCAATCCCGGATCGTGTTATCTTAACATAAAAGAGAAGGGGTGCCCATAGCGTAAAAACGTTTAAAACCTTTATTCCAAAAGTAACAGAATGGTACTCACATTGTACAAGTTCAATTCAAGCCTAAAAGATCTGAGTTTACACCGTCAAACAATCCTGTATTCGCTGGGAGATGATGCACAACGTTGGTCAGGCCACGCCCTACGCGTTTCGTCATTGGACGTCTACGGGAGCGTGGCTGTGCATCAGAAAGGCTTAGGGAAAATCTCCCGTGGTGTGATGATGCCGAACTGGATGGTATCCTGTAAGCCGCAAATTCCAATGGACACAAGATGGAAGGTGGTCCCAGACGGAGATTCGTTGTGATTGACAGCCTTCGAATCACCGTCTGGGACCACCTTCCATCTTGTGTCCATATGGTATGTGCATCCTACTGATCTGGTAAGGGTACCCACCTCTTCCTATCGAATGCCTGAATGCCTTTTGGTGCTTTTCCTTTGATTGAAAATTGAGAAGAAAGCTTTCCATCATTTGATACCTCACATGTGGACTTTTAGTATTTAGAAGTTTATTTTGCTGTCACATATTTCATATATGGACTTTTGGTCCTCTTCCTATATATTCATATTTATTTATATGCATTCACCTTACTCATGCACTTGAATGCGTTTTTGATTCACATGTATATATTCAGATATTGTTTATTTGGTCAATATTAGCGCTACACTTAAAGATAATGTTATGCTGAGTAAGTTGATACCCAACATGTCACACTTCAAAATTGCGCCCGCTTGTGGAATGGCGACAAACTTTTACCCTAAAAAATCCCCATAAGTGACGTTTAAAAAATTCTACAGATTGCATGTTTTGAGTTACAGAGGGGGTCTAGGGCTAGAATTATTGCTCTTGTTCTAACGATCGAGGTGATAACTCACATGTGTGGTTTGAACACAGTTTTCATATGCGCACTCTACTCACGTATGCGTTTGCTTCTGCACACGAGCTCAGCAGAACGGGGCACGTTAAAAAAAAATTTTCTTATTTATTTTACTTTTTATTTTTTATTTTTACATTGTTCTTTAAAAAAAAATCTATTTTATTCCTATTATAAGGAATGTAAACATCCTGTAATAGAAGAAAAGCATGACAGGACCTCTCAAACATGAGATCTGGGGTCAAAAAGACCTCAGATCTCAAATTTACACTAAAATGCAATAAAAAAAAAATGTTGTTGTTTGAAAAAAAAAATGCCCCTCTAAGAGCTATGGGCGGAAGTGACATTTTGACGTTGCTTCCGCCCTGCAATGGTATGGAGATGGGTGGGGGCCATCTTCCCCTCACTCATCTCCATACCTAACAGGGAGAAGGATCCGATTGGTAAGCGGTGGAGGGCACCGGAGAGAATCCACCGCTGAGACCACTTTTATCTGAAAGCGGACCACTCACTGAAGAAGAGGATACAAGATTTATGGTAGCTAGCTGCTGCTATAACAACAATATCCCTCTTCAAAGTATATCATCGTGAGCCAGTCCAGAAGTGGGACCTCGACAAACTACGGGTCCGAAATGTTAAAATACAGCAGGATTTGTAGAAAGAATTAATTATCAGGCCAGCTGATAAGGGGGGGGGGGGGGGGGGATTGTCGTTTTGGATAGATGTGATTATATAGCAGAGATGGACCGTATTTTGGAGGATGAAGAGACCTATATTCAACTTAGAAGTGATCCAGTTTGGACCTATACGAGAGAGCTGGAAAAGATTGTTAATAGGGGTTAGAAACAAGGTATCCTGAATAAGAAAGAAAAAGAAAAATATTTTTTAGTTCCAACTGCTCCACGTACTCCGTTAGTGTTCTAACTTCCGAAAATTCATGAAAATTTGACTTGCCTCCTGGGCCATCCCATTGTTAGCGGAATTAAAGCCATCATGTCCCGGGTGGTCAAGTATATTGATTTTTATCTTCAACCTTTGTTAAAGAAAATGCCTTTGTATATTAAAGATACCAGCCATACCATTAATCTGTAAAGGTGGGCCGAACACCCCCCAGTTCAGTATGTGCAGCAGCTGGGGCAGATAAATTTGCCTGCTATACTCTATAGGTGGTGGTGTGCTGCTGGCTGATGTGTTGCAAGGACCTATGACACCCTTTGCTACACCACGATCCCTGTCAGTGGAGGCTGCTGGGAGGTGATGAGATATAGTGGGGGTAGACATGAGAGCTGAGGAATGAAAAGGAAAATAATTGTGTCCCTTTTGTGTGGCTTTCAGCTGCTCTTGCCAACGGGCTAAGTGGTGGGAGGGTGCCTTGTCAGAGATTGCAAATTGCAACTGTGCAATCGGCTGCATATGTGCTAAAAAAGGCCCACACAGCTGAGCTGTGGGAAGTGGGCTGGGAGATAACAGCTCCACAATCTCATGGAATAGGGTGGTTGCTCTCTACAGGTCCATGATGGCCTCATGTGAAGGACATCCTGCATCTTTGGGGTTGTGCCTCCCCCTCACTTTCCTCCTCTGCTCTAACCAGCACCCAAGTTGCTTCAGTAACCTCATTATCATCATCCCCTCCATTTTAATTGTCACTGGAGCCAACTTGACAATACACTGCAGCTTGGGGAACATGATTGACAATTTGTTGTTTATCGGTGTTCTTCCCTCTCTGTAGGCTCATGTTACTGCCTTCCTCTACCTCAGAACAAACACTTTAGAATCAAGTAATGTCTGTGAATCCTCAAGAAGCAAGTGTCTGACAGAAGCAAGTGTCTGACGCTATGTTCAAATAATTCAGCTGACTCCTCCATGCATGATGCTGGGGCTATGGCAGGAGTAACTGTGGACAAGAAGGCAGAATAGAGGGTCATAGAGGATGAGGAAGATGAGGCTGTTTTAGTAAGCCACCTCCTCTGCATGCTGTGGCTGGATAGCACAGGCAGCATAAGACCACATCCACCTTTTCCTGTGGACACAGATATCTGCCTCTCCTTGTTGGCCTCCCAGACATGATGGGGGGGCTTATTACCCAAATTTAATAGAAACCAGGAAATGTGTGAATGGATGCACTTTATTGAATGGAAAGTGGTGTTTGGTGCACTTTAAATTGAAAACTGATATGTAAAAACTATAAAAAAATAAAAAATAAAAGCACTGTATACAGCACTAAATGTTAAGTAATGCTGTGTTAAACACTGCACCACACTAATACACTAAACTGACACACTGCACTATGCTGACACTATGCTCACACTATGCTGACACTACACTATACTTACACTATACTGACACACTATACTCACACTACACTATACTGACACACTATACCAACACTACACTAATGCTCTACACTCAAAATCACAAAAAGTAAACACACAAACTCTCTCTAGTAGCAAACTGCTCTATCGCCACTCCAATAACACACTACAAAAGCTTCCTGTGGGAAGGGACATTTTATAGTGTGGGGTGGGACTATAAGCACTGAGTTGTGATTGGACAAAGTAATCATTACTTTGTCTAATCAGGACACTGACAGTGATCTATGCCCTAATTGGTAAAGCCTTGCACCTGACCAGCAGTTAGGGCCAGAGAATGCACTGTGCAGTGCATTGTGTGGCATTTAGCGGGTGAACAACCCACTGAGCATCCCGCAAATTCAGGTGCTTGCCCAACTCTAATAATCTGTTGTCCAACCATGAACCTAGGGAAGGCTACTGGTTAGTCACAGCAGATGTCACATCTTTATACATGAGTATACCACATGAGTTAGGTTTTTCATTCAGTAGCATACTATTTAGACCAGCAGTCAGAGCTCCCCAGACATCAGAGAAAGTTTGCGGCAACACATAATTATTTCTGGTTCAGGAACACATTTTCCTGCCATAACAAGGGGGTTGCTTGCTTGGCTAAATTTGCCCCAGTTTGGCAGACCTGTTTATGGCTAAATGGGAGGAGGATGTCATCCATGCCCAACATAGGCCGGAGTTGGTCTTGTGGGCTAGTTATATATATGACATCCTCCTCCTGTGGGATGGTAGCCGAGAAAGTCTGCAAACCTTTATGGTACCCCTGAATAATAATGATAGGGGTATTAAACTGAATTATGCCCTTTTCTCCTCCCCTATCCTGCCCCGTGCTCTGGTTGAGGATGGACGACCTGAAAATATTTTCAATAAATGCGAAAGGCCTGAATACACCGGAGAAACGGCGTATTTTGATGAATGACCTAAGACGCGCTCAGGCTGATATAGCCTTTATTCAGGAAACTCATTTTAAAGAGGACCGGTTACCAGTCCTCAAGAATAGATTCTTCCTTCTGATCTGCCATTCTACCAACAAGACTAAATCTAGAGGGACCTCCATCCTCCTGTCAAGTAAAATACAATGGACCCCTCGCGCTTCTCTGATGGATACGGAGGGCAGGTATGCATTCATTAAGGGTCTTATTGGAGATGTGCTTCTGACGCTGGCGACCATATATGCCCCGAATGACTGTCAAGATACTTTCATGCAACACACTCTCTCTAAACTAGCTAATTTTCGGGAAGGCCAACTGATACTAGGGGGAGACTTTAACACACCTCTAGCCCCAAATGTAGACACCTCCTCGGGATCGTCCTCCATTTCGATTAGGGCCCGTAAAAGTATCACCAAAACCCTACATGAAAATCAGCTGATCGACGTGTGGCGCCTCCAACAGGGAAAGGGACTATACGTTCTACTCCCCCCCCATAAAGTACATTCAAGGATAGACTATTTCCTTATTCCCCATGGCCAACTGCACGCTGTTAAGGAATCCACTATAGGCCAGAGGACATGGTCAGATCATGCTCCTATAACATTGACTTATGCACTATCCGATAATCCCACGAATAGGACTCTCTTCTGGCGCCTAAACGAAAGCCTCTTGCAAAGACCGGAAGTCCTAGAGGAAGTGAACAGAGAACTGAAATGCTATTTTTGCATAAACACGGCAGTGGATTGCGCTCCGGGATCGGTGTGGGAGGCTCACAAGGCGGTTATCAGAGGTATATTCATAAAACACGGCGCACGGATAAAAAGAGAGAATGGGAAACAGTTGAAGTTACTTCTCAACAAACTACACACCACGGCGTCACAACACAAACTCTCACCCAACCCCCTGGTGGAGGCAGAACTTAACTCCATCCGTAGTCAAATAAATGACCTCCTCGGATATAAAGCAAAAGCAGCGCTACAAAGATGTCGCCTCATTGCTTATGAATCGGGAGACAAATGCGGACGGATCCTTGCCAGAGCAGTCAAAGACCTTAGGATGCAAACTTATATTCCCCATATTAAAACGATAACAGATACGAAAGTCAGCCTACCACGTCAAATAGCTAATTCCTTTAAAGACTATTACGAAACTCTCTACAATTTACCGACAATACCACAGGCACGGCCTCAGATGGAGGCATATTTGTCCTCCAGCCAGATCCCTACATTAGCACCAGAAAGTATAACAGAATTAGAGACTCCAATAATGCCAGAAGAACTGACATTAGCACTTAATTCAGCCAAGCCTGGTAAAGCCCCTGGACCAGATGGTCTCACCCTTCCATATTACAAAGCGCTATTCCCGTCTCTCAGCCCTCACATGGTAACCTTCTTTAATGAAATGGGATGCAAGGCAGCTTTTTCGAATGACACCACACGGGCACATATTACGGTCATCCCAAAAGATGGCAAAGATCCCCTAGTTTGCAACAGTTATAGACCCATCTCCCTCTTAAACACAGACCTCAAGCTGTTTACTAAGAACCTAGCGACCCGTTTAGCCCATCATGTACAATCTCTAGTTCACTTAGATCAGGTGGGCTTTATTCCCATTAGGGAAGCTAGGGACAGTACAATTAAAGTACTAAATCTGATATATGTAGCCAACCAAACCCATACGCCCTCAGTCTTTATAAACACAGACGCAGAAAAAGCGTTTGATAGGGTCAATTGGGAATATATGTTTGCAGTCCTTAGACACATAGGATTGGGAGAAAAGATGATGGGATGGATTACCCAAATATACAATACCCCCACAGCACAAGTTAAAGTGAACGGTATTCTATCGGACCCCTTTCAAATTACAAACGGGACAAGACAGGGGTGCCCGCTGTCCCCCCCTTCTTTTCGCCCTCTCACTGGAACCATTTTTGTGCAAAATCAGAAATAACCCAGACATTCAGGGCCTAACGGTGGGAGGTGCCCAGTACAAGGTCTCCGCATACGCGGATGACATGATGTTTTCCCTTTCAAACCCAGCAATCTCCCTCCCAAACCTTCTTCGGGAATTTGAGGAATACGGGAATATTTCCAATCTTAAAATGAATTACAACAAGTCAGAGGCCATGGGTATAGAGATACCGCAACTTACAATGCAAACACTTCGCTCCAGTTTCAATTTTAAATGGACAACTACAGCTCTGTCATATTTAGGTACCTCTGTCCCAAGCGAATCTCAACCATACCTTTAATTTGAATTTTCCTCCCTTACTAACCAAAACTCGAAATCTACTGACATCTTGGTGTAAAGGCCTTCATTCCTGGTTCGGTAGATGCAATCTTATCAAGATGTGCATCTTACCCAAATTCCTCTATCTACTATAGGCACTCCCAATCGCGATCCCCACATCATTTTTCAGGAAGGTACACAGTCAATTTAACAAATTCATATGGGCAAACAAAAAGCTGAGACTATCTCGTACCCTACTCTCTCTACCCAAGATCTCCGGAGGTCTGGCTATCCCTGATGTGAAAAAGTACTACCAAGCAGTACACCTAGGTAGAATTATAGATTGGTGCCGTCACCAAGACCTTAAATTATGGACACATCTCGAACAAGCCCAAGCGCAGATACCCTCACGGGGAGCTGTTTGGTGTTATGAACACCTTAGTGTAAATGACAAAAGACATCCACTGATAGGGACGACGCTTCGTGTGGGGTCACAAACGTGTCTCTTACAGTCATTATCCACGTCTAATTCTCTGCTCTATCCCATTATAGGAAATCCACAATTTCCTCCAGGCTTAGACCCCCAGGTTAAGAATGCCTTAACTGGCTTAAAACGCACACAAGCACGACACTTCCTAATAAATGTCTCCTGGCCATCCGTAGAGACACTAAACAACCAAACGGGTCCCTTTAAGCTATCATTTTGGACAGCCGTACAGTTGAGACATTTTCTCGCGTCTATACCCAACCCGCAAGGGTTTGCCAAACCCTTGACCGTATTTGAAGACCACTGCTCGGATGAGGGTGTACTCGCGAGAACGTTGTCCGTAATGTATAACCTTCTAATTACCCCGACAGATGATACACATCTAACTTTTCTAAATAAGTGGGAGAGAGATCTGAACTGTACGTTCACTTCGGGCCAGACTCAACGTATTGTAACTTTTGCATTAAAATCCTCTATCTGTACAAAAATACAGGAGACTAACTATAAGCTCCTAACGAGGTGGTATCTAACCCCCCAAGCCCTGCATACCTTCTACCCGAACACCTCGGCACTTTGCTGGAGAAGTCGGGTGAAGAAGGGCACGTTGCTGCACATATTTTGGTCCTGCTCGAAGTTATCACATTTCTGGTCCACTGTCAAGGCAACCATTCAGAGGTTCACAGAATATAACATCCCAAATGACCCGGCCTTCTTCCTTTTACATGTCAATACAATATCAACTAAAAGATATAAAAAATTCATTGTACGCCACTTGGTTAATGCCGCTAAATCCTGTATCCCACTTCAATGGAAGAGTCAAATTCCTCCAACGGTGGCGGGCTGGGTTAGGAGGGTGGAGGATATTAGTAGAATGGAAGACCTGGTGCTCACTGCGAGACATCAACAGGAAAAGTATAAAAAGACATGGGCACTGTGGCATCAATTCACTCTGTCTTCAGAGGGCATCACCCTTAGAACTACCTGATAAGTCTAATTCTCCAGCTAACACAGAATCCGAGGCCATCCTGAATCAACCAGAGCCCCTCCCATCCCCTCCTCCCCTTCAACTGTCCCATATATTTCCCTTGACCCCTTCCCCCCTCCCTATCCCTCCCTCCCTATATGTATTGTCTACGGTTCCTCTGTTGCCCTTCCCCCCTTAGGCACTGAGGTTTTGCCTGGGTGGGGTGAGAGGCGATTGGAGATTAGTGGAGGGGAGGGATGACTGAGGCTTTTCTTTGTTTACCTTCTTCTGATGGAGATTCTTTGATGTACACTAATAATTTTGAAATGTGGATGAACCTGCCTCTCCCTCCCTTTATATGATAGGTCAACTGTGTCCTTCCCCTTCTCGTCCTAGTTATTCCCATTGTGTGTATGTATTTTATTGTATTGTATTGTCTAAGCCCATGTTGGGCATTTCTAAAAATAAATAACATTTATTTTTGAAAAAAAAAAAAACTGAATTATGAAGCTAGTTTGGAAGAGATCTATTTTTTAGATTTAAGAATCTCGATTAAGGATTCATGGATAGAAATTCCTTCATTCCCCTCGACAACTGCCATCATTGGTCACAGCTGAATTGAGTGCCCAAAAGTCAGTGCATGCAGTTGAGACACAACTGCACTGAAATGCAACTATCAGCACTGAGAAGTCCCTCCATACTAAAGGAGAGTTAGGAACGTACAGGGCAGGTGCTGGCTGGGGCCAGTACAGGGGCGGGTGGAGACAGAGGTGCAGGCACTAGCAAAGAGTAGATGGGTGACAGTCAGGAAGGTTAGAAGGGGAAGTGCCAGGGAGGCCGATCCAGGGCTGGAGCATCCCAATAATTACGCTCCATTGAGTGACATTGGTGAAACCAGTCAGGGACCAGCACTGCTGGAGCTGAGGAACTCTCCTAGCTGCCGGGGGAAGAACTCCTCCAGTGAGATAGGGGGGGAAGCAAAGGGAAAGGAAAGACAAATTATGGTGGTAGGGGACTCAATTTTTAGAAGGACAGAGAGGCCAATCTGTAACAAAGACCTGAAGCGCCGAACAGTATGTTGTCTACTGGGCACTTGGGTTCAGCACATCACGGATCTGCTGGACAGATTACTGGGAGGGGCTGGGGAAGACCCAGCTGTCATAGTGCACGTTGGCACCAATGACAAAGCCAGAGGCAGATGGAGTGTCCTAAAGAACAATTTTAGGGACTTTAGAGATGACACCACTAAGGAAGCTAGAGAGGAGGTGGAATCCTTATGGGTGGAGCTCCAAAGGGATGAAGCTAAGGGGAAAATAATACTGGGAGTATGCTATATCCCCTCTAACCTGAGGGAGGAAGGGGAGACAGATCTCCTATCACAATTTGGATTAGCAGCAAGGATGGGAAGTGTTATCATAATGGGGGATTTTAACTATACAGACATAGACTGGATAGTTCCTAAATGTCTTGCAGGACAATTTTATGGGTCAGATGGTAGACGCACCAACTAGAAATAAAGCGTTACTGGATCTACTGATTACCAACAATACAGACCTGATCACGGATGTGGAAATACGGGGCAATTTAGGTAACAACGATCACAGGTCAATTGGCTTCAGTATAAATCACACAAATAGGAAACATAAGGGGAATACAAAGACACTGAATTTCAAAAGAGCCAACTTCCCTAAACTACGAGCCCTGCTAGAAGGCATAAATTGGGATAGAATCTTAGGAACAAAGAACACGGAGGAGAGATGGGTTTGTAGAAATAAAGCGTTACTCTGTCTACTGATTACTAGGGATGAGCCGAACACCCCCCGGTTCGGTTCGCACCAGAACCCGCGAACGGACCGAAAGTTCGCACGAACGTTAGAACCCCATTGACGTCTATGGGACTCGAACGTTCGAAATCAAAAGTGCTCATTTTAAAGGCTAATTTGCATGGTATTGTCCGAAAAAGGGTTTGGGGACCCGGGTCCTACCCCAGGGGACATGTATCAATGCAAAAAAAACTTTTAAAAACGGACGTTTTTTCGGGAGCAGTGATTTTAATGATGCTTAAAGTAAAAAAAAAAAAGTGAAATATTCCTTTAAATATCGTACCTGGGGGGTGTCTATAGTATGCCTGTAAAGTGACGCGTGTTTCCCGTGTTTAGAACAGTCCCTGCACCAAATGTCATTTTTAAAGGAAAAAATCTCATTTAAAACTGCTTGCGGGTTTAATGTCATGTCGGGTCATGGCAATATGGATGAAAATCAGTGAGACAAACGACATGGGTACCCCCCAGTCCATTACCAGGCCCTTTGGGTCTTGTATGGATATTAAGGGGAACCCCGCACCCAAATTAAAATAAGGAAAGGTGTGGGGCCACCAGGCCCTATATACTCTGAACAGCAGTATACAGGCGGTGCAAACAAGACAGGGACTGTAGGTTTGTTGTTAAGTAGAATCTCTTTGTAATTTTGAACGGGTACATTTTTAACGTTTAGCTCCAGCCAAAAAATCTTTTTTAAGCTTTTTGGAAAACATAGGGAAGGGTTATCACCCCTGTGACATTTGTTTTGCTGTCTTTCCTCCTCTTCAGAAGATTTCACCTCACTTTTTTGTCCCAATGAAAAATGTTTTTTGAAAATTTGGGTTTTTTTGTGGAACAAGGATTGGAAAGCATCAGTGGAAAGGAGAAATTGTTTTCCCATATTAACTCTTACAGGAGAGAATTTCCCTTCCTAGGGGTAGATTTCATCTCACTTCCTGTTGTCTCCTTCCGTTTGCAAGTAGGAGTCGTTTATAAGTTAGATGTTTGAAAGTAGGGTCCTGCCCTATATACTCAGTAGAAATTTGGGCCCTTAGGTGTTGCTGTGGCCACAACACTGTAAGCCCTCACAGGGCCCTGCTGTGAAATATTAGATCAAGAATTGTAATTACATGCCCCTGTTGAACAGGAGCTGAAAAATTAGGCCTTAGGCACTGGTGCTGGTGCCACAACACTGCAACCCCTCACAGACACTCTAGTTGGAACGCAGGAATGAGCCCTGCTGCAAAGTATTGCATCAAAAATTGTAATTACACGCCCCTGTTAGACAGGGGCAGAAAAATTGGGCCTTAGGCACTGGTGCTGGTGCCACAACACTGCAACCCCTCACAGACACTCTAGTTGGAATGCAGGAACGAGCCCTGCTGTAAAGTATTGCATCAAAAATTGTAATTACACGCCCCTGTTAGACAGGGGCAGAAAAATTGGGCCTTAGGCACTGGTGCTGGTGCCACAACACTGCAACCCCTCACAGACACTCTAGTTGGAATGCAGGAACGAGCCCTGCTGCAAAGTATTACATCAAAAATTGTAATTACACGCCCCTGTTAAACAGGGGCTGAAAAATTGTGCCTTAGGCACTGGTGGTGGCGCCCAGAACCAAAAATGTTCTTACAAGCTATCAGCGTGATGATTGAGGAGGAAGAGGATAATTACTCAGGGATAGTCACTCAGTATCAGCATAGGCAGTCTTTGAAGGGATCTGAAAAAAATTATTCAGTTACATCAGCATCAGGTGCTTGGTAGCTGGTGGTGATCCAAGACTGATTCATTTTTATGAAGGTCAGCCGATCGACCGAGTCGGTGGACAGACGCACCCTGTGATCGGTTACCACGCCTCCAGCAGCACTGAATGTGCGTTCCGAAAGAACGCTGGATGCAGGACAGGCCAGTAGCTCAATTGCATACTGTGCAAGCTCTGGCCAGTGATCCATCCTCAAGACCCAGTAACCCAGAGGATTTTCGGTGGGAAAGGTGTCCAAGTCTGATCTTGCCCCTAGGTATTCCTGCACCATGTAAAACAGACGCTGGCGATGGTTGCTGGAACCGATCATACCTTGGGGCTGCGGACCAAAAAATTGTCTGAACGCATCGGTCAGACGGCCACCTTCTCCACTGCTCCTTCTTTGACTGACCGAAGCCTCAGCAACACGTTGTCCAGAAACAGGAGTTTGTAACCTCCCAGTCTCTGGGAACGCGTTGCACAGACCTTTCTGCAAGGCCTCCCGAAGATGTTTCATCCTCTGCTCCCTCTGCGATGGCAAGATAAGGTCCGCAACCTTACCCTTGTAACGTGGATCAAGGAGGGTTGCCAGCCAGTATTGGTCCTTCTCCTTGATACCAAAAATACGAGGATACTTACGCAGGCTTTGCAGGATCAGGGAGGCCATGCAGCGTAGGTTTGCTGAGGCATTCGGTCCGGAGTCCTCTGGGTCACTAAGGACGACAACGTCCGCAGCCACCTCCTCCCAGCCACGTACAAGTCCATGTATTCCTTGGGACTGATCCCTTAAAGACTGCTGATGCTGAGTGCCAGGCTCCACCTCCATACTGACACAATCTTCCTCCTCCTCCTCCTCCTCCTCGTCCTCTTCCTGTGTGATCGGCGGGCACGCAGGAACACTGTCTGGATAAAGGTCCCTTGAGAGCTAAGGAAGTCCTCCTCTTCCTGCCTCTGTTCTGCCTCAAGTGCCCTGTCCATTATTACACGCAGCGTGTGCTCCAACAGGTGGACAAGGGGGACAGTGTCACTGATGCATGCACTGTCAGTGCTCACCATCCTCGTGGCCTCCTCGAATGGTGACAGGACAGTGCATGCATCCCTGATCATGGCCCACTGGCGTGGGGAAAAAAAACCAAGGTCCCCTGACCCTGTCCTGGTGCCATAGTCGCACAGGTACTCATTGATGGCCCTCTGCTGCGTGTGCAGCCGCTGCAGCATGGCCAACGTTGAGTTCCACCTGGTGGGCATGTCACAGATTAGGCGGTTCTTGGGCAGGTTAAACTCCTTTTGGAGGTCCGTCAGCCAAGCACTGGCATTATATGACCGGCGGAAATGCACACAGACTTTCCTGGCCTGCCTCAGGACATCCTGTAAGCCTGGGTACCTGCCCAAGAACCGCTGCACCACCAAGTTAAGGACGTGAGCCAAACAGGGCACATGGGTCAGTTGTCCCTGTCGGAGGGCAGAGAGGAGGTTGGTGCCATTGTCGCAAACCACCATTCCTGCCTTAAGTTGGCGTGGCGTCAACCACCTCTGAACCTGCCCCTGCAGAGCTGACAGAACCTCTGCCCCACTGTGGCTCCTGTCCCCCAAGCACACCAGCTCAAGCACCGCATGGCATCTTTTGGCCTGCGTACTTGCGTAGCCCCTTGAACGCCTACGGAGCACCGCTGGTTCCGAGGAAGAGGCCATGGAGGAAGAAGAAGAGGAGGGGGTGGAGGAGAGAGTTGTGTCACAATCAGCATTTTGGAGGCGTGGTGGCGGAACAACCTCCAACACTACTGCACCTTGTCCTGCATCCTTCCCAGCTGCCAGCAGAGTCACCCAATGCGCCGTGAAACTAAGGTAACGTCCCTGTCCATGCCTGCTGGACCATGAGTCAGCGGTAATATGCACCTTACCGCTGACCGCCCTGTCCAGCGAGGCATGGACATTGCCTTCCACATGCTGGTAGAGAGCCGGAATCGCCTTCTGTGAGAAAAAGTGGCGTTTGGGTACCTGCCACTGAGGAACCGCACATTCCACAAACTCACGGAAGGGGGCAGAGTCTACCAACTGAAAAGGCAGCAGTTGAAGTGCTAGCAATTTTGCCAAGCTAGCATTCAACCGCTGGGCATGTGGATGGCTGGGAGCAAACTTCTTTCGGCGGTGCAGCAGCTGGGGCAGGGAAATTTGCCTGGTACAATCTGACCTCGGTGTACCAAAAGCAGATTGCCCACAAGTACTTGGCTGTGACACACCTAATTCTACACCTTCATTCCTCTCACTGCAGGTCTCAGAGAGGACTGAAGGTCTAGTGGGGTTGGAAATCTCAGCTGATGAGGAGCAAGGAGATCCTCTTTGTTCTTTGGTGTGGGTCTTTTAGACATGCTTGCCAACGAACTGCATGGCAGGTCAACATATGTCTGGTCAAGCATGTGGTACCCAAGCGGGAGATGTTTTGGCCACGCGAGATACGCTTGAGACATATGTTGCAAATAGCAGCGGTGCGATCTGATGCACTCGTCTCAAAAAAGGCCCACACCAAAGAACTTTTTGAATAACGCGCAGAGACTGCAGCGCCCTGCACATGTGGAGCTTTGGGGTGTGATGCAGTCAATGTGCTGCCCTTAGGCTGGCCCCTGGAGGGCATCCTGCCTCGTTGGTGATGTGCCGCCTCCTCCTCCTCCTCCTCCTCCTCCTCCTCTCTCCTATCAGGCACCCACGTTGAGTCAGTGACCTCATCATCCCCTCCCTCCTCATCACTGGAGCAAACCTGGCAGTATGCTGCAGCAGGGGGAGCATGACTGCCAGATTGCTGTCCTTCTTGGGCACCCCCTCTGTCCGTGCTCATGTTACTGCCTTCATCGAGCTCAGTATCATCATCAGAGCCTTCCAAACGCTGGGCATCCTCCTGGAGCATGTACCCAACACTGTGGTCAAACAGTTCGAGGGAATCCTCAGGAGGACATGGTGGAGCTAGGGAAGGAGTCACTGATGACATTGAGCTGAGGGAAGAGGCCGCTGCTTTGCCAGACAAAGCACCCTGGGCATGGGTGAGAGAGGATGAGGAGGATGAGGACGGCTTGGTCATCCACTCGACCAAGTCTTCCGCATGTTGCGGCTCAACACGGCCAGCTGCCGAAAAAAAGGCCAAGCGTGTCCCATGGCCACGTGCTGATGAGGATGCACTGTCTCCACGACCAGCACTAGACACAGAGCCTGCTTGCCCTCTCTTATTGGCTTGTGACTGTCTGCCTCTCCTTCTTGGCCTTCCAGACATACTAATGGCCTGTAGCTGCACTAAGCTGGGATAGAACACCTGTAATTTTCTTCAGGTAGCTTTATATACTGTAACCAGACAAGCCTGCCTGTCAGTAGGAAGATAACAGGAACGGATCTAGCTGAACACTGTGAGCAGGACGCACTGCACTAAATGTAAATAGCAAGAACGGATCTAGCTGAACACTGTGAGCAGGACGCACTGCACTAAATGTAAATAGCAGGAACAGATCTAGCTGAACACTGTGAGCAGGACGCACTGCACTAAATGTAAATAGCAGGAACGGATCTAGCTGAACACTGTGAGCAGGACGCACTGACTGCACTAAATGTAAATAGCAGGAACGGATCTAGCTGAACACTGTGAGCAGGACGCACTGCACTAAATGTAAATAGCAGGAACAGATCTAGCTGAACACTGTGAGCAGGACGCACTGCACTAAATGTAAATAGCAGGAACGGATCTAGCTGAACACTGTGAGCAGGACGCACTGACTGCACTAAATGTAAATAGCAGGAACGGATCTAGCTGAACACTGTGAGCAGGACGCACTGACTGCACTAAATGTAAATAGCAGGAACGGATCTAGCTGAACACTGTGAGCAGGACGCACTGCACTAAATGTAAATAGCAGGAATGGATCTAGCTGAACACTGTGAGCAGGACGCACTGACTGCACTAAATGTAAATAGCAGGAACGGATCTAGCTGAACACTGTGAGCAGGACGCACTGCACTAAATGTAAATAGCAGGAATGGATCTAGCTGAACACTGTGAGCAGGACGCACTGACTGCACTAAATGTAAATAGCAGGAACGGATCTAGCTGAACACTGTGAGCAGGACGCACTGCACTAAATGTAAATAGCAGGAACGGATCTAGCTGAACACTGTGAGCAGGACGCACTGCACTAAATGTAAATAGCAGGAACGGATCTAGCTGAACACTGTGAGCAGGACGCACTGACTGCACTAAATGTAAATAGCAGGAACGGATCTAGCTGAACACTGTGAGCAGGACGCACTGACTGCACTAAATGTAAATAGCAGGAACGGATCTAGCTGAACACTGTGAGCAGGACGCACTGCACTAAATGTAAATAGCAGGAACGGATCTAGCTGAACACTGTGAGCAGGACGCACTGCACTAAATGTAAATAGCAGGAACAGATCTAGCTGAACACTGTGAGCAGGACGCACTGCACTAAATGTAAATAGCAGGAACGGATATAGCTGAACACTGTGAGCAGGACGCACTGACTGCACTAAATGTAAATAGCAGGAACAGATCTAGCTGAACACTGTGAGCAGGACGCACTGCACTAAATGTAAATAGCAGGAACGGATCTAGCTGAACACTGTGAGCAGGACGCACTGCACCAAATGTAAATAGTCTAGATAGAAGATAACAGGAACGGATCTAGCTAAACTGAATACAGTGTATATATATATATGCAACACCTGGGATGCATATATATACAAAATACACTGTAAGTGCAGCTAACTGACTGACTGTTCTGCCTAATCTATCTAACTCAAATCAAATGACACTGTCTGTCTCTCTCTCTATCTCTCAGCACACCGGAACACACTACACAGGGCCGCCGTGCAGGCGGCCTTATATAGTGTGGGGCGTGTACTAAATCCCCTGAGCCATAATTGGCCAAAGCCACCCTGGCTTTGGCCAATTACAGCTCTCTCTACTGACGGCGCTGTGATTGGCCAAGCATGCGGGTCATAGTGCATGCTTGGCCAATAATCAGCCAGCAATGCACTGCGATGCCGCAGTGAATTATGGGCCGTGACGCGCCACACGAATTTGGCGCGAACGGCCCATAACGTTTGCAATTCGACGGACGGTCGAACAGCCGATGTTCGAGTCGAACATGGGTTCGACTCGAACACGAAGCTCATCCCTACTGATTACCAACAATACAGACCTGATCACGGATGTGGAAATACGGGGCAATTTAGGTAACAGCGATCACAGGTCAATTGGCTTCAGTATAAATCACATAAATAGGAAACATAAGGGGAATACAAAGACACTGAATTTCAAAAGGGCCAACTTCCCTAAACTACGAGCCTTGCTAGAAGGCATAAATTGGGATAGAATATTAGGAACAAAGAACACGGAGGAGAGATGGGTTTGCTTTAAGAGCACCCTTCAGGTCTGGTATGGATTTTAAGGGGAACCCCGCACCAAAATGTAAAAAATGGCATTGGGTCCCCCCAAAAATCCATACCAGACCCTTATCCGAGCACGCAACCTGGCAGGTCGCAGGAAAAGAGCGGGGGATGAGAGAGTGCCCCCCCTCCTGAACTGTACCAGGCCACATGCCCTCAACATTGGGAGGGTGCTCCCATGTTGATGAGGACAAGGGCCTCATCCCCACAACCCTTGCCCTGTGGTTGTGGGGGTCTGCGGGCGGGGGGTTTATCGGATTCTGGAAGCCGCCTTTACCTTTAACAAGGGGAACCCCAGATCCCGGCCACCCCCTGTGTGAAATGATAAGGGGGTACAAAAGTACCCCTACCTTTTCACAAAAAAACTGTCAAAAATGACGAGTCTTCTTTTTTCCATCTTCTTTCTTCTATCTTCCTTCGGTTTCTTCCTACATCATCATCTTCTTCTTCTTCTGGTTCTTATGGTTCATCTGGTTCTTCCTCCGGTGTTCTCGTTCGGCATCTTCCTCCGCGGCGTCTTCTTCCCTTCTTCTTGGGCCGCTCCGCATCCATGATGGGAGGCTCCTGCTGTGTGACACTTCTGGTCTTCTGACGGTTCTTAAATAACGGAGGGCAGGGTCACCGGGTGGACCCGCCCTCTGTTATTTAAGAACCGTCAGAAGACGAGAAGCGTCACACAGCGGGAGCCTCCCATCATGGATGCAGAGCGGCCCGAGAAGAAGAAGGGAAGGAGACGCCGCAGGGGAAAATGCCGGATGAGAACACCGGTGGAAGAACCAGAAGAAGAAGAAGATGTAGGAAGAAACCGAAGGAAGATAGAAGAGAGAACATGGAAAAAAGAAGAAGACTTTAAGTAAAGGAATTGTCAAAAACTGTCTCTTGTCATTTTTAACATTTTTGACAGTTTTTTTGTGAAATGGTAGGGGTACCCTTACCATTTCACACAGGGGGGACCGGGATCTGGGGGTCCCCTTGTTAAAGGGGGCTTCCAGATTCCGATGAGCCCCCCACCCACAGACCCCCACAACCACTGGGCAAGGGTTGTGGGGATGAGGCCCTTGTCCCCATCAACATGGGGACAAAGTGCTTTGGGGGCCTACTCCAAAGCACCCTCCCCATGTTGAGGGCATGTGGCCTGGTATGGTTCAGGAGGGGGGAGCTCTCTCATCCCCCCTCTTTTCCTGCAGCCTGCCAGGTTGTGTGCTCGGATAAGGGACTGGTATGGATTTTTGTGGGGACCCCACGCCATTTTTTTTAAAAAAAATGGCACGGGGTTTCCCTTAAAATCCATACCAGACCTGAGGGGTCTGGTATAGATTTTGAGGGGGACCCGCACGCCATTTAAAAAAAAAAAATGGCCAGGTTTCCCCTTAATATCCATACCAGACCTGAAGGGCCTGGTATGGAATTTAGGGGGACCCCCCACGCCATTTTTTTTATTGGTTCGGGGCTCCCCTGTGGGGAAATCCCATGCCGTTTTTATCAATGAACTTTTATGTGTATTGTCGGACCGACAATTCATTAATAGCCACGAGTAGTTTTAAATGATTTTATTTTGCTGTCAGACTGTTCTAAACATGGGAATCATGCGCCCCTTTACAGGCATACTATAGACACCCCCCAGGTACGAAATTATAAAGGAATATTACACTTTTATTGTTTCACTTTAAGCATTATTCATCTGGGGAACCCTTTATTAAAAAAGGGTTCCCCAGATGAAGTCATGAGCGGTAATGTAATGTGTAGGGAGTGGCCGTGGATAGACGTAAACCGGAAGTCACGTGAGAAGGCGCCCTAGACGCCACTGTTCTGTATCTCGCTTGTTTTTAACTCATTTTAAGTAAGAGTACATCTTGAAGCTTTAATAAATATATATTTTATTACCAAAGATACTACACCATTGGAGGCTTTCTTCCTTTTTCCCTCTTGCACCACCGGGCCATTTGTGCCTCGGTGGTACATATTATGACAGGCTGGTGAGCTGTACTGGGAGCTAAGAGGAAACTATCCAAGCCGGGATAAATAGATGAGGACCATCTGGGCTTCACTCTGATGCTACACACACATCCACCACTTGATGCCAATGAACTACGCTTGTTTTAATACACATGAAGGTGAGAGGTCTGAGAGACTGATACTAACAGGAGATCATCTATGAAGATATATATGAACTTTGACTAGCTTTTATTATTCACTAAGTCACTTTATGCAGTCTTTACTGCTTCAATGAAGGTTTTCACTCATTTATTTTTTGATGTTTCACTCATATGACACTAATAGAGAGCACCTCTAATCTATATATTTATTTTTTTTATTTATTTATTGAGATGTCATTTAGCGCTATGCACTTTATATATGTATAAGTCACCTTATTATGTGTGAATTGATGGGATTGCACGAGATCTCTTTTATCTTATATTAAAATCACTGCTCCCTAAAAAAACGTCTGTTTTTAAAACTTTTTTTGCACATTGATCCATGTCCCCTGGGGCAGGACCCAGGTCCCCAAACGCTTTTTATGACAATACCATGCATATAAGCCTTTAAAATTAGCACTTTTGATTTCTCCCAAAGACTTTTAAAGGGTGTTCCGCGGCTTTAGAATTTGCCGCGAACACCCCAAATTGTTCGTTGTTTGGCGAACTGGCGAACAGCCGATGTTCGAGGACTCAAACTTGAAGCTCATCCCTAGTAACCTGAATGCATAGTCAGCCAAGCCAGAAGTCAGGGATCAATGTAGTGGAACAGCAAGCAGGATCTGGAGCCAGAAGGAATGTCAGCAAAGCAAGTCTTGAACAGGATCGCAGGAGATAGTCTCTGTGATGTTGACCAAGGCGAAGACAGAGATCCTCTAGACTGGACGGCTTAAGTAGGCAGGACTGACGAGCAGGATATCATCAACAGCTGAGCAACTGTGGAGAGATAGGAGTTGGCAATTAGCCAACAGCTGAGCGGCCAGCTCAGAGAAGGAAGGGCTGAGCCCAGCCCTGACACTTTAATCCACCCGAGAAGAATCTCTCTTTTTTCCAAAACCTCACTGGTTATTACCAGTGTAGGAGATGTCAAGTGTGCACTATCAATGAGTGCAAAAATATGAGAGCAAATACCTTTGTTTCGACCATTACTTCTCAGACTTTTTGTATCAAACTGTTTATTACATGCTCTACCACTAATGTTGTCTACGTGCTCCAGTGCCCATAAGGCCTCCAGTATGTGGGGAGGACCAAGCAGGCCTTGCATGTTAGGTTGAATGAGCACATAGGCAACATTAGGGAGGGCTTTAAGGGCCATTCAGTTTCTTGACATTATGCAACTACATACAATAGAAACCCTTTCATTGCAATTTTTTGGGAGTTTAATAGGTTTACTTCACATTGGAGAGGAAGCTCACTAATTAGAGAGATCTCCAAATTGGAGATGAAATGGATTTAAAATGTCAGGCCCTTTACCCCACATGGTCGAATTGTAGATCTTGATGTAAATGGCTTTATTGATCATTCATAAATATAGGTGTTTTAGGTTCCTCCTCCTCCCCCCCTTTTATTAGATTTTTAGGGATTGTCAAATATGTAATATAGGATAGTTGACAATTTTCTGTCCCAATTTTTTTTGTCCAAATTGTTCCTAGTCTCTAAACTGATGAATTTGAGCTTTTTTGTGTATGGTCTCACTATCTTTGATGGATACTTTTTTACAGTGCTTTGTAAAAGTATTCACCCCCCTTGGCGTTTTACCTATTTTGTTACATTACAGCCTTTAGTTCAATGTTTTTTTAGTCTGAATTATATGTGATGGATCAGAACACAATAGTCTAAGTTGGTGAAGTAAAAATTCGAAAATTATATGCATAAAACTATTTTTCAGAAATAAAAAAAATGATAATTGGCGTGTGCGTATGTATTCACCCCCTTTGTTATGAAGCCCATAAAAAGCTCTGGTGCAACCAATTACCTTCAGAAGTCACATAATTAGTGAAATGATGTCCACCTGTGTGCAATCTAAGTGTCACATGATCTCTCATTACATATACACACCTTTTTTGAAAGGCCCCAGAGGCTGCAACACCTAAGCAAGAGGCACCACTAACCAAACACTGCCATGAAGACCAAGGAACTCTCCAAACAAGTAAGGGACAATGTTGTTGAGAAGTACAAGTCAGGGTTAGGTTATAAAAAAATATCCAAATCTTTGATGATCCCTAGGAGCACCAACAAATCTATCATAACCAAATGGAAAGAACCTGACACAGTAATTAATTAGAGAGGCAGCACAGAGACCTAACGTAACGCCGGAGGAGCTGCAGAGTTCCACAGCAGAGACTGGAGTATCTGTACATAGGACAACATTAAGCTGTACGCTCCATAGAGTTGAGCTTTATGGCAGAATGGCCAGAAGAAAGCCATTACTTTCAGCAAAAAAAAGGCACATTTTGAGTTTGCAAAAAGGCATGTGGGAGACTCCCAAAATGTATGGAGGAAGGTGCTCTGGTCTGATGAGACTAAAATTGAACTTTTTGGCCATCAAAGAAAACGCTAAGTCTGGCGCAAACCCAACACATCACATCACCCAAAGAACACCATCCCCACAGTGAAACATGGTGGTGGCAGCATCATGCTGTGGGGATGTTTTTCAGCAGTCAGGACTGGGAAACTGGTTAGAGTTGAGAGAAAGATGAATGGTGCTAAATACAGGGATATTCTTGAGCAAAACTTGTACCACTCTGTGTGTGGTTTGAGGCTAGGACGGAGGTTCACCTTCCAGCAGGACAATGACCACAAACACACTGCTAAAGCAACACTTGAGTGGTTTAAGGGGAAACATGTAAATGTGTTGGAATGGCCTAATCAAAGCCCAGACCTCAATCCAACAGAAAATCTGCGGTCAGGCTTAAAGATTGCTGTTCACAAGCGCAAACCATCCAACTTGAAGGAGCTGGAGCAGTTTTGCAAGGAGGAATGGGCAAAAATCCCAGTGGTAAGATGTGGCAAGCTCATAGAGACTTATCCAAAGCGACTTGGAGCTGTGATAGCTGCAAAAAGTGGCTCTACAAAGTATTGACTTTAGGGGGGTGAATAGTTATGCTATGCACATTGACTTTTTCTGTTATTTTGTCCTATTTGTTGTTTGCTTCACAATAAAAAAAAAAAAAAAACATCTTCAAAGTTGTGGGCATGTTCTGTAAATTAAATGATGCAAATCCTCAAACAATCCATGTTAATTCCAGGTTGTGAGGGAACAAAGCACGAAAAATGCCAACGGGGTGAATACTTTTGCAAGGCACTGTATGTCTATATGTACAAAGGTAGGAGTGCCCGATATTTGGAAATGCATCTCTTGAATACAGAGTAGATCACAGCCGAGTTTGAGGGCTTCTTTCTATAAAGTTGATAATTTTGCAGGGTGATTCAGCCCATGGACATTAAAGGATGTTATCTTAATCACCATGATGAAAGATAAAGAAAAGATGCTGATGTTACTTTGCAGCAGATTTTGGGGTGGTAGTGGGGGAACTTGTGATCTACTATGGGCAAAGTTGTAGCTGTGAAGCACAGAATAGCATATCAGAAGAGTGGTCTAAGATAGCACATCACAGTCTCCAGACCTAGAACTGGAGAGAGGAAAAAAGCTGAAGAAAAAAAATTATAGAGTCAAAAAACATATTTTAAAAAGATGCAATTTCAACAGGAATCTGATTGCAGATATACTGCACATTGTAATTGGAGGAGGTATCATGGACAAAGGGCTCCTTCATGCTAGAGGATTTGAGTAGCGTGAAGATTTTGTATGCTAGAGTCAATTAAGTAGCGGGATTTTTGTGCTTGCGCTTATAGGAGACAACCTTCCAATCATCCTGGGTGTTCACCTTAGGAGAGGGTGTCTGGGATGCCGAATCTTGCTTGGGTATAATATTCCAGTATCTGAGTAGTGCAAGCCCCTCTGCAAGTGAGGTAATCACTGATGTGGTGTTGTTGTGGGTAACGGTAAGCTTCATCTGGTAGCTCCAATGATAGGCAATGTTGTGATTCTGCAAGGGCTTCGTGATTGCTAGGAGTGATTTGCGCTTTTTAAGCATGTGAAAGATCCACAAATAGCTGCATGAGCATATTTTTCAGGCACTTGAACTGACCTGCAAAAAGCTGACATAAGCTGTTCTTTTACATGAAAGAAGTGAACATGCATTATAATGTCTCATGGAATAATATCAGGGAGGTGTGATGGTTTTGGGAGGCAAAGTATCCTATCAATATTTCATAGTCAGGTATAGATGGCAGCACTGTGCAGATCATATCACAGGCATATTGCTGTAGCTGAACATTCTGTATAGATTTAGGGATTCCCCAACTTTTATAATATTTCTTCTTGATCGTTCTTCCAAATCAGCTACATTTGCCTTAAGCGTTTTAAGCTCATCTTACTGATTATTGTGTGCATCAACAATAAGATTGTTATGGAATTATGCAAATTCTCCCATTTTCTGCTCCAAATAATCTATTCTACCCCCAAAGCTCCTGTACATCAGCTTTGAAACTCTGAAGACATTCACACATGTCAGTATGCAATGAAGCATGTGGGCAGATGAGCATGTCTTTTAGGGTTGTGTCAGAAAATGTCTGGTTGCCGGTGGAGAATGAGTTAATTGTTTCTGCTAGGTCTGTAGTTTCACTCAATGAATTACAGCCAAAGCTTACCTCAAAAGCAGATGACCCTGCTTAGATTGGGGTTTGCTTTTAGCTGGGCTTTGTAAGAGAGGTGTAGAGACAACTGGAGACTGTGTCTGAGCTGTCTTCCGAGGGTCAGACCACGGAAAATCACAAGATGTATGTTAGGAGACACTGGCTGAGGCAGGTGAGCAGCTGTTAGCACCATCTTGGGTCTGTATCCTCTCTGCAGGGAGGAAGAAATGCTGTAGTTTCTTAGGCTGGGAAGCCTCCTTCCTCTTGCGTGTCATCTCTGGGTGTGGACCTGAGCCTCAGAAGGTAGAATGTAGAATGCTTTTAAAGAGGAAAGTCATTTCTGATTGCTGTAATTCTCAGCGCTGTGGAGGAGCTGCTGTATCAAGCTTCCATGCAGCAGCATGGTAGCCAAGCCCCCTGGTTGTAACTTTGTATGTCACACGATAATTTTGTTTCTGTTTATCAATCTATATTCTCAGTAAAGGATACAAAAATTACTTAATACAATTATTTTAGTGCACACAAGCACTACAGTATATAATACCCACTTATCGTACCATAAATTGTCCATAGGAAAGCCTTCACAGCTCATCGATTTAGAGTTAACAGCAAATGATGGCCCTAGAATTTATGATCTCACATTGGAGTGCATGGTGATACCTAATATACATGGTGTAATCTGTGTTTTTGTATGAGTGTGCAACTGATGTATGTGAGCATGTAAGTGTGGGTGCAGGGAGCTTTTTTTAAAAAAATAGGTTGCTTGTTTGTTATTTTTAATTTATTAAACATTTTTTTTTTTGATTATCGCTATCAAAAGGGCTGGTTCTCTCTTACAAGACATCAGGGGTCACCTCTGCAATTTGTTGTAGCTTATCGAGCATAGACTGTGCTCGATTAACTTCTACCCATGCTAGGGAAGCAAGAGATTGCAAGCACATGAGTGCTCAGAGGTTAGCACTTCCAGGTTCATACTTCACATGAAAGACCAGTTATTGGATCTTTGCTGATCTCCCAACACTCTCTATTGTGACACCAACCATGGAGATTCTGAGCACCCAGAAGGGACAAGTAAGCAGGGGGTGGCACTTTTATTCACATGTAGAAGTGATCACATCTACTACATAGCCAGCAACAAGGAATTGTACTGTAAACAGATTTTGGCTTCTATAGTGCACAGGAGGTTGATTACATGTTAGTGTAATAGTTACATTGGCCAAAGGGTTCAAACAAAATAAAACATAAATAAATCCCGGTTTAACTAAATATTTACTACATCACAGATCATAAAAAACATGAGTACCACGTATACAGTAAGCATCCTTCTTATAGAGATTACATAATGATGTTCTAGGATACATGTGATATGTTTGTGGGCTTACCCAGTTAGACAAACAGCATCAAGTAAAATGCAGTGATCTAATCAGAATGAATTTTTCTCTAATTACACTACAGGAAACTCAAATCTGATTGCTGTGGTTAATAGCACCATACACATCTTCACTGCTTAGAGTACACACTTTCTAATAACAGTTCAGACTGACAGCATCAATTTGAGGTTCCAGCAGCAACAGTTATTTTATTCTAAACTCGAGCTAGAAAAACAGTGGCTCATGCTGCTTGTGAGATGTAATAATAGTATAAAATAGTAACACATTTACTAAGCAATAAAATCAGTTTAATCCTGTGTAAAAATGTTCTAGATCTTCAAACACGTGTTTTGATTTGTAAATCACCTGAAATGTCCTTTTAATCTGGCCTAATACAGAGGTACTGCAGCACTATGTTGTCTCTCTGTGGCTATTTTTAACTCAAGCAAGGCTATCAATGCAGATCTGTAATGTTTGTGTGGATTTTCTCTGGGTGATTGGATTTCTCTCACAGATCATAAACACTTGTTGCTTAATTACTTTCTGTGTAAGCTGGACCAATAATTAATCTGTACTTAGATGAGTATGGTGGGGACATTTTAAACGGAACAAGGATATGGACATCTATGGGCATAACAAACACTGTATTAATATGTTAGATAAAATGAGGCGTTATTATGTATATTTGAGATTTACTTTGTTTCATTGTTTGTGTATGAAAGCTAATGATCCACATTGGATTGTGGCCTAAAATACACCTAAAGGTAACAACAATCTTATTAAAGGGGGATTCCAGATTCCCATAAACCCCCCACTTGCCAGGGTTGTGGGGAAGAGGTCCTTGTCCTCATCAACGTTGGGACAAAAGTGCTTTGCCAGGGGGGTTGCCCTGGCAAGGTACCCCTCCTGTTGAGGGCACATGGCCTGGTATAGTCCAGGAGGGGAAGCTGCATGTGCATCCCCCCACTTTCCTGGCCAACCAATCTGCATGCTCTGATTAAGGATCTGCTATGCATTTTATGGAGACTTGATGCATTTTTTTTTCTGCCTGGATTCCCCCTGAAAATCTGTAGCAGACCCAAAGTTTTTTTTTTTGAGTGATCATATCAGACTCAAATGCCCTAGTATGCATTTTACGGTTCCCCAAAAGACATATATGGGTTGATTTACTAAAGGCAAATCCACTTTGCACTGCAAGTGCATTGCAAGTGCACATGGAAGTGCAGTCGCTTTAGATCTGAGGGGAAGATCTGAAATGAGGAGAAGCTCTGCTGATTTTATCATCCAATAGTGTACAAGCAAAAATGCTGTTTTTTATTTCCCTTGCATGTCCCCCTCAGATCTACAGCGGCTGCACTTCCAAGTGTACAAGCAGTGCACTTGTAGTGCAAAGTGGATTTGCCTTTAAAACCCTATAGTTTGCTGTTAATTTTAAACAGCAGTACTTTCTGTACATCAGAGAGGTGCGTCCCTTAAAAGACAGAATTGGGGTAAACCCCCCCCCCCCCCCCCCCAAGGCATGTTAGTTTAAGGCAATTAGCCTTGTTAATTTTTTTTTAATATGCATCAACAAAATTTACTGGTCCTGGCTGAATGGAATTTTTAAAAACATTTTTTGCATTGGTGCATGTTCCCTGGGGCAGTCGGCAGTCGTCCCCCCCCCCCATGCTATTAATAAAATGAAATCTTTTAACAGTATCCAACACAGGTATGTATACATTCTGGCACGGTAAAAGTCCCATACTATTGTTTTTTTGCTTTGGTTATATGTTATATTCAGCATGTGATACATGGGTTAATAATCTGACATCCATATTTAGAATTGTTCATATAATATACTTTTGCATAAGTTTCCATATGGTTTTTGTTCAACTGATACTTACCTTTAACATCCCCTGTAATGTGCTGTAATAATATGTTTGTGATATAAAAATAGTGAATAACCAGCAATGTTTCATTAGACAAATTAATTTGTTTTAGAAAATGCATTACTAATATCCTTAAGGCTCCTTTCACACGATCAGACCGTTCAGGTCCGCCTGTCAGTTTTGACGGCGGACCTGAACGGGCGCTCCATGTTAGCCTATGGAGCGACGGATGTCAGCGGAGACATGTCCGCTGACATCCGACCCGGTCCGATCCACAAAAAGCAGACGGATGGCCCTACGTCCAGATCCATCGCTGGCTGATCGGATCGAGTGAGATCTGATGAAAACAGACATGCTGTCCATTTTCATCCGATCCCTCCATAAGCATCAGCGGCGCCTGACAAGCCCCTCCCCGCTCAGTGAGCAGAGAGGGACCTGTCACCCGCAGGCTCAGCGGAGATCAATGGAGAGATCTCCCGCTGAGCCGGCGGACCGAGGCGGGCTCCGTGGAAACGGAGTCCGCCTCGTGTGAATGAGGGCTAAGACTAGATAAGTACAACTACAGTATAATTACAGATGAACAAACTTTCTTAGTATAAATATACTATTTACTTACACAATAGACTATCTGAGAGGTCATGGGTGAATGTCAGCCCATTAGGAATCACTTGCCTACCTTTTAAAAGGAACCTGTGTTATTTCTTCCCTCCCAAAACAACTCTAAATTCTTAAAGTGACTGCAAGAGAAAACTATTAATACACACTTTTTATGATACTGATTCCCTGGATTCTTGATCTCTTGGAGATCTACAAGCTCCAGCAGAATCTTCACAACTGACTCTTTTGAGAGTGTTATCTGCCAAAATTTCCCACTGAGCAAAGTGATTCTATGACTTGTAGAGATATAGAGGCTGATGGATGGCACCACAGCATGCAATGGAGGATCAGTCATCTGAAACATTTAGAAGTGTGATGGATGTGAAGATTCTGCCAGATGTGGGGGCTTATGAACAAAGTTAAGATCAGAGGAATGAGTGACAGAACAGAGGAGTATAAAAGTCTTCTTCTACGGAGTAATTTTTGGGCACTGTTTTTGTTGTGGGGACAGAGACACTTTAAAACAGGCATTTCAGGTGCCTTTAGATGATTATCGCTGCTCATCAGAATACTAAAAACCCAGTTACAATTAGCTACCAAATGTGACAGGTGGCCTCACTGGCCTATAGGGTCCAGTGGGGAGTAAACCTGAAGTGAAGCTAGGAGTCTGCATGCTATTTTCAGCTCAAACTTGGGGATCCTAGGATAGAGCGAAGATCATCTAAGGATGTGAGGAGATACCTGAATGTGTCCTTTATTAAGTGTTCTTGCATAGCAAGACCACTTACTGTTATCTCACATATATATTTAAGTGTTCTTGCATAGCAAGACCACTTACTGTTATCTCACATATATATTATTCTTATTATTATAGCCAAATTTACCACCCTAACTCCTCCCACAGTTTTTACACTACATAGACAAGTAATATACCGAAACGTGCGGATTGTTCCCGAATGGTGTGCTATTACTTTGTGGAACGTTTCGCCGAATGGTTCACGAAATATCGTCGTTTTTGCGGCGAAATTGGTCCCATAGGAATGAATGGGGAAACTAGAGTGGGAGATGACAAAAGCTGGAAAATCAGAACATGATTTCTAAACTGCCGTCACTCCCTCATTTTCAAGCCCACCTACACAAATCTTATATCAAAACGTTCAGCTATCCCTGCTGCCACTAAACATGTCCACGGCTAAGCCATAGTCCTGATAGTTTTCACAATATGACCATTTGTTTGCAACTCACACCGTCCATTGACATTCATTGAAACTACACTCTAGCCCCCTCCAAATTTGAAGGGCAATTTCTAAACAGCGACTGTGCCTTCATTTTTAATATTTCAGAGACATACTATACATCAAAATCTAGGTCTGGGTCTTGTGATTCTCACAATATAAAGATCTTCGCTGTAGGATGTATAGTTTTTAAAATACGGCCATTTGTTTAGAGGTCATTTCAGGAAATTTTAGCCATTAATCAGAGTGTACTGTTAGTGTTTGTTTTGTTGCCATGGTTACCAAAGCTTCTGTTATACACAGGGGGGAAGGTGGCTGGAGCATCTCAGCTGATTACAGAGCCCGGGGGAGGGGACAGACACACCATGTACTGATTTATAATAGAGGAATATGATGGGGCAGTTTTGATGGGGTAATTCTGATGGGGCAGTTTTGATGAAGCAGTATTTGGGAAGCATAAACAGGGCATGAGCGTTGCTAGGAAACAGTGGTTGTAAACACAAGATGCTGTAACACCCCAAATGCATGTGACTTCATCTGCTAGACTTGATAATGCTTGTAGACTCCTCCCACAGTTTTCACACTACAGAGACAAATAATATACCGAAACGAGCGGATTGTTCCCGATTGGTGTGTTATTACTTTGTGGAATGTTTTGCCGAATGGTCCACGAAATGACGTTTTTGCGGCGAAATTGGTCCCATAGGAATGAATGGCGAAATGTTCAAAACTAGAGTGGGAAGTGACAAAAGCTGACAACCCCATGATCAGGCAAAACATTATGACCACCCCATGATCAGCCAAAACATTATGACCGCCCCATGTAAAAAAAAAAATATTTTTGAAAAAAAAAATAATTTTTGAAAAAAGTAAAAAAATAATTTTTGGAAAAAAAAAATCATTTTTGAAAAAAAAAAATATTTTTGAAAAAAAAAATATTTTTGAAAAAAAAAATTATTTTTGAAAAAAAAAAATATTTTTGAAAAAAAAATTACTTTAAAAAAAAAAAATATTTTTGAAAAAAAAATATATTTGAAAAAAAAAAATATTTTTGAAAAAAAAATTATTTTTGAAAAAAAAATTACTTTAAAAAAAATAATAATTTCGAAAAAAAAATTATTTTTGAAATAAAAAAATTCATTTTTGAAAAAAAAAAATTACCTTTGAAAAAAAAAATTACTTTTGAAAAAAAAATCATTTTTGAAGAAAAAAAAATCATTTTTGATTAAAAAAAATTCATTTTTGAAAAAAAAATTACTTTTGAAAAAAATGTTCAGCTCTTTCAGCGAATGATGGAACTTTTTTACTACTATTTATACTTTTTAAAATATTAAGCTTTTTAACACTTTTCACAGTTACTCAAGCCACTCCACCCCACCCAGTTACTCCGCCCACTCCAGTTGTAGAGGCAAGAACACTTTTCACAATTTCCCCAGAAATTGTACCTTTTCTAGTATTAAGTGTTCTTGCATAGCAAGACCACTTACTGTTATCTCACATATATATTATTCTTATTATTATAGCCAAATTTACCACCCTAACTCCTCCCACAGTTTTTACACTACATAGACAAGTAATATACCGAAACGTGCGGATTGTTCCCGAATGGTGTGCTATTACTTTGTGGAACGTTTCGCCGAATGGTTCACGAAATATCGTCGTTTTTGCGGCGAAATTGGTCCCATAGGAATGAATGGGGAAACTAGAGTGGGAGATGACAAAAGCTGGAAAATCAGAACATGATTTCTAAACTGCCGTCACTCCCTCATTTTCAAGCCCACCTACACAAATCTTATATCAAAACGTTCAGCTATCCCTGCTGCCACTAAACATGTCCACGGCTAAGCCATAGTCCTGATAGTTTTCACAATATGACCATTTGTTTGCAACTCACACCGTCCATTGACATTCATTGAAACTACACTCTAGCCCCCTCCAAATTTGAAGGGCAATTTCTAAACTGCGACTGTGCCTTCATTTTTAATATTTCAGAGACATACTATACATCAAAATCTAGGTCTGGGTCTTGTGATTCTCACAATATAAAGATCTTCGCTGTAGGATGTATAGTTTTTAAAATACGGCCATTTGTTTAGAGGTCATTTCAGGAAATTTTAGCCATTAATCAGAGTGTACTGTTAGTGTTTGTTTTGTTGCCATGGTTACCAAAGCTTCTGTTATACACAGGGGGGAAGGTGGCTGGAGCATCTCAGCTGATTACAGAGCCCGGGGGAGGGGACAGACACACCATGTACTGATTTATAATAGAGGAATATGATGGGGCAGTTTTGATGGGGTAATTCTGATGGGGCAGTTTTGATGAAGCAGTATTTGGGAAGCATAAACAGGGCATGAGCGTTGCTAGGAAACAGTGGTTGTAAACACAAGATGCTGAGACACCCCAAATGCATGTGACTTCATCTGCTAGACTTGATAATGCTTGTAGACTCCTCCCACAGTTTTTACACTACAGAGACAAGTAATATACCGAAACGAGCGGATTGTTCCCGATTGGTGTGTTATTACTTTGTGGAACGTTTCGCCGAATGGTCCATGAAATGTCGTTTTTGCGGCGAAATTGGTCCCATAGGAATGAATGGCGAAATGTTCAAAACTAGAGTGGTAGGTGACAAAAGCTGACAACCCCATGATCAGCCAAAACATTATGACCACCCCATGATCAGCCAAAACATTATGACCGCCCCATGTAAAAAAAAAAAAATATTTTTGAAAAAAAAAAAATAATTTTTGAAAAAAAAAATAATAATTTTGAAAAAAAAAAATAATAATTTTTGAAAAAAATAAAAATAAAATCATTTTTTTAAAAAAAAATATTTTTGGAAAAAAAAAAATATTTTTGAAAAAAAAAATAATAATTTTGAAAAAAAAAATAATTTTAAAAAAATAAAAATAAAATCATTTTTGAAAAAAAAATATTTTTGAAAAAAAATATATTTTTGAAAAAAAAATATATTTTTGAAAAAAAAAATTATTTTTGAAAAAAAAAATTATTTTTGAAAAAAAAAATTATTTTTGAAAAAAAAAATCATAATTTTTGAAAAAAAAAATCATAATTTTTGAAAAAAATGTTTAGCTCTTTCAGCTAATGATGAGACTTCAACTTTTTTACTACTATTTATACTTTTTAAAATATTAAGCTTTTTAACACTTTTCACAGTTACTCCAGCCACTCCAACCACACAACAGTTACTCAAGCCACTCCACCCAGTTACTCCGCCCACTCCAGTTGTAGAGGCAAGAACACTTTTCACAATTTCCCCAGAAATTGTACCTTTTCTAGTTCTTATTATTATAGCCAAATTTACCACCCTAACTCCTCCCACAGTTTTTACACTACATAGACAAGTAATATACCGAAACGTGCGGATTGTTCCCGAATGGTGTGCTATTACTTTGTGGAACGTTTCGCCGAATGGTTCACAAAATATCGTCATTTTTGCGGCGAAATTGGTCCCATAGGAATGAATGGGGAAACTAGAGTGGGAGATGACAAAAGCTGGAAAATCAGAACATGATTTCTAAACTGCCGCCACTCCCTCATTTTCAAGCCCACCTACACAAATCTTATATCAAAACGTTCAGCTATCCCTGCTTCCACTAAAAATGTCCACGGCTAAGCCATAGTCCTGATAGTTTTCACAATATGACCATTTGTTTGCAACTCACGCCGTCCATTGACATTCATTGAAACTACACTCTAGCCCCCTCCAAATTTGAAGGGCAATTTCTAAACTGTGACTGTGCCTTCATTTTTAATATTTCAGAGACATACTATACATTAAAATCTAGGTCTGGGTCTTGTGATTCTCACAATATAAAGATCTTCGCTGTAGGATGTATAGTTTTTAAAATACGGCCATTTGTTTAGAGGTCATTTCAGGAAATTTTAGCCATTAATCAGAGTGTACTGTTAGTGTTTGTTTTGTTGCCATGGTTACCAAAGCTTCTGTTATACACAGGGGGGAAGGTGGCTGGAGCATCTCAGCTGATTACAGAGCCCGGGGGAGGGGACAGACACACCATGTACTGATTTATAATAGAGGAATATGATGGGGCAGTTTTGATGGGGTAATTCTGATGGGGCAGTTTTGATGAAGTAGTATTTGTGAAGCATAAACAGGGCATGAGCGTTGCTAGGAAACAGTGGTTGTAAACACAAGATGCTGAGACACCCCAAATGCATGTGACTTCATCTGCTAGACTTGATAATGCTTGTAGACTCCTCCCACAGTTTTCACACTACAGAGACAAATAATATACCGAAACGAGCGGATTGTTCCCGATTGGTGTGTTATTACTTTGTGGAATGTTTTGCCGAATGGTCCACGAAATGACGTTTTTGCAGCGAAATTGGTCCCATAGGAATGAATGGCGAAATGTTCAAAACTAGAGTGGGAAGTGACAAAAGCTGACAACCCCATGATCAGCCAAAACATTATGACCACCCCATGATCAGCCAAAACATTATGACCGCCCCATGTAAAAAAAAAAAATATTTTTGAAAAAAAAAAAAAAATTTTGAAAAAAGTAAAAAAATAATTTTTGAAAAAAAAAATAATTTTTGAAAAAAAAAATATATATTTTTGAAAAAAAAAATATTTTTGAAAAAAAAAATATTTTTGAAAAAAAAAAATATTTTTGAAAAAAAAATTTCTTTTAAAAAAAAATATTTTTGAAAAAAAAATATATTTGAAAAAAAAAAATATTTTTGAAAAAAAAAAATTATTTTTGAAAAAAAAATTACTTTAAAAAAAATAATAATTTCGAAAAAAAAAATTATTTTTGAAATAAAAAAATTCATTTTTGAAAAAAAAAATTACCTTTGAAAAAAAAAATTACTTTTGAAAAAAAAAATCATTTTTGAAGAAAAAAAAATCATTTTTGATTAAAAAAAAATCATTTTTGAAAAAAAAAATTACTTTTGAAAAAAATGTTCAGCTCTTTCAGCGAATGATGGAACTTTTTTACTACTATTTATACTTTTTAAAATATTAAGCTTTTTAACACTTTTCACAGTTACTCAAGCCACTCCACCCCACCCAGTTACTCCGCCCACTCCAGTTGTAGAGGCAAGAACACTTTCACAATTTCCCCAGAAATTGTACCTTTTCTAGTTATCTGAATATAATCTGTTGGTACACATTAGTACACTTTGTGTGTCTGATCCAGTTCACTTATTCCTAATTGTAAAATAAGTATTTTTAAAGTTTTACTAATTGTAGGAAAAAGTGGCAACATTAACATTTAGTACAGTATAGCATGCATGTGGTACTTTTTAAAGGATATTAATGTATTAACAGATTTGTCATCATGTGAATCTAAATGTGACTGCTAATCTTCATATTCTTTTACATTGCAGTAAAACCAACAGTAATTCATACAGACATGTATGTTAACAGCATTGGACCAGTAAATGCTATCAATATGGTGAGTGAAGCATGTTTATCTATTATATTTAATTTTAATTATGAGCAGTTTTATTGTCTTAAAAATTGTATTTGGTGCCATTTAGGAAAAGGCCCATTAAATGTAAATTCCACCCAAACCTGAAATTTTTGTTGCGACACACTGCAGATTCTCATAACATTTAGGGACTAAAGTGGTAAGATATATCCACCTGCTATCCCAGTTCCATCCAACCAGCCACTATAAAACCAATCCATGGTGTCACACTTTCCTGAGAATATATAAACTACTGCTACAAAATATTATTAATACATTTTCCATAAGATATAGGATAGGGATTTAACCCAGTCCATCCAAGCCTGAGATGGGGTAGATACGTGGGGTAGAGCTGTCTTTTTTCATTGAAGGTTTTATCACACATTGTGCTATTATTATACATTGTGTAGCAGTTATATTAATAGGGTTAATGGGTTATTAATTAAGACTAGCTGTTAATTTAAAATATCCTTGGTTAACCTCCACATTTTTTTCTCAACTAATTGTAAACTAAAAATGCAGTCACACAAATTAGTTTTGTTACTATAGCCTGTCCAGAACCAGGTAGTGTTTAAATAGCAAAGAGTTGGGGGCGTGGCCTAGCGATGGCGGAGTGAGGACGAGTTTCCAAAGAGCTCCTGACCGTCCCCTCTCCTACTCAAGAACCTAACGACTTTTGTACCCCATGAAGGAGGAATGCTAACCCCCAAAAGGTATAGAACAAGATCTGCTACAAACGGAGACCGACTAGCCACCCCACGGAGCAGTATCCGGAGATACTTTCGAGGTCAGCAGAGGAGATCGCCGGGCGCCATAGTTGCAGCGCCACGTGGGCATTATATGGCAGATTTGGACGTGCTAGCCTCCCCGCTATCCCCAACCTCATCGGTGTCCTCAGACTGCTTATCCGAAACACCAGCGACTCCCAGATCTAACATGACAGGCACATCACAGAGACACTCTGGAATCCCGGAGGAGCTCCATGCTATTCTGCGTGCCCTACCTACCAAGGCAGACATCGATCAGACATTTAAACCCTCATAGCCCGGGTAGAGGAGGCGCATACCCGGGACATACAAGAACTCAAAGAGGAACTCCAGACAATCTCGGTGAGGGTAGACTCCGGGGAATTATCCCTATCAGCACTGACACAAAGAGTGGAGGCCTTAGAGAACTCACGGGACTCACAGGCAGCTACAGCAGTGGACTTTCAGTTACGTTTGGAGGAAATGGAAGACCGCAGCCGGCGCAATAATCTGCGGCTGCGAGGTCTCCCTGAAGCCACAGGAGCGGAGGACTTAGAAGCGTCTGTAGTCGCTATCTTCCACCAAGTCCTGGGAGCCCCACCGGCGTCACTAGAACTAGACCGGGTTCATAGATCACTGGGACCCAGATCAACAGACCCGGACAGGCCGAGAGATGTGATCTGCAGGATCCACCATTACACACAGAAAGAGCTCATACTACGGAAGGCATGGGAACAAGGGACGGTGGAATTCGACGGAGCGTCGATTAAGATCCTGCCTGACCTCTCAAGAGCAACGCTGCAAAGAAGGGCACAACTGAAACCCATATTGGACATAGCTCGTCGGCAACGATGCACGTACCGCTGGGGATACCCCCTAGCGGTGAATCTTCGCAAGGGTTCCACTACCTTCAACCTGCGCTCCCCACATGATCTACCGGACTTCTTCGCCTTCCTGGAAGCGGAACCGATCCCAGTTCCTAATTGGCTGGCACTGATCCCCCGAAGAACAGACCGATCAGGCCCATCCCATCACCGGGACCCTCAGCAGCTGCGCCAACAGCGATCCAGAAGACGGCACCGGGCACCCTCCAACGAGGGCTCACGTGAGTTGTAACTGGTTCTTATGCTCTCAACGCGGCCCTGACTACCCCATCCACTACCTCCTGGATGCTTTGCTTAAAGAGACCCAACGATCCTAACCAGACCACTTTGCCCCAACCTATATGACAACAAACCTGTTCGCCCCACAATTTACGGTCACCCACCCCACTCATTGGTATGTACGGTTCTGGGGATCTGTCAGCTGAAATGTGACTGAGATACATTCATCTCTCTGCCCACTGAAGTGACTACCTGAACTCAGTACCCGAACCCGTAACATCAGTGGGAGTCAGAGACTGAACTCTAGTTGCTGACCCTGGACACTCCCTCCTCGCACCAGCCAGAGACAACAACCCTTGATCTCTTTATATCCCACTGATAATAGTGAACAATGCCACCTTCAGCTCGGTCAGACTCCCTATTATTAGAAGCATGCATACTACATGGTTTAAGTTAATAACGTGGTTTGACGCTCTTAGATGGTTATTATTATTATTTCTGATAGACACATGCCGCTGCCGGAGATGATGGAGGGGAGAGATCTCCGACACCGGCATCTTAATGACTTATATGTTGATAGTTGATGGGGAAACAATATAGCTCCCCCACAACGAAATTAACAGGTAAATGGTCACAGTCCCAGGAGACCTACCCTTTTCAGACGATAGTCTGGGAGGTAACAGAAGTGGACCACATACTAAGATAAAATATATATGTATATACGTCTATATTGAGAAATGGGAATCAGGCCCACTATTCCTAGGGGCTCAGCCGAAGATAGAGGGGGTGGTGGTTAGGAATGTCCAGAGTACACCGGATGAAAATACATCACATAGTACGTTTACCTGTTCGTGAATAACTGTTTTAGTGTTCTATCATACCACTTAATAATACATAATAAGGTTTATTAGTCGTTTTCATACAAATACTGTTAACCCTTTTCAATTGAGTTGGGAGAGGGAGGTCGATGAGTTCCATTCTGACTATCGCTTCCCACAACTCCAATTAGGACTACGCTCGTTTACCAGCAGTTGCCTGGTGGGCGTAATAGCATTAGTGTGCTATCTCCTTTAGATTGTTACTACTGCACCCTATAGTGCAAATTCGATACTGAAATATTCCTTCTCTCCCTTCCATTTACTGATCTTTCTTATTACTTTCCTACCTCTCCCCCCCCTCTCCCTTCCCCCCCCTACTACCCAAACCCACGTACTTCTCTACCTTTTGATCTATAAATTCTATTAAGGGACAGGGACATGGAGACAGTGAACGTGTTTTCACTTAACGTGAAGGGCCTCAATGTACCTGAGAAAAGGAGGATGTTGATCAATGATCTCCGCCGCCACAAAATCGATGTGGCGTTCCTACAGGAAACCCACTTTAAAAGGGACAACCTCCCAATCCTGAAAAACAAGCTTTTCCCATGGGCATATCATTCCACTTTTGCAGATGCTAAATCCAGAGGAGTTTCCATCCTTGTCTCCCGTTCAGTCCCATGGACATGCGCGGAAGCAAAAAGCGACCCAGAGGGACGCTATCTATTCCTCAGAGGAAACTTAGGCGGAATAGAAGTAACACTAGCCAACGTGTATGCACCTAATAGTCAACAGGATTCCTTCATAAACAAGACAGTAGATATCTTGATGAAGTTTCAAGAGGGGTCAGCTAATCCTGGGTGGGGACTTCAACGTTCCGTTGATCCCCACAGAGGATACCTCATCGGGTCACTCATCAGTCACACCAGCTACCAGGAAGCGCATCGCACGCTCTCTGCACAAAGCCCAATTGATTGACGTTTGGAGACTCCTCCATCCAACGGAGAGAGATTACACCTTCTACTCCTCCCCACATAAAATATACTCCCGAATAGACTATTTTCTAATCCCCCACACACAATTACACGCTGTCCACAAATCCTCGATAGATTCAATTACATGGTCAGACCACGCCCCAATAATGCTGACATACGCCCTGACAGATAATTTTACCTCCAAAACTCGGACATGGAGACTTAATGAGAGTCTTCTTCAGAATGAGGAAGTCTGTAAAGACGTCACCCGGGAACTAGATTTTTATTTTAAGACCAACATTACCCCGAACAGTAACCCCGGAGTAATTTGGGAAGCCCACAAAGCGGTAATTCGAGGCGTCCTAATCAAACACGGAGCAAGGATCAAAAGACAACGGATGTCACAAATAAAATCACTCCTAGATGAGTTACAAGCGGCGGAAGCTAGACACAAACACGCCCAAACACCCTCTAATGAGGCTGAAATCCTACTCCTGCGTAATAAGATTACGGATCTAATGTTATTCCGAGCCAAGGCGGCAATCCAGATCTGCAGGCGCAAGAGTTATGAGTCGGGGAACAAGTGCGGTAAATTTCTAGCCAATTCCTTAAAAGAACAGGTTTTAGCGAACTATATTCCCCACGTTATGTCCTCCTCAGGCCAGAAAGTTACACTACCCCGAAATATCGTCAAGGAGTTTAGAGATTTCTACGCATCACTATACAACTTACAACGACCCCCCTCCCCACAGGACCAAATTGACGCATACCTCCATAGATCAGATTTACCCACACTTCCCACAGAAACTAGGGAGTCACTAGAGGAACCGATTACCACGGAAGAACTTAAAACAGCTATTGGGGAGAGTAAATCAGGTAAAGCCCCGGGCCCTGATGGGTTAACGGTACAATATTACAAAATCCTGACTCAATCCTTGGAAGGCCCAATGCTCAAATTCTTTAATTCCATAGGCACAGATACATCCATCCCAAGAGACACCCTAGCTGCTCACATTGTAGTGATACCTAAGGAAGGGAAAGACCCCTCGGCTTGTGGAAGTTATAGACCGATTTCCCTCCTCAACACGGATCTAAAAATTTTCACTAAAATTCTAGCCAACAGGATCCAGAAACACCTCCCGAATCTGATCCATCAGGATCAAGTTGGATTCGTCCCGACCAGGGAAGCAAGGGACAACACGATCAAAGTGTTGAACCTCATCCACATAGTTAACAAAAACAAGACCCCATGTATACTCCTGAGCATAGACGCAGAGAAGGCCTTTGACAGGGTGAACTGGCACTACATGACCTCCGTTCTAGACTACATAGGTATGGGCAACAAAATGCTCACCTGGATAAATGCACTCTACTCAGACCCTACAGCCCAGGTTCGAGCTAATGGGATTCTGTCTGACCCGTTCCCGATCAAAAATGGTACCCGTCAGGGCTGTCCATTATCCCCTCTCCTTTTCGCCCTGTCATTAGAGCCCTTCCTGTGCAATATAAGAGCCAACCAAAACATAAAAGGGGTTGAGGTGGGTAACTCACAACAGAAAGTAGCCGCCTATGCGGATGATATGATGTTCTTACTAACCAACCCACTGACATCCCTCCCCAACCTCCTACAGGAATTTAAGGAATATAGCGCTATGTCTAACCTGAAAATAAACATCACCAAATCCGAAGCCATGGGCATAGGCATACATTCTCGACTACTCACGTCCCTTAGAGGAAGCTTCAACTTCAAATGGACGACTAAAGCGCTACATTACTTAGGCACTTACATCCCCTCCAAAATGTCCCAGATATTTGCACTAAACTTCCCCCCACTATTAAACACAATCCGCTCCCTATTGTCCAAATGGCAGTCAGGTCTACACTCATGGTTCGGTAAATGCAATATTGTGAAGATGAGTATACTCCCCAAATTCCTATATTTACTACAAGCCCTACCGATCCAGATCCCCTCATCATACTTTGCCCAGGCTAATAAACTAATCTTTGACTTCATATGGGCCAATAAAAAACCCAGACTTTCCAGGAAGCTAATTACCCTACCTAAACTGTACAGAGGCTTGGCGGTTCCAGACCTTCGTAAATATTATTACGCATCCCACTTAGTCAGACTCATAGACTGGAATCGACACCACACCACTAAACTTTGGACCAGACTGGAACAACTTCAATGTGACATACCCCTCAACAGAGCGCCATGGTGTTATGACTTACTCCCAAGCCACATGAAAAGACATCCCCTCATAGGGGTGACCACGCGTATATGCTCGACCCTGTTTATAAGATTTCACCTTACATCAACAACATCCCCGATCCGTCCGATCTTGGGTACACCCGAGTTCACCCCAGGATACACAGATCCATTGTTTATAGCTCTAAAAAAATTCTAACTACTTCCAAGCCTCTCACTTTCTACAGAATGGTAGATGGCCCAATATAGCAGAACTCAGGAACCCAGCAGGACCGTTCCAATTAGATTTTTTGAGGGCCCTCCAACTTGACCATTTTTTCAAAACACTAGCATCTCCCGACAGCTTTACCCAACCCCTGACGACATACGATCTATATTGTACAGAAGAAGACTCCATGCCACATGCCTTATCAGCCACATACAAATTGTTAATTACACCCCCAGACAGCTTTAGTTTACAAAGTTTAGAATCATGGGAACAGGACCTACAATGTAAGTTCACGAAGCGTCAAAAGCAGAATATAATCCACTTCACATACAAATCTTCGATCTGCACAAAAATACAGGAGACTAACTACAAATTGATCACTAGATGGTACAATACTCCTGTAAAATTACATAAGATGTTCCCTCTCACAACGGATAGGTGTTGGAGATGCCATAGTGACCGCGGCACCATCCTCCACATTTTTTGGACATGCCCTTTACTGGCTAGATTCTGGGAAGCCATCCGAAACATTATACAAAAGTTTACCGAACGCACAATGTCAAATGATCCTGCCCTCTTTCTGCTCCACGCCACCACCTCAGCCAGCAAAGTATATAAAAAGTCACTGATCCGGCATCTATTGGATGCTGCCAAGGCATGTATCCCCCTGCTTTGGAAATCTACTCAACCCCCATCAATTGGTGCGTGGATCAGAAAGGTAGAGGACATCAAGAAAATGGAAGATTTGATTCTGACTGCTAGAAACCAAAACGAAGTCTTCACCAAGACTTGGTCCGGATGGAACATATTTATCTTCTCGGCTGAAGGACAGGCGCTTCTAGAAAGGAACTAGTATGTTCAGTGGAAGTCATCTTGATATGCTAATATCTGCTATAAAAAACAGGGCGGATCCCTCCTAAGCCTATCAGACGACACATGTAGTAGCTGTCTCCTTGTCCCCCCCCCCCTCCCCCCCCGTGCCCCCATCTCCCCCTCTCATCCCTCCCCCCCTGACCCCCCCTCCTTTACTCTATTTCCTGTTATTTTTCATCTTTTGTTTCTTCTTACCTTTCATTATTTAAGCTATCTCTTTTTTCTTCTTTAATAAATGGAAAATGGATACGGAGAGGTACGGTTCCACCCACATATTGGTTATTAATCACACATATGAGGTTTTATTGGAAACTCACACTGGTTCTCTTACAAGAAAAATATCTACGATATCCGTATGAGACAACTAGGTATAATTGGAGGCTGCGCCCTCATTATATTGTTTTTTTTATGCATACCTTGTATTACTGTGTGGGACCCACGTCCTTTCCTATTCTTTAATAAAATATAATTTGAAAAAAAAAATAGCAAAGAGTTCCTGCAGGTCTGTGACAAGTCAAAGTTTCTTAGCCAGAGGGCATAATGGCTATATGTGGTAAATGGTAAAAATTGACATGTTTATCTATAGTCAGCCTGTCATGAGTGGTCACAGAGCTTCTGGGTCATTGCAGGAGATTAGTTGTTCTTAATTTTGAAATCTGTATCATTATATTAGAATTTAATGTGGAGGTTGTGGGATAGAGGGTTAATATGTAATTTAGTTATTTATGTAATATTACATATATTAAGTGCACATAAAGATTGAAATACAAAATAAATACATGCATTGTACAGTATCTAATACTAAAATTATGAATTAGTGAGTTGACCTGGGTTTAATTTGCAGGCTTTCCTAATTCTCATTGCAAATTCTGAAAAGTGCAAACTTTAATCTGAACCTCATTGAAGTCAATGCGGAGGGGTGAATCTTGAAAATCAATTCTAGCCAATTTCAAGGTCTAATAGGCAAGACATTGTCAAACAAAGGGCACTGGGAGATGGGTACTGTCATGTGGGACATGTAACAATACATACGAAAAAATATATTTCAGCTGAGAGAGGGTCCTCCTCTTTATGGAACTTTGAGAGCAACATGGAAAAAAAACACAATTTTTTTCTAAAACTTGTTTGGGAGCTGCAAGCCATAGGTGGAGATGGAACAGTACAATTTCCACAAAATGTGTCAGCAAAACCATATTCTGACATCCCATATTTTGCATGTGTAATACATTTTTTTAAATTGGAAATTTAATTTGGCTTACAGAGGTGTTCCAGCCTGTGAAAAATATAAAATAAAAGTCAGCAGCTACAAATACTGCAGCTGCTGACTTTTAATATAAGGACACTTACCTGTCCAGGTATCCGGTGATGTCGGCATCCCTAGCCGGTTCGTCCATCGGCTGTGGGTGCAGGCGCCGGCATCCTTACTAGGGGAAACAGGAAGTGAAGCCTTGCAGCTTCACAGCCTGTTTCCTACTGCGCATGTGTGAGTCATGCTGCACTCTCTGAATGGTCCTGCTGTCTTCTGGGATCTGTGTGTCTCCCAGAAGGCAGCTGGGTGAAGGAGGAGGGGCCGTAAATTTTGTAGATCGCCGCAATCGTTGTGCGTTGATCTTACCCGGAAGTGGGAGCAGGTACCTGGTTTTAACAGGTATCCGCTCCCCCCCCAAGAAGGTGCCAAATGTGGCAGCGGAGGGGGGGGAACCAAGAGCTGGACTGGATAACTGAAGCAGTGGATGGTAGCCGGAACAGCAGATGGAGGACAAGCGTCACCAGGCACTATGCAGAGCAGGACAGACGGATAACTAAATACAGGGTCAGACAAGTCAGGTCAGCAATGGATTATATGCATAAACAGCAGGCAGAGAATGGTCAAGATGCAGGCAGAGATAGGCAACAGGATAATAGACAGATATAACAAAGTCTTAAGGCAAGCCGAGGTCAGGACAGGTAGAAGCAAGTGTGGTCAGGATAAGACAGGTCAAAAACAGGAATCAATATACAGGGCATAGGAACAGAAACACGGGTAAAGCTGCAGATCAGACAGAAATGCACTAGTGCAGCTGCTGCCCTTTTATAGCCAATTTGGCACCAGCATTAATTGCTAACATGCGCGCATGAGCATAGGCATCCGTATCTGAGTGTGAATATTTGCATGCATGCGCATATGCATTCACCTGTGCTCGGCAAGGCGGGCACCTGCAGGACCGCGTCTGCGCATGCATATCTGCCTTTGCTGAGGAACTTCAGCTATGCTATGGCCAGCACGTCCCTGACAATTTCAGGAAAAAAGGGGGGAATTTGGGACTTTAAAATGAGGCACATATGCGGTGTGCCTCCATCCCTAATGCAAAGACTGAGAAACAGGGAGTTTTGGGACTTTGATTGAGGCAGTAAACATTGTGAAGGTTAATTGAATGGAGGTACAACTTTATTAATCATGAGTTCATAATACATCTAAAAAACAGAAACCACATGCAAGAAGAACATTGTAGTAAATGTGATTCTATAAATATTAACACGCACATAAGTATGCACACATTCAATACAGGCATCAAGGGTACAACAGTGCATACCAACCAAGCGCCACATAGGGGTCTGAATAAAGAGGTTATGACATAAAATTAATCAATATGTGTACATAAGTCATCTGAACAGCATTGCAGAAACAAATTAGAAACAATATATAAAACCATTGAGACCATGATGAATAAAATTGATGCTAAGAGGTGGAAGTTATGCATGTATCTGCATCCCTGTTTCCCGACGCGTTTTGTGTATTGGGAACACTCATCAGAGGCAGGTGCTTCTGGGATATCTACAGAATATAAAAAAGTGTGATCAATGGGTCTAATTGTAATACAATATATTGGAGGTGGGACAAAAACAGCCCACCCTGCGTACTTACATGGAAAAACTGCGATGAGATGTGGTGAGTGTGGAACCACAGCCCTAACTTTGCCCATCATGGGAGCTGAGGTGGCATAGGGCCGCACGTCAACAGGGCGCACATACAAAGCCCCCCCAAAAATTAGTTGTAGAGACACAGGACGCAAGGTACTGAATTTCTTGGTGGGACCAGGTGGTAAGCCAGTAAGGGCAGCCAAGAAGAGTCTAGAAAAAATAATGATATCATTATATCATATTGTTTATCCACCGAAAAACAATTAGTCCAGGCGGACAGACAATACTAGGAGTAAGGATATATAATAACCTGGAGGAGGCATCCTAGGGTCCTAGAAGAGGTGTGGAAACGAGATGTGACATCCAGAAGTGTGGTGTCTGGACTGTGTCAGGGGAGGCTATATATAGCCGCCCAGGGCACACGCACACCATCCGCCACCAGCGTCATGCTGGGTTTGGCAGGAAGGGGGGAAGGCGTCGCGACGCAGAGGGCGTACACCACCCACGGGGAACGCCCATGTTTCCCCGCTGCCAGACCGGAGATGATGTAACACACGCTGCACGTCGTGACGTCAAACATGACGTCACACGTGAAGTGGGAGGCATGGCGCCGATGCACTGTGTGCGCCAGGATCTCCCCACACATATCCGCCTGCCCAAAAGGGGCGGAGGGAAGAGCAGTGGGGAGGTGGCACGCAGAGCGCATCGCAGCTCCCATGAATAGGCAAACAACGGCTGTGGATCACAGCCAGACACAAATCAAACACAGACCCAGGTCATGTTGCAAAACTGCTGGACAGAAACCTGAACACACGTAGTTGTGTTCAGGATTTTGAACCAAGCCCAGACATGATGCATGGTCAGTCCGGGATTAGGAAACCTGGGTGGCAAGGGAACATTGCTAACCCTGTAAAGCATGCCTCCATCCCTATTGCAAAGGAAAAAAGGGGGGAATTTGGGACTTTAAAATGAGGCACATATGCGGTGTGCCTCCATCCCTAATACAAAGACTGAGAAACAGGGGGTTTTGGGACTTAGGGCTTTGGTTCCACACTCACCACATCTCATCGCAGTATTTCCATGTAAGTAGGCAGGGTGGGCTGTTTTTGTCCCACCTCCAATATATTGTATTACAATTAGACCCATTGATCACACTTTTTTATATTCTGTAGATATTCCAGAAGCACCTGCCCCTGATGAGTTCCCAAAACACGAAATGTGTCGGGCAACAGGGATGCAGATACATGCATAATTTCCACCTCTTAGCATCAATTTTATTCATCATGGTCTCAATGGTTTTATATATTGTTTCTAATTTGTTTCTGCAATGCTGTTCAGATGACTCATGTACACATATAGATTCATTTTATGTCATAACCTCTTTATTCAGACCACTATGTGGCGCTTGGTTGGTATGCACTGTTGTACCCTTGATGCCTGTATTGAATGCGCGCATACTTATGTGCGTGTTAATATTTATAGAATCACATTTACTACAATGTTCTTCTTGCATGTGGTTTCTGTTTTTTTAGATGTATTATGAACTCATGATTAATAAAGTTGTGCCTCCATTCAATTAACCTTCACAATGTTTACTGCCTCAATCAAAGTCCCAAAACTCCCTGTTTCTCAGTCTGACAATTTCAGAGACAGTAGCCACACATTTAGTACAGTGACTGGAGAGTATGTAAGCTGCTGTTGTAAGAGGGTGATGCAAGTCAAGTTTTCTCATAAATTAAAATGAAAGTGTATCATTTCAGATTACAGGGAGAAAAAATGTACAGACTCACTACACATAAGGAATTTTACCAGGCAAGTTTTTGAAAAGGCAAGTTTTATTTTGAGATAATACTGAAAGAGTTTTTCTGAAACAAGAGCCAGAAATATTGTACAGACAGCATGTACAGTATACTATGTCTTTCTTATCATTAAGCTGCAATTTCAGAGGCAGAGACCGAGCAGGGTTTATTGTGAAAAAAAAAAAAAAAAACTTGAGTGTATTACTTCAGAGACAACAGCTGGAAACATTGTACAGACTCCATAGACAGCATATAAGCAGTTAGTGTAGGCCCGACTTTGAAAAGGAAAACCGCAAAATTTATATTTAAATGCATACAACATATAACAGGGAAAAGGAATAAATATTGTACAGACTTCACAGACAGCATTGCAGCAGACAGGGTGGGCCACATTTTAAACATTACACACAGTGGGCATTTTATTTTCCCACTGATGCTGGTAAGTGATCAGGACACCGATTCCAGCTGACACCGGTACTAGATTTCACAGGTATTGATTCTGTTTGGTAGTGATAAGGACACTGGTCCTGGCTAACACTGGTGCTAGATTTTACTGGTACTGGTGTGGCTGGCAATGAGGTCACTAATGCTGGCTGACACTGGTACTAGAAGACACTGTACAGATGTGGTTGGTGATCAGGTCACTGGTGCTGAATTACACTGGTACCTGGGGACATTGCTATTGAGCAGGACATTGGCACATGTGCTGATGATCAGGACATTGGTTCACATGCTGCTGGCAATGCTGCATATATCTTTTCAGGCCAAAAATCTGCAATAAAGTGTATATTTTTCACAGAATGAAGAAGGAATATTGTACAGATTTAATAAACAGTATTAATGTCAGGACCTAGATCACCTGCTGGTGACAATGTGGTTTCCAGAGTGAAAGATAGTAGTTCTGTTGTCCACCAGTGGGTGTCTCCCAGCGGCCAGCAGATCCCAGTAATCAATCTCGACCTGATGCTGGCTGCTGGGAAGGTATTCAGTCCCTCCTCCACTATTGCCCTTTGCTTCAATGTTTTGCCCTTCTAGCCAGATACTGCTTGCCATTTAATCCTGAACCTTATTCCTCCCTCCATCTTGCACCTGTACAATGTACCCTGATGCCTCATATCTGCTCCCCTTGTTCCTGATCCCAGTCCTGGTACCCTTTTTCCTTGCATCTCCTGTATTACTCTGTCTGTTTTCCCCATTTTGTATATATTTTAAATAGTTAGTTTGCTATTTAGGCTTCTGTTACTTACTGTAGTTATGTTGTTTGTAACGTATTTAGTCATTTGGTTATGGTTCACTTGTATCTTTAAGTTTTCTGTGTATCCTGTTTGCTGTTGTTTGGATAGTTTTTGCTTCACTGTTAAACTTGCTTAAAACATATATATAGTCTGGTCTCAGTTTCCGAAGTGTACCTACACAGATCTTGCCATCCCTGCTGCTGGATGCCTGCTTGGTATCCCTGACAATTTAAATACTTTTTTTTCTCCTAACCAGAGGAGAATAATGTAATCAAAAAAATGTGTAAGCAAATAATTATTCAGTAAAGATAAAATAGCTAGATCAGGGCATGATTTAGGTTAGTGTCCGGGTGAGGGTCGGGGACAAAGAACACATTGGAAACTTTTGAGGCACTATGCAGGATTGATTCTGCTGGAAAAAAAAATCACACAGACAAGTTGTCTTTAGCATCTTTGGAGTGCTAGAGCACCAAAAGAGAGCAGTAGGGGTATCACAAGATGGTTATGTGACAGGAGATGGTAATGGTGGCAGGTCAGCAGTGATGGAAGGATCCTGTAATGGTGGCAGGGAATGATATTGGTGTGATATTGGTATGATGATACCTATGATATTGGAATGATACCCGCTGCTATGTTACATACAGTAGAACACTTAGGCTGGGTTGCTGCTTTAGGTGCTGAGGTTCCTCAGCGGAGGAAGGAGGCAGGCACGTAGATGTCGAGCTGGCTGTGTTAAGGCCTAGATGGGAGGAAAAAGCCTGTGATGTCACCATTATGTTACCCGCCTGTGTCAGGGATATCGCTGGGATTATCTGGTTTATGCTCCGGCTAGCATCTCAGGAGAGCAGGATCTTGTAGCTGATGTACTGTGGGATGAGGTTTCCATTTTAGAGTCAAATATATTTTTATTGTGTTTAACAGAGCGAAACAATATAATGTACATTACAGCTGGATGTTCAGTACAGGCAGTAGTACAACACAGGCTGCATATTTGGTATACTTTTGATTGTAAACAGATAAAATCTGTATATATAACCGTATGCTAGTAGGGGTTGGTTTAGCCCGCCGTGTATTACAGATCATCTGATGGAGAATAAAAATGAAAACCTCAAGGTCTAAGTCATTACAATATAGAGTTGAGGGGAGAAGAAATGAAGAAGATGGGAGGGGAGAAATCGGAAGGGGAAAGGTTGGGAAGTGGAAGGGGGACGGGGGCTGGGGGGGTGAGCAGACCTTGGTGCAACATGCCGGGGGGGGGGTCAAAGGCACAGGATTATTTAGTTCAGTTGAGGGGGGTCAATAGGGAATTCAAGGCATCAGAGGTAGAGTATTCCATCCAAATGAGCTAGAGAGTTTTAAATTTATCGAAGGTATCATTGTCCAAGGCTATCATCTCTTGCATGCGCATAATGTCGTTGACCACTAAAAACCAGGGGGACAGGGGAGGGGTGGTAGTGGTTTTCCAAAAAAGGGGTATAAGTTGTCTGGCTGCCGATAGGAAAAATTGTAGTAGAGTACGTTTTTGCAAGTGTATGGAGCCCGGGGGCATAGACAATAGAGCTACCTCTGGTGTGGGTGTCGGTTGATCGTAAAGGCTGAGGTCCCCATTTTAGATAGCATGAATGATCGTCTAGAGCCTCTGATGGAGCTTGATTGTGGCAGTTGTAGGCTGGAGCTCAAGGGCTAAGCGGCCATCTTCTTCCAAGGCAAACCACACCCCTCCAAACAAATCTCTGACCCAGTGTGGCACCTGTCCCCCAGGCATACCAGCTGCAAAGCAGCATTATAGTAGCATTGTTTTACAGTACCTGTCCTGTTGCATAGGTTCTTGGTGCCTTGGGGAGACTAGTGGCTTTGAGAAGTTACCCAATAATTGAAGAGAAAGGGGTTGAGATGACTGAGCTGTCACCATCACCAAGGTGCAGAACATGGGGAAGCACCATGGTCAAATGGTCAAACCCTAACACACTGCAACTCAAAGTTAAGTATCATGGGGAGTACAGACTTTGTCACCCACCACATCGCAATTCACTGCAATATTTTAACACAAAGCAGCATTTTACAGTACTGTGTAGCACAGATTAGCAGCACTGTATAACAGCAACTCGCACTCCTTGCAAACAACATTCAGATGTATCTAATCACTCTCCAAACACAAAGGCGTTTACTGCTTCCTTTCCATCTCTCCCCTCACTCCACATGGACCTCTATCTGCATCTACTGTGACATCTGCTGCCCATCTTGGCATATTTGCTTGCTTTTTCAGCTTCTCCTGTTCCAGCTTGTGATGTCTGACCCTTTCAGCAATGTTTTGGCTTTTGTTGCTCTACAGTGGCAGGTGCCCAGCCACCATTTTTTCACCAAAAAGGTTATTCCTGTCCTCTTACAGTATGTGGAAGATAATGTCTTCATGACACTGAACCACACCAAGCATGGGCAGGGACATTCCATTTCCAATAAAGAATAGAGAACATGGGGAGTTCAGATTATGTAGCCAACCACACTGCAATTTGCTGTAATCATGTAGAAAATCACAGCACTGTAAAACACAGGTTAGCAGCACTTTAAAATATCTCTTCCTACAAACAGCACTCTGTCAGTTGTCCTTATATACTCCAAATACCACAAAGACTGAGAAAAGGCTGCTGGAAACTCTGACTTTTATAGGGAGAGGGCTGGCACATGACAAAACCCCCCAACTTTTAAACATGATGTTTTATAAGGGCCCATTGATATCAGTAGTCAAAGATATCAAGATCTGTTTGTTTAAAATCGCTTCCTCTATTGTTGTTATGAATTTATTTAGCACATTTTTACATGTTTCTTTTTAAAGATCAGTTTAAACTGAGATGGGTTGTTTTGCAATTCAACCCTATCTGAGAAATAATAATTAATAATTATATTCCCTAGTGAAGACCGTTGAAGACTGAAAAGCATGCCTCCCCAGCTACCAACTTTTTGATAATCAGGATAATCAGATCAGAGCAAATAAGATGTTTTACTGACAATGGCTATTTACAGTATGTGGCCAGGGAGAAAGTACAATTAGGTGAAATATTTTCTGCATTTCAAGACATTGTAGCTATGCATGCTTCGGAGACATTTAGCACATCTTTAACTTTAAAGAAATAAAACATGTCTTAAAAAAGAAGCATTGACAGTTAATATGAGCCCATGTAAATTACAGAATTTTCTCTGCATCAAATCAAACGAGACAGTCAACTACTGCTTGTTAAAATATAGCAATTCCCTGAGACTATATTAGTTTGCTTTGGCAAAAGATCAAAACCAAAGATATAAATCACTTTGAAATGTATTTTATATACCGGTATATATAGAGAGAGAGTCAGAAAAAAGAGTATTCATCATGCTAATATTCTTATCGAAGACAAGGCTGATCTTTGCATTTCTATGTGCTTTGCTGCATTATTATTCATTGCAGCTCTGTGGTGTCATTTAGAGTGTAAGTAAAAAGAGTGGTGCTGTGTTTGGATGCAGTGTAGAAACTGAGCTCTGGAAAAGTTTGCCTCATGGACCTTGCATTCATAAGTCAATTTAGGTTCTACTACAGTGGTTGCATGCAGAAACCAATTTACACACAATCACCTCTACCAAAAAAATTGGATATCCAATTGTTGTCAGTTTATGGACACATGTTATATTTCAACAAATATGGTGTTGTATAGTTTTACCGGCTGGCACTATTGCCCTGTAAATAGCAATTTTAGCTATCAATAATAAAGAAGTGAGTTTAGGGGAAAATATATTTATAGTTAACAACGGGGCTAGATTTTCATCACTGGTACCTGTAGACACTCAAGCTGTGGTGCCCTAAGTAACACCTCTCTGCTACAGTCTCCTTTTTTACACTGGACATGTCCTTGTCATTTTCTGGTCCTGACCTTTAAATAGCATGGAAACATTACACCTTTATCAGATGTCTGTTCCTATGTTGGAAAAAAAGTGCCAAGTCCAAAAATTGATGTCTGTTCCTATGTTGGAAAAAAAGTGCCAAGTCCAAAAATTATAAAGAGAAAAAAAAACACCTACAGGCTCATGCCCACTATGCCTAATGGCAAAATCAGCTTTGGTGACAACATCATAGTTAATTCCAGCCATTCCAGTGTGTTTACATTAAATACCAGTATCTTATCACTGTTCTTCACTGACTTAAACAAAAATGAAACCAAATGCTTTGTTCAGGAGGGAGGGGCCAGGAGCACAGAAGAGGGACCCAAAAAGAGGAGGATCCAGACTGCTCTGTGCAAATCCACTGCACAGAGCAGATACGTATAACATGTTTGTTATTTAAAAAAAAAAAAACAAGTCTTTACAATCACTTTAATATATTTTGCCTTTTGAAAACATTTTAGGTGTTGACTGAAGATAATCAAACGGTATTTCCGTATACTTGACAAGACCAGCTAGGTATAATCAATTACCACACTGACAAGACCCTCTCAGTACTGAGGGGATAGCTTCTTGGTGAACACAAAAAGAGATGATGCAGAGTCTAAATGTTCAAAGCTATCTGATTTAATTCTGGGCGGGTATACAATTTATATATGTTATTATTAACCAATCATTGCATGGAAAAAGGGAGCGATTTAATACAGGGGTGTACATTTCATATCATTACATATCATTAATATTCAAATGCCCAACCCCTTAAACATGGCTGACATAGCAGCTATAGTAACCATGCCATCTGCTTCCATGACTCATAGTCATGCCTTTGGTGTTCCCCTTTACACAGGAAAATGTCCCAGACTGCTCTACACCACAGAAGCTTTATATAGAAAGGTACAGAGCAAAGATGCTGCTGTAAGCTATATTTTCTTACAGTCTGTTACAGTCTGTCACAGTCTGAGAATACAGAACTTAAACTAACTAGCAGATTAACCCAAGTTAATCTTATATGAAATTATATAAAGATGGAGTCACTTCTGTTCAGTCATATTACTACAGTCCCCTCTTTCAGACACAAAGGTCACGAAGGTGACGAAGGTGACTGACTTATCTGCATTGTGACACACACATAACAAACTCAAAGCAGGCACACAGAAATAATGCCAGGAGCAAAGTCACTACAATACACACAGCAATATCCCTGATCCAGGAAAATACCCCATTGAAACCAAACCATCCCACGTTACCCGGGGAGTTCCCAAGTAATTACTTAGCCTTTTCATCATGTCAATACCTCCTCCGGTTTCCGAGGGGAACCATGCCCAGATCATGTCCTTTTCCAAAAACAATGACCTGGCATAACGGCGTTTGAGGGGGCATTTAGAATGAACACCAGCCTTGAGCAAGTGACGTTCCTCACTGTCCTTGAGAATTCCCATTATTGGAACCAATGAGGCCAAGTAACACCATCCCTTGGGATCACTCAGAATCCATGGATGGCATGTCTTTCCACAACAAATGTACATGCTGTCACCCAAGGCTAGTGGCTGTCTGCTAAGGACATGTTGGGTACCTTCAGAGAATCCTGCAAGGGCAAGCTGTGAGAGTAGCCTAGCCATCTCAGTTTGGGGGTCAGAGGTATATATGAAGGTATATATAGTGTGATGTAGGGCACCATCTAAGGTGTCAAACACTGTAGAGTTCCCTCAGACTTTGAATACACATCCTCTCTATGTCTAATGAGTGTGTTATTAGTGGTGTTGTTGGGTGGGCCACATATAACCTTAAGGGCCCCCCCCAGAACACAGAGGCTGGCGGATGACATGTGAACCAATACATATATAGTACAGTGCTTATGCCAGCATCCCTCGAAACATTATCCAAAAGCTGCAAATTCAAGCCATCCTACACACTGAAGTGGTCGAGCACATCCCAGGCATACTACAACAACAATCCCAATATGCCCCGACCCTCACCCGAACCACCTTCCTACAACATGCAATAATAGCAAACAACAAACACGTAATCTCAGCTGCATTTCAATTGTCCATGGAATATAAAGGGAGGAAGGGGCGTGACAGTCCACAAAAGCATGTGGGAGGGTATGACAGCCTTTAGGCCAAATAAAAATAGTCCCAAAGAAATACACAAAGAAAGTCTCTTGGATGGCTTCTGAATGTCCATTAAATTCACAAAAAAAGAAAGGAAAAGGAAATGTCCACTTTATAACTCTCATTCTCCTCAACTTTTCCCAAAACCTTTGGTTCAATTCTGTGATCATTCATATGTACAGACATGAATTCTCTACCGCAAAACACTGCCTCTTTGTAAGGACAGAACTTGATATTCACAGACAAACTGGAACTGATGCGTTGGGCTAGACCTGGGTCTTCGGGCTGGCACATCTGGGTCTCTCTCATGTGGTGCTCACTGGAATTTCGTAAATCTCGGATTTGCGTCATTTTGGCTTGCCCTCAAGGTGTCATTCCCAGGAACACTTTCCAACAGGAGTCCGCCTTTAGTCATCTAAGCAACTCCTCTGGTATTTGAACAACAAAGATGAACAACGAAGATTTCCATGTAAAAACTGTAGTAATCTCTTCATCCGGATAGGGTATAGGGCAGGGTATGAATGGGGTGTAGGGTATGACTGGGGTGGGCATTTCTTCACGTGCATGGGGCTGTGGGTAAATGCTGGCTGGCTGGCTGGGGCAGATACTCCTCATTCGACAAGAGTAATCACAGAATCTACCTGATCAATTCAGGCCTTAACCATTGGAGGTATTAGGTATTAAAAATAATATTCTTCATTGACTCAAACATAACTAAAGCATACAGGAAAGAAAATGTTTCTCAGCAAGGGTTTTCATTATATAGATTCAATATTTTTTACTAAACTTTTTTCCAAATCCAGTATTACAGCAGAACTTCAACAAAACTTAAACCCCTTTAGTTTCTTCCATTCCCGGGACCCAAGTGGATCCGAGGGACTTAGAACAGAACATTTTACCCAAACACATATTCTGACTCAGAAGTCTCCCAACTTTGCAAATATGTCTGATCATCAGCAACAAACAAAACATTGATGGATAAACAGCATTACATCATCAATACTTCATGACTGACACTCTGGGAATTCAAAAGGTAAATATCCAGAATTGTCATTCTGATTGCTTATTTAAAACAAATCCTTCCCATCACAGATTTCACCCTTCTGTTACCAGCGTGGGCCTAAACACAATATGAGACAACTTGTTGTGTACATTTTAAACACACTTAAAATACTTTACCAACCAAAATGATACCCTGTGCGTTCATTAAACACAATACAACCACTTTCTCATTCCACATTCATTTGGCCAATCCATTCACTCTCCATTTTTTTCATATTTTCCCTTTGAACACCTTTAAACACCTTTTAAAACCTTAATATTTTTCTCTAGTGCATAGGATTACACAACCTTAAAGCCACTTCCTTTTTCTTTACCAAACACAATTCATCTGGCATAGCGCCTAGAATACATAACTTCCTCATTCTTAGCATAGATATACTTCCCAATTATAATATTTTTAAACTTGTATTTGGTTAAAATCAACATTTTAAAATCCCAAATCATAGTTAATACAGCTTAAACACAATTAAAACCATTTGCACAAATATAGCACATTTGCTGTTATTAGAAAAGAAACACTTTTTAACTTCAATAATGCAAGGATAGGCAACTACAACTAAAGCAGTCCTCTAACCGAAATAATCAAAATACCCTATACATAAATTGAAATGCTAAAAATCCAAAATGCAGCGCTTAAGTGAAGCAAATTATATAAAAAATGTGTAATAGTCCATGGAAAATCAATACAGGATAGAGATCAAGTGTGGAGCCTCCACCAAACCAAAGGAATAGCACACCACACCCACATGCTATCAATCTGCTTACCAGAAAGATATGAAAACAAGCAATGTACTCATATGATGCAAGAGGTTAATAGTGGATCCGAATGGCACACTCTATACTTGATAGGCAGGTCATAGAAATATCCAGGTTCATCAATATCAAAAAGACATCAGAACTCACACAGGGAGATGGATATATTGTGCGATCACCAGCAGGATATAACCCAGTAAGGAAAAAAGCAGCAATAGTGAAGCCTGTAAAGGTAAAACACACGTATTTATTGTAGTCTACTTACAGGTAAAAAGGAACATCATCACATTTAGAAAATACTCCGCGGCTCACAGCGTACTTGCATCAGCAAGCCTGACATGTTTCATCCTATGTGGATATCATCAGAGGCCTGGCCAATGATGCAAGCATGCCCAAATAAATAGTAAACATCTGAAGCCATGCTGACCTCTGATAGGCCAGCATGACATATACAGCAGCTGTTTCATTTACAAGCTCCGGCCGCACATGCGCACTACGGCCATGCTATCCAGGAAGCAGGAAATAGAAGACAGCATTATTCAGCCGCACATGCGCAGTGCGGCCGTGCGGTTCAAGAGAACAGGAAGATGGAACCAGCCTAGTCACCTCTCACCTGCGGTGGGCGGAACAATGTCAACGCCGACCGGAAGTGATATTGGCATAACACAGCAGAATGCTGCCCGTACGCTATAACAACAACTGGAGGGTGAAAATCAAAACACCTAGACTGGAAGTGACGTAGCTAAGGCGCATTCCAACATGTTTGTGTCTCAAATTAAAATTAACAATAAAAGAATGGGAACAATGAGCAATAATATAAAATTAATTAAACGGAACCCAGCACCCAACATAGACCTCCATATTTTAGAGGTATCTAACAATTCTAAAAAGTTAAATTTTAAAAATTTGAAAGAAAAATTTATCGAAAAAGGCTATTCACCTAATGATGTTAATACAGTAATCAATGAAGTGGGTAGTATGGATCGAGCCTCTATTCTTCAGAATAAGAAAAAACTCTCATCTAGTGAGATTGATTACAATTTCTTAATGATTACTACTTATTCCCAGCAACATTTCAATATCAAGAAGATTCTAACTAAACATTGGGGGTTCTAAAAAATGACAAATTCTTATGCCAATATTACTTCCGGTTCGCGTTGTTCCGCCCACCGCAGGTGAGAGGTGACTAGGCTGGTTCTGTCTTCCTGTGCTCTTGAACCTCACGGCCGCACTGCTCATGAGTGGCCGAATAATGTTGTCTTCTATTCTCTGCTTTCTGGATAGCACGGCCGTAGTGCGCATGTGCGGCCGGAGCTTGTAAATGAAACAGCTGCTGTATATGTCATGCTGCCCTATCAGAGGTCAGCATGGCTTGAGATGTTTACTACTGATTTGGGCATGCTTGCATCATTGGCCACGCCTCTGATGATATCCACATAGGATGAAACATTTCAGGCTGGCCGATGCAAGTACACTGTGAGCTGCGGAGTATTTTCTATATGTGATGATGTTCCTTTTTACCTGTAAGTAGACTACAATAAATATGTGTGTTTTACCTTTACGGGGTTCACTATTGTTGCTTTTTTCCTTACTGGGTTATATCCCGCTGGAAATCGCACAATATATCCATCTCCCTGTGTGAGTCCTGATGTCTTTTTGATATTGATGAACCTGGATATTTCTATGACCTGCCTATCAAGTATGGAGTGTGCCATTCGGATCCACTATTAACCTCTTGCATCATATGATTACATTGCTTGTTTTCATATCTTTCTGGTAAGCAGATTGATAGCACGTGGGTGTGGTGTGCTTTTCCTTTGCACATTGAAGTTTGGTGGAGGCTCCACGTCATCTCTATCCTGTATTTATTTTCCATGGACTATTACACATTTTTTATATAATTTGCTTCACTTAAGCGCTTGGATTTTTATATTTGTGTTTGGATGAATCAACAAACTATGCTGGCTGCTTTTCTTGTTCTCTTTTTTAGTTAGCGCAGATATTTGTTCACCCTGTTTTTCATAAATTGAAATGCTACTTTTAAAAATTTGTATTTGATCAGATTCCTCAAAAAAAAAAAACATTTGGTACCATCACATACATGTAATTTATAAGTGACGTGTCACATTCCCCTTTTAATGTTCCCAATCTACTATGCAGTGGGCATGGGCTTAATATGTGCCCAACACATTTCATGAATAGACTGACAATAGTTGCAACAGTTTAACAATAAACATGTATTTTTATAGATAACTTTTCTGAATCAAATCCTTCTTTACTATTCATTCTCCACCTCAGCAAGTCTCTTACTTGCTGAATATGGAATGCAAATATAGCAGTATGCTCTCCACAAAAGCGGTGGTGAAGGCCTGGTCGGTAATTTGATCCCCTTTTTCACCTGAAGCAAAATAGCAGATCTCTGTGGGCAGATATGTACCTCCATGCATTGTGCTAAACAAAACTTTGAACAGGAGGAATCACTCAAATAGTAACTTGTCCATGTCTAAATCCGCGATTCAATCCTCTAAGGTGTCCGTTTATGAAGCAGTGATCAGCGGTGATCCCGAGGATCGCCGCTGATCACAGTCCATAAACAGTTTATGAAACAGTGATAATGGGGGGAGAACATGTTTGAACTTGTTCTCCCGCCTATTATCTCTACACACGGAGAATCCTCATTGACTGTCACAGTAACGGCCAGTTTATGAAGCGGTGATCTCACCGCTTCACTGGCGATCTGAGTCAGAATTCACCCTCCCAGGTTCACCAGCTCAGAGGTGGTGAATCGGGGAGTGAAGAGGAAATCTGGGGGGATCTGAGGGGGAAGGAGGAAGATTTTTATCTTCCTTATGCCTCGTTCAGACCCCCCAACACTGTAAGCATGTCCCCCTGTCATATTTATGTGTATACATATATATACATATATACATATAATGTGTATATGTATATATATATATATATCATGTGTGTGTATATACATGTATATATAATGTGTGTGTGTGTATACATATGTGTATAATGTAGGGGGACTCTTTATTTTATTAACATTAATCCACGCCGTTGAGCGGTGATAATTTATCACTGCTTGATAAATAGGGATGAGCTTTGAGTTCGAGTCGAACTCATGTTCTACTCGAACATTGGCTGTTCGCAAGTTCGCCGAACAGCGAACAATTTGGGGTGTTCGCGGCAAATTCGAATGCCGCGGAACACCCTTTAAAAGTCTATGGGAGAAATCAAAAGTGCTAATTTTAAAGGCTTATATGCAAGTTATTGTCATAAAAAGTGTTTGGGGACCCGGGTCCTGCCCCAGGGGACATGGATCAATGCAAAAAAAAGTTTTAAAAACGGACGTTTTTTCAGGAACAGTGATTTTATTAATGCTTAAAGTCAAACAATAAAAGTGTAATATCCCTTTAAATTTCGTAGCTGGGGGGTGTCTATAGTATGCCTGTAAAGGGGCGCATGTTTCCTGTGTTTAGAACAGTCTGACAGCAAAATCACATTTGGAAGGAAAAAACTCATTTAAAACTACCCGCGGCTATTGCATTGCCGACAATACACATAGAAGTTCATTGATAAAAACGGCATGGGAATTCCCCACAGGGCAACCCCGAACCAAAATAAAAAAAAAAAAAAATGATGTGGGGGTCCCCCTAAATTCCATACAAGGCCCTTCAGGTCTGGTATGGATATTAAGGGGAACCCCAGCTAAAATTTAAAAAAAAAATTGACGTGGGGTTCCCCCTAAATTCCATACCAGACCCTTCAGGTCTGGTATGGATTTTAAGGGGAACCCCGCGCCAAAAAAAAAAAAAAAAACGGCGTGGGGTCCCCCTAAAAATCCATACCAGACCCTTATCCGAGCACGCAACCTGGCAGGCCGCAGGAAAAGAGGGGGGGACGAGAGTGCGCCCCCCCCTCCTGAACCGTACCAGGCCACATGCCCTCAACATTGGGAGGGTGCTTTGGGGTAGCCCCCCAAAACACCTTGTCCCCATGTTGATGAAGACAAGGGCCTCATCCCCACAACCCTGGCCGGTGGTTGTGGGGGTCTGCGGGCGGGGGGCTTATCGGAATCTGGAAGCCCCCTTTAACAAGGGGACCCCCAGATCCCGGCCCCCCCCCCTGTGTGAAATGGTAAGGGGGTACTTACCCCTACCATTTCACAAAAAAAAAATGTTAAAAATGACAAGAGACAGTTTTTGACAATTCCTTTATTTAAATGCTTCTTCTTTCTTCCTTCATCTCCTTCTTCTTCTGGTTCTTCTGGCTCTTCTGGTTCTTCCTCCGGCGTTCTCGTCCAGCATCTCCTCCGCGGCGTCTTCTATCTTCTTCTCCTCGGGCCGCTCCGCACCCATGGCATGGGGGGAGGCTCCCGCTCTTCTCTTCATCTTCTTCTCTTCTTCATCTTCTTCTTCATCTTCTTCTTCTTCTTCTCTTCATTTCTTCTCCGGGCCGCTCCGCAGCCATGCTGGCATGGTGGGAGGCTCCCGCTGTGTGACGGCGTCTCTTCGTCTGACGGTTCTTAAATAGCGGGGGGCGGGGCCACCCGGTGACCCCGCCCCCCTCTGACGCACGGTGACTTGACGGGACTTCCCTGTGACGTCACGGGGAATGCCACAGGGAAGTCCCGTCATGTCCCGTGCGTCAGAGGGGGGGCGGGGTCACCGGGTGGCCCCGCCCCCCGTTATTTAAGAACCGTCAGACGAAGAGACGCCGTCACACAGCGGGAGCCTCCCACCATGCCAGCATGGCTGCGGAGCGGCCCGGAGAAGAAATGAAGAAGAGAAGAAGGAAGAAGAGAAGAAGAAGAAGAAGAAGATGAAGAAGAAGATGAAGAAGAGAAGAAGATGAAGAGAAGAGCGGGAGCCTCCCCCCATGCCATGGGTGCGGAGCGGCCCGAGGAGAAGAAGATAGAAGACGCCGCGGAGGAGATGCTGGACGAGAACGCCGGAGGAAGAACCAGAAGAGCCAGAAGAACCAGAAGAAGAAGAAGATGAAGGAAGAAAGAAGAAGCATTTAAATAAAGGAATTGTCAAAAACTGTCTCTTGTCATTTTTAACATTTTTGACAGTTTTTTTGTGAAATGGTAGGGGTAAGTACCCCCTTACCATTTCACACAGGGGGGGGCCGGGATCTGGGGGTCCCATTGTTAAAGGGGGCTTCCAGATTCCGATAAGCCCCCCGCCCGCAGACCCCCACAACCACCGGCCAGGGTTGTGGGGATGAGGCCCTTGTCTTCATCAACATGGGGACAAGGTGTTTTGGGGGGCTACCCCAAAGCACCCTCCCAATGTTGAGGGCATGTGGCCTGGTACGGTTCAGGAGGGGGGGGCCGCACTCTCGTCCCCCCCTCTTTTCCTGCGGCCTGCCAGGTTGCGTGCTCGGATAAGGGTCTGGTATGGATTTTTAGGGGGACCCCACGCCGTTTTTTTTTTTTTTTTTTTGGCGCGGGGTTCCCCTTAAAATCCATACCAGACCTGAAGGGTCTGGTATGGAATTTAGGGGGAACCCCACGTCAATTTTTTTAAAAAATTTTGGCTGGGGTTCCCCTTAATATCCATACCAGACCTGAAGGGCCTTGTATGGAATTTAGGGGGACTCCCACATCATTTTTTTTTTTTAATTTTGGTTCGGGGTTGCCCTGTGGGGAATTCCCATGCCGTTTTTATCAATGAACTTCTATGTGTATTGTCGGCAATGCAATAGCCGCGGTAGTTTTAAATGTGTTTTTTTCTTCAAAATGTCATTTTGCTGTCAGACTGTTCTAAACACGGGAAACATGCGCCCCTTTACAGGCATACTATAGACACCCCCCAGGTATGAAATTTAAAGGGATATTACACTTTTATTGTTTGACTTTAAGCATTAATAAAATCACTGCTCCTGAAAAAACGGCCGTTTTTAAAACTTTTTTTTGCATTGATTCATGTCCCCTGGGGCAGGACCCAGGTCCCCAAACACTTTTATTGACAATAACTTGCATATTAGCCTTTAAAATTAGCACTTTTGATTATTCATGTTCGTGTCCCATAGACTTTAACGGTGTTCGCGTGTTCGAACAAATTTTTTTCCTGTTCGCATGTTCTGGTGCGAACCGAACAGGGGGGTGTTCGGCTCATCCCTATTGATAAACTGACATCTGGTGCTGTAATCTCGTAAAGTCTCACGAGATTCCAGTATCAGGGGCCGTTCTCCACTGTTTGAAGCATTTGTAGATCGCTTCACTCCTCCAAAGGTGAAGCGATCTACAAAGCTTCATAAACAGGCACACAGAGGAGAAGATTCTTCACTGTGAATGCCGGAGAATGAAGCAGTGAATAGATTTCACTGCTTCATAAACGGACACCTTAAAGCACCACACACAGATGAGTACCCTACTCTGTCCCTCTCACCTGCTCACTTTATCAACGCACTCTGTCTTGACAGGATCATAGGACATATATCAACTACCCAACAATGCATCTGCATTCAGAAGAAAAAACAACTTATACTCTAAATTGGAGATCCAAGACAAGACAAAAATTCACACACACATAAAATTAAGCGTTTCTCTCTATTAACAACAACTTTCCTCTACCTAGGTGTCCGTCTTATAAAACTGCGAACAGTGGCTACCCCAAGGATTGCAACTGATCACAGTCCACAAACAGTCCATGAAACAGAGACAATCGTGGGAGAAGTGTTTAAACATGTTCTCCTGCCGATGCCGAAGTGAGAATCCTCACTTATCGACAAAGAAACAGCCAGTCCAATAATGCTAATTTGTAGTCCTGTGAGCCTCCAGGTAATTGACCAAATCTGGTCTCCAAAATAGTGTATCTTTGCAAATGATCAGCTGCTAACGTTACGCATGTCTCATAACCATGCAAAATAGTTAAACCAAACAGTACACACGCTGCGCTTATCAAAATAAAATGTAAGAAATTTCAACTGAAAGTGATATTGTGCTAAACATAAAAAATATACAAAATCTAATAATACTATACATTAATGTGCAATAAACTTCAATGAATGAATAAATAGGTAAAAGTGCTCCAATCAGCCTGTGTATTGCAAATATTCCACAAAGCTTGAGCAATTTTCAAGCATTAATAAATAATTCAAAACAAATATCCATGCGATTTAGTGTTGCATCCATGCATTTCAGTGCTGCATCTATGCAATATGGTGTTAGTGCAATGTTCAAACAATAAAAAGTTAAAAAATACAAAAAAACGCATTCATGCGATTTAGTGCTACATCCATGTGATTCTATGCAATTCAGTGCTGTGTTGCTGTGCGATAATCAAATTAACAGTCCGGTTTAGTGCTGCACCTATGCAATATGGTGTTAGTGCAATGTTCAAACAATAAAAAATTAAAAAATACAAAAAAACGCATCCATGCGATTTGGTGCTGCATCCATGCGATTCTATGCAATTCAGTGCTGTGTTGCTGTGCAATGATCAAATTAACAGTCCACAGATCTTCCACAATCCATTCATGTGTTATTGTGAACACAAACTATAGTGCTGTGTGCTCATATAAGTGCTCCCCCCCAGGTGATAGCCCCTCACCTTAGGGCGTGTGACCTTGCAATCAAGCTTGGTCAGAATGTGCCTTAGAACCTCTATGGGTTCTGCATATAAGATCGAACCCATAGAGAACCCAGCACCCTAACCTTAAAACTTCTTAACAGTCCCACCAAAGGACAGGCTTACCAAAAGCCAGGCTTTCCCAAAAGCCACTTCTTAACAGGCATGGTCCGTCTCCCTTCTTTTTTTTTTTTTTTTTTAAGAGACTAAGGTTTTATCAGAGCTAAGGCAAGAAAAACCTTACCACAGGTGAGCCTTATCTCAAGTCTTAAATTCAAAATCTCAGCAGTGCCTCCATCTGAAGAGAATCAAATGGTATTTCTGTATACCTGACAAGACCAGCTAGGTATAATCACAGCAATTACCACACTCACAAGACCCTCTCAGTACTGAGGAGATAGCTTCTTGGGGAACACAAAAAGAGATGATGCAGAGTCTAAATGTTCAAAGCTATCTGATTTAATTCTGGGCGGGTATACAATTTATATATGTTATCATTAACCAAGCATTGCATGGAAAATGGGAGTGATTTAATACAGGGGTGTACATTTCATATAATTACATATCATTAATACTCAAATGCCCAACCCCTTAAACATGGCTGACATAGTAACTATAGTAACCATGCCATCTGCTTCCATGACTCATAGTCATACTTTTGGTGTTCCCCTTTACACAGGAAAATGTCCCAGACTGCTCTACACCACAGAAGCTTTATATAGAAAGGTACAGAGCAAAGATGCTGCTGTAAGCTATATTTTCTTATATATGTGCCTTGCAAAAACTGTTACAGTCTGTCACAGTCTGAGAATACAGAACTTAAACTAACTAGCAGATTAACCCAAGTTAATCTTATATGAATTTATATAAAGATGGAGTCACTTCTGTTCAGTCATAATTCTACATTGACTTTGAGTTAAGTTTTCCTCACTCACATACTGTATATCTACGTCCATAACCAGCATGAACCCACCAAGTAGGGATGCATCAATACCAGTTTTTTAAGACCGAGTACGAGTACTGATACTTTCCCTCAAGTACTCGCTGATACCAATTATCAATACCAATTTTTTGCGTCATGTGACAGTTTTTTTAGACTAATGAAAAATGATTATTGTTTCTTTATAATTATGAATAACTGTAAGACATTATGAAACAAATAAAACATTTGTATTTGCTTGTCACAGTTGTGAAAGCTCAAATTGCACAGAACATGTTTAAATTATTATATAAATGTCAATGACATGTAAACATCACAAGTTCACAGCCAGCCAAGTGCAATACAGTTATTTAAATAATGTTTAAGCACGAGGAGCAAGAACTATACTGCAATAGAAATTATAAAAAAAACTAAAAACGTCTTTAACCGATTGCCGAGCAGCGCACGCCGATGTACGTTGGCAGAATGGCACTGGCAGGCAAAAGGGCGTACATTAACAAGCGGTGTCGTGAGACTGCGGGTCCCGTGGACTCGATGTCCGCCAGGTGCCCGCGATAGTGTCATAGAGAGGAAGAACGAGGAGATGCTTATGTAAACAAAGCATTCCCCATTGTGCCTAGTGACAGGACAGTGATCTACTGCTCTCTGTGATCAAGAGCAGTGATCACTGTCCTGCGTGTTCAAGCCCAGCCCCCTCACAGTTAGAATCACTCCCTAGGACACACTTAACCCCTTCACTGCCTCCTAGTGGTTAACCCCTTCACTGCCAGTGTCATTTACACAGTAATCAATGCATTTTTAATCGCACTGATCGCTGTATAAATGACAATGGTCCCAAAAATGTGTCAAAAATGTCCGATGTGTCCTCCATATTGTCGCAGTCCTAATAAAAAATCGAAGATCGCCGCCATTACTAATAAAAAAAATTAAAAATAAAAATGCCATAGTACTATCCCCTATTTTGTAGACGCTATAAATTTTGCGCAAACCAATCAATATACGCTTATTGTGATTTTTCTTTTTTACCAAAAATATGTAGAAGAATACATATTGGCCTAAACTGAGGAAAATAAAATGTTTTCTTATATATTTTTGGGGGATATTTATTATAACAAAAAGTAAAAAATACTGCGTTTTTTCGTTTATAGCACAAAAAATAAAAACCGCAGAGGCGATGAAATACCATCAAAAGAAAGCTCTATTTGTGGGAAAAAAAGGACGTCAATTTTGCTTGGGTACAATGTCGCACGACCGCGCAATTGTCAGTTAAACCGACGCAGTGCTGAATCGCAAAAAGTGCTCTGGTCGGGAAGGGTGTAAAATCTTCTGGGGCTGAAGTGGTTAAAACATTTTTATATGCTTGCTTCTAGTTCAGCTTCTTACAATTTTGTGAAAGAAACACATTTCGCAGAACAAATTATGTTCATTCCAGGATATGCCAAGGTTGTTGTTAGCAGTAAGGCTGGGTTCACACTATCGTTAACACAGGCCGCGTTACTGTGCAGAGCACAAGTAATGTCTGTGTGATGCAAATTCAGCCATACAGTCTGTATGGCTGAATTTGCATTACATTCAGTGATGGTGTTCACATCCATGCAATCCGATTCCTGTACCATTTCACAGTTCACACTGTGATCTGCGAACCGATCTGGGGTGTCATTAACTTTGCATTAACACCTGCAGCCGTTTGCAGATGATATTGTGCACCGTCTGCGAATCAGGTGTGATGAGTGTTTCCCACATCACACCAGTGTGAACCCAGCCTAAGGCCTCATGCACAATGCAGCTCAAAGAAACTGCTTCTACAGGCGTTTGAGCTGTTTTGAGCTTTTTCTCTGCCTGTTGACTCCCATCCATGTTAGCCTACAATATTTCACAAAAGTGAGTACACCCCTCCCTCACATTTTTGTAAATATTTTATTATATCTTTTCATGTGACAACACTGAAGAATTGACACTTTGCTACAATGTAAAGTAGTGAGTTTACAGCTTGTATAACAGTGCAAATTTGCTGCCCTCTCAAAATAACTCAACACACATCCATTAACGTCTAAACCGCTGGCAAAAAAAGTGCCTGAAGGCATCGGTCAGCTGGCCACCTTCTCCACCGCTCTTTCTGTGACTGAACGAAGCCTCAGCAACACGTTGTCCAGCACCAGGAAATTGTAACCTCCCAGGCTCTGGAAACACATTGCACAAACCTTTCTGCAAGGCCTCTCGAAGATGTTTCATCCTCTGCGAAGGCAGGATAAGTTCTGCAACCTTACCCTTGTAACGTGGATCAAGAAGGGTTGCCAGCCAGTAATGATCCCTCTCCTTGATACCACAAATCCTAGGGTCCTTTTGCAGGCTTTGCAGGATCAGGGAGGCCATGCAGCATAGGTTTGCAGAGGCATTTGATCCTGAGTCCTCTGGGTTACTAAGGATCACATGATCCTCAACCACCTCCTCCCAGCCACGTACAACTCCATGGGTTTCTGGGGACTGAAAACGATCCCTTGAAGACTGCTGCTGATGCTGTGTTATCCTCCACCTCCATGCTGACACAATCCTTACCCTCCTCTTCTTCTTCCTGTGTGATCGGCGGGCCTGCAGGAATACTAGTATCTGGATAAACGGGGCCTTGAGAGGTAAAGAAGTGCCCTGTCCATTATTCCACAAAGCATGTGCTCCAACAGGAAGACAAGAGGGACATTATCACTGATGCATGCACTGTCACTGCTCACCATCCTTGTGGCCTCAAATGGTGACAGGACAGTGCATGTATCCTTGATCAGTAGCCACTGGCGTGTCGTAAAAAAGCCAAGCTCCCCTGACCCTGTCCTGGTGCCATACTCACACAGGTACTCATTGATGGCCCTCTGCTGCGTGTGCAGCCACTGCAGCATTGCTAACATTGAGTTCCACCTGGTGGGCATGTCACAAATGAGGTGATTCTTGGTCAGGTTGCATTCCCTTTGAATGTCAGCCAGCCGAGCACTGGCATTATATGACCGGTGGAAATAACCACAGACTTTCCTGGCCTGCCTCAGAAGATCCTGTAAGCCGGGGTACCTGCTCAAGAACCACTGCACCACCAAATTCAGAATGTGAACCAAACGGGGAACATCAGTCAAGTGTCCCTGTCGGAGGGCGGAGAGGAGGTTGGTGCCATTGTTGCATACAACCATTCGTGGCTGAAGCTGGCGTGGTGTCAACCACCTCTGAGCCTGCCCCTGCAAAGCTGACAGAATCTCTGCCCCAGTGTGGCTCCTGTCCCCTAAGCAGACCAATTCAAGCACTGCATGGCATCTTTTTGCCTGAGTGCTTGCGTAGCCCCTTGAACACCTACGGAGCACCGCTGGTTCAGAGGAGAAATCTGCAGAGGAAGAGGCCATAGAGGAAGAAGAAGAGGAGGGGGTGGAGGAGAGAGCTGTGACAGAATCCCCACTAGCATTTTGGAGGCGTAGTGGCTGAACAAGTTCCAACAATACTGAACCCTGTCCTGCATCCTTCCCAGCTGCCAGCAGAGTTACCCTGTGCGCCGTGAAAGAAAGTTAACGGCCCTGTCCATGCCTGCTGGACCATGAGTCAGCAGTAATATGCACCTTACTGCTGATCGCCCAGTCCAACGAGGCCAAGACTTTGCCTTCCACATGCTAATAGAGAGCTGGAATGGCCTTCCATGAAAAGAAATGGCGTTTGGGAACCTGGCACTGAGGTACCGCACATTCCACAAATTCACGAAAGGGGGCAGAGTCTACCAGCTGAAAAGGCAGCAGTTGCAGTGCTAGCAATTTGGCAAAGCTAGAATTCAGACGCTGAGCATGTGGATGGCTGGGACCGAATTTCTTTCAACGGTTTAGCAACTGGAGTAGGGAAATTTGCCTGCTAAAATCAGATGGAGGTGTACTGATAGCAGATTGGCTGCAAGAACTTGGGACACCTATTGCTATACCTTCATTCCTCTCAGTGCAGGTTTCTGAGAGGACTGGAGGTATAGTGGGGTTGGAGAACCCAGCTGATGAGGAGCAAGGAGAAGTCCGCCTTGTTCTTTGATGTGGGTCTTTTAAGTGCTGTTGCCAACAGACTGCATGGGGGATCGTCATATGTCTGGTCAAGCATGTGGTGCCCAAGCGGCTGCTGTTTTGGCTATGCTTGATAAGCTTCAGACATATGTTGAAAACAGCAACGGTTCGATCTGCTGCACACGTGTCAAAAAAGGCCCACACCAAAGAACTTTTCAAAATATGTGGAAGTCAGCAGTGCCCTGCACCTGCTTAGCTCTGTGGTGTGATGCAGTAGGGTGGCTTCCCTTAAGCTGCCCTCTGGAGGGCATCCTACCTCATTGGAGATGTGCCTCCTCCTCCTCTCTTTTATTAGGCACCCAAGTTGAGTCAGTGACCTCATAATCCCCTCCCTCCTCATCACTGGAGAAAACTTGGCAGTATGCTGCAGCTAGGGGAACATGACTGACAGTTTCTTGACCTTCTTGGGCACCCCCTCTCTTTAGGCTGATGTTACTCCCTTCCTCAACCTGGGTACCATCATCGGAGCCTTCAAATCGCTGCGCATCCTCCTGCAGCATGTACCCGACACAGTGGTCGAATAGTTCGGGGGACTCCTCCATGCATGATGGTGGGGCTAGGGAAGAAGTGACTGTTGACATGGACCCGATGGAATAGGCCGATTTGGCAGCTGCATTGGCAGGCAAACTACTCTGAGCCTGGGTGACAGAGGATGAGGAGGATGAGGATTGCTTTGTTATCCATTCCACCAACTCTTCTGCATGAGTTTAATAACATGGCCAGCTTCAGGAAAAAAGGACAAGCGTGCCCCACGGCCACATGCTGAGGATGCACTGCGTCTATGACCAGCATTGTCAACTGTAGACACAGAGCCTGCTTGCCCTCTTTTTAGTGGCCTGTGAGCATCTGCCTCTCCTTGGTGGCCTTCCAGACATGCTGTAAATTTTGTTCAGCAAAAAAACACTACACTGTATTGTGTACTGTGTACACCACCAGGTAAATAGTAGCAACTGCACTACGGGTGCACAGTACTGTGTACACCAACAGAAGTTTAATAACAACTATGGGTGCACTGTATGTATTGTGTACACCACCAGGAAAGTCATAGCAACTGCACTATGGGTGCACTGTATGTATTGTGTACACCACCAGGAAAGTAGTAGCAACTGCACTAGTGGTGCACAGTACTGTGTATACCAACAGAAGTGTAATAACAACTATGGGTGTACTGTATTGACCACCAGAAAAGTTCATTTTTTTCCACATTAATGTACACACAGCACCCCATATTGACAGAAAAACACTGAATTGTTGACATTTTTGCAGATTTATTAAAAAAGAAAAACTGAAATATCACATGGTCCTAAGTATTCAGACCCTTTGCTGTGACACTCATATATTTATCTCAGGTGCTGCTCATTTCTTCTGATCATCCTTGAGATGGTTCTACACCTTCATTTGAGTCCAGCTGTGTTTGATAATACTGATTGGACTTGATTAGGAAAGCCACACACCTGTCTATATAAGACCTTACAGCTCACAGTGCATGTCAGAGCAAATGAGAATCATGAGGTCAAAGGAACTACCTGAAGAGCTCAGAGACAGAATTGTGGCAAGGCACAGATCTGGCCAAGGTTACAAAACAATTTCTGCTGCACTTAAGGTTCCTAAGAGCACAGTGGCCTCCATAATCCTTAAATGAAAGATGTTTGGGACGACCAGAACCCTTCCTAGAGCTGGCCGCCCAGCCAAACTGAGCTATCTGGGGAGAAGAGCCTTGGTGAGAGAGGTAAAGAAGGACCCAAAGATCACTGTGGCTGAGCTCCAGAGATGCAATCGGAAGATGGGAGAAAGTTGTAGAACTCCCGATGAACCGTTTCAGTCTGTCCATTGGATTGAGGGTGGTAAGAAGAGGAAAAATCCAGGATAATCATGAGGGATTTGCAAAAGGCTCTCCAAAAGCGAGATGTAAATTGAACATCCTTGTCAGAAACAATATGGGATGGAACCCCATGGAGGCGGAAGATTTCTCAAACAAAAATGGGAACCAAAGCAGGAGCAGAAGGGAGACCAGAAAGAGAAAGAAAATGAGCCATCTTGGAGAACTGAACGCTTACCACCCAAATGACCGTATTATTCTCAGACAGTGGAAGATTGGTGATAAAGTCCATGGCAATGTGAGACCAGGGCTCCTTAGGAATAGGCAAGGGCATGAGAACACCAGCAGGGGCTTGCATGGAGGATTTAGACTGGGCACAGACATGACAAGCCTTAATGTAGTCTTTGACATGCGAACAGATAGTATGAAAGCAGTAGTGGCGACTGATGAGAAGGCGATTCGCACCCTTCTTGGTCAAGGCGATAAGAGGCGCAGCAATGAAGGCTTAATTCCTAATAAACTGCTTGTAATCATTTGTGAACTCAAGAAAGCATTGTGTCATCTTTAGGCTGGCAGGAAGAGGCCAGTTAGTAATGGCCGAGACCTTTCCAGGATCCATACGAAGACCCAAACTAGAGATAAAACATCCCTAAAAATAGGACCTGGTACAATCCGGACATGGTTTCTGTGAACAACCAGGTTTTCAGAAAAGATCAGAATATCATCCAGATAGATGACAACAAATTGGTATAGTAGATCTGGAGGATCTGGGCCGCTCTGTGCAAAACCCTTGCACAGAGCAGGTAAGTATGACATGTTTGTTATTTTTTTTTAAACAATCCTTTACAATCACTTTAACCGCCTAAGGACCAGTTATACTGCGACAATGTAGCTCGATCCCATAATCACCGTAGGTGTACATCAGCTCTTACATGGCGATTTTGTGGGCGCGCTTCCACTGGAAAGCAGGGGAGCCAATCAGCGGGTCTGGCGGACTCGATGTCCGCCAGCGACTCGTAATCATTCCCAGCAGTGACAGAATGGGGATCTACCTGTGTAAACAAGGCAAATCTCCGTTCAGACAGGGAAGATCACACAGATCCTGTCTTTCTGCTATTCAGGAAGATGGATTTGTGTGTTTCCCCAGTGACACGGCCATTCAGTTAGAACACACAATGAGGGAACACATTTAACCCCTTAATCGCCCCAGATGTTAACACCTTCCCTGCCAGTGTCATTAGTACAATAACAGTGCATATTTTTAGCACTGATAATTGTAATAATGTCACTGGTTCCCAAAGTGTCAAAAATGTCAGTTTCCGATCGGTCAAAAATGTCGGTGTCCGATCTGTCTGCCGCAATGTTGTAGTCCCGCTAAAAATCATTGATCGCTGCCATTACTAGTAAAAAAAAAATTAAAATGCCATAAATGTATCCCCTATTTTGTAGACGCTATAACTTTTGCACAAACCAATCAATATACGCTTATTGCAATTTTTTTTTACCAAAAATATTAAGAATAATACATATTGGCCTAAACCGATGAAGAAATTTGTTTTTTTTACATTTTTGGGGGGATATTTATTCGAGTAAAATGTAAAAAATATATAATTTTTTCAAAATTGTCACTTTTTTTGTTTATAGAGCAAAAAATAAAAAAACGCAGAGGTGATAAAATACCATGTTTTCAATATGTTTTTATTGAGATTTATAGGGTGAACAAAATAAAGTAAACAAAACAAGGGGCATTATATGAAAGCAGAAAGAGGTAGCCACGCTGGGCAACCTATTATAAAACAGAGGTCAGTCTGCGAGTACATTTGTTATAACACACAAAATGATACATAGGTTGTGACAACAGGTAAACTTTGTACCATAATTTAAGGTGATATGTACTTCAACAGATTACTTATACCAAATAAGCCACGGTTTCCATGCTTTTTCAAATAAGGGCAGCGAGTTTGCTCTTAACACCAGTAGTCTTTCATAGGAGTAATGAGTTTGGATAGTGGCTATGACTTCATATGGATTGGGCACCAGCTCCTTTTTCCAGTGCCTAATGATATTAAGCTTAGCAACGAGTAGTATAGCTGGGATTTTCTTTCTAAGGTCTGCAGGGAAATCATCTATCCCTTGATTTAGAATTGTCAATGCTGGGTCTGGGTTGATGGTACACCCCGAGACCCAGGAGAGGAGCTGGAACACAATCCACCAGAAGCTGCGTATACTGTAGCATGACCAAAGGATATGGTACAGGTTGCCAATTTGGCCACAACTTCTCCAGCGCAAAAAGCCATTAGGAGTCCGTGTAAGACTGTTGAAGGTCCTTCTCCCAGGCAAGTATGGGGGGGGGGGTGTTCGTGAAGTCCAGTTTGCCCTGGAGCAGGTTATAGTGAAGCAAAATGCCTTTGATTTTTTTGGGAGTGTTGGTAGTAGAATTGCCAGACTCTAGGATGGAGATAAATTGGGTGGAAGAAAGTGGTGTCTTACACTAAACATTTTAAATCAATCAGCTATAGTGAGCCCATACTCAGATTGTATAGCATCCATGTTTTTGAGATTATCCCCTATGTAGAGTTGGTTCACCCACTTCAAGCCACAGCGGGACCAGATGACTGGTTTAGGGTTTGGTAGTTGAGTATTAAAGACATCTATAGGAAATTTAATAAGTTGGCCCTCTTTTAAGCCTGATGTGGAGGCAATCAGGGATTTCCAAGCAAGTAGCAAGGATCAAATTGTAATAGGGAAGGAGTTTAACTGGAAAGATTTTAGGGTGTCTGCTAAGAGAAGGAGGAGTAAGTCATGTGTGTGAACTCATGCCTCTTCAATGGGGACCCATGTGGTGAACCAATATTTACCAGGCCAATGTCATCAGCTTTTTTTATGTTTAATAAGCTGCATGTAGAAACATATTGCTATTTTCTGTTGCCATATAAACTTTTTAAGGAGGGAAGATAAGGAGGACAAGAGGGGAGGTTTAAGTGGGATAGGAAGGGTGCAGAAGAAGTATACAATCTGTGGGAGAATGAGCATTTTAAAAGCAGCAAGCATCCTGACCAGGACAATTGAAAGTGGGAGAGATGGCGAAGTTCTGTTTCTAACTTAGTTATAGGGGGTTTAAAATTGGATTCAGCAAAGGTTGAAATGGTCGGGGTAAGTGTTGTACCTAAATAGGGTATTCCTGTAGATGACCATAAGTGGGGTAACTGTTGCAATAATAATTTCTGATCATTGGTAGAGACTCCCAGCTTGAGGATGAAGGATTTAGTGAAGTTTACCTTATATTATGAAATCATGCTGAACCGTTGGAGGAGCTGATGTACATGATTTAGTGATTGGCATTGATTCGTTAGTAGAAGGATTACGTCATCTGCAAATATATTTATGACGTGGGGTTTATCTTGGATTTTAAACCTTGTGACTAGAATGTGGGAACAAATAGATTCAGCTAGGGGTTCAATTAACAAATTAAAAATTAAGGATGAGAATGGGCAGCCCTGCTTTGTCCCGTTGGTGAGGTAGAATATTTTAGATAGTAGTCCTGAGGTTATACCTGCACAGATGGACAAGGATATAGTACTAGTATGGAGGACAGGATCGGACCTTGGAAGCCAAATTTCTGGAGCGTGTGATTCATATATCCCCAGTGAACTCTGTTGAATGCCTTCTCTGCGTCTATAGAGAGCTGCAGAGAGAGCATTTGGGTGCGCTCAGCATAATCAATGATATCCAATATACGCCAGGTGGCGTCTGAGGCCTGTCTCCCTTTCGTGAATCCCATTTGGTCAGGTCTAAAATGAAGGAAGGCGTAATAGTCATAAGACGACTTGCCAGTAACTTTGCATATAGCTTGATATCGGCATTTAAAAGGGAGTTAGGTCTGAAGTTAAAAGGTGTAGATGGATCTTTTCCTGGTTTCAGGATTGTAACAATGTGCGCTCTCAGCATCTGATGGGAAGTAAGCTTGCAATTGAGCTGTATTATATAAGGTAAGGCGATATGGGGCTTGTAGGTAGTAAAAGGTTTTGTGGTACTCATTTGTAAACCCATCAGGACCTGGAGATTTGTCTGATGGTAGGGATTTCCCTACACTCTCAATTTCAGGAATAGTAAAAGGAGCATTAAAGTAGAAGCAAAAGTGGTGAGACTGTAGTATATCTTTATGGTGTTTTCGTGGTGCCAAAGCAAGGTTACCAATGCAGCAGCTGACTCATTAAAAATTAGGTACTCCGGACTAAAGATCAAAGCTGAAAGGAAAGAACAGTCAAACCATGGAAAACAAAAACAACAACAAAACAGAACTGAAGCTGTAGGTTTATCAGGAGGACCATGCAGCCGAGTAAAAAAGGGGTTCTAAAAGAATCAGGAGCAGAAATTCTGCAACAACTTTTGGGGGTAAGAAAGGGGTGCAGTTGTGAACAAAGAGGATAAACTGTGGTCACACTCCGATAGCTGAGAGACCATAGTGTAATATTGCCAGAGCCTTCGGGTTTGCTTTTCTTGTGAAAGTGTTTGTGGGAGACCACTTGCCAGTCATTCGATACTGGAGAGGGAGAGAGCTGGGATGCAGAAGGTGGCATATGATCAGGTAATATGCTCCAGGAGCATAAGAACATGAGGCCATCTCCCATCTTATTTGCGAAAAACCTGCTAGCAGTCTTTCTTTCACTTTAAAAAATTGTATCCGCAGGAGCACTTCTAGCGGTACATTGGACGGGAGATATGACAGTTTAGGAACCCTGTGGACTCTATCATAAGTGAGGTCTGCGGACATGAGCGATGGTAGTACATTTTTGAAACAGCTCTCGAACAGAATGCGGTATTTGAGAAGAGGAAGCGGTTTCTGGAATGCCGCAGATCTTAAGATTGTTACGACTGGATCTATCCTCTAAATCTGCAATTTTATCTTTAAACCAGGAGATATCCTCCTTGTGCTCACCATGTGCATCTACCAAGGTATTAAAATATTGAGCAAATTCTCCCCTCTCATCTTCCACCTATCCTACGCATTTTCCTAATACTTCAACTTCTGCTTTCACTTTGTGGACACAGGAGAAGAGATCTGCTTGCAGTGATGCTCTAAGGGACAGCAAGCTGTCCTTTAAGGTGGTGTCAGAGACTAGTAGGCCTTGAGTAGGGAATGCAGCTATGAAATCCCCTGTAGTGGATGCATCAGGTAGAGGGGTGCTCAGGGCGCTTACCTCCATGGACAGATCAGCTGCATCTGCATGGAATCCCTGCATGGCTGAGTTTTGGCAGGGCTCCTAGTAGAGGGCGTTTACTTAGTTTGAATCCATCTGTATCAGAGTGCAGTCTGAGGTGCTCAGCAAGAATCCTGACAGTTTCTGGGGTGGCTGGACTTCTCTTTGGAATCGCGGCATAGCGGGTGATGCTGTTGCACTTGAGGAATCAGCTGGGATCTCCTGGGCAGCTGTGTCAGCTCTGTGAGGCTTTGGTAGTCTCGACAGCTGGAGAAACTGATCTCCAATGAGACCATCTCATGCAGCGGTCACCACGACCTTGTCTCAGATATTTTTATAGCCCTTGGATTAACCATGGATAATGTTTCACTTCTTGCAAGGGTTTGTTGCAGTGTCAGCTGTTGAGTGCTAGCACTAGTGACAGTTATAAATTCTCCGTGCTCACTTTTGTATTTCATTTTGAGGTGTTTTATGAGATTACTGGTATTTCCCAGCAGTACAATAGGCACAGTCAAACTTTTTGTTTTGGTTTTAGACAAGTGGGCAAGTGTAAAATAGGACAACTTTTGTTTTTGTTTTTTTGCTTTCTTTGTCTCCATTGGGGAGATTTCCCCTCACTTTCATGACAGGTAGTGAATAGATTTGACATTCACATCTAGGACCTTCTGAAATCCAGAAACAGAAATACAAAAACAGACATTTTATCTCAGCTTAGGCTATAAGGGGATCTTGTTTGCATGCTTTTAACAGACAGATTTTACTAATTCTTAAATTCTTTAGCACTAAAGAGAACAGAAATAATAAATTGACAAATAACTTGGTAAGCCAAAAAGTATCAAAACATTGTTATCAGGTAGTCTCACTGAACAAATTGCATTATATATTACAATGATTACTGAGAAGTAACACAATAGCTGTTCCTCATTGTGCATATTTTTCAGTGTTTCTGTACATCTGATTCTTATTTTAGTAAATATTCATAGATGAGGGTCATCTTAAAATATGTTAATGTGTGTTATGTCTTTACTGCTACATTTTAATGTGTCCTTCTTTATCACTATAGGAATATACCATTGATATATTTTTTGCACAAACCTGGTATGACAGGCGCCTGAAATTCAACAGTACTATAAAAGTCCTTAGACTGAACAGTAACATGGTTGGAAAAATCTGGATACCAGATACATTTTTTCGTAACTCCAAAAAAGCAGATGCACATTGGATAACAACGCCTAACCGAATGTTGAGGATATGGAATGATGGAAGAGTACTTTACACACTCAGGTATACATTTCCCTTCTGTGTATTGTGCTGCAAAATGTTTATTTCTATCCCCAGAGAAGGATGACTCAGAACAAGTAGGTAGATAAAGATTTCTGACTTGATATGTATTGATCAAAGGAAGTCAACATAATGGCCAGGAAACTGTTATTTTCAACAATCACAGCCTCCAGGTTTCCCTCAGGAAAGGTTTAATGAGTATACAGGTGAATAATAATCTGACAAGATGAAACAAATTTGGCCATATATTTGCATGCATAGCTGTTTTCTGGGAGCACACTTTCAGGAATAACATAAGATATTTGAATTGTGTATGCTTCCAAGAGTTTTTATTGTATTTCTACCTAACCAGTTTTGTTATTAGTGTAAAAAGGGCACCTGGTTTGTGCACAGTGTTGTTTAACACTGGGAAGTTTCTGTCAGAAGGTGACAGCAGAGTGAGCAGAGAGTTAACATTTTCCATGAAGTGCTGCTCCCTAACTGTCCAATTACCAGGCTATAATGGTGTTCAGCTGATGAGCACCAGCACATTGTGCACAACTTGTGTAAGCAAGCTCTCATATAATAGATAAACAGTACTGTGTAAAGCACAGGTGTTCTTTTTTGCTTTACTTTAATTCTGATCGCTATCAATTTTTCGGGTGGTATTGCTTTTTTTTGCTGACAGGGCCTTCATTTTAGGTCAAACTGTTTTTTTCAGCAAGGTTTCCTTTAAAAACATGGCTTTTATTTTAGGGGCATAATTTTGAGGTTAGCATTTATTTTGAAGGAAGGTTTTTTTTTACTGTATGTTGACAGGGCCTTTTTTTAAGTTTGGGGTGCTTATTACTCACTTGTTATGCCGCGTACACACGGTCGTACTTTTCGTCTACAAAAGTCAGACAGCCTGTCCGACAGACTTCCGGCAGACTTTCGGTGGACTTGCGGCGGACTTGCGGCCTACTTTCTAAAGAACGGACTTGCCTACACACGACCACACAAAAGTCGGTCGGATTCGTACGTGATGACGTACACCGGACTAAAATAAGGAAGTTCATAGCCAGTAGCCAATAGGTGCCCTAGCGTGGCTTTTTGTCCGTCGGACTAGCACACAGACGAGCGGATTTCGGGGTCCGTCGTAGTTACGAAGTAAAGTTTTAAAGCATGTTTCAAATCTAAAGTACGTCGGATTTGAGGCTAAAAAAGTCAGTTGAAAGTCCGGAGAAGCCCACACACGATCGGATTACCAGCCAGCTTTAGTCCGTCAGCGTCCGTTGGACTTTTGTAGACGAAAAGTACGACCGTGTGTACGCGGCATTACTGATCATCTGTTTTCAGAGCTGACTTTTGTTTGCAGCACTCAAGTGCATCATTTACAGCATACATTGGTTAGGCCTGTTATCCCTGATTAAACTCATGCTGCTGCAGGTCTATTTTACACTGCTTTATCCTATGAAGTGTTTTAATTCTTGTATTAAGGCTGGGTTCACACTGGTGCGACACGACAGCCGTCCTACTTTGGATCCGACTTTGCCCTGCGACATGAAGCCGGCATATGTCCGACTTTCAATGAACGGGGATCCGACTTGGATCCCCGCCAATGCCCGGCACTGTGTTTGGTATGAATCTTTAGGGGGAACTCCGCGCCAAATTTTAAATAAAAAACCGGCATGGGTTCCCCCTCCAAGAGCATACCAGGCCCTTGGGTCTGGTATGGACCTTGAGGGGAACCCCCTACGCCGAAAAAAACGGCGTGGGGGTCCCCCCCAATCCATACCAGACCCTTATCCGAGCACAAAGCCCGGCCGGACAGGAATGGGGGTGGGGACGAGCGAGCGCCCCCCCTCCCTCCTGAGCCGTACCAGGTCGCATGCCCTCAACATGGGGGGGTTGGTGCCTTGGGGGAGGGGGCGCACTGCGGCCCCCCCACCCCAAAGCACCCTGTCCCCATGTTGATGAGGACAAGGGCCTCTTCCCGACAACCCTGGCCGTTGGTTGTCGGGGTCTGCGGGCGGGGGGCTTATCGGAATCCGGGAGCCCCCTTTAATAAGGGGGCCCCCAGATCCCGGCCCCCCACCCTATGTGAATGAGTATGGGGTACATCGTACCCCTACCCATTCACCTAGGGAAAGTGTCAATTAAAAAAAAAAAAACACTACACAGATTTTTAAAGTAATTTATTAGACAGCTCCGGGGGTCTTCTTCCGACTTAGGGGGTCTCTCCGGTTCTTCTCCACGCTCTCCGGATCTTCTGCCGGGCTCCTCCGCTCTCTTCTGCTCTTTTGCCGCTCTTTTGCTATAGCGGAGGAGCCAGGTCTTCAGTCTTCTGCCTTCTGCCCTCTTCCCTCTTCTCTTCTTCTGATGTTGACACGACGCTTTCTCCGGCTAGAATGCTCTCTGTGCGCTCTGCTATGGCTTATATAGGCGGTGACCCCGCCCCCTTATGCCGTCACAGTCCCTGGGCATGCTGGGACTGTGACGTTTAGGGGGCGTGGTCATCACCCGAGGACCACGCCCCCTTATGCCGTCACAATCCCAGCATGCCCAGGGATTGTGACGGCATAAGGGGGCGGGGTCACCGCCTATATAAGCCATAGCAGAGCGCACAGAGAGCATTCCAGCCGGAGAGAGCGTCGTGTCAACATCAGAAGAAGAGAAGAGGGAAGAGGGCAGAAGGCAGAAGACTGAAGACTGAAGACCTGGCTCCTCCGCTATAGCAAAAGAGCGGCAAAAGAGCAGAAGAGAGCGGAGGAGCCCGGCAGAAGATCCGGAGAGCGTGGAGAAGAACCGGAGAGACCCCCGAAGTCGGAAGAAGACCCCCGGAGCTGTCTAATAAATTACTTTAAAAATCTGTGTAGTGTTTTTTTTTTTTAATTGACACTTTCCCTAGGTGAATGGGTAGGGGTACGATGTACCCCATACTCATTCACATAGGGTGGGGGGCCGGGATCTGGGGGCCCCCTTGTTAAAGGGGGCTCCCGGATTCCGATAAACCCCCCGCCCGCAGACCCCGACAACCAACGGCCAGGGTTGTCGGGAAGAGGCCCTTGTCCTCATCAACATGGGGACAAGGTGCTTTGGGGTGGGGGGGCCGCAGTGCACCCCCTCCCCCAAGGCACCAACCCCCCCCATGTTGAGGGCATGCGACCTGGTACGGCTCAGGAGGGAGGGGGGGCACTCGCTCGTCCCCACCCCCATTCCTGTCCGGCCGGGCTGTGTGCTCGGATAAGGGTCTGGTATGGATTGGGGGGGACCCTCACGCCGTTTTTTCGGCGTAGGGGGTTCCCCTCAAGGTCAATACCAGACCCAAGGGCCTGGTATGCTCTTGGAGGGGGAACCCATGCCGGTTTTTTATTTAAAATTTGGTGTGGAGTTCCCCCTCAAGATCATCAGAGCACAAGTCGCGTGCCGAAGTCGAATCATGCAAGATGGCGATCCGACTTTGATCCGACTTCAATGATAGTCAATAGGCTGAAGTAGGATCAAAGTCGGACCAAAGTAGTACAGGGAGCATTTCTAAAGTCGGAACGACTTGTGTCGGACCAGTTAGGACGGCTCCCATAGGGAAACATTGGATTTTACACGTCATGCGACATGAGCTCCCAATGTCAGAGCGTTTGTCGGACCAGTGTGAACCCAGCCTAAAACCCTGCCTATGCTCTTAGTTAGTTAGTTTGGCCAATGCAAAAATCAACAAAAAGCCTTACACCAGGAGGGTGTTCAGCTCACAGCACTATACTCTCCCTGGATTGACCATAACAGACCAAAAGGCTATGTGTGACATAAATATGGCCTCAAATTATAAATATAAATACAGCAATCAATAAATAATGTGAACTACTGTCCGGGTAGCCCAACACAAAAACACACAATTGCTACACACTAGGAGGAGTGCTACTGTTATCAGGGAGAAGGAGCTCCACTTGTGAGGAGCTCAACTTGAGAAGACAAAAACAAGGAAAGGGAGAAAACAGTGCAGACTTTTGGTGTAGTAAAAAGATCAAAAATTTTAATTTTATTTTGTGAGTATAAACTATGTTTTTAATAAATCTCTTTGATCTTTTTACTACACCAGAGGTCTGCACTGTTTTCTCCCTTCCCTTGCTTTTTTCTAGTTAATTTGGGTCTAGCCTTGCTCATTAAAATTCTTCTTCTACTGGCCTAATGATACACTATTGGATCATCTGCATTCTAATTTTTTTTTTATATATAAATTCTTTATTTAAATGAATTTTATTACATGCAAAAAAGGGAAAAATATCAACATTATATGTTTGTCCAGATGGAAGTTACCAAATTGTATAGGATATTGTATAATATATTAAACATATGTCAGAAGCATTAACCACTTCAGCCCCGGAAGGATTTACCCCCTTCCTGACCAGAGCACTTTTTACAATTTGGCACTGCGTCGCTTTAACTGCTAATTGCGCGGTCATGCAATGCTGTACCCAAACGAAATTTGCGTCCTTTTCTTCCCACAAATAGAGCTTTATTTTGATGGTATTTGATCACCTCTGCCGCTTTTATTTTTTGCGCTATAAACGGAAAAAGACCGAAAATTTTGAAAAAAAATGATATTTTCTACTTTTTGTTATAAAAAAAATCCATTAAAATCAATTTTAGTCATACATTTAGGCCAAAATGTATTCGGCCACATGTCTTTGGTAAAAAAAAATGTCAATAAGCGTATATTTATTGGTTTGCGCAAAAGTTATAGCGCCTACAAACTAGGGTACATTTTCTGGAATTTACACAGCTTTTAGTTTATGACTGTCCATGTCATTTCATGAGGTGCTAAAATGGCAGGGCAGTACAAAACCCCCCCAAATGACCCCATTTTGGAAAGTAGACACCCCAAGGAAATTGCTGAGAGGCATGTTGAACCCATTGAATATTTTTTTTTTTTGTCCCAAGTGATTGAATAATGACAACAAAAAAAAAAAAAAAAAAAAATTACAAAAAGTTGTCACTAAATGATATATTGCTCACACAGGCCATGGGCATATGTGGAATTGCACCCCAAAATACATTCAGCTGCTTCTCCTGAGTACGGGGATACCAAATGTGTGGGACTTTTTGGGAGCCTAGCCGCGTACGGGGCCCCGAAAACCAAGCACCGCCTTCAGGATTTCAAAGGGCATACATTTTTGATTTTACTCCTCACTACCTATCACAGTTTTGAAGGCCATAAAATGCCAGGATGGCACAAACCCCCCCCAAATTACCCCATTTTGGAAAGTAGACACCCCAAGCTATTTGCTGAGAGGCATGTTAAGTCCATGGAATATTTTATATTTGGACACAAGTTGCGGGAAAGTGACAATTTTTTTTTTTTTTTTTTTTTTTTTGCACAAAGTTGTCACTAAATGATATATTGCTCAAACATGCCATGGGCATATGTGGAATTACACCCCAAAATACATTCTGCTGCTTCTCCTGAGTACGGGGATACCACATGTGTGGGACTTTTTGGGAGCCTAGCCGCGTACGGGGCCCCTAAAACCAAGCACCGCCTTCAGGATTTCAAAGGGCATAAATTTTTGATTTTACTCCCCACTACCTATCACAGTTTTGAAGGCCATAAAATGCCAAGATGGCACAAACCCCCCCCAAATGACCCCATTTTGGAAAGTAGACACCCCAAGCTATTTGCTGAGAGGCATGTTGAGTCCATGGAATATTTTATATTTGGACACAAGTTGCGGGAAAGTGACAATTTTTTTTTTTTTTGCACAAAGTTGTCACTAAATGATATACTGCTCAAACATGCCATGGGCATATGTGGAATTACACCCCAAAATACATTCTGCTGCTTCTCCTGAGTACGGGGATACCACATGTGTGGCACTTTTTGGGAGCCTAGCCACGTACGGGGCCCCAAAAACCAAGCACCGCCTTCAGGATTTCTAAGGGCATAATTTTTTGATTTTACTCCTCACTACCTATCACAGTTTTGAAGGCCATAAAATGCCAAGATGGCACAAATCCCCCCCAAATGACCCCATTTTGGAAAGTAGACACCCCAAGCTATTTGCTGAGAGGCATGTTGAGTCCATGGAATATTTTATTTTTTGACACAAGTTGCGGGAAAGTGACAATTTATTTTTTTTTTTGCACAAAGTTGTCACTAAATGATATATTGCTCACACAGGCTATGGGCTTATGTGGAATTGCACCCCAAAATACATTCTGCTGATTCTCCTGAGTATGGGGATACCACATGTGTGGGACTTTTTGGGAGCCTAGCCGCGTACGGGGCCCCGAAAACCCAGCACCGCCTTCAGGATTTCTAAGGGCGTAAAGTTGTGATTTCACTCCTCACTACCTATCACATTTTTGAAGGTCATAAAATGCCCAGATGGCACAAAACCCCCCCAAATGACCCCATTTTGGAAAGAAGACACCCCAAGCTATTTGCTGAGAGGCATGATGAGTACATGGAATATTTTATATTTTGACACAAGTTGCGGGAAAGTGACAATTTTTTTTTTTTTTTTTTTTTTTTTGCACAAAGTTGTCACTAAATGATATATTGCTCAAACATGCCATGGGCATATGTGGAATTACACCCCAAAATACATTCTGCTGCTTCTCCTGAGTATGGGGATACCACATGAGTGGCACTTTTTGGGAGCCTAGCTTCATACGGGGCCCCGAAATTCAATCACCACCTTCAGGATTTCTAAGAGCGTTAATTTTTGATTTCACTCCTTACTACCCATCACAGTTTTGAAGGCCATAAAATGCCAAGATAGCACAAAACCGCCCCAAAATGACCCCATTTTGGAAAGTAGACACCCCAAGCTATTTGCTGAGAGGCATGGTGAGTATTTTGCAGCTCTCATTTGTTTTTGAAAATGAAGAAAGACAAGAAAAACGTATTTTTTTTTTCCTTTTTTCAATTTTCAAAAGTTTGTGACAAAAAGTGAGGTCTGCAAAATACTCACTATACCTCTCAGCAAATAGCTTTGGGTGTCTATTTTCCAAAATGGAGTCATTTGGGGGGGGGTTTGTGCCATCTGGGCATTACATGGCCTCCGAAACTGTGATAGGCAGTGAAGAGTGAAATCAAAAATTTTCGCCCTTAGAAAGCCTGAAGGCGGTGCTTGGTTTTCGGGGTCCCCTATGCGGTTAGGCTCCCAAAAAGTCTCACACATGTGGTATCCCCGTACTCAGGAGAGGCAACAGAATGAATTTTGGGGTGTAATTTCACATATTCCCATGGCATGTTTGAGCAATATATCATTTAGTGACAACTTTGTGCAAAAAAAAAAAAAAATAATAATAATTTGTCTTTTTCCCGCAACTTGTGTCACAATATAAAATATTCCATGGACTCGACATGCCTCTCAGCAAATAGCTTGGGGTGTCTACTTTCCAAAATGGGGTCATTTGGGGGGGTTTTGAACTGTCCTGGCATTTTATGCACAACATTTAGAAGCTTATGTCACACATCACCCACTCTTCTAACCACTGGAAGACAAAGCCCTTTCTGACACTTTTTGTTTACATGAAAAAATTTTTTTTTTTTGCAAGAAAATTACTTTGAACCCCCAAACATTATATATTTTTTTAAAGCAAATGCCCTACAGATTAAAATGGTGGGTGTTTCATTTTTTTTTTTCACACAGTATTTGCGCAGCGATTTTTCAAACGCATTTTTTGGGGAAAAAACACACTTTTTTAAATTTTAATGCACTAAAACACACTATATTGCCCAAATGTTTGATGAAATAAAAAAGATGATCTTAGGCCGAGTACATGGATACCAAACATGACATGTTTTAAAATTGCGCACAAACGTGCAGTGGCGACAAACTAAATACATTTTTAAAAGCCTTTAAAAGCCTTTACAGGTTACCACTTTAGATTTACAGAGGAGGTCTACTGCTAAAATTACTGCCCTCGATCTGACCTTCGCGGTGATACCTCACATGCATGGTGCAATTGCTGTTTACATTTGACGCCAGACCAACGCTTGCGTTCGCCTTTGCGCGAGAGCAGGGGGGGATGGGGGTGCTTTTTTTTTTTTTTTTTTTTTTTTAATTAATTTTTTGATTTTTTATCTTATTTTTAAACTGTTCCTTTCATTTTTATTTTTTTTAAATCATTTTTATTGTTATCTCAGGGAATGTAAATATCCCCTATGATAGCAATAGGTAGTGACAGGTACTCTTTTTTGAAAAAATTGGGGTCTATTAGACCCTAGATCTCTCCTCTGCCCTCAAAGCATCTGACCACACCAAGATCGGTGTGATAAAATGCTTTCCCAATTTCCCAATGGCGCTGTTTACATCCGGCGAAATCTAAGTCATGAAATGCTCGTAGCTTCCGGATTCTTAGGCCATAGAGATGTTTGGAGCCATTCTGGTCTCCGATCAGCTCTATGGTCAGCTGGCCGAATCACTGGCTGCATTCTCAGGTTCCCTGTTGGGACAGGAGAGCCAGAGAAAAACATGGAAGACAGTGGGGGGGGGGGGGCATTTCCTCCCACTGCTTGTAAAAGCAGTCTAGAGGCTAATTAGCCGCTAGGATTGCTTTTACATGAAAGCCGACCGCTGGCTGAAAAGAATGATACCAAGATGATACCTAAACCTGCAGGCATCATTCTGGTATAACCACTCAAAGTCCAGCAACATACCAGTACGTTGCTGGTCCTTGTTGGGCATATATTGTAAACTTTTTTTTCATGCAGCCTGTGGGCTGAACGAAAAAAAGATATTGATCGGTGGGTATGCCCACCATTAGAATACCTCCCTTCATCCACCCACTTCTAATGATGGGCATACATGCACCATTTATATATGCCGAAGCATGGGGGCATCCTCCCGCAAAAGGCAGGAGCAAATTGCTCCTCCACCCACTGCCCCCACGCTTCGGCATATATGCTGAAGTATGTAACTGTGGTGGTGAAATCACCTCCGACAGCGCTGGAGTCACGGCTTTATGTATCGTGGGAGCAAACGCTGTTGCTGTCAAGATAAATAAATCCGCGCTGCAACTGAATGGTGTACCTGCTAAGCAAATGATGGTTAACAAAAAACAAAGTAACATTACAGTATAACAGTAATACTTACCATACCTGCAAAGCAAATACAAAAAAAAACCATAGTAAAAAATAAAACATTTAACGCAACCTGTGCCTACCTAAAATATATATATGCCGAAGCATGGGGGCATCCTCCCGCAAAAGGCAGGAGCAAATCGCTCCTCCACCCACTTCTGCCCCCACGCTTCGGCATATATGCTGAAGTATGTAACTGTGGTGGTGAAATCACCTCCGACAGCGCTGGAGTCACGGCTTTATGTATCGTGGGAGCAAACGCTGTTGCTGTCAAGATAAATAAATCCGCGCTGCAACTGAATGGCGTACCTGCTAAGCAAATGATGGTTAACAAAAAACAAAGTAACATTACAGTATAACAGTAATACTTACCATACCTGCAAAGCAAATACAAAAAAAAACCATAGTAAAAAATAAAACATTTAACGCAACCTGTGCCTACCTAAAATATATATATGCCGAAGCATGGGGGCATCCTCCCGCAAAAGGCAGGAGCAAATCGCTCCTCCACCCACTTCTGCCCCCACGCTTCGGCATATATGCTGAAGTATGTAACTGTGGTGGTGAAATCACCTCCGACAGCGCTGGAGTCACGGCTTTATGTATCGTGGGAGCAAACGCTGTTGCTGTCAAGATAAATAAATCCGCGCTGCAGCTGAATGGCGTACCTGAAAACAATAAAATGTTTAAAACACAGTAAACTATAAAAAAATTACATACCTAAAAAGCAAACATGATAAAACATAACAATAAAACAATGCAGAATAGAATACAGTAAAAAAGAGCAGAACAATAGAGAGAAAATAGAGAGAGAGAGAACAATAAAACGACAACTATTTTTGGTTTTTTTATTTTATATTTTTTTTTTTACTTTTTTTTTTTTTATAACTGTAACTTTTAAAACTGTAACGGTTCCAGGTTTGGGTCTCTCAAAATGCGATGGCATCTTGGGAGACCCTGTGGAAGTGTGTCCTAGTCTGTGCAGTGCTGTACCCTACGCTAATACTCAACTAGTGTATGGTAGCGTTCAAAACATTCACCAATGCAAAGACCAGGATTGCCAGGACAGGAGGGACAATAATACCGGGTGTCACGCCTAAATCCGCGCTTTCTGCAGACACGACATTTTCTTTGGGGGGCTCGTTGGGTAGGGGTACTCTGGAGGACATAAGGAAAATGCCTCTCATGCAGCCGGCCTACTGCATTTGGATTGGGAAGGTGAGGTGGAGCACCGTCTGGAAACAGAAGGGCTCTGACGATCTCTTCCTGGAATTTAAGGAAGGATCCAGTCCGTCCTGAAGCTCTGTATAGCACATGAGCGTTCAGCAAAGCCAATTGAAATAAATAAACAGACACTTTTTTGTACCAGCGTCTGGCCTTACGGGCAACTAGGTACGGCGCCAACAACTGGTCGTTGAGGTCCACCCCTCCCATATTAAGGTTGTATTCGTGGACACAGAGGGGTTTCTCCACAACACCAGTCGCCGTAGTAATTTGGGTCGTCGTGTCTGCATGAAGGGAGGTGAGAACGAAAACATTCTTCTTATCCCTCCACTTCATAGCGAGCAAATTATTATACTTCAAGCAGGCTCTCTCCCCCAGCCTAAGACGGGACTCTACAAGCCTCTGGGGAAAGCCCCGGCGATTAGGTCGCACGGTGCCACATGCTCCAATCTGCTGATCAAACAAGTGACTAAAAAGTGGCACGCTCGTATAATAATTGTCCACGTACAAGTGGTACCCCTTTCCGAATAAGGGTGACACCAAGTCCCACACTATCTTGCCAGCGCTTCCTATGTAGTCAGGGCAGTTTATCGGCTCTACGTGACTATCTTTGCCCTCGTAAACCATGAATCTACATGTATAGCCTGTGGCCCTGTCACAGAGCTTATACATCTTGACCCCGTATCTGGCACGCTTGCTGGGAAGGTACTGTTTGAAGGACAAGCGGCCAGAAAACTTAACCAGGGACTCATCAACGCAGACAACTTGATGGGGGGTAAACAAGTCTGCAAAACGTTGGTTGAAGTGGTTTACGAGGGGCCGAATTTTGTAGAGCCGATCGTATGCAGGGTCTCCACGAGGACGACAGAGTTCATTGTCGTTGAAGTGCATGAACCGCAAAATCTGCTCGTATCGTGCCCTGGCCATTGAAGCAGAGAACACGGGCATATGGTGAATTGGGTCAGTGGACCAATATGACCGCAACTCACTCTTTTTGGTTATGCCCATGTTGAGGGAAAGGCCCAGAAAGATCTTAAATTCGGAGACCGTAATTGGTCTCCAATCTCTGGCAAGGGAGGACTGGGGATTAGCGGCGATGTGTTGACCAGCGTACAAATTGCTTTGGTCCACAATAGATCTATAGAGATCTTCGGTGAAAAACAGTGAATAAAAATCCAGTGGCATAAAGTCAACTGTTTCCACCTGAATTCCGGGTTGGCCAGTGAAAGGGGGAAGTACGGGTGCTGCAGAAGTGGTGGGTACCCAATTCGGATTGGCGAATGCAGCAGGAAGGGCACTATGGGCACGACGGGCCTGTCTTTGTCTTATTGGTGGCAGCGGGACACTAGTTGTGCTTGCCACCTCGCCAGCTTGAACTGCACTTATGGGACTCGCCACGTCACCACGTGATACTGCAGTGCTGGATGTACGACCAGGGTGTACTAGGCCGCTGGTGCTTGCCAGTTCACCAGAAGGAGTAGCGGCACTAGTACCTCTCTGCTCCCTACGAGAGCCCTGCGGTTCTTGCACTTCAAGGACAGAAGAAGAAGATCGGGGTCTGGTACGCCTGACCCTAGCAGGGACCACAACTCCGTCGTCAGAGCTATCTGTCATGGAGCCGCTGTCCTCTACAGGTTCGTATTCTGAGCTTGAACTTGACAGATGAGTGACTTCCTCTTCACTATCTGTCATGCTCAGAATCCTGTAGGCCTCTTCACTAGTGTACCTTCTATTTGCCATTTTGGGCTCTAAATTTAGGGGTACACTAGTGAGACTCACAGGCAAAAAAGCTCCTGACTGTCAGCGACTGATTCAAAGTGCTACCAAAAAACTGTTAGCGATCGCAGGGATCAGGCCTGACTCTGCAAACGCTACAGTTATGTGTGCTTAGTGTTTTGTGACAGTTATCGATCGATACTGCACTTGGGTGGGCTGGGCTGGGCTGGGCCGAGGAGCAAAACGCAGGTGCTAGCAGGTATCTGGGCTGATCCCGCTAACACTGCGTTTTTTTGGGGGACCCTAAACTGCTGGGGAGTATAGATCTGATCGGATCAGATATCGATCCGTTCAGATACTATAGCACTAAGGGAGGTGTATGCTGCGTGCGTAGGTGTTAGCGGTACTGGCGCTAACCTGACGCTGCCTGGGGCGACGCAGACCTTATCTGATCCTAAAAACTTAACTTCTATCACCGCCGGGCAATTAGGGGGTTAAACCTTTATAGGGTAATAAACGGCGGGTGCCCTAAAACTGTAATAAACTACAAAAAACCAAAACCAACTAACCAGCGTCACCTGTAACAATTATATGGTGATCGCTGGTGAAAGGGTTAACTAGGGGGCAATCAAGGGGTTAAAACCTTTAGTAGGTAGTATATGGGGGTCCCTGTCGCTATAAAACACTGACAGCGAACCTATATACTTACCTCCCTAACTAGCGTCACCTGTGTCACTAATACAGCGATCAGAAAAACGATCGCTTAGTGACACTGGCGACGGGGGGTGATCACGGGGTTAAAACTTTATTAGGGGGGTTAGGGGGGTACCCTGGACCTAAAGGGGGGTACCCTAGACCTAAAGGGGGCTAACCTAACGGCCCTAACACTTGTAACTGACACAAACTGACACCAATGCAATAAATCAGAAAAAAAAAAAACCTGCTATTGGTGTCAGAGTGACAGGGGGTACAGGGGGGTGATCAGGGGGTGATCGGGGGGTGACAGGGGGGTGACAAGTGTGCCTGCGTGTTCTACTGTATGTGTAGTGTTGGTGCACTTACTTGGATGTCTTCTCTCCTCGGCGCCGGACGAAAAGACCGGCTCAAGGAGAGATGACATCACTTCCTCTGCTTCTGTTTACATTCACAGAAGCCGAGGAAGCCTGTCATTGGCCAGGAGCGATCGCGAGGTGGGGGCCACGAATGAGTGGCCTCCCCCTCACCTTTGATCGACCCTGACCTCGATCCGACCGCCGCAGGCACCGGGGGGGGGTCCGATCGGACCCCCCACCCGCGGGCAGGCAGGGACGTACAGGTAAGCCCTTATGCCTGCCCGTGCCGCTCTGTCGACGTACATCTGTGTGCGGCGGTCGGCAAGTGGTTAATATAACATTACAAATATAAAGAGAGACATAAATAACAACATTGGGATAATAAAAATGCCTGAAATACTAACCATAAGGTCTATTCCTGTTGCTTTTTTTTATTTATGCCAAAATTAAAGGCAAATAGAGAATGTGAGGGAAGGGACAGTAGGGAAAGTAAGAATGGTGGCGGAATATTGCAGGTATACACTCATGTAAGGACTAGGGATGAGCCAAACAACCCCCGGTTCACAGTAGAATGCGAACAGGCAAAAACTTTGTTCGAACACACGAACACCGCAAAGGCTATGGGACACGAACGTGAAAAATCAAAAGTGCTAATTTAACGGCTTATATGCAAGTTATTGCCATAAAAAGTGTTTGGGGACCCGGGTCCTGCCCCAGGGGACACTTGTCAATGCAAAAAAAAGTTTTCAAAACAGACTTTTTTTGGGAGCAGTGATTATAATAATGCTTAAAGTAAAACAATAAAAATGAAATATTCCTTTAAATATCATGCCTGGGGGGTGTCCTTAGTTTGCCTGTAAAGTAGCGCATTTTTCCCGCTTTTACCACAGCAAAATGACATTTCTTATGGAAAAAATGTCATTTAAAACTACTTGCAGCTGTAATGCATTGTCGGGTTCCGGCAATATAGATAAAAATCATTTTTAAAAAATGCCATGGCCCTTTGGGTCTGGTATGGATATTAAAAGGAACCCGCACCCAAATAAAAAAAAATGGCATGGGGGTCCCCCAGGCCCCCAGGCACTATATACTCTGAACAGCAGTATATATACTATACGGCTTGCCCTATATACTCTGGTGTATATTTTCCTATATAAGCAATCCTTTCTTCAGATATGGAATGCCATCTTCTTTGTATTAAACAAGCCAGATAATGGTAAAAAAGGGCCCCTTACCAGATGCGCAGGACCCCTATTATGGGGATCTTCAGGGCTCAGATATGCTGGATCTTGTAGGCAGGAACAGCTGATTTTGCTTTCACACAGAGACTTCAATCCGCCTTAGATCCTTCCCGAGCGCTGTGGTCACAGTGTAGTGAACTGTACCTCTGCGGAATCACTTGTGATATGTGGGGAGAAATTACAAGAACAGGAGGTACCCCGTAGTGTAGTAAATAAAAACCTCTTTTATTAAAAGACGATGGGTAGCCGACATCCAAAGGTATAGCAGAAAATACAAAATGAAACTAACAGCTCAGCCGCGGTGAAGCTAGCCAGCTGGAGTGTGGTGATGTCAGGTCCCATAGCTCCACCCGACACTGCGTTTCTCTGTAAGAGGCATCAACTGGGAGAGGAGACTGAGGCAGACGTCACACACCACATTATATAAGCATCTCCGCAGGAAGTTGACACCGGAAACAAGATTGAAATGATTTATCAATCAGTTCACAGTGTAACCAAATAAGTACTAGATCGGGAGCTGTTATTTATCATGCCCAGACCAAAATATACTTCATACAAACTCTATGTAAGACAATTGTATTAGATAGTATTAAGAATACAAATTTCGTAAAAACGATCTTTATATACAAAAACCTGTGGAAAAAAATGCAAATATACAAAAATTATTATTACTGAGGATGATTATTGCTGATTTTAAATATAAATAAACCAGTATAATCTATCCTCAGATAGATGGATCATGCTTCCTTGCCAACTCACCCTATTATCCAAAAAAAGGGGGGACATTGAGGGCAAGAAAGAATGTCCAAATATTCTAAATTATTTAAAATAGAACAAATTTGGTACACTAAATAGGGCAACCAAAAAACAAATTACATATGACACCATAAGAGGATTGTGCAACTAAACATACGACTTCAATTCAAGGCGACCGCACATCGCCTTGGTACCATATCAAAAAATATCCAGGACATGTATGATCATATATAAAAACATTTAAAAAAAACTTTTAAAAAACACATTGTAACTGGAGGAAAAAATTATCTAAAGAGGAACCAATCGCATAAATATATATGTGTAATTGTGCCAGAGGGAGGGGAACAGGATTTTAGCTGTTATCGATATAGCAGTTAATGTCCCATTCAATGTTGAGGCCCAATGGGCTATAACACTGCATATCGAATATTCAGCGGGTCTCTCGAAGCGAGATATGGCATTTTAAATTACTGCCCCTCCAGTGGGGGGTAAATTTCTCAATAGCCATAACTTTCAACAATGATGTATCTCGGTTGTGAAATTGGCGAAAATGCCACGAGACACTATGTCCAATAAACCCCCTGCGTATATTGGACAAGTGCTCGTCAATCCGAATTTTAAGTGTGCGGGTAGTCCTACCAATATATTGAAAGCCGCATGGACAACTGAGGAGGTATATTACCCCCACAGTCCCACAGGAAATAAAATCTTTTATGGAATAAACCCTTGAAGTGACAAAGGATGAAAAGGTGGAACCCTTACCTGTGGGACTATGGGGGTAATATTCCTCCTCAATTGTCCATGCGGCTTTCAATATATTGGTAGGACTACCCGTGCGGGTTTATTGGACATAGTTTCTCATGGCATTTTCGCCAATTTCACAACCGAAATACATCATTGTTGAAAGCTATGGCTATTGAGAAATTTACCTCCCACTGGAGGGGCAGTAATTTAAAACGCCATATCTCGTGTTGTGAAACCCGCTGGATATTCGATATGCAGTGTTATAGCCCATTGGGCCTCAACATTGAATGGGACATTAACTGCAATATTGATAACAGCTAAAATCCTGTTCCCCTCCCTCTAGCACAATTACACATATATATTTATGTGATTGGTTCCTCTTTTTTAGATATTTTTTTCCTCCAGTTACAATGTGTTTTTTAAAAGTGTTTTTTAAATGTTTTCATATATGATCATAAATGTCCTGGATATTTTTTGATATGGTACCAAGGCAATGTGAGGTCGCCTTGAATTTAAGCCGTATGTCTAGTTGCACAATCCTCTTATGGTGTCATATGTACCGTATTTATCTGCGTATAACACGCGCCGGCGTATAACACGCACCCCAAGTTTAGGAGAGAATTTTAAGGAAAAAAACTTTTAGGAGGGAAGTTTAAGGAAAAAAAACTTACATTAAAATGCCCATCAATGCAGCCTTATTGTGTCTATCTGCAGCCTTGTTAGTGTCATTGCAGCCTTTTCAGTGTCAGTGCAGCCTTGCCCCAGTGTCCATTGCAGTCTTGTCAGTGCAGCTTTGCCCCAGTGCAGTCTTGTTAGTGCAGCCTTGTCAGTGCAGCTTTGCCCCAGTGCAGCCTTGTCAGTGCAGCTTTGCCCCAGTGGTCAGTGCAGCTTTGCCCCAGTGGTCAGTGCAGCTTTGCCCCAGTGGTCAGTGCAGCCTTGCCCCAGTGGTCAGTGCAGCCTTGCCCCCAGTGTCCATGCTTGGACAGATCGCCGCCGATCACATAGCATGTAGTTTTAAATATGGCGCCGCGGAGTTCGGAGGGACTCAGCGGAGCTGAACGAACGCCACCGAGATACACATAGTCGAGTGTACTCGACTCTTTCCGGCGCCGCTCACAGTCCCGCCCAGTCCTGCCCTATGATGGACATAACACAGGTCCAATGGCGGGACTGGGTGTGACTGTGATCGGCGCCGGAAAGAGCCGAGAACACTCGACTATGTGTATCTCAGCTCCACCCACTCACTGTGATTTCGGCGGCGCTCGTTCAGCTCTGCCGAGTCTCTCCGAACTCCGCGGCGCCATATTTAAAACTACACACTTTGTGAATGTCGGCGGCGATCGCCGCCGATAGATCACAATTAGCGGGGATTGGCGTGTAACACGCACCCATGATTTTCCCCTGATTTTAAGGGGAAAAAAGTGCGTGTTATACGCCGATAAATACGGTAATTTGTTTTTTGGTTGCCCTATTTAGTGTACCAAATTTGTTCTATTTTAAATAATTTAGAATATTTGGCCATTCTTTCTTGCCCTCAATGTCCCCCCTTTTTTTGGATAATAGGGTGAGTTGGCAAGAAAGCATGATCCAATGCTGTGCTCTGAGGATAGATATACTGGTTTATTTATATTTAAAATCAGCAATAATCATCCTCAGTAATAACAATTTTTGTATATTTACATGTTTTTTTAACAGTTTTTTTGTATATAAAGGTTGTATTTACGTAATTTGTATTCTTAATACCATCTAATACAATTGTCTTACATAGAGTTTGTATGAAGTATATTTTGGTCTGGGCATGATAAATAACAGCTCCCGATCTAGTACTTATTTGGTTACACTGTGAACTGATTGATAAATCATTTCAATCTTGTTTCCGGTGTCACCTTCCTGCGGAGATGCTTATATAGTGTGGTGTGTGATGTCTGCCCCAGTCTCCTCTCCCAGTCGATGCCTCTTACAGAGAAACGCAGCGTCGGGCGGAGCTACGGGACTTGACGTCACCACACTCCAGCTGGCTAGCTTCACCTCGGCTGAGCTTTTAGTTTCGTTTTGTATTTTCTGCTATACCTTTGGATGTCGGCTACCCATCATCTTTTAATAAAAGAAGTTTTCATTTACTACACTATGGAGTACCTCCTGTTCTTGTAATTTCTCCCCACATATGACGAGTGATACTGCAGAGGTACAGTTCACTACACTGTGACCACAGCGCTCAAGAAGGATCTAAGGTGGATTCAAGTCTCTGTGTGAAAGCAAAATCAGCTGTTCCTGCCTACAAGATCCAGCATATCTGATCCCTGAAGACCCCCGTAATAGGGGTCCTGCACATCTGGTAAGCGGCCCTTTTTTACCATTATCTGGCTTGTTTAATACAAAGAAGATACATTCCATATCTGAAGAAAGGATTGCTTATATAGGAAAATATACACTGTTTGGGATTATTTTCAGAACTTGTTTCTGGTTATTTATTCTCTAGGTGGACTGCAAATTATTGAATTAATCAATTTATTGCTTTCATTCATGTTTGATGTTTGGACAACATGTATACTTAGTTTGGAGGTGAACCTCTCACTAGTGTTTTTTGGCATTAGTAGCACACCTGATTTTATTCACTATTTGGCAAAACTGGATATTCAAGTTTTTTTAGGTTGCAGCACTTTTTGTCACCATCATTTCTAATAATTCTAATTGTTTAAATTTTTTTCTATAGAGCTGTAGGTGTTTGGGGCTAGCGCAGATTGTCTGTGTTACATTACACCTATTAAACAGGGGCAGAAAAATTGGGCCTTGGGTGGTGGTGGTGGTGCCCTAAACCAAAAATATTGTTGGAAGCTAGCATCATCAAGACTGAGGAGGAATAGGATAGTCAGCATAGGCAGTCTTCAAGGGATCCCACATCCATAGCAAATTCAATCAGTTACATCAGCATCAGGTGCTTGATAGCTGCTGATCCAAGACTGATTCATTTTTATGAATATGAGCCTACCAAGGGAGTCTGTGGGCAGGCGCACTCTTTGATCCATTACAAACCCTCCAGCAGCACTGAATGTGTATTTAGACAGTACGCTGGATGCAGGGCAGGCCAGTAGCTCAATTGCATATTGAGCAAGTTCTGGCCAGTGGTCCATCCTCAAGACCCAGTAACCCAGCGGATGCTCTGTTGGAATGGTCTCCAAGTCTGCTCTTGCCCCCAGAAATTCCTGCACCATGTAATGCAGACGCTGGCAAAGGTTGCTTGAACCAATCAGACCTTGGCGCTGAGGACCGAAAAATTGTTTAAAGGCATCGGTCAGCCAGCCACCTTCTCCACAGCTCTTTCTCTGACTGTACGAAGCCTCAGGAATACATTGTCTGGCACCAGGAAATTGTAACCTCCCAGGGTCTGGAAATGCATTGCACAAACCTTTCTTCAGGGCCTCTTGAAGATGTTTCATCCTCTGCTCCCTCTGCGAAGGCAGGATGAGTTCTGCAACCTTACCTTTGTAACGTGGATCAAGAAGGGTTGCTAGCCAGTAATGATCCCAGTAATGATCCCGCTCCTTGATACCACGAATCCTAGGGTCCTTTTGCAGGCTTTGCAGAATCAGGGAGGCCATGCAGCGTAAGTTTGCAGAGGCATTCAATTCTGAGTCCTCTGGGTCACTAAGGATCACATGATCCGTAACTACCTCCTCCCAGCCACATACAACTCCTTGGGTTTTTGGGGACTGAAAACCATCCCTTGAAGTCTGCTGCTGAGTGTTATCCTCTACATCCATTCTGACACAATCCTTCTCCTCTTCTTCCTGTGTGTTTGGCAGGCCTGCAGGAATGCTATCTGGATAAAGGGGGCCTTGAGAGGTAAGGAAGTCCTCCTCTTCCTCCCGCTGTTATGCCTCAGGTGCCCTATCCAAGATTCCGCAAAGCGAGTGCTGCAACAGGAAGACTAGAGGGACAGTGTCACTGATGCAGGCATTGTCCTTGCTCACCATCCTTGTGGCCTCCTTAAATGGTGACAGTGCATGCATCCTTGTCCAGTAGCCACTGGCGTGGCGAAAAGAAGCCAAGCTCCCCTGACCCTGGCCTGGTGCCATACTCGCACAGGTACTCATTGATGGCCCTCTGCTGTGTGTGCAGCCGCTGCAGCATTGCCAACGTTGATTTCCACCTGGAGGGCATGTCACAAATGAGGCGGTTGGTGGGCAGGTTGAATTCCCTTTGAATGTCAGCTAGCTGAGCACTGGCATTGAATGACCAGTGGAAATGACCACAGACTTTTCTGGCCTGCCTCAGGAGATCCTGTAAGCCTGGGTAACTGCTCAAGAACCGTTGCACCATCAAATTCAGGATGTGTGCCAAACATTGAATGTGGGTCAAGTGTCCCTGTCAGAGGGTGGAGAGAAGGTTGGTGCCATTGTTGCATACAACCATTCCTGGCTGAAGCTGGTGTGGCGTCAACCACCTCTAAGCCTGCCCCTGCAGAGCTGACAGAATCTTGGCCCCAGTGTGGCTCCTGTCCCCTAAGCAGACCAACCCAAGCACCGCATGGCATCTTTTAGCCTGACTGATTGCGTTGCCCCTTGAACGCTTACAGAGCACCGCTCATTCAGAGGACAAATCTGCAGAAGAAGCCATAGAGGAAGAAGAAAAGGTGGGGGAGGAGAGAACTGTGGCAGAATAACCACTAGCATTTTGGAGCCATGGTGGTGAAACAAGCTGCAACAACACGGAACCCTGTCCTGCATCCTTCCCAGCTGCCAGTAGAGTTAACCAGTGCACCATGAAGGAAAGGTAACGTCCCTGCCCATGCCTGCTGGACCATGAATCAGCGGTAATATGAACCTTACTGCTGACCGCTCTGTCCAACAAGGCCAAAACATTGCCTTCCACATGCCGGTAGAGAGCCGGAATGGCCTTCCGTGAAAAGAAATGGCGTTTTGAAACCTGCCACTGAGGTACTGCACATTCCACAAATTCATGAAAGGGGGCAGAGTCTACCAGCTGAAAAGGTAGCAGTTGCAGTGCTAGCAATTTGGCCTTTAGCTAGCATCTTTTTACGGTTCAGCAACTGGGGTAGGGAAATGTGCCTGCTAAAATCAGATGGAGGTGTACTGCTAGCAGATTGGCTCCAAGTACTTGGCACACCTATTGCTATACCTTCATTCCTCCCAGTGCAGTTTTTTGAGAGGACTGGAGGTATAGTAGGGTTGGAGATCCCAGATGAGGATTAAGGAGAAGTCCGCCTTTTTCCTTGATGTGGGTCTTTCAAGTGCTGTTGCCAATGGACTGCATGGAAGGTCGTTATATGTCTGGTCAAGCATGTGGTGCCCAAGCAGCTGTATTCTGTCCACGCTTGGTCCGCTCCAGACATAGATTGCAAACAGCAATGGTGCAATCTGCTGCACACATGTCAAAAAGGCCCACACCAAGGAACTTTTAAAAGTCAGTGGGGAGCCAGCAGCGCCCTGCACCTGCGGAGCTCTGTGGTGTGATGCATTAAGGTGGCTGCCCTTAAGCTGCCCCCTAGAGGACATCCTGCCTTGTTGGAGTTGTACCTCCTCCTCCTCTCTTCTCTCAGGCACCCAAGTACAGTCAGTGACCTCATCATCGCCTCCCTCCTTATCACTGGAGCAAACTTGGCAGTATGCTGCAGCTGCGGGAACATGACTGCCGGTTTCTTGTCCTTCTTGGGCACCCCCTCTCTCTAGGCTTATGTTACTCCCTTCCTCAACCTCGGAACCAACATCGGAGCCTTAAAATTGCTGCGCGTCTTCCAGCAGCATGTACCCGACATTGTGGTTGAATAATTCTGGAGACTCCTCCATGCATGATGGTGGGGCTACATAAGGAGTGACTGTGGACAAGGAGCCGGTGGAATAGGCCGCTTTGGCAGCTGCATTGGAAGGCAAACTACTCTGAGCCTGGGTGACAGAGGATGAGGAGGATGAGGACGGCTTTGTTATCCACTCCACCAACTCTTCTGCATGTTCTGGCTCAATAACACGGCCAACAGCAGAAAAAAAACACTGTTGACTGTAGACACAGAGGCTGCTTGTCAACTTTTAGTGGCCTGTGAGCGTCTGCATCTCCTTGGTGGACTTCTGGACATGATGTATGTTTTGTTTTGCAACACCACACTACAGTGTATTAGATACTGTGTACACCACCTGAAGTGTATTAGAAACTGTACACATTGTATTAGATACATTGTACACCGTCTGCACTGTATTAGCAACTGTACAGTGGCTGCACTGTATTGTATACTGTGTACACCACCAGAAGTGTAGTAGAAACTGTACACATTGTTTGCACTGTATTAGAAACTGTACTACGGCTGCATTGTATTGTGTACTGTGTACACCACCAGAAGTGTAGTAGAAATTGTACACACTGTATTAGATACTGTGTACACCGCCTGCACTGTATTAGCAACTGTACTACGGCTGCACTGTATTGTGTACTGTGTATACACCGCCCACCAGAAGTGCAGTAGAAACTGTACACACTGTATTAGATACTGTGTACACTGCCTGCACTGTATTAGCAACTGTACAACAGCTGCACTGTATTTTAAACTGTGTACACCACCTGAAGTGTATTAGAAACAGTACATCACAGAATACACAGAATATATATTAATACACTGCCTGCACTGACTGAATATAGAGTAAACACTGAATATATAGTATATGCTAAGTGCAGAGTATATACAGTGGGGACGGAAAGTATTCAGACCTCCTTAAATTTTTCACTCTTTGTTATATTGCAGCTATTTGCTAAAATCATTTAAGTTCATTCTTTTTCTTTTTTTTTTTTTCTTTTTTAATAAATCTGCAAAAATGTCAACAATTCTGTGTTTTTCTGTCACTATGGGGTGCTGTGTGTACATTAATGAGGAAAAAAATGAACTTAAATGATTTTAGCAAATGGCTGCAATATAACAAGTGAAAAATTTAAGGGTATCTGAATACTTTCCGTCCCCATTGTACACGATACCACACTTTCAAATGCTGTCATCTCTTTATTCTCCAGCAATATGAGATTCCAACGTTTTTTTTTTACTGTCTACAAATGTTCATATACTGTTAATGAATTTTATGTGGGTGAAATAGGTATCATTCAGATCATCATTCTGGTGTTACCATGAAGACATATCACTTACTAGGGAAGTTTTTCTTTATCTCTTTACTCTATTAATGTACTGTATACATTTATTTTATTCAAGGGTCTAAAAGACCTATGTGCTACTAATCCATATGAGTACTCTTCTTTCTTTATTTGGGGTATACTAGGAATTACTCAACCCCCCGGGACCTCCCTAACATTTAAAGTCACTACAGTGTATATGAGTGCTTTACAATTTGAGGGGTAATTCACTAGGGGTCCGTTTATAAATATTTTTTACGCATGATTCACACAGCATTCACCAAAGATTCATACATATCTCTAATTAAATTCAGTTGGAAAAATGTTGCATTCTGATTGTGGTGTGATTTTTGTGTGAAAACATTTATAAATAGACTGCAATGCAATTCAATAAGATTGCAATGCAATTCAAGATAAACATGTGCAATGCGTTTCGGTCCAAATGAAATAGTAACAAACTTTGTTGAAATTCATTTAATTTCCTTTTGTTTATTCCTTTTCTAACACATTTCAAATTTTCAGAACTATTGGGATCAGTCAAAAATGATCGACCAATTCAAATTCTGTGTGAAGAATAGCTGATTGTTAAGGAGCGGGCCGGGAAGCCAGCCGCCGCATCCTTAAAGTGGATTCCACCCATAAATAGAACTTCCACTGATCGGATTCCTCCTCCCCGGTGCCACGGTTGGCACCTTTCACTTCCGGGGAAAGATCGCCGCACACTGTCTGGCACCTCCTCCTCCCCCCCCTGTTGCCTTCTGGAAAACACACAGGTCCCAGAAGACAGCAGGGACCATTCAGAAAGCGCAGCGCAACTCACCCATGCACAGTAGGAAACAGGCTGTGAAGCTGTAATGCTTCACTTCTTGTTTCCCTTTACTAATGATGCTGGTGCCTGCACCCGGAGCCAAGGGACGGGTCGGCTTCGGGTGCCGACATTGCAGGCTCCCAGGACAGGTAAGTGTCTTATATAAAAAAAAATAAGGCAGCAGGTTGGCTCCCCTGTGCCAATCGCCGTACCTGTACGTCAGCTCCTTTAAGAGCCATAGCAGGCGCGCGCATGCCCACTGCATGGCGGGGAACCGATGCACGTGGCCAGTGGGCGCGATGTCCGCTGGCCGCCCGCGATCATGGGCACGAGAGCCAGAACGAGATTTGTGTGTGTGTGTAAACACACAAATCCCCGTTCTGACAGAAGAGGAGAGACAGATTGTCTGTTCTTAGTAATTATGAACAGCGATCTGTCTCCTCCTCCAGTCAGTACACTGACCCCACAGTTAAAAAAAACACATGAGGGAACACATTTAACCCCTTGATTGCCCCCTAGTGTTAACCCCTTCCCCGCCAGTAACGTTCACACAGTAATCAGTGCATTTTTATAGCACCAATCGCTGTATAAATGTCGATGGTCCTAAAAAAGTGTCAAAAGTGTCCTGTTTGCCACAATGTCGCAATCCCACTAAAAATCGCAGATCGCAGCCATTACTAGTAAAAAATAAATAATATTTATTTATTTTCTAGACGCTATTACTTTTGCGCAAACCAATCAATATACGCTTATTGGCATATTGGCCTAAACTTATGAATACATGTAAAAAAAATGTGGATATTTATTATAGCAAAAAGTAAAAAAATATTGTTTTTTTTCAAAATTGTCTCTCTTTTTTTGTTTATAGCGCAAAAAATAACAACCTCAGAGGTGATCAAATACCACCAAAAGAAAGCTCTATTAGTGGGAAAAACATCAATTTTGTTTTGGTACAACGTTGCACAACAGTGCAATTGTCAGTTAAAGCGACGCAGTGCCGTATTGCAAAAAATGGTCTGGTCATTAACCACTTCAATACAGGGCACTTATACACCTTCCTGCCCGGGGGGCATACCTGGTGGTCCAGTGTGGATGGCCATTCTGGTGGTCCTGGGCAGCATGATGGTGGTCCTGGGCGGGATCCGAGGGGGGGCTGTGCTGATAAACAATCAGCACAGACCCCTCCTGTCAGGAGAGCAGCCGATCGGCTCCTCTCTACTCGCATCTGTCAGACGCGAGTGAGGAAAAGCCGATCATCGGCTCTTCCTATTTACATCATGATCAGCCATGATTGGACACGGCTGATCACGTGGTAAAGAGTCTCCGTCAGAGACTCTTTACCTAGATCGGAGTTGCGGTGTGTCATACTGACACACCGCAACAATGATCGCCGCGATGCGTGCCCCCGGGGGCAGCGGCTTAATATTCTTGGGACCTCAATTGACGCCCAGTCAGGCTATTGAAACCACTTTGCCGCCATCATTCTGCTATATGGCGGGCAGCAAGTGGTTTTAACAAGGCAAATCCTTCTGGGGCTGAAGTGGTTAACAACCAATGATTCATCAGTTGTCAGCTGGCTTCCCCGCTGAGAGCTGAAATGTAAACAAAAGAATGCCAGCAATAAATAATTCTGAAAAAAAAAAACAGCTTGGGGTCCCCCCAATCCATACTAGGCCCTCCGGGTCTGTAAATGGATCTTAAGGGGAGCCCCAAGCCAATTTTTTTTTTTAAATGGTGTGTGCTCCCTTATAAAATCCATACTGGACATTTATCCAAGCAAGCGCCCCCCCCCCCCCTCCTGAATCATACCAGGCCACATGCCATCAACATGGGAGGGTGCTTTGGGGCAAGGGGGGCTCTGCTCCCTCCACCTCAAAGCACCTTGTCCCGATGTTGATGGGGACAAGGGCCTCTTCCCCACAACCCTGGGCTGTGGTTGTGGGGGTCTGCGGGCGAGGGACTTATCAGAATCTGGAAGCCGCCTTTCATAAGGGGGCCCCAGATCCTGGCCCCTCCTATGTGAATGAGCATGGAGTACATACATTTGAAGACACTACACAGGTTTTTGACAATTCAAAAATCAAAAACAATGTCCCTCAATGTAGATCCATCATCAATCACACCACCACCCCAGCATGCCCCAGTTGGGGACGTAACAAGGGGTCAGGGTCACTTGCTGACATGAATGGGTGACTCCGCCCTTATCTATTTAAGAAATGTCAGTTGGAGGAGCAGGCAGTCAGCGGGGGGCCTTTGATGAGGCCAGAGGTTTTTTTTTCCAGATTTTGATAAGCCCCCTGCCCACAGACCCCCACAACCACAGCCCAGTGTTATGGGGAAGAGGCCCTTGTCCCCATTAAACATAGGAACAAGATACTGCTCGTTCACCCCCCCTTTCCTGGCCTGCTGGGCTGCATGCTCGGATAAGTGTCTGGCATGAATTTTGGGGGAGGGACCCCACACCATTTTTTAAAACAAAATTTGACGTAGGCTTCACCTCAAAATCCATACCAGACCCAGGGCCTGGTATGGATTGGGGGGACCCATCGCTGTTTATTTTTCTGAATTTTCTATTGCCAGCATTCTTTTGTCATCAGTTGTCCTCGGTTGGCCTGCTTCTTAACAACCAGCTATTCTTAACACAGAATTTGAATCTGTCGATCATTTTTCAACCAATCTGAATTTGAATCATTCCGAACATTTGGAATTCATTAGAAAATTAATAAACAATACAAAATTAAATGAAACTAAACTAAACAAATTCTGAAACAATTCAACTAAACAACATTTGTAACATAACAAATCTATCCAAAACAAAACACATTTTTTACATTCTGCACATATCCAATATAAGATTCCCTGGCAATCAGCAGCTGCTTTTAATTTTACAAAATGGCCTCAGTTGATACATTTGCAAATATATTTTGCTGCACCAATGTTCCTCTATATCCAGTCCTGTTGCAATCTGCGAGAGCTCCTACAGAAGCTAATAAATCCTAACATAGCATTCATTAAACTGAGACGGGATATTTTATAGGTTTTCCCATTTCCCAATGTAGTACACACATATGAGAAACCCAGACTTGCAAAAGACAGTTGAAGATTTCTCATGCACATACACCAACAGTTAAAGGCAGCCACTTAATTAATATAACACTAGCAAGAGCAGGGGAATTCACTAACTACATCTTTTGATTTCATATAGTCACATAACTCTCTGATGAATGCTAATATGCATACTTTACAGAAGAGTAACCAGTGGTCCCATATACAATTTAATAGGTCAAGTAAAATATATCTTATAAGTATTATCAATATATATTAACTTTTAAAATAATTTTTCTGCAGGCTTACAATAGATGCCGAGTGCCAACTGCAGCTGCACAACTTTCCAATGGATGAGCATTCTTGTCCTCTGGAATTTTCAAGCTGTAAGTATTTATTCTTATGTACTTTTTTAGACAAAATGGCTTTATTTGTTTTTTAGAACACAATTATGTTAAATAAAAGTTTTTTTTTTTACAAGGTTTAAGGAAAAGATACATAAATAATGAAACATAATTATTGTATGTATTGAATAGTTATAATGCAAAATAAAAACAATGGTTAATTGCAATGACAGATTACACTGAAATCCAAGGGCAAAGCCTATGGTTTTCAGAAAGATAGAGTTGACAATGCAATGTATAGTGGATAGTGAAAATATAGAGTTTACAGATGCAGTTTAATTCTCCTGGAAGTTACAGTCATTCTGCTGTTGAATAACTTGACACATCAGGGCGTTCATTTATGATAACCAAATATAATCCCCAAAAATCTCATATAAGCTTTAATTTATTAAAGTGGTTGTAAACGCTGAAGGTTTTTTTTTACCTTTTATGCATTGTATGCATGAAGGTAAAAAACCTTCTGAGTGCAGCAACCCCCCCAGCCCCCCCAAGACGTACCCGAGCCCCATCGCAATGTGCAAAAGAACAGTGGCTCTCCTGGGTCTCTTCCTGTCAGGAATCAGTGGCTAAAGAGACCAGACATGTAGCTACACAAGGGAACTGAGACCAAACAAGGTATTTATCATTAAAGTGATATTTATTTACAGTGAACGCACACCAATAACATCCACAGCAACTAGTGAAAACATAAACAAAAATAACTAATGAACCTAACTACTATCTATATATAATATCTACAGCATAAGTGACAAAGGTAACAGGGATTCAAGGAAGGGAAAACATGACTGGGTACAAGAGCAGGGAGCAAGGCAGAGGGGTGCAGGATGGATTAGGACACAGGAAGGTTCAGGATAGGTATCAGGCACAATCTGGTAGCAAGGAGGCGATCAGACAGGATAGTGACGCCCTGGGGAAAGGAAGGAGCAGCTTTATATATCCACCTGGCAGCTGGAGCCAGGTGTGGCTGATCAGAACCTGCTGGCTTCTGGGAGACACCTGCTGGTGGACACTGGAACTGCAGCCATCAGCCCAGTGAACCCCAGTGCCACTAGCAGGTGAACTCAACCCTAAAAGATTCCCCCCCTTAAGGAGCAGCCTCTGGATGCTCCGTAAGGCCCTACCACCGGGGTCTGCAAGCCGACTGAGTACCCCACTGCCAACATTCAAAGGCTTGGTTTTCTGCTGGCTGGGTTTTCTGCTGGTCAGATCCTCTGAGATGTACAGTATTCGTTAGTCCCTCAAGACAGCAGGTACCCCAATGCTGGGGTTACACAGGTTATCTGCAGACTTAGCCCTGGGGTCATGTGACAGTACCGGAACCCAGACATTGAAGTGTCTCATCATAACCCTGTAGCTTGCCTGGTTTCCAGGACTTGTTCTGCACATCAAAAACCACCTAGGTCTCTCTGAGGCACTGGTTACCTGAACCGGGTCGCCCAGTACACCCGGAGCTGTGGCAATTGCATCCAGATCATGGCAAGGCACAGATCGTACTCTTCCATTCCCAAGGAGCTTACCACGACAAGGGCCATGATGGCAGATGCAGCTACCAGTTACCAAGGGTATGTCTGGACCACCAGGCTTGACACCATAGGAGCAACACACTGCCAGTGGGACTCAATTGAGGCAACTGTCAAATGAATCTCAGGCCCAGCAGATGACCCATTAGCAGGTGGACACTCACCCTTTGCATAACAATCCAACTGAGCAGCTGGCATAGAGTCAATAGAACCCAGTGGGGTGGTAGGGAGAAGATATCCAAGATCAATGGCAGACTTGTCATCGAAGAGCAGACCCTCAGAGGCAGGCAGGTTGTTGGGCACAGAACGTCCAGAGGCAGGCAGGTTGTTGGGCACAGAACGTCCAGAGGCAGGCTGGGAAGCAGGCACTGGATCAGCAGGCTGGGGAACAGGCAGAGGCACATCAGACTGGGCAGCAGCCCTGGAATCCGCACAGTCCGGCCGGTCATCAGCCCCAGAATCAGCACAGTCCGGCGAGGTGGCAGCTCTGGAATCAGCACATCAGCAGGCTTGGCAGCAGATGGCAGGTCATCTACGGCAGGCAGCAGCATGGAGGAGGAATGGACCCCATCAGCGGGTGGCAGCATGGAGGAGGAATGGACCCCATCTTCAAGCGGCAGCATGGAGGAGGAATGGATCCATCGGCAAGCGGCAGCATGGAGGAGGAATGGACCCCATTAGCAAGCGGCAGCATGGAGGAGGAATGGACCCCATCGGCAAGCGGCAGCATGGAGGAGGTATGGACCCCATCGGCAAGCGGCAGCATGGAGGAGGTATGGACCCCATCGGCAGCAGTCATCAGCATGGAGGAGGACTGGATCACATCAGCAGCAGTTATCAGCATGGAGGAGGACTGGATCACATCGGCAGCAGTCATCAGAATTGAGGAGGACTGGGCACCATCAGCAGGCAACATAGATAGTGGCAGTGTTGTAAGAGCAGAAAAGTTTTGTTTCTTTTTGGGCTTGGATACTGGAGTCCTGCACGTAGTTGCATTGTGCTGTGTACTGCTGATGGAAAGGTAGTTACAGTACTAGGGGAAAAAGAGGCAAGAGTAGCAAAAGTACAGGAAGAGATCTGGGACATTGCTATAGGCAATGGTACCGCAGATGGAGCTTCCAATGGATTACATACAGAGGAAGTGTGGTTATCGGTGGGAGGGTACTGATCTACAGGAGGTAAGGAACGCTCAGTAGCAGCAGGGGTTGCTAAGGGTAACAGAGGAACAGATTCTTGATCTTTAGCAGATCTGCTTTTATGTGACTCATCTAGTACTGGGGACATGATCTCTGATCAAGCTTGTAGCAGAGGGTGAACTAAAGTCGGTTTGACTCTTCCTTTCTCACATTGTTCAATAAAACAGTGCACAGCAGCAAAACAATCCAACACCACCTGTTGTGAATAGGCTGAATACTGCTGGAAAAATTTACCTGCACAATGTTTCAGCAACCATCCTAAAAATCCAGCCTGGTACATAGTAAATGGGGGAGTGAAAACATCATGACCCTGAGAGGTAAACTGAAATAGCAGCTCAGAATAGACCTGCATCAAAGGTTGCACGTTACTAAGAGGGAATCTGCCCTCAAAAGCTAAGGCATGTGCTGTCAGAATGCTTCCCAACAGCTCCTCCTCAGTGAGATCCTGTCAAAGTGTACGACACAAATCTTTATTCTCTACCGCAAGCTGCACATGGCAAATAACCTTCACTCTAATTATTCCGACAAAGGCAAAAAACTCACGTAACTGGCTCTCAATTCATAGGTGTAGCAGATCTGGTTGTTAGTGGGCATCACTATTATGTCAGGAATCAGTGGCTAAAGAGACCAGACATGTAGCTACACAATGGAACTGAGACCAAACAATGTATTTATCATTAAAGTGATATTTATTTACAGTGAACACACACCAATAACATACACCGCAACCAGTGAAAACATAAACCACTCCAGCAAACAAGAACAAAAATAACTAATGAACCCAACTACTATCTATATATAATATCTACAACACAAGGGAGCTTTATATATCCACCTGGCAGCTGGAGCCAGGTGTGGCTGATCAGAACCTGCTGGCTTCTGGGAGACACCTGCTGGTGGATACTGGAACTGCAGCCATCAGCCCAGTGAACCCCAGTGCCACTAGCAGGTGAACTCAACCCTGACACTTCCACCTCATTGGTTGAGACAGCAGAGTCATTGGCTCCCACTACTGTCAATCACAGCCAGTGAGCCAATTAGGAAAGAGCGGGCAGGGACCAGCCACACCCCATGTGTGAATGGATATGCAGAGCAGTGGTTTGAAAGCGAGCCTGCTTGGATGCCCCCACTTGCTGTGGGGGAAGGAGGCAGGAGGGAGGGGAGGAGGGAGGGGACAGGATCACAGGTGGGGGACTTGAGAAGAGGAGGATCGGGGCTGCTCTGTGTAAAACCACTGCACAGAGAAGGTAAGTATAACATGTTTGTTATTCAGAAAAATAAAGCTGCCTTTATCAAGCACTTATGGACCGAGCCTCTTTTTTAGATGTGTTGTTTACAAGTTAAAAATTTTTTTTTTTGCTAGAAAATTACTTAGAACCCCCAAAAATTATATATTTTTTTTCAAACACCCTAGAGAACAAAATAGCGGTCGTCGCAATACTTTCTGTCACACCGTATTTGCGCAGCGGTCTTCCAAGCGCACTTTTTTGGGAAAAAATACACTTTTTTTAATTAAAAATAAGACAACAGTAATGTTAGCCCAATTTTTTTATATTGTGAAAGATAATGTTACACCGAGTAAATTTATACCCAACATGTCACGCATTAAAATTGTGCCCGCTTGTGGAATGGTGACAAACTTTTACCCTTAAAAATCTCCATAGGCGACATTTAAAAAAATCTACATGTTTTGAGTTACAGAGGAGGTCTAGAGCTAGAATTATTGCTCTCACTCTACCATATCCGGGCTCTACTCACATATGCATTTGCTTCTGCACGTGAGCTCGGCGGGACGGGGCGTGTATACATTTTTTTTTATTATTATTTATTTTACCTTATTTTTACACTGTTTTTAAAAAAAATAAAAAATTGTGTCACTTTTATTCCTATTACAAGGAATGTAAACATCCCTTGTAATAGAAAAAAAGCATGACAGGACCTCTTAAATATGAGATCTGGGGTCAAAAAGAGCAAAAAAAAAAGCATGTCAAAGAATCAGATCACCTCTCCACTGCCGACGGCTTTGGTAAGCGTCAGAGGGCACCGGTGCGCTGCGGGAGGGCCCCTTTCCCACCGCCGATAAAAGTGATCTTGTGGTGAATCCGCTGCAGAGACCATTTTTATGTTGAAGCCGGCCGATCAAGAGGATACCAGGGTTAGGGCAGCTAGCTGCTGCCATAACAATGATATCCTCCTTCAAAGCCATGACATATATCGGCACACGGCGGGCCAGAAGTGATTAATATCACTTTAATGTAAATGTAACAGTTTTTGTCAATGTGCCGTTTTTTTTAAATATCTGGTGATCCAGCCATGAGGGTCCAGGTACATTTTGTTTAATGGTAACAGTTATATCCCATTTGTGCTCCTGCACTGTTATTCCATTACATGTTACCTTGGAGGAGTCTACAAAAGGCCATTTTGATTTACATTGCTCAGACATGCAGTGCGTTAACATGTAGTGCAGTGTAATACACGTGAGTTAGACCTACATTGCCTTGGTGCATTGGGATGCTATTCACAATGAGCATATAAAAATAACACTACAACACACTAATGCAATGCAGGTAAGGTGCCTTTAACATGCATTGTGGAAATGCAGGCATTACTACAATGCACCATAATGGAAAGGTGTTAATAGGACCTTAGGATTTAGATCTACTTTACATAAAAAAAAATGTATTATAACAACAAGAAACAAAACAAAAACAATAAATACTATAGTGCAAAGACTGTTTACACATGTTTTTCTAAAAATGTAGCTAAGACCAAAAACAAAAGTTGTATTTTTTGCAGCTAACAAATCCTTAGCTGTGATGATTACCTTTATTTTTTTAGTTTTTTCCTTTATTTTTCACCAGGTTATCCACCCAGTAACACACCACCTATCATAGGGTGGCAATGATCACTCTTCCAATGTATCTATGGAATAGCATCATAGTCACCCATTGACAGCAGCATTGTCATCCTGTGAGAAGGGTTGTGTTAAATAGACAAGTAGTTTTAGATGGACTTTATATTAGCAACTAACAAATAAAACCAACTCCAGCTAACATTTTTTAAACAGTAATGCCCTGTACACACAACCGGTTTTGCTGTCGGAATAAACTCCAAAGGTTTCTCCGATGGAACTCCGACGGAATTCCATTCAAGCGGTCTTGCCTATACACGGTCAAACCAAAGTCCGACCAAAGTCTGACTGTCAAGAACGCGGTGATGTACAACACGTACGACGGGACTAGAAAGGAAAGTTCAATAGCCAGTAGCCAATAGCTTCCGTCTTGTACTTGCTTCAGAGCATGCATTGTTTTTGGTCCGTCGGAACAGCATACAGACGAGCGGTTTTCCCGATAGGAATTGGTTTAGTCGGAAATATTTAGAACATGTTGTATTTCTAGGTCCGTCAGAATTTTCTAAAAAAAAGTCAGATGGGGCATACACACAATCAGAATATACAATGAAAAGCTTCCGTCTGACTTTTTCTGTCGGACATTCTGCTTGTGTGTACGCGGCATAACAGCGAAATTTTTTTCATTTTGAGATAAAGGCTGTAGCTAAATGAATAAAAGCTTATTATTGTAAGCAGTCCTGTCAGTGTTACATGGTTTGTCTCAGCTCTTTAACAGCCACTTTTTTGGAAAGTTTGGTATGCTAAAGGAAGTTAAAGATAATAGACTAACTGGCAACATCAACTGGTTACATACATTTTTAACAGGGACAAATTTACAAGGCCAGCTATGGGTCACTGCTGCTTATCACTGAAGCATGCTCTATATAGAAATATATTTCTGTTTTATAAATATTGTTTAAAAGTATGTTACACTCAATGTATTGCCAAAAGTCCCCTTTGAGAAGGATATCAGTGTGCACCCCAAACAGAAAGTGTGATTGCTTTACACTGAAATTTTGTGTATGAAACAAATAAGCATATATTTAAAAAGCTTTTTTAAAGCAAAGGATATCTTGGGAAAATGTGATAATAAGCCTATATCTCCTTCTACTGGCTAAAACAAATATAGAATATTTGTGCACAATACAAAAAAAAGATTAATGCCGCATACACACCAGCGGACTTTTCGACCGGACTGGTCCGACGGACAATTCGACCGTGTGTGGGCTTCATCAGACCTGCAGTGGACTTTTTCGGTCGAAAATCTGATGGACTTTAGATTTGGAACATGTTTTAAATATTTCCGACGGACTCGAGTCCGGTCCAAAAGTCCGCTCGTCTGTATGCTAGTCCAACGGACAAAAACCGACGCTAGGGCAGCTATTGGCTACTGGCTATCAACTTCCTTATTTTAGTCCGGTCGTACGTCATCACGTACGAATCCGTCAGACTTTGGTGTGATCGTGTGTAGGCAAGTCCGTTCATTGGGAAAGTCCGTCGGAAGTCCGCCCGAAAGTCCGTCGGATAGACCGTCCGACCAGTCCGGTCGAAAAGTCCGCCCGTGTGTACGCTGCATAATACTAATAACTATACTTTTCTTTAACTCTGAGTTTGCAGAATGTAACTTAGCTGTCTAATGACTCACAGCCTCAGCTCTGTATGTTTTTCTATGAGCCTGTGTAGGGAGTGTCCCTTTCCTCCACTCAGCTATAAGATTACAAGAAATTCTTCTATGCTCTAGCTCTGTAATGTGTGTGACATCAGATCCTCGCCTCCTGCTTTCTGCTGCTATGAAAAATTATTTGTTCTGTGTGTTTTACAAAGCTTTACAGTATAATTGCTGCAGATACACAAGTGCAGGATGATTTATTTCATCTCTGTGTATCACCTCAGGCTAGTCACTCCACTGGGTCTATGTAAGGGTTTACAATCACTTTTTTTGTAATTCCTTTATTTTAACCATTACTATGCACAAACGAGACAAGCAAATTATCAATATGCGCAGAGTACTGGGTATTATTATAAGAGAGTGCAATGCCATACAGACAATATTAGAAACAATATCATAACCAGTAAGAAAGGCAAATTAAGACAAAAACAAGATATTAAGAAAAATATTCAAACAGCACAAACATAGAAGGGATTTATACAAAAAGTGGATAAATAGAATTGCAAGCTGAACACTAAGGATAATTTCATGTATCACCAACAGACAATAAAGATAAAACAGTGCAGCTCAAATATATAGTGAATAAATCTATGCATAAGCAAATATCCTTCACAGAGGTATAAAGCCCAATGATGATAGATAAAAAGAATTCATAAATAGCATAATATTCCACATGAGAGACTTCAGATGCAGCAGCACCCTGGGTGAATGAGCCCACCACCAGCACACATATTGCTCGCTTACCTCATACAATTGACCCCTGAACCAACAGGAAGGTCAATATCACCTTGTTCCCACAATCAGGGGATAAGTACTGCAGTATACCAGTGTTCACGATACTGATATTCCCGAAGTCCATATCCACCCCGGTCATTTGAAAGATAAACAGTTCTAAGTGCTCTCCCTTGATTTTAAAAGGTCACACTTTATTACATAAAACACTTACAAGAGATGCGTCTTGTTCTCAACATAAGAAGGTACATACAGCCAGGCTATAGCTCAGCTCCTTCGGATAGCAGCAGGTGATGCCACAAGCCATGGATCCTCCTCTCGTACATGTTATGTCCTACGGGACTTCGTCAACTGGTAGGATATTGTCAAAAACAATTATTTTTTAAGAGGATTGTGGACAAAATTGCAGGGGAACACTACAAGAAGTAACCCCAAGGTAAAAAAAAAGGGGTTGAAGCCTAAGCTGAGGTAGACCGACTTTCTGAAACATTGTGGGCTGGAATAGAACAAGAGGGGCGCTGCTATCCAATTATACATAGACAGAAAAATATATAGGAAAGAGGCTAGATAAGAAGCATGAGGGTGCATACTGTGATGCCAGTAGATGAAGGGTAGAAGAAAGAGGGAAAAAAGGGGAAGAGAAGAAGAAAAATAGGGCAAGGTGAGGAAGGAAGAAGTGAGCAGGAGCACAGACAAGAGTCAAGCATCCTGTCCCAAGGAGAGTTAGGAGGGCCAGGAAAAAGTTAAACTTACTGAGGAGGAGTGAGTTCATTCAAATAGGTGTCCGTGTAAACAAAATATTGCCACCAGGTGTCCTGGAAGGTCTCTTCATTGTTATGCAGAGTGGCTGTGAGGTTCTCAATGCCCCTAAGTTCGTTCACCTTGGAGAACCAGAGAGAGAGTGGGAGGATTAACTTCTTTCCAGCAAAGTGCAGTGCAGGCCTTTGCTGCATTTAGCAGCTGAGTGGTGAGAGAGGCCTTATATTTCTTAAAAGATATTCTTGATAAGTGCAGCAGGCAAGCTGCAGGGTCATCATGCAGATCTACGTCAGTGAGTTGTTTAATTATACCAGTTACTACTTGCCAGAACAACTGGAGCTTTGGGTATTGCCAGAAAATGTGGAAAAAGGTGCCACTCTCAATAACGCAGTGCCAGCAAACGCTGGGGATCTGGGATGAGATGTGGTGGCACTTGGTAGGGACCTGATACCTGCGGGCGAGGAGTTTGTAGTTAGTCTCTTCAACCCTGGTGGTCATAGAGGATTTTTGGGCAAAATGTAAAATTTTCACCCTCTGTGCTGTTCTGAAGGACCCACCCAACTCAGATTCCCATTTAGAGAGAAGTATTTAGGAGGGGAGTAGCCAGTCTCTGGATGGGGAAGAGATGAGTAAATTAGAAAAAGACTACGATGAACTGGTTCACCCTCATGACACAGGGCTATAAAGGCAGTCAGTGAACAGCTGATACCTGGCGAGCGTGAAAGCATGTAAAGGTATGAACAGAGCTGGAGGCCTCCCCAGAAATCTAGAGGGGGTCCACAAATCGGGGGGGGAGGTCAGTTGAGGTTAGGGTCCCATCAGAGGTCTGGAAGTCTGTCAAATGGGTATACCCACTAACTTTGAAACAGTGAAATTGCGTATTGTGAAGTCCCGAGGCAAAGTCGGGGTTGTCCAAGATGGAAATCAAAGGGGAGGGGGCGGGGGAAATAAAAGTACTGCAAAACACTTCCAGAGCGACATTTTATGTTCTTCCGAGAGTGGGGTGCATACTGAGGTCCCTAAGTAAAGGAAGGACCAACCAGGGCAACTCAGAGCAGTGCCCTGGGAATTCTCAAGTTTCATAGCAACCCAGTGTTTTGCCTCACCAGGGCAATGGCAGTCAACCAAAGTTAAGGTGGGCTGCTCGATATTAGGAGTGTATATCATGTAAGCCCACGCCCCCATGGATCTTAGGTAGGGTTACAGTTTGAAGAGTGATGCCGCGTATACACGACCGGACTTTACGGCATACTTGGTTCGGCGGACCAGAGTCTGTCGGGCAATTCAATCGTGTGTGGGCTCCATTGGACTTTTTTTCCCCAAAAGTTTGACGGACCTAGAAATTTAACATGTTTCAAATCTTTTTGACGGACTCGAGTCTGGTCGAAAAGTCCGCTCGTCTGTATGCTAGTCTGACGGACAAAAATCGACGCTAGGGCAGCTATTGGCTACTGGCTATGAACTTCCTTGTTTTAGTCCGGTCGTACGTCATCACATATGAATCCGTCGGACTTTGGTTGATCGTGTGTAGGCAAGTCCGTTCATTCGGAAAGTTTGTCGTAAAGTCCGTCGAAAAGTCCGCAGGACAAAGTCTGCTCATGTGTACTCGGCATGAGGCGACCATTGATAAATGAAGGCTCGAAGGGGGTGTGGCCTGGACGGGACCCGAGATGGCTGCTTGAGGAGAAAGCTCCCGCACAGTGAGGACGAAAAGAAGCCGAACCTGGGGTATTTGAGACTTGTCCCACGATGGGAAAGTCTAACAGGAGCACCTCCACACCCCGCACACAGAAGGACCCCACACCGCAACTTAGCGGTAGTATCCCAGATATTTTCCGGACCCGCCAGTCCGCACTATTAGAGGCGTCACAGGCCTCATCACAGGCCGCGCACGCTTTACAGGCCGCATCCCCGGACTCGATTAGGAGCGCCACGGACCCGCTAATGGACAGCGGCGACCACACCGATCCGCACCCAAGCCTGCTAGACCTCCAAAGAGACCTCCAGAAGGTTGCTCTGGATATCAAACACACCATGATGTCAGCAATCTCAGATCTCAAGGAAGACATTCATGCTATAACCCACCGGATAAATGATGTGGAGGAGAACGCCAGACTGCAGGCCTCAGCCATCAGGCAAGTACAAAAAACGTACGATCTCCACTTGCCTCACATGTTTGAGCTACACAGACAGGTGGAAGACTTAGACAACAGGGGACGCAGGCATAACATTCGGGTGAGGGGGGTCCCGGAAGGGTTTGACCAGGCCGCACTTCCCCAAACAGTCAGCACCATTTTTAATGACTTGCTCGACCGCCCGGCAGACTCCCCCATAGAAATGGAGCGTATACACCGAGCCCTGCGTCCCCCCCCCGAGACAACGAACCACCCAGAGACATTATCTGCTGCATCGTTAATTTCCCCCTTAAAGAGGAAATCCTCAGGAAGGCGAGAGAAAAAGGACGCATAACCTTTAATGGAACTGAGGTGAAATTATTTCAGGATTTATCACAAATCACTTTGCAGAATAGACACACCCTACGCCCCCTACTGGATGTGCTTCGTTCTCGCAACATCCAATACAGATGGAAATTCCCCTTCTGTCTTTCTGCATCAACCAGAGGCCGCACTGCCCTGTTAAGAACCCCGGAAGACCTACCCAATTTTTGCGAGCAGCTGGACATCCCACTGGTGGATATCCCTGACTGGCACTCATTCTATTTCCCCACGGAACCGTGGAAGCCAGTTTCTACTAATTCTTCCCCCAAAGCCCAAAGGCATCACTCGAGACGCCGCAGGTTGGATCCTACCTCCCCTGGAGACCGCCTATCACGCCGAGACATGCCTGTACACAGCCCTGGACGACATGACACCCCGTGATGAAATCTTCCGTTGGCATGACAACCGCCTGAACACACTATCCACGCATACACGGGCAGCACTAACTTTCCTTTTTTTTTTTCCCAGCACCGATCTAGCCCTATTTCATAGAAATTGACTTTCAGGTATCGCACCCCACAGACGCCAATGAAGAACATCGAAGCTTACAGAGACTTTTCACCTTTTACCTTCTACAGGAAGAAGAAGAAGCCTTACATGGACTTATGTTTAGGTAACCTATTCATCCTATTTCCAGGTATTGATTACCAGCACACATACACATGCTGTTGGAGATAACTCCTCTATCTCACTTTGGCCATCCTCTTGGAACGTGGATATCCACTCCCGTGGAGAACCCATATGGCCATAGAGGATCACCAAACCAATCCCATCTACTTTGTATTTTACTAACCCAGACTAGGTGTACTCCAAGACACCCGTTTACAAATAAATTTAGCTAACTGGTCCACATTACTTACGAGCTTGAAAGACCTGCTTCCAAAGCAACTTGTCTTTTGCTCTAGGAACCAATTAATGCCCTGTAGTGATAACATAACCTCTATTGGGTTAATATAAAGCTAATCCCCTAGTCAAACCAATCTGTTCTTCTTCTCAAAGAATAACTATAATGGAGTCTTGGGGTACACTCATAAAATGTCTCATATAATGTTTTAATAAGGTGCTGATGTACGCTACCCCTACTTCCATATCGTAATATAGACCGGCTGGAGAAGGAGTCTACATTGTGCTGCCCGGACTGTTACTGTTACGGTTACAGATACTGTTAGTGTTAGGTTTAGATCTATGTTTATGTTTTTGCTTTCTCTCAGTTCAATTTGGTACAGGTAGCCCCTTTACCCTCAGTTAACACTGACCCAAGTCCTTATTCATTATTATAGTGCCCAAGATCCGTCCACCTTAGATACAGTGGCCTGCCCATATTCCATACCCCCTACTTAACTGCCATAATTTTTTTCGTCTCCTGAAATCTAGACTACTATAATTTTTGTACACCCCACCCAACCGAGAAATATCTCTCCACTCGTCCTCACTAGTGCAACACATCTCGTGCCCGCTCAATCCTTCGTACCCCACATAGCTGTCCGTACGGACTTGAGCTACCAACCCGGAATTATTACTAGGTGGATAGGCACGCCTACGACCACCTCCGGTAACTGACTCGCCCAGTTCCTTAACTGGTGTTTTTTCCCCTCTCCCTCCCTTCCCCCCCCCCCCGCTCCTTCTGGTTTACTCCTTTTCCTCCCTCCCCCCTCGTTTCATACTACCCCCATCCAAACACCCCACCCCTTTATCTCTTTCCCTTCTCTTTTCTTTCCCTTTCTCTTTTTTTTTTTTGTTTATTTTCCCAAGGGGCCGCCCCTCTGCCCTGCTCCCCGTCGTCGATCCTTGACCTCCCCCGATCAGGCACACAGTACTGGAAGACAGGCTAACACTCATTTAAACTTTTCTCATCATCCACAACACTAACACAATGCAGAAGAGTGCCACCAGCAACTATCAACTCTCACTCAAATGCTTGTCACTCAATGTAAGAGGCCTAAACCTCCCTGAAAAGAGATCTCAAGTTCTCTCAGAACTCATGAAACATAAAGCTCACTTCCTGTTACTGCAAGAGACACATTTCCGAACTAAAGCCATACCTAAACTGATGAACCATGTATACAAACAGGCCTTACACTCTACAAATCCATCTTCTAAGACAAAAGGAGTTTCTATACTTATCTCCAAACATGCAGACTTTCACTTATCTGACACACTGATTGACCAGGAAGGCAGATACATTTTCATCAAAGGCACGTATGCGTCCAAACCCATCACAATAGCGAATATATACTGCCCAAACGGCCATCAGGTCTCTTTCCTCCGGAAAATATGTGACTTACTCTCATCCTTCCAAACAGGCATTCTGATACTGGGAGGAGATTTCAATGTTCCACTGAACCCTTGCCTAGACACCTCTACCGCCACTTCCACACTCCCTTTCCGAGCCTTAAAACAAATGAAACTCCAACTACAAAAACTCACCCTACACGACTCATGGCGCACTTTATATCCGACAGATAGAGATTATACATACTTCTCTCCCCCACATCAGAAATATTCTAGAATTGATTATCTATTCCTATCCCAACCAGACCTCTCATATCTCTCACAAGCTACAATAGAAAACATGTTCCTATCTGACCACCACCCCATTACGATGACCCTTTCATTCCCAGAATCGCGTAAGACCACCAAAACCTGGAGATTGAACCCTTCTCTCCTAAAAGATCCTGAAACAATCCGGCAACTGAACGCCCAAATCCAATTATACTTCCAGGAAAATTCAACCCCAGATGTCACTCCGGTGACGTTGTGGGAAGCACACAAGTGCGTTTTAAGAGGCAAACTCATAGCCCTAGCCACGGCGGAAAAAAAGAGACACCAAGAGCAGATCAGAGTCCTTACCGCAACAATCCACAGACTCGAAACAACTCATAAAAAGTCCATCTCTCAATCCACACTACAAGCTCTCTCACAGGCAAGAGCATCTTTACTAGACGAACTGGGGAAACGCACTAGGCGAAGATACATCCTAGGTCAAAAACTGTTTTATGAATACGGCAATAAAAGCGGGAGACTTCTCGCTCGCACAATCCAGGCAGCTAAAACATCCTCCACTATACACCACCTCCGCACTGCAAAAGGCACACTTCTCTCCAAAAATGAGGATATAGCCAAACACTTTGAGGAGTTTTACTCTAAGTTGTACAACTTACCTCAAAATCCACCAGACTCTCCTGCCGCACATGTCAGGTCCTCACAAATTCAAGAGTTCTTGACCCAATATTGCCCCAAGCCTATATCAACACAAAAAGCTAAAGAATTGGAGCTCCCCATGACCATAGAAGAACTCAACCTTGCCATTAAACAAACGAAAGCGGGCAAAAGCCCAGGCCCTGATGGCCTACCCCTCATATACTACAAAACTTTCCTAGAGACACTAGCACCCAAAATGTTGTTGGCCTTTAATTTTCTTTCAAATCCACTCGCCACATCTGGACACATGTTAGAAGCCCAGATAGCAGTGATACCCAAAGCAGACAAAGACCCAATGATAGTTTCTAATTATAGACCCATATCGCTGCTCAATGTAGATATTAAATTGTATGCCAAAATTATAGCCAATAGATTATTACCCCTGATTCCAGACCTAATTTTGCCCGATCAAGTAGGCTTCATCCCGGGCAGAGAGGCAAGAGACAATACCATTTGCACCCTGAACCTACACCACTGGCTCAATACATCCAATACCAAGGGATTTCTCTTATCCCTGGATGCTGAGAAGGCGTTCGACAGGGTGGCCTGGGACTACATGCAAGAGGTACTCAAAGGGATTGGCCTCCTACCACGCATGTTGGCACACGTTAGTGCCCTATATACTACTCCAACAGCAAGAGTTAAAGCAAATGGCCTCCTGTCGAACGCCTTCCGTATCAACAATGGTACCCGTCAAGGATGCCCTCTGTCCCCCCTAATTTTTGTCCTGTCCCTTGAACCCCTTCTCAACAGAATAAGAGCCAACCCTGATATTCAGGGTATCCCCATAAACCGCAGGGAATTTAAGGTTGCTGCTTTTGCAGACGACATCCTATTATCACTGCAATCACCTCGCATATCCCTTCCCAACCTGTTGAAAGATATTAGCCACTTTGGAACATTGTCCAATTTTAAGATTAATTATTCTAAATCCCAGGCCCTTAATGTCTCTCTCCCACCATCAGAAGTTACTCACTGCCAAGCTTCGTTCCCATTTCAGTGGGAAAATTACTATATTACCTACCTAGGCATTAGAATCCCCCGGCATCTAACAGAGCTTTATGATCACAACTTTCTCAATGCCTTGACGAAAATCCAAACAGACCTTCAAAACTGGAATACCCTGAATGTTTCTAGGTTTGGTCGCTCGGCATTGATAAAGATGATAATCCTTCCCCGTCTCCTGTATCTCATGCAAACGATCCCAATCCACCTCCCCCCATCTTTCTTTTTGGCCTATAAAAAAGCCTGTTCAAAATTTATCTGGAGAGGCGGTCCCCCCTGCATCAAATATACGAAGCTGACATGCTCCAAAACGAAAGGGGGGATTGCCTTGCCAGACCTACATAAGTATTACTTAGCTTGCCATCTCTCTAGAGTGATTAACTGGAAAACCCACAAACTAAGCAAACTATGGACCATTTTGGAAAATGCCTCTAGCACTATACCCTTGCACACCCTGACATGGGTTCCAATGCAACACTACCCCCACGCTGTTAAAGCACACCCGCTTATATACCCATCATTGCGAGCTTTCTCCACAGCAAAGCACTTATACCACATAGTCTCAACACCAGGACCGTTGACCCCTCTTCGGGCTAACCCTGAATTTCCTCCTGGAGAATCAAATTCTTTCCTAACACAAGAGTGGCCACACGACGATATCTATGCCCGTCACTTTTTTGTTGATGGGAGGTTACGTACATATAACGAATTAAAATCCATCTCACGCACAAAAGAGTTCCCCTTTTGGTCTTACAGACAGCTAAGACACTTTTTCACATCGACCAACACAAACGACCTCTGGACAAGACCACTTACCCCGTTCGAAACAATGTACTCTCAGTCCATTCCACAAGGACACTTAATTTCCATGATTTATTCCTTCCTCCAAGATGACTTGCTTCGCCCACAGACGGAAACCTCAAGACTATCCTGGGGGAAAGACCTGCAAATCAATTTTTCTGATGACGACTGGGAATCTATCCTTACATATGCTCACAAGGGGTCTATGAATGTAGCAATTCAAGAGAACGGGTACAAAATTGCCACAAAATGGTATAGAACTCCCGCTCGACTACATCACTTTTCGCCCTCCATCCCCAACACTTGCTGGAGATGCAATAAGGCAATAGGAAATATGTTACACATCTGGTGGGAATGCCCATTAATTCAACCATTTTGGAAAGAGGTACACTCGGTTATTACACAGGTAACTACCTATTCTTTAGACTTTAACCCGGCCCAATATCTCCTCCATCATTCAACCTTGTCCAAAAAAGTTTACCACAAATCACTTGCAATGCACATGGTAAACGCCGCTAGAATGTGTATTCCCGCACACTGGCGTTCAATTAATCCCCCGACCATTACAGAATGGTTAACCAGGGTTGCAAAGATCGAGGAGATGGAAGAACTGATTCACATATCCCTAGACCGTATCCAAAAATGTACTGTCATGTGGGCTTGTTGGTCCCATTTTAAAACCACTGATTACTATAAATCTTTCTTTCCGTCCTAAACACCCTCCCTTTTATAGCCTAATATCTATGACCCCCATGACCCGAAGGGGCGCTCGTGGGGCCTGGACTGAGGGGCGGCCCCCCCCTCTCTCTCTCTCCATCTGCCTTCCTCGCCTTATCTATTATCTTTTCTTTTCTCCCCTTCTTCCCCTATACCTCCCCCCTAACCCCTGTTTTTTTTTTGTCTTAACAATCCTCCCCTACCCATCCTTTTATTTTTTATTTTCTGAATATGGGGTTACGCTCCATACATGATCGTCAAAACGTGCAAAATCCCCCACTAACAGACACTCAAACTTGTATCCGTTTATGTAATGTACTCAAGGAACAGGACGGACATTGGACCTTTCTGTACCAGAGACACTGGAACATTTTCATTACAGTATTAGCAACAATGGTACAGTTCTTGCTATCAAGTGTGCCCCCTCTTGTGTGTGTACTTCAATAATTACATATGCACTTTGTAAATTCAAACGTGTTATAACAATAACCATTATGATGTATCGTTGTCCAATGAGTGTACTGTCTGATTCTTTTTGATACTCTTTCGATGTATTGTACTTGCTATCTTATTCCTTTTTCAATAAAATCTTTTTTGTGGAAAAAAAAAAAATGAAGGCTCGAAACAGGACACAGATCTTTTTGAAAAAATGCATAGGCAAAGGGCCTGTAGCATGTAGAGAATGTGAGGAAGCACAGTCATTTTTACAGTGCTCCAGTGACGAACCAGGTCAGCGTGAATGAGTGAGTGCCAGTGTAAAAGATCATCTTTAATCTTAAGCAACAGTGATCCAAAGTTTGCGGTGTAAAGATCAGAGAGGTCTGGTGTGATGTTAGTACCCAGATACCATATTTAATCATGTCAGATCCGGAAGGTTTACCCCCCCTCTTGACCAGGCTATTTTTTGCGATACGGCACTACATTGTTTTAACTGACAATTGTGCGGTCATCCGAAGATGTACCCAAATAAAATGTATGTCTTTTTTTCCCACAAATAGAGCTTTCTTTTGGTGGTATTTGATCACCTCTGTGATTTTTTTTTGTTTTTTCTTTGCACTATGAACAAAAAAAAAACGAAATTTTGGAAAAAAAAATTCTTACATTCTGCTATAAAACATATCCAATAAAAAATGTAAAAAATCATATGTCTTCATTAATTTAGGCCAATATGTATTCTACTACATATTTTTAGTAAAAAAAAAATATATTGATTGGTTTGTGCAAAAGTTTTAGAGTCTACAAAGTATGGGAGAGATTTATTGACTTTTTAGTTTTTTTTACTAGTAATGGCGGCAATCAGCAATTTTTAGCGAGACTGCGACATTGCGGTGGACAAATCTGACACTAAGTGACACTTTTTGGGAACCAGTGAAACCAACATCTGGGGTGACCAAAGGGTTAAATGTGTTTCCCGGGAGTGCATTCTAACTGTGGGGGGGGGGGGTGCTTTGACTGGGTGAACACAGAGATCTGTAATCCTCCTTAGCAGGAACATAAGATCTCCATCTTCCCCTCTGACAGAATGGCGATCTGCCTTGTTTACATAGGCAGACCATTGTTCTGTCTGTTTCAGGAATGATTGGCGGGTTCAGGCAGACTTCAGGCTGATTGGTTCCTGCTGTGTCCAAACACATCGGGAGCGGGTCTCCAGCAACGTGTGCACGTGCCTGAGACCTGAAGTAAGAAATCACGTACAGGTATGAGATTTTGCGCTTAAGTGCCGTCCTGCCACGGTATATGTACGTGGGGCGGTCCTTAAGCGGTTAATCAGTCACCAACCGGAAAGCGAATAAGGGTCAGAGACATTAAATCACGCTAGAGTCCAAGGAGACATTTAGTGCTGAAAATTTAGCTAGATTGATTTTAAAGTGCGACAGGGACCCAAAATTAATGCAAATCCCACAGCAGATTAGGTAAAGAGGTGAGTGGATCGGTGAGGAAAAATATCAGGTTGTCAGCTAATGCCGCAACCTTGTGTACACCAGAAGGTTTGCAAAAGCCGGCAATGATGGTTTGCAAAAGCTGGCATGGACCTTGCACAGAAAGGGTTCTAATGTTAAGATGAAGATTAGTGAGGATTAGTGAGGAAAGGGGGAACTCCTGGCACTTCCCACTGGGGATGAAAAAATAAGTCTGAACTAGTTTAATTGACGAATAGATAGAAAGAAGAAAACTGCGGGACTTTAAAGTTGTCAAAAAATAGAAAGATAGAAATGATTATAAAAAATATAATTTATTTGTAACAATAAAAATTATCATTGTTGTATTGCTAATTCAATTCATATACAGGTACAGACACTACCGCTCTACATGTTTTGCTTCGAATTAGCTTCTTCGGGAGATTCTAGAGTGCTGTATGAATTGGTTGCTAAAAAATAGCAACAAAGAAAACAACAAAATAGGAATGATTACATAAAGTTTTAGACAGAACTATTGCATCTATCATAACATGGGTATACAAAAGTACACTTTTCTTTGGTTTAACATGCTACTTTACAATCCATAAATATTTTGGATATTGTGCAAATTGAAACACAGATGGACCTACCAGGTACAGATGGATCAGGATAAATCGCAAAAGCAGTGGGCTTATAAATATTCCAAATGAATACCTCATTCATGGAATGTGAAGTGACCACAGAGGGGAGATGTGGATAATTCCCCCATGTCCTATGGGAAAAATGTATATATATGTGTGCATAAAGAGGAGAAATTCTTTATTTAGTTATTATGAATATTTAAATGGCCTATTTATCACTATAAAAAAGATATTGAAGTATTAGTTACCTCATTCACATTGGTATAATAGGATCAATTGATTTAATGTCATTCAATGGAGTAGATTAGTCTAATGGTAATAATTGAGGGAGTGAAGGATGTTACTGCCAAAGCTCTTAGATGGCGAGATCAAAATCTGTCAGGATATCTCTCCACTGGATATTCCCGAGGGTTCTCCACCTTTGTGTAAGTGAGAATCAAAATCAATTGGAATGAAGTCTATGAAACAATTCAAGTAATAAAGGCTTCATTAATCAAAATATATAGTAAATGAATGTGGGCCAAATACAATTGTTATATGCATGGGGTAAAAATCCCTAGTAGAGCAATATAGCAAAGCTTACCTGTCTGTGAAGAGGAATCGAGGAATAAGGAGGGAAAGGAGAGATGTGTCTGACATCACTTTTGGAACGCGGACACGAATTTGGATGCTAGTGCGCATGTACTGAAACCAAAAGGTGGAAGTGGCATAGTGCAGAGTGCACAGTTGCCGGATCCGCTATTTTGGAAACTGGCTGCCCACAAATCAATCACGATAAGGTGAAGAAACACTGAATAGTGTCTGGCTGTGGGACAGACTGCACTATTGGATGAGAGTAGAAGGGAAGACCCTAAAGAATGGTTGTGATCTCAAACCAAAGGGACAACATTAGCCTTATACCAACCAGGCTCCAGTCGATCTTAGCAATTGATCAAACAGTAGAAATGACAGGTGTCCGGGCGTCTGTGTGATCACTGAAAATCCAAAAATTGAGGTTGGGTTGTTTAAACAAATACAGAGCATAAAGTAAAAAAAATATTATATTTAGACTGAAGATTAATCCTGGTATAAAGGTCCATCTTTCTGTCTCAGTGCAGTACTGTTTAGAACAATCTTTGTTATACGAATTGCATAATCGCATGCAGACAATACTTCATTGTAACAGATCATATGAAAAATGGATAAAATATTTGCAAGCAGTTACAATTTCATGTTTATACATTTTAGCTGTGGTAAAGAGTGTGGGGAGATTGGCATTATGATGTTTTACTCATCTACAAAAAGAATTTGTAGCTGAGTGCATCATTTAAGCCTAGATGTTTTAAAGCACACAAGCTATGAATCCAGCGAGTTTCTCGCTGCAAGAGTATTTTGTCATTGTTTCCCCCTCTTTCATTGAATGGAATGTGTTCCAAAGCATAGAAATGCATTTTGGAACAATCAAATCCATGAAACAAACCCATGTGTCGGCTGATTGGTGTCTCCATTTTTTTCTTGGCCACCAGAGACACATGGTCACAGATTCGATGGAAGAAGGGTCTTTTAGTTTTGTCCACATAGTAGGCCCCACAGTTGCATAGCACAATGTGTAAAGTGTAGCTCTTACTGATTGGCAAGTGGCCAAAAATTGAGGTCTAAAAAGATGCCTATCAGGAAGAGTAATTTGTTCTGCTTTGAGAATGTATCTACAAAAATTACATTTGTTACACAGGGTAGTTCCTCTTAGTTTATTCTGAGTTCCTACTTTGGGATCTAGTAACTATGGACAAATTTGTCTTTTAACGATTTTGATCTGTTGAAGGTGATTTCTCAGGATAGGTTTTTAAATGTTAAGAGATAGTGCTGTCAGCCATTAAGAGATACCAATACTTTTGCATGATTTGACAAACTTGTTTGTGTTGACCTGAAAAATGAGTGATTATTTTACTCTGATCCCGTTGCCCTCACCTTTCTTAAAGAAAAAGTTTAATTGAGCTTAACAGAAGCCGAATGTCATATGCCAAGGTTGCCTGCATGAATTGACAATTCACTCCGTCAAATGCATTTTCGGCATCAACAGAGAGTAAAATGAGTGGATGTTTAGAGGTCCAGGCCTGAGTGGGCAGAGCCTGCCTGATCCCTGTGATACATGGTACTATGAGACCAGGCCAGTTTTTGTTTTACTTTGTGGAACAGAAGAGAAGTTAGCTCTTAAGGAGTCCTAGGTAGGTTCCCCTTGTGAGGCTGGCCTTGTGGAAGCCTTCAAGACATCATAGTTGAGATGAGAGAGTATGCACCTGCAGGGAACACTCCTGTTTGAGTTTAGCGCTGATCATCATTAAGGAGCCCCTGGGGACCAGTTTGTGGGCTTCCCAGAGCAAAAAGGGGTTGTCCACTGAGTCAGATTTAAGCAAGAAATATTCTGAAATTGAGCACTCAAGGGGTGCACGGATGTTCGGAGATTGGAGTAGGACCTTGTTGCCATGAAGGTGCCATGAAGGAGGGCTGCTAATGGTAGGCACCAATTGTACGTGTAGCAATGTAGTTGCCACTAGTATCAAACAATCGACCAATTCACCCCGCTGCCAGACTTCATACATCACTTTCAGAGACAATGAGCAGTCTTTTGCTGGTTTTGTTTTTGTTGTTTTATTGGGGGTACAACTTGGATAGGGAATAGGGATATGGGATGCCCATAGAATCTATAATTGCCATCATATTTTAAGATTTAAGCACAACAGCACTTAGTTAGAGCCAGAAGATTGGATGTGCATTTATACTGAGTATGAATCTCCTCCTGCATCTCCATGCAGACTGTTGCTCCTTCTCTGTTTAATCTCTGCAGACTATTCCTTCTAAGAATTCTCCACCCATCACCGTGTGAAGGATGAAGACATCACTTTTGACCGTGTAAAAATGATGGTCTTATGCCGCGTACACACGATTTTGCCATCGGAATAAACTCTGAAGGTTTCTCCGACGGAACTCCGACGGAATACCATTCAAGCGGTCTTGCCTACACATGGTCAACCCAAAGTCCGACCAAAGTCTGACCGTCCAGAACGCGGTGACGTACAGCACGTACAACGGGACTAGAAAAAGGAAGTTCAATAGCCAGTAGCCAATAGCTTCCGTCTCGTACTTGCTTCAGAGCAAGCGTCGTTTTTGGTCCATCGGAACAGCATACAGACGAGTGGTTTTCCAGATAGGAACTAAAAAATTAAGTCCGATGAGGCACACACACGATCAGAATAGACGATGAAAAGCTTCCGTCTGACTTTTTCTGTCTGACATTCCGCTCGTGTGTACGCGGCTTTAGAACTCTTTGTGCAGGGGATTGCTGTCTCCCAGGGTCATGCTGTGATACTGAAATTAAATATACAGCGATTGGCTGTTGGGCTTTAACATAGCCATCAGCAGTACTGGAATTTAAATCCATCATTCACTGTGGTATTCTCTCTATGGCCCTCCTCTCTCTGATGGTCGCTCCCAAAATAAGGACTACTATTCACATGCCCCTGCTCATATATTCAGCTATACCTAAAATATTGTTTTGAATTTTGAGGGAATCACTCATCTATCATGTTTGTACACGATTGTGCATTTCAAACAAGATGAACCTTGGCCGTGTCCTGAGGAAGCCTAGCAGCAAAATGCGTAGACATACAAGGGCTCACTGCACATTATTCATAGATGCATTTATGTTATAATCTTTATCTATTTTTACTTTTATGTATTTGTAACCTTCAATAAATGTATATTTTTATACTGTTACTTTTTCTCCAGTGTTTCTTAGCCATTAAAGTCCGCCCCCCTGGTAATACTTAGTATTACTTATTTTTTTGTCTTTAACTCTTTCCCCTCCTGCACAAACTTGTTTCCTCCTGCACAAAGTTAAAGTCATGTCACATCTTTTTCTTTTGAGAGATAAGGACCCACTCTGAATAAGTCCCTAATCAGGCTCTGATTGCTCGCTGCTACTAGGCCTGAGGCCTGCAGCACCTCTCCCCCGAGGTTTAGTTTAAAAGCACGTCTTTAAGTGGTGGACTACTGCACCCAGCCAGCCCAACTTGCAAATCCTGTGCCCTCAGGCCACATCGACTTAACACAAATCCCCACAGTCCCTTCTCTGATCCAGGACTCCTCATCATTCACCGTGTGACTGATGAAGACTTTGCTAATGACCGTGTAGAAGCAAAGTTCCCTCACAGACTTCCTGGCACATCCAGCCCTCCACTGTGGTAACACTCACTGACCTTCCACTGTCCTGAGTCCTTAATAAGGAACTTGACTAGATCATACCTTCCGACAGCTTCACCTGCCCCTCTGCTCCAGGAGTTCCTCACCACTGACCGTGTGCTGGCGAAGACATTGCCAATGACCGTGTAGAGGCAAAGTTCCCTCACAGCTCTCCCTGGGCCTTCTCCTGCGATCAGTACCCCCCCAAGATGGGGGTGTCCTCCTGCTGCCTAGTATTCCATTCCTCACTTCACTCAGCCAACAACTCCCTCCAGTGGCATATCACCTCAGCTTATATAGGAGGCCCGTCCCCTGCCAATACCAATTGGGGATTGGTCAGGGCTCCCACATGAGCTGCCTGCCACCCCAGTTCCAGGCTCAGCCCCTCTTCCAGAATCTTCTGGAAGCAGGGGAGGCGCCCCCAGAACTAGAGCACAGGTGGTCACACCCACTGCTACTATGACCACTCCCAGCCCCCAGATCACAACAGACAGGCCTAGCTTGCATCATAGGCCTGCCTAAATTTACCTGTGCTGCCTGTCCCTAGTAAAAACCTATTACTATCACCTACCTATTGGTAGAGGGTGCTACATAGGTCCATATAAACAGGAGCATGATCCGAGAAGGTGATCTCTCCTAATCAAGTCAACGGGACCCTAGACAGGTCTTTCTGGGGAACCAGAAAGTAGTCCAAGCGCAAGTATGTATGATTATCAGAAACCATAAAATCAGGCCGAGACAGAAGTACAGTTAAATCACACTTGTTTAATAATAAAAGTAAAAAGAACAAACATAGTCAAAACATAGCCAAAGTTCAGTAACCGGAATGGATAGTCAGCCAAGCCAGAAGTCAGGGATCAATGTAGTGGAACAGCAAGCAGAATCTGGAGCCAGAAGGGATGTCAGCAAAGCAAGTCTTAGACAGGATCGCAGGAGAATAGTTTCTGTGATGTTGACCATGGTGAAGGCAGAGATCCACTGGGCTGAACAGTTTAAGTATGCAGGAGTGACGAACAGGATATCATCAACAGCTGAGTAACTGTGGAGAGATAGGAGCTGGCAATTAGCCGACAGCTGAGCGGCCAGCTCTGAGAAGGAAGGGCTGAGCCCAGCCTTGACAGTACCCCCTCCTCAACGACCCCTCCCCCTCGAAGGACCACCAGGCTTGAAGGGAAAACATCTATGTAAATCACGGAGGGGGACAGGGGCATGTACGTCCGAGGATGAGACCCAAAAGCGTTCCTCCGGACCGTACCCTTTCTAATACACCAGCTACTCTATGCGTCTACGGACCCTACGGGTATCAACAATGGACTTTACTTTATACTCCTCATGTTTCTTAACCTGTACAAGATGAAGACATGGCATCGAGGTGGTAAAGCGGTTGAAGACCAAAGGTTTTAATAAGGAGACATAAAATACATTTGAAATATGCAAAATTAGAAGGAAGGTCTAATGTGTAAGCCACTGGGTTAATACTGCGAAGAATACAGAAAGGCCCAATAAACTGAGGTGCGAAGTTCAGTGAGGGAACACGAAGACGAAGGTTGCCAGATGACAGCCAGACCCTGTTCCCAATCTGATAGGAATGTGCAGGCAGGCGTCTGCGGTCAGCATGGAGTCTGTACCTATCATTAGCATGTTGCAAAGCCTCCTGGACTTGTGCCCAAGTGGAACGAAGACCACGGAGATGCTCCTCTAATGCAGGAATACTCTGCAGAACAAACGAGTCAGGCAACATGGAAGGTTGGAAACCATAATTCACCATAAACGGGACAATCAGGAAGCAGAATTCACGGCACTGTTGTGAGCAAACTCTGCCCATGGTAATAGGTCTGACCAGTTGTTATGATGGCCAGAAATATAGCAACATAGGAATTGCTCCAAGAACTGATTGGCTTGTTCTGCGGCCCCATTAAACTGCGGGTGATACGCAGAGGAGAAAGCAAGCTGAATTCCCAACTGTGCACAAAAGACTCACCAGAACTGGGGCACAAACTGACTACCCCTGTCCGAGACAATCACCTTGGATAGCCCATGTAAGCAAAAGATCTCCCAAGCAAAAATGGAAGCCAGTTCCTTAGAAGTGGGCAACTTCTTAAGTGGAATACAATGACACACCTTTGAGAACCGGTCAACCACCATGAGGACAACTGTGTTGCCCTGGGAGTTATGTAACTTCACAATGAAATCCATAGACAGGTGGGTCCAGGGCCTCTCTCCATTGAGTATGGGTTGTAGGAGGTCCACTGGAAGGTGTTGTGGAGTCTTACTTTGAGCAGACACGGAACAGGCAGCTACAAAGGCAGTTACATCAGCACATAGACTAGGCCACCAGAATTGTTGGGAAATGGCCCAAAAGTGTTAATTCTTCCCAGGATGGCCAGCAGCCTTGGGAGAATGGTAAGTCTGGAGCACGGCAGTACGGAGACTCTCTGGGACAAAGCAGCGGTCACAAGGTTTCACAGGAGGAGCATGGACCTGAGCAGCAAGATTTTTGTCACCCAAAGGAGAAGTGAGACTGGTGCGAACTGTAGCCAGAGTACGTTACGGAGGAATCATAGGTACTGGAACCGACTCCAACTTGGAAGTGGAGGAAAATTGTGGTGACAAGGCGTCAGCCCTTACATTCTTAGTACCGGGTAAGAATGAGACAATGTAATTGAAACTTGACAAGAAAAGAGCCCATTGTGCCCTTCTGGGAGAGGGGCGTTTAGCCTCAGACAAGAATGTGAGATTCGTATGGTCAGTAAGAATGAGAACTGGCACAGTGGTACCTTCGAGGAGATGTCTCCATTCTTTCTGGGCTAAAATGATCGCTAACAGCTCTCTGTCACCAATCTCGTAATATGCACTCCGCAGGTGAAATTTTTTTTCCACAGATTTTATTCATTTTTCAGGTTTACAAATAAGACAAGTAAATACTTAATCAGCGAAACCATTACAATAACTCGTACATATTGCAATACAGGCATCAGAATATATCACAGTGTACAGAATAATTGACAGATAGAATAGCTATTATATCGTTAGTCTAAAGGATATATAAATGGTAACTTAGGCAATTATATAGAAGGGAAGGAGGGTGCTGCACTAGGGGGGCTCGGTATATGGAGAGCAGGTAAACCATTGCGTGCCGCCCCGGAACCCAAACACCCCTAATGGGAGCATACGGTTAGTGGGTGGGGGTAGTCTTTGTCTTTCAATGGTTTCCCTTCAGTATTGGTTTACTAATCGGTGTAATTGGGCCCCTTCATGTTCGTGAGGTTTTGTGTGCAGATAGTGCCAGTTTGTGGGCAGGTCATCAGAGGTGCTCTTTAAAATGGGTTCTCTATTTATGTCCCATCAGTGGGTGGTTTGTGGAATTCTGAGATTTAGTTTTGCCAGTGAGGCTTTGGCACTTGTTTTGGGAAAAAAGGAGGAGAAAGGATGGGTGGGGATGGCGGGGGTGCTATGTGTACTGGTATTTAACAGGTGCTCAAGGAAGATCTTATCGTTCTCCCAGATTTTGTATTCATGGGTTATTCTGGAGATCATGAAAATCTGTGGACTCCCTAAAATGTAGCCAACAGGCCCAGGTTTTGTGGTATTTTGTGGGATTCTCTTTATTTTTTTCTGCTATTTTTTCTATGCGACAAAGCCACTCGGCAACTGTAGGGGGGTTAGTGTTTCTCCAGTGGACAGGTATGCATTGTTTTGCAGCATTGATGAGGTGTAAGGTGAGGGATTTTTTTGTACATTGGGTGGGGTATGGATGTGTGATGGAGCAGGTACTAGGCCGGAGTAAAGTCTGGGGTATATGTTGTAATTTGGGTGGTTATGCGGTGAACTTCCATCCAGAATTGCTGTATGAGTGGGCAGTCCCACCAGATATGTAGTAGAGATCCCAAGGCTGAATTACATCTCCAGCAAAGCGGGGAGACACTGGGGTGATATGTGTGGATCCTGTCAGGTGTCCTGTACCATCTGGAGTAAAGTTTAAACCTATTTTCCTGTGCTGATATGTTGATGGAACCTTTGTGGATGTGATTGTATATGCGTTCCCAGTCCTCTTTGGATATGTCTAGTTCCTTCTCCCATCATTGACTAATGTTGTTTGCCTTAGGATCACACCCCACAAATAAAAGAGATTATACTGCTGAGATCAGGTGTCTTTGGAGTTCCGTGCTGTTACAGATCACTTCAAAAGGGGTGTATTCTCTGTGCCACTGGGCTAAGGATTTGGCGCTGTTGAGAAAATGTCTGATCTGTAGATATTTGAAGAAGGGAATGTTTTGTTCCGGATTGGGTGGAGAGGGTTGTTAAGGTAATGAGTTTGTCGTTTTGAGAAAAGTGCTGTGCTCTAAGTGGAAGTTCGTAATGTGAGTCAGTTGGGTATCAATCCAAAAGGCCAGGAGGAAAGTCGGGGTTTTGGTAGAGTGGGGTCATAGGACCATGCGATAGGGTTATGTTGTGTTTGTTGCAAGCAGCTTTAATGTTGAGCATCGTAGGGCCTATTAACGGGTGTGTAGTGCTTTCTTTGGGGATCGATTTATAGTCGATCCAGGGTAGGTGAGAGATAGGTATCTGTGTAAAGGAATCCTCAATTTGGACCCAATCTTTCATGTTCCGGTGGATGTGCCAGTCGATTATACTGGTGAGGTGACAAGACCAGTGGTATTTGTGAACGTCAGGGAGGCCGAGCCCGTCCTTCAATTTTGGGAGTACAGTACCATTTTATTCCAGCTTAATCAAGGTTCGTTGGAGGCCCATATGGAATTCCTACACAGCCGTTTATATGTGGTAGAAAAAGATGGGGGAAGTTTGATTGGGACTGTCTGAAGAAGATATAAAATTCTGGGTAGGATATTAATTTTTACAATGGCAATGCATCCAAACCATGAGAACTGACCTGTATTCCATTTATGGAGGTCCCTCTGAATGGTTTGGAGGATAGGTAAGAGGTTTCTAGCATACAGTTCAGAGAGTTTTGCAGGGATTTGCGTACCCAGGTACGTGATGGCGTGGGGTTCCCAGCCAAAGGAAAAATTAGTTTGACATTGTGTCACTACGGTTGAGGAGAGGGGGATGTTCAAGGCTTTTGATTTCGTGAAATTAATTTGGAGGTTGGAAATTGTTTTAAAGAGATCAAAATCGTTAAGCAAATTGGGTATGGTGGTTATGGGGTCTGAGAGGAATAGGAGAATATTGTCAGCGTAAGCCGCAATTTTGCATTGGTTATTGTTGATGTCAATTCCCTTAATATCTGGGTTGGCTCTTAGTTTGCGCAAAAGGGGTTCCATGGTGAGTACAAAAATGAGGGGGGAGAGGGGGCAGCCCTGGTGCGTGCCGTTCGAGATGGAGAAGGCACTAGACAGATGACCATTGACTCGGATTCTGGCTGTGGGAGACGAGTATAGTGCAAGAATCCATTGTAGTAAACGATCTGGAAATCCCATATCCTGTAATGCTGCGGTCATGTAGTCCCAAGCCACTCTGCCGAAAGCCTTCTCCGCGTCGAGGGATAGGAAAAAGCCCTGTTTGGAAGTAGTGGATCGCCAGTGGTGAATGTTAATAGATGAATCCAACCTGATCTAGTGAGATCAACTTGGGGAGTTAGGGGTAGTAGGTGATACGCAATGACTTTTGCACAGAGTTTCACATCCACATTTAGGAGTGATATGGGTCTGTAATTGTATACCATTGTGGTGTCTTTGCCTGGTTTTGGTATGAGTGTGATGTGGGCCTCCAGAATATCTGTGTTGGCTTGGGGAGAAGTGGGTAAAGAGTTAAAAAGCTTTAGTAAAGTGGGGGATTAATATTTCCATAAAGGACTTGTAATAGCTCACGGTTAGGCCGTCTGGACCCGGGCTCTTGCCCGTTTTGAGTTGTTTCAAGGCAGCTAAGGTTTCTTCTATTGAGATAGGGTTATCAAGTCCCGTGGCTTCCTCTGTGGTGATGAGTGAAGGGCCATATTGTTGTAAGAAGTTCACAATTGTCTCTTTGCGGTCTGGTGTCTGTCCCGTTGTGATTGTGGGGTGTGTAGATTATAGAGCTCAGAGAAATATCGTACAAATTGGTCGGCTATGTCCTCTGGGGTGACAAATGCATTACCTGAGGGATCTTTAATGGTCTGGATGGTTGACGCAGCTTTTTTTGAGTTGGAGGGCTCTGGCCAATAATTTTCCAGACTTATTGCCGAATTCATAGAGTAGTTTGTGTGTGAGCACATATTTGCATTGTAGTGTATTCCCTAGTACCTCTAGAAGTTCTTCTCTGGCTTTCAGTAGGTTGGAAAGAATGTTGGAGGCTTCAGATAATTTGTGGGCTTGTTCGAGAGCATGGATACGTGTGGATAGGTCCTTAATACGAGCCTTCCGGCGTTTATTTCCTTTAGCTGCTATCGATGTGAGTTCCCCTCTAATCACTCATTGATGCGCTGCCCAAAGTGTGGTGGGAGTGGAATCTACAGTGTCGTTTTCCTGGAAGTATTGTGTGAGACGTTTGGTTATTTTCTGTATTGCTTCAATGTCAGTCAGTAGGGAGTTGTCCACCTGTGGAGGTGTCTTGAGCTGGGGTTAAAGCTACATTAAAATCTCCACCCGCAATCAGGATACCGGATTGGAATGATGTGAGCTGTGGCATGATTTCGCCGAAAAAGGGTACCTGGTGTTTGTTAGGGGCGTATAGATTGCTAGTGTGATGGGCCTGTTATGTAGCTTCCCCTTAATGAATATGAACCTGCCCTTGACATCTCATTGGATGTCTAGGATTTGAAGGGGGTAGTGTTTGGATATGAGTATAGAGACTCCTTTAGATTTTGAGTTTTCATTGGAGGCATGGTATACTGTGGGAAAGTAGTTGCTATGAAGCCTGGGGATAGTGTCTGATCTGAAATTAGGTTTTTTTTTGGATAAAGGCTATGTGTGCTTTGGATTTCTGCAATGTGTATAGTAGTTGGGATCTCTTTTCTGGGGTATTGAGCCCATGTATATTTAGCGAAGAGAACTTGACCTAGAGGGTATGTGGCGCCTTCACGTTGCTTGTCATGTTGTGATTAGATTAGTGAGTCTGCCGTTGTGGGGTAGGGTGTAATTGGTGGGGTCACTAGGGTAAAAGGGGAAGGTCACCCTAAGCAAAGTATGAAAGGAGGGGGGTATCTAACCTACGGGGTATGTCGAGGGGGGTCTATCTGCCCCTCTCAGGGGTAAGTAGTGTCGGTAAGGTACAATGAGTAACCAGTGCGAACAAAACCTAACCGTATGTCCTCACTATGTGGGGGTTGGTAAGGACCAGGTGATGAAGATTCACTAATTGGGTGTGTCATCCCGCCGCTACAAGACAATGGAGTACTTAGGTGGAGGATAATCTATTTAGGTATGTTCCTATCGTAGCGTTGGTCCTCAACCGAAGGTTGGGTACCATGGAGTTGGTTATGTAGTACCCATGTTGGGCTCGGTGAAATTGATTAGTGTTACAGAGGAGAAAAAGGGACCTTGTCACTTTATCAACGTCCCCAGCATTGCTTGTCGACCGTGGTTTTATGGCAAAAGGATCAGGTCCTGGGCAGTGTGGGGTATCTGTGTAGGTATCAGTAAGGAAGGATATACATTCTGTAGTAATAGTATTAAAAGATAACAACCAGTACATTGTTCTTAAATGAGAGACAACAATTATAAACTTATACGTTAAGAGGCTTATAAACTTATAAAAGCAAAATCCAGCCATAGGGGCGCTGGGTATATAATTTTCCAGAGTACTGGGTACTGGCTCCCTGTGTAACTAGAATGCACTGTATATGGCAGACGAAGCTGTCAGCTCCTGCTTCTCTGTACCATCTAGCGCTCTCAGCATCCCCCCCGCAGGCTGTAACCGCCGGCCTACGGGGACGACCCCGCAGATAATATAACAATATAATATAAGTAACCCGAACTGGAGCAGAAAGTATTGCGGGGGTTCCACACTAGTCAGGGGGCTCCCACACTTTGGAGGGATTATATGCAGGGCGGGATAGGGATGTATCAAGCATAATGTGGCTTGTGAGTGGCTTAGAGGGTACCTAGGGGGGTCTTTGTCATCCCTCGAGTTGCATGCAGATTTAGGGTCCGTGCCATTACAAATGGTATAGTGCTTTTGTTAGATTGGATTGGGCACCGGTTTCCGCATAGGATAGCGTAGAGAAATCCCAGTGTGCATCCTCATGGAAAACCCCAACCTTTACCCACCTGCAGCCATACCTTTCATAGTCAAAGTGATACCTGGGTCCCGAGAGGGAACTTCTCCTTCTGAATCTGGTGTTTTGTGCATCCATGGGCTCTTCTGGTGGGGTATCCTTTCTGGAGGTAGGGCGATGGAAATCATACCAATTTGGGACATCTACCAAGGGGATGCCCGGGGTGCCACAAAACTGAAGCAGATCTTCGGGAACTTTTAGTAATGCTGTACGGCCCTAGGTGGAAGATGAGAGCCAGAAGGGAAACTTCCACCTGTATTTGATCCCTTTGGTGCGCAGGGCATAGAGCAGTGGCTTCAGGTCCCTGCAGTGTTGTAGGGTAATGCTGGATAGATCTTGGAAGTTCTGTATAGTTGCTCCTTCAAACAAAAGCTGCGGTTTACCTCTAGCCTGTCGTAGTATTTCCTCTTTTAGTTTTTAATCAACTATGCAGCAGATAATGTCCCTAGGGGGTTTGTTATCTCTTCCTTTGGGCTTGAGGGCCCTGTGAATCCTTTCCATGTCAAATACAGTCTGAGGTGGTCTGTTGAGAAGCCCATTAAACAAGCCTGTGACAGTGGGGGAGAGCTGCTCTGTGTGAATAGATTCGGGCAAACCTCTGATACTCAGGTTATGGCACCATCCTCTATTGTCCAGGTCCTCCATGTGGCATTGGAGGTCCCTGAGTTGAAGTGCGTGGGTGTCGACCCTCTGAGTGGCCCTGCGGAGGACGGGGTCATGGTGTGCTGAGACCTTTTCCACCTCATAAACCCTGCCAGCTAATGCATGGATATCCAGCCATAGGTTAGAGATGGCGGCTGAGAGGGTGTCTTTAATGTTGGTGGCAATGGTCCTCAGATCCTGGATGTTCAGATGCGGTTGTGGTGGTACCTCGATCGCCATGCCCTGCAGTGTCCACCATAAGGAGAGCAGGTGAGGATCCTGTCAGATGCTGATATGGGGCCTGATGTTGTCTGTGGCAGGAAGACGCCATACTGCCCTCTGTGTCCGGAACATTTCGGGGATATTGTGGCTCAGACCCCCGGGCTGTTCACGGGGAGAGCGGGAACGTGATTCCGAGGAGTTGCAGGAAGCCGTCCCCATGATTTGCCGGTGGTTTGAGGTGAAATTATGTCCGTTGTTTAGTGTATTCAACCTGCAGCGGCAGGAGCTCAAGAGTTGCACAGCCATCTTCATGCGAGGTCAAACCACGCCCCCCGACATCGTTAATAAATTCCTGGAAAACTTCCGGGAGTTACAAAGGCCAAAAGGCATTACGAGGTACTCATAATGGCCTGTTCTGGTATTAAATGCAGTTTTCCACTCGTTGCCCTCCTTAATCCTCACAAGATTGTATGCCCCTCTCAAATCAAGCTTCGTGAAAACGGTTACTCCAGGTTGAAGGTCAATCATACGACCGGTGTGGAGGCAAACTACCGGCTTGACCTTTGTCAAAGACATCGCTAAAATCGCGGTACTCCTCCGGCAGGGAGAAGAGTGAAGAGGTGCACAGGACCTTGGCTACCTTCTGGAAGCATGTCTCACTGCATTGTGGTGACCAGGAGAGAACCTCAGCACGGAGCCAATCAAAAGAGGGATTCTGCCTCTGTAACCAAGGATAACCAATAAACAGCAGAAACTTAGGTGAGGAAATAACTTGGAATTGGAATATCTCATGGTGAAGAGTCCCTACGGCCATGAACAATGGAACCGTCTCATGAGTCACATGGGCAGGCTGTAGAGGTCTCCCATCAAGAGCCTAAATGGCAAGTGGAGTGTCACGGAGCTGCAGCGGAATTGAGTGCTTACAAAGGCAGCATTAATGAACAGACCTGCAGCCCCAGAGTCAATTAGAGCCTGTATCTCGACAGACGACTGAGCCCAAGAAAGGGTGACCAAAACAATGGGCTTATCCTTCTGGATAACTGGGGATGAAACAATGCCACCTAAGGTCTGTCCGTGACAGGACCTCAAGGTTCGGGTGTTCCCTGGACGGGTAGCACAAGACTTCAAGAAAGTGACCTTTCTCTGAGTCTGGAGTCAATGAGGATTGCAAACGTGATCAACTTCTCCAGCTCAGTGGGTATATCTCAGGCTGCTATCTCATCCTTGATGGTATCTGAGATACCATGATAAAAAGCAGCCACGAGGGCCTCATTGTTCCACACAACCTCTGCTGCCAGAGTACGGAATTCAATGGTGTAGTCTGCAGCAGTTCTCGTACTCTGTTCGATGGACATGAGGCACTTGGCAGCAGAAGCGGAGCATACGGGAACATCAAATACCCTTTTAAACGAAGCCACAAACTCAGGGTAGCTCAAGACAACAGTCGTTTCCCATAGAGGGTTTGCCCAGGCCAAGGCTTAAACAGCTTAAGTAGGCAGGAGTGACAAACAAGATATCAACAACAGCTGAGTAACTGTGGAGAGATAGGAGCTGGCAATTAGCCGACAGCTGAGTGGCCAGCTCTGAGAAGGAAGGGCTGAGCTCAGCCCTGACAATGATGTACGGACGAGAAACAGGAATAGTCCCTGTCTTGGGGATGTGATAGACGCCATGGGTCAACAAGTTATAAAAGATGCAACCCCACTTTAACGCGTTTGAAGTGAGAATAGGAGAGATGGGATGTGCCCTTGGAGATGTGCATAAGGGGGTCCATTGTGAAATTGATGTCGCCACCAAATACCAGGGTCTCCTCCCTGAAATCTATCAACACCGGATGCAACCTGCTCAAAAAGGAGAAGTTGTCCACATTGGGAAAATAGCCGCTAGATTTTAACCGGGAGCTCACCAATTTTGCCTTTCACAAATACAAACCGGCTCTGCGGATCCTGCTGTACTGAAGTGAGAGACTAAGGGACAGATTTAGCCAGCAAAATGCTAATGTCCTTTGATTTAGAAATGGGTGAGGTAAAGTGATAGGTCTGTGGGAAATGCCCATTGGTCAACTTAGGGACATGGTCTACCTTAAAATGGGCTTCCTGTATGAAATCCACTTGCATCAGAGAGGAGTCTTGAGTGCTTCTCAGAGACACTGAGGCTACGGAGACATTGAATGAAGTGAATTTGAAAATACCAATGTGCTAATCGCAGAAGTGAGTCCAACCATTTAGGCACAGTAACAGCAGGATGCGCAAGGAAGTCAAAAAGCACTGGCAGTTGGTCAGGAGAATAGAGGTAAAAGGACACACCCCATTTACAAGCAATGAGGTGGAATGGGTGACCCCATCGGTAAGTAGCACCCAACTCTCTAATGACTGTGAAGGAGTGAACGGAGCATATCCCTCGTGATGTGTGTTTGTTGCGAAATGTCTGGGTAAATCCAGATGGTCACTCTGTCAAAGTTCTCGGGACCTTTGGACCATGCCTGTTGCAAAATTTCCTCTTTGATAACATAAAAGTGCACTCTGTGGCAGAGGCCATAGAGGCTAATGATGGGGTTCAGGGACCTTGCATGTGGTCGACCTGACTCAATTGTAACTCCACAGTCAGTGGCTTACCCAAGAGTTGGTTGAGGATGACAGCCACTGTTGAGTGGAGGTTAGTACCCTCAAGAGGAGTAGATTATTCCTTCTGCTCCAGTTCTCCCTATAGTCAATATGCAATTGAATGTCAACGAGATGCCGGCAGTATTACAATTGGGTGACCTCCAGAGCTGGGACACGGTCATCTGTAGTGGAGGAAGAGGTTTCCAGGGTAGTCACCAATTCATCCACAGAGGCAATCTGTTAACAAAGCTTGTGGATCTTTCAAGAGAAAGCATTAACGATAGAGGTGGCTATGACATGGATATCCTGCTTGATGGGTAGGTCTGCGATCATCTTCCTGAGATCACTGTCATAGTGGGAGTCTGAGACCTGTGAGGGAGTGGAGCCCTCAGAGGAGTCAGCCTGTAGTAATTCTAGCGTAAGAACTGGGGAGTCTGGGCAGGCACAGAGGAGGTGGCAGCCATGGTGGAGAGTGGCTGCATAAGGGAAGATTTCTTTAATCCGGAGGAGCTGACCTGCCCTGTTCTTGGCAATGCCATCTTAGATGGAACAGCAGCTGAAGGGGCTGGGGAAGAAGCTGTGTGTTGTTGCAGAAAGTAATTGGTAATCTCCTGTCCTTTCAGTTTCTCAGCTGTAGGTGGGTGTTTGTTGTCAGTGGGCATGATTTGCGGCAGGCAGAGCAGGCAGAGCTGGCTGTCTGGGGATGCGATCTGGGCAGAGCTCTCTGAGAAGCATGTTCAAGCCACCATATCCAAACCACGCCCCATTTGCAATCACTTTAAAGCAAATAGAAAATGATCCCTTTGCAGTGAAGCTATGCCTGCACTGCAAGATTTAATTTCTCATTTATGCCTAGGGAAACAATAAAAAATTGTCTTACCCAATCCTCCACTCCTCCCCACAGCTAGACCAGTCCCTGCAGCTTCTGCTTCTAGCAGTCTAAGGTCCTGACATCATCAAGACCAGTGCAGGGTCCATAGCCCTGCTCTGGTCGTGAGGATGTCAATGGAGGATCACTGTCTGATGGGGGAGTGGAGGATCAGGTAAGTAAAACTTTTTATTCTTTCCCTTGAACAAAAAAAGCTATTAATCCCTGCAGTTACACTGTAGGCACAGCCGCATTGCAAGGGATAACTTTTTATCTGCCTGCAGTTTGGCTTTAATTAAAATGGTAATTACCATAACATTTGAATGCATACAAACTGCATGGTGCAGAAATGAATCCATGATTCATATGCATTTTTATTTGTATTTAAGATGGTTACCCAAAAGAAGAAATAATCTACCAATGGAAACGAAGCTCAGTTGAGGTGGGAGATATTCGCTCATGGAGACTTTATCAGTTCTCCTTTGTTGGACTAAGAAATACAACTGAAGAAGTGAAGACAACCTCAGGTAAGAAAAATGCATATCTTACACTTCATTAAATATACACATAACATATAAAGAATACCGTGCTGTGAGTCTCTAAAATTGGCAGCTGCTAGCGCCACTAAGTACAAAATGTTTGTGTAAGAAACTGTATAGTAAAATGTCCTGCGCTAATAATATGTGACAAAAGTAGCAACTGTAAACGTTACACATTGAAAGTACAAACATTAGAATAATTCCATTTACAATAAAGTGACGTGTGCAAAATTAAAGTGCAAGGTACAAGGAAAAATAACAATCCACTTATATAGTGCAAAAGTCCCAGTGATTAATTAAATAATTTCATGTGATAATAAACAAAGTGCAGTATGCAGAAATAGAGTGCAAAATATAAAGCAAAAATAGTCCACTTATATAGTGTAGAAAGATGACCCCCCAGATGATGTCTAAGTAAACATTATCGGAATGCATTGGGTCGAGTCCTGTCCAGGCCATTGCATACTACAAGATGTTTACCATTTGGATGTATTGATAAGTGCTTTATCACCAGTTGAATATAAGTGTTCTGACTTAAAAAAAAAAAAATCTCCATTGTTATGGTTTTACACTATGTGGAGGAGTTTTGGTCCTTTTTGGATGGGAGATCATTGATATGCTACTAAGAGAGAGGTGACTCAACTATAATGGTAGAGCTGTTGCCACTGGAAGTTGCAATTTGGAGTGTCCCTTTGGAAGCCGCTTTGAAGTATTCCCTTATTACCACTTCCCGCCTGCCATATAGTAGAATGACAGCCGGAAAGTAGTATCATTATCCTGACTGGGCATCATTGACATCCAGCAGGATAAGCCGCTATTGCGCGCCCATGGGGGCACACAGGGCGGCGATCATTGGTGTGGTGTGTCAGTTTGACACACTGCATCTCCGATCTAGGTAAAGAGCCTCTGACGTAGGCTCTTTACCATGTTATCAGTTGTGTCCAATCACAGCTGATCACAGTGTAAAGAGGAAAAGCTGTGGCGTCCCCCCTCCCGAGGATGCCCACCCGTGCCCACCAGGGATGCCCACCAAGGATGCCCACCCATGACCACCAGGTACGCCCAACCATGACCACCAGGGATGCCAATCAGTGCCCAATATAGATGCCAACCAGTGCCCATCAGTAATGCCTGCCAGTGCCTCCTCTTCAGTGCTGCCTGTTAGTGCCACCCATCAGTGTCCATTAGTGCCTATCAGTGCCCATCAGTGCCGCCTTTAAGTGCCCATCAGTGCCACCTATAAGTACTCATCAGTGCGGCCTTTCAGTGCCCATCAGTGCAACCTATGAGTGCCGCCTATCAATGCCCATCAGTGCTACATATCAGTGCCACATATCAGTGCCCATCAGTGCTGCCTATCAGTGCCCATCAGTGTTGAATATTATTGCAACCTCATCAATGCCCATTAGTGCCACCTTATCAGTGCCCATCAGTGCAGCCTCCTCAGTGCCCATTAGTGAAGGAGAAAACGTACTTATTTACAAAATTTTATAACAGAAACAAAATATATGGTCTTTTTTTTATATGTTTAGCAAAAAATAAAAAGCCCAGTGATGATCAAATACCACCAAAAGAAATCTCTATTTGTGGGAACAAAATGATAAAAAATTTGTTTGGGTAGAGTGTTGCATGACGGCACAATTGTCATTTAAAGTGTGACAGCGCTGAAAGCTGAAAATTGGCCTGGGCAGGAAGGGGAGAGAAGTGCCCTGTATTGAAATGTGGTTAATATATATATATATATATATATATATATATATATATATATATATATATATATATATATATATATATATATATATATATATATATATCAGCCTGTTTGACTCAGCACCTTTGGTGACTGGTAGAAACAAAAGACTAAGCCCGGGTTCACACATGTGCGGTGCGAATTGAAGCTCAGGTTTCACTGGGAAGATAAAAATCTCCTGTTCAAAGGCTCATCTGCGTTTTAGCTCCGGATCAGTGAGCAGGGGGAGGGGGAGGGAGAGGGGGGAGAGGGGGAGGTGTAGTGAGGAGAAGGAGAAAATCCATGTTCAGAACGCAATGCATCTGCGAAGCAGATGCGTTCCTATAGAAGATAAGGGGCTCGTAATTCGCACCGCAATGCCCAGAAAATGCACACTTTTTTTGTGCAATGCGCAGTGCGAATGCAACACGCATATGTGAACCAGATGCATTCATATGAATGTATTTTAAAATGTCCTGCGAATTAGATGCAGTGTAAGCCACATCTAATTTGCATAGGTGTGAACGGGGGCTCAAGGTCAAAAGAGGTTCTTCAAAGAGGAACACTCTTTAAATGCTATAAATACCGGACAAGTGATACATGAAAGAATACATTTTCCTCCACCAATATTAAAAATAAAATATGTCTCGACAGACACACCATCAAAAACACTCATCATTCACTCCAGTTTACCCCATAAAACGGCAAAAAGGCTTTAATACTATTCCCGGGCTGAAAAATAGAAAATGTCCTGAGTAATCTTTATGTATCAAAAGTAGATGTGATGAAAATGTAGCAAGTTTACCATGTAGCGGCCGTTTAGATAATAAAGAGAAACATATAATTCTTATATGTACAGCGTGATAAGATGACAGTATAACGTATACCACTGTGAGGAAAAAAGGGTTCTTGAGAGACTACAATTGTATCATAGCATGTATGTAGCCAGATGGATGATCACATCAATTCTATAAGGGAGATTCTCAATGGAAGTGAAGGATCCACTTATCTCACCTGATCGTGGTCATCCGCTCCATGGATGAGCAGTGCATCAAAGGTGGGATCACTGGATGATCCAGGGTCAATAGATGTCCTTCCAAATAGAAAATATAGCTGGCGTTTCTCTGTGTCCAAAGATCTGATTGTTGTAAAGCAGCTTGTGATACTTCGCTGAGCAATGGCTCCACACTGTTCAATGAACGCTGCCAACGGGACCGGCTGAGCCTTGCAGCCGTGCAGCACTTGGAGCGGAACAACAGTGGGCAGGCTCTAAGCAGAAGTAGGATCAGTCCTGACCTAGAAGTATATCCTGGATAGTGGAATCTCCACAGCAGATATGTCTAGCTCAGACACAGACTATGAAAGGACTTACATAGAGAAGCACAGAGTCCAAGTGATGTGATCACCAAGAAACATCCGTGGAATAGTGGTGAGGGGATGGCTGGAAGGTGGGAGATGGTCAGAAAATCATTTCCAGATGGTTGCTGTGTATGTGGGGGCATCCAGCTGATGCGTTTCAAACGTTAGACAATTTTCTTCAGAGCTAGATGTGTTGTGGGTCCTACCAGGCTAAATACCAAGTTAATTGGTTTAATTGGCTACTTGGAGGACCTAACAGACTACCCACATTTGAAAATTTAACCCTAAGGGCTCCAAGCTGTGTAAAGGACAAAAAAAATATATCCCAAACACCCAAGGAATTTACACACATATACTGAATCACACATTGCACCCTTCCAAGACAGATGGAAGGAAAAACACATCTTATAAGCTTTTAAAGAAAGGAGCTCTCATCAAAGTCTTGAAAGTAAAGAAATACAAGAATGAACATAATAGTGAAATATAGTTTTGGACTTCTAATGCATATAAAATGAGATCAAAGGGACAGTTCTAAATGGGAGAAAGGGAGGTAAAAATATTGATCTAACCCATATTGCAGATAGAGGAGTAAAGATCTTAAACAGATATCAAACAAGTCTCGGAATCTAAGAGTCCAAAAAACACCGACAAATTACATTCATTGTTCAAGCCAGATGGTTGAAGGCTATTTAGGAGATAAATCCACATTTTTTCTTTTTGGTATAAAACTTGATCGTAATCCCCCCGCCTCAAAGGCAAATTAAGTCTGTAGATACCTTTAAACCGTAGACCTGAGGGGTCTCCTCCATGTGAGTTAAGAAAATGCAAGGGAAGGGGTCGTTCATCATCTTTTTTTAGAATCCCTTGTATGTGTTCACTGATTCTGATCTTCAACTGTCTTTTAGTTTTACCTATGTAGATTTTTTTACATGGACAGGTGATCATATATATCACTCACGTAGTAGAGCAATTAATGAAATCTTTAATTTTAAATTCTTTGTGACCGCCAGAATCAGTGAACACATTAGTCCTCTCCCTGTGTTTGCAGACTGAACACTTTCCACAGGTAAAGTTGCCCCTAAGGGGGGGAGGTCGGTTAACCAATTTTTGACCGATGAACTTAGGTATTCTGAATGAGTTAAAATATCACCTAGATTCCGAGATCTGCGTGCTGTCATTATTGGGCAATCACTGACGCATTTTCCCAGTATGGGGGCATCAGCCAAAATATTCCAATGTTTTGATAAGACCTCTTTAACTTGGTCCCATTGAGAGCCATACCTAATAATAATTCTTATGGCATTCTGGAGGTTTTGTTTTTGATTGTTTTTAGAGTTATTTTTCAAGAGGTCTTCTCGTTTGGTGTTAATGAACCTACGTTTCGCTTTCCTGATGGATTTGTGTGAGTAGCCTCTCTCTCTGAAGTATGCATAAAGTTCAGAAGCTTCTTCATGGAAATGAACCGCAGAGGAGCAATTTCTTTTGATCCTCAGGAATTGAACAATTGGAATTCCCTGAATCAGAGAATGAGGGTGGTGACTGGACGCTTCCATAAGGGTGTTAGCAGCTGTCTCCTTACGGTGAGTTTTGGTTACAAGTTGTTCATTCTGGACACTAAGTTTTAGGTCCAGAAATGAAATAGTTTTGAAGTCATGAACGTGCGTGAATCTAAGATTTCTGTCATTAGTGTTAATTTCTTATATGAACTTGTCCAATTCTTGGGGGGTATTAAACTATCAAAGATATTCCTGCGCTATCAAGTATGGGAAAAAGGCTGGAGGTGGAAAAGCTGCATGCACCTATTCGGGTAAACACCTGACCTTATGATTAATTGTATGGATGAGTGGTGCAGCGCTAATCCTAGGTGTAAACACTCAGATGGTTTAAAATGGGGTCATAATTTACATAACAAGGTGTATGGCAATAATAGTGAGCAGTAAATAAGAACCAATGGGATAATGAATAAAATCATTGAATGTCACTAGCCAGTAAGTGCAATGTGCTAATAAAATACCGTGTTAAAACTTGAATCTCTGAGGTATAAAACCTAATAAACCGTAGATTACAAAAACCAATGTGTATAAATTATAAATAAATACCGTACAGCTTACTAATAATTTAAATGCATAAAAAGTACAAAAGTGACAATGTGCAGTGTGTAGACACTGTGCGTATTAAACTTGGCTACACCTCAAAAGTGCATGCAGTGTTTGGTATTCAAACCTAGATACAGTGCAAAGAATGTGCAAAAAGGAACCAAAAAGAACTCCTAGGTACATGAAATGATATCACAAAAAATAAAGTCTATATATAAAAGGTATTAACACAAAAAAGAATGTCCTTATGAATAAAGTGAACTCTGTGACAATGATATGCTGGCATGCGCATGTGGCAGTTAAAGTGCCAAGTGACTTGAAAACTCGTGCTTCTTCGTGTGCAAACACTTCGGTGGGTAATGGCCCCTTACCTCACAGCAATGGGGCAACAGCATATGACCAGAGGGCTCTTTATCTCATCCTCCTAGAGGCTCCTGCGCGTCCCTGACCGTCCTCACAGTAATGGGGCAGCAGCATATGACCAAGGGCTCTTTAGCTCATCCACCTATGGATTCCTGCACATCCCTCACTCTCCTAGGATTAAGTTCCCTCAGGTGCGATGCAGGAATGTATAAAAGATAATGAAGTGGAGAGAGAGCCCAATAGTGTAATTCCGTTTCAACGATAGTGTTTTATTTAGGCAAAAAAACAGATACTCACATTTGGCAATTAGGAAAAAAACAATTGTATCCGACGAGCGGCGAGCTCGTCTGCTTCTCACTGTGTATACAGCCTATCCCGTCCCTACGCGTGACGTCACACCACACGTGACTTCTTCAGGGGATGAATATAGGCTGGGAAAGTGTCCTTAAATAGTTTAATATTGGCCGGCTATGGGCGGCCATTTTCTCGAAGTTACATGTATTGGTATACGGCGGCCATTTTCCTAGAGATTTCTTGTATAGTTCAAGTTCCGCTTTGTGGTGAATATCAGCTGACTTGCAATGGCCAATAGAGGCTGTCTGCTGTTTAAGTATCGCTTGTACTGTCAGCAGAGAGAGACATAAGTTGTCTCTAATAGAGCGAGGTGAGCGAACGGTTTGCGGATTGTACTAATATTAATTAAACAAGTGGTTTGCATCCGCCTTGGCTAGGTGAAAAAGGCAGAGCTTAAAACAATATTAGGATATTAAAAACGAAGGAAGGGAGATGCTGGAGACACTAGTGGCATACTAAGTATACATACTACGTAAAATTAAAAACAAACATAATGCAAACTACTAATCTATATATGACCAATATATATAAAAACAATAATACATAAATATCTAAAATACCAATGTTAATTTATTACCAACATGGACTGTAACCTATTTGAATGTATGTAAAAATACTGTGTCTGTGTATGTATATGTATCTTGGAATAAAAAGATAAAAATTAATTAATAAATGGTCAAGGCCAAGTAAAAATTAAAATTAAAAATTAAAAATTAAAGGTAGAGGAGAGACAGCTCCTACAAGGACTTGTAGCTACTTCCAGATAGTCCTATTAAATAGTGAGGAGGAATGTAATTGCATAAAAAGCTAACAGGAGATATAGAGAGGGGAGGGATACTGTAATCTAATTCCCAAAAAAATATATATACCAAAAAAAAAAAGTCTCCCACCGTGGAGAATAATAAACATATGGCTGAAGGTAGAGGCCTTACCAAGCATTGACTTGGGTACTTGAGGGGTACCAGGTGGGCCGACTGTTAGGTAGCTGAAAGTCCATATTACATAAACATATGTTTTAAACGTAAAATTAATTAAAAAATCTGGATTGGTTGAAAACCTCTATTGTTAAAAATTCTCATTCTAAAAATCACTCAGGAAACAATTTAGGTCAAATTCTATGTTTAGGCCGCGGGGCCAAAAAGTGTCCAAGGTAAAGATCCATTTGGATTCCAATTTACTTAGAGCTCTTACTTTGTGGCCCCCCCGCCAATGCTTAATGTATGGAGTGATACCCCAGAAGGTCAAGTGGGTAGGGTCTTTGTTATGACAGATAAGGAAATGTTTTGATACACAGTGTTTTTCATAACCGTTAAGGATATTTTTCACGTGTTCCTTAATCCGGACTCTCAGGGGTCTTTTTGTGCGGCCTACGTACTGAAGGCCGCAGCTACATTCGAGTGCGTATACTGCCCCTTCCGTGTTACAGCAAATGAAATCTTTGATTTCATAGCTTTCGCCAGTACTGGTAGAAGTAAAATTGAACACTTTCTGGTTTGGTCGTTTGGTCCTGAGGCAGACAAAACACCTCTTGCATGGAAAGAAACCATTTCCTGAGAAAAAAGTAAAAGGTTTCTTGGGTGGGTCCACAACATTTTTTACTAGTAAATCCCTAATCGTCGGTGCCTTTTTATATATGAATTTCGGGTTCTCAGGGAGGATTTCTTGCAATTGCTTATCTGACCGTAGAATATGCCAATGGCGCTTTATTATTCTTTCAATTTTCCTGTATTGTACATTGAAGTCTAGAATCAAAGGTATCCCCTCTACTGGATTTTTTGGTTGTGTGATTTTTTCTCTAATCAATTCGTTCCGGTCCAGTTTAGAGACTTCATCGATTTTGGTCTTGATAAATTTCTGATCATAGCCTTTTGCCGTGAATCTATCTCCCATTTTCTCTGCCTGTTCAAAGTATGTGTCTATTTTGGTGCAGTTTCTCTTTATCCGCATCAATTGCCCTTTCGGGATGTTATAAATCCAGTTTTTGTGATGGCAACTTGTGGTTGGGAGGTAGCTGTTTCTATCAACTCCCTTAAAGTGCGTTTTCGTGCTAAATGTGGAGTTATTTAGTGAAATCTCTAGATCTAAAAAGTTGATTTTTTCTGAACTAACATCCCAAGTTAGTGAGATGTTTCTATCATTGTTGTTCAGTTTCATAAGGAATTCGATTAGATGTCCTTCTTCTCCATCCCATAGTATGAAAATGTCGTCAATATATCTTTTATATATGACGAGTTGGCTTGGGCGCTCGCTAAACACATTATATTCTTCCCACTGTGCCATGAACAGGCCGGCTATGCTCGGGGCAAATCTGGCACCCATGGCCACCCCAGTCTGTTGGTGGTAATAAGATCCATCGTACCAAAAATAGTTGTTTTTAAGACTAAATTCTAGACATTTGATAAGGAATTTTCTCTGTGTGCACGGGAGTTTGGTATATTTCCTTAAACCCCATTTTGCTGCTTCACAGGCCCTATGGTGAGGGATAATTGTGTATAACGCTGATACATCAGCCGTGGCCATAACCCATGGTCTATCCTCTCCTTGGATATTGTCTATGACCCTTAGCATCTCTTTACTGTCTTTCAGATAAGCTTCAGTTTTCTGAACCGCCGGCTGCAAAAAAACATCTATATACTGACCCATCCTGGCTGTAATTGACTCTATGCCATTCACTATCGGCCTAGGTGGTGGGTCAGTTTTATTTTTACGTAGTTTAGGGACTGAATAAATAATTGGCGTCCGACAGGATTCTGGTATGAGAAATCTCGCTTCTTTTTTATTTAGTATCGCCTTTTTCACTCCCAGATGGACCACTTGCTCGAGCGATTTACGACATCCAAAGACTGGATTCTTCAATAATTTTATGTAAGTGTTGCTATCATTCAGCATAGTAGTCATTGTATTGTGATATTGTTCTTTAGAGAGTATCACTATCCCTCCTCCTTTATCTGCCGGTCGGATGACAATATCTCGCCTTTTGGATAATTTGCGGATTCCACTTTTGATGTGATTAGGTTCTTCTTTTCTCTTGATTTTCACTTCTTTTATTTCATCCAAAACAATTTTTTTAAAAACATCAATATGTTTATTATCTTTTGCTGGCGGGTTAAAAACTGATTTGTTCCTGAGTGAACTATGTAAAAAACCATTATCTGGTGGCTGTGTTACTCTAGATATTGGGGGATTTCCTACCATATATTTTTGTAAATTTAATTTTCGTACAAATTTCTGGATTCCAATGTAGGTCTCGAATTTGTTAAGGTTTTTTGTGGGTGCGTATTTCAACCCTTTGTCGAGTACCCCAATTTCTTCATGTGTCAATGTCAACCCACTAAGATTAAAAATCCCCTCTCCTTTTATTCTCTCTTTCCTTTGCTGTCTCTTGCCGGATCTTCGTCCTCTCTTTTTTCGGGGCTTTTTCTGGGGCCCCGCATTTCGTCTGGATATCTCACTGGATGGTTTTCCCTGCTCCGGTCTAAAAAATGCCTGTTTGATTCTTGGTCTCCGTAAGGTGGAGGGTAAGGTCTTACTGATCTTTCATCTCCTTCTCTATTATCCAAGGGAGCATAATAGTTGTAAGTAGGAATAGGGCTCCGCTCATCCTGCCTGTAGTTCCTATATGGTGGTCCTCTTCTGTCATCATATCTATAGTCTTGTATGGGACTTCTTTCTCTTGGTCTATGGTATTCCAAATCTCTGTTTTCTCTATATTCTTGCATAGGTCTCCTTTGGTCTCTATATTCATACGGTGGACCTCTGTAGTCTCGTTCTTCGTATGGAGGTCTGTACCAGTTGTTCCGATTGTAGGGTCTTCTGTTATTCTTCCCATAATATGGTTTTCTTCCTCCATTCCGTGGTGTCCGATTATTTTGTTGAGGCCTCCTCTCATTTCGATGTGGCGTATAGCTTTGATATTCGTTATTTCTTCCATCGCTCCCTCTTTGTCGAGGTGTCATGGTTCTATTTTCTTCTCTAGGGTCTTGGTGGCTTCTGACTTCCGTGGCTGGCTTGGGTGGTTCGTTTTGTGGTTGAGGATGAAGTCTTACCGTTTTTTCCGGTGTGGAATATGTAGATGAACATTCTACTTTTCCCAATTGACTTTGCCATTTGAACACTTGGTCATTACGAAAATCGTTTGTATCTCTCGTGTGTTTCTTGCTTTTCCTTTGTTGCACTTCTTTATCTTTCTTAGCAAGGTCCTTGTTCAATTGGGTCATTAGGGTTTTATATTCAGTCGTGTCTTTGTATTGTTCAATATTTCCTTTAAGATCTGTAATATTCTGATCTATTATCTTGTTTTTCCTCCTTTTTCTATCTAACAAAAAACCTATAAGTTCTAGGCCTTTTTCGTTGAAAAATTTATACCACTCTTCATTAGATTCCTTATCAGTGAGCCCATCATTTGGGGGGACATCCCACCTTAGCCTTCTGGGGACAATGCTTTCCTTAAGGTATGTCTCAAAGGTGCAGATGTCCCACCAAAGGCTCACTTTCTTTTCCATGTTGTGCCCTAGTTTGCGCATAAGGCTTTCAAGGTCTAAGTTACTACTAGTTTGTGTTTTTGTAACATTAAATACTTCTTCTAAATTCACTTGCCTCTTTTCCATATATGAAAATACATCCATGATTGCCGCAAGAATGGGGAGTGTATGAGGTAGGTAAGTATTAAACTATCAAAGATATTCCTGCGCTATCAAGTATGGGAAAAAGGCTGGAGGTGGAAAAGCTGCATGCACCTATTCGGGTAAACACCTGACCTTATGATTAATTGTATGGATGAGTGGTGCAGCGCTAATCCTAGGTGTAAACACTCAGATGGTTTAAAATGGGGTCATAATTTACATAACAAGGTGTATGGCAATAATAGTGAGCAGTAAATAAGAACCAATGGGATAATGAATAAAATCATTGAATGTCACTAGCCAGTAAGTGCAATGTGCTAATAAAATACCGTGTTAAAACTTGAATCTCTGAGGTATAAAACCTAATAAACCGTAGATTACAAAAACCAATGTGTATAAATTATAAATAAATACCGTACAGCTTACTAATAATTTAAATACATAAAAAGTACAAAAGTGACAATGTGCAGTGTGTAGACACTGCGTATTAAACTTGGCTACACCTCAAAAGTGCATGCAGTGTTTGGTATTCAAACCTAGATACAGTGCAAAGAATGTGCAAAAAGGAACCAAAAAGAACTCCTAGGTACATGAAATGATATCACAAAAAATAAAGTCTATATATAAAAGGTATTAACACAAAAAAGAATGTCCTTATGAATAAAGTGAACTCTGTGACAATGATGTGCTGGCATGCGCATGTGGCAGTTAAAGTGCCAAGTGACTTGAAAACTCGTGCTTCTTCGTGTGCAAACACTTCGGTGGGTAATGGCCCCTTACCTCACAGCAATGGGGCAACAGCATATGACCAGAGGGCTCTTTATCTCATCCTCCTAGAGGCTCCTGCGCGTCCCTGACCGTCCTCACAGTAATGGGGCAGCAGCATATGACCAAGGGCTCTTTAGCTCATCCACCTATGGATTCCTGCACATCCCTCACTCTCCTAGGATTAAGTTCCCTCAGGTGCGATGCAGGAATGTATAAAAGATAATGAAGTGGAGAGAGAGCCCAATAGTGTAATTCCGTTTCAACGATAGTGTTTTATTTAGGCAAAAAAACAGATACTCACATTTGGCAATTAGGAAAAAAACAATTGTATCCGACGAGCGGCGAGCTCGTCTGCTTCTCACTGTGTATACAGCCTATCCCGTCCCTACGCGTGACGTCACACCACACGTGACTTCTTCAGGGGATGAATATAGGCTGGGAAAGTGTCCTTAAATAGTTTAATATTGGCCGGCTATGGGCGGCCATTTTCTCGAAGTTACATGTATTGGTATACGGCGGCCATTTTCCTAGAGATTTCTTGTATAGTTCAAGTTCCGCTTTGTGGTGAATATCAGCTGACTTGCAATGGCCAGTAGAGGCTGTCTGCTGTTTAAGTATCGCTTGTACTGTCAGCAGAGAGAGACATAAGTTGTCTCTAATAGAGCGAGGTGAGCGAACGGTTTGCGGATTGTACTAATATTAATTAAACAAGTGGTTTGCATCCGCCTTGGCTAGGTGAAAAAGGCAGAGCTTAAAACAATATTAGGATATTAAAAACGAAGGAAGGGAGAAGCTGGAGACACTAGTGGCATACTAAGTATACATACTACGTAAAATTAAAAACAAACATAATGCAAACTACTAATCTATATATGACCAATATATATAAAAACAATAATACATAAATATCTAAAATACCAATGTTAATTTATTACCAACATGGACTGTAACCTATTTGAATGTATGTAAAAATACTGTGTCTGTGTATGTATATGTATCTTGGAATAAAAAGATAAAAATTAATTAATAAATGGTCAAGGCCAAGTAAAAATTAAAATTAAAAATTAAAAATTAAAGGTAGAGGAGAGACAGCTCCTACAAGGACTTGTAGCTACTTCCAGATAGTCCTATTAAATAGTGAGGAGGAATGTAATTGCATAAAAAGCTAACAGGAGATATAGAGAGGGGAGGGATACTGTAATCTAATTCCCAAAAAAATATATATACCAAAAAAAAAAAGTCTCCCACCGTGGAGAATAATAAACATATGGCTGAAGGTAGAGGCCTTACCAAGCATTGACTTGGGTACTTGAGGGGTACCAGGTGGGCCGACTGTTAGGTAGCTGAAAGTCCATATTACATAAACATATGTTTTAAACGTAAAATTAATTAAAAAATCTGGATTGGTTGAAAACCTCTATTGTTAAAAATTCTCATTCTAAAAATCACTCAGGAAACAATTTAGGTCAAATTCTATGTTTAGGCCGCGGGGCCAAAAAGTGTCCAAGGTAAAGATCCATTTGGATTCCAATTTACTTAGAGCTCTTACTTTGTGGCCCCCCCGCCAATGCTTAATGTATGGAGTGATACCCCAGAAGGTCAAGTGGGTAGGGTCTTTGTTATGACAGATAAGGAAATGTTTTGATACACAGTGTTTTTCATAACCGTTAAGGATATTTTTCACGTGTTCCTTAATCCGGACTCTCAGGGGTCTTTTTGTGCGGCCTACGTACTGAAGGCCGCAGCTACATTCGAGTGCGTATACTGCCCCTTCCGTGTTACAGCAAATGAAATCTTTGATTTCATAGCTTTCGCCAGTACTGGTAGAAGTAAAATTGAACACTTTCTGGTTTGGTCGTTTGGTCCTGAGGCAGGCAAAACACCTCTTGCATGGAAAGAAACCATTTCCTGAGAAAAAAGTAAAAGGTTTCTTGGGTGGGTCCACAACATTTTTTACTAGTAAATCCCTAATCGTCGGTGCCTTTTTATATATGAATTTCGGGTTCTCAGGGAGGATTTCTTGCAATTGCTTATCTGACCGTAGAATATGCCAATGGCGCTTTATTATTCTTTCAATTTTCCTGTATTGTACATTGAAGTCTAGAATCAAAGGTATCCCCTCTACTGGATTTTTTGGTTGTGTGATTTTTTCTCTAATCAATTCGTTCCGGTCCAGTTTAGAGACTTCATCGATTTTGGTCTTGATAAATTTCTGATCATAGCCTTTTGCCGTGAATCTATCTCCCATTTTCTCTGCCTGTTCAAAGTATGTGTCTATTTTGGTGCAGTTTCTCTTTATCCGCATCAATTGCCCTTTCGGGATGTTATAAATCCAGTTTTTGTGATGGCAACTTGTGGTTGGGAGGTAGCTGTTTCTATCAACTCCCTTAAAGTGCGTTTTCGTGCTAAATGTGGAGTTATTTAGTGAAATCTCTAGATCTAAAAAGTTGATTTTTTCTGAACTAACATCCCAAGTTAGTGAGATGTTTCTATCATTGTTGTTCAGTTTCATAAGGAATTCGATTAGATGTCCTTCTTCTCCATCCCATAGTATGAAAATGTCGTCAATATATCTTTTATATATGACGAGTTGGCTTGGGCGCTCGCTAAACACATTATATTCTTCCCACTGTGCCATGAACAGGCCGGCTATGCTCGGGGCAAATCTGGCACCCATGGCCACCCCAGTCTGTTGGTGGTAATAAGATCCATCGTACCAAAAATAGTTGTTTTTAAGACTAAATTCTAGACATTTGATAAGGAATTTTCTCTGTGTGCACGGGAGTTCGGTATATTTCCTTAAACCCCATTTTGCTGCTTCACAGGCCCTATGGTGAGGGATAATTGTGTATAACGCTGATACATCAGCCGTGGCCATAACCCATGGTCTATCCTCTCCTTGGATATTGTCTATGACCCTTAGCATCTCTTTACTGTCTTTCAGATAAGCTTCAGTTTTCTGAACCGCCGGCTGCAAAAAAACATCTATATACTGACCCATCCTGGCTGTAATTGACTCTATGCCATTCACTATCGGCCTAGGTGGTGGGTCAGTTTTATTTTTATGTAGTTTAGGGACTGAATAAATAATTGGCGTCCGACAGGATTCTGGTATGAGAAATCTCGCTTCTTTTTTATTTAGTATCGCCTTTTTCACTCCCAGATGGACCACTTGCTCGAGCGATTTACGACATCCAAAGACTGGATTCTTCAATAATTTTTTGTAACTGTTGCTATCATTCAGCATAGTAGTCATTGTATTGTGATATTGTTCTTTAGAGAGTATCACTATCCCTCCTCCTTTATCTGCCGGTCGGATGACAATATCTCGCCTTTTGGATAATTTGCGGATTCCACTTTTGATGTGATTAGGTTCTTCTTTTCTCTTGATTTTCACTTCTTTTATTTCATCCAAAACAATTTTTTTAAAAACATCAATATGTTTATTATCTTTTGCTGGCGGGTTAAAAACTGATTTGTTCCTGAGTGAACTATGTAAAAAACCATTATCTGGTGGCTGTGTTACTCTAGATATTGGGGGATTTCGTACCATATATTTTTGTAAATTTAATTTTCGTACAAATTTCTGGATTCCAATGTAGGTCTCGAATTTGTTAAGGTTTTTTGTGGGTGCGTATTTCAACCCTTTGTCGAGTACCCCAATTTCTTCATGTGTCAATGTCAACCCAAAATGTTGTGGACCCACCCAAGAAACCTTTTACTTTTTTCTCAGGAAATGGTTTCTTTCCATGCAAGAGGTGTTTTGCCTGCCTCAGGACCAAACGACCAAACCAGAAAGTGTTCAATTTTACTTCTACCAGTACTGGCGAAAGCTATGAAATCAAAGATTTCATTTGTTGTAACACGGAAGGGGCAGTATACGCACTCGAATGTAGCTGCGGCCTTCAGTACGTAGGCCGCACAAAAAGACCCCTGAGAGTCCGGATTAAGGAACACGTGAAAAATATCCTTAACGGTTATGAAAAACACTGTGTATCAAAACATTTCCTTATCTGTCATAACAAAGACCCTACCCACTTGACCTTCTGGGGTATCACTCCATACATTAAGCATTGGCGGGGGGGCCACAAAGTAAGAGCTCTAAGTAAATTGGAATCCAAATGGATCTTTACCTTGGACACTTTTTGGCCCCGCGGCCTAAACATAGAATTTGACCTAAATTGTTTCCTGAGTGATTTTTAGAATGAGAATTTTTAACAATAGAGGTTTTCAACCAATCCAGATTTTTTAATTAATTTTACGTTTAAAACATATGTTTATGTAATATGGACTTTCAGCTACCTAACAGTCGGCCCACCTGGTACCCCTCAAGTACCCAAGTCAATGCTTGGTAAGGCCTCTACCTTCAGCCATATGTTTATTATTCTCCACGGTGGGAGACTTTTTTTTGGTATATATATTTTTTTGGGAATTAGATTACAGTATCCCTCCCCTCTCTATATCTCCTGTTAGCTTTTTATGCAATTACATTCCTCCTCACTATTTAATAGGACTATCTGGAAGTAGCTACAAGTCCTTGTAGGAGCTGTCTCTCCTCTACCTTTAATTTTTAATTTTTAATTTTTAATTTTAATTTTTACTTGGCCTTGACCATTTATTAATTAATTTTTATCTTTTTATTCCAAGATACATATACATACACAGACACAGTATTTTTACATACATTCAAATAGGTTACAGTCCATGTTGGTAATAAATTAACATTGGTATTTTAGATATTTATGTATTATTGTTTTTATATATATTGGTCATATATAGATTAGTAGTTTGCATTATGTTTGTTTTTAATTTTACGTAGTATGTATACTTAGTATGCCACTAGTGTCTCCAGCTTCTCCCTTCCTTCGTTTTTAATATCCTAATATTGTTTTAAGCTCTGCCTTTTTCACCTAGCCAAGGCGGATGCAAACCACTTGTTTAATTAATATTAGTACAATCCGCAAACCGTTCGCTCACCTCGCTCTATTAGAGACAACTTATGTCTCTCTCTGCTGACAGTACAAGCGATACTTAAACAGCAGACAGCCTCTATTGGCCATTGCAAGTCAGCTGATATTCACCACAAAGCGGAACTTGAACTATACAAGAAATCTCTAGGAAAATGGCCGCCGTATACCAATACATGTAACTTCGAGAAAATGGCCGCCCATAGCCGGCCAATATTAAACTATTTAAGGACACTTTCCCAGCCTATATTCATCCCCTGAAGAAGTCACGTGTGGTGTGACGTCACGCGTAGGGACGGGATAGGCTGTATACACAGTGAGAAGCAGACGAGCTCGCCGCTCGTCGGATACAATTTTTTTTTTCCTAATTGCCAAATGTGAGTATCTGTTTTTTTGCCTAAATAAAACACTATCGTTGAAACGGAATTACACTATTGGGCTCTCTCTCCACTTCATTATCTTTTATACATTCCTGCATCGCACCTGAGGGAATTTAATCCTAGGAGAGTGAGGGATGTGCAGGAATCCATAGGTGGATGAGCTAAAGAGCCCTTGGTCATATGCTGCTGCCCCATTACTGTGAGGACGGTCAGGGACGCGCAGGAGCCTCTAGGAGGATGAGATAAAGAGCCCTCTGGTCATATGCTGTTGCCCCATTGCTGTGAGGTAAGGGGCCATTACCCACCGAAGTGTTTGCACACGAAGAAGCACGAGTTTTCAAGTCACTTGGCACTTTAACTGCCACATGCGCATGCCAGCACATCATTGTCACAGAGTTCACTTTATTCATAAGGACATTCTTTTTTGTGTTAATACCTTTTATATATAGACTTTATTTTTTGTGATATCATTTCATGTACCTAGGAATTCTTTTTGGTTCCCTTTTGCACATTCTTTGCACTGTATCTAGGTTTGAATACCAAACACTGCATGCACTTTTGAGGTGTAGCCAAGTTTAATACGCACAGTGTCTACACACTGCACATTGTCACTTTTGTACTTTTTATGCATTTAAATTATTAGTAAGCTGTACGGTATTTATTTATAATTTATACACATTGGTTTTTGTAATCTACGGTTTATTAGGTTTTATACCTCAGAGATTCAAGTTTTAACACGGTATTTTATTAGCACATTGCACTTACTGGCTAGTGACATTCAATGATTTTATTCATTATCCCATTGGTTCTTATTTACTGCTCACTATTATTGCCATACACCTTGTTATGTAAATTATGACCCCATTTTAAACCATCTGAGTGTTTACACCTAGGATTAGCGCTGCACCACTCATCCATACAATTCTTGGGGGGTGCCCCCCCAGATCATGAAAATATCATCTATGTACCTCAACCACAGTATACTGTGGCTGAGGTACAACGACGAACCATAAACCACCTCTTCCTCCCATAGACCAAGGTGTAAGCAGGCATTGGAGGAGGCCCAGGGGACTCCCATAGATGTACCTCTTTTTTGCTTGAAATAGGAGCCCAAAAACTGCTAACAATTGTTGGTCAGCATAAATTCCAGGAGTTCTATAATGAACTCATTTTGAGCCGCTAGAGCAGGGTATTTCTTCTCCAAGAAGTGGGCCACCGCATGAAGGCCATAGTCGTGGGGAATCAATGTGTAGAGCGACTCCACATCTATCCCCACGAGCAATGATCCAGTTGGGCAATGCACCCTCTGGATAGCCTTCAATACACCCCTGGTAATTCATAGACCAATTCCTTAATAAGTGCATCCGTATATTTGCCTATACGTTCCAAGGGTCCCTTGATGACCTCCCCGGTGGATTAGTGAGGGATTTGTGCAGTTTAGGGATGATGTAAAAAATTGGTGTGTTGAATTCTCTCACTGTTAGATAATGTAGTTCTTTCTTGGTGACAAGGTTACTTTCAAAGGCAAATGAGAGTTTCTCATTGAGGACCCCTACAATCCGTGGGAAGGGATTCTCAGTGAGTTTAATATATGTTGAGGTGTCCCATAGTTGATGCATGACTTCCTCTTCATATTTTTGTTCAGACAGGAGTACTATATTCCCGCCTTTATCACTGCCTTTGATTACTAGGTTGGGTGCTCCCTGAAGTTCTTTTAGTGCATGTCTTTCCTCTCTGGTCAAATTATCTAATCCTTTCCAATCCCAGTTTATTTTTCTAAGGTCCCTTTGTACCTGATCAAGGAACAATTTGATACATTTGTGTTGGAGAGTGGAGGCATTTTGGAAGATTTAATGACCTATTGTCTATTGCTCATATCTGGGCTCTCAGATATTTTCCGAGTCAGACTCTGAATCGAGATTTTCCTGGAGTAACAAAATTAAATTGTTAAGAGCTTCCTGTTCTTCCTGGTTCACAGATTTTGTTGTATTTGTATTTTTACGATTGAGATGCCAAGATCTGAATATAACCTTCCGCAAGAACATATTTATTTCCTTATACACCTCAAATTCTTGCATAGCTGATTTGGGTGAGAAGCATAAACCCCTCTTTGGTGACTGGGTCCCCAAGCTTTGGGAAGCACATTTAACCCCCTAAGGTATCACTGGAGTATTATTTAATCCAGCATTGGGACTTTCCACACTATATAAGTGGACTATTTTTTTCCCTTATATTTTGCACTTTGTTTATTATCACATGAAATTATTTCATTCATTACTGGGACTTTTTCACTGTATAAGTGGATTGTTAATTTTTCTTGTACCTTGCACTTTAATTTTGCACATGTCACTTTGCTATATTAGTATATGGAATGATTCTAATGTTTGTATTTTCAATGTGTAAAGTTTACATTTGTTACTTTTATGCCCTGTACACATGAGCGGACTTTTCGACCGGACTGGTCCGACAGGCCGAATCCGTTGGACAAACCGACCATGTGTGGGCTTCATCGGACTTCCGACGGACCTTTTCGGTCGAAAATCCTATGGACTTTAGATTTGAAACATGTTTCAAATCTTTCCGCCGGAACTCCGCCGGACCCAGTTCCTATCGGGAAGCCTGTTCGTCTGTAGGCTGGTCCGACGGACCAAATACGACGCAAGGGCAGCTATAGCACCTGCCTACAAGAATGTTTCTAGTGCGATCCTATCAGCGAGTGCGAGAGAGAGGTGACAATGTCCCTCAGGTCTGGTATGGATTTTAAGGGAAACCCCCTACGCCAAAAAAATGGCGTGGGGGTCCCCCCAAAATCCATACCAGACCCTTATCTGAGCACACAGCCCGGCCGGTCAGGAAAGGGGGTGGGGATGAGCGAGCGCTCCCCCTCCTGAACCGTACCAGGCCACATGCCCTCAACATGGGGGGTGGGTGCTTTGGGGAAGCCACCCTAAAGCACCTTGTTCCATGTTGAAGAGGCAAGGGCCTCTTCCTGACAACCCTGGCTGTTGGTTGTTGGGGTCTGCAGGCGGTGGGGCTTATCGGAATCTGGGAGCCCCCTTTAATAAGGGGGCCCCCAGATCCCGGCCCTGCCCTATGTAAATGAGCATGGGGTACATTGTACCCCTACCCATTCACCTGGGGAAAAAAGTGTCAATAAAAAAACACACTACACAGGTTTTTAAAGTAATTAATTAGGCAGCTCCGGGGGTCTTCTTCCGACTTCGGGGGTCTCTTCTGACTTCTCCGCTCTCTCCGGCCTCTTCTCCCGGTGTCCGGTTCTTCTCCCGCTCTCTGGCCTCTTCTCCGCTTCTTCTCCCGCTCTCCAGTTCTTCTGCCGGGCTCCTCCACTATCTTCTGCTGTTTTGCCACTCTCTTGCTAACGGTGGCCCGGTCTTCTCCATCATCTTCTTCCCTCTTCTCTTCTTCCGATGTTGACATGACGCTCTCTCCCGCTTTAATGCTGTGTTTACGGTGCACACCGACTTTTATAAGCATGGGGCGTGCTCACCGGGTGGTGACTCCGCCCCTTATGACGGCACAGTCCCAGCATGCCCCGGGACTGTGACATCATAAGGGGCAGGGTCACCGGGTGACATCACCCGGTGACCACACCCGATGCCTATATAAGTCATTGCGCACCATGAACACAGCATTACAGCGGGAGAGAGCATCGTGTCAACATCAGAAGAAGAGTAGAGGGAAGAAGACGATGGAGAAGACCGAACCATATAGTAATATATGGGACATTTATTCATACTATTAGCAGCGTCATCAGCTTTAATCCTTGTATTAGCTATTAACAACTTTATGTAGATGTTTAAATGGGAAACTAATTCTACTCTAATGCTGCGTATACATGATCGGGATTTTGGTCGGATAAAGGTATGATGGCTTTTCCGACAGGATTCCGCTCAAGCTTGTCTTGCATACACACGGTCACATCAAATTCCGACCGTCAAGAACGCGGTGATGTACAACACATACGACGGCACTAGAAAAAGGAAGTTCAATAGCCAGTGTGGCACCCTTTGGGCTCCTTCTGATAATCTTGTGGTATTCTCGTGTTAGTAGAAGTTTGGTGAGAGACGATTTGCGCTTTTCAGCTTTCGTGCTTTTCAGTCCATTACTGCTCTTCAGTTTGTGCTTGTGGGTTTGTATCTGGTTTTCAGTGCTTGTAGTCAGTTCGTATCTGTTTTCCAGTGTGTTCTTGTCCGCTCGTTTCTGATTTTCAGCTCGATCTTCACAGGCCTTGCTGTTTTTCAGTGTGTTCTGTTAGTTCGTTCTGACCAGCCGACCATTTTGAAACCATGTTGCGGTACGTAGAGTTTGTGCTATGCGGGTGCTTGGTGTTGGGGTTATTGCTTTGACCCAAGTCCAGTCAATGAACAGGGTGGGGAGGAGTTCATGGACCAAGAATTGGTTGCTCCAGCATGACCAATTCAATAACATGCCTTTGCTGCGTGAGATCCAGGAGAATAACCCTGATGATTTCAGGAATTTTCTCAGGATGACGGACCCCGTTTTTTACCATCTGTTGGCTTTGCTGTCCCCTTATATCTCTTATATGTCCCCTTATATTACGAAGCAGGACACCTGCATGCGGCAAGCCATCACTCCAGAGCAGAGGCTAGTAGCCACGTTGTGGTACTTGGCGACGGAGAAGTCTACAGCACCACAAGTTCTCAACAGGCATCTCCCCCCAGGCTCTGGGGATCATTATCCCAGAGACCTGTTCTGCCATCATTCAGGTCCTGCAGAAGGACTATACTAGGGTAAGTTTTCTCCTTTGACATCACATTCTATGTATTTAATGTATGTAATGTTTGTATTTCTTTCATCATTCCCTAATTACCATGATTGTAATATGCTGTGAATGTCCCCTTTGTCCTCATGCATGCTGGAAGCTTTTAATGCTCCTTTTTTGTCCTTCATGCATATTTGCCTTCACTAACCTCCCCAGCATGCTATCCTGGGCTCATACACACCTAGCCTAGTCACTGAACAATGTATTTTGTCAGTCCATTGTAGTGCTTTACCCTAAACACCCCCTAAAATGTGTCCAAATGTTATTGTTGTCCTTAAATTCATGCAGAGTGCCAGAGGCTTTTTTTGGGCTCCCAAACTCATTTATAGCCCCCCCCCCCCCTAAAATTTTACAATGGGCCATCAGAGGGGGTGAGGAATCTGATAAGTGGACCTTATATTTTTGTCTTTAAATACTCCGTAAAAATAAATGTTATACTGATGTTGGCCAAGAATGTTTGTGTCTAATCTGCTTGCAATGTTATGTGCAAAAGTACTATTTTTTTATGTTTTGACTCCACAGTTTCCTTCAACGCCACAGGGATGACAGACTGTGGCATCCCATTTTACCGACCGTTGGGACTTTCCCAACTGTGGAGGGGCAATTGATGGGAAGCACATCCACATCGTCCCACCACCCCATTTGGGGTCATACTATTATAACTTTAAAGGGTTTCATAGTATTGTGTTAATGGCGGTGGTGTCAGCGACATACAAGTTTCTCTATGTGGACGTGGGGAAGAATGGCTGGATGTCGGATGGTGGAGTCTTTGCCCAGACGGAGTTCTACACACATCTCCAGAGTGGTGGCTTGGGATTTCCACCTGCGGAAGAGAACGTGGAAGGACTCCCATTTGTTTTTATTGCTGATGAATCGTTTGGTCTGGGTGATCACCTGATGAGGCCAGTCCCCCAGAGAACACTCACCCCAGAGAAGAGGGTTTTGAATTACTGGCTAGCCAGAGCCAGAAGAGTCGTGGAGAATACCTTTGGGATAATGGCCGGCCTGTTCCGCCTATTTCTAATGGCTATAAATATGGCGGAGTACAAACTTAACCACATCATGTTAGCATGCTGCATCTTGCATAACTTTTTAAAGTGAAATGCTACTAATTATGTAGCCTCAGTTGGGCCTGAGGCCAGACTTCATGAAACAACAATGACGGCCCTGGAAGCTGGCTGTCCTGGCTTGCCCCCCCAAAGCACCTGTGAAGTGCATAAAAAATATGTTGATTATATTATGGGTAGGAGGGCCATTGCTATGCCAGCCTATTTTTAAATAATTTCAAAATAATAAAAAAAAAATGATATGATAAAATCTTGAATTTGATTTACTGCCGTGTTTCTTTTATCTGTCTCCTAGGTTCTCCTAGTGCACTTGTAGTGCCAAGTGGTTTTTCCATTATTTAAATAGCACCCATTGTCACTGTAAACACCAACTTAATACAAAAACTGGTATTGAGCATTGAAAGAAGAAGCCACACATTGTTGAGTATCAAACCTTTTACTCAGTGCACATTCACATGTGCGTTGTAAAACCTTTTTTTGTAAAAAAAAATAACATCTTGGTTTTATAAACTTCTACCTTAAAAATATTTTGTTGGTACATAAACAGGCATGTTTCAAAACATAACATACACAACTCAGGAACTTACAAAGTTCAACAATGAAAAACTGAAGGCACTATCAGACATTATAGTGTCAAAAATGTCTTGATATTGCCTTCATCAGATGGGATGATTTCACCCCTGTAAAAGCCAAATTTAAAAGATGCACACAAATTGGGAGTCAAAATGGGGATTTCCCTCCTGATCCCATGTCTAATGTCAACATGTGCTATCTCCCATCATAGGGGATCAATGGACGTGTTTTGGGGGTGCAACCCCTTCCTCTCACCTACTAGAGTTGCGAGGAAGGGGTTGCACCCACAAAACCCGTACATTGATATCCCCTGATGGCAGATAGCACATGATCTTCCAAATTTGGCTTTTAAAATGTATTAAAAGGTTATTTAAATGTTCTTTAAAAAAAAAAAGTTGTAATTGTTTGTTGGATTTAGATTCTCCCTAGTACATCAATCATGTTCTTCATTCTTTGTTCAATCTCCTTGTTTTTTTCCTTTATGAGGTCTAAATCCAGACTACAAAACATGATGTCCTGGATTAGTCTTTGTGCACTGTCAGTCGTGAAACAAGTAGATTGTTCTTCCACAACATGGACATCACCTAAAAGAAAAAATACACACCATGTATTATAAATATTCAGGCATACATCTATTACCTGAATCTGTGGTCTCAGACACTCACCTGTTGTGACAATTTCCACCACGTCTCCTTCTTCCACATCCTGAGGTTGTGGTTCCTGGAGTCCTCAGACGTCCCAAGTCTTTTCTCCCCATATGAAAATGAAACAAAAGGTATACTTAGCACACGGATATTTGAGGCCAGAAGTAGGAATATGAAACATCGCTTGGAAGTGGGGTACAATTGTCTGTTTTGGCAGAGTTCCAAGTTGAAGACATTTTTTATTCCCTTAACCACTTGACCACTGGGCACTTAAACCCCCTTAATAACCAGACCAATTTTCAGCTTTTGGTGCTCTCACATTTTGAATGACAATTACTCAGTCATGCAACACTGTATCTATATGAAATGTTTGTCCTTTTTTTCACACAAATAGAGCTTTCTTTTGGTGGTATTTAATCACCGCTGGGTTCTTTATTTTTTGCGCTTTAAAAGAAAAAAGACCGAAAAATCTGTAAAAAAATACATTTTTCTTCGTTTCTGTTATAAAATTTTGAAAATTAGTAATTTTTCTTCATATATTTTGGCCAAAATTTATACCGCTACATATCTTTGGTAAAAATAACCCAAATTTGTTTATATTATTTGGTCTTTGTGAAAGTTATAGCGTCCACAAGCTATGGTGCCAATATCTGAAAATTGATCACACCTGAAGTACTGATGGCCTATCTCATTTCTTGAGACCCTAACATGCCAGAAAAGTACAAATACCCCCCCAAATTACCCCTTTTTGGAAAGAAGACATTCCAAGGTATTTAGAAAGATACATGGTGAGTTTTTTGAAGTTGTCATTTTTTCCCACAATTCTTTGCAAAATCAAGTTTTTTTTTTTTTTCTTTTTTCTTTTTCACAAAATTGTCATATTAGCAGGTTATTTCTCACACACAGCATATGCATACCACAAATTACACCGCAAAACACATTCTACTATTACTCCCGAGTACGGCGATACCACATGTGTGAGACTTTTACACAGAGTGGCCACATACAGAGGCCCAACATGCAGGGGAGCACCTTCAGGCGTTCTGGAGCACCCAGGCCAATTCTGACATTTCTCTCCTACATGTAAAAATCATCATTTATTTGCTAGAAAATTACATAGAACCCCAAAACATTATATATGTTTTTTTAGCAAAGACCCTAGAGAATACAATAGCGGTCATTGCAACTTTTTATCTCGCACAATATTTGCGCAGCAATTTTTCGAACGCTTTTTTTTGGAAAAAAAACAGTTTTTTGCTTAAAATGAACCCCAAAACAGTAAGGTTAGCCCAATGTTTTTGCATAATATGAAAGATGAAGTTACACCGAGTAAATAGATACCAACATGTCACCTTTCAAAATTGCACACGCTCGTGGAATGGCGCCAAACTTCGCTACTTAAAAATCCCCATAGGCGACGGCTTAAAATTTTTTACTGGTTACAAATTTTGAGTTACAGAGGAGGTCTAGAGCTAAAATTATTGCTCTCGCTCTACCGATCGCAGCGATACCTCACATGTGTGGTTTGAACACCGTTTTCATATGTGGGCGGGACTTACGTATGCGTTCGCTTCTGCATGCGAGCACACGGACAGGGGCGCTTTAAAAAAAAATTATTTTTTTTATTGTTCATTTTACTTCATTTATTTTAGTTTGACACTTTTTTCCCCCCCAAAATTTTTTTGATCACTTTTATTCCTATTACAAGGAATGTAAACATCCCTTGTAATCGGAATATGGCATGACAGGTCCTCTTTACAGTGAGATATGGGGTCAATAAGACCCCACATCTCACCTCTAGGCTGTGCCTGAAATAAAAAAAAAAAAAAAAAAGATCCTGGCTTCGATCGTAGCGGTGAGTCGGTAGAAGCACCGGAGGGCGGCGGGAGGAGGGGACGTCCCCTCTCGCCTCCCGTAAGAACGATCAAGCAGTGTAACAGCTGCTATGATCATTCTTATGGTGTAGGGAATCGCCGGCTGAAAAAGCTGATATCTGAATGATGCCTGTAGCTGCACCCATCATTCAGATATCCCCGCACAAAGTCAAGGACGTCGTATGACGGAAGGCGGGAAGTGGTTAAAACACTTTTTTTTTTAACACAAAGTTGTCCATTTATACAATATTTCTAACACATAGCATGTACATACCAAAAATGACACCCCAAAATAGATTCTCCTACTCCTCCTGAGTACGGCGATACCACATGTGTGAGTCTTCCACAGCCTGGCCACATACAGAGGCTGGGTATGGCTGAGCATGGCCGAGTATGGCTGAGCATAGCCGAGTATGGCTGAGCATGGCCGAGTATGGCTGAGCATGGCTGGGTATTGCAGAGTATCGCCGAGTATGACTGGGTATGGCAGAGTATGGCTGGGTATCACCGAGTATTGCAGAGTATGGCTGGGTATTGCGTGGTATTGCAGAGTATGGCTTTGCATGGCAGAGTATTGCGGGTTATGGCAGAGTATTGCAGATTTTTGCGGGGTATTGCAGAGCATGGCTGGGTATGGCAGAGTATTGCAGAGTATGGCTGGGTATCACTGAGTATTGCAGAGTATGGCTGGGTATTGCGGGATATTTCGGGGTATTGCAGGGTATGGCAGAGTATTGCGGGGTATTGCAGGGTATTGCAGAGTATTGCAGGGTATTGCGGGGTATTGCAGGGTATGGCAGAGTATTGCGGGGTATTTCGGGGCATTGCAGGGTATGGCAGAGTATTGCGGGGTATTTAGGGGCATTGCAGGGTATGGCAGAGTATTGCGGGGTATTTCGGGGCATTGCAGGGTATGGCAGAGTATTGCAGGTTATTTCGGGGCATTGCAGGGTATGGCAGAGTATTGCGGGGTATTTCAGGGCATTGCAGGGTATGGCAGAGTATTGCTGGGTATTTCGGGGCATTGCAGGGTATGGCAGAGTATTGTGGGGCATTGCAGAGCAGTGAGGGATGGCTGAGCATGGATGGATGGATGGCTGGATGTCTCTGTGCAGCGCTGTGGGCACTACAGATGCAGCCCACAACGCTGCTACCATCCATCCATCCCCCTCTCCGCTCACAGTGTACCGATCGATACACAGGAGGGGAGGAGAGGAACCGGCGTCATCAGCGGCCATTTACCGGGATCTCGAGTGCGCGCCCTAGGGGGCGCGCGAGAGCCGAATTCTGGGAGGACGTCCCTGGACGCCCTCCCAGAGTTAAGCAACCGCCCTGTAGCCGTCATTTGGCTATGGGCCGGTTGTTAAGTGGTTAACAAAGCTGCAATACTTACTTTTTTTGGACAAATTTCACGCATGGAGACACCCCAAGTATTCACTGGAGTATCTGTGTGGGACACCCTAAAAAGTTTGTTCTTGTGTTCTCTCCTTACATTACACTGAATGAAGTTGCAATTCTTTCTAGTTTCAAACACATCTAGACAACAATGTCCTAAACTTCTTTTAATACAAATTAGCATGACCAAATGTAGTTAACCCTGTATCTGCCTAAAACATCGTATTTAGTTGGTGAACGAACAATGTTTACTGCAAACGATTATTGTGCCCACGAGCCTGGAAGTTACCATTTTAAACTGTACAACAGTAAAGAAAAGCACATGGTGCAGCATGCAAGTAATAATAATAATCGGTACACACAGCAACTACTTACTTTTTAGAAACACTTTCTTGATCCTTCTGTACTGACCCTGCTCCCTCAATTTCAGGTCTGACCAGCGTTTCCTCAATTGCTCCTTGGATCGTTGTACCGCAAAATGCCCATGCAGACTTTTCACAACTTTAGTCATGATCTTGGCCTTTCTCACATTTGGGTTTAGGTACAGTACCTGACCGCGAGATTGTGTTTCCAGCGTGATTCCAACGCGCTGGTTCTCGGCGACAGGGTACTGTGCATGTCGCGCTGACTCACTCATCAGGAAAGGAAAACTTTTTTTCCTTTTGCAATGAGCGACAGGCAGTGCTGACAGCTGTCTGGTATGAATCATGAGGGGGAATGCCGCGACAAATTTTAAATAAAAAAATGGCGTGGGTTCCCCCCCAGGGGCATACCAGGCCCTTAGGTCTGGTATGGATTTTAAAGGGAACCCCCCTACACTGAAAAATCGGCGTGGGGGTCCCCCCCAAGATCCATACCAGACCCTTATCCAAGCACGTAGCCTGGATGGTCAGGAATGGGGGTGGGGACGAGTGAGCGCCCCCACTCCTGAACCGTACCAGGCCGCATGCCCTCAATTAAAGGGGGCTCCTGGATTCCGATAAGCCCTCCACCCACAGACCCCGACAACCAATGGCCAGGGTTGACGGGAAGAGGCCCTTGTCCTCATCAACATGGGGACAAGGTGCTTTGGGGTGGGGGGGCCCGCAAGGTGCCCCCCTTCCCCCAAAGCACCCACCCCTCCATGTTGAGGGCATGCAGCCTGGTACGGTTCAGGAGGGGGGCGCTCACTCATCCCCACCCCCATTCCTGACCGGCTGGGCTGCGTGCTCGGATAAGGGTCTGGTATGGATTTTGGGGGGACCCCCATGCCGATTTTTCGGTGTAGGGGGGTTCCCCTTAAAATCCATACCAGACCTAAGGGCCTGGTATGCCCCTGGGGGAAGCCACGCCGGTTTTTCATTTAAAATTTGGCGCGGCGTTCCCCCCTCATGATTCATACCAAACAGCTGTCAGCACTGCCTGTCGCTCATAGCGAAAGGAAAAAAAGTTTTCCTTTCCCGATGAGCGAGCCAGCACGGCGCTGGCTCCCGCGACGGGGCTCGCAGGTGTTAAATCGGCGAGATTGACACAATATCGTGGTTACCTACTGTATGGTCCATACTTCCCATCAAAGTCGGCCCTCTTCAATATGTCCACCATCTCTACAAAGGCCATATTTGAGTCCTTAAATCTTCTCCAGGATCGGGACGTTTCTGGCTCTGGGCTTTCCTCCTCCTCGTTACTGCCATTATCATGCACCTGCTGTGTCTCCGCCCTGTTCCTCTCCCACTGCGATGAAAGAGACGGGGTGGGGAATATTTTAGAAAGAACGTCAGGGGCGAGCGAAGGGGCGAGCGAAGCGGGCAGAGTTTCACGCATGCGCAGTGTATATAAAGCTAACACGTGTGTGTCGTACCTACGTTCTGTGTACGTAGGAAGGAGGACCGGAAGCGCCGAACGAAGGTAAAATTTTAATTTGGGACATCAGTGGCCTATACTGATTCAAGATTGAGGCCTATATTGGGATAAGATTAGTAGAGTTTAGCCATTAGCCACAATTCAAAGACCCTGAATTCATGGGCCATTTCATTGACAAATACAGGGATATGCGTAATTTGTGGGAGGTTAAAAACCCCTTATATCGAAATAAACCAGCTAGGAAGGCATGGAGAAAATTCTGCAATTTATGAAGACGCCGGTCCTCAACGCAGACATCGAGTTTGTGGATAAGAAAATTGGTAGCTTGAGAAGCACATATAGAAAGAAGCTTAATGAGATCTTGAGATTAGGAGCAGCAGCATGAGCAGCAGCATGAGATCAGGAGCAGCAGCAGAGGATGTGTATGTACCCAGTTTGTGGTACTACACCAGGATGCAGTTTCTGGAAGACCAGATGGAAGTCAGGGAATCACTTTCTACACTTCCATCCAGCCTTTCCTCAACCCTTCCCTCAACCCCAGCTGAGGCTTCTGAGGACCAACCTGGGCCTTCCATCCTGGAAGAAGTGGAGGAGCCCACCTGGAGCCAGGTATAGTATTCTTTAACATATTTATTGCCCGAAAATTATTGTTCTTAACTAGATGTTATTATTGATAACAAATGAATGATTTAACAAAAAGTGTTTTACATATCAATAGACAGTAGGGGCCAAAAATGATTGTGACAAGAATGAAAAATGCTGGGCTCAGAATGATAGTCTTTTCTATTTATTAACATTCGATTTGCAATAGTCATGAGCTGAAAATTGTGTGTGATTGATGAACAATAAACTAAAACTATGTCCCTTTTTCATACACAGGAAGACCTCAGCCAGGACGAGGCTCTGGAATGTGGGACACAGGAGGAGGCGGGGGTAAGTGTCAGCCAGGAGGTGGCGGGGCCCAGTAGCCACACCCAGTCCCAGGTGCCTCCCCTTCGCCTTCCAACAAAAAGGGCCAGGAAGGGGAGTAACGTGGAGGAGGCAGCACTGGGCCTCATTAAAGAGGCTAATGCGGCCCTGAAAAGCCACCCCGACGCTGAACAGGCCTATGGCTGCTATGTAGCTGCCAAATTGCAGCAAATGGAGGAGAGCCAATGCCTCATCTGTGAGAAGATTATTTTTGAGGCCATTCATAAGGGGTTGAGGGGCCAAATGAGTGCGAACATGCACTTAGATGCGCTCGCCCATTCTCCTCCTCCTGCCACAAGTCCACCTCCAGAGCCACAGCCTCCAGGGAAGGCTGCAGGGAAGCATGGAGGGAAGGCTGCAAGGAAGACAAGAAAGCGATGGCCTGGGTTCAGTCTGGTCTGACAGAAGACACAGGCTGTTGTAGTACCACAGCCTGGGGACATATATGTCATCTGCTGCTGTTCATGATCTCTGGGAGTCCTGGACCAGATTGTGCTCCCTATTATATGGATTTCTCAGGCTACCAATTTTAATTTACAAAGAGTTGATGTGTGCCCTAGGGTCCAAAGGCTTCGCAAATTCAAGCAGTTTCTCCAGCATTGCCTTCCTCTTTATTTTGTTATTATGAGCCAGAATAAATGTTTTTTTTTTATATGAAAATACTTGCCTATTTTTTTCAAATAGGACAGTTTGTTTGTGAGTAGGCAGGTACATTTCCAAAATACAATGTCTAATTAACAAGGGACACCAACCAACCTCCTTGAGCTTTATAAAAATACAAGATAATAATGTTGTTGTGGAAACTTGACACACCAAAAAAAAAAATATGGAGATCACTAGAAAATAATAAAAAAATAAACCAAAAAACAGGAGATCTTGATTAAAAATAAAAAAAGATGACTATAAAAAATAATTCCAAACATTATTATAGAGATCTGGCTTTAAAAACAAAAAAAGATTATTCAGGAGATCACGAGAAATAATAAAGAAACAAATTTTTGAGAACTCTGTGTGAATATCAGCAGCAAAACAACTTCATTCTTCTAGCATTATAAAGAACAAAAGAATGAGCTGCATTAAAAGATCCAATAATTTGCAGCGTGACGAATGTGCTAGCTCCCTTACGAACATTAGTTTTACCAGACCGCGCGCTTCCGTCTCGTACTTGATTCTGAACATGCGTGATTTTTGGCGCCTCGGCGCGTTTGCATACAGACAATCGCATTTTCAGATAGGAATTTTTTCCGACCGAAAAATAGAGAACCTGCTCTCAATCTTTTGCTGGCTGGAATTCTGCCAGCAAAAGTCTGATGGAGCATACACACGGTCGCATTTTCCAACCAAAAGCTCTCATCGGAGTTTTGCTGGCGGCATTTCCGATCGTGTGTACGGGGCTTAACACATTCCCATAACACCAAAATCTTTAAATCTAATTTTCGTGTATAGTAAGAACCAGCCAGAGCTAGTTTGACAAGTTTTTTATTATAACTTGTACACAAAATGTGGGTATTTGCCTAAGTCCTCACTGATTGTTAGAATAAATGTGTGTGTATAAAAACAATTATAAGACTGATATCAACAAATTGAATAATTCCTTTTAAAACATATATAGAATATTGAGTCATATAACAAAATATTAGGTTTTACTTGCAGTGGTTTGAACAGAAATAGCTGTAAAATTCCTTTGGTATCTAACTAAGAATAAAAATAATAGATGTGAATCCCCAAAACCCATACCTTTGTAATGGTGGAGCTAGGGTTGTCAAGATTTTAGAAAGGTTTTTCAGGTAGATGCCTGTATAGCTAGAATTCATTCAGGGTGTTATTGAGTTAACTCTCTGAATTACCAAATCATACGATAAAAAAGGGCATGGTCACATATACCAATCGCCACATAAAACTAGCAGATGAGCTACAAGTCTCATTCCTGGAGAATTAGTGTCCAATGAAGTAGTAAGGTTTCTTGGAATGTTTTAGAGAGAATTGCTGGTAATCTTAAGCTGGCTATAGACAGCTTTTTGTCATTCTGACAGTAAGCTGAAAAAAAAAATGTCATCCACACAAATGAGGTGAATGGAGGACTCCCCCCACAGCAGCATTGTATTCTTACAGCTGCACCCACCACTGTCCCAATACACTAACCAGTGGCTGCAGCTGATGATTAAGAAAAATATTCAAACAGGTCCCTTTGACAGAAGTCCATCAAATGAGCAACTTCTGTCAAGCGGGGACATCCACGCACTGGTCGAAATTCAGGCAGTCCCAACTGAACTATATGAGTTTCAATCAGTATATGGACACGTTAGTCTATAAACCAGGGCTACTCTTCAGGACTAGGGATGAGTCGAACACCCCCCTGTTCGGTTCACACCAGAACATGCGAACAGGCAAAAAATTTGTTCGAACACGCAAACACTGTTTTATGGGACTCGAACATGAATAATCAAAAGTGCTAATTTTAAAGGCTTATATGCAAGTTATTGTCATAAAAAGTTTTTGGGGATCTGGGTCCTGCCCCAGGGGACATGTATCAATGCAAAAAAAGTTTTAAAAATGGCTGTTTTTTTGGGAGCAGTGATTTTAATAATGCTTAAAGTGAAACAATAAAAGTGTAATATTCCTTTAAATATTATACCTGGGGGGTGTCTATAGTATGCCTGTAAAGGGGCGCATGTTTCCCGTGTTTAGAACAGTCTAACAGCAAAATGCCATTTTAAAGGAAAAAAAGTCATTTAAAACTACTCTGGCTATTAATGAATTGTCGGTCCGACAATACACATAAAAGTCCATTGATAAAAACGGCATGGGATTTCCCCACAGGGGAACCCCGAACCAAAATTTTTTAAAAAAATGGCGTGGGGGTCCCCCTAAATTCCATACCAGGCCCTTCAGGTCTGGTATGGATATTAAGGGGAACCCTGCGCCCAAATTTTTTTTAAAATGGCGTGGGGGTCCCCCTCAGAATCCAAACCAGACCCTTCAGGTCTGGTATGGATTTTAAGGGGAACCCCGCACCAAAATTAAAAAAAAAAATGTTGTGGGGTCCCCCCAAAAATCCATAACAGACCCTTATCCGAGCACGCAACCTGGCAGGCCGCAGGAAAAGAGGGGAGATGAGAGAGCACCCCCCCTCCTGGACCGTACCAGGCCGCATGCCCTCAACATTGAGAGGGTGCTTTGAGATAGCCCCCCAAAGCACCTTGTTCCCATGTTGATGAGGACAAGGGCGTCATCCCCACAACCCTTGGCCGGTGGTTGTGGGGGTCTGCGGGCAGGGGGCTTATCGGAATCTGGAAGCCCCCTTTAACAAGGGGACCCCCAGATCCTGGCCCACCGTGTGTGAAATGGTAATGGGGTACAAAAGTACCCCTGCCATTTCACAAAAAAAGTTTCAAAAATGTTAAAAATGACAAGAGACAGTTTTTGACAATTCCTTTATTTAAAGTCTTCTTCTTTCCATCTTCTTCGGGTCTTCTTCCTTCTTCCTTCCTTCTTTCAAATTTGCCTCAAACATCCCAAATTGTTTGCTGTTCGGCGAACTGGGGAACAGCCAATGTTTGAGTCGAACATGAGTTTGACTCGAACTCGAAGCTCATCCCTATTCAGGACAACCAAATATGCAAATATCGGGGCGGGGCAGAGTTTGGCTTTCTGTGTCTATGGACGCAAAAGCTGGACTCAGGAGCACGCCTGCACGGGTACCCCCAAGGAGAGCGCTTCTCCCGGGTGGTTTCCCGATGCATGGAGGAGCTACTAGCGCCGCAGGGGGACCTCAGAAGAAGAGGATTGCACAGTGGAGGTAAGTATGACATGTTTGTTATTTAAAAAAAAAAACACAAGGGTTTAGTAACCCTTTAATTTGATGGTAAATTGTAATGGATATCTCCTTTTTTTTTTTTTTACTATTAATGTCAAAGGAGAACTGTTCCAAAATAGTCCTAATTCTTCTCATTTTGATGTTCGCAGCAATACCACTTATGCGTACAATATTTGTTATTTTTACCCATTGTAGGGCCAAGACACATGCATTAAAGAGGTTGTAGACCTCCATTTTCAAGTTGTACCTATAGGTAAACCTATAATAAGGCTTACCTATAGGTAACAGTAGGTACAGTAAATATCTCCTAAACGTGTGCCATATAGGAGACATTTACTTTGTACCTAGCCAATGATGTCATCAGCGCATGGGATGTGAAGAGACGGCCCTCCATGCCATTTCTTCACTATTGAGTGCCGTGACATCACGCGACTCCGGCTAGTCACAGAGCTGGAGTCCGTGGCCCCCGGAAGAAAGAGCAGTGAACATGGATGCGGCCTCCAGTGGGGACAGCGCAGGCTTTGTTTGAAAGTAAGTGTCACATAATGTGGTAGAATGCAATGCATACAAGCACATTATGCTTTTACTTTGTAGGGAAAAAAACAGGAAAAAAAACTCATCAGAGTTTACCTTCTCTTTAAGCTTCTTTATTCTATCTTAACGCATGGACACTGAGGCTGACACTAAATTAAAAAAAAAAAAAAAGCTCAGCATCTCCCTGATGAAGATACAATATTTCCCTTGTATCGGCATGCGTAGGGGAGGGAACTGCATGGTGCAGGAGGCAGCTGGTCTGTTTAATGGAAAAGGAACACAAAATCTCATCCATGGCTTGGCACTATTAAGGCATGCTATAGAACGGTGCAGTAACACACCAGACCCATGTGATTACCCTATAGTAGGGCTTTGATTGCAGTAAATAAAATCTTTTAAAACGGTATCACACTATGGAATTTCTTTTTGATAGCTATATATGAGGAGGCTACATCTTTGAGCAGTGTTTGGACCTTGCAACCTGACCTGGAATCTATTTTGATGATTTAAAAGCGTTGTATTGACCAAACTTAATTGCAAGGTCACACGCTCTGAGGTGAGTGGCCATTACCTTGGGGTGGGGAGCACCTGAGTGTAATCACTGCTGCAGATCGCTATATTCACAGTCACCTATCAAGTTACGTTTATTATCTCTGTATTAAGGACATTGAAGACTGATCCTGGGTGGTCAGAGTATCATGGACTTATATGCACTTGAGCACTTTATGAATCACTTTTGTATCAATATTTATATTTTTGTATGACGACATTAGTTGCTTATATATTATTATTTCAGCATTGGATTTGATTTTATAGGCACATCACTTCTGTTAACAATTTTTTAGGTTTTTGCTGCAGGTTCAGCAGATCATTAAGGGGATAGGGCAGCACATGATTTATTTATTTACCTAGGGTTAAAATAATACTTCCTAAGATTCATTTTTAAACGTTTCCAAAAAAAATATTGCGACTCATGCTTGGCTGTAAGTAATAAGACTGCTGCACGAAATGTAGCTGAATATTTAACAACATAAACACATAAAATGTAACTAAAAATGTGCTGTCTTAAAGTGTTTAGAGATATTAAAATCACCAATATTATGCTGTAAACCACAGGAAGTGCAAAAGCAATTGTGCAAAAACTAGTAAAACGAGTAAATAAATCACACAGTATTTCATAAACCAATTGTACCATGTAAAGTGCAAAGTGCAATTATAGTTGTCCTAAGCAAACAACAGTATTTGTGACACAAACGATTATTAATATGTGCATGTTACATGATTATAATCAAAACAATGCATCAATCAATAAAACATCTAAATAAAAACATAGAATGTTATAAAAAGTCCAAAAGTTTATTTTGGTTGCAATAAAGGTGCACTGTGTGAAAAAATCCCAATTTATCTACTGCTTCACTTCCATCTGAGTGCAGGTTCAGACAAACAAGCTGCTTACCAGAACATATGATCCCTATCCCTTATGCCTTGTACACACAAGCGGAATGTCCAACAGAAAGTCTGACAGGAGCTTTTCATTGTATATTCCGATCACATGTATGCCCAATCAGACTTTTTATGTTGAAAATTCTGACAGACCTAGAAAGAGAACATGATCTAAATTTTTCCGACAGAACCAATTCCTATCAGGAAAACAGATCATATGTATGCTGTTTCTACGTACCAAAAACGATGCATGCTCTGAAGCAAGTACGAGATGGAAGCTATTGGCTACTGGCTATTGAACTTCCGTTTTCCAGTCCCGTCGTACGTGTTGTACGTCAGAATTTGGTGTGACCGTGTGTATGGAAGACAGCTTGAGCGGAACTCCGTCAGAAAAACCTTGAGAGTTTATTCCGATGGGAAAACCGGTCGTGTGTACAGGACATAAGGGATCAAACACGCTCTGTTAATATCCCCTATAGGGAAAGCCACAGCTTACTCCCAGGCAGGTTCATGGATGTCCTGATAAGATTGAGTTTGTGTTCCAACTTGAACAAATGTATAAATTAAAAGCAAGGAGGAGAACTGATAGTGCATTACTGTTGATCCATTTATTAAAAACAAAAAGTATTGCACTTACAGATAAGTGGAGTATTCAAGACAAAATTATAACCCACAGACATGGCCGTCACACTTGATCAGCTCATGCGTGCTGACGTCACACCACTTGCTCCAACCAAGGCATTTCCCCTTAGCAGGCATCAATTGAGATTGGAGACTCCTAGTTTTTAAACTTTACTTCTGTTGAGGTTATGTGTTTGATCGTAGCTTCATACTGAAAATACTGCCCTCCTTAATCTCTTTCACAGCCTTAATGAGTTTAAAGTCCTTTCTTTCCTTAAAGCTTCCTACTTAGTAACAATGGCTCTACAATAAGGCTGGGTTCACACTATTGCAAATTGGATGCGGGTTCCCTGCATCCAATTCGCAACAGCAGGAGATTTTGATTGGCTCTCTATGGAGCCAGTTCACATATTTCCGCTGCAGCTCCAGTGCGAATTTGCACAGTCCTGTGCGTCTTTTGGTCCATTTCGGGTCCAAATTCTGCTCAAAATTTGGTCTGAAATCTGACCTGAAACGATGAACAGGGACGCACCAATCGCCTGCTGTGGACCGAATGCGAAGATAGTGTGAACCCAGCCTCAAGGTTGCAAAAATCACTGCAGTGTATTTATTTGACTTTTTTGTTTTTATATGTAGGAGGCTCACTTTAGGGGTTGTGTAAAAGTGTACAAAGTAACATAACATGCACAGTGCTGATAATGACTTTAAAATAACACAGCATTGTTAGATTTTTTTGCTAGCAATAAGTCTGTGCCTGTATTTCAAATATACATTGTCAGCTTTATTAAGAATTGTCAAGGACGTTGACTTATTTCCATAGCCAATGGAATAAGAAGGAGAATAATGCATTGATCAGTCATGAAGCATGATGCCCATTTGCATCCTCATCTATGTGGACTGATAATCTCATTTCAGAAACCATCACTTGGCTTTATCCTATTAATATGGTGATGTTGATGCATTTCTCTTCTTCTTAAATAGAGCAAGTAATCAAAATGTATGGCTCGCCGACAATAGAGTGGCTTTGAAACACGCAGATAATAGTGAAGTCAGAAAAAGTTTGACGATGCATATTTCTTTCTAGGCAAAAGATGACAGGGCTGGTGCCACTTTAAATATTGTTTCAAACACTGCATTGGTTTTAAAAAATGCTGGCTTATTACTTCTCATTTGGAAATCCATTCAGCTACATCTTTGAAGTTCAACATGCCTCAGAAATATAAATCTGAATATAAATTACATTGTTCTGCGCACTGATGTGTTAAATCCTCATTGCAGCAGGTGTGCTAGGAAATAAGTTTGTCCACAAAATTCTACTAAATCCAAATCATGCACATGCATGAAGCTTCTTTGTGTTGGCTTTCAAAATATATTGATGAACAAGTTCAGTGAAGAGGGACAGTATCAAATCAAAATGACTATTGTGTTCAAATGATAATGCAGGCATCAAATGATAATACAGTACAGTTAAAATGTTGACTTGTTACCCAGAATATATTTACACTTCACTGCCCAAAGATAATGAAGCTCTTTACTACATTTCTGCATAGCCATTGTTACCCAAACTCAATTAATGAAAATGCCTAATGTAAAACCGCAATTACCAATGCTGTCTAGCATATACAGTACATTACAAATAATTAACCAGCAAAAACTTTCACATATACTGCATGCATTAAACCATATAGTGTTACATTTACCTTAAAACTAAATTAAAATTCATCTTTCATCCATTCACACTGTATTAGCACAGATACTACTGACTAAGATCAGCATCATTGTGCACTTAAACCTTTGTGATAGCAAAAACACCAGCTATTTATACATATTCATAACATTATGCAAAATTATAAGAAGCCTTATACTTAACCTAGTAAAGTGGATTTTTCAGTAGCTTTACAAACTGGATAAAAAGATCCACACATTTTTCAAAAATTTGGTACCTTTTTTCATTAAAAAGCAATCTTTAAGCTCCAGTCTAGTGACTTTGATCAAGCCAAGATGATGTCATCAATCTGCAACAGAAAGAAAGATGCATTTTCTCCAGTTGTCTGTCCAGGACAGCATAGGTGAGGCAGGTTCCACCTCCAGAGGCAGGAAACAAGCCATCAAGTCTTTAAAGGGCAGCTGAACATTCCCCTTCCCCTGTCTTTTGTGTTTCCTCCACTGGAGGAGGAGTAGGTAAAAGGAGCTCAAGGTCCCTCCAGAGCCTTGAGAGGCTCCCTGGAGAGGTTGCTGTACCTGTGGTCAGGAGATGGCAGACCTTGGGCCCCCAGTCAGGCTGCAATGGAGGCTGTGGACCAGCACTTTTTCTTCTTTAGCTCAAGGAGGGCTGGGTGCCTGCCACATGGCTCTCCCGATGGGGACAGGGATGCCCCCACCACCGGATGCAAAGGCTTGCGAGTTCCAGTGAGGGCACAGTGGTAGGCGGGCGTGGCCCCTGAGTTCAGGCCGGTTGAGTTCAGGAGGAAGGCAGGGCACGTCACATCCGGGTCCGGTTCCCACGGGGAGCGTGGATGTCAAACCATTGGAAGTTTGTTTAAATGCCAGCCACTGTCAGCTGGCAGTCCTGGAGAGCAGTAAGGTGCACTGGCGCGATGCTGCAGGAGGATGACCAGCACATGGAGTCAGCAGCAAAACAGACTGGCAGTGGTGCAAATGCAGGGGTTATTTTTCCTACTCAGTTGGAGGGGCAGTGGGCAGCTCAGGTATCTCCCTCCCTTTAATTTTTTTGGGGATCCGGCTATGGAGCCTTGAGAATCCAAGAGGGGCTCTGCTTAGGTGCATAGGTGCATTGGTGAAGGTGCACCCCTAGAAGGGTGATTGGCTGACAATTTTTCCTTGTCCCTTTTCCAGGCTCAGTCCAAAGACCCAGAGAAATCAGGGGGGAGGAAGAGGTGCCCGTCCTGTTCAGTTAAATTTAAGGATAACTAGAACAAGTCGCTCTGCAGGTCATATATTGACAAATTGGTATGCAAAGAGTTGGCAGGGGTCTGTAAGGTCTTAATTTTATGTTCTTTAAGGGGTTTCCAGGATTAGGCCCATACCTTTCAGGGTTCTGCCCAAGTGGGATTTGTCAATTGTTTTACAAAATTGGATAAAACGCTTGGCAGCGGAGGACCTGTTGTTGAAGTGGCAAACTCTCAAAGCTGCCTTTTCGGTGGCGATTTCTACAGCCAGGCACATTAGCGAACAGCAAGCACTTTCTATTAAGGAGCCTTACCTACAAATTTTCGAGGACAGGCTGATAATGTGCACAGATCCGGGATTCTTGCTGAAAGTGTCTTTGAAATTCCACAGGTCACAGGAGATTGCCCTGCCTTCCTTCTGTACGTCTCAAATGAATACTAAGGAAGCAGAATTCCACCAGCTGGATGTGAAGGCTTGTATCTTACATTATTTAGAGGTGTCCAGAGGCAAAAGGAATTCTAATGCCCTATTTATTTTACCTTCTGGTGGTATAGTGGGGTTACAAGCGTTGAAAAACATGATCGTCGGTTGGATCAAGCAGGCAATCATGGAAGCTTACAAAATATTGTATAAGGAATTCCCCCTTGGCTCATTCTGCATGGGCGCTATTGGCCTCTTGGGCAAAACGATCTGGGGCGACACCAGAACAAATTTATCGAGCAATGACATGGTCAAGCTACTCAACTTCCATTAAACATTATGGGTTGGCCCTTCTCTCAGCACGATATCAGGCGTTTGGGAGAAAGCTCCTTTAGGCGGTAGCCCCCCTAATCTGGTAAGTTCTCACTGATCCTCTACTGTGCTGTCCTGGACAGACCACTGAAGAAAACCAGAGTTAGACTTACTGGTAACTCGGTTTCTGGGAGTTGTCCAGGACAGCAGTTCAGGGAGTGATGTATTCTGCATCCTCTGGCTGACTGCCATGTCACTACAGAACGCAGTATTGATGTGGGGGTGAACAGGATTAATCACTGAGTACAGTGGAGGAGTTAGTAGATTAATACCACCAAAAGTGTTCATTACTGCAGAAATATTATGCAACCATTTCTTATCAATGAAGCAGCATTTGGCAGCATGGACAACAGGATAAGTGGCTATTTACTTTCTCATTTGCAGGTACTTCTTTTATTAGCCAGCTTATTTAACCACTTCAATTCCAGACTGTTGCACCCCCTTCCAGTCAGGCCATTTTTCAGATTTAAGTGCTGCCACACTTTGAATGACAGTTACTCAGCTATGCGGCACTGTACCCATAGGCATACACTTGGGGTGTGTCGGGTGAGCCTGGGCACACCCTAATCACCCTGTGCATGTTAGTGTAGTCGAGTGACAGCTCTCTCCTGAGACCTCCATATTTGGCACTAAGGGTAGTGAGATACCCGGAGGAGAGGCGGTTGTGCTGTTGGCTGTCATCTCTCCCCTCCCCCCTGGCACCCTGCTACAATCACAGTATTCCACCCCTGCTGGGTTGCTCTGAAAGGCTGCATCCAAGGGAGTGTGTAACCCACATTGCTTGCGAAACAGTTTCACATTCAGCAGATAGTGAGGCTTGCAAAGGCAGCTCATTGTGTCAAACTGGCAGGTAATAAGACTGCTTGCAGGGAGAAAGCCAGCTGTCAAAACTGAGCGGTGATGTCAGGGTGGGGGGGACAAAACATCTATAAAACACCAGCCAATGGGATGGGTCTGGGCGGGCTGCTACATTTATGTGGCCCCACCCCTTTTCTTAAGTAACACAATCATTGGCTGGTGTTTGATAGCTGCTCGGTCCTGTTCACCCCCGATATCACCCCTGACTTTTGACAGCTGGCTTTCTCCTTGCAAGCAGGTATATTACCTGCCAGTTTTACACACTCTCTCCCCTGTCAGTGCCCATCAGTGCTGCCAATCAGTGCCTATTAGTGCTGCCTATCAGCGCCCATCAGTGCCACCTATCAGGGCCTATCAGTGCTGTCAATCAGTTTCCATCAGTGCTGCCTGTCAGTGCCAATTAGTCCTGGAAATCAGTGCCGCCTATTAGTGCTGCTTATAATTGCTAATCAGTGCTGCCAATCAATGACAATCAGTGCCCATCAGTCCTGCCAGAGTCCATCAGCGCTGCCAAACAGTGCCAATCAGTGCTGATCAGTGCTGCCAATTAGGGATGAGCCTGATGTTCGAGTCAAACGTAAGTTCAACTCGAACATCGGGTGTTCGTCTGTTCGCCGAATAGCGAAGAATTTGGGGTGTTTGCGGCAAATTCGAAAGCCACGGAACACCCTTTAAAAGTCTATGGGAGAATAGGGATGAGCTTCATGTTCAAGTCGAACCCATGTTCGACTCGAACATCGTCTGTTCGACTGTTCGTCGAATTGCGAATGGTATGGGCCGTTCGCGCCAAATTCGTGTGGCGCGTCACGGCCCATAATTCACTGCAGCATCCCAGTGCATTGCTGGCTGATGATTGGCCAAGCATGCACTATGACCCGCATGCTTGGCCAATCACAGCGCCATCAGTAGAGAGAGCTGTAATTGGCCAAAGCCAGGGTGGCTGTGGCCAATTATGGCTCAGGGGGTTTAGAACATGCCCCACACTATATAAGGCCGCCTGCACGGCGGCCCTTTGTAGTGTGTTCCAGGGTGCTGAAAGATAGAGAGAGAGACAGTGTCATTTCATTTGAGTTAGATAGATTAGGCAGGACAGTCAGTCAGTTAGCTGCACTTACAGTGTATTGTGTATATATATGCATGCCAGGTGTTGTATATATATATATATGTTATTATCTTCCTACTGACAGGCAGGCTTGTGTTGTTACAGTATTTACAGCTACCTGAAGAAAATTGCTGGTGTTCTTCTGATCCTATTAGTACCACAGTCAGGCAGCTAGACTATTTACAGTTAGTGTAGTGCGTCCTCCTCACAGTGTTCAGCTAAAACTACAAGTTAGTGTAGTGAGACCTCTGCACATTGTTCATCTAAAGCTACAAGTTAGTGTAGTGCGTCCTGCTCACAGTGTTCAGCTAAAACTACAAGATAGTGTAATGCGACCTCTGCACAGTGTTCAGCTAAAGCTACAAGTTAGTGTAGTGCGTCCTCCTCACAGTGTTCAGCCAAAGCTACAAGTTAGTGTAGTGCGTGCCCTGAACAGTGTTCAGCTAAAACTACAAGTTAGTGTACTGCGACCTCTGCACAGTGTTCAGCTAAAGCTACAAGTTAGTGTAGTGCGTCCTCTGAACAGTGTTCATCTAAAGCTACAAGTTAATGTAGTGCGTCCTCCTCACAGTGTTCAGCTAAAGCTACAAGTTAGTGTAGTGAGTCCTCCTCACAGTGTTCAGCTAAAGCTACAGGTTAGTTTAGTGTGACCTCTGCACAGTGTTCAGCTAAAGCTACAAGTTAGTGTAGTGCGTCCTCTGAACAGTGTTCATCTAAAGCTACAAGTTAGTGTAGTGCGTCCTCTGAACAGTGTTCATCTAAAGCTACAAGTTAATGTAGTGCGTCCTCTGAACCTTCTGAACAGTGTTCATCTAAAGCTACAAGTTAGTATAGTGCGTCCTCCTCACAGTGTTCAGCTAAAGCTACAGGTTAGTTTAGTGTGACCTCTGCACAGTGTTCAGCTAAAGCTACAAGTTAGTGTAGTGCGACCTCTGCACAGTGTTCAGCTAAAGCTACAAGTTAGTGTAGTGCGTCCTCTGAACAGTGCTCAGCTAAAGCTACAAGTTAGTGTAGTGCGACCTTTGCACAGTGTTCAGCTAAAGCTACCTGTAGAAGGTTGGTGGTGTTTTCCTAATCCTATCACTACCGCAGGCAGCTAAAGTATTTACACGTTATGCCGCGTACACACGGTCGGACTTTCTATCCTACTTGGTCCGGCACACTTTTTAACGGACTTTGTCCGCCAGGTGCGCCGGACTTTAAAACGGATGGACCTGCCCACACACGACCGGACTTTCGCCGAAGTTGCGGTGGAGTTTCAGAATGAACGGACTTGCCCACACACGGACAAGTCCGTTCATTTTGAACATGACTCAGGTGCGACGGGACTAGAAAAGGATGTCAATCTTGCCGCTTTTATCGGCGAGATTGACATCTTGCGAGCCCCGTCGCGGGTCATACTGGGCCCTTAGGTCTGGTATAGATTATAAGGGGAACCCCCCTACGCCGAAAAAACGGTGTGGGGTCCCCCCTAAGATCCATACCAGACCCCGATCTGAGCACGCAGCCTGGCCGGTCAGGAAAGGGGGTGGGGACGAGCGAGCGCCCCCCCTCCTGAACCGTACCAGGCCGCATGCCCTCAACATGGGGGGTGGGTGCTTTGGGGGAGGGGGGCGCCCTGCGGGCCCCCCCCCACCTCAAAGCACCTTGTCCCCATGTTGATGAGGACAAGGGCCTCTTCCCGACAACCCTGGCCGTCGGTTGTCGGGGTCTGCGGGCGGGGGGCTTATCGGAATCCGGGAGCCCCCTATAATAAGAGGGCCCCCAGATCCCGGCCCTCCCACCCTATGTGAATGAGTATGGGGTACATGGTACCCCTACCCATTCACCCAGGGAAAAAGTGTAAATAATAAAACACTACACAGGTTTTTAAAATATTTTATTAAACAGCTCCGGGGGGGATCTTCCTCCGGCTTCGGGGGTCCCTCCGGTTCATCTTCTCCCGGCGTCTGGTTGGTTCTTCTCCGCTCTCTTCTCCCGGTGTTCCAGTTCTTCGGCCGGCTCCTCCGCTGTCTTCAGGTAGCTCTCTTGCCAGCAGAGGTCCGGACTTCTGGGCTTCTTGTCTTCTGGGCTTCTTGTCTTCTCTTCTCTTCTCCAGATGTTGACACGACGCTCTCTCCGGCTGGACTGCTCTCTGAGGGCTGCATTGTGACTTATATAGGCGGAGACCCCGCCCCCTTTTGATGTCACAGTCCCTGGGCATGCTGGGACGGTGACGTTTTAGGGGGCGTGGTCACTGGGTGATGTTGACCACGCCCCCTAAACCGTCACAGTCCCAGCATGCCAAGGGACTGTGACATCAAAAGGGGGCGGGGTCTCCGCCTATATAAGTCACAACGCAGCCCTCAGAGAGCAGTCCAGCCGGAGACAGCGTCGTGTCAACATCTGAAGAAGAGAAGAGAAGACAAGAAGCCCAGAAGACAAGAAGCCCAGAAGTCCGGACCTCTGCTGGCAAGAGACCTACCTGAAGACAGCGGAGGACCTGGCCGAAGAACTGGAACACCGGGAGAAGAGAGCGGAGAAGAACCAACCGGACGCCGGGAGAAGATGAGCCGGAGGGACCCCCGAAGCTGGAAGAAGACCCCTGAAGCCGGAGGAAGATCCCCCCCGGAGCTGTTTAATAAAATATTTTAAAATCCTGTATAGTGTTTTATTATTTACACTTTTTCCCTGGGTGAATGGGCAGGGGTACCATGTACCCCATACTCATTCACATAGGGTGGGGGGGCCAGGATCTGGGGGCTCCCTTATTAAAGGGGGCTCCCGGATTCCAATAAGCCCCCCGCCCGCAGACCCCGACAACCAACGGCCAGGGTTGTCGGGAAGAGGCCCTTGTCCTCATCAACATGGGGACAAGGTGCTTTGGGGTGGGGGGGCCCCGCAGGGCGCCCCCCTCCCCCAAAGCACCCACCCCCCATGTTGAGGGCATGCGGCCTGGTACGGTTCAGGAGGGGGGGGCGCTCGCTGGTCCCCACCCCTTTTCCTGTTTTTTCGGCGTAGGAGGTTCCCTTTATAATCCATACCAGACCTAAGGACCTGGTATGCCCCACGCTCGCCGTAATAGGAAAATTTGTTTTTCCTATTGCAGCGAGCGCGAAATGCAATACCCTGCCCTCGCATCGTATCTGGTCCGTTGGACCAGCATACACACGAGCGAGCTTTCCGTCGGACCAGCACACAGACGAGCGGACTTTCCGCCCGAAACTGAGTCCGACGGAAAGATTTAAAACATGTTTCAAATCTAGGTCCGGCGGGCTTTTGGGAAAAAGTCAGCCGGAAAAGTCCGCCGGAGCCTACACACGGGCGGATTGTCCGGCACACTCTGGTCCGCCGGACCAAGTATGCCGGAAAGTCCGACCGTGTGTACGCGGCATTAGTGTAGTGCAACCTCCGCACAGTGTTCAGCTAAAGCTACCTGTAGAAGGTTGGTGGTGTTCTCATACTACAGGCAGGCAGTTGATTTTGCTAGCTGCAGTATCAGTATATATATATATATATATATATATATATATATATATCCCAGCTTAGTGCAGCTACAGGCCATTAGTATTTCTGGAAGGCCAACAAGGAGAGGCAGACAGTCACAAGCCAATAAAAGAGGGCAAGCAGGCTCTGTGTCTAGAGCAACGGTGCTGGTCATGGAGACGGTGCATTCTCATCAGCACGTGGCTGTGGGACACGCTTGGCCTTTTTTTCAGCAGCTGGCCGTGTTGAGCTGCAACATGCGGAAGACTTGGTTGAGTGGATGACCAAGCCGTCCTCATCCTCCCTCACCCATGCTCAGGGTACTTTGTCTGGCAAAGCAGCTGCCAACGCTGCCTCTTCCCTCGGCTCAATGGCATCAGTGATACCTTCCCTAGCTCCACCATGTCCTCCTGGGGAGTCCCTCGAACTGTTTGACCACAGTGTTGGGTACATGCTCCAGGAGGATGCCCAGCGTTTAGAAGGCTCTGATGATGATACTGAGCTAGATGAAGGCAGTAACGTGAGCACAGACAGAGGGGGTGCCCAAGAAGGACAACAATCTGGCAGTCATGCTCCCCCTGCTGCAGCATACTGCCAGGTTTGCTCCAGTGATGAGGAAGGAGGGGATGATGAGGTCACTGACTCAATAGGTGCCTGATAGGAGAGAGGAGGAGGAGGCACATAACCAACGAGGCAGGATGCCCTCCATGGGCCAGCCTAAGGGCAGCACACTGACTGCATCACACCGCAAAGCTCCGCATGTGCAGGGCACTGCTGTCTCTGCACGTTATTCCAAAAGTTCGTTGGTGTGGGCCTTTTTTGAGACAAGTTCACCGCTGCTATTTGCAACATATGTCTCAAGAGCGTATCTCGCGTGGCCAAAACATCTCCCGCTTGGGCACCACATGCTTGACCAGACATATGTTGACCTGCCATGCAGTTTGTTGGCAAGCATATCTAAAAGACCCACACCAAAGAACAAAGAGGACCTCTCCTTGCTCCTCATCAGCTGAAATCTCAAACCGCACTATACCTTCAGTCCTCTCTGAGACCTGCACTGAGAGGAATGAAGGTGTAGAATTAGGTGTGTCACAGCCAAGTACTTGTGGGCAATCTGCTTTCGATACACCGAAGTCAGATTGTACCAGGCAAATTTCCCTGCCCCAGCTGCTGCACCGCCGAAAAAAGTTCGCTCCCAGCCATCCACATGCCCAGCGGTTGAATGTTAGCCTGGCAAAATTGCTAACACTTTAACTGCTGCCTTTTCAGTTGGTAGACTCTGCCCCCTTCCGTGAGTTTGTGGAATGTGCGGTTCCTCAGTGGCAGGTACCCAAACACCACTTTTTCTCACGGAAGGCGATTCCGGCTCTCTACCGGCATGTGGAAGGTAATGTCCTGGCCTCGCTGGACAGGGCGGTCAGGGGTAAGGTGCATATTACCGCTGACTCATGGTCCAGCAGGCATGGACAGGGACGTTACCTAAGTTTCACTGCGCATTGGGTCACTCTGCTGGCAGCTGGGAAGGATGCAGGACAAGCTGTAGTAGTCTTGGAGGTTGTTCCACCACCACGCCTCCAAAATGCCACTACTAATGATTGTGACACACCTCTCTCCTCCACCCCCTCCTCTTCTTCTTCCTCCATGGCCTCTTCCTGTGCTTTGTCCTCGGAACCGGTGGTGCTCCATAGGCATTCAAGGGGCTACGCAAGTACGCAGGCCAAAAGATGCCATGCAGTGCTTAAGCTGGTGTGCTTGGGGGACAGGAGCCACACTGGGGCAGAGGTTCTGTCAGCTCTGCAGGGGCAAGTTCAGAGGTGGTTGACGCCATGCCAACTTAAGGCAGGAATGGTGGTTTGCGACAATGGCACCAACCTCCTCTCCGCCCTCCGACAGGGACAACTGACCCATGTGCCCTGTTTGGCTCACGTCCTTAACTTGGTGGTGCAGTGGTTCTTGGGCAGGTACCCGGGCTTACAGGATGTCCTGAGGCAGGCCAGGAAAGTCTGTGTGCATTTCCGCCGGTCATATAATGCCAGTGCTCGGCTGGCAGACCTCCAAAAGGAGTTTAACCTGCCCAAGAACCACCTAATCTGTGACATGCCCACCAAGTGGAACTCAATGTTGGCCATGCTGCAGCGGCTGCACACGCATCAGAGGGCCATCAATGAGTACCTGTGTGACTATGGCACCAGGACAGGGTCAGGGGAGCTTGTTTTTTTTCCCCACGCCAGTGGGCCATGATCAGGGATGCATGCACTGTCCTGTCACCATTTGAGGAGGCCACGAGGATGGTGAGCAGTGACAGTGCATGCATCAGTGACACTGTCCCCCTTGTCCACCTGTTGGAGCACACGCTGCGTGGAATAATGGACAGGGCACTTGAGGCAGAACAGAGGCAGGAAGAGGAGGACTTCCTTAGCTCTCAAGGCCCCCCTTATCCAGACAGTGTTCCTGCGTGCCTACCGATCACACAGGAAGAGGAGGAGGAGGAAGAGGAGGAGGATTGTGTCAGTATGGAGGTAGAGCCTGGCACTCAGCATCAGCAGCCGTCTTTAAGGGATCAGTCCCAATAAACACATGGACTTGTACGTGGCTGGGAGGAAGTGGCTGCGGACGATGTCATCCTTAGTGACCCAGAGGACTCCGGACCGAATGCCTCAGCAAACCTACGCTGCATGGCCTCCCTGATCCTGCAAAGCCTGCGTAAGGATCCTCGTATTCGTGGTTTCAAGGAGAAGGACCAATACTGGCTGGCAACCCTCCTTGATCCACATTACAAGGGTAAGGTTGCGGACCTTATCTTGCCATCACAGAGGGAGCAGAGGATGAAACATCTTCGGGAGGCCTTGCAGAAAGGTCTGTGCAACGTGTTCCCAGAGACTGGAAGGTTACAAACTCCTGTTTCTGGACAACGTGTTGCTGAGGCTTTGGTCAGTCAAAGAAGGAGCCGTGGAGAAGGTGGCCATCTGACCGATGCGTTCAGACAATTATTTAGTCCACAGCCCCAAGGTATGATCGGTTCCAGCAACCATCGCCAGCGTCTGTTTTACATGGTGCAGGAATACCTAGGGGCAAGATCTGACTTGGACACCTTTGCCACCAAAAATCCTCTGGGTTACTGGGTCTTGAGGATGGATCATTGGCCAGAGCTTGCACAGTATGCAATTGAGCTACTGGCCTGTCCTGCATCCAGCGTTCTTTCGGAACGCACATTCAGTGCTGCTGGAGGCTTTGTAACCGATCACAGGGTGTGTCTGTCCACCGACTCGGTCGATCGACTGACCTTCATAAAAATGAATTAGTCTTGGATCACCACCAGCTACCAAGCACCTGATGCTGATGTAACCGAATAATTTTTTTTGAAATGTCAGATCCCTTCAAAGACTGCCTATGCTGATGCTGAGTGACTATCCTGTTATGCTGAGTAATTATCCTCTTCCTCCTCAATGATCATGCTGATAGCTTGTAAGAACATTTTTGGTTCTGGGCACCGCCACCAGTGCCTAAGGCCCAATTTTTAAGCCCCTGTTTAACAAGGGCATGTAATTACAATTTTTGATGCAATTCTTTGCAGCAGGGCTAGTTCCTGCGCTCCAACTAGAGTATCTGTGAGGGGTTGCAGTGTTGTGGCACCAGCACCAGTGACTAAGGCCCAATTTTTCAGCAGGGGCATGTAATTACAATTGTTGATGCAATACTTTTCAGCAGGGCTCGTTCCTGTGTTCCAACTAGAGTATCTGTGAGGGGTTGCAGTGTTGTGGCACCAGCACCAGTGACTAAGGCCCAATTTTTAAGCAGGGGCATGTAATTACAATTTTTGATGCAATACTTTGCAGCAGGACTAGTTCCTGTGTTCCAACTAGAGTATCTGTGAGGGGTTGCAGTGTTGTGGCACCAGCACCAGTGCCTAAGGCCCAATTTTTCAGCCCCTGTTCAACAGGGACATGTAATTAGAATTCTTGATCTAATATTTCACAGCAGGGCCCATTTCTGCGCCCACCAAGATTAACTGTGAGGACTTACAGTGTTGTGGCACCAACACCACCACCACCACCACTACCAAAGGCCCAATTTTTCAGCCCCTGTTCAACAGGGGCATGTAATTACAATTCTTGATTGAATATTTCACAGCAGGGCCCGTTTCTGCGCCCACCAAGATTAACTGTGAGGACTTACAGTGTTGTGCCACCAGCACCACCACCGCCAAAGGGCCAATTTTTCTGGCCCTGTTCAACAGGGGCATGTAATTACAATTCTTGATTGAATATTTCACAGCAGGGCACGTTTCTGCGCTCACCAAGATTAACTGTGAGGACTTACAGTGTTGTGGCACCAGCACCAACACCACCACCAAAGGCCCAATTTTTCAGCCCCTGTTTAACAGGGGCATGTAATTACAATTCTTGATCTAATATTTCACAGCTGGACCCGTTCCAGCGCCCACTAAGAGTAACTGTGAGGACTTACAGTGTTGTGGCACCAGCACCACCACCACCATCACCAAAGGCCCAATTTTTCTGGCCCTGTTCAACAGGGGCATACAATTACAATTCTTGGTTTAATATTTCACAGCAGGGCCCTGTGAGGGCTTACAGTGTTGAGGCCACAACAACACCTAAGGCCGAAATTTCTGCTGAGTGTATAGGGCAGGCCCCAACTTTCAAACATCCAACTTACAAACGACTCCTACTTGCAAACGGAAGGAGACAACAGGAAGTGAGATGAAATCTACCCCATAAGAAGGGAAATTCTCTTCTGTAAAAGTTAATATGGGAAAAACTTTTCTCCTTTCCACTGATGCTTTATCACCAATCCTTGTTTCACTAAAAACCCAAATTTTCTGAAAACATTTGTCATTTGGACAAAAAGTGAGGTAAAATCTTCTGAAGAGGAGCACAGACAGCAAAATAATTTTTTATCCATATTGCCAGGACCCGACATTACATTAAAGCAGTTTTAAATGATTTTTTTTTTCCTTTAAAATTTCATTTTGTGCAGGGACTGTTCTAAGCATGGGAAACACGTGCCACTGTACAGGCATACTATAGACATCCCCCCAGGTACGATATTTAAAGGAATATTTCACTTTTTTTTTTTACTTTAAGCATCATTAAAATCACTGCTTCCGGGGGCGCATGCGCGCGGCTTTACATGGCAGACGTCTCTCTGTGAAGCTCCGCACTCCCCGCCGCATACTCGGGACTATAACACTCCTCTGAACCAGCAATCCAGCTCCCGTTTTCCAGGGATCACCTCCCCACATATCAGTGCCTCCTCCGGTATGGTGCTAACGGGTCATCGTGGCAAAACAAAGCCAAAACCCATAAAAGAAGCGCTGGCCCGCGCTTCCTCCAAGATGGCGGCGAAGGCCTGAGCCCTGGCTGAACAAGCGGCGTCCTCTCCTGCACGCTCAGATATGCTAGACAGTGAAGAAGAGACGGACATGCAATCTAATCCAGGCGGCTCCCCTTCCATACCACAAGCAGGTATGTCACAAACTGCTTTTATAAGACTAATGGAATCTATGCTCCACAAGGCACTAAAGGCAACTTCAGATCAGATCACTAATAACTTGACAGAAGAAATTCATGAGATAGGCCAACGCACAGCAGACCTTAAAACCAGGGTTGATGATATGGAGCTAACCTTACAAGAACAGGCCCAGGAACAAATTGCCCTCCGTGAAGAAAACGCTATGCTGTTATCACGTCTGGAAGACGCTGAAAAACGTTCTCGCAGGTCCAATTTGCGCCTCCGGGGCATACTGGAGGCGATAGATGACTTACAATCATTTACCACAGCCTTGTTTCAGGAGCTTGCGCCTTTCTATACCTATCGAACGCCTTGAGTTTGATAGAATCCACAGGGCACTCACCCGTCGCCAAACCGATGGGCAGCCGCGAGATATCATTGTCAAGCTGCATTTTTTCCGCACGAAGGAACAACTACTAGCAGCAGCACGAAATAAGAACTCCCTTCAGTTCCAGAACCACGATTACCAACTGTTCACGGATTTAGCACCCCTCACCATTGCTAAACGTTGTGCTATGAAGCCGCAGCTGCAGATATTACAACAGCATCAGCTTAAATACACATGGCGATTCCCATTTGCCTTGCAGTTTTCCTACCAAGGGCAGCAACATACCTGCACCACCCCTGACTCGCTGCAGCGCTTGCTTGAATCTCTTCACCTGTCGCCCCAGGTACGCCAACCGGAAACATCACTACCTCGCACACCAGCCAGATCTGCTTCCCAACCATACAACACGACCCCGAAGAGGAATAATCCTGACCCACAGTCCATCCGGAAAGGAACCCCAGCACGATCATCTGGAAACTACCACCCTAGCCCGAAATCTCAAGCCCTCCGCTGACAACCAGGAAGATACCTTTCTTCTCTTTTCTTCTCCCTTTGTTTTTCCAGCGTACAGTTCCTCGGTTGCACCTACAATGACTGACTCTGCGTAGAACACATCTGCGACCGGGATCTGCTGGATGACATTGGTCGGTTTAAGTGCTAACTCAGCGCCCTGCATGCCTTTTGCACAGGGCTCCCAGGCCCTTTAAGGTCTGCTCAGGTTCAGTTATTTTCTTGTTTTATGGGGCGTACACACGGTCGGACTTTTCAGCTACAAAAGTCCGACAGCCTGTCCGTCAGACTTCCGGCGGACTTTCTGCGGACTTGCAGCAGACTTTCTAACGAACGGACTTGCCTACACACGACCACACAAAAGTTTGACAGCCTAGTACGCGGTGACGTACACCAAGTCCGGCGAGACTATAAAACGGAAGTTCAATAGCCCGTACGACACCCTTTGGGCTCCTTCTGCTAATCTCGTGTTTATCTCGTGTTAGTAGAAGTTTGGTGAGAGACGATTCGCGCTTGTGAGACTCGTATTTTTCAGTTTGTTTTAACTGTTTTTCAGTCTGTGCTTGTGAGGTTTGTATCTGCTTTTCAGTGCGTTTGGTCAGTTGGCATTGAGAAATCTTTGTTTTATTGTCCGCTCGTTCCTGATTTTCAGGTCGCTCTTCACAGGCCTTGCTGTTCTTCAGTGCGTTCTGTTAAGTGCGTTCTGACCAGCCGACCGTTTTGAAGCCATGTTACCTGTACGTACTCGTCGTCGAGCTCGTGCATTGTATGTGTTTGGTGCTGTAGTTTATTCTTCAGACCAAGACCAGTCCATGAACAGGGCGAGGAGGAGTTCATGGACCAAGAATTGGTTGCTCCAGCGTGATCAGTTCTGTCACATGCCATTGCTCCGTGAGATCCGTGAGAATAATCCTGAGGATTTCAGGAACTTTCTCCGGATGACGGACCCCGTTTTTGACCGTTTGTTGGCTTTGCTGACCCCCTATATCAGCAGGCAGGATACCTGCATGAGGCAAGCCATCACTCCGGAGCAGAGGCTAGTTGCCACGTTGCGGTACTTGGCGACAGGGAGAAGCCTGCAGGACCTCAAGTTTTCGACAGGCATCTCCCCCCAGGCTCTGGGGATCATTATCCCAGAGACCTGTTCTGCCATCATCCAGGTCCTGCAGAAGGACTATATTAAGGTAAGAATTTTTTATTTTATTAGCATCACATGTTCTTTTATTTAATCTTTGATAATGTAATGTATTTCTTAGCTCAAACACTACTTACCATCATTTCAATATAGTGTGAATGTCCCCTTTTTCTCCTCACACATGCTGGATTTTTTTCCTGTTCTTTTTTGTCATGCATGTATATTTGCCTTCAATTACCTCCCCAGCATACAATGCTGGCCACATATCCACCTAGTCTACGCAGTTTGAATGTATTTAGTCTGCTGCATTGTATTTTTTTTCCCCTAAACTCAATCCAAATAGTGTGCTTATAATTAGCAATTAGCTTGATTTCCCAACCCCCCCCCCCACCTAAACTCAATCCAAATAGTGTGCTTATAATTAGCAATTAGCTTGATTTCCCACCCCCCCCACCTAAACTCAATCCAAATAGTGTGCTTATAATTAGCAATTAGCTTGATTTCCCAACCCCCCCCCCCCCCACCTAAACTCAATCCAAATAGTGTGCTTATAATTAGCAATTAGCTTGATTTCCCAACCCCCCCCACCTAAACTCAATCCAAATAGTGTGCTTATAATTAGCAATTAGCTTGATTTCCCAACCCCCCCCCACCTAAACTCAATCCAAATAGTGTGCTTATAATTAGCTTGATTTCAAACCCCCCCCCTAATAATTTGCTAGAATGTTCTGTGGTGTTGATTTATAAAAAGCAAATATATGTTGCACTTGGCAAAATGCATGTGCACTCTACAAGTGCATTTGCTCCAGTGCTTTAGTAAATGAGCAGAAGCTCTGCTGATTTCCATCATCAAATCATATGCAAGCCACAAAGTGTTTTCATTAATTGCCCTTGCATGTGATTGTGTACTCCTTGCAACATGAAAGCCTTTTTACCTTACCTCATTTACTTGAAGCTGGGGAGCAACTGCACTTGCAGAGTGCGACAACTGCAGTCTTGTAGCCTTTTTAGTCCATAAATCCCTGCGTGTCCTAACATTAATATTTTTTTGGAATTTTACCACCCCCTAAAATGTAATCAATGTTCCATCAGAGGGGGTGAGCAATCTGATAAGCGTGCCTTTCCATATTATTTCTTCCAGAAGCTTTAAATTATTTAATGTTATACTGATGCTGGGGAATAATGTTTTTAATTGTATAATTTTCTTGCAATGTTATATTCAAAATTACTGATTTTTGTTTTCTTGTTTGATTCCCCAGTTTCCTTCAACGCCACAGGAATGGCAGACTGTGGCATCCCATTTTGCCACCCGTTGGGACTTTCCCAATTGTGGAGGGGCTATAGATGAGAAACATGTCCACATCGTGCCACCACCCCATTCGGGGTCATACTATTTTAATTATAAGGGGTTCCACAGTATTGTTTTAATGGCGGTGGTGTCGGCACACTATGAATTTCTATATGTGGACGTGGGGAAGAATGGCCGGATGTCGGATGGAGGAGTATTTGCCCAGACGGAGTTCTGCCAGCGTCTCCAGAGTGGTGGCCTGGGATTGCCACCTGATGCGGATAACGTGGAAGGACTCCCCTTTGTCTTCATTGCCGATGAAGCCTTCGCTCTGAGCAAGCACCTCATGAGGCCATTCCCCCAAAGAACCCTCACCCCGGAGAGGAGGGTTTTTAATTTCCGGCTGGCCAGAGCTAGAAGAGTGGTTGAGAATGCGTTTGGGATTCTGGCCAGCTGGTTCCGCCTGTTTCAAACCTCCATTAATTTGGCGGAATACAAACGTAATTTTATCATTTTATCGTGCTGCATCCTGCACAACTTTTTACACAAACATTCTCCAAATTATATGGTGCCAGTTGGGCCTGAGGCTGGACTTATCGGTGAGAATCTTACGGGCCTGGATACTGCCCATACTGGCTTGGCCCCCCAAAGTGCCCGTCAAGTTAGACAGCAATATGTTAATTATTTTATGGGTAGGGGGCCATTGCAATGGGCCAGGATATGTAAAGATTTAAAATAAAAACAATCTTGATGAAATCTTGAATTATATTTATTGCTTGCCTTTCTTTTGGGCTTTCTCCTAGGTTATGGTCGAGCAGTTGTAGTGCCAACTGTATTTTCCTTGTAAATTTCTAAATAAGCTCCATTGCCACTGTAAACAACTTTTTTCAATTTATAAACAAACTGATACTGAGCATTGAAATAACAAACCACACATTTATTTAATTCCTAAGCAGATGTTTTTAATCCTTCGTATCCATTCAGTTATGCATTTAGTATAAAATGTTCGTAGCCAAAAATATAATGATATATTAATAAATTTAGAATAATATAATTATAGTTTTTTTACATAGTCAAAAATAAAATTTGTTGGGCATTTTGATTTTAACAAACAGGCCTTATTTTATTTTTTTATTTTTTTAAATCCTTTTTTTTTTTGTTTTTTTGTTTTTTTAAAATCCGTTTTTTTTTTTTTTGGTTTTTTAAAATCCGTTTATTATTTTTTTGGGTTTTTTAAAATCCTTTTTTTTTTTTTTTTTTTGGTTTTTTAAAATCCTTTTTTTTTTTTTTTTTTTAAAAACATTTTTTGTATTTATTTTTTAGATTTTTTTGGTATTTTCGCAAAACAGGCCTCCTTTTTTAAATGTTGTTAAACTGGCATATAATTTAACACAAAATAATAAAGAGAAGGCCCAGAATGGGGTCAGCAAACCAGGAAATGAAGGACATGATCGATGTTTTGGGGTTTCAAAAAGGGCATTTAGATTCGACCCAAAACATCAATCATGTCCTTCATTTCCTGCTGCATACGATCCAGCCGATTCCTCATTTGATCGATCTCCCCATTCCAGGCCATTATTTGAGCAATTAGCCATTGGGCACTGTCTGTGGTGAAATAGTCACTTGGACCTAAAGTGGAATGAAAAAAAAGATGTGTTTAGAAATATGCACACATACATAGTTTACCTTACCATAAAGCTGGTGTCTCAGACACTGACCTGGTGGGGTGCCCATGTCGCATAATTCCTGAACATCCTCGGGGGTGGCACTGTTGCTTGACTCAAGCACAACCAGATCACCTAAAATAGAGTAGAAAAATTACATAAAAGAAAAGGCAGCCATGCATAGATTACCGTAAGCTGGTGTGTCAGACACTCACCTGGTGGGGTGCCCATGTCGCCCACCTCTCCTTCCTCCACATCCTCAGTGGGGCTTGGGCTGATTTCCCAAGTATGTTCTTTTGCTTGGGGGGGACTGGGTTCTTCTTGTTGGCTGAGTGATTTTTCCCCTATGTGAAGCAAAAAATGAATATACTTAGCACACAGATATTTTAGTACATAGTAATCTTCAAACATTTGTAGTGAAGTGGTGTACAAATGGTCTGTTTGTGTAGAGTTCCTAGTTGACTTAAAGATTTAAATTTCTAAAGACATATTGGATAGATAGATATCTAGATATCAATATCTAAATATAGTTAAAAATCTTTGGATCTCTCTCTCTCTATATCTATAACTAAATATAAATCTAAATATCAAACCAAATCTAAATATAAAAATATATATAAATTTAAATATTAAAAAACAATTAAATAAATTTCTATATCCATCTATATCTATATCTACCTATATATCTATATACATACATATATATCTATATCTATATATATATATATATAGATAGATATATATATCTATATATATATATCTATCTATCTAGATAGATAGATAGATAGATAGATAGATATAGATATAGAGATATAGATAGATATATATATCTATATATATAGATAGATATATCTATAGATATGTAACAAGGTTTTTTAAAAGATCGTTTCAAACGATGCAAAAAAAATCGTACAGGAATGAAAAGCACATGGAGCAGTATACAAGGTAATAAACACAAGATAAAAACACGACAAGTACTTACTTTTTTTCAGCACTTTACGGATCCGTCTGTACTGATCTGGCTCCCTGAGTTTGAGGTCGGACCATCTTTTTCTAATTTGATCCTTGGAGCGCTGTACCCCAAAATAAGCCTGTAAAGTCTTCACCACCTTCGCCATTATTTTGGCTTTACGCAAATTTGGCCGAGCATACGGCCCATACTTCCCATCATAGTCCTTTTTTTTAAGAATGGCCACCATTTCCACCATTTCTTTAAAGGACATATTGGAGGCCTTAAATCTAGGCCTCACAGATCTTGACGTTCCGGCCTCCGGGCTTTCTTCGCTACCTGAGGTAGTACACACCTGATGTGTCTCCGCCAATATTCACCCCACTACGCGCCGTCAATAAAAATGGGCGGAGAACATGAGTTAAAATCGAACGTCAGGGGCGGGCGACGCAGGCGGAGTTTCACACATGCGTAGTGTATAAAGAGGGGCCTTGTGCACGTGTCGTACGTACGTTCTGTGCGTAGAATTAAGGGGCGGAGAACATGAGTAAAAATTGAACGTCAGGGGCGGGCGACGCAGGCGGAGTTTCACACATGCGTAGTGTATAAAGAGGGGCCTTGTGCACGTGTCGTACATACGTTCTGTGTGTAGAATTAAGGGGCGGAGAACATGAGTAAAAATTGAACGTCAGGGGCGGGCGACGCAGGCGGAGTTTCACACATGCGTAGTGTATAAAGAGGGGCCTTGTGCACGTGTCGTATGTACGTTCTGTGCGTAGGTTTAGTGGACCGGGACGCTACTAAATGAAGGTAATTTTAAATTTATATTTTTGGTCAAGACTTTGTAGCAAGCAGCCTATATGGCTTGACAGATTGATGAGGCCTACATAGGGAGAAGATGATGAGGGTTAGCAGAAACCTAATAAGTGTTTTTTGTCTTGTGACTTTATCTTTTACAGACATTATGAATCCCCTATTTAAGGATCCAGAGTTCCTTACTGCTTTTATTTCGAAATATAGAGAGATGAGGAATTTGTGGGAGGTGAAACACCCTCAGTATTATGCAAAGCATGTGAGGAAGTCAACGCTGGAGAGACTTCTGTCCTTTGTCCAGGTGACCATCCCGGAAGCAACAATGGAGACATTGCTCAAGAAAATTGGGGTCTTGAGGAACATGTATAAGAGGGAGCATAAGAAGATCCAGGAATCAATGAGATCAGGAGCATCAGCAGATGATCTTTATGTACCCAGGCTGTGGTACTACAATCAACTCCGTTTTCTTGATGACCAGACTGAAGCCAGGGCATCACTTTCAACCCTTCCCTCCACCCTTCCCTCCACCCTTCCCTCCACCCTTCCCTCCACCCCAGCAGAGGCTGATGAGGAGCAAGCTGGGTCTTCCATCCTGGATGAACCTGATATGACCATCTGGAGTCAGGTAAATTATTTTAACAAATATTTACTGTACTAATATTAATGATGTTAACTGGATGTTATAATTGTCTAAAATAATTTTGCCCTCAAAATTGTGTATACATATCAATTGACAGTAGTGGCTAAATATGTTTGGCACCTGCTTGAAAAAATTAGGGTGTCTGATTAGACTCTTTTATTAAAGAGATGTATTCACATTGAATTTGCTAGTCATGAGAAGCAAATTGTGTGTCATTGATGAACCACAAAAAATATACTAAAACTATGTCCTTTTTTTATACACAGGATTAGCCCATCCAGGAGGAATGTGTGGAAAGTGGCAGGCAGGAGGAGACCGGGCCCATGGACAGCCTGGAGGAGGCCGGATTCTCCATCATCCTGGAGGAGGCTGGGCCCAGTGTTAGGCAGGAGGTGGCTGGTCCCAGTGAGGTGGCTGGTCCCAGTGAGGTGGCTGGGCCCAGTAGGAGCCTGACCGAATCACAAGTGCCTCCCCTCCGCCTTCCCAAAAAAAGGGCCAGGAAGGGGACGGTCACACAGGAGGCATCCCTGCGCCTGATGCAAGAGGCCACCCATTTTTTGAGGAGCCCCCCCCAAAGCGGAAGAGTCCTATGGCTGCTACTTAGCCAGCAGGCTTCTTCAAATGGATTGGGAGCAGCGCCTCATTTGTGAGCGACTATTTGGGGAAACAATCCAGAAGGGGCTGCAGGGCACGCTAACACGAAACACCCAACTACATGAGGCAGCCCCCCTCCTCCTCCTCCTGCCACAACTGAAACACCAGAGCCACAGCCTCCAAAGAAGGCTACAGGGAAGGCTGCAGGGAAGGCTGCAGGGCAGCGTGGAGGAAAGGCTGCAGGGAAGAGAAGAAAGTTTTGACCTGGGTTCAGTCTGGTCTGACAGAAGACGCAGGCTGTTGTAGTACCACAGTCTGGGGACATCTATATCATCTGCTGGTGCTGTTGATCTCTGGGATTCCTGGACCAGATTGTGCTCCCTCTTATATGGACTCCTCAAGATCCCAATTTTCTGGTCCACAGACTTTTTCCAGCGTTGACTTCCTCTTTATTTTATTTAGACCATGAATAAATGGATCTTTTTTGAGTTTATGAAAAGACTTTATGTGTTTTATTTTAAATCATTGATTTTAGACACAATGTTAAATTAACAAGGGACAACAATCTCATTGAGTTTGCAAAAACACACCAAAAATACATTAATAATGTTAATAATGTTCGAGCGGTAAGTCTTTAAAAAAAAATAGATACATAACCAAAAACGGTTCTTTGGGTTAACTTTATATACAAAAAATAAAAAATCACTATAAAAACAAAAATAATAAAGGGTTCTTTGTGGTAACTTTACAAACATAAAAAAAGAAATAAAAAAAAAGAAAAGAAAAATGGGTTCTTTGTGGTAACTTTAGAAACACCAAAAAAAAAAAAAATATAAAAATGGGTTCCCTGTGGTAACTTTACAAACACAAAAAAAAAATATATACACTACCGTTCAAAAGTTTGGGGTCACATTGAAATGTCCTTATTTTTGAAGGAAAAGCACTGTACTTTTAAATGAAGCTAACTTTAAACTAGTCCTAACTTTAAACAAATATACTCTATACATTGCTAATGTGGTAAATGACTATTCTAACTGCAAATGTCTAGTTTTTGGTGCAATATCTACATAGGTGTATAGAGGCCCATTTCCAGCAACTATCACTCCAGTGTTCTAATGGTACAATGTGTTTGCTCATTGGCTCAGAAGGCTAATTGATGATTAGCAAACCCTTGTGCAATCATGTTCACACATCTAAAAACAGTCTAGCTCCTTCCAGAAGCTACAAAACTGACCTTCCTGTGAGCAGATTGAGTTTCTGGAGCATCACATTTGTGGGGTCAATTAAACGCTCAAAATGGCCAGAAAAAGAGAACTTTCATCTGAAACTCGACAGTCTATTCTTGTTCTTAGAAATTAAGGCTATTCCATGCGAGAAATTGCAAAGAAATTGAAGAAATTTCCTACAACGGTGTGTACTACTCCCTTCAGAGGACAGCACAAACAGGCTCTAACCAGAGTAGAAAAAGAAGTGGGAGGCCGCGTTGCACAACTAAGCAAGAAGATAAGCACATTAGAGTCTCTAGTTTGAGAAACAGATGCCTCACAGGTCCCCAACTGGCATCTTCATTAAATAGTACCCGCAAAACACCAGTGTCAACATCTACAGTGAAGAGGCGGCTGCGGGATTTTGGGCTTCAGGGCAGAGTGGCAAAGAAAAAGCCATATCTGAGACTGGCCAATAAAAGAAAAAGATTAAGATGGGCAAAAGAACACAGACATTGGACAGAGGAAGACTGGAAAAAAGTGTTGTGGACGGATGCCAAAGGTGTGCAATGCTGTAATTGCTGCAAAAGGAGGATTCTTTGATGAAAGCAAAGTTTGATGTAAAAACAATGTTATTTCAAATACAAATCATTATTTCTAACCTTGTCAATGTCTTGACTCTATTTTCTATTCATTTCACAACGTATGGTGGTGAATAAGTGTGACTTTTCATGGAAAACACAAAATTGTTTGGGTGACCCCAAACGTTTGAACGGTAGTGTATATATATAGATAAACAGAAAAAAGTTCCACAACAATCATAAAATAAATATCTGGATAAAAATTACAAGAAAAGATGACTCCACCAAAAAAAAAAAAGTGTAAAAAGTATTATTAGTATGGAAACATTGTTTTTAAAAAGCATAGCATATCATTCATGAGATCAAAGAGAAAAAGAATCCTGAAATCAGTTTGGGAGAACTCTGTTTGAATATGAACAGCAAAACATCTTCGTTCTTTATATAGCATTCGTAAAGAAGACATTACATGCGCTGCATTCAACGATCACAGATTTTGCAGCGTGAGGAATGTGCTACCTACAATACGAACACTAGTTTTACTAGACCGAGTGCTTCCGTTTAGTTTTTGCTTATGAGCATGCGTCGTTTTTTTGTCCGTCGGACTAGCATACAGACGAGCGGACTTCGGGGTCCGTCGTAGTTACGACGTAAAGATTTGAAGCATGTTTCAAATCTAAAGTCCGTCGGATTTGAGGCTGAAAAAGTCAGTTGAAAGTCCGGAGAAGCCCACACACGATCGGATTACCAGCCAACTTTAGTCCGTCAGCGTCCGTTGGACTTTTGTAGCTGAAAAGTCCGACCGTGTGTACGCCCCATTACTGTTTTTTTGTTCTACTTTAATGCTGCATTATTACTTGCTTTTATAATGTACACACAAGCTGTATGAGATTACGTATGATTAAACTGGCCTGCACTTAGTAAGCCAGGTTAATCTCATTATCCCGCCATTCCCACTCTAGTATTATAATAATATAGTAATCATATTCCCTCTAGACTATACCTTGTATACAACTCGTATCAGACCCAATTTACTAGATTATTTTCTATATCCCTTCCCTCTAATTTCCCTCACTCCCCTCCTCCCTTCCTTCTCTCCCCCCTTCCCCCTCCCTCCCCCTTCCCCCCTTCCTTCCCACGCCTCCTCCCTTGTCCTTTCCCTTCCCCACATCTTATTCCCCACCCCCCCTTCCCCTTCCCCCGTTTCCACTTAACCTCCCCACATTTACATAATCATATCTCCTGGGAATGGCACCATAGAAACATAAGTATATACACCCGTTAATTATTTACAATCATTATTCCATATGTTTTTACCCTCCCCCTTTTTTTTCTCTTTAGGTAAATACCCTAATGTTAACTGCAGTATTGAAGGTTTTTTATGTTAAACTGATTCTAATATCCCCGTCTGCGGCGGGGAGCAGTCATTGCGCTCCCTCTCTATGGTGCACCCTCTCTCTGACTGGTTTTCTGGTTGCGGAGTTGGTGCACTTACTAGTCGGGCGTTACTGATCTATTACCTCCCCGTTAGGAGGAGACCTCAGTGGCGTGCCCTACACCCTTCACACTCCCTTCTCTTCTCCTCTCTCTCTCCCTTCTCCTGCTCTTTACCTCTACCTTTTCTTTTCTCTTTTGTCGGTCGGCCCGCATGGGCCCTGTATCCCCTAATACTAGCTCTCCATACACCCATCCATGGCTCCGCTTAATATACTTACCCTTAATGTTAAGGGACGTAACTCTCCACATAAGCGGGTTAAAGCCTTTCAAACGTTCGCATCCCTAAAAGCCAGCATAGTGGCTCTTCAAGAAACCCATTTCTCTAAGCGCCACACCCCTAGCTTCTTTATCTCTAAATATCCATAAGTTTTCACCGCCTCAGCAGACACGAAACATCGAGGGGTCCTGCTAGCCTTTCACCACACCATGCCATTCACTCCTTTTACTTGCTTCTTGTAGGCCTGTTGCAGGATGTAACAACGACTTTTGTTTCTTATTATGCCCCTAATTCAAATCCAAACCCCTTTTTCTCACATTTATTACAGGTTGTGAGAACATACTGCAAGGGAACTTTGTTTCTGTGTGGTGATTCCAATTCTGTACTACAACCACATACAGATAAATCTCCCTATGCCCCTGAACACCACACCCCCTCAATCCAATTCCGTAAACAAATACAAAAGGCCTCTCTCTTGGATACATGGAGAGAATCCAATCCCACTAAGAGAAATTACACATTTTACTTGCACCCCCATAAATCCTTCTCTAGAATTGACCACATTTTTATTTCTATAGCATCCGCCCCACTCCTCCTTCATTCGCATATCCAACCAATCACATGGACAGACCATTGTGCTGTTATCACCACAGTATCATCCTTAATACCGCAGGCTACACACAGGTCGTGGACCATCAATGATTCTCTCCTAACCAACCAATCATACTGTTTAGATATCCAGATAGCCCTCAAAGACTACCTAACACATAACGCCACTCCCGACATCTCCCCTATATTGCTCTGGGAAGCTCATAAACCAGTTATACGAGGCACATGCATCTCAGTTGCGGCGCATCTTAACCACTTGACGACCGCCTCACGCCGATGTACGTCGGCAAGTTGGCACGGACAGGCAAAATCACTTACATGTACGTGATTTGCCTTCCGCGGGTGGGGGGTCCGATCGGACCCCCCCCGGTGCCCGAGGCGGTCGTGTTTTGTTCCCCGGCGATCGGAGGTGAGGGGGAGGCCATCCGTTCGTGCCCCCCCCCTCGCGATCGCCGCCGGCCAATGGGAACATTCCTTTGCTGCTGTATGCTAAACAGCAGCAAAGGAAATGATGTCATCTCTCCTCGGCTCGGTAGTTTCCGTTCCGGCGCCGAGGAGAGAAGACATCAATGTGAGTGCACCAACACTACACACTCAATAGAACATGCCAGGCACACAAAACACCCCGATCCCCCCCGATCGCCCCCCGATCCCCCCCCGTCACAAACTGACACCAAGCAGGTTTTTTTTTTTCTGATTACTGTATTGGTGTCAGTTTGTGACAGTTACAGTGTTAGGACAGTTAATGTTAGCCCCCTTTAAGTCTAGGATACCCCCCTAACCCCCCGTAATAAAGTTTTAACCCCTTGATCACCCCCCGTCACCAGTGTCACTAAGCGATCATTTTTCTGATTGCTGTATTAGTGTCGCTGGTGACGCTAGTTAGGGACGTAAATATTTAGATTCGCCGTCAGCGTTTTATAGCGACAGGGACCCCCATATACTACCGAATAAATGTTTTAACCCCTTGATTGCCCCCTAGTTAACCCTTTCACCACTGATCACCGTATAAGTGTTACGGTTGACGCTGGTTAGTTTGTTTATTTTTTATAGTGTCAGGGCACCCGCCGTTTATTACCGAATAAAGGTTTAGCCCCCTGATCGCCCGGCGGTGATATGCGTCGCCCCAGATCTATACTAGCGTCCCCAGCAGTTTAGGGTTCCCAAAAACGCAGTGTTAGCGGGATCAGCCCAGATACCTGCTAGCACCTGCGTTTTGCCCCTCCGCCCGGCCCAGCCCAGCCCACCTAAGTGCAGTATCGATCGATCACTGACACTTACAAAACACTAAATGCATAACTGCAGCGTTCGCAGAGTCAGGCCTGATCCCTGCGATCGCTAACAGTTTTTTTGGTAGTATTTTGGTGAACTGGCAAGCACCAGCCCCAAGCAGCGTCAGGTTAGTGCCAGTACCGCTAACACCCACGCACGCAGCATACACCTCCCTTAGTGGTATAGTATCTGAACGGATCAATATCTGATCCGATCAGATCTATACTAGCGTCCCCAGCAGTTTAGGGTTCCCAAAAACGCAGTGTTAGCGGGATCAGCCCAGATACCTGCTAGCACCTGCATTTTGCCCCTCCGCCCGGCCCAGCTCAGCCCACCCAAATGCAGTATCGATTGATCGCTGTCACTTACAAAACACTTAACGCATAACTGCAGCGTTCGCAGAGTCAGGCCTGATCCCTGCGATCGCTAACAGTTTTTTTGGTAGCTTTTTATTGAACTGGCAAGCGCCAGCGGCCTAGTACACCCCGGTCGAACCAGCACTGCAGTAACACTTGGTGACGTGGCGAGTCCCATAAGTGCAGTTCAAGCTGGTGAGGTGGCAAGCACAAGTAGTGTCCCGCTGCCACCAAGAAGACAAACACAGGCCCGTCGTGCCCATAATGCCCTTCCTGCTGCATTCGCCAATCCTAATTGGGAACCCACCGCTTCTGCAGCGCCCGTACTTCCCCCATTCACATCCCCAACCAAATGCAGTCGGCTGCATGAGAGGCATTTTCTTTATGTCCTCCCGAGTACCCCTACCCAACGAACCCCCCCAAAAAAGATGTCGTGTCTGCAGCAAGCGCGGATATAGGCGTGACACCCGCTATTATTGTCCCTCCTGTCCTGACAATCCTGGTCTTTGCATTGGTGAATGTTTTGAACGCTACCATGCACTAGTTGAGTATTAGCGTAGGGTACAGCATTTTGCAGACTAGGCACACTTTCACAGGGTCTCCCAAGATGCCATCGCATTTTGAGAGACCCGAACCTGGAACCGGTTACCGTTATAAAAGTTAGTTACAAAAAAAGTGTAAAAAAAAATATATATATAAAATAAAAAAAAATAGTTGTTGTTTTATTGTTCTCTCTCTCTCTATTCTCTCTATTGTTCTGCTCTTTTTTACTGTATTCTATTCTGCAATGTTTTATTGTTATTATGTTTTATCATGTTTGCTTTTCAGGTATGCAATTTTTTATACTTTACCGTTTACTGTGCTTTATTGTTAACCATTTTTTTGTCTTCAGGTACGCCATTCACGACTTTGAGTGGTTATACCAGAATGATGCCTGCAGGTTTAGGTATCATCTTGGTATCATTCTTTTCAGCCAGCGCTCGGCTTTCATGTAAAAGCAATCCTAGCGGCTAATTAGCCTCTAGACTGCTTTTACAAGCCATGGGAGGGAATGCCCCCCCCCACCGTCTTCCGTGTTTTTCTCTGGCTCTCCTGTCTCAACAGGGAACCTGAGAATGCAGCCGGTGATTCAGCCAGCTGACCATAGAGCTGATCAGAGACCAGAGTGGCTCCAAGCATCTCTATGGCCTAAGAAACCGGAAGCTACGAGCATTTTATGACTTAGATTTCGCCGGATGTAAATAGCGCCATTGGGAAATTGGGGAAGCATTTTATCACACCGATCTTGGTGTGGTCAGATGCTTTGAGGGCAGAGGAGAGATCTAGGGTCTAATAGACCCCAATTTTTTCAAAAAAGAGTACCTGTCACTACCTATTGCTATCATAGGGGATATTTACATTCCCCGAGATAACAATAAAAATGAAAGGAACAGTTTAAAAATAAGATAAAAAAGCAAAAAAATAATGAAGAAAAAAAAAAAAAGCACCCCTGTCGCCCCCTGCTCTCGCGCTAAGGCGAACGCAAGCGGCGGTCTGGCGTCAAATGTAAACAGCAATTGCACCATGCATGTGAGGTATCACCGCGAAGGTCAGATCGAGGGCAGTAATTTTTGCAGTAGACCTCCTCTGTAAATCTAAAGTGGTAACCTGTAAAGGCTTTTAAAGGCTTTTAAAAATGTATTTATTTTGTTGCCACTGCACAGTTGTGCGCAATTTTAAAGCATGTCATGTTTGGTATCCATGTACTCGGCCTAAGATCATCTTTTTTATTTCATCAAACATTTGGGCAATATAGTGTGTTTTAGTGCATTAAAATTTAAAAAAGTGTGTTTTTTCCCCAAAAAATGCGTTTGAAAAATCGCTGCGCAAATACTGTGTGGAAAAAAAAGATGAAACACCCACCATTTTAATCTGTAGGGCATTTGCTTTAAAAAAAATATATAATGTTTGGGGGTTCAAAGTAATTTTTTTGCAAAAAAAAATAACTTTTTCATGTAAACAATAAGTGTCAGAAAGGGCTTTGTCTTCAAGTGGTTAGAAGAGTGGGTGATGTGTGACATAAGCTTCTAAATGTTGTGCATAAAATGCCAGGACAGTTCAAACCACCCCCAAATGACCCCATTTTGGAAAGTAGACACCCCAAGCTATTTGCTGAGAGGCATGTCGAGTCCATGGAATATTTTATATTGCGACACAAGTTGCGGGAAAGAGACAAATTTATTTATTTATTTATTTATTTATTTTTGCACAAAGTTGTCACTAAATGATATATTGCTCAAACATGCCATGGGAATATGTGAAATTACACCCCAAAATACATTCTGCTGCTTCTCCTTAATACGGGGATAACACATGTGTGAGACTTTTTGGGAGCCTAGCCGTGTACGGGACCCCGAAAACCAGGCACCGCCTTCAGGCTTTCTAAGGGCGTGAATTTTTGATTTCTTTTTTTTTTTTTTCAAAAACACTTTTATTGAGATTATAAAGCATACAGTATACGTTGATATTACACATGGAATCATAGTGTTAGACAGTAGTATATTGAATATAGTAGCTTTTTAAAACTGATAACATTCAGTTGGAGATCTGTATATTACAGGTTTATGTCTTCATAGTGACATAAGCATATCCTGTTATTAACATAACTATGGCGAGTTAAACACATTATTGGAAAAACCATTGTGTGTGACGGGAAAGGAAAGGAAAGGGGGGCTATATTTCCTAAACATATTGAAAGTGAAAATACAGTATACGTTATGCAAGTCATACAATAAAGGAAATTTTTCAGTTTACAATATTTGGTAATGCCTATTACAGCTCCTAATACAGAATTTAATAATACATGGTGAATGTTGACTAGCTTTGTTAAATAAATGGTCTTTGTACCTATGGTAATTTAAAAATGTATTTTCATCCGAAGGTGTTAAGACAGTGAAGGGAAGTACCCGAGAACAAAAGCCGGGATATACTTATTATGCAACCGTATCCTCGGTAAATGAAATCTCATAGAGTTCTGTGTATTTAACTTATTCATATAAGTTAGTGACAAGGGGTTTGAGTAAAGTCAGTAGGAGTAGGGGTATATGTGGTTAGGGGGTTTCCTGTTTCCCTCTCTCTCCGCCACAGCCCCTCCTCTTTTTCAGGGTATAATTGTTTTGTAATCATCTGTGGTAAGAAAATGTAGCCAGCAGGCCCATGTGTGAGTGAATTTGGTGGGTGTGTCTTTCGTTTGATGTATGAGTTCTTCCATTTCTGCAATCTTTTGAATGCGTTTGTACCAGTCTGCTATAGTTGGTGGGTCAGGAGATCGCCATTTGCATGGAACGCACATCTTTGCTGCGTTGACCATGTGCATAGCAAGCGAGCGAAGGTATGAACGTGTTGGAATTGCGGAGTGATGAAGGAGGAATTGCTCAGGGGTATAGTCAAGTGTGTAGGTAGTTACTTGTGTGATAATTTTGTGAACCTCTTTCCAGAACGGTTGGATCTTGGGGCATGTCCACCATATATGTAAGAGGGATCCAATGTCTGTTTGACATCTCCAGCAGTGCTGCGTGAGAGCTGAGTTAAAGTGGTGTAGTGTAAGTGGGGTTCTGTACCACCTGGATAATATTTTGAACGCATTTTCTTGTATTTGAACATTAATGGTTCCCTTGTTGTGCGTGTATATATTTTCCCATTCTTTTTCTGTGAGGGTGATATTCAGTTCACGTTCCCATTTTTTGGTGTGCCATATTAGGTTGGAGTTCTGATTCGAGAATAACATGTTATAGGTAAGAGAGATTAAGTGTTTTTGAGGTTCCTCCGATAAGCATAGGGACTCGAAAGCAGTGGTGCGTCTTGCCCATTCTGGTTGGGGTTTGGGTCTACTAAAAAAATGTCTAATTTGTACATAAGTCCAGAAGGGGAAGGAGGTTTTATTCATTTTGGTGGCCAGTTCTTCTTGAGTCAATAAGCGACCCTCAGAAAAAAAGTGTTCCGCTCGAATGTTTGGATGAGGCCATCCATCAGTTAGAAAGGATGGATGTGTTCCCGGTGTGAACTCTGGATTGTGTGCTAACGCAGTCATTGGACCTAGGGTGGAGGAGATATTCTGTTTATTGCATGCTTCCTGGAAGGCGATCAGCGTTGGGTTGATGAGTGGGTGAGATTTACATACTGCGGGGACATGTTGTGATGTGGTCCAGGGGAGTTGGGCTAATGGAAGGGGTGACATTGATTGTTCCAGTCGGATCCAGTCTTTATACTTAGTGTGTATGTTCCAATCTATGATCCTGGTGAGGAGACATGCCTGTTGATATTTTTTTAAGTCGGGTAACCCTATTCCTCCCTTAAGTTTGGGATATGTGAGCCTAGTGTAATTAAGTCTTGGTGTTGTTTTACCCCATACAAATTTTATGCAGGCTGTGCGATACGTTGAAAAGAAGGCAGGTGGGAGTTTGATTGGGGTTGTTTGCAAAAGGTACAGTATTCTGGGTAAAATGTTCATTTTAATGATTGCGTTTCTCCCAAACCAGGAAAATAACCCGGAGTCCCATTTTGTTAAATCTTTAGTTATGTTTTGTAGCAGTGGTAGATGGTTTAAGGAGTATAAGTCAGCAAGGGATTTCGGGAGTTGTATGCCCAGGTAGGTGATTGCTCGGTCGTTCCAGGTAAATGGGAATATTGTTTGGCAATGTTGGTAGGTTGCGGGCGGTAAGGTGACATTTAAGGCGTTAGATTTCGTGAAGTTAATTTGAAGATTTGTTAGAGTCTTAAAGGTATCAAAATCTTTGAGTAGGTTTGGAATAGTGGTGAGCGGGTCAGTGAGAAAGAGCAGAATGTCATCCGCAAAGGCTGCTAATTTATACGTGCGGTTTTTAATCTCTATGCCTTTGACATCGGGATTCTCCCTTAATCTTCTCAGAAGCAGTTCAAGTGTAAGGATAAATATTATAGGGGAAAGGGGGCATCCTTGGCGTGTTCCGTTCGATATGGAGAAGGCGTCCGACAGGTGGCCATTAACGCAGACTCTTGCGGTTGGGTTAGCATATAGCGCCATTATAAGATTTAGCAGTTTTGCTGGGAGGCCAAGAGCCCGTAGAGCTTCCATCATGTAGTCCCAGGCCACTCTGTCGAACGCCTTCTCCGCATCGAGGGAAAGCATGAATCCTTGGTGTTTGGTGTTGGTCAGCCAATGGTGGACGTTGACGGCTTTGAGCGTGTTATCCCTCGCTTCTCTTCCCGGGACAAATCCGACTTGGTCGAGGTGTATAAGTTGGGGGAGGAGGGGGAGAAGTCTGTTTGCTATTATCTTGGCATACCATTTGAGGTCAACGTTGAGTAATGAGATTGGTCTGTAGTTGGAGACTATATTTGGGTCTTTATTTGGCTTAGGAATTACAGCAATGTGGGCGCTCAAGAGGTCTCTCGGGGGTTCCAAGGCTGACGTGAATGAGTTGAAGGCGGATAGAAAAAATGGGGTAAGTGTATTTGCGTACGTTTTGTAGTATCCTACAGTCAGACCGTCTGGTCCGGGACTTTTGCCCGTTTTTAGTTGTTTCAATGTTTGGGTGGCTTCGTCTATGGTCAAAGGATTATCGAGGTCTTGTGCTATGGAGTCTGAAATAGGGGATGGACTGTAGTTTTTTAAAAATTCAGTGATTAGCTGTTTTCTTGACCCTTCAGTTGCTATTGGGGTCATGGGGGAGAGGTTGTATAATTTAGTGTAGTATTTAACGAAATGGTTTGCTATATCTGGTGTTGAGTTGATTTTTTTCCCTGAGGTATCTGTGATTGAGTGTATTGTCGTTGAAGCTTTTTTGTGTTGTAAGGATCTGGCAAGCATTTTGCTGGCTTTATTGCCATATTCATAAAATGTTTTCTGCGATAGGATATATCTACGCCGTATTTGTTTTCCTAGGAGGTCTAGTAGTTCCTGTCGGGTTTGAATAAGCTCAGTTAGGGTAGATGCAGCTTGAGCGTGTTTGTGAGCTTTTTCTAGATTTTGAATCTTTTCCGTGAGTGTTTTATAATGTTGTTGTCGTTCACGGTTACGTTTCGCTGCTGCTGCGATAAATAGGCCATGTACCACACACTTGTGAGCTTCCCAATTAGTAAGTGGGCAGGTGTCGGGTGGTTTATTGTCTTGGAAGTACCGTTTGAGTCGGTTTTCGACTTCAGCTGCGATGGTGGGGTCTGTGAGTAGGGAAGGGTCCAGTCGCCATATCTGAGAGCGGGGAATGGTAGTAGGTTAACTAGGAAACCGAACTGAACTAACACTTATAAAAAAATAAAAAAAATAAAAACAGGTATGAGGAGATAGCATCTAATGGTGAAGAGAAGTCAATCCAAAGATAAGTGTTGTCAGCCATATTTCGTGGAGAGGGGTAGATTCTTCTTGTGTTTCTCCTATGGTCGCAATGTTCGGTGACGGTATGCTGATTGAAGTCTGCTGTCCAGGTTACTTTCGATCTTTCTCAGGTCAGCCGACCTGCGGTAGTATAGAAATTCTGTGATGCATGTTTTCGATCCAAGGTCGGGTCTGGGCGAAACTCTGTGTGGTGTGAGAAGTTTGCTCGTTCGTCTTGGTCAGCAATGTCCGCCGGTGAGGGGAACAGTGAGATCTCTGCAAAGTGCAGGGTGCAGATGGAGGGTTGTAGTGGGGTTTGCATCTCTTGGAAAAGGTTGGAAAGGGCTCGCGTCATTGTGGAACTTCTCCGTGGAGTATGTTGGCGATATGGTTTACAGGTGGATAGGTGGTAGAAGCCAGCATAGTAGATCGCGTAAGGAGGTCAGAGAAATAGGATCATTCAGTAGTCACGACGGGCTCTACGAGGCAGGGGAGCTGACATTGGGCTTGCCGGATGTCGCTGCGTTGTAGCGGTGGAGCCGGGTCTGTGAGCCGATGGGGATCTTTGTCTCCTGAAGGTCGAGTTTTGAGCTTCCATCGGTTCTTCTCGGATTAGGCTTTCCGGATGAGAGAAAGTAAAGTCCGCATACCAATTTGGCACATCAACATATGGTATGTTTAGGACTTGGCAGAAATTCTCCAGTTCTTCAGGAACTCTCAAGAGGGCTGAGTTGCCTTGATGTGTGGCTTGCAGACCGAACGGGAACTTCCATCGGTATCGAATTCCTTTGTTCCTGAGGACATCTAGTAGGGGCCGCAGGTCTTTACGGTGGCGGAGTGTGATCGCCGAAAGATCTTGGTAGATGTGGATTGTGCGGCCTTCAAAGGTAAGTTGTTGTTTGTCACGGGCCTTTTTTAAAATTTCTTCCTTAAGGGCGAAATCGTTTATGTGGCATACTATATCTCTTGGCGGGTCGGATTCTCTTCCACGAGGTCTGAGGGCCCTGTGTATGCGCTCCATGGCAATAGGCGTGTGGCGCGGTTGTTCAAGGAGGCGGTTGAACAGGTCTGATACTGTTGAGAGAATCTGGTCATTATCTACCGATTCGGGTAGGCCTCTCACCCTCAGATTGTGTCTTCTCCCTCTGTTGTCGAGATCTTCAACGTGTCGCTGAAGATCTCGTAGTTGTAGAGTGTGCCGTTATGTTTTCTATTCGTTGTACTCTTCCCGCTATGGCCTGCATTTCGTGACGGAGGTCCGTTATGGCCGCAAACAACGTGTCCTTTATATCAGCGGCAACCGCTCTCAAGTCGTTCAGGCTTGGTTGTTGATTCAGGGCTGGGTTGTTGTCAATTGGAGCGGGGGATAGCTCCGTAGGTGTCAGTGTTATCCCCTCAGGGCTGCGAGCTGAGGATGAGGTGGGAGCTGGAGCCGCCATGTTGGTTCTCTGGGTCCTGAAAATCTCCAGTATGTTTTGGCTGATACGGCCGCTGAATTCCCTCGGTGAGCGGGACCTTGTTGCCGAGGATCCACGGGAGGAAGTACCCATGATGGGCGACTATTTTGTAATTGTATTCCCCTGTTGTGTGCTTAGTATGGGCTATGATCTGACGGAGCTCGAGGATTAGGCAGCCATCTTCTCCAAAGGCAAACCACGCCCCCGTCGAATTTTTGATTTCACTCTTCACTGCCTATCACAGTTTCGGAGGCCATGGAAAGCCCAGGTGGCACAAAACCCCCCCAAATGACCCCATTTTCTAAAGTAGACACCCAAAGCTATTTGCTGAGAGGTATAGTGAGTATTTTGCAGACCTCACTTTTTGTCACAAAGTTTTGAAAATTGAAAAAAGAAAAAAAAAAATGTTTTTTCTTGTCTTTCTTCATTTTCAAAAACAAATGAGAGCTGCAAAATACTCACCATGCCTCTCAGCAAATAGCTTGGGGTGTCTACTTTCCAAAATGGGGTCATTTGGGGGGGGTTTGTGCCACCTGGGCATTCCATGGCCTCCGAAACTGTGATAGGCAGTGAAGAGTGAAATCAAAAATTTTCACCCTTAGAAATTCTGAAGGCGGTGATTGGATTTCGGGGCCCCGTACGCGGGTAGGCTCCCAAAAAGTCCCACACATGTGGTATCCCCATACTCAGGAGAAGCAGCTAAATGTATTTTGGGGTGCAATTCCACATAGGCCCATGGCCTGTGTGAGCAATATATCATTTAGTGACAACTTTGTGCAAAAAAAAAAAAAAAAAAGTGTCACTTTCCCGCAACTTGTGTCAAAATATAAAATATTCCATGGACTCAATATGCCTCTCAGCAAATAGCTTGGGGTGTCTACTTTCCAAAATGGGGTCATTTGGGGGGGTTTTGTGCCACCTGGGCATTCCATGGCCTCCGAAACTGTGATAGGCAGTGAAGAGTGAAATCAAAAATTTACACCCTTAGAAATCCTGAAGGCGGTGATTGGTTTTCGGGGCCCCGTACGCGGCTAGGCTCCCAAAAAGTCCCACACATGTGGTATCCCCATACTCAGGAGAAGCAGCTGAATGTATTTTGGGGTGCAATTCCACATAGGCCCATGGCCTGTGTGAGCAATATATCAATTAGTGACAACTTTTTGTAAATATTTTTTTTTTTTTGTCATTATTCAATCACTTGGGACAAAAAAAATAAATATTCAATGGGTACAACATGCCTCTCAGCAATTTCCTTGGGGTGTCTACTTTCCAAAATGGGGTCATTTGGGGGGGGGGTTGTACTGCCCTGCCATTTTAGCACCTCAAGAAATGACATAGGCAGTCATAAACTAAAAGCTGTGTAAATTACAGAAAATGTACCCTAGTTTGTAGACGCTATAACTTTTGCGCAAACCAATAAATATACACTTATTGACATTTTTTTTACCAAAGACATGTGGCCAAATACATTTTGGCCTAAATGTATGATTAAATTTAGTTTATTGGATTTTTTTTATAACAAAAAGTAGAAAATATCATTTTTTTTCAAAATTTTCGGTCTTTTTCCGTTTATAGCGCAAAAAATAAAAACCGCAGAGGTGATCAAATACCATCAAAAGAAAGCTCTATTTGTGGGAAGAAAAGGACGCAAATTTAGTTTGGGTACAGCATTGCATGACCGCGCAATTAGCAGTTAAAACGACGCAGTGCCAAATTGGAAAAAGACCTCTGGTCCTTAGGCAGCATAATGGTCCGGGGCTCAAGTGGTTAATAGAGATAAAATCTTCAGATTACACCAACTTGAGTCAGAATATCACAATCACTTTCTACAATTTCAAACTAGTCCAACTGAAGCTCATAAAATAACTTTAGTAAAGACTAAACTTGAATTAGATCTACTTCTGGCTGAAGCGGCTGATAAGACTATCCGCAGATCCAACCATACGATTTATACCAAAGCAAACAAACCAGACACATACCTGGCCTTATGCCTTCGCAGACCAGACCGTGTTCGTGTTCCCATCAGACTCAGACTGACTAAAGATACCATTACCAGTAATCCAGCCAAAATTCTCTCCGAATTCCGTAAACAGCAAATCTGTACGAGTCTAAAACAGCGTTCCCGCTGAACCAGGCGGAAAAACTTTTTCGTAATCTGCCTATTCCTACACTATCTGATGCCAGCCATGAACTTATGGAGAGCACGATCACAACGGAGGAAGTCTTATCGGCCATCAAGTCGCTCAAACCCCACAAACGCCCGGGCCCGGATGGCCTCCCAAGTCTTTATTATAAAAAATTTGCAACTGAATTAGCCCCCTTCTTACCAATTCTTTTAACGCTATACTTAGACAGCACTCCTTCGGCAGAGACACATTGACAGTGCTCATATCAATGATCCCGAAACCGAACACAGATGCCACCTTATGGTCCAACTATAGACCAATTTCACTCTTAAATGTGGACATCAAAATCCTGGCCAAAATTTTAGCCCTTCACCTCAATCCTATTATAGGGGGATTGATTCATAAAGACCAAGTAGGTTTTATACCTAAACGACAAGCGAGTGATAACATTGGCCGTGTAATCCTCTTACAACACCTAGCCCGTTCCCGAAGAATTCCGATGCACCTTCTCTCCTTAGACATCCGGAAAGCTTTTGACACAGTCTCTTGGCCCTACTTATTTTATATTCTCCAACGTTGGGGCTTTGGCCCACATTTTCTGGGTTGGATCAATGCACTATACAACCATCCACAGGCATATGTGCACTATTCAGGATTTCGTTCGGATCCCTTCCCAATTTTGCGAGGAACCAGACATGGCTGCCCCTTATCCCCCTTATTGTTTGCGCTCGTGATTGAACCCTTAGCTGCCCTGATAAGAAATAACCCTGACATCCGAGGCTTATGGGGCATACACACGGTCGGACTTTCAGCTACAAAAGTCAGACGGACGCCGACGGACTAAAGCTGGCTGACAATCCGATCGTGTGTGGGCTTCCCCGGACTTTCAGCGGACTTTTTCAGCCTCAAATCCGACGGACTTTAGATTTGAAACATGCTTCAAATCTTTACGTCGTAACTACGATGGACCCCGAAATCCGCTCGTCTGTGTGCTAGCCCGACAGACAAAAACCCACGCTAGGGCAGCTATTGGCTACTGGCTATCAACTTCCTTATTTTAGTCCGGTGTACGTCATCACGTACGAATCCGTCGGACTTTTGTGTGGTCGTGTGTAGGCAAGTCCGTTCGTTAGAAAGTCTGCCGCAAGTCCGCCGAAAGTCCGCCGGAAGTCTGTCGGACAGGCTGTCGGACTTTTGTAGATGAAAAGTCCGACCGTGTGTATGCCCCATTAGAGGTTGCTGCAACCTCGCACAAACTGTGTCTCTTTTCTGATGATGCCCTCATGTTTATTACATCGCCCCATACTACCCTCCCAATCCTACTGCACACCCTAGATAAGTTTGCTCGGGTCTCAGGACTAGAAATCAACCAAGCTAAATCGAAAGCTCTCAATGTGTCTTTGCTGCATGCTGATCTAGATATACTACGCCAAAATTTTCCTTTTCACTGGTCCTCCACATCTATTCCCTATCTAGGGATTAAATTGACGAGCGATCCAATTAACTTGTTCCAATCTCCCAATGCTAACTCAGCTAACTTCTCTTCTTAACTCTTGGCTACCCTTATGTGTCTCCTGGCTCGGACGTATTGCGGCTGTAAAAATGTCCTTATTACCGAAACTGTTATATTTATACAGAGTACTTCCTGTCACGGTCCCCCCCACTACCATAGGATTATACAAAATAAAGTCTTTAAATACATTTGGGGCCCTACACGACCCAGAGTCGCGAGACCTGTTCTTCCCTGTAACAAGCTCAATGGGGGCCTTGGTATACCAAACTTTTTACATTACTACCACGCTGCCAGGCTGGCTCAGGCTACTCTTTACCACTCTAAACTTGAAATACCACTCTGGGTCAGCCTTGAAGCTATTGACTTATTTCTGATTACTATAACTAATTTGCTATGGCTCCCCTCAACATCACGAGGCCCCATAACCAATCCACTAACGCAACACACACTCAAACTCTGGGATAAACTGAAGATACCCTTCCAATTGATCTCCCCGCACTTCCCTCTCCTGTCTTTTCTAGGTCACCCTAAATTTTATCCAGCCTACACAGAACCGGCCTCATTTCAGTCCTGGGTGCAGGCGGGCCTGACTCGCATATGTGACCTAGTTAACGGTGATACTATTAAATCATTCCCAAATATCCAAGCACAAACACAGCTCCCCAGGAGAGAATGCTTCCGTTATCTCCAAATCGCTCATTTTGCTCAAACAACAATAAAATCTCTCTCTGGGCTGGATACTTTAACAGAATACGATCCGTGTGCGACTCGGACCCGCATGCCCCAAGAATTATTCCTCGTCTCTACGCCCATCTCACTATGCCACCTTCAAGCCCTCCCACCTATGCGCAACGATGGTTACAGGACTTAGATATTAATATTGAAGCGGAGGACTGGGTGACCATTTGGTCCAACACAAAAAATTCATCTCAAAACGTTGTTGCCTCAGAGGCAAACTACAAAGTGTTGATGCGAAGTGTTTAGAATTGCTAAATTTTTACCTGAATTTTCCCCAAATTGTTTTAGAGGATGCGGTGATAGAGGTACTCACTTGCACATCTGGTGGACATGCCCACTGGTGCAGCGTTTTTGGGAAACTACATTCCAAATGGCATCTACCCTCCACCAAATCACCCTAAAACCTAACCCAGCAGTAGCTCTACTCAATCTCATTCCACAAGATTACACCAGAGCACAGCTTTGCCTCCTCCTTCAATTATACACTGCAGCTAAGCAAATGATTGCTAAGGCTTGGAAAACCTCCACACTCAGTATAGCTGAAATGAAAAATAGGATCACCCAAGCAATGGTACATAGCAAGATCAAAGCGAAAATTCTAGATAAAGTCCCCCAGCACGCCAAAACTTGGCAACCATGGATTGAGCATTTCCTTGACGAACACCTCTTGGGACTCTGAATTAGTCCTGACCTAAATCTAAGATCACGGCATCACACCCTTGCCCATGTGCTCCGACCGACCCACATCCCCCCTCTCTGCTTTCCCCTTTCCCCTTTTCTCAGACTCTCTCCTTTCAACCTGTGGCTACCTCCCCCCTTTTTTTTTCTTTCTCCTTTCTCCCTCTTCTAATACCTACTGGTAGTGTACTCTGTCTCATACAATGGTCCTGGCGGCTCTCCTGTCTGTTCTCTGGGAGGACTGCCGGCACCTCAACATGCTCATTTAAGGGACTCTATTCCCTTTCACTATCTGCAATTTTACCTAAATCATACCAACATGTTATCTGACTGAGTATTCATTTTCTGTATAATTCCCTATTCTCCATTATATTAGTGTTACATTGTTTGACTGTGATATGCACTGTTTTATGTTTACTTGATACCCTTACTGAAATGTATGGAACAGTTGCTTGTTAATTACCAATAAAAATATTTGAAAAGAAAAATCACTGCTTCCGAAAAAATGGCCTTTTTTAAAGTTTTTTTTGCATTGATACATGTCCCCTGGGGCAGGACCCGCCTCCCCAAACCCTTTTTAGGACAATACCATGCAAATTAGCCTTTAAAATTAGCACTTTTGATTTTGAACGTTCGAGTCCCATAGAGGTCAATGGGGTTCTAACGTTCGTGCAAATATTCGGTCCGTTCGCAGGTTCTGGTGCGAACCGAACCGGGGGGTGTTCGGCTCATCCCTATGGGAGAAATCAAAAGTGCTAATTTTAAAGGCTTATATGCATGATATTGTCATAAAAAGTGTTTGGGGACCTGGGTCCTGCCCCAGGGTACATGTATCAAGCAAAAAAAAGTTTAAAAGTGAAATATTCCTTTAAATTTCATACCTGGGGGTGTCTATAGTATGTAAAGTGGCGCATGTTTCCCATGTTTAGAACAGTCTCTGCACAAAATGACATTCCTAAAGGAAAAAAAGTCATTTAAAAGTAATGAATTGTCGGTCCCGGCAATACAGATAAAAGAAGTAATTGAAAAAAACGGCATGGGATCCCCCCAGTCAATTACCAGTCCCTTTGGGTCTGGTATGAATATTAAGGGGAACCCCAAACCAAAATTTAAAAAAAATTGCGTGGGGGTCCCCCTCAAAATCCAGGGGAACTCTGCGCCAATTTTTTTTTTTTAATGGCGTGGGGGTCCCCCAAAAAATCCATACCAGACCCTCATCCAAGCAGGCAACCTGGCAGGCAGGTAGCCCCCCAAAGCACCTTGTCCCCATGTTGATGGGGATAAGGGCCTCATCCCCACAACCCTTGCCCGGTGATTGTGGGGGTCTGCGGGCGGGGGGCTTATTGGAATCTGGAAGACCCCTTTAACAAGGGGACCCCCAGATCCCAGCCTCCCCCCGTGTGAAATGGTAACGGGGTACAAATGTACCCCTACCATTTCACAAAAAAATGTTAAAATGGTAAAAATGACAAGACACGGCTTGGGACAAGTTCTTTTCTAAAAAATAAAAAAATAAAAATGTCCCGCGAAGTCCATTCTTCTTCTCTCGCTCCACCGATGGACCAAAAAATAAGAAAAAAAAAGCTGCACCACCCCGCCTCCATGGGAGGCTCCCGCCATATGACGCGTCTTCTTTTTTACAGTTCTTTTATAACTGAGGGCGGGGCTACACTGTGATGTTCCTGAGTGACCCCACCCCCCTCTGACGCACGGGGACTTCCCTATGGCTTTCCTGGGGCATCAAAGGGGGTGGGGCCACCCGTTTACATAACCCCACCCGCAGACCCGCACAACCACTGGGCAAGGGTTGTGGAGATGAGGCCCTTGTCCCCATCAACATGGGGACAAGGTGCTTTGGGGGGCTACCCCAAAGCACCCTCCCCATGTTGAGGGCATGTGGCCTGGTACGGTTCAGGAGGGGGAGCGCTCTCTCATCCCCCTCTCTTTTACTGCGGCCTGCCAGGTTGGGTGCTCGGATAAGGGACTTGTATGGATTATTGGGGAGACCCCCACACCATTTTTAAAAAAAAAAATTGGTGCGGGATCCCCCCCCCAAAAATCCATACCAGACCCTCATCCGAGCACGCAACCTGGCAGGCCTCAGGAAAAGAGAGGGGCGAGAGAGCGGCCCCCCTCCTGAACCGTACTAGGCCACATGCCCTCAACATCGGGAGGGTTCTTTGGGCTAGCCCCCCAAAGCACCTTGTCCCCATGTTGATGACGACAAGGGCCTCATCCCCACAACCCTTGCCCGGTGATTGTGGGGGTCTGCGGGCAGGGGGCTTATTGAAATCTGGAAGACCCCTTTAACAAGGGGACCCCCAGATCCCAGCCTCCCCCGTGTGAAATGGTAACGGGGTACAAATGTACCCCTACCATTTCACAAAAAAAGTGGTAAAATGGTAAAAATGACAAGACACGGCTTGGGACAAGTTCTTTTCTAAAAAATAGAAAAATAAAAATGTCCCACGAAGTCCATTCTTCTTCTCTCGCTCCGCCGATGGACCGAAAAAGAAGAAAAAAAAGCTGCATTGCCCCGCCTCCATGGGAGGCTCCCGCCATATGACGCGTCTTCTTTTTTACATTTCTTTTATAACTGAGGGCGGGGCTACACTGTGATGTTCCTGAGTGACCCCGCCCCCCTCTGACGCACGGGGACTTCCCTATGGCTTTCCCGGGGCATCAAAGGGGGTGGGGCCACCCGTTTACATAACCCTGCCCGCAGACCCGCACAACCACTGGGCAAGGGTTGTGGAGATGAGGCCCTTGTCCCCATCAACATGGGGACAAGGTGCTTTGGGGGGCTACCCCAAAGCTCCCTCCCCATGTTGAGGGCATGTGGCCTGGTACGGTTCAGGAGGGGGGGGCGCTCTCTCATTCCCCTCTATTTTACTGCGGCCTGCCAGGTTGGGTGCTCGGATAAGGGTCTGGTATGGATTTTTGGGGAGACCCCCACACCATTTTTTTTAAAATTTTGGTGCGGGGTTCCCCTTAAAACTCATACCAGTCAGGTCTGGTATGGATTTTGAGGGGAACCCCCACGCCACTTTTTTTTCAATTTTGGCACAGGGTTCCCCTTAATATCCAATTTTTTTTTTTTTTTTTTTGGTTCGGGGTTCCCCTTAATATTCATACCAGACCCAAAGGGACTGGTAATGGACCAGGGGGATCCCGTGCCATTTTTTTCAATGACTTCTTTTATCTGTATTGCCAGGACCGACAATTCATTATAGCCACGAGAACTTTTAAATTACTTTTTTTCCTTTAGAAATGTCATTTTGTGCAGGGACTGTTCTAAACACGGGAAACATGTGCCACTTTACAGGCATGCTATAGACACCCCCCAGGTACGAAATTTAAAGGAATATTTAACTTTTATTGTTTCACTTTAAGCATTATTAAAATCACTGCTCCCGAAAAAATGGCTGTTTTTAAAACTTTTTTGCATTGATACATGTCCCCTGGGGCAGGAACCAGGTCCCCAAACACTTTTTATGACAATAACTTGCATATAAGCCTTTAAAATGAGCACTTTTGATTATTCATGTTCGTGTCCCATAGACTTTAACGGTGTTTGTGTGTTCAAACAAATTTTTGCCTGTTTGCATGTTCTGCTGCAAACCAAACCGGGGGTGTTCAGCTCATCCCTACTACCAATCAGTGCCCATCAGTCTATCAGTGCTGTCAATCAGTGATGCCTGTCAGTGCCAATCAGTGCTGCCAATCAGTGCTCATCAGTGTTGCTTATCAGTGCCGCATATCAGTGCCAATCAGTGCTGCCAATCAGTGCCACCTCTCAGTGCTGCCAATCATTGCTGCCAATCAGTGCCACTTAGCAAGTATATCAAACAGATCTTTTTGCGCTTAGGTCATGGTTAGAAGATTAAGCTGCTAGTACTATACCTTGGTGGAGTATATCTCAAGTGTTATAAAAAATGTGTAGCGCTATACTTAAAGTGCAAAGTGAATCAGATACAATAGTGTTTTTCTTAAAATATTGCATCCAGTGTGAAATATAAATTCATGAATATTCCACATTTATTGTAATATTCTCAAATAAAGTGCAAAGTTCATAGAGTGTGACAGTGCTGTGAAAAATCATTCAGTGTGTAAACAAAACAATAAAATCCCCAAAAAACTCTAAAGAAGTTGAGCCCAGAAACAGTCCATTAGATGACCTAGAGATGGTATTTCCAACTATTCAATACTCTAGGGTCCTAATATAAGAGGGAACATCACCCGGGAGAAGAGTGTGAAAATAGCTTGAAAAGCTCTCTAGGAAAGGTCACTCCACCATGTGCTATAAAAGTAGGGGGCTTACCAGATGATTCTGACCCCAGTTAAGGTGGTCAAAATAAGCTTAAGCACGTATTAGAACATCAATGGTTTCCTCATTAATATGTAAGGTACTCCCAGCCTCAGGCACTTCCTCCTTCGGACCTCCAACTCTGTTCACCAGATTATATATCCTAAGTTATGGGGCTCTTTTTCCCATTTCTCCCATGCCCCGTCTCTGATATATGCAGAAGAAAGAATACATCTTTTCGCTGTCACTAGAGGGATCATGCACCAAGAAAGCAGTGCACCATAGTACACCATGGAGGCCGCCCTCCATTCCTTGAGAGGAAAGGAAGTCCTCTTCCTCCCGCTACTCTTCTTTGAGTGCCCTGTCCATAATGCCACGCAGAGGCTGCTCCAGCAGAAACACAATAGAGATTGTGTCACTGATGCATGCATTGTCACAGCTCACCGTCTTTGTGGCCTCCTAAATGGTGCCAGTACAGTGCATGCATTCTTTATCAGCAGCCATTGGCATGGGGGAAAAAAAGCAGAGACAGCTTGAACCTGTCATTTTGCCTATTCTCACACGGGTACTCGTTGATGGCCCTCTGCTGCATGTGAAGCTGCTGCAGCATTGCCAAAGTCGAGTTCCACCTTGTGGGTATATCACAAATCAGGTGGTTTCTAGGCAGGTGGAATTTCACTGAATTTTGGCCAACCGAACACTGGCTTTGTGTGACCAGCTGAATTGGCTACAGACTCCTCTGGCCTGCTTTAGCAGATCTTCCAACTGTCCTGACAAAGCTTACGTGGGTGTATATGAAATGCATCGACATAGGCAGTGCAGCGGGGCCCTGCGTTCCAACATGCGATCCAAGGACCCAGAGTTCTGGAATTTGTGACCTGTGCAGCAGGACTATACACTGGATATGGATAGAGGAGCCATATGCAACACGGAGTGCAACAAGGCATGCATCATTAGGCAACTAATGTTATCTAAGCACCACGTCTGAGACACAGAAAGGTCGGGGAGTCGCTCGAGTGCTGTGGAGTGGTGAGAGCCTCCGGGCAGCCATTGACTCATGCAAGTCCTGGTAAATGTAATCTGCACTGTCTCCAATATACTTGGCAAATGTAATGCTGTTTGAGGACTATGACAGTTGCATCTGCTTGCAAGCCACGGCTGTTTAACTGTTCTGAAGTTGTTACTACAAGGTGGCGAGGGTAAAAGCTGACATTCCATATTAGCTAAGTGTTGCTCACATACAGTGCCTTGAAAAAGTATGCATACCCATTAAAATTTTCCACATTTTGTCATGTTACAACCAAAAATGTAAAAGTATTTTATTGCGATTTAATGTGATAGACCAACACAAAGTGCCACGTAATTGTGAAGTGGAGGGAAAATGATAACTGTTTTTCCACAATTTTCACAAATAAATATGGGAAAAGTGTGGCGTGCATTTTTATCCAGCCCCCTGAGTTAATACTTTGTAGAACCACCTTTTGCTGCTGTCTATGGGAGAAATCAAAAGTGCTAATTTTAAAGGCTTATATGCAAGTTATTGTCATAAAAAGTGTTTGGGGACCTGAGTCCTGCCCCAGGGGACATGGATCAATGCAAAAAAAAGTTTTAAAAATGTCCGTTTTTTTCAGGAGCAGTGATTTTAATAATGCTTAAAGTCAAACAATAAAAGTGTAATATCCCTTTAAATTTCATAGCTGGGGGGTGTCTATAGTATGCCTGCAAAGGGGCGCATGTTTCCCGTGTTTAGAACAGTCTGACAGCAAAATTACATTTCAAAGGAAAAAAAGTCATTTAAAACTACTCGCGGCTATTGCATTGCCGGTCCGAAAATACACATAGAAGTTCATTGATAAAAACGGCATGGGAATTCCCCACAGGGGAACCCTGAACCAAAATTTAAAAAAAAAATGACGTGGGGGTCCCCCTAAATTCCATACCAGGCCCTTCAGGTCTGGTATGGATATTAAGGGGAACCCCGGCCAAATTTTTTTTAAAAATGACGTGGGGGTCCCCCTAAATTCCATACCAGGCCCTTCAGGTCTGGTATGGATATTAAGGGGAACCCCGGCCAAATTTTTTTTAAAAATGACGTGGGGGTCCCCCTAAATTCCATACCAGACCCTTCAGGTCTGGTATGGATTTTAAGGGGAACCCCGCGCCAAAATTAAAAAAAAAACGGCGTGGGGTCCCCCCAAAAATCCATACCAGACCCTTATCCGAGCACACAACCTGGCAGGCCGCAGGAAAAGAGGGGGGGAGGAGAGAGCGCCCCCCCTCCTGAACCGTACCAGGCCACATGCCCTCAACATTGGGAGGGTGCTTTGGGGTAGCCCCCCAAAACACCTTGTCCCCATGTTGATGAGGACAAGGGCCTCATCCCCACAACCCTGGCCGGTGGTTGTGGGGGTATGTGGGCGGGGGCCCCTGTGTGAAATGGTAAGGGGGTACAAAAGTACCCCTACCATATCCCTAAAAAACTGTCAAAAATGTTAAAAATGACAAGAGACAGTTTTTGACAATTCCTTTATTTAAATGCTTCTTCTTTCTTCTATCCTCTTTCTTCTATCTTCCTTCATCTTCTTCTTCTTCTGGTTCTTCTGGCTCTTCTGGTTCTTCCTCCGGTGTTCTCGTCCAGCATCTCCTCCGCGGCGTCTTCTATCTTCTTCTCCTCGGGCCGCTCCGCACCCATGGCATGGGGGGAGGCTCCCGCTCTTCTCTTCATCTTCTTCTCTTCTTCATCTTCTTCTCTTCTTCATCTTCTTCTCTGGGCCGCTCCGCATCCATGCTGGCATGGTGGGAGGCTCCCGCTGTGTGACGCGTCTCCTCTCCTGATGGTTCTTAAATAATGGGGGGCGGGGCCACCCGGTGACCCCGTCTCACTCTGACGCACGGTGACTTGACGGGACTTCCCTGTGACGTCACGGGCAATCCCACAAAGAAGTCCCGTCACGTCCTGTGCATCAGAGGTGGGCGGGGTCACCGGGTGGCCCCGCCCCCCCATTATTTAAGAACCGTCAGAAGAGGAGATGCGTCATACAGCGGGAGCCTCTCACCATGCCAGCATGGATGCAGAGCGGCGGAGATGCTGGACGAGAACACCGGAGGAAGAACCAGAAGAGCCAGAAGAAGAAGATGAAGGAAGATAGAAGAAAGAAGAAAGAAGAAGCATTTAAATAAAGGAATTGTCAAAAAATGTCTCTTGTCATTTTTAACATTTTTGACAGTTTTTTAGTGAAATGGTTGGGGTACCTTTGTACCCCCTTACTATTTCACACGGCGGGGCGGGATCTGGGGGTCCCCTTCTTAAAGGGGGCTTCCAGATTCTGATAAGCCCCCCGCCCGCAGACCCCCACAACCACCGGCCAGGGTTGTGGGGATGAGGCCCTTGTCCTCATCAACATAGGGACAAGGTGTTTTGGGGGGCTACCCCAAAGCACCCTCCCAATGTTGAGGGCCTGTGGCCTGGTATGGTTCAGGAGGGGGGGTGCTCTCTCGCCCCCCCTCTTTTCCTGCTGCCTGCCAGGTTGCGTGCTTGGATAAGGGTCTGGTATGGATTTTCGGGGGGACCCCACGCCGTTTTTTTTTTCATTTTGGCACGGGGTTCCCCTTAAAATCCATACCAGACCTGAAGGGTTCGGGGGTTCCCCTGTGGGGAATTCCCATGCCGTTTTTATCAATGAACTTTTATGTGTATTGTCGGACCGGCAATGCAATAGCCGCGAGTAGTTTTAAATGACTTTTTTTCTTTGAAATGTCATTTTGCTGTCAGACTTTTCTAAACACTGGAAACATGCGCCCCTTTACGGGCATACTATAGACACCCCCCAGGTACGAAATTTAAAGGAATATTACACTTTTATTGTTTGACTTTAAGCATTATTAAAATCACTGCTCCTGAAAAAACTGCCGTTTTTAAAACTTTTTTTTGCATTGATCCATGTCCCCTGGGGCAGGACCTAGGTCCCCAAACACTTTTTATGACAATAACTTGCATATAAGCCTTTAAAATTAGCACTTTTGATTATTCATGTTCATGTCCCATAGACTTTAACGGTGTTTGCGTGTCGAACAAACTTTTTTCCTGTTCGCATGTTCTGGTGCGAACCGAACAGGGGGGTGTTCGGCTCATCCCTATTGTCAAGCATGTGGTACCCAAATAGCTGGTGTTTTACCCACACTTGATCTGCTTGAGGCAAAGTCTGCAAATTGCAACAGTGTGATTGGCTGCACATGTGCTATAAAAGGCCCACACAGCTGAGCTGTGGGAAGTGGGCTGGGGGATAACAGCTCCTCAACCTGGTGGAATAGGGTGGCTGCTCTCTACTCTTCTATGATAGCTGCCTCGTTAGGGTTGTGCCTCACCCTCACTTTCGTCTTCTGCTCTATTTGGCATCCAAGTCGCGTCAATGACCTCATCATCATCATCCCCTCCATCCTCATCATCACTGGATCCAACTGCCAACTTGGCAATATGCTGTGGCTGGGGGAACATGACTGCCAATTTATTATTTACCAGTGTTCTCCCCTCTCTGTATGCTCATGTTCCTACCTTCCTCAACCTCAGAACCAGGATCTAAATCAAGTAATGGCTGTGCGTCATCAAAGAGCAAATGGCTGATGTTGTGTTAAAAAACTCTGACTCCTCCATGCCTGATGCTTGGGCTATGGCAGGAGTAGCTGTGGACAAGGAGGCAGGATAAGCCACTCTGGCAGCTGCGGTGGACTGTGCACTAGTCTCTGCTTGGGTGACAGAGAATGAGGAGGATGTTGATGGTTTAGTAAGCCAGTCCACCACCTCCTCTGCATGCTATGACTGGATAGCATGGGCAACATCACTAAACAGAGGAAATTATGCCCTGCCCGAGGACGCACTACGTCCACCTTTGCCTGTGGACGCAGATGCTGCTGACCCCCTCACAGTGCCATGGGCAGTGGCAGAACTTTCAGGGTCGCAGCAGTCACACTTGCGACTGGGCCCTGCCATTCTGCTGCTGTGGGGGGGCCCCAAGACTTCCCCCTGCACCTCTGGCTGTCCATTTTGGATGAAGTGGGAGGAGTGGCAGGCTGCAATCGGCAGCTCTTTGGTGCCCAGGGATCTCCCTGGGGCTAGTCTTTTTCCTCCCGAGTGTATACAGCAGAGAGGGGAGGGGAGGGGCCTCTGACCTGGGCAGGTATCAGTTTCACTCTCCAGTGTACAAGTGAGTCGGTTCTCTGCTTGTACACTGTTGCTGATACATGCCCGGGTCAGAGGCCCCTCCCCTCTCCACTGTATACATTCAGGAGGAGAACTTCTAGCCCCAGGGAGATGGTGAGGTCCACGGCACCATAGAGCTGCCGATCACCACCTCCCCCAGGTGGGGGGTATAGAGATGTGCTGGGGGTTGGAGGTGCACAGCGGAGACCAGCCAGGACCCTGATGTAAGGGGGGCTCTCTGGGGACCCTGATGTAAGGAGGGGCTCTCTGGGGACCCAGATGTAAGGGGGGCTCTCCGGGGACCCAGATGTAGGGGGAGGGCTCTCTGGGGACCCAGATGTAACTATAGGGCTCTGGGGACCCTGATGTAAGGGGGATGCTCTTTGGAGACCCTGATGTAAGTAGGGAGGCTCTCTGGGGACCCTGATGTAAGTGGGGCTTTCTGGGAACCCTGATTTAAGGGAGGCTCTCTGGGGACCCTGATGTAAGGGGGCCCTCTGGGGACCCTGATGTAAGGGGGCCCTCTGGGTACCCTGATGTAAGGGGAGCTCTCTGGGGATCCTGATGTAAGGGGGGCTCTCTGGGACCCTGATGTAAGGGGGGATCCACACTCAGATATGTAAAATTTGGCAAATTAGTAATTTTTCTTCATAAATTTTGGCCAAAATTTTTATTGCTACATTTCTTCCATAAAAATAACCCTATTTGGTCTTTGTGAAAGTTATAGAGTCTACAAGCTATGGTGCCAAACATTGAAAATTGATCACACCTGATAACACCTGATGTACTGAAGGCCTATCTCATTTCTTGAGACACTAACAAGCCAGGAAAGTACAAATACCCCCCTAAATGACCCCTTTTTGGAAAATAGACATGCCAAGGTATTTAGTAAGTCGCATGGGGAGTTTTTAGAAGTTGTAATTGTAAAATGAAAATGTATTTATTATTTATTTATTTTTTTATTTTTTTACAAAATTGTCATATTAACAGGTTATTTCTCTCGCATAGCATATGCATACTTGCAACTACACCCCAAAACACATTCTGCTACTCCTCCTGAGTAGGGATGAGCCGAACACCCCCCTGTTCGGTTCGCACCAGAACATGCGAACAGGAAAAAAGTTTGTTCGAACACGCGAACACCGTTAAAGTCTATGGGACACGAACATGAATAATCAAAAGTGCTAATTTTAAAGGCTAATATGCAAGTTATTGTCATAAAAAGTGTTTGGGGACCTGGGTCCTGCCCCAGGGGACATAGATCAATGCAAAAAAAAGTTTTAAAAAGGGACGTTTTTTCAGGAGCAGTGATTTTAATAATGCTTAAAGTCAAACAATAAAAGTGTAATATCCCTTTAAATTTTGTACCTGGGGGGTGTCTATAGTATGCCTGTAAAGGGGCGCATGTTTCCTGTGTTTAGAACAGTCTGACAGCAAAATGACATTTTGAAGGAAAAAACTCATTTAAAACTACCCGCGGCTATTGCATTGCCGACAATACACATAGAAGTTCATTGATAAAAACGGCATGGGAATTCCCCATAGGGGAACCCCGAACCAAAATTTAAAAAAAAAATGACGTGGGAGTCCCCCTAAATTCCATACCAGGCCCTTCAGGTCTGATATGGATATTAATGGGAACCCCGGCCAAAATTAAAAAAAAAAATTACGTGGGGTTCCCCCTAAATTCCATACCAGACCCTTCAGGTCTGGTATGGATTTTAAGGGGAACCCCGCACCAAAAAAACAAAACAAAAACGGCGTGGGGTCCCCCCAAAAATCCATACCAGACCCTTATCCGAGCAAGCAACCTGGCAGGCCGCAGGAAAAGAGGAGTGGACGAAAGTGCGGCCCCCCCTCCTGAACCGTACCAGGCCACATGCCCTCAACATTGGGAGGGTGCTTTGGGGTAGCCCCCAAAACACCTTGGCTCATGTTGATGAGGACAAGGGCCTCATCCCCACAACCCTGGCCGGTGGTTGTGGGGGTCTGCGGGCGGGGGGCTTATCGGAATCTGGAAGCCCCCTTTAACAAGGGGACCCCCAGATCCCGCCCCCCCTGTGTGAAATGGTAAGGGGATACTTACCTCTACCATTTCACTAAAAAACTGTCAAAAATGTTAAAAATGACAAGAGACAGTTTTTGACAATTCCTTTATTTAAATGCTTCTTCTTTCTTCTATCTTCCTTCATCTTCTGGTTCTTCTGGTTCTTCCTCCGGCGTTCTCGTCCAGCATCTCCTCCGTGGCGTCTTCTATCTTCTTCTCCTCGGGCCGCTCCGCACCCATGGCATGGGGGGGAGGCTCCCGCTCTTCTCTTCTTCTTTTCTTCTCTTCTTCTCTTCTTCATTTTCTTCTCCGGGCCGCTCCGCACCCATGCTGGCATGGAGGGAGGCTCCCGCTGTGTGACGGCGCTCCTCGTCTGACAGTTCTTAAATAACGGGGGCGGGGCCACCCGGTGACCCCGCCCCCCTCTGACGCACAGTGACTTGATGGGACTTCCCTGTGACGTCACGGGGAATGCCACAGGGAAGTCCCGTAATGTCCCGTGCGTCAGAGGGGGGCAGGGTCAGGGGTGGCCCCGTCCCCCGTTATTTAAGAACTGTCAGACGAGGAGCGCCGCCACACAGCGGGAGCCTCCCTCCATGCCAGCATGGATGCGGAGCGGCCCAGAGAAGAAAATGAAGAAGATAAGAAGAGAAGAAAAGAAGAAGAGAAGAGCGGGAGCCTCCCCCCCATGCCATGGGTGCGGAGCGGCCCGAGGAGAAGAAGATAGAAGACACCGCGGAGGAGATGCTGGACGAGAACGCCGGAGGAAGAACCAGAAGAGCCAGAAGAACCAGAAGATGAAGGAAGATAGAAGAAAGAAGAAGCATTTAAATAAAGGAATTGTCAAAAACTGTCTCTTGTCATTTTTAACATTTTTGACAGTTTGTTAGTGAAATGGTAGAGGTAAGTACCCCCTTACCATTTCACACAGGGGGGGCGGGATCTGGGGGTCCCCTTGTTAAAGGGGGCTTCCAGATTCCGATAAGCCCCCCGCCCGCAGACCCCCACAACCACCGGCCAGGGTTGTGGGGATGAGGCCCTTGTCCTCATCAACATGGGGACAAGGTGTTTTGGGGGCTACCCCAAAGCACCCTCCCAATGTTGAGGGCATGTGGCCTGGTACGGTTCAGGAGGGGGGGGGCGCACTTTCGTCCACCCCTCTTTTCCTGCGTCCTGCCAGGTTGCGTGCTCGGATAAGGATCTGGTATGGATTGTTGGGGGGACCCCACGCCGTTTTTGTTTTGTTTTTTTGGTGCGGGGTTCCCCTTAAAATCCATACCAGACCTGAAGGGTCTGGTATGGAATTTAGGGGGAACCCCACCTCATTTTTTTAAAAAATTTTGGTTCGGGGTTCCCCTTTGGGGAATTCCCATGCCGTTTTTATCAATGAACTTCTATGTGTATTGTCGGCAATGCAATAGCCGCGGGTAGTTTTAAATTAGTTTTTTCCTTCAAAATGTCATTTTGCTGTCAGACTGTTCTAAACACAGGAAACATTCGCCCCTTTACAGGCATACTATAGACACCCCCTAGGTACGAAATTTAAAGGGATATTACACTTTTATTGTTTGACTTTAAGCATTATTAAAATCACTGACCCTGAAAAAATGGCCGTTTTTAAAACTTTTTTTTGCATTGATCCATGTCCCCTGGGTCAGGACCCAGGTCCCCAAACACTTTTTATGACAATAACTTGCATATTAGCCTTTAAAATTAGCACTTTTGATTTCTCCCATAGACTTTTAAAGGGTGTTCCGCGGCATTCGAATTTGCCGCGAACACCCCAAATTGTTCGCTGTTCGGCGAACTTGCGAACAGCCAATGTTCGAGTCGAACATGAGTTTGACTCGAACTCAAAGCTCATCCCTACTCCTGAGTATGGCAATACCACATGTGTGAGACTTTCACAGCCCAGCCACATACAGAGCCCCACCATGCAGGGAGCACCGTCAGGTGTTCTAGGGACATAAATTACACATATAATTTCATGATGACCTATCACGCTTTTGAAGGCCCTGGAGCACCAGGACAATGGAAATGCCCAAAAAATGACCCAATTTTGGAAAGCAAACACCCCAAAGTATAATCTATGAGGTATAATGAGTCTTTTGAATGGTTCATCTTTTTCCAGAATTTTTTGGAAAATGTAGAATAAAAATGAAAACGCATTTTTTTTACACAAAGTTGTCCATTTATAAGATATTTGCAACACATAGCATGTACATAGCAAAAATGACACCCCAAAATTGATTCTCCTACTCCTTCTGAGTATGGTGATACCACATGTTTGAGACTTTTACACAGCCTGGCCACATACAGAGGCCCAACATTCAAATAGTACCTTCAGGCATTCTAGGAGTATAAATTACATATCTAATTTCCTGACAACCTATTATTTTTGAAGGCCCTTCATATTTCTAACATGTAGCATGTACATACCAAGAATTACACTCCAAAATAAATTCTATTGAGGAAAGGGTAAACAAAAAAAGTATTACCTGTGGTTTTAATAGTGTCCACAGAAGAGAGAATTGGTCCAGGCAGCAGGCAGGGATGTGCTTAGCTACAACAATCGTAATTATCCAGGCAGCAGGCAGGAATATTGTCAACACAAGGATATTGTCAGCTCAGCCAAAGCATTTGTCCATAGGAATTGTCCAGGCAGAAACAGCCGGCACAGCCATAATATTGGTCCTGGTACACTGTATCCTGCATACACTCATTATTGTACCGCTCTCCAGCCCTTCATAAACATACTGCCTCTTGCTACAGCTAATTATTTCCATGGTCAATTCATGCGGCAGACAGAGGCATGATGGCAGTAAGTCAGCAGCAGGCTGAGGGCCTCAGTCGGGTAACACCTGGGCATAGGGGCACAGTTGGTAGAGGCTTCTCCCACCCAAATCTCTTTGAAGCCTCCAGAAAGTATGAAACCCGGAGAAAACAAAAAAAATAGTTTTCTCCATCCAGACAAAACAATTCTGGAGCCCCTCACATGGGAGACCCCTGTGTACCACAGTAGCAGGGCAACAGATCAGTCCAAGCGGTAAGCAAAAGCATGGTCGATAAAACAGGCCAGGGTCAGTTCACATGCAAGCAGTCCAAGTGGTAGGCAGAAACGTAGTTGATAAAACAGGCCAGGGTCAGTTCATGTGGAAGCAGTCCAAACGGTAGGCAGAGGCTTAGTAGAAAAACAGGCCAGGATCAGTTCACGTGGAAGGTAGTGGCATAGTTATTTGAGGAAGCATGGATAATGGTCAGCACAGAAGATAATGGTTAAATAGTTAAAATATGGGCTAATATTTTAGGGATGTATGATAAAGTTGGAAGCATTCACCAATGTAAAGGCAGGGTTGGGAGGGACACTGGGCACAATTGTAACTGGTATCTCTTCAAACTCTTTTTTTTGCTGCTTATGCAACATCTTTTTTGGCATCTTCGGCCTGCTTCAGATGGTGGAATGTTGCCTGGGAAGTGGCGCTCATGAAGTCGCTAACAGCATCAGAGCAGAGGTTTTCTGGGGGGGTCTTTGTTGATAGATGAGGGACATGACAACTTCTTCAATGAATTCTAGGAAGTGGATGGGGCTTTGGTGTAGATTACGTATGCATTATAAATGGCCAAATTAATTAGATAAATTGCTACTTTCTTGTATCAGAAATGAGAGCTCCTTATTGACAAATAGGGCTGAAGCATTTGGTCATTGAAATCCACCCCCCATGTAGAGATTGTATTCTTGGACACATGTTATCTTTTCAATGGGACCTCATCTTCTTTGAACCTCAACTGTAGCGTCATCATGAATGGTGGACATGTACACATTCCTGCTATACTTCCACCTCAAGGCTAGCACTTCATTGCTTCTCAAAGTTGCTTTTTTCTCCTTTGCAGTTTTTTATTCACTAGAGATTGTGGGGAGCCCTTCTTGTTCTTTCTGGAGGTTCCGCAGGCCAGGGTTTTTGCAAGATATAGGCGTTTGAAAAGGGGCAGGCTGGTGTAATAGTTATCCAGGTATATGTGATAACCTTTGTTCATCAGTGGGTATGCTAGGTCCCATATAATTTTTCCAGGGGGCTGGAGCTGGGAATCTGTTCCTTCATATATGCGGAACGCATACAGATATCCCGTGACTCTCTCGCAAAGCTTAAAAAATTTGACTCTGTGTCTGGCCCCTTTGCTAGGAATATATTGTTTTGTTCCTAGCCGAACTGAAAAGGGTACCAGGGACTCACCTATACATATATGTTGATCGGGGGCATAGAGTTCTGCAAATCTTTGGGGAAAAAAAATTATGAGTGGGTAAATTTTACATAATTCATCATAATTTGGATGATTTCGGGGAGGGCACTGGATGTTGTCGCTGAAATGAAGGAAGCGCATATTCATCTCATATCAGGACCTGGACATTGCAGCAGAAAAAAATGAGCATGTGGTGGATAGGGTTGGTGGACCAGTAGGCATGTCCTTCATCTTTTTTCGTAAGCCCCATGTTTATGGTGAGGCCCATAAACAATCTGAACTCCTCCTGAGTCAAATCTCTCTCTTGGTATTGGCCTGCACTCCTGGCTGTGTGGTGAAATGGGGAATACTTGCTGATCCCGAGTCAGGGCACAGCCATGTTGGGTTGGCAAGACCATCTGGGAGGTATGTAGTGGCCCTGGCTCTTGGGAGATGTGACACTCCAGTGCTGGTAGTTGGGGGATTTGAAGTTCCTGTGATGGTACTTGGGCGTGATGCAGTCACACTGATACTGGACCTGGGCATTTATTTTTGAGGTCTTTCGCTGGCGGCAGCACTGGTGTTGGGCCTTTTAGGAGGGACCCATTCTTTTTCTGATTCATTTGCCGATCCACTACATTCGATGAGCTGTGCGACGGTTGGCAGGTGACTGTCACTGATGGGCTGTGCGACGGTTGGCAGGTGATGTCACTGATGGGCTGTGTGATGGGTGACAGATGGGTGGCAGTTGGTGTTAACTGATAGTTGACAGGTGACGGTCACTGATGGGTGACAGGTGACAAGCGACGGTCACTGATGGCAGTCTCTGCTGGTGAACGGTGCACTTTATGTGATTAATATGTGACAGATGATGGTCACGGAGGGGTTACTGATGACGATCACTGATGACGATCACTGACGGGTGACTGATGAGTGACAGGCGATGGTCACTGATGGGTGACAGGTGCACCGCTGACTGTCACTGATGGCAGTCTCTGACGGTGACAGGTGCACTTTTATAAGCACTGATGGGTGACAGGTACACTTTTATAAGCACTGATGGGTGACAGGTGCACTTTTATAAGCACTAATGGGCACAGATGTGGGGACAGGTGCAATGGGGGGGTAGGGGCGATATGACAGGTTCTTTTTATTGTGTGGTGTTTGTGCAGTACACTACAACACACAGATCGGTAACTCACTGATCCTGGCTCTTTTCTCCTGACACTGGAAATGGTGTGTGAGGAGGGAAGAACCGGTAACAGCTAGTTACCGGTCTGTGTTTACATTTTGTGATCGGCTATGAATGGATCACAGCCGATCACGTGATAAACAGCCGCCAGCCATTTGCTGTTTACTAGGCTCAGTGACAAGCAGTGTTCCTGGGAACACGCCACAAAGGACATGCCCGAGCAGCGCGCTCACGATCGCGCGCAGTACCATCTGTAATGTTGTAATATTAACTGTAATATTTCTTCATACATTTAAGCCAAAATTTAATCTGATACATTTCTTTGAACAAAAAAGTAGATGTAAATTACCTAGACTGCATAGTATTTGCAAATTGATTAGTCCTGATGCACTGACTGCCTATCTAATTTTTTGAAGCCCTAAAATACCCACCAATATGACCCTTTTTATGTAGATAGTGTAAAGTATTTAGTAAGAAGCATGGTGAGTTTTTTTAAGTTTTTTTTTGCCAAAATTCTTTAGAAAATTATGAAAGTAAATATCATTTTTTTCCCTCAAAGTTTTCATTTTAACAAGTTGAATCTCACATACAGCATAGACATACTTACAATGACACCCCAAAACACATTCTTCTACTTTTTATGAGTATGGTGATACCACATGTGTGAGACTTTTTCACAGTCTAGCCACAAAGAAGGGCCCAATATCAAAGGATCACCTTCAGGTGTTCTAGGGGCATAATTTATGTATCTAATTTCCTGTCTACAGGGACAATGGCTGACAGCACTGGTCTGGTAACACTGCCTGGTCTAGCTAGTGATAAGGTACATTTCTTTAGCAGCACTAGGGACATTGTAGCAGGTGTGATAGGTTACAGGTGGCTGGCTGTACGGTTTATTCAAACTGCACCGGAAGCTAGAGAACATGGACACTGTGGGCTGGTTGGCACTGGTCTGTGTGTGCGCGTGTGTGTGTACAAACATTGTGGCAGGCACTGAATGGCTCACTGTACTGCTGTAACAGTTCTCTCTGCTTTTACAAATGATAGCTGTGGGAGGAGAGAGAACCAATGTTTACTTTTACTGTCTTGTTTACATATAAGATTCCTGGGATTGAACACATGGTAAAAAACAATTTCATTGATCCTGTGCCTGGTCATGTTATCCTCTGTGTCTGGGACACACACACCAATCACCAGGCTCGCAGGCGCACACTCTAGAACCTGTGCATGAACCTTTGAAGGCAGAGGATATATGGGCACATCCAGCTGCATTAGCAAAGCTCCCCACCTGGCCATTGTACATATGTGGCACAACAGTGGTTAAGCAACAGAGTCACTTTAAACTTGGGATTTTTGACAGCAACTTTGCTATAAATCACATATGCACTAACATTTTACATCTATATTTGTTAGCAGTCTAATGCCCCGTACACACAGTCGGATTTTCCAACGGAAAATGTGTGATAGGACCTTGTTGTCGGAAATTCCGACCGTGTGTAGGCTCCATCACACATTTTCCATCGGATTTTCCGACATACAAAGTTTGGGAGCAGGCTATAAAATTTTCCGACAACAAGATCCGTTGTCGGAATTTCCGATCGTGTCTACACAAATCCGACGCACAAAGTGGCAGGCATTCTCAAAATAAATAAAGAGATGAAAGCTATTGGCTACTGCCCCATTTATAGTCCCGACATATGTGTTTTACATCACCGCGTTCAGAATGATCGGATTTTCCGACAACTTTGTGTGACCGTGTGTATGCAAGTTTGAGCCAACATTCGTCGGAAAAAATCCTAGGATTTTGTTGTCGGAATGTCCAATCAATGTCCGACCGTGTGTACGGGGCATTAGATGAATAAAGTAGATGTAAACCCTTACTAAATTACATTTAGCTTGCTAAATCACTGTATATCACTTTGGATATCCTTCAAGCAATTCCTGTATATGTACTTACTCCAACAAGTGCTGCACGTTGTTTTTAAGTGTGCGTTTCCTGATGCGGCCTACAGAAGACCATGCCTGTGTAACATGCACCAGCAGAGTCAATTATAGCCTGTGTTGGGAGAACCTATGACAGGGTGACAATACAGGAGAACAATTGGGAAACAGGGACACAGTGTAACCCCATAACCAAAAGTTACACTACCACATGTGCGATGTATCACCACAAACGTCAGAGTGGGAGGAACAATTCTATCATTTTTATATTTTACCAAAAAAAAAACATATTATATTGTGTGTGTGTATGTATGTGCACGAAAATTAATTTTATTATATTTTTTCCCTGAAAATCTGCATTTAGAATTCAATAACCCTTTATTGAGGCTTTACATATACAAATAAGTAAGACAACATGTCAACTACAAAACAGATGTTCCGTCTGGAGTATAGTTCACATTGGACCAAACGGAGTGAGCAGGAAAATATATGCGCAGCACACATGTTTCGTAAGCCAACTCTAGACGGAAGGGAGGAGAAGTGGAGGGGAAGGAGGGTTGTATAAGAAGGAGGGAACAGAAGTGGGGAGAAGGTTAGGCAAGTAGAGAAGGAAGTATAGAGGGGATTAAAGTAAGCGTAAGGGGAGTAAAGGGGAAAAGGAGAGGGACACCAGCAAAACTAATTAAAATAACAGGAGAAAAGTGAATAGTCATTACAGTTCATGCACCTTACATTTTGGATATGTTAACCATTGCTACCACTTAGTAACAAACTTATCCAACTGCATGTCTTTCCTGGCTACCAGTTTATCCATTTCACATTGGGGGTTAAACTATAGCAGAGAAGGAGGGGGTTTCTGAAGTTTTCAACAATCTGGTGATGTTTAGTTTAGCTGCAAGTAGTAGATGTATTATAATAAACCTGGAACTTGGAGGATATTTCTCTATGACAACATGGAGTAGAACCAGGGTAGGGGTTGGGACACTGGGTATCCCAAAGATGGAGGAGATCAGAACAAATACTTGCCTCCTAAATTAATTTAGAGATTTGCAGAACAATAAGATATGGGCAATAGAGCCCAAGCTACCACAGTTCCCCCAACAATGAGAGAAGTTTCCTGGATATATTTTTTCAAGTTGATAAGGCGTTAGGTACCACCTATGTTTTTTTTTTTTTAATGAACCCTAATGATTGGAGCAGTGGGAGGCCACATAGGTTATTCTAATAACATTATAAATGTAGGAGGCCTTCGCGCTACTCAGATGTGTTCCAAGTGATCTCTTATAAAACTATGAAGCTTAATATAAAAGTTAATAAATGAACACTTAAATACCAAAGTGTGTGCCGTGCAATAAAGTGCAATCAGATAAATTGAAGAAAGCTGTCTGCAGCAGAATCTTCCAGTGTATCACAATCCACTCTCAATAAATAACAATCATATAATGATCCCGCGCTACAGCAGAAATGTGCAAACCTTGTCAATAAATAAAATAGGTAATACTTGTGTAAATATAGTTCAATAATTAAGAAATAGTAAAAGTGCAAACGTGATAAGTCTGTAAATTGGTGAATCAATCCCGGGGCATAAGATTCAGTATGATAAAAATCTCTTAATTACATATTCTTATAATAAATGTCCAAAAAAAGGGAATCGTGTAGAAAACAGTTCCAATAAATAGCTCAGTGGACAGGGGAGAAGTTTAGATCCAAAAAATGAGCTCACAGAACCCTCACTTTCATATCTTGATATACCAGCATATAGTAATGAATGGGGGTCGATTCCGTTACTCCAACTTCTACCACCAGGGGGTCCTCCATTTCATTATATGTAATACCTAGATAGCTTGAAGTGTCAGCATAATACCATATACAGGAATCTGTTAGGTCATTGAAGTATCAGCACATAGTGGTGATGTGGATACTAGTGATAGAGGATACTCAATGCCACGTCCTAACAGGTTATGTATAAAGAAAGAAAAACTTGGGCTTGGGACTTTCTTGGCACAAAAAACATTGTAGTAATATAATTAAAAATACAATTTATTGGAGATTATTAAAAATATAAAAAGAGGGACAAAAACAGAGTACAATTCATATCGATACATTTACAGTTTATGCATTCCATACAGAGCTCTAAAGTGAAATATCGTTGTGCAGTAATTGGGGTACCAATATACATACAATAATGTAGAGATTTAGAGAGGAGCTATGCAGAAACAATGATCGATGGTAAGAAATCGCTCAACATGTTGCACGCCAAAGCGCTTCTTCAGGAGCCCAAAACAATTTACATAGGGAAATTTTTTATGAATTTAATTACATATATATACATATGAATAAAAGATCTCTTCACTGGGTTCTTAAACCTTCAGCTAATAGTACAAGGATGAACCGAAATAGGTGAATGACAAAGGTAGATGGTGTCCCAATTGATAGCAGGGATAAGGATGTATTTGTCAAGCCTGTGAAAGCAGCTTAGAGGGGTTGATCCGTAGCCAGGTCAGGTAACTCAGTGATGCAAGATTCCAAACAAATTAATTTTTTCTTTCTTTATACATATACAGGAATCTGTTCCGCTGTATTAATATCCATCACCAGGGGGTCCTACGTTCCACCGATTAGGTAACCTAAATATGTACTCCACATCCACGTCCTCATATAATCTCGTATCCTCCGCAAGGGGGTGGAAGGGGGGAGAGAGATGGGTAAGGATGGGAGAGAAAAAGCTCCAATGGTGTAGTATATTAAAAGTATATAGGTTTTATTCAGAAGATAAAGCTGGACTCTTACGATGAAAATTCAAAAAACAAGCATAAAACAGCTGATAAGGCGTCTGGATGCCGTTCTCACATCACTTCCGGTATACTTCAACATCCGGCCACTCCCTACTCGTTACGTCATCACGTGACTTCATTAGGGGATCCAGATTGGCTGTGGCACCTGTGTTTATATCTAGTGAAACCGGAAATGGAGTAGCGGCCATTTTGTTGTGGTTCGCTCTATTTAACAACCGCGGCTATTTTTTTATAGTCAATCTTGTATTTTCAGAGTGGCCATTCTATGGAAAGGAACACCTCTGCTGACACTTCCAAAGCAGGGTTCTTATAGATTAGCAGAAGCTGAGGATCAACGCTGAGTCTAATTGCTTTATAGCCCGTAGCTCCTCATCAAAGAAAGTCGCCACTTCCGCTTATGAAAAAAACTAGTATGACGGGCCAAGAGTGTATTTGTACAGGGTATTAAAATGAATCCAGATAAAAATACTGCTAAAAGTCCTAAAATGTAAAGGGGTTGTATAAAAAGAGTGTTAATGAAATAAGAGAAAGAATAAGAGTAAGTAAAAAATGAAAAATGAAAAATAAAAATAAAATTAAAATAGAGATAAAAGATAAAGATAAATACAAAAATAATAATAAAAATACAAATAAAACTAAAGCAAATAATCAAAAAAATATAATAATAAAAAAATAAAAATAAATTTCAACAAAAAAAACAAAAAAAACAAAAAAAAAACAAAGTATAGACAAAAAATTATTACGAATAAAATCAAATACAGAAATAAGTATTGATGAACAGTAGCTAAAATAAATTCTTATAATTCCAGTTATATTTTATTATGCAACATATATATCTATATGATATATCAAAAATTAAATTTAAAAAATTAAAAATGGAAAAATATTTTTAAGAAACTTCCAAAAAAAAAAAGGGGGGGGGGGTAAAAATCAACCCATAAATCTAGCTCAATAATGTAGATAAATTCAAAGAAGGTGGTAAAAATAATTGTTGTATACCAGGAATGGAGCGAGCACCGCATTCCAGATTAAAAATTGAAAACAATCATAAGACATGTATCACACAATACATTAAAAATTACAATACATTAAAAATTACTCAGAAAGTAGTTCATATTGGCATTTTGCTGTATATAGCTTCTTCTTCCCAAAATGCCATAAAAGCATTCGCTCTACTGGGTGCAAACTTCGCCCCCATGGCTATGCCAGTAATTTGTCTGTAATAAAACTGGTCATGCCAAAAATAATTATGTTTTAAACAGAAATCGAGGCATTTTATTAAAAATTTCCTTTGTTTACATACTAATGTCCTGTACGTTCTCAGGAGCCATTTCACCGCTGTGCATGCGTCATGGTGCTGAACAATGGTGTACAGTGAGGACACATCCACAGTAGCCAGGAAAGTCCTGCCTTCTAGTACTGATATCGTATCCAGTAGTTGGAGAGTGTGCTTGGTGTCTTTTATATATGCGTATATATATATATATATATATATATATATATATATATATATATATATATACGCAAAAGAGAATAGTGGGAGAAGGAGTGGTAAACCTAAGCGGAAAGACGATCACTGCACACAAATTAGTGGTATTAGATAAAGGACTAAGGCCTGATTCACCCCTATGCATTTTTAGTGCTTTTTGCATTTTGCAGATTTTCACTGCAGAACGTGTTCCATAGGAAACCATTTAAAATGGACTGTAGTCAAAATCTGCAAAATGCAAAAAGCACTAAAAATGCATAGGTGTGAATCAGGCCTTAAACATGCTCCAGTGAGGTTTTTTTCTGGAAAGGGCTTCTTCCCTTGTAGGAATTGTTACGCATGTCGTCTCACTAAAAAATTTCAAAGAAAGAGGTCACAATTTACAGCTACCACCACAGGTCATACCTATGAGATCAGGGACTTCATAGGTTGTCATACTGAAGGGGTAGTGTACTGCCTTCAATGTAGCTGTAATTTACAGTACATAGGCAGAACAAAAAGAGCAGGGTGAAAGAACACGTGCAGAACATTATAAATGGGTTTCCCAAACATAATGTTTCAAAACATTTTGCCGCAGTACATAATAGAGATCCATCCCAGCTACAATTCTGGGGCATAGAAAAGTATAATGCATCATGGAGAGTTAGCCATAAGATCAGGACGATTAGCCAGAAAGAGTCAAGGTGGATATACACTATGAAAAGTTTAGTGTCGGGAGGCCTAAATGTTGAATTTGACCTCAACTGCTTTCTGAGTAATTTTTAATGTATTATGTGATACATGTCTTATGATTGTTTTCAATTTTTAATCTGGAATGCGGTGCTCACTCCATTTCTGGTATACAACAATTATTTTTACCACCTTCTTTGAATTTATCTACATTATTGAGCTAGATTTATGGGTTGATTTTTATCCTACCCCCCCCCCTTTTTTTTGGAAGTTTTTTAAAAATATTTTTCCATTTTTAATTTTTTAAATTTCAATTTTTGATATATCATATTGATATATATGGTGCATAATAAAATATAACTGGAATTATAAGAATTTATTTTAGCTACTGTTCATCAATACTTATTTCTGTATTTGATTTTATTCATAATAATTTTTTGTCTATACTTTGTTTTGTTTTTTTGTTTTTTGTTGAAATTTAGTTTAATTTTTTTATTATTATATTTTTTTGATTATTTGCTTTAGTTTTATTTTTATTATTATTTTTGTATTTATCTTTATCTTTTATCTCTATTTTAATTTTATTTTTATTTTTAAGTTTTCATTTTTTACTTACTCTGATTCTTTCTCTTATTTCTTTTACACTCTTTTTATACAACCCCTTTACATTTTAGGACTGTTAGCAGTATTTTTATCTGGATTCATTTTAATACCCTGTACAAATACACTCTTGGCCCGTCATACTAGTTTTTTTCATAAGCGGAAGTGGCGACTTTGTTTGATGAGGAGCCACGGGCTATAAAGCAATTAGACTCAGCGTTGATCCTCAGCTTCCGCTAATCTATAAGAACCCTGCTTTGGAAGTGTCAGCAGAGGTGTTCCTTTCCATAGAATGGCCGCTGTGAAAATACAAGATTGACTATAAAAAAATGGCCGCGGTTGTTAAATAGAGCGGACCACAACAAAATGGCCGCTACTCCATTTCCGGTTTCACTAGATATAAACACAGATGCCACAGCCAATCCGGATCCCCTGATGAAGTCACGTGATGACGTAACGCGTAGGGAGTGGCCGGAGGTTGAAGTATACCGGAAGTGATGTGAGAACGGCGTCCAGATGCCTTATCAGCTGTTTTATGCTTGTTTTTTGAATTTTCCTTGTAAGAGTCCAGCTTTATCTACTGAATAAAACCTATATACTTTTAATATACTACACCATTGGAGCTTTTTCTCTCCCATCCTTACCCATCTCTCTCTCCCCCCCTCCCCCCCTGCGGAGGATACAAGATTATATGAGGACGTAGATGTGGAGTACATATTTAGGTTACCTACTCGGTAGAACGTAGGACCCCCTGGTGGTGGATATTAATACAGCGGAACAGATTCCTGTATATGGTTTTATGCTGACACTTCAAGCTATCTAGGTATTATATATAATGAAACTGAGGACCCCCTGGTGGTAGAAGTTGGAGTAACGGAATCGACTCCCATTCATTACTATATGCTAGTATATCAAGATATGAAGGTGAGGGTTCTGTGAGCTCATTTTTTGGATCTAAACTTCTCCCCTGTCCACTGAGCTATTTATTGGAACTGTTTTCTACACAATTCCCTTTTTTTGGACATTTATTATAAGAATATGTAATTAAGAGATTATTATCATACTGAATCTTATGCCCCAGGATTGATTCACCAATTTACGGACTTATCACGTTTGCACTTTTACTATTTCTTAATTATTGAACTATAATTACACAAGGTTTACCTATTTTATTTATTGATAAGTTTTTGCACATTTCTGCTGTAGCACGGGATCATTATATGATTGTTATTCTAAAAGCACGTTGCCACATATCAGGAGTGATGTGACCGTTCAATTTGTCAGCCCATGTAGTTAGAGTAGTGATTTGTGAGTAAGGGCGGTCGTTGCCTAGTATGGTATAGAGCAGGGATATACCTTTCTTAAGATACAGTGTATAATTGAAAAACGGGTTCGGGGATAGCGACTGTCAAAGGTAGTTCAGAAGAATTAAGGAAGTGGATGAACAGCACATATGTGTAGGCCTCTACGCTTAAAGCGGTTGTATACCCATTCTTTTCTTTATGTGGAAAATTGCAGGTTTTATAATCATTTGCTTTAGAAGAATGTCTCCTTACCTGCCTTCCTTGCGAGATATCTGTATAATTGTGGCTAATGACGTAGCCTACGCATGCGCCATTTGTCCAAACTTTCTGGCTAGCAGAGACCCTGCTGGAAAAATGCAGTGTCTATGCCGGGGCTGCATCATTTCCTATTGTTCACGTCAGCCCCGACACCCCGCAATGCCAGCAACAGGATAGTTTCTGATTCGCTCGACGTTCGTTTCTATAGTAACCCGAAACTAATAAGAGGGTTGGATACTGTAATTAGTGCGTATGTGCGGGATTACGGAGAAGAAAATGTAATGCGGGCAGTGTAAATCAGAATACAGACACGGAAGACCACAGTTGATATGGCGACGGCTATGACAGAGCAGAAGTGTTTTGAATATACAGTCTTTTTACAGAAAGAATGATTTTTGGGATTACTCTTAGAGCCCATTTTATTCCCAATACATATGTAGATTGTAATATTGGTTAAATCATTTTTATTTTGATGAGTTTACTACCGCTTTAACCCCCCTGAGTCTGGCTCGGGGTGGATTTTCAATACCAAAAGCGGTATCCCTGAGCCAGACTCAGGATCGCATTGCAGGATCCATGTAGAGGATACTTACCTTTTCCCCTAGATCCTGCGATGTCTCCCCGCTGTGATCTGCGAGCCACCGTGTCTTGCTCAATTCTCAGTGCCGAGCTCCGTTCCCTGCGAGCGTTGCGACGCATGGGGACGGAGTTCGGCGCCAAATTCAAAAAGTGAAACACACAGTACAGATACAGTATACTGTAATCTTACAGATTACAGTACTGTATCAAATAATTACACATCCCATTTGTCCCTAGTGGTCTGCCCAGTGTCCTGCATGCAGTTTTATATTATAAAAACTGTTCTTTCTTCCTGGAAACTGGAGATTGTCCATAGCAACCAAAACTGTCCCTTTACATCAAAAGTGGCTTTAGACCAGCTAGAAAACAGTGATAATAAATTAGAATCACTTGCAGAATTGAGTGATAGTGATTTGTGGGGAAATCCGTCATCAAACACTAAAAATAACGAAAGCGACAATTCTGCAACTGAGCAAATTTCAGTGTTTTTGATTTGATTACATTATTGAATAATTTTTATTATTATTATATTGTTATTTGGTATAATTATTTATAGTTATTTATTATATTATAATTTTTTATTTTGTTTTTCAAACTTTATCATACCCGGGATGTCTACTAGACTCTTGTTTGGACAGATTTAAGTGAATTATTCCTAAGAATTACAGGCCTATAATATAAAACGCCAAATTTCTGTGCAAAATAATTGTACCGCTTTCAGCACCTAAAATCTGAGATAATCATACCGCCAGGGAGGTTAAAGTAATTTTGGAGGTTTTCAAAAGTTTTTAGAGAGTGATTAGTGTTAGGGTCGAGCATGATAGTGATACCATGGGAGCACCAATGGAAGGCCCTCAAGTCAGGCAGGTGATTAGATAATGCCCTGAGGGGAATCAGGAGAGTGCATGTAGGGTGTCTAAGAGAGTGTGTGGTAATATGTTTTTTAAAAGCTAGTAAGAATGCTGTGATTGAAGGGTAGGTATCTAGTGTCGATTAAGGACAGACCAATGTGGTGAGGAGAAGGGAGTCTGTCAAATTATTATGTTGTGAGGATGAGGTTTCTATGAGTGATCAAATGTTTTCGGGTGTTGAGTGCCACCAGTAGTATAGTTGATCTAAGATTGACGCATGGTAATAGTTACTAATGTGAGGCAATCCAACTCCTCCACGATTGTGAGGTCTGGTTAGTATATATTTGGTGCATCTAGGTGGTCTCAAATCCAAAAGAAGATTGGGGGAATAGGAATAATCAATGTGTGAGATAGGTAAGGGAGCTTGGGTAGCACAATCTTTTTAAGGGAAGCTATACTACCCAACTTAGAAAGGCCTGTGAGGCTTAACAAGAGAAGTTGGATAAATCATCAAAGGAAATCTTGGTTGTTTAAGTCAATCAGTTGTTTTCTAGTGGGGGGCAGTTGGATCCCCAGGTAGGAAATGGAATTTCTTTTGCAAATAAATGGTAGGTTGACCCTGAGTTGGGTTTTCATCCATGTAGGGAGAAATAAGGGTAGTAGTAAGGATTTCAAAGCATTAAGCTTGTAAGTACTCTGTGCTAAATTGGTGGATAATTTCCTGTATCGCCTTGTTTGGTGACCATAAGTATCACATCAACCACAAAAAGGAAAACTTTGTGGTCTACACAATTATATTTAGTGCCCCAAATACATGTATATGATCTTGGCAGCAAAAGAAAAACATCAATAAAGCGAAGATGAGTGGGGAGAGAGGGCAGCCCTAGCTTGTGCCATTGGTTATTTTGAACCGTGCAGATAGGGCTGCTCCTGTGAGCACTCTAGCTGATGGTTTAGAGTATGGGGCAAGGATTGCAGTTTGATTCCATCCAGTAATACCAAATTTAGTAAGGATTGCCCTCAGGAATCTCCAATTCACCCTATCAAACGCCTTCTATGCATCTAAGGATAATAGCAGAGAAGGTGTTTGTGTGCGGATGACATGGTGGATGCAGTTAAGTACCCTTCTGGTAGCATCTGGTGCTTGTCTGCCAGGGACAAACCCGATTTGGTCAGGTGCACTTAGGATGGGAGATATGTCAGTAGGCTATTGACAATAACTTTAGCTAATATATTGATATCCATGTTTAGAAGTGATAGTGGTTGAATAGGAATCCTTCCCTGGCTTTAGGGATAGTAGAGATAATTGAGCATTACATAACAATTGGTAGGGAACCAGAGGACCCAGCAGTATTGAAGAGGTCAGTCAGTTGAACTGCTCGGATTATGGCAAAGTGTTTGTAAAATTCGTGGAGGATTTCCACCATAGTGAAAGGCTGGGATAAGGATTCAAGCTAGGAAACCCAAATAGAGGGTAGGTCAATTGAGGCTAGGAATTTCTAAATAAGGGAGTCAGTTGGCTGCGGAGTAGAAGTGTTATTTTGTATATGTACAGTATAATGATGAATAGTAGTCACTAAATGCATTAGAAATGTCTTGTGGATTGATTAAAATTTGTTTTGAAGTAGAGTGGTAAAGGGAAATAATTTTAGCTTTTGTGCGTTGTGCTTTAACATGGAGGGCCAAGAGGGAAGCTGCTTTGTTGCCTAGAGCGTAAAAATTTGGTTTAGTATATTTTAGAGTGTTTTACAAACTTGTATAGCAGTAGGGAACTGAGTTTTTGGCTCAGCTCTAATAACTCACCGGTCAATTAATTGGAAGGAGCATGTTTGTTGTTTTTCTCTAGTTGGGCAATTTGGAGGATAACCTCGTCAATCTGCTTGGTCCTCTGGCGCTTAGCTCTATTATTCAGTTTCAAAAAAATCCCACATATATAGGCCTTATAGGTTGACCAAAGGAGAAATCAGTCAGTGTCAGGTAAGTCATTTAGTTCAAAGAAGGTGCGATGTTCAGACACAATTTTTTGGTGAACTTCTGTAACCACCAGAATGGAAGAGTTGCGTCGCCAAAGTATTGGTGCTCCTGGTCATTGGTCACCCAGGGTTATAGGGATGGGGGCATGGTCAGACCATGAGATGATTCTAATTTCAGATTTTGTAATATTTTGGAGGGTCCATGCATGAATAGGATACCTGGGATACAGGAAAAAGTAGGTAAAGCCTTGCTCCAAGCTGTGCTGACATCTGCAAACATGAAGAGATTGGATGCTTGGAGAAAAGAGTTCAGGGCAGGGCGATGACATTGATGATTTGTAGAGGTGTCTATGGAAGGGTCATCAACTATGTTAAAGTCACCACCTAGGATAATGCTTCCCCTTTTGAGACCGTTGAGCTTCTTGTGTATGCGCTTACAGAAGCTGAGCTACTTAGTGTTGGGGCCATACACATTAACCAGAGTGTAGGTGGTTTGGCTGATTGTATAAACAAGTATTAAGTTGAAACTGGAGAGTGTCTCTGATCACCGTCCGAACTCCATTTTCTCACCTCGTCTTTCAGCACAGCACCACGAGAGAGCGCAGCTCCACCCACTTCCCAGGAAACACTACAGTCATTGCTTTAAAACCTGTACACTTCCACCATGGTCTCTGTTGTAATGTTTCCTCCAGCCATGGTGGCAGCGCTGCAGGGGACCAGGGGTGTGCTGCACTCTCTCCAGGTGGGGAAGGGTTAGAGCATACCTGGTGGTGTTTTCTTACTGTTTTTTCTGTTTGTCCAGCACAACTCCCCCCCATGGTGGCCAGGATCTGGGGGCCCCCTTGTTAAAAGGGGCTTCCAGATTCCGATAAGCCCCCCAACTGCAGACCCCGAAAACCAGCAGCCAGGGTTGTTGGGAAGAGGCCTTTGTCCCCATCAACATGGGGGCAAGGTGCCCAAAGCACTCCCCATGATGAGGGCATGTGGCCTGGTATGGTTCAGGGGGGGCGTTTGTTCATCCCCTCCCATTCCTGACCTGCTGGGCGGCATGCTCGGAATAAGGGTCTGGTATGGATTTTGGGGGACCCCACGCCAATTTTTTTTATTTTGGTGTGTGGGGGTCCCCTCCGAATCCATACTAGACCCAAAGGGCCTGGTATGGACCTGAGGAGGGACATCATGCCGTATTTTTTATTCCTCAATTTTTCATTTGCCGGCAATTTTTTTTTTACATTCAGCTGTCAGCGGGTAAACCCGCTGACAGCTGATGACTGATAGGTTGTTAAGGATGCGGCGGCTGGCTTCATGGCTTCCTGGCCCCCTCCTTAACAACCAGCTATATACAGTGTTTGAAATTCAGTTCAGTCACTTTTTTTTGTAAAAAACTGATGAAAAGCGGATAAATACTTCATCCGTTTTGACGTGCCTGAACTGATGAAATGAACGGTCCGTATGAAAACGGGCCTTAGGCCTGCATTTTTTGCAATGCATTGCCTTATCTTGATAGGATACAGATGCCACATGGCTCTTGAAATTAATACCATGGATCCACTTTATGGGAATATTCATTGGAACCACTTTTAATCTATAAATAATTTTCAATACTGTTATTATTTAGTAACAGGCAAGTGATGATGAAAAGAGTAGTGGGGTGGTGGCGTTATCACACGATTCCTTAATTAAAATATTCTTTAATAACATTTTAATATGCTTATGTTTATATTATTCTTATCAATGATTTTTATTATCTTAGTTAAACATTTACTACATACATTTTTATATAATCTGATATATAGTAGAAGCAGTTTTGATTATTATTCCACAATCTTCTTTTTTGCATGTTTTTGCTCTTATTTCCTAAAGCAATATGCTAGAATGCTTTGGAGGAATATATTTACAGCTCCTTTAAAAAGCTATTTTACAGTTTATTTTTAGAATTCATGACAGAAACGACAGCTTAAATCAGCAAGAACAGTTTAAGCAACAGGATGAGTATTATGTGACTTTTCACCAAGCATAATTATCTACATAAAACTGCAACACTGGGTTATTTTTAAATGCTTTCAAAATATCTCATCAAAAGAAGTTTGTTTCCTCAAAAATAGTTCTGTTAATCACTTCACCATGCTTGTGTTTAATAGCTTAAAGGAAAGGCTCAGTCCACCATTATGTCTAGGGTATTCTGATAGTGAGTTTCTAAATGTGTTACACGCCACTTAGTAGTTTCAAGTGTTCCCATCCATCTTTGATTATTTTATCACCTCCTGCTGTATTTTAGATCATTAAAATTATTTAGAAAAAATTGAACACGGATAGTGGGAACCATTCATGATGACCATATCAGGTGGTCAGCACAGACATCTTGTCAATAGGGTGCCCAAGAGATATAAGGGTATACAATATAATGTGGTTTAACTCTCCATCATTTTGCTTAGATTTAGCTTCCTTTGCCAACATTCTTTAAGTGAATGTGAGAGTTTTGTGGTGCCAAGTACAGGAAACAATTGCAGGAATATGAAAATAACTTTTTTTTTAATCAGAAATAAAGTTTATTACAACAAAACAAATTCCAAATATTCCAGAGTATATATTAAGTCATACATTCAGTAAACAGGAAACAGTATCAGAAACATTTCCAGAGGCATAGGGCAGAGAACCCTTCCACAGACCTGTTCCCCCACATTATAACCAACACATGCAGTTATCCATATAGCCAGGGTTCCCATCCAAGCAAACGATGAACAAGCAACAGTAGAATTACAGTAAATTTACCCCAAAACTCTACTTGGGTTGGCCCAGGAACATCCAACCAGCTCCCCCCAGACTTTATCAAATTTAGTGGAGCAGCCCAGATGTTCATATATGACTCATTCATAGCGAAGAGTAATTTCAATCCATTCTGTGTAGGAAGGAGGTAAAGCACTCTTCCGGTGCAGCAAAATAAGCTTGTGAGACTGGAACAATGACCTAGGCACAGCCTCCCTAATGTGCGTGTCCAGTACTATATCATCCAATATACCCAGAACACATTATTTTTGGTCTAATACAATGGTAGTTTGAAAAGTTTGATTAAGCGTAACAAGGATGACACCACAGTATCTGTGTAACTTTTGGCAACACCACAGCATGTGGATCAAATCTCCATGGTCAAATAGGATCTGGTAAGAGTCCCATACTGTGTAGTTTAAGGGAAATTATAACTTTAGTGTAAATCACTAAAGTGCAGAGAGTCAAATGTGCAGCAATGTGTACAGCAACAGGCAAATTACCATGAGTGCATTGGATCAAAAGAAATTAAATGGTGTATCATTTATAAGAGTTGGAGTTCCCATAATATTTTTTTATCATTTAGCTTTGATATTTTTATATTTTATAACTTGATATCTATGTTTTGTGTGGAGAGATTTTCCTAATTTCCACTCTTCACAGAAAGAGAGAAGGATCTCCCTAATGAGGACACAGAAGGCAATAAAAATATGTCAAGGATTCTAATCCTCCACTCACTAATAATTAACTATATGACAAACTTCCTGGCTCTCTAGATTGCATTCTCTATATATTCCCGCTGGTAATATAGAGTTTTTTTTTTTTACCCCAGCAAGTAGGGGAAAATTAAAATCTTTCTAACTACAGTGTACAGTGTATACCATGTAAAATGAAGGATACATCCCCCTTATTAAAATGTTAATATTTGCTCCATTAGCAATGCTCCAATTCCAAATCGGTGATTTATTTTGCAGAGCAGAATAATCTCCATGAACTGCTATTCAGTTTTCAGCAAATATACAGTCTCCAATGAACGCATGCTTGTCATACTTTTCCCAATCTGAGGTGAATATTAGTTCAAGGAAATAAAAAAAAATCATGAATCCTTAGTCATAATATCTTGTTGATCTTTATATCTTGTTATTAAGGCATTTCTTTAATTGTATACTGTCTTTTTATTTTCAAAATTTGTAATACAGAAAGCACCAGAATATGAATGGTGCACTGTAAGTAAATTCAATCTGAGTTAATACATTTCTCTAAAATTTATTTAAAAAAAAATTTAATTTAATTAAAATTTTTCACCATTTTATTTTTGTATTGCAGAGAATACATATTTTATAACTGTAAATGGAATCAAGAACTCTTTTATTTCCACTATAGCCAAAATACTATATGCATATACAGCAGAGTAATATATGATAAAGGTACATCTCAGTAAGTTATCACTGTGTTACAGAATTAGCTATTTTTCAGTAATTAGGAGTAACACTGTAGACTTAGGTGCACAGGTTAGCGTGATTGTAAATGCTTACATTTATTTATTAAAATAACAACCATAGTAAACGTACATGTCTGTGCACAGAACAGTCCTGATCCACCTCTTGTCAGGTCCCCTACTGGTGCTCCTGCCCCCATCCCCCCGCCGAGTGCCCCATAGCAAGCCACCTGGGAGCACTCGTGCGTGGTCGCTCCTTAGCTCCACTCTGCTTGTACATTGACAAAGAGAGCGTTGCTCAGCCCTGACCCCTGCTCCCACCTCACTGGCTATGATTGACAGGAGCAGGAGCCAATGGCTTCCACCTCTATCTCTGAGCCTGTCAGGAGGGAAAGAAACGCTGCTCTTCATCAACATAAGACTCAGGTATAGGGGGGGGGGGCTGGGGGGAGCTGCATACTGAAGGCTTTTTACCTTAATGCAGAAAATGCATTAAGTTAAAAAAAACCTTTCTGCCTTTAGAACCATCTTAAGCTGTTTCAAGCATATGTTTAAAGCAGAGTTTCACCCAAAAGTGCTTATATGCTTCCCCCCCCCTCCAGTGCCACATTTGACACCTTTCAGGGGGGGCAGGTGGGGACCTCTTTTTGACAGGTCCCCTTCCCAGCTTCTGGTGAAGGGGCCACGTTCTGATCTTCCAGAAGTTCGGCCCCCCTCCTCCTTCCCCCTTCACCAGGCCAATTAGAAAGCACAGTGTGCTTCAGTAGGGAACCAGCTGTGAAGCCGAAAGGCTTCACTGCTGGGTTCTCTTACCAGGAATGGCGGCTGCAGCACCCGGGAGTCGATCTGAAGATTCACTGGAGTGCTGATGTTGCGGGCTCCTTGGACAGGTACGTGCCCTAATATTACAAGTCAGCAGCTACAGTATTTTCACCCGGGCTGGACCTCCTCTTTAATGTCTTTTCTGTGGGATTTCTATTTACACAAGATGCTTACTAAATTTTATTAATCTCATTCATACATGTATATCTTCACAACCTGTCTCACTCTCTGGATTGCCACTAATCCCCAACTGTACTTTGTTATAAATGTATCCTGAGTGGACTTGCTTGTTGGTCTCAATAGTCATAGCAATACATGTAGTTTGACAACCATTGCTGCATTGTAATCCCGTCTTTGCTAGGTTTACATTTATATGCTGACCTCAGACCTCTGGGCTGTTTTTTTTTTACTTTTGCAATGGTATGCAACAACACCCTACAACCAACCTAAGCTTTTTTTAGAATAACCACAAACATAAATCACAGTCTGATTTCTGACTCGTTACTCCTGATTTGCATCTTTCAAAATATGATTAAATTATATTATATCCTAATTGTCACCAATATTCAGTGGCAGTTGGTGCTCCATTTTTTTGCAAACAAACCACCCATTTGGTCGGTCAGTAGATTGAACAAAAACACCCCCCCAGTTGCTCGGCAAACAAACCCCCCCCTGCCCGTCCACCCACCAGCCCAGCACTTACCCTATCTAGGTCGCGGGCAGATTTGGCGGCTTCCCCCTCTGTCTCCTCCTTGGAGGCTTCCCCCTTGCTTCTGCTCCCGGTCTGCCAATACGATTGCTTCTCCTCTCAGCCAATCAGGTCTTAAGACCCTTTTCCTGATTGGCTGGGAGGAGAAGCAGGAAGACAATAGCAAATATTAATTCGCTATTGTCACACAAGTGGGTGGGCTCAGGGCGCAGTGCTTTCAGGTTCTAATCACGTGCTTCAAAAAAAACCCCTTGAAATCCATGCTTCTGGCACCCTGCATATAAAGTAAGGGCTGGGCGCATGGGTTAAGGTGGCGGCGCCCCTGTGCCCCTAATGGAGCGGCCGCCACTGCCAATATTTCTAATTACTTTTCATTATCTGTTGGAGGTTAAAATAATGTAAATAATTGTGTTTTAATGACTTTAAAAATAGTATAGACGTTAACAAATAAACTGGAAAATAGATAACTATTCAAGACTATTTTTTTGTGAAACATGATTACCAAAGGTTTGCTTTACAGAATATGTTACCCTCAACATTTCATATTCATGATATGTGTCTGTTGTATTGGGGTTAAAAATATATCCTGTTCTGTTTGTATTGTTTCCTTTGTGTGAAATACCTGGTGATCCTGCCAGTCCCCTTGCTCTCCTCTTTCAAACTGACCTCTCTGGCAAGAAAGCACATTCATCTCAGCATGGTCAGTTTTCTAGCTATGCCAGGAAAACAACTGAATGGGTTGGTTTACAAGGTTAGGGTTAACATATACAGTATCTCACAAAAGTGAGTACACCTCTCACATTTTTGTAAATATTTTATTATATCTTTTCATGTGACAACACTGAAGAAATGATACTTTACTGCAATGTAAAGTAGTGCATGTACAGCTTGTATAACCGTGTAAATTTCCTGTCCCCTCAAAATAACTCAGCACACAGCCATTAATGTCTAAACCGCTGACAACAAAATTGAGTACACCCCTAAGCAAAAATGTCCAAATTGAGCCCAATTAGCCATTTTCCCTCCCCGGTGTCATGTGACTCATTAGTGTTACAAAGTCTCAGGTGTGAATAGGGAGCAGTTGTGTTAAATTTGGTGTTATTGCTCTCACTCATACTGGTCACTGGAAGTTCAACATGGCACCTCATAGCAAAGAACTCTCTGAGGATCTGAAAAAAGAATTGTTGCTCTACATAAAGATGGCCTAGGCTATAAGAAGATTGCCAAGACCCTGAAACTGAGCTGCAGCATGGTGGCCAAGACCATACAGCAGTTTAACAGGACAGGTTCCACTGAGAACAGGCCTCACCATGGTGAACCAAAGAAGTTGAGTGCACATGCTCAGCGTCATATTCAGAGGTTGTCTTTGGGAACTAGATGTATGAGAGCTGTCAGTGCTCAGACCATAGGCTGCACACAGCATCAAATTGGTCTGCATGGCTGTCGTCCCAGAAGGAATCCTCTTCTAAAGATGATGCACAAGAAAGCCCGCAAACAGTTTGCTGAAGACAAGCAGACTAAGGACATTACTGGAACCATGTCCTGTGGTCTGATGAGACCAAGATAAACTTATTTGGTTCAGATGGTGTCAAGCGTGTGTGGCAGCAACCAGGTGAGGAATACAAAGACAAGTGTGTCTTGCCTACAGTCAAGCAGGGGGGTGGGAGTGTCATGGTCTGGGGCTGCGTGATTGCTGCCGGCACTGGGGAGCTACACTTCATTGAGGGAACCATGAATGCCAACATGTACTGTGACATTCTGAAGCAGAGTATGATCCCCTCTCTTCGGGGACTGGGCCACAGGGCAGAATTCCAACATGATAACGACCCTAAACACACCTCCAAGATGACCACTGCCTTGCTAAAGAAGTTGAGGGTAAAAGTGATGTACAGGCCAAGCATGTCTCCAGATATAAACCCTATTGTGCATCTGTGGGGCATCCTCAAGCGGAAGGTGGAGGAGCGCAAGGTCTCTAACATCTACCAGCTCCGTGATGTCGTAATTGAGGAGTGGAAGAGGACTCCAGTGGCAACCTGTGAAGCTCTGGTAAACTCCATGCCCAAGAGAGTTAAGGCAGTGCTGGAAAATAATGGTGGCCACACAAAATATTGACACTTTGGTCCCAATTTGGACATTTTCACCTAGGGGTGTACTCATTTTTATTGCCAGTGGTTTAGAAATTAATGGCTGTGTTGAGTTATTTTGAAGGGACAGCAAATTTACACAGGTATATAAGCTGTACACTCACTACTTTACATTGTAGCAAAGTGTCATTTCTTCAGTGTTGTCACATGAAAAGATAGAATAAAATATTTACAAAAATGTGAGGGGTGTACTCACTTTTGTGAGATACTGTACTTTATTTTAGACAATGTCACTATGATCATTTATTGATTTTATTATTTATATTGCACAAGAAACACAATTCACAAGACCATGCGAATATTATTGTTATTGTTATTATATATATAATAATAACACATCAAAAAATTAGAGCTAAAACCAAAAACCTCTGATTTATTTTTAACAACACCTGTAAAGGAATCTGGATTTCATCTGGTCAGATTGGATTATTCCAACCGTTTTGACAGACATTGTTGCACCATAAAATGTAAAAATCTTTGCTCAGTTAGCAATATTTTGCTGTAAATCACATTACTGCGATGGTGGTGGTTAAAATAGCTCATAGCTATAAAATTGTTATGGAAATACCCCTTCATAACCTCAGCCTAATTTTCTGTTTATTCAATGTCACTATATTATACCCTGAGTTAATATACTAAATATGATTTGTGTTTGCTTTTGTTAAAATAAATGACAAATTTATTTTCTTTCACAGGGGACTATGTAGTTATGACTGTGTACTTTGATCTGGCCAGAAGAATGGGCTATTTTACTATACAGACCTACATACCTTGCACTCTTATTGTTGTTTTGTCCTGGGTATCATTTTGGATTAACAAGGATGCTGTTCCAGCCAGGACATCTTTGGGTAAGTTACAAACAGATCCCAGTAGAAATGACCAAAGTGTGTGAACTGAGATGAGACTCATTTGGGAGTCAGATTTGATCAATATCAGCAAATGATCATGTGTAGACTGGGAGATTTTTGGGTAAGCCTTGCAGGACTTCAGTTAAGAATACGAAAACATACCCTGCATGACCTACAATGCACCTCTGCTGTGTAAAAGGGATGAGGTTCAAGTGTGCTGCTACTATGGGTTTGAGGTAAATCCTGCAAGTTTGAGATCTGCAGTCTCTACAAATTTTTGTGCGCACATTCACCCTGTTTTTTTTAACTATAATGTGCTGAATTGTTTTAAACCATGACCAACAGGCTTGGATGGGCAAAATACTGGGGCTTTTGAGTAAATATGTTCCCTCACTTTAAAAAGGGGAGGGGGTGCAGAAAAGCCATATTATCTGTATATTGGAAGCTACAGGAGGGAAATCTGAGAAACTGCAAATGGAGAGATTAGAATCAGTTAGGAAAACATACTTTTATTATTTTTTATTAGGTGTTTGGACAATCAACCACTTTGCAGACTTTTTAAATGATTATTTCAAGGTTGATTTGAGGTTACTTTTAGCTGCTGTCCTGTCAAAGAAAACATTTTTTATTTTTTGCTGCAAGATTTACCTAAAATGTGCATTTGTTACAGGAATGGTAGTTTAGGATTTTCATATATTTTGGGAGTATATTTTTTATGTTATTTTGATAGGCCTTTATTTTAGTTATTTTTTATTTCAGGTGTGTTATTTGGGGTTTTCTTTATTTTTATTCTTTAATTTCAATGGTTTTTATTAAAAATTTTCAGTGAGAAAAGAAAATGAAAAGGGAAAAAACAAATATGGGTACATAGGTTATACGTGAACAATACACTGTACAACGGTTTATTGTAAGCATATAATCTCTCATTAGTTTTGTAGGACCATGGATATATTAATAAAACATCATTGCCTATTGAGAGTGAAATCTTTGACTTCTACCAGCAATCTAAATATATTAATATGGGGTGTAGTATTTAGATACACCAATTGTGCGTTTGAGCTTCCTGCTACTCCCCCCTTAGAGGCGCCCATCTGGAAACACACTGCGTCCCAAGGTGGAAGCAGCCGGACCACTCCACAAAAAATCATAGCAGATAATATGATGCGATATGTCTATAACTTAGCTAAATTACTGGTCAATATACTGTTACCGTGATGGTTCGCATTGGGAATAAACTGTCAAAGGAATACCCATATTTAAACAACATTAATAACAAGAAATTACAAGAAATTAGGATGTGATGGTGGAGCTGGAGATGGACATAGGATCCAGTTTACGCATCAATAAAAGTTGATAGTTAACATGGAGGTCTTTTGATATAGGAATAGGAAAATTTACCTGACTCTATTGGGGTTATACCAGTCAAACCATGGTTTCCAGCGTGGGTATTGTGATTGATAGTTACCTTGAGAGGTAGCAAACATTACTTCATATGAAATATGCAGGTTAGTAGCTCTCAGTACTTCTATAAGGGTTGAAACTTCGATGTGTTTCCAGCATTTAACTAGTTCGAGCCTAGCCCTTAGAAATATGTGGGAGACTATGTACCTTAATTGAGGTAGAATAGTTTCTACCACTAAGGATAGAAGGGCCGTTCCTGGATTCTTGGGGAGTTGGGTGCCCGTAATTTGTTCTATAGTGGGGAAAATGGTGGACCAGAGGTTTCGCAATGAAGGGCATGTCCAGGATATATGGAATATCGAACCTCTATTACCACATTGTCTCCAGCAGAGTGGAGATGATTGGGGGTTGAAACCAGCCATTCTTGTAGGTGTTAAGTACTACCTGAGGAGTATTTTTTGAGGGAGTTCCCATAGATTGATGCTTTTAGTGGCCCTATAGGTGGATGATAATGCTGTTTGCCATTGTTCATTGGTGTAGGAGGTCATTAATTCTAATCCCCACGTTCTCATTGAAGGGGATTTAGAAAATATTGATTTCTGGTTCAGAAAATTATAAAGTAGGGAAATGCCTTTGATAGAGGTGGTGGGGTTTGTAAAGTAAATAAATACTCTCCAAGGTATTGTAGTGGAGGGGTTAGGGATAGTTGCTAATAGGTGTTATTTATATTTTTTTATATATTGACTTGTATTTTATGTTGATAGGACCTTTATTTTAGGTTAAACTACTTTTTTTGCAGCAGCATGGCTTCTCTTGTGCATTTATTTCAGGGGGTATTATTTGGGGGTTTAATTTAAATTCAGTTTGAGGTGTTCAAAGTACAGCATTCATTTGGTAATGACCACCATTGTTGGATCTACCTTTTTTCACAGCATTCTGCTACATCATTTAAGGCATTGTATGCTTTTAAAGTTTTTGTTGTTTTAACCACTTAAGCCCTGGAGGACTTGCCCCCTTAATGACCAGGCCATTTTTTACAATAAGACACTGTGTCACTTTAACTGACAATTGCACAGTCATGCAACGTTGTACCGAAACAAAATTGATGTCCTTTTTTTACCACAAATTGAGCTTTCTTTTGGTGGTATTTGATCACCTCTGCAGTTTTTATTTTTTGCACTATAAACAAAAAAAAGCAACAATTTTGAAAAAAAAAGCAATATTTTTTACTTTTTGCTATAGTAAATCCCCCCAAAGCAATATAAAAAAACAAATTTCTTCCTTGGTTTAGGCTGATATGTATTCTTCTACATATTTTTGGTAAAAGAAATCGCAATAAGTGTACATTGATTGGTTTGCGCAAAAGTTATAGTGTCTACTAAATAGGGGATGTATTTATGGCATTTTTATTATTATTTTTTTTTACTAGTTATAGCGGCGATCTGCGATTTTTATTGGGACTGTGACATTGCGGCACACAGATTGGACACTCTTGACACTTTTTTGGGACCATTGAGATTTATACAGCGATTAGAGCTAAAAATAGCCACAGATTACTGTATAAATGTCATTGGCAGGGAAGGGGTTAACACTAGGGGCGATCCAGGGGTTAAATGTATGTCCTAGGGAGTGATTCTAACTGTGGGGGCATGGGACTGCCTGGGGGAGGAGACCGATTGTTGTTCATACTTAGTATGGACAACAGATCAGTCTCCTCATCTTTCACAGAACGGAGATCTGTCTGTTTACATTGACAGATCTTGGTTTTGTCTCTCTCAGGAGTGATCGCGGATGCCCAGCAGACATCGCAGCAATCGTGGGTGCCCAGCGGACATCGCAGCCACCTAGTGGTCTTAAAGCAGCCAGCATATAGCTACAGTGATTTGTCCAGGAGAGCCAACCTGTCACAATATAAATGCGGCGGCTGGTCCTCTAGTGGTTCACTAGGTAATAGTGTAGTTATATAAATGGAACAGAGGAACTAACCATAGTGTAATTCCATTTAAAAAAGTTTAATAAAATATAACATTTTGCACTTACAAGATGAAAGCAGAATACAGGTATATATGATGTAATCAGAGCAAACAATTCCTGTCACCAATACTCAAAATGGCCGCGATGGGCCATGCATGCGTGGTAAGTTCTGTGTCGTACATCCTAGCTCTGCCCTATGTGTTTCAGCATAGATTACATCATTAGGGGCATAGTGTAGTTATACTCCCTGTGATTGTTTCCCTTACCTTGTAATGATGGGCTCACATGTTGTGGCTGTAGTTATAGTGTTATGGCTGATTCATGTATGTCCATGTATTAATTCAGCTTGCTTGTCCCAAAGGGCAAACAACTTAATGTTCTGGGTTACACAGCTTTGATGCTTGTCTTGCCATTTCCTCTGTGTTGCATCACAAATGTGGAAGTATTAATGTGATGAAACACATTTGTTCTAACATGGGTGATCTCTGCTGTTTGTGTCTGTCTGTTTCAGACCTAATTACTTTTTAGCTCTCTCCTGCAGAGCACTAGGGATTATGGGATATATAGTTTTTTCACAGGAAATGTCAGTTCTCACATTGCAGACAGAGGTCATGCATTAACCTATGCAGTTCCATGTGATATGCCACATGTTTGAACACAAACACAGTTTTTTTTAATTGAGAACGGGGACAGCCTAAGAGAACTACTGGCCAATTTTTATCTGCAGGTCTAAGTGGGCCTGTTTGCAATTGATTTTTTTTTTTTTTTTGTTAAATGAAATTAATAAAGTTTGGATTCTACTGCTGTATGCAAGCCAAGCTAACTGGCTAAAAAAAAAAACATTTAAATGCTAAAGCCAAATATGAACTTCCACTGTATGCTGTCACTTAGACTGTCTGTGTAAAATAGTACTGTTCTATAACAATAACCTAATATCAAATTAGTGTTGCTCTGTCCTGTTGTAAAACAAGTCACACAAACTGCCTAATGTTAGAGGTACAGTAAGCGTTACCACAACCCTAGTGCTACTATAACACTATGCAACTCATGAATCCAATATCTGAAAATATGTTCTGGCTATTAATGCCACAACCCCAGTGCTGCGCTTAAAAGAAATATTGCCTGAACTACCTACATTTACATAAAGGAGAGCTCCCACGATAAGGAATAAGATTGTCAACAATGATCCGCCATATAGGAAGCAATGGTCTTTCTTTAATGGTAAAGGATTCTATTCTTGTAAAAGATGTTACATGTGCAAGAAAATAAGAGGTAAGAAGACGGAAGAATTCACAGCTAGCATAATATGAAGGAGTTTTAGAATAAGAGATTTCATCTCATGCATATAGTTCCAGAGTCCATATATTTTACCAAATAATAGGGAATAAAAAATCCTAAAGAAAAAAAAAAACAATTATACAATCCTATATACACAATCCTATACCCACAGTTGATCCAGAGGAAGGCAAAAAAAACCCCAGCAAGACATGAACCAATTTTCTCCAGCAGGAGAAACAATTACTTCCTGATCCCTTGAGAGGCAATCGGATATTCCCTGGTAGGGATGGGCAAACGGTTCGGCCCGAGCATAAGTTTGGGCCGAACTTTGGTTGTTCGGCGAACACTGAACAATATGCGGTGTTCGTGGCAAATTCAAAAGCCGCCGGGACACCGTTACAGTCTATGGGACACTAACATGAAAAATCAAAAGTGCTCATTTTAAAGGTTTATATGCAAGTTATTGTCATGAAAAGTGTTTGGGGATCTGGGTCCTGCCCCAGGGGACATGTATCAATGCTGAAAAAAAAATTAAAAACGGCCGTTTTTTCAGGAGCAGTGATTTTTTTTTTAATGCTTAAAGTGAAACAAAAAAAATTAAATATTCCTTTAAATATCATGCCTGGGGGGTGTCTATAGTATGCCTGTATAGTGGTGCATTTTTCCCGTGTTTAGAACAGTACCACAACAAAATGACATTTCCAAAGGAATAATTGCTTTTTAAAACTGATCGCGGCTCTAATGAATTGTCAGGTCTCAGCAATGTAGATAAAACTCATTGGATAAAACTCCAGTCCATTACCAGGCCCTTTGGGTCTGGTATGAATATTAAGAGGAACCCCAAACCAAAAATTAAAAAAGAAATTGCATGGGGGTCCCCCCAAAATCCATACCAGGCCCTCCAGATCTGGTATGGAAATTAAGGGGAACCCTGTGCCAAATTAAAAAAACAATGGTGTAGGTGTCCCCCAAAATTCATACCAGGCCCTTATCCAAGCACACAACCTATCAGGCCGCAGTAAAAGAGGGGGGGCAAGAGAGCGCCCCCCCTCCTGAACCGTACCAGACCACATGCCCTCAACATGGGGAGGGTGCTTTGGGGTCTGACCCCAAAGCACCTTGTCCCCATGTTGATGGAGACAAGGGCCTCTTTCCCACAACCCTTGCCCGGTGGTTGTGGGGGTATGCAGGCAGAGGGCTTATCGGACTCTGGAAGCCCACTTTAACAAGGGGACCCCCAGATCCTGGCCCCCCCGGTCAATTATATCCCTACCATTTCACAAAAAAGTGTCAAAAATGGTACAAAAGACAAGAGACAGCTTGGGACAAGTCCTTTATTAAAAGATAAAAGAATAAAAATGTCCGGCAATGTAAATCCACGCCGCCCAACGGACCGAAAAAAAGAAAAAACAAGCTGCAACAGTTCCGCCTCCATGGGAGGCTCCCACAGAGTGACACTTCTTCTGGGTGACAGCTGTTATATAGCTGAGGGCGGGGCCACTCGGTGATGTAATACAGAGGGAGCAATACAGAGGGAGTGGTTTATGTAATTCAGTGCCCATGTTGACTGCTCTACTTAGGAAGGACCCAACGGCCACGTTAAAACATGATAGGGGAACAAATTATATCTAAAGATTTCAAAAATCAGAGCATCTCTAAACATTATGCTACTCACCACAGCAAGGATCTATCAACATTATCTTTTCGGGGGATCCAAATATTTAAAAAAAATTGGAGAGGAAATAATAACATTATAACATTATCAGTCACCAGGGTTGTGGTCACACTTACCTGTAACTTTAGGCAGTTTGCGTGAGAACAACAGGGCAGCACAACACTCATTTGATGTTAGGTTCCTATTATATGTGGGAACACATTTACAATGTTTGCAGCGACCCCGAGCCGAAAAGGCATATCTTATCTATTCACATTTATCTGGATAAGTGGCAGTGAATTAGTACCTTTACAAACATATGTTTCATAACAATGCATGACGTGAAATTTAAAACAATATTTGCTGAACCCTCTATAAACTGAAAGCAGGCAGATATACTCATCCCTACTGTACATGCGCTCACAAGCACCCCTTTTGGGCCCTACTGTCAGTTCTTCCCTACAAGGTACAAGAAGGGCTGCATGTTTGACACAGCAATCACTAACAGGTACAGTGTAACCATTTTGTTAATTTGCCTAAGGCTGTTTTCCCATTGGTCAGACAAACACTCCAACTTTGGGAGCTCATGTCGCATGACGTGTGAAAATCAATGTTTCCCTATAAGAGTCGTCTTAACTGGTCCAACACAAGTCAGTCCGACTTTCAAAATGCTCCCTGCATCTTTTGCTGGGTCTTCTCCCCTGTTTTCTCCCTCTGTTCTTCACTATAACATGGAATGACACTTTTAAAGAGTCTGATAAGGGCTGCACACCCCGAAACAATTGTTTGAAAAGAAAAATGGAAGATCCCCGTGGGGTCTTTCAGCAGCAATTATAAATCAAATAAAGTTTTTATTCAAAATGATTAATTTTATTTGAAAAAAGGCTCTGGACATAGACTATACAGGACACAAGTTTAAAAACATGAGCTCGGGTTTACATAATACATAACACAGCAAATTGAGGTAACAGATCAGACAGTAATTTTGGTGTCATGTGAACATTATTATGAAGGTTATGCATACAACAATGCCACCTTAAAACATTGATTGAAGTTATACTATCTGATGACAGAGAAAACCCCTCTGTTCTTCTTCCGATGTTGACTCGATGCTCTCTCCCGCTCTAATACCAGGTGCGCAGCGTGACACTACTTATATAGGCATGGGGGCAGGGTCACAGGAGACCCGCCCCTTATGACATCACCGGCCATCATGCCCCGGGCAGTGACATCATAAGGGGTGGGGCGGGGGCCTCCGGAAGATGTCACATGGTGACCCCGCCCTATGCCAATATAAGTAGTAGCACACCCGGCATTAGAGCGGGAGAGAGTGTAGAGTCAACATCGAAGAACAGAGGGAGAAGACAGTGGAGAAGACCCAACAAAGGAGCGAGAAGATAGCAGAGAAGACCCAGCAGAGACAGAAGACAGCGGACAGAGGGAGAAGAACAGGAGAGGGCTAAAGGACATCAGCGGAGAGAAGAGAAGACCAGAGAGGAGTCGGAAGAGACCACAGAGCTGTCTAATAAATTACTTTAAAAACATGTCTTCTGCATTTTACTTTTGACACTTTTTTAGGTGAATGGGTAGGGGTAAAATGTAACCCATACTCATTCACATAGGGTGGGGGTTGGGATCTGGGGGCCCCCTTGCTAAATAGCGAAGAGGATTTAGTTGGTAGGAGCCTCCCTTGGAGGAGGAGTTTCAGGGTTTTTTTTCTTTTCTCAGTCTGCCGACGCTGTGATCAAAGATTTTTTCAATAAAGGACTTATCTCAAATTGTCTACTGTCATTTTTAACATTTTGACACTTACTTACCCAATACCCATTCACATGGGGGGGCGGGATCTGGGGGTCACCTTGTTAAAGGGGGCTTCAAGATTCCGATAAGCCCGCCGCCCACAGGCCCCCACAACCACTGGGCAAAGGTTTTGGGGATGAGGCCCTTTTCCCCATCAACATGGGGACAAGATGTTTTGGGGGACCCCAAAGCATCCTCCCCATGTTGAGGGCATGTGGCCTGGTACGGTTCAGGAGGGGAGGCGCTCTCACATCCCCCCTTTTCCTGCGGCCTGCCAGGTTGCGTGCTCAGATAAGGGTCTGGTATGGATTTTGGGGGGACCCCTATGACATTTTTTTATTTTGGCTCGGGGTTCCCCTTAAAATCTATACCAGACCTGAAGGGCCTGGTATGGATTTTGGGGGGACCCCTACGCCATTTTTTAAAAAGAAATTGGCGCAGGGTTCCCCTTAATATCCATACCAGACCTGAAGGGCTACTGTTCCCCGGCCGGGGGGAAGAAAGCTGTCAGCTTTTAAAGTACCAGCCACTGGGAACCCCACTTCCGCATTCTGGAGAGTGTCAGTGGCTAGATCGGGTACCTGGGAGTCCACGGGGAAGCTGCCCTGTCACTGTAATAAGCCGCAGGCTGTGAAGCTGTAGCTCTTCAGTTAGCCTCTGTCCTGAGCACCAGCAGGACACACCCCCCCAGGTACACACTATTTTAAGGAATGTCTATATTCTATTTTTAAATCATTTTACTAAGTTTTAAACCAGAAATGTATCAGTAGACACTGATTTGTCATTGGCACAATGGTAGGCTTAATCGGGCATTATTTATTTATGGTTCCCCTCGCCATCTATGCTACTGTAATATCAAGTGTTAAAAGTTTGGTGAGTGGAGGTGGCCTTGTTCTGGCATCTAGGAACACATTTGGAAACTTTAGAAACTTTAGATTTCATACATGTGAAATGCCATCAAATGTCATATAGGAGCACAGTGACTACCAAAATTAGGCCTACCCTCTACTTCCACCTCTTCATCTTTATTTTCAGTTTCCTTTCAAAACCAAAACTATATCATAACCATCGTCTTTTTACAATGCTCTGTTTTGGCCAAGAATTCTTAATTGTCTGCGATTTCCCACCTGACTCCACTCTTCTCTTAAACACTGGACTACATTGCCTAACTGAACTTTAATTCTGCCTTACTAAGAATTTGAAACTACTGTCTATACTTGTTTGTTTTTGAAAGTGTCACTTATCTTGTATTCTGCTGCCCTGAACAAGATCAAACATTTAACCTTATTCTGTTGCCCCCTCTTGCACTGCAATCTGTCCAGGCCAGTTGTAAAACCCCACCCCCCACAAGCTTGGTTTTATCAGCTTCTAATTGAATAATTTTGAATCTCCCCCCCTCCCACACCTTCCCACTATAAATTTAGTTAATTTCTTGGGAGGGCTGGCGAGGGTTTAGGCTGGTCACTCCTTGCACAAAGTGTCACGCCGGCAACAAGCGTTTGGCACTTGGACACGGGCACTTCGACTAAGGCACAGCTACAAAAAAGTAAGTACAGACATTGTTCCACAGCTATTTTGCAGGAAGTTCCACTTCATTCTTTAACTTTCCTCAGCCTTCCTTCTATTAGCCTGTCCCCACTATCTAAAATGCTCACACTAATCTTTGTTATAACGTCCTCTCTCCCCAAACTCTCATGTCTTTACCCACCCTCTCCAGCCCCCAACCTTTACATATCTCCCTCTCTTCTGCCCACTCAATATTACTCCACTTACCACCTCCTGCTCATTCTAAGCCCACACAGTATCACCACGTCCATTCCACCACAGCATCTGCCCTCCTATAAATCCCACTCCCGCCTTACCACCCTCACCCTCCTACTACTCCTAATGTCTGGGGACATCGCACCAAACCCCGGCCCTCCCACACCCAATTCCCAACGCCAAGATCGGCCATCTACCTCCTCCAACAGTAGTCATAACTTCAACCTTCTCATCCCAATTCCCCTGATTCCACACTGCTAAACAAACCTATTACAACACTCTCATCAAAACCCTCTCATCCAAACCTCGTCAACTCTTTTCTACCCTTAATTCCTTACTTCACCCCCCACTGCCTCCACCCACCAACTTGCTTACCGCTCAAGATATTGCCAACCACTTCAATAGCAAAATCAACACAATTCGCAAGGAGATATCCAGCATTCAAATTCCTCCCCTACCCAACATATCAGGTCCAACACCACAATCAATACTCTCCTCCTTTTGCCCAGTTACCACAGAAGAAGTTGATAAACTCCTCTCTAGGGATGAGCCGAACACCCCCCTGTTCTGTTCGCACCAGAACATGCGAACAGGAAAAAAGTTTGTTCGAACACGCGAACACCGTTAAAGTCTATGGGACACGAACATGAATAATATAAAGTGCTAATTTTAAAGGCTAATATGCAAGTTATTGTCATAAAAAGTGTTTGGGGACCTGGGTCCTGCCCCAGGGGACATGGATCAATGCAAAAAAAAGTTTTAAAAATGGCCGTTTTTTCAGGAGCAGTGATTTTAATAATGCTTAAAGTCAAACAATAAAAGTGTAATATCCCTTTAAATTTCGTACCTGGGGGGTGTCTATAGTATGCCTGTAAAGGGGCGCATGTTTCCTGTGTTTAGAACAGTCTGACAGCAAAATGACATTTTGAAGAAAAAAACTAATTTAAAACTACCCGCGGCTATTGCATTGCCGACAATACACATAGAAGTTCATTGATAAAAACGGCATGGGAATTCCCCAAAGGGGAACCCCGAACCAAAATTTAAAAAAAAAATGACGTGGGAGTCCCCCTAAATTCCATACCAGGCCCTTCAGGTCTGGTATGGATATTAAGGGGAACACCGGCCAAAATTTAAAAAAAAAATGACGTGGGGTTCCCCCTAAATTCCATACCAGACCCTTCAGGTCTGGTATGGATTTTAAGGGGAACCCCGCGCCAAAAAAAAAAAAAAAACGGCGTGGGGTCCCCCCAAGAATCCATACCAGACCCTTATCCGAGCACGCAACCTGGCAGGCCACAGGAAAAGAGGGGGGGATGAGAGTGCGGCCCCCCTCCTGAACCACACCAGGCCACATGCCCTCAACATTGGGAGGGTGCTTTGGGGTAGCCCCCCAAAACACCTTGTCCCCATGTTGATGAGGACAAGGGCCTCATCCCCACAACCCTGGCCAGTGGTTGTGGGGGTCTGCGGGCGGGGGGCTTATCAGAATCTGGAAGCCCCCTTAAACAAGGGGACCCCCAGATCCCCCCCCCACCCCCTGTGTGAAAAAAAAAATGACGTGGGAGTCCCCCTAAATTCCATACCAGGCCCTTCAGGTCTGGTATGGATATTAAGGGGAACCCCGGCCAAAATTTAAAAAAAAAATGACATGGGGTTCCCCCTAAATTCCATACCAGACCCTTCAGGTCTGGTATGGATTTTAAGGGGAACCCCGCGCCAAAAAAAAAAAAAAAAACGGCGTGGGGTCCCCCCAAGAATCCATACCAGACCCTTATCCGAGCACGCAACCTGGCAGTCCGCAGGAAAAGAGGGGGGGACGAGAGTGCGGCCCCCCTCCTGAACCACACCAGGCCACATGCCCTCAACATTGGGAGGGTGCTTTGGGGTAGCTCCCCAAAACACCTTGTCCCCATGTTGATGAGGACAAGGGCCTCATCCCCACAACCCTGGCCGGTGGTTGTGGGGGTCTGCGGGCGGGGGGCTTATCAGAATCTGGAAGCCCCCTTAAACAAGGGGACCCCCAGATCCCGCCCCCCCCCACCCCCTGTGTGAAATGGTAAGGGGGTACTTACCCCTACCATTTCACTAAAATACTGTCAAAAATGTTAAAAATGACAAGAGACAGTTTTTGACAATTCCTTTATTTAAATACTTCTTCTTTCTTCTATCTTCCTTCATCTTCTGGTTCTTCTGGCTCTTCTGGTTCTTCCTCCGGCGTTCTCGTCCAGCATCTCCACCGAGGCTCCCGCTGTGTGACGGCGCTCCTCGTCTGACAGTTCTTAAATAATGGGGGGTGGGGCCACCCGGTGACCCCGCCCCCCTCTGACGCACAGTGACTTGACGGGACTTCCCTGTGACGTCACGGGGAATGCCAAAGGGAAGTCCCGCCCCCCGTTATTTAAGAACTGTCAGACGAGGAGCGCCGTCACACAGCGGGAGCCTCCCTCCATGCCAGCATGGGTGTGGAGCGGCCCGGAGAAGAAAATGAAGAAGAGAAGAAGAGAAGAAGAGAAGAAAAGAAGAAGAGAAGAGCGGGAGCCTCCCCCCATGCCATGGGTGCGGAGCTGCCCGAGGAGAAGAAGATAGAAGATGCCGCGGAGGAGATGCTGGATGAGAACGCCGGAGGAAGAACCAGAAGAGCCAGAAGAACCAGAAGATGAAGGAAGATAGAAGAAAGAAGAAGTATTTAAATAATGGAATTGTCAAAAACTGTCTCTTGTCATGTTTAACATTTTTGACAGTTTTTTAGTGAAATGGTAGGGGTAAGTACCCCCTTACCATTTCACACAGGGGGAGGGGCCGGGATCTGGAGGTCCCCTTGTTAAAGGGGGCTTCCAGATTCCGATAAGCCCCCCGCCCGCAGACCCCCACAACCACCGGCCAGGGTTGTGGGGATGAGGCCCTTGTCCTCATCAACATGGGGACAAGGTGTTTTGGGGGGCTACCCCAAAGCACCCTCCCAATGTTGAGGGCATGTGGCCTGGTACGGTTCAGGAGGGGGGGGGCGCACTCTCATCCCCCCCTCTTTACCTGCGGCCTGCCAGGTTGCGTGCTCGGATAAGGGTCTGGTATGGATTTTTGGGGGGACCCCCACGCTGTTTTTTTTTTGGGGTTTTTTGGCGCGGGGTTCCCCTTAAAACCCATACCAGACCTTCAGGTCTGGTATGGAATTTAAGGGGAACCCCACGTCATTTTTTTTTTAGATTTTGGCCGGGGTTCCCCTTGATATCCATATCAGACCTGAAAGGCCTGGTATGGAATTTAGGGGGACTCCCACGTCATTTTTTTTTTTTAATTTTGGTTCGGGGTTCCCCTTTGGGGAATTCCCATGCCGTTTTTATCAATGAACTTCTATGTGTATTGTCGGCAATGCAATAGCCGCGGGTAGTTTTAAATGAGTTTTTTACTTCAAAATGTCATTTTGCTGTCAGACTGTTCTAAACACAGGAAACATGCGCCCCTTTACAGGCATACTATAGACACCCCCCAGGTACGAAATTTAAAGGGACATTACACTTTTATTGTTTGACTTTAAGCATTATTAAAATCACTGCTCCTGAAAAAATTTACGTTTTTAAAACTTTTTTTTGCATTGATCCATGTCCCCTGGGGCAGGACCCGGGTCCCCAAACACTTTTTATGACAATAACTTGCATATTAGCCTTTAAAATTAGCGCTTTTGATTTCTCCCATAGACTTTTAAAGGATGTTCCGCGGCATTCGAATTTGCCGCGAACACCCCAAATTGTTCGCTGTTCGGCGAACTTGGGAACAGCCAATGTTCGAGTCACGGACAACAACCCTCTCGACCCCCTACAGTCTGGCTTCCGCCTACAACATTCTACTGAAACTGCCCTACTAAAAATCACCAATGACCTAATAACTGCCAAAAACAATGGCCACTACTCCATACTCATACTTTTAGACCTCTCTGCTGCCTTTGACACAGTTGACCACCTGCTGCTCCTCAGCAAATTACACTCCCTTGGCCTCCGTGATTCTGCATTATATTGGTTCTCCTCCTACCTATCTCAGTGCACTTTCAGTGTCACTTACAACTCCATCTCCTCCGCTCCCCTTCTTATTTCTGTTGGGGTACCCCAAGGCTCCGTCCTTGGGCCTCTCCTTTTCTCACTCTATACCTCTTCCCTGGGCCAGTTGATAACCTCCCATGACTTCCAATACCACCTCTATGCTGATGACACACAGATCTATCTCTCCACTCGTCAACTCACCCCCACTATCTCCTCACGGATCTCAAACTTGCTGAATGACATGTCGGTATGGATGTCACACCACTTCCTCAAACTTAATCTTTCTAAAACTGAGCTTGTTATATTTCCTCCTTCACGGTCCCCCTCCTGTGATTTCACCATTAATATCAACAACACAACCATTGGTCCCTCCACACATGCCAGGGTCCTGGGTGTAATCCTTGACTCTGACCTCTCCTTCAGCCCCCATATCCAATCACTGGCTAAATCCTGCCGCCTTAACCTCCGCAACATCTCCAGAATTCGACCCTTCCTGACTAATGACATCACAAAGCAACTTATTCACTCCTTGATTATTTCCCGCCTCGACTACTGCAACTCTCTCCTTAATGGCCTACCCTTAAGCAGGCTATCCCCCCTTCAGTCTATTATGAATGCTGCTGCTAGATTAATACACCTCACTAATCGATCCGTGACTGCTGCTCCTCTCTGCCAATCCCTTCACTGGCTTCCCCTACCCCACCGTGTAAAATTCAAAATGCTAACCATAACATACAAGGCCATTCACAACATCGCCCCCATCTACATCACCAGCCTCATCTGCAGATATCGCCCAAATCGCCCCCTCCGCTCCTCCCAGGACCTCCTGCTCTCTAGCTCCCTTGTTACCTCCTCCCATGCTCGCCTTCAGGACTTCTCCAAAGCCTCTCCCATCCTCTGGAATTCCCTGCCCCAGTATGTCCGATTAGCCCCTACCCTGTCCACCTTTAGGAGATCCCTGAAAACTCATTTATTCAGGGAAGCCTATCCCACACCCACATAACTGTCCCTGAGCCACCCCATCAAATCATTATTTGCAGCTATTACCTTTTGTACCACCACCCCCTCCCTTTAGAATGTAAGCTCTACGAGCAGGGCCCTCCTGTACCTTTTGTATTGAACTGTACTGTAATTGTGTTGTCCCCCTTATACATTGTAAAGCGCTGAGTAAACTGTTGGCGCTAAATAAATCTCGTATAATAATAATAATAATAATAATTATCTGCTACAGCAAAGTAACGGTTCCTCTGCAGTGTACAAGCAGTCACCATCAGCACCTGAGCATTACATTTATAAACTTGATGATGGCTTTATGAACTTTTTGTTGAACTTGATATGTATCCATCATTAAAAATATAATGATATGCAACGTTATAAATGTAGTACTGCAAATAAAAAGTCCATAGTTTTTTAAATAAAGTCCTTGTTCAGGAGAAAACGCTGGAATCACCCACAGTGTGGACAGAAATACAAATTAGGTGAATACAGACTTATCCTCCACCAAACATCAACACACCAGGCCTCTTACCAAAAAGAATAGACCACTTAATCACAGGTGGTCAAACAGGGATGATAAATTCACAAAGCCACAAAACCATTAATGGAGATCACAGATGGCTGGGTCTTGTAGTTCCACTAAAAATTCAGAGGTGCATGCATAAAATATATAAAAACGAACTCCTCATGGTGTAGTATTATAAAACCAGGGTCATATTTATTCAAAGAAAAATCCAGGGTACTCACATTTCATAAAAACGAGCATGTAAAAGACAGCAGTCTGTATAAGCAGCATTTGTTTCACCACAAAGATGGCCGTGGTCGTCACGTTGCAGTGTCGTGATGTCAGAACTCCTTACCAATGCAGCGTTTCATCCAATTGCCCCTGACAACGTTCGAATAGACTTTTTTAGGGGTAAATCAGACTTCATGTGCAGGCTTAAGGAACCATAGCTATTTTTAATCAACAGGCTCTGGTATTTTCTGTAAAATGATCTGGGATTGCAGTTGCCCCCCCCTCCTCTTTCCCGTGCAATTTCTCCTTCTCAGTGGTTCCAGGGGTTTTCCTGCTTTTCCGGGGAGTGCCGTACTACAACTAATGGTATCAGGATGGTAAGCAAGAGGAGATCAAGCATAGTCCTGTGCTTAGTCAGATGGAGTGGAGGGCATTGGAGATATTAGGGGTCCCATAGATGCCTGATGTATTTTTAAAGAGTACCCGTCACCTGCCCAGTACTATCACATAGGAAGGTTGTTAGCCCCCTTGTTATAGCAGTAAAGTTAAATATTTTTTTTTAATAATAATAAAAAAAAAATTAAAGCACCCCATCACACTGCACACATGCATCTAAACACAAGTGCATTCATAGGGCACGCATATGTATGTAAACATAGTTACATAGTTATTCAGGTTAAAAAAAGACACAAGTCCATCTAATTCAACCAATAAAAGGAAAAAAAATCATACAATCCCATAAACCCAATCCTATACCCACAGTTGATCCAGAGAAAGGTGAAGAACTCCAGCAAAGTATGATCCAATTGGGGCGTGGCTTGGCACGCAGCGCGGATGGAAGCAGTGTGAGAGAGCTCCGACATCCAGAGAGCGCTGGGACTTGTAAGCGATCCACTCTCTGGCCAAAAATGTCCACCATACTGAGGAAGGGTTCACACAATCATTCTATGCGATCATTGGTGTGCCAGACCTAGCCGTGAGAGAGACTTTTGGAGGGAACTGTATGCTAGCCTCTTGCCGATCGATCGTGGGCCCTGGCATTTGGGGGAGCGGTGTTCTTTGTGAGCTGTATGCCTGGGGACCCTTGAGGTGGTATTACTGTGGATTCGGGTCCTGGTCCCCCAGGACACACAGACTCTGGGGACCCTGGATTTGCCATATTGGAATAGTGACTGATTCATACCGTTGGGACTCCTACTGTTAAATGCTAATGTCATCAATTCCAGCTACCTGTCTGTTGTCTGCTAAAATGTGTATTGTAAATAAGTCTCTAGTATGGGATCTAAGAGTCATTAGATCCCCATTGTTGTTTGTGTTTAAGTAACTCTGCTATTGTGATAATGTTGATTGGATTTTCTGAACTACAATAGTGCCAGTCTGGCCTAAAGGTCATGTCTGAGTCATCTAGGCTGTCTAAAGGGATTAGTTAATTAGCTCATGTTAATTAGGTTAATTAGGTTACAGCTGTATTGTTAGAGTAATATGAGCAGGAGGTCTGCACCTCCACTGTTATGCCCCGTACACACGGTCGGATTTTCCGATGGACAATGTCCGATCGGAGCGTGTTGTCGGAAATTCCGACCGTGTGTGGGCTCCATCGGACATTTTCCATCGGATTTTCCGACACACAAAGTTGGACAGCAGGAGATAAAATTTTCTGACAACAAAATCCGATCGCGTCAATTCCGACCGTGTGTGGCCTGTTCCGACGCACAAAGTGCCACGCATGCTCAAAAGAAATTCCGACACGGGACAGCTCGTTCTGGTAAACTTAGCGTTTGTAATGGATAAAGCACTTTCGTCACGCTGCAATGTTCAAAATGGTTTAATACAGCGCACTCTCTTCTTCTTTATAATGTGACAAGAATTAAGTCGTTTTGATGCTCATATTCACACACACTTCTCACAAACTTTTTTCGTTACTATTTATCGGGATTCCCTCAATATATTTTGATTTCTCACATCTGACAACATATTTTTTTTTTTTTTTTTTTTTTACTTTAATGTAGAATCTTTTTTTGTGTTTCTCTTTTTATTTTTATTTTTTTTGGTGATTTTGATTTGTACTCCCGAAAATGTTTGTGTGTTTTTTGTGACAAGTTCCCACAACACCATTGATATGTTGTTCTATTTAATCTGTAGGAGGAGATTGTTTGGTGTTGTTGTCCCTTGTTAATTTCACATTGTACTTTAGAAATGTACCTGAATCCTCACCAACAAACTGTCCTTTTTGGATGAAAACACACACAGGAGAGTAGAATTTACCTAAAAATATTTTATTAAGGGGTCACAACTAAAAACAAAGAGGGAGGCAATGCTGGAGAAACTGCAGAAGTGGGTGAAGCCTTGGACCCCCAGGGCAGACATCAATTATTTAAAAGAAAAATTGGTGGCCTGAGGAGTCCATATATTAGGGAGGGCAGTCTGGTCCAGAAGTCCCAGAGATCCGGAAAGCAGCAGATGACATCTGTGTCCCCAGGCTGTGGTCATAGGAGAGACTGCATATTCTGTCAGACCAGACTGAACCCAGGGCAATCACTCTTTGGTCTTCTTTCCACGCTTCCTTCCAGGCTTTGGCTGTGGTGGTGGAGTTGTGGCAGCAGGAGGAGGAGGAGGATGGTCCCTCTCCATGACATCCGTCTTGGGTGTCAGTTCCCCACTCTCCCCCTTACGAAGGACTTTATAAATCAGGTCCTCAGAGAGCCTGCGTTGGCCCTTCTGCATGCCCTGCAATTTGGTGGCAGCCATGCAGGCAAAGGCCTCTTCAGGACTGGGGAAGGCTCGGAGGGACGCCGAAGCCTCCTGGATCAGCCTGTACGCTGAATCCTACACAGGACTGGGAGTGGCCTTCCTGGCCCTTTTATATGGCAGGCGGAGGGGAGGAACCTGAGACTCAGTCAGGCTGCGACTGGTCCCAGGCTTCTCTTGGCTGCCACTTAGCCCCGCCTCCTCCTGGCTGCCACTAATCCCCGCCTCCTCCTGACTGCCACATTCCACAGCCTCCTCCTGGCTGAGGTCTTCCTGTGTATGAATAAGAGACATAGTTTTAGTATTTTTTCATCAATCACACACAATTTTCACCTCCTGACTGCTGCAAATTCAATGTTAACAAATATAACAGACTATCCTTCTGAGCCCAGCATTTTGCATTCTTGTCCCAATTTTGGGTGCCCACTACTGTGTATTGATATGTAAAACACTTTCAAGCAGCAATTAGTGATCAATAATAACATCTAATAAACATCATTTATTTATTGCCCAGAAATCAGTAGAACAATGCTATACCTGGCTCCAGCTGGGCTCCTCCACTTCTTCCTGGCTGGAAGGCCCAGGTTGGACATCGGAAGCCTCAGCTGGGATGGAAGGAAGCGTGGAAGGAAGAGTGGAGAGGGATTCCCTGACTTCAGTCTGGTCTGACAGAAATCGCAGTCTCTCGTAGTACCACAGCCTGGGGACATAAACGTCATCTGCTGCAGCTCCGGACCTCTGGGAATCTGTGACCTTCTTGCGCTCCCTAAGATAAGTGCTCCTCAGGCCACCAATTTTAGCTTTTAAATAGGGGATGGTTGCTGTGGGGACCACCGGCTTCACCAACTCCAGCAGTTTCTCCAGCGCTGCCTGCCTCTTCTGTTTGTGGTTATAGTGGGGGTGTCTGACCTGCCACAGACAGGGCAGCTCCCTGTACTTGTCTATGAACAGGGGAAGGAAGTTGTGGTCATTGAAGCCATCCATTTTCTCTGCAAGACACAACACAAGACAAACCCTAATGTCAGGCCAAACTCCCCTAATCTTGTTACAATATAGGCTTCCATTTCGAAGCAGTATAGGCCCAAGTTTAGATCCTACCTTCGTTAGCACGATCGGCATCTCCGATGCTCCTTCCTCCGCTCACAGATCGTACGTAAGACGCGCGCGTTACGATTTATACACACTGAACATGCGTATAACTCCGCCCGCCCCTGACGTTCTTTCTATTCTATTCCCCGCCCCTTTTTGTTCGGCGCAGTGGAGGAAGAGCACATGGCGGATAGACAGCAGGATCGTGCTAATTACAGCAACGAGGAGGAGGAGGAAAGGCCGGAGCCTGAAACGTCCCGATCCAGAAGGAGATTAAAGGACTCAAATATGTCCTTTTGGGGAGATGTTGGAAATGGTGGACATCCTGAAGAAGGCCGACTATGATGGAAAGTATGGGCCTTACCCCAACCACAATGTCAGAAAGGCCAAGATCATGGCGAAAGTGGTCAGGAGTCTGCACCAGAATTTCGGGGTACAACGATCGAAAGATCAGCTCAGGAAGCGGTGGTCGGACCTGAAATTACGAGAACATGAGCAGTACAGAAAGATCCGGAGAGTGCTGCAAAAAAGTAAGTAGTTGTGCTGTGTCCAACTGTTGTACAGTTTAAAATGGCAACTTGCATGTTCATGGGCACATTATTCGTTCGGATCACACATTTTTTTTTCGGACTCTAAAATACCATTGTTTAGCCCATATGCATTTGGCCACCATTTTGAGGCCCTATACTTGTCTTCAAAGAATTGGGTTGTGTAGATGGCTTTGTTACTAGAATGAAATGCAAACTAGATTGTGTGTAAGGAGAGGACACTGAGCACTTTCACATCTGGACACTGGAGCACTAGTGTGGGACACCAGAACACCATTTTTATTAGGGGCCACACAGGTGCTCCAGTGTATACTATAGGGGGGGGGGGGGTCTCCATCTGTGAAGCTTGTACCAAACAGGTAAAGTATTGCAGGTTGACAAAGGGCAATAAAAAAGCTACATCTTGGAACTCTGCTAAAATAGAAAATTGTACCCCACTTCCAAGCAATGTTTCATCTTTATAGTTCTGACATTAAATATCTGTGTGCTAATTATACCATTTTTGTTTTACATAGGGGAGAAAAGACTCGGAGGACACCCCTCATCCGAGGAGACCAGAGCCCCCCCCCCCCCCTCCGGAAGAAGGGGAAATCCCCCCAACACAAGATGAGCAGGAGGAAGAAGACGTGGTGGAACTAGTCACCACAACAGGTGAGTGTCTGCGACCACAGGCTCAGGAAAGAGATCAATGCCGGCATATTTTTGAGACCTAATTTATTTTGGGTTTCCTTTATTTTTAGGTGATCGTGAGGGTGTGGATTTCACATCCGAAAGTGCCCAGATCCTGATCGGGGAGATCATGTTGTGTAATTTACAACTGGAAAACATCAAGCAAAACATCAATGATGTTATTCCAAAATATAAAAACATCATTGATGTTTTGGGGCGAGTTTAAAGCCCCTCAAAATCACTTTCTTCTTTTGTGTGCTACAATGTGCGAAATTTTTTTTTTGATTTTTCCCTAAGCCAAATTTGGAGGATGCACACAGTGTGTCAACATGTGCTATCTGCCATCACGGGAGATCAATGGACGCGTTTTGGGGGTGCAACCCCTTCCTCAATAATAAAGTAGCTGTGAGGAAGGGCTTTCTCCCCCAAAACACGTCCCTTGATCCCCCGTGATGGCAGATAGCACATGTTGACATTGTGAAATTTGTGTGCATCTTCCAAATTTGGCTTTTCCAGGGGTGATTTCCCCCCATATGAACGCAATATCAAACACAGTTCCTAAATACTCATGTCTGATATTGCCTTCAAGTTCTACCAAATGTGAACTTTGTAAGATCAAGATTTGTGTCTTTCTTGTGGGTTTTACACATGCCTGTTTTCTATAAAATGGACATTTTGATTTTGGATAATGACACCACAAAAATTGTTATACAACAAACATGTTGGTTTGTCAGAAAAACCTTTGGTAAATGCACATGTGATTGTGCAGGTATTAAAAAGATTGTTAATCAAGAATGTGTGGATTATTGTCTCAACGCTACAACATTTTTGGGGTGATGTAATTGTTGTTTTATGAGAAAATGGGGGTAATTTCCTAAGGGCAAATCCACTTTGCACTACAAGTGCAGTTTCAGTGCAGTTGCAAGTGCACTTGTAGTGAAAAGTGTCTTTGCATTTAGTAAATAACAGCCAACAGTGCTTTGTAAGGTTACACAATCACAACATTTTCTGGACTCCACACATTTCTGTCAGGGTCAGCTAAAAGAAACACAAGCAGTAAATGTCCACAAAGAAGTGCCTGGGGGGAGATGCCTGTCGAGAACTTGAGGTCCTGCAGGCTTCTCCCTGTCGCCAAATACCGCAAGGTAGCGACCAACCTCTGCTCCGGAGTGATGGCTTGCCTCATGCAGGTATCCTGCCTGCTGATATAAGGGGTCAGCGAAGCCAACAAACGGTGAAATACGGGGTCCGTCATCCTGAGAATGTTCCTGAAATCATCAGGATTATTCTCACGGATCTCACGGAGCAAAGGCATATGACAGAACTGGTCACGCTGAAGCAACCAATTCTTGGTCCATGAACTCCTCCTCGCCCTGTTCATGGACTGGACTTGTGTCAAGGTCAGGACCCCAACACCAAGCCCCCGCACAGCACGAACTGTACGAGGAGTACGCATACGAAACATGGCTAGAAAACGGTCGGCTGCTCAGAACGAAGTAACAGAACGCACTGAAGAACAGCAAGGCCTGTGAAGAGCGACCTGAAAAACAGCAACGAGCGGACAAGATCGCACAGAAAACTCCGATACGAACTGACTGCACGCACTGAAGAGCAGATACAAACCCACAAGCACAAACTGAACGGCAGAAAACGATCTGAAAGCCACGAGTCTGAAAAAGCGCGAATCGTCTCTCACCAAACTTTTACTAACACGAGATTAGCAAAAGGAGCCCAAAGGGTGCCGCGCTTGGTTCTGAACCGGCCTTTTCTAGTCTCGTCGTACGTGGTGTACGTGACCGCGTGGTTGTCGATCGGAAATTCCGACAACTTTGTGCGACCGTGTGTAGGCAAAACAAGTTTGAGCCAACATCCGTCGGAAAAAATCCTAGGATTTTGTTGTCGGAATGTCCGAACAAAGTCCGACCGTGTGTACGGGGCATTAGTGTATAAAGGAGCCTGTATATTGCAATAAAAGAGATTCCTGGTTGAACGTACATACAGCCTGCCTGGTGTTTGTTCTGAGCTATCACAACTGGGTTAGAACGGCACATAGCTGTAGTTCTAATCCCGGAGCATTGGATGACCGAGCAATCAGATGTTGCGATCTACAGTCTGATTCTATAGCTGCAGAGGAGTGTCGGGAGAGTGGAACCGAGCGAGCAAGGTGCTCGTTACAATAGGGAACCCCCAAAAGCAGGAACTCACAGGCAAAGCTCAGCAAGTATCGCTTCAGCAGCGGCAGTGACGGTCCCAAGATGGCGCCGGCTCACAAAACGGCACACGAGGAAGACATGGAGGATGATGAAATCTCCCTCCCTGCATCTGAAGACTCTGCCAGAGGTAAAGTGTCTGCTGACCACCCACTAACGTTTGCAGATATGACAGAGATAGCTGCAGACATTAAGAACTCGCTCTCAGCAGCTATCACTGATTTCAAGTCTGATTTACTGAGGCTGACAGAACAGATGGCAGTAAATGAGAGAGCAGGAAAACGGAGGGACAGGGCTTTAGTCAGGGATTAGTCAGATATTACAGCTACTCAATCTCAGCATATGATTGACATGAATAGACAGATCGAAGACCTTGATAACAGGGGGAGAAGCCATAATATAAGGGTGAGGGGTGTCCCTAAATCTGTCACCCCTGAACAAATCAAAAGTGCATTAACCTCCATTTTCAATAATCTAATTGAGAGACCTGAAGCTTCTCCCATTGAATTCGACAGGGCACACAGAGCCCTAAGACCCAACGCCCCTGACAATACACCTCCTAGAGACATAATCTGCTGTCTTCCTAATTTCTGCCTTAAAGAAGAAATCCTGCAAAAAGCTAGAACGAATGAGCTGATTACATTTAATGGATCAGATGTACAGCTCTTTCAAGACCTCTCACCTATCACCTTGAAAAACAGAAGAGCTTTGAAAACCCTACTAGGAATCCTAAGAGAAAAAGGGATTAATTATAGGTGGAAATTCCCCTTTGCTCTCCAAGCCTTATATAATGGAAAACAGTTCATGCTCAGAGTCCCGGATGACTTGTTGCATTTCTGTGAGAACCTGCAAATAGCACCAGTAGAGCTTCCAGACTGGTACACAGAATTCTGTCTCCCTCCTGCAATCAACAATATGCCTTCCACCTCAGGACTGTCTCCTGGAAAATCTCCTTTTCAACAGGAAAAACAACGCAGAAACACAGGTAGACTCGTTTATAATTCTCCTGCAACTAAAAGCCCCAGATCAAGAGATGCTAGACAATATAGTCAACTATAAAAGGACAAGGACAACAACTGTCAAACAATGCAGCAAACTCTTATCCCATATGGGTTGTTGAACATATGTTTAAAGTTTTATTCTTTTTCCCCTTATGTGGAATTTTCCTAATGACTTGTTTAATAAGACCGTTATTAAGAGTTCAGCCACTAGATGGCAACCTTCAATAAGATTTACTAGTAAACCAGTCCAACAGTCTGTTGATGTGACAAACAAGGACATAGGATTTGTACACACAATGTCTGCAATGTAAACAAATTTCCTTACTCCCCCCTTCTTTTGATGATTGACATCCCTATTCTCCACAAATTTTCACTGAAACTTCTACCTTCCTAAACCTCCAGTTTACAGTAATTAAAGTAAGAACAAAAGTAGTGGAAAATGGGAAGACTGAATAGCTCCAATTTTTTGACCGCTACCACAATATGTCCTGTCAACCAACCCTCTTCAGATTGAACCAGACGGCAACGCACTTTTTCAAATAGGAATCCTGTCTTCAACAACAATAACAAAAGTGAGCCTGTAATCTCACGGGTATAAGGATTCATGTAACACAGAGATCGTCATCCTAATTTTGTTTGCACTACTACTCCCAATGACTGAACAATAAGATTTCTATTACAAGATTAAAGTGTAAGGTGCGGATGTGCCTACAGGTTAACAATTACTAGATGGTGAGTAAATATCTTCTACGCCATTGGAATCCGCTTATATCATTACAGCTTTCGATACCCCCACTGAACTGGGTTCAATATTCTGGCTGAATTTGGCTTGATACTTATTCTGTTTTATTTTTGAATAATGATTGTTGCAGTCATATCCTAGATCTTTTACATCAATGATGACAAAGGGTCCCATCCACACGTGATGTGTGACCCCAAAACATCTCTACCTTTAGGATATCCAGATTGATTATAGTAGGCCTGAGACAAGATAAGAGATACCGACTCCTATACATCATAAACCTTATCTTACTACAGCCCCAAGACAGGATGATAGGACCATGTAGGTCACAGCATAGAGATGGTTGACATATACATGCTTTCCACCTCTACATAACAGGTCATAATATCCTAGATGATGGGATTCACCTCTAAAAGTTACTAAAACCTGGGGTTATGATGAAGTAACCAACACCATTATAACGAAAACGGTTTAGAACTAGATAAGTTATATGTATTGATGTGTACTAGTAAGCTTAATAGTTTACAGTTTATTGGTTGCCCTCCCACAGAGGAGTTACATATTAAGCTGTATCTCATTGAGACCTAGGAAATTCGAAACCTAGATAAGATGGGTACTAGAGTTGGACCTTTCTCAGGACTCAATGAGCTACAAGGTTACTTAAGTTCCAGACACCCTGGATTAGTTTATATTACTATTACAGCTGCATGAGTTAAAGTTCAAATTAATGGTCAGAACACAAACTTTAATATTACATATATAAAATCCCAGCGCTCCTGGATACTCGAGAGCACTGACAAGACTGTCATTTACTAACACACTTTAAACATCCACCTCCGTACCTCCACCTCCACTAAAAAAAGCCAACCCTGCAATAGTTTATCTCCAAGAAACACACTTTAAGAATATTAATATTCCCAAACTCACTGATGGCTACTTCACAAAAGCTTACCATGCCACAAACCCTATTGCTAAAACTAAAGGGGTTACTATATTGCTTAGCAAACATTCTCCCTTTTCACCTTCGAAACAACTCGTCGACCCAGAGGGTCGCTATATTTTCATTAAAGGTACATGGAATGGGACATCAGTTACTTTAGCTAATGTATACTTCCCAAATAAAGCTCATATTACATTCTGCCAAAAAATAGTAGATGAACTCAGATGGTTTGCAGAAGGATGCACTATTCTGGGGGGCGATTTCAATATGCCCCTGAACCCACAACAAGATACATCCTCAGGCTATACCCATGTTGCATACAAGATACTGAAACATATTAAGAACTTACTCCAATCCTTATATTTAGTAGACTCCTGGAGATCTACACATCCCTCTGACAAAGACTACACCTTCTTTTCCTCCCCGCACAAAAGATATTCCAGAATTGACCTAATCTTCATCTCCCAAAGAAACTTGATCAACCTAACCAGAGCAGAAATTGGAATAATATCCATCTCAGATCATGCCCCTACCACCATCACTCTCAAATTAAACTCTCCCAAATCTACTACTTTCAACTGGAGACTCAACTCGGCCCTACTAACTGATCAAACCATACAAGACGATATACATGAATCCATTAAACAATATTTTGAAACCAACCTAGAATCAGATACCAACCCCCTAAACAATTGGGAAGCCCACAAAAGTGTAATCAGAGGCGAATTTATAAAATGGGGAGCCAGAAGAAAAAAGGTAAGAGACAGGGAAATTACCAATCTATGCAATAAAATAGCTACTCTCGAGAGCCAACATAAACAATCCATTACCATCAAACTAGAGGAGGAACTTAGAAATCACAGACAAGCCCTTAAACAGATATTAGACCTTAAAACCAGAAGGGCACTTTTTTTCCAAAAGAATATTTTCTATGAACACGGAGACAAAAGCGGGAAATACTTGGCTAGAGCACTAAAAGAAGCACACAAAGGGGGACACATACATGCCATAAAAACTAAAACAGGTATTTTAGAACACAAACCCCTAAAAATAGCCGAACTATTCCATGAATTCTATACTGCCCTTTATGATATAAAAACACAACACAAACCTCCCCATATCACAGGTTCAAAAGAAGAGACAATCAAAGAATTCCTGCAAAATAGTAAATTACCAACCCTTGATCCTGACGATATCAACAAACTAGAAGAACCCATAAATATTACAGGAATACAAGAAGTAATTAAAGAATTAAAACCTGGAAAGAGTCCTGGTCCGGATGGTCTCACATCCCAATATTATAAAACTTTTACGCAACTTCTCTCCAAACATCTTATGTCTGTCTATAACAACCTGGCAAAACACAAACATAGCTCTGACTCCCTCTTAATGGCTTCTATCGCAGTAGTACCAAAACCAGATAAAGACCCCACGGATTGTGCCAACTTTATACCCATTTCCTTACTCAATGTAGACCTAAAAATTTTCACCAAAATCCTCGCAAACCGGATGAAACCTCTCTTATCAAAAATCATTGGCCCGGAGCAAGTAGGCTTTTATGCCTGGTAGAGAATATAGAGACAACACCACCAAAGCATTAAATGTAATACACTATGCCAAGAGTTCCAAAATCGAGAGCCTTCTGTTATCCACAGATGCAGAAAAGGCCTTTGATAGGGTTACCAACACCCCAAAGCCAAAATCAAAATAAACAACACACCATCAGAACCAATCAACATACACAACGTCACCCGCCAAGGATGCCCTTTATCACCACTACTCTTCATACTTACATTAGAACCACTAATAAGAAGCATAAATTTAACCACAGACATTAAGGGATTCCAAATAAATAAAAAAAGAATACAAAATAGCAGCTTATGCAGATGATCTCCTATTTTTTTATCTCGCAGCCACACATCTCCATTCCCAACCTCCATAAAATATTTAAGACATTTGGATATATTTCTAATTTTAAAATTAATCATTTCAAGTCTGAGGCACTCAACCTCTCACTACCCCCCAATCAATTGACCATGACAAAAAAGAACTACAATTATAAGTGGGTACAAAAACATCTTAAATACCTAGGGGTTAATCTTACTACAAACATAGAAGACATATATGAAGCTAACTATAAGCCCTTACTGCTCTCAATAGCGAAAGACCTTAAAGATTGGTCCACAAAATTATTCTCTTGGTTTGGCAGAGCTTCCATACTGAAAATGACAATTCTCCCCAGACTATTGTATATATTTAATACCTTACCAATACGTGTCCCAAACGCATTTTTTGCCAAACTTAAAGAATTACAAAGAAGATTTCTATGGGCAGGAAAAAACCTAGATTAAATTATCGACTACTTACCCCCCCCAAAAACAAAGGCGGCATAGGTCTACCTGACTTCAAAAAACACCATAATGCAACCCATATCACCAGACTGATAGACTGACATTGCCACGGGGACAATAAAGACTGGGTCCAACTAGAACTTTCTTACAATAAACAACAGCTACTATATTTCCCATGGACAAACCATGCTAAATCACTCAAAAACATGAAACACCCCCTGATTACGATCACAATAGACATTTTACACAAAATTGCTAAAACACATAACATAGCCTCAATACCTGGCCCACTAACACCAATCGAGGGCAACCCGGATTTTGCACCTGGGATAACTCAAAGATGTCTCCCGAGACCCAAACACAGCTCAAAGTTTCTAACATCCCACTGCTTTCTTGGGAATAAGATGAGATCCTTGGAATCATTTCAAGAAGAATACAGGGAATCATTTCCTGGCCTATGGTTCTATATGCAATTAAAAAATGTCCTGCTGAACAGTAAAAATAGAGCTTCATACTATCTTCCCATGACACCTCTAGAACACATTTGCTACAAATGTTCCCCGATTCTTAAAACCACTTCCATGGCATATAACTGGCTTACCCAGCCGACTCCTATTGAAAGCCATAATCATAAAGAAAAGTGGGAAATGGATTTGGGAATCAAACTTAGTGATGCTCAATGGGAGAAAGCTTGTATCTTAGCTCATAGTTCACTAAGCACGAAGGCTCAGGAAATATCATATAAAATATTTACCCAATGGTATGTGGCACTGCAAAAGGCCAGGAGGTGGTTCCCTACAACCTCAGACACATGCTGGAGATGTGGTACAGAGACAGGCTCATTTGTGCACATCTGGTGGACATGTCCCCCAATCCAAGATTACTGGAGAAAAATAATATTTTGGATAAAACACATTACTGAGACCAAAATAAACTTAAATGCCGCAGCCTGCCTGATTCATATTAACACATATACATTGAGCAAGTACAAAAAGACCCTCACCAGGCATCTCTTAAACGCTGCTAAAACCTTAATTCCATTGCACTGGAAATCAACCCACACTCCAGGAGTTAAAGATTGGTTTGACAGAGTGCATTATACCTATAAATTGGAAGAAATTCTGGCTATGAAAAAAGAAAACAGCACCAACTTTAATAAGATGTGGCAACCCTTGTATCTGTTTACATTATCAGACGAATTTAAAACGGCAATCATACCGAACTAATAAACCCTGGTTATAATAGATAGGAATATTTAACTTGTATGATGCTTTCATTTATTATCTATAACAGTTTATTACATTTATCTTCAGAAATGTGTATTTTAGTCTAAATTCACCAAAACCAATTGGTATCATATTGCTCTTTTCTCATCCTTATCCCACCCCTTTTTTTTTTTTTTCTTCTCTCCCCCCTCCCTCTACCCAATTTCCATAATACTTAAAATATTATTGTCTAAACTCAACTCTCTTAGAATATATATGCAATGTCAAGTTGTTCGCTGACATAATGTTACATGTTTCAATAGATGTTTATTATAATATAACATGTATACGGAATTTGCTTTCAATAAACTTTGATTGTGAAAAAAAAAAGTATGATCCAATTTGCTACAGCAGGGGAAAAATTCCTTCCTGATCCCCTGAGAGGCAATCGAAAATTCCCTGTATCAACTTTCCCTTTAAATGTTAGTACGTAGTTATATTATGTAGGATTGAACAATGAAACAATTGAATTGTGCAACACATATTGGGCATCACCACACTCAGAGAGTGAAATAATTCTAGGTCCCTCGCTTACAGTTAAACTGATGAGCTGTAAAAATATTCAAAGTGTTCCCTATTGATAATTTGGGCACTGTAATTGTTTGCCATTTTATGGGTTCACATATTTTTGAGGCCTGACTATACACAACCTCATATTTTATGTTGTACAGAAGCATTGGATATTTTATTGTGTTTGTGTACACAAATTAATTTTACTGTATTTTGTGTGAAAATTTCGATTTAATAAACAGTGCAAATATTGTTCTACAAAAAAATTAACATCTTTTTATTCTATCTCTGCTTTCAGAAAATCTACAGTATAATCTTTAGGGGGTTTAAGTCATTTTGTTGTAATTCTTTTTCTCTGAATGGTATTTTCTTTTATATATTTTTTTTCTTTTGCATTGATACATGTTCCCTATGGAACAGTTTTCTGGGTTTGATGAACCTCTGGCAAACCGAACTTTTCCCCATATGCTAATCCCTAGAAGAGAAAGTATAAACAGTGTCATTGTCCATTTTTGTGTTTACCTCATCCTATACCTTACTCACCCTTTTCTTTATGTTTCTTTTCTTCTTTCCTTTTCCTGTGGCTCATGCTCTTTCATACATTTTGGTATTTTTTCTTGATGGCCATAACTTGACAATTGGGTTACCCCAGCAGTGTTGGAATACTGATATCCCAGTTCAAATCCCAACCACAGCACTACCTGGCTGGAGATTGTATGTTCTCCCTGTGCCTGCGTGGGTTTCCTCAAGGTACACCTGTTTACTTCCACACTCCAAAGACATGCTGGAAGGTTAATTGGATCCTGTCTAAATTGGCCCCTGTATATATGAATGTGAGTTAGGAGCCTTAGATTGTAAGCTCCTTGAGGGCAGGGACTGATGTGAATATAAAATATATTTGTAAAGTGCTACGTAAATTGAGAGCGTTTTAGAAGTACCTGTGATAAATATAAATGGGAGGTCCAACCATGCATTGAGCCCATGTGTGGTCATGCAAGTTTCATCCCCCACCCTACGCATTCAACTAAAAAGTTCATTATGTCCATTATCCACTTATCTCCATATGTTCTATAGTAGTTACAATGTGATTTTGGGTAGCAATGTCTCAGAACTTTCATTGTAATTGAATAACTCCATTTTAATCATTGTATCCAGACATTGCTTTACAATTTTTACAATTTTAATAAAAATTTACTGAAGCAGAACAGTGTTATTCTGTAATAATAAAAATAATAAAACAAGCACTGACAATAATATAGTAAGGTGAGGAAAGAGTTTTGTGCCTGACTCGCTGTTCGGGCACTTGTAGGAAAACATTGTGGAAAATAATGTGAAGGATGAGGAAGATCATTTAGTGGGTCCTGGGGAGTGATGTCATTGATACATGTGCATTAGGCACGTATATTGGTAGCCAAATCATATGGGTAAAAACACATGAAACTATGACACTGTTTACATGTACATTTGCTCATTGTGCAAATGCAGTACTAACTTTTAGCTAAAAGGCACTTCCAAGAATCCAGCGCCCTAGCTTAATTGATGCTGTTGTTGGGTGGCCCTATTCCATGATGCTTGAAGCTTTGGTATAAGGGAGAATCATCTGTGGTCAAGATGTCACAAATCCTTTCTTAAAAGATACCCTATAAACAATATGGAAAGCCCTAGCAATGAAATAGCTCTCCTATTAAACAAATTTCAAATAACTTGATCAATTACATTGTGGAGAATGATGTCCCTAACAATGTATCTAAAAATATAGCAAAGTTGAAATAAATCCTTCTCTACTTTTAGCACCAGTGTGGAAGACAAATGGGAATTCTGCTGTCAACACCTCTTTTTAGGAAACTTACATTTTTACTCTATTTGGTCTTGTATTTAACTCTTTAAGCAAGGGGAATACATACCTGGGAAACACCATTAACAATATAATCTACACATAACAGTAACATACATTTGGAATGGTTGAAATATTATACAGCTTATTAGAGTTACTACCTTTATATTATTGGTTGTCTTTAAAGGATAGGTTCACCTTTAGAAGCATGTTACCCATATTTTGGGTGTAACATGTAACATGCTGCTATGCACCCACCTGCTGCCACCAGAGCCCCCTTCCCTGTGACAGTTCCTCTCATTACACCCGCTGTCACAGCCGCATTATTCATTCACAGGAATCTATGAATAAAAAGAAACTACAAGTTCTGTCTGCCACTGCTGCAGATGGCTTGTAGTTTATTCACACTGTTTACAGCTCTTTAACTGAAAGCCTGTACAGAGATACGGGCGACAGAGCTGCAGCTACTGATCACAGGTGCAATGTTGTGCATGCTGCTGTAAAAAAAATAATGCACATGTTTTCCTGCATAAATAGCTGCATGTATTATTTTTATCACAAAGGTTGGCTTTAAACCTTAATTTTTTTGCCCAAAATATAGTCCATAAGAATAGTAAACAATAATATGTGATGCATGATGGTTTATTGTATGATTCCTTAAATTTGCTTGTATTGATGTTACTGTCTAATATGTCACTAAATAAAGAAAATTAAATGTAATTAGCTAATGCAAGCACAGTCATAATCTCCAACATTCCTCTTTAACTCATTAAGCAAAATCAAACATGTCTTAATTAATTTTCTTTTTTAAAGACCAACAATAAAGCATAACATCGTATTTAAGGTAACATGTGCCTAGGCTATACACTATCAGTTTTTTTAAGCTATTAGAAACCAACTAAAACACAAACTCAATCTCAACGTACACACAATTATAGAGATCAGTGATAGCGTGTTTTGGAGCTTTTTTACTGCTTCTTACGAATATTTAAAATTTGTTCTTATATAAAAAATACCCATGGCTTGGGCACAGGTGCATTATAATTATGTGACCTATTTACACTAAAAACCTTTACTTTAACAAATTTGTTTTTTATTGAACTGATAACTCTATATATTCTTACACCTCTAAAGTGTGTGTGTATACCTTAGATGCATAATATAATGTGGCACCCGTGTACACCTGTGCATCCTAATTGTAGTTATGTATTTTGTAGGTGTTTTTGCAGGTTCAATATCTGAATGGGTTTTTATGTACTTTTAAATTACTTTATCCCAATTTACTTTTCTTCATCTACTGTTTTAATTATATTACATCGATACAACGTGTCTGATGAGCCCCCATTTATGATAAAATATACTGGTGGTAAAGGGTTTGCAATAAAGAGACATCATAGGTTTTCATAGGATGTCTATCATGTGTGCTACAATTCAAGATCAGGGTTACAGAGACCCTGATGTCTCTCTCAACTGACACCAAACTGAGCATGAACTTTCACAGCAAAAAAAAAAAAAAGACTGGTGTACATGAAACTCAAGTTCAGTGAACTCCTCACTCACCGTGCTAAGTTAGAATGCAGGAAAATATAGTATAATAGACAACAGCAGAGGAGACCATACGCATGATGGAATTGGACCTGGCACATGAGATGAGATTTTGAGCTTGCAGAAGTGATTAGCTGTAAACACCCAAAGCATTTTTGTAATTTCCACAATGGCCACAGATGTAAAAAAAATCAATCTGTGCTTTATTAAATAGTAGTAGAATCAAGCCAGCTACTCAGTGTCATCTGTAAAATGCTATTCTTTATTGACTACATATAGAAATACAACTGTAACAGGCTGTGCTTTATTTAACCCTGTGTTGTGATTACTACCAAAGAGAGATAAAGCAATGGCACATGGAATATACCTTTCTCAGTGAAAAGGTTACTGCTCATTATACCCTTAAGACCTGCACACATGTGCATTAAGCCACTCTCAAGGGAGGTTTAAGGTGTTTGTATCGAGCTAACGTTTATGATATGTAAAATTTATGTGAACATGCATTAATGCTTCAGGTTTAATTAGAGTCTAATATAGATTGGTTCATTAGACTTTGTTGAAAGGCATTTTATTAGCAAACTGGTGTTAACGCTGTGGGGGTTATTTACTAAAACTAGAGAGAGCAAACTCTGGTGCAGCTCTGCATAGAAGCCAGTCAGCTTCAATATGTTTTTGTCTAAGCTGAAATTGAAAGCTGATTGGTTACCATGCACAACTGTACCAGATTCTAAATGCTCCAGTTGTAGTAAATCTCCCCCAGTCTGCTTCCATACCTAATGGACAACAAAAGTAGGCAAGTTCTATAAATAGTCTAATACCACTGCCAGAAACATTGTTTTCTCAAAATGGTGCCATTCTGACCCACAAAAATGTACATCATAGATAAGGTAATGATTGCACATGCATTGCACCTGCTATATCCAAAAATCTGTGAATCTATGTCTTTCTCCACCCATACACACATGATTACAAATAATGGCTCATGTCTAATACAAAACTAGTAAAATATAAATGTTGTCTTTGTTATCTAGCTATTGTTTTCATGTCTAGGTTACCCACAACATCGTACAAACCACAGTAACCATTTTTTTTGTGTTTTTAAATGGCATCTACTTTTTCAAACAGGTATTACAACTGTGCTCACAATGACCACTCTAAGTACTATTGCCCGGAAATCTCTCCCAAAAGTCTCCTATGTGACAGCAATGGACCTTTTTGTCTCAGTGTGCTTCATCTTTGTATTCTCTGCCTTGGTGGAATATGGCACCCTCCATTATTTTGTTAGTAACAGGAAGCCAAGCAAGGACAAAGAGAAAAAGAAGAAAAATCCAGTAAGTATTCTGGGAGAATTTGTGTTAATATTATTATTTACATCAATATTATACAACCCTATATAGCTTATTTTTAATTCTAAAAAAATGAGCATTAACCCCGTGAATATGATTGGGCCTTATCAGTTCTGAGCAGGCAGACCACTGAAAAACATTTTTATGAGATTAAAACTACTTGTTGTTCTCATTAAAGTTTAAATAGTTTGGATTTGCTCATACCATAACCATTTCAAACCAAGATCATGCCATTGCAGTCTCTTCAAATGGATAGCCAGCTTTCATAAGTTTTTGTTAATTTACAAGCATAAAATGCCAGGGAGACAATTCTTATGTTTTGTATCAAACTGTAGTGGAGTTGGTGGTACTAATATATACAGTAATATATATATATATATATATATATATATATATATATATATATATATACTATACTACACACATGCACATACATTATTATCTTATTCAGTTTTAAATTTGACTGTTAAACAGTTTTGACCAGAAGTTCTGTTTTTGATTTAAAGAGTTTTATATTAATATAATATGTATTTTGCTTTAAATACATTTCGTTTTTTTCAAATTTTACAGTTAAAATTAAATATAATATATTACTACCAGTACTACTAAAAACTAAAAAAATTATTGCAACACTCTGCTTCAACAGTTTGACATTTCTAGAAATGTTTAGTCATCCTAAAAATGTAAAAAGAACATGTTTTAATACTCCCCGGGTGGCACCTGAGGATCTGCACTTCATGTCCTCACCCCCCTGCTTGAATGGTACTACTAGCCATTCTTGATTACCACATTTATGATGTATGGTGTATTATTTACCTTGCTCTCCTTTTTCTGTAAAATATGGAAAATACCCTAAATAAACAGTTAAAAAAATGGAACCTGTTTTAATATACATTGTGAATCCATGGGTAACATTCTCTTAAGGTGATAGCCTCTTTACTATCGTGGATATTCAGCTTTATTTCTTAGTGAGCCACTGAAAAATATGCAGATTTTAATGTCAGATGAATTGAGTTGTATAATTGTTCCACGATTCTGTATAGCCTACTCATATGCATATAGTCAAAGACAGTCATCATATAGAGGGGTATTAGAATGATACTGGGTATATTTCTTGTATGACAGGTTCTGTTTAAATGATACATTTACTATAACCAAGAAAAATCATCTTTTAAAAAATAAATATAAAAAAGGAAAAATACACTTGACTTAAGTGATGGTGTAAAAGTAAATGTACAAGATACATAAGTCTCGGCAGATGGTAAGACTACTAAAGGTTTTTATATCCCTGAAGTGATGGGCATTTGTTACAAATGATCCACCAACAGCAACATGTTTTATGCCTCATTCTTGTTTTAGTGACAGTGGCTGAGAGGCTTTTGAAAACCCTTCTGTCCCAAGGCAGTTGCTGCAATTGGTCTTGACACATACATTTTTCAATACCTAATTAATTAATACATGGGTATTTTTAGAATCACTTTTTTAGGATCCTAGAATCTGTTTATGTCTAGGTTCCCCCAGAATTGATGCCTGTAGCTGCTGTGCAGGAACGCCTCTTGTATTTTGTTTCACAAATGTAAGCTAGTAAGAGGCATCGAAGCACTATAAATAGCATTCATTCACAGAAGTTGTTCTTTTTCAGAAATGTCACTGATGTTGTATTATGTGGATATCTAAGATGCAAGCGCTGCTTAGGAAAGTTACTTAAGTCACAACATCTGTTGACAAACCTGGGAGCATTATGATACAAAATTAAATCCTGGGACTCTAACTTATTAGTTTAATGATATATTGTCAATTTTTGCAAAGTTTCAAGTACTTTAAGTTTAAGCATTTTTTAACCTATAAATCCTGATTATTTAGAACCACTTTTAATCTTATTTGTATTTTAGTTACATTGTTTTAGCAGTTGAGCAATGTGTTTTGATAATGCTTCAAAGGTTTTTCCTTTAATTTAAAATTTTCTTTCATTATTTTACTCCTAAATCCTGATTTTCCTTTCTTATCTGTACAACAAAAGCTTCTCTGGATGTTTTCATTCAAGGTATAATGTTTCTGGAATGGAAATTCACTGCATGTGTCTGCTGAATTAAACTATAAAAGCCTAATTTATGATTGGCTTTAATTTTATTTTTTTAAGCAAACACAGTATGGAAAGAATGTATTTGTAGAATGAAAAAAACAATAAGGTTAATAAGTTGATTCAGCAGCATTTACACACTTCACAGTTGAAAAACAATGTTATTTAATGGTACTTTTCATCTTTTATTGGTTAAAGGACACAAAAAGTATCATCCCATTTCACTGCTCCACATAAGTATGCCTTTAAAAGAATGATGCAAAACTTTAAGCCTTTGTTCTGTCATTTGCATAATTTTTGCCACATGTTGAATATTAGTTTTAGAACTATTCATATTTGTGGCATTATTGCAGATGACAGCTTGTTATCACTAGAGCTGCAGTACACCTTGTACATTACCTTCATTTTCTCTAATGTCTTCATAACCCATATGGGCGAATTCTGAGAACCAGAGAGGAATAATAACATTATTTAAAATTTTTGCAAGTTTTTTTAAAGTAATCAACTTTGACTTTGTTTTTGTAAAAACAAAATATATTTATTCTAATATACTCTGGATGTAATAGTATGTAAATTTAAAGCCAGCCTTTTTTTCTGCTTTGCCAGCAATTTTAAATTAAAAGGAATGTTAGTTGTAACAAAATATGAAAAAAATGTATTCGCCCATATTTTGCAATATCACTGTGTAGAGTTGGAGAAATAGCATTTTTTTATTTTGAAAATGTATGCAATGAAATATATTGTGATTTTATTTTTAATTTATGCCTGCTTTGCAATTCAATTCAAGCTTATTAAAAAGATAATCTTTTTTTTTTATTATTATGTATATACACACAAACTGTTGGCACATTTACCTACTTATTCATATATTGCAGGTTGTATCATTTATACTGTTTCTAATAAGTTGAAAAAAAAAAACATTTGAAAATTGTTCTCTCCTGACTACCTGTGAATACCTGTGTACTCACAAAGTTAAGGATGCTGTCACATGATGAAGCACAGGGAACATGCAAATAAACTGCTGTTGCTTCAATGAGTAACTCTGGCATCTCACGCATTGGCACAGATTTATATGTGTGTATATTTGCTCCAGTTATCCAATCACATGAAAAGCATCTGCACATGCTTAGATATTCAAAGCGAACATAAATTTGCTTTCCAGGTGATTTGAGTAAATATTCACACACTGTATTAAGTGAAGATGCTTAACTCCTGTAGTACATCAGCCTCATTCAATCAGTACCCTCACCTTGATGAGTTCACAATAAGTATATGTAAAAGAGGAGTCTCATCTGTGCCTGCTTCAACTCCTATTTCCATGCCACTGTTTTTACACATTTGATTGCTTAAATCATTGATAGACTTAGCCTTATTTACTTAAATGTATGAACAAAGCATATCCCTCTATAGTGTGTACTTGCCTCAATTAGGAACACTAAGGGGGTTATTTAGGAAAGGCAAATCCACTTTGCACCACAAGTGCAAACTACAAGTGCAAAGTTCACTTGAAATTGCACTGAAAGTGCACTTGGAAGTGCAGTCGCTGTAAATCTGAGGGGAAGTTCTGGAATGCGCGGAAGCTCTGCTGATTTTATTATCCAATCATGTGCAAGCTAAAATGCTGTTTTTTATTTTACTTGCATGTCCCCCTCGGATCTACAGCGACTGCACTTCCAAGTGCGCTTTCAGTGCCATTTCAAGTGCACTTTGCACTTGTAGTTTGCACTTGTAGTGCAAAGTGGATTTGCCTTTAGTAAATAACCCCCTATGTGTAATTTCTGTCTGCTGCTGAATTCCTCTGCTATCTTTATGAGTTACCTTTTTACAAGTTTTCCTGACACCAAGAGAAAAATGGCTCTCTGTTCCTGTGATCTGTGTTGGGTGGGAGTGTCTCTTCCCTCCAATCAGCAATCAGAGCTCTCCTCACTGAGATCTGCAGAGTGTAATTTCAGCTCACTGCCCCCTGTATTCTAAACTCTCAGACAATCTGTATAAATTCAGCACATTGAACAGCTATAGAGAAAAGAATACTGCAGAATAACAGGTACAACTTATGTAGGAGGATTTGTTTCATCTCTGTGTATCACCTACGGCCACTCATTTCATTGGGAATATGTAACGATTTACAACCATTTTAAAAGGGAAGATTACTGCCATCCACAGTGAGCAATGTTTGGTCTTCCTTGCTGGCAAAATGATGCTTATTTACTTGGGCATTCATGTGTATGGGTGAACATGGCTATGGTTAGTGGACGATCTCTAGGACTATACTTAAGCAAATGACAATATATCTTAGGTAATTTACAGCACAATAATTCTATTCGAGTGTTCAAATTGCAATATTTTGAATATAATCGAACAATTTCAAATACACATCAAAGCAATATGCAAATAAAAAATGCATTATATCTGAACCCTTCACAAAAGCTCCTCTTTTTTTCTCCTTTTTGGTCTGTTAAAAATACTTTTGAAAGTTGTATCTGTTTGCAAAAAAACCTATTGGTCCTGCCAAAAATACAGTAAGTGCATAGATTCTTGTGCACGCCACAGTGTTATCTCAACAGTGTTATGAGTGTTATGGAGACGAGGAGGGGGCAGTGTTTAGCAATCCGGTTCTACAGTGACAGCACTGGTCCGCCATAGATGCAATACAGTGTGTAGGACAGAAAGTGTGTACCAGGAAAAAGAAAAAAAAAACTTTAAAAAACAAAATTATTGCAGCCACCACCTTTAAGGACTGGTAAGCTACAATATATTACAATTTTGTTCTTTGATTTAGATACACTTTAACAATATTTTGTAAATATGTATCATTTAAATACTCATATATAATACACAAAATATGAAATTGTACACTTGTATAGTAAAATACTTTTCAATTGAACATTACCTCATTGATTCTAAGGACAAACACTTCGTAGACTACATGTGCACATGTTTGCACATATTTGCTACTAATTACAGTATATACTATTTGGCACTGGAATACTTGCTGTGCTGCATGACTCAGGGACCAGGTTAGCTGTTGCTATCTCCTCTGGGTGTTTATTAATCTGCATGCATGCGGCAAAGTGTGGAATAATGCTTACTAATACAGTATGTGATCCATTGACTATACATAGTTAATGTTTTACAGTATTTCACAAAAAAAAACTAGATATTTCTTTAGAAATTAAATCTTCCCTTTTCTGACCACACAAGCATATTTTAAACTGCAAAAAAATAAAAAAATTGGTAGGTTTTTAAATATGAACAATCATACAAAATATATATTAAGTGCAAAATAATGTATCACAACATATATAAACATAAATATATACATTGATGTAATAGGTAGAGTTGTGACACATACACCTAAATTAATTGGGGTATTTTGATGTGTATTTCATTTTAAGAATAGAAAGTATACCTACACATGTCGCTGCGTAAATAATTAGCAGTAATTAGTAAAAAAATAATAATAAAATAATAAAAATGTAAAAAAAAATAATAAATAAAAGTTATCATGGAGATATGTGATTTTGCATGCACATACTGTAGAACCATACCACTCCAGGGGATAATTCATTAATCTGGGGAAAGCTTTTTTAAATTTCTCTTCACAAAATGTGTTGGCATTTGGCTAAGTAAAAACTGAACTACTTTAACTTACCCTCATACATTTCCATATGCAGATCATGTTCAGTTTTACTAAATTGTCATGAATTATCCTTGCTGTATCACCTGCAATTAATGGGTGAGGATGTTTTTGAGCCTGGCAAATTAAGTTTATTATCCTTATCTCTTGAGTTTTCTAAATATTCTACAGTAGTTAATAGTAGTGGTTAGCTGAAATAAAGAACAAATGAATTATTATAAAACTGTGATATAATAGTTTGGGCAAATGTTACGGCATTTCTGTTTTATTGTTGAGGCAAGCTAAAAAAACTGTGTTTCTAATAAGGAGAAACATGAATTTAATAATTGATTATGGTGTAAATACAGTATATATAAATTAGGAAATAAAATAATGATAAACCAACAGACATTTCCATTTCAAATGAAAAATATCACTTAGGCCGCTTTCACACTGGGGTGGTTTGCAGGCGCTATTGCGCTAAAAATAGCGCCTGCAAACCGTCCTAAAACTGCCGCTACTGTCTCTCCAGTGTGAAAGCCCCAAAGTCCTTCCCTATATGGCTAATAAGAGATTTCTATACAATAATAGATGTTGAGAATGTATTGAATACTTTGAAGTTTATTTGGTATTTATCAGAGGTCTGCTTATATATCATCTTCCTAAAGTTAACACATGCTCAGTGGGTTTCAGGACAATTACTATGACATTCTTCAACCTCCTCAGCTACAATCAACATTTTGGACCATACTTTTTTCAGGAAATAGTGGAACAAGCAAACACATACAGTTGACCACAAAGGGGCATAAAGGAATATTTTGCATGGTTTTACTCACTGCGCTATAATGAAGAATAAGACTTTTATTTTTTGGATCTGCAATTACCTTCTGTTTTCAGAAGACTTTTCTGTGTTTACAGGAAATAATATTAGAGTGTGGAAATAGTTATTATGACATTGCAATGTGCCTTTACATTTTAGAAATAAGTTAAAAATCTAATAGAAAGAATCCTGTCTGTAGCATATTGCTGTGTAATCTAACCATTGTTACACTAATCATTTTGATTCACCAATTAATTGTTTCCTCTGTACCCTCACTGGAATTTGTTGACATTAAGAACATGCTCATAGCTTAAAGAAACTTCAGCTGATAGTCAACCAAGACTACACACTATGGAGTTGATATACTAAATGCAAAAAAGGATGTTCACTTTGCAAGGAAATGTTCCTGTATCTTAATGCATGTGGAGAAAATTGACTTGCAAAGAATACCCCATCACTGGCAAAGAAAATTTAAAAAAATAGTATTTTTGCTTTCACATTATTCAATATTATGTGCATTTAAATGTTTTTATTTTCCTTGCATACATTTGGGTATTTTTTGGCAAAGTGAAACTTTACCACATTCACCAAGCTCTGGGGAACATTTTCTTGCAAAGTGAATAACTCAGTTGCCATTAGTAAAACAACTGCTATCTGTATGAAATCAATTAGGCTCATTTTGATATGCACTTTTTGCACCTTCATGCAATGTTTTTGTTTTACAAAAGCTATAAAACACTTTTTAGAAATGTAAAAACAATGGTGAGAGCATTTTATGTGGATGGAACACAGTACAAAGTCCTAGACTTTTGTCGTGCAAATTTTTAAAAGTATTTTACAAGGTTTTGATATATTCTGTTCTTTTCTGTCTAGTTTGTGTTAATAAGGAATTAATAATAACCTTAAAAAGGAATTAAATAAATAAATAAATAAAAATTGTACTTTCAGGTATTATAGATGATGATAATTATTATTATTATACATGATGATAATTTTATATATTTTTAAATGATATATAGTATAGCGTGATAACAATTGTGTATGCTTTTTTCAATTATATATTAGGCACCTACTATTGATATTCGTCCACGATCAGCAACAATTCAAATGAATAATGCCACACATCTTCAAGAACGGGATGAAGAATATGGGTATGAGTGTCTCGATGGAAAAGATTGTGCCAGCTTCTTCTGCTGTTTTGAGGATTGCCGAACTGGTGCTTGGCGACATGGAAGGATACACATACGTTTTGCCAAACTTGACTCCTACTCCAGAATTTTCTTCCCAACTGCTTTCTGTTTGTTCAATTTGGTCTATTGGGTATCCTACCTTTACCTTTAAAAATAAACAGCGGAATCTCCCATGGAAACATGCACGGCAATGCAGGCCTTATAAAGCATAAATCATTTCATTTATGGAGTAATTTGGTTGGTGTATTGCACCAATGCAAATTGTATCCATTCCTTTAATTCATGGAGTGCCATAATTTAGTATTACTCATGAAATCTGAAATGGTGGATTATTTTGACAACTGAGCTGGTTAATTCCCAAACTCTGTATTCATGTTATAGGGACTGATAATGATTCTTAAAAAGGATGAGCATAACAAAAGCGTGTATGGAAATATGTTATGGTGCCATACCATCAGATTTAATTGCTATGTAAATATTTCATTGCATTTCAGTAATGGATATATTATTGACACAAATTTACTGGAATATAGCTGGAAACTCTTTTTATAACAGTACTGACATCTCACCAGTTGGAAAGCACATGTAAAATTATGTAAATATTTTATTTACCCTTTAGTGCATAGGTCAAAGCATGCATCCACTGGGGCCAATATACAGCAAAGATACTATACCATACAGTGTCCTGTCTCCTAATCCTATATATCTACCTGTAAGATTTTAGGTAATAGATAGTCTGAATTTATCTTAATTGCTCATCCATAGACCTTTGTTTTCATGCATGAAAAAAATGATTTACGGTGCACTTTCCTGGGTACCATTACATATGCCTTAAGGATATCAATGTAAAGCAATTTGCTTTTCTGTAACCCTACTCTTTCAGTATTTTAAACCACCTGCCAAATGGGAAGAGCCAGGCCACAGAAACTTTTTATTACAATTATTGCTAAAATATATTTTTATTTAATAGCTAATAACCTTAGGAAAAAATACTGGTGTGTTATAGTAAGCAGTTGATTGTTAAAGAAAAAAGTTTTATTTTCTAAGATAACTATTTCCATAAATATTTAGTTTAAATTTATTTATACAAGTTTAGATGTATTTCAAATTTTAAAAAATTTGAAAAAATGTTTAGTCTTTCTAAAACTGATATTTAAATTTAAAGTTTTGTGTTGGGATAAAGATAATTTACCAGTTTATATATTTTGGGAGCTCTATTTTGTAGCTTTTGTCAGAATCCAAATTGTCAACTGACACAGCTGCTAGTATGCATTCAAGTGTGAAGTAACAGTTTTGAAAGGATTAGACATTTTAAGCTACACTACTATTACACTTTACAAGCAGATCTAACTAGTTCAGATGAATACAGCCCCGAAAAGCCCTCTCATTTCACACAATTGCTTTATATACTTTGATATTCTGTGTCAGCTTGGATTATGTCCCCAAAGCCAGCTAAAAACATAAAAAATAGAAGAGTGATGGCAGAAAAAACGACATGGTACATTGCTTCTGCCCTGCCGCCACACGATGCAAACATTTGTACACCATCATAGAACTAGAAATATAACTGCTGCCATGCAAGTCAGAAAAAAAAGAGATTAAAAAAGCTGATGACAAAAATCCATATTCATTTTTTTCAATCACTTACAAGCCAAATGGACAGATTACAAGCTTAAAATGACATGCAATCACTGTAACAGTCCTCACTAAATCATAAAAAGGCTTTTAAGCCAACATTTCCTTCACTTGTAGGATGCAGGCATAAAATCATCCTGCCTAGTTATTTTTTCCATTTATAGTCTATTAAACAAAAACTTTTACAAATCATGATTTATAAAAAATATATATTTGAACAATACAGATGACTAGGTTAGTTCACATACCTTCAAATTAAATACAAATTGCAAAAACCATATGAAGGTACTTAACATAAAAAAATAGCATTTGTTTGAAACAGCAGCAGGAAAATATTTGATTAATTTCAATTTTAGGGCATTGTAGACCTAAATAAAAACATACTATAGCCAGTGGCGGCTGGTGGTTAAAATTTTGGGGGGGAAAACAAACCTGACCCCCCCACAGGAGACAGATGGCAGCGATCAGGGCCCACCATGGGAGATGGGTGACGACGATCAGTGCCATCCCCTGTGGGGTACAGACGGTGGCAATCAGTAACCCCCCTGCATGGGAGACAGACAGCGGCAATCAGTGGCTCTACCTTAGGAGGCCAATGATGCTCCTCACTCCAGGGAAGAGCCAGAGCTTTGCTTCTCCTCCCGGCCGAATAGGAAGTGGGTCTTGACTCCCGAGACCCGATTTGCTGGGAGTCCTAAGACTCCCTGGCAAATGGGGTCTTAGGATCCATTTCCTGATTTTCCAGGAGGAGATTCAGAAAGACAATAGCGAATATTGATTAAAGTGCTCTGCACCCCGAGCCCTGAGTGGCGCCTCTGAGCCCCTAATGGATGGGCCACCACTGACTATAGCATAAGTTTTATGCTAGGTTCACATATATACAGATACGGGGATGCGTGTAAATTTCAAGCATTCCCACACCTGCAGGCAAACCACACTGCTTTTTAGCAGGCTCGTGAGGCTGCCGTTCATTTCTAATGGCCCCCTCATGCATCTGAAAATGCAAGGTGCGGGTAGCTTTTTCCTGCATTTTCCACAGGTACAACAGCCCATTCAAATGAATGACCTTCTGTGTCTGGACAAAGCTGAGCTGCACTAACTGCATAGGGTAGAGCCTAGCATTAATCCAGTCTGCATTCAAGATATACTGCACTTGAAAACAATAATATTTTTTGAGGGGACTTTTCAGGTGCTACAATGATGACATTTAATTTTTAAAACAACTCATTTTATTGTTACAAAACAATGGTAAAAGATTAATCAACAATGACTAATGAAAAATGTTATGCAATAAGGAAAGATTCAGTATGCGTTTCGGTCCAGAACCAAATTGTAAAATTGCTGCTTAAACGCACCTATAGCCCACCATATGCCTATATACTGTTTTTTTTGTTTTGTTTTTTTTCTTGATCACTTGCTCAACAACCAGCCATTCAGTACTTTTCTATTTTTATACACCTTGGTGGTGGATGTTTTTTTTAAATCTAACCCTATTATATTTTGGGGTTTTTGTGCATCTTGTGTCCTGCTTTTTAGGCACTAAACTGAAATAGGTTTCCCTAATTTCAAGCATATTATTGTAATTTATACAATTTAACATGTTTTGTATAGAAAATAGAAAAATTACATGTATTTCAAATTGTTGGCAGTAGCATATAAATGATTACATTTGGAAATAAAAAGCTAAATTTAAGGAAATATAAATAGTGCCAATATTATAGCCAAATCACTATAATATACAGAGGGATATTCAGTTAGTTATAGGAGGAATTAATATTCACACATTAATCTGTATGCAAAGCACTAAACACAACATTAGTATGTTTATAACATTCTGAGAAAGAAGGTTGTACTTTAACTTTTTCAAGCATTTACATTATATTTGACATTTGTTTAGCAGTTTATATAGATGTGTATGCATGATTCTTTTTTGTAACATTGTCTATTTGCAGGAATGCCTGCTGAGGATTAATCTGTGCCAAGTTTTGCAAATATCAGTTATAATATATCTACATTTTTATCACAAACTTACATCTATTTTTTTTAATCACTGATTATTATTGCTACTTACATTTATACACATTATCTACATGCAAGAATATATATATATATATATATATATATATATATATATATATATATATATATATATATATATATATATATATATATATATATATATATATATATATATATATATATATATATATATATATATTTTTTTTTATTATTTCAAGAATTTTACAAACTGATATGGACTCACCTAAACTAAATCAATTACATCTATTTTTTTTAATCACTGATTATTATTGCTACTTACATTTATACACATTATCTACATGCAAGAATATATATATATATATATATATATATATATATATATATATATATATATATATATATATATATATATATATATATATATATATATATATATATATATATATATATATATATATATATATATATATATATATTTTTTTTTATTATTTCAAGAATTTTACAAACTGATATGGACTCACCTAAACTAAATCAAAACTGTCTATCTATTTTGCCAAACAGATTGTCCACAATGTAATTTGTAGGCATTGATAAACTTTTCATTCAGCCTTCCACTGCTTTGGAACCTTCTGTGTATTAATGAAGACTAATAATAGCTGTGTATTTTCAGGAACAAAACTAGCTACTGAACGCTGTGCAATCTGATCAAAATGTGGACACATCCGTATCTAACAATGGCAATCAGCTCAGCTTTTGGTAGATTTAAATTGCAGCCAAAAGTCTTCTGAATTTAAATTTAACATAAATACAGAATTAACAGGTGAATATGACCTGATTACTGTATGTTTACTCAAGATTTTTGCATTGAATTACATTCTCATTTAATGATCATGATCAATGAGCAATACTTGGTTAGTAATGCTTTATTTCACTTTCTTCTTCACCTCCTCTACATTATAGCTTTGTATTTTGGTCAAAAGGGCATTTTTGAGCTCAACAAAGAGACTAGTAAAAGATGTGTTGTTTTTACTCTGTGCAAAACATACATTGTTACATTATTTACGCACTGATGCTCTTTTTCTGAGGTCTATCATTGTTATTGAAAAAAATCTATATAATAAGTGATCTTAAAACAGTAATAAACCCAAGACAAAAAATGTAATATATTGCAGCTTACCAAACATTAGATATGGTGGCTACATTAATTTCCCCCTGTATTTACCTGATGATCTGCCCAGTAACACACCTCCTGCATTACAGTGCCCCTACTCTGGATGAAAGAGCAGAATTGTCAGTCTGAGGGGGGAAGTGGAGTGTACTAGCAGATTTAAATACACTAAGAAATTGAAGCCAAACTCCATCTCACACTTTGTAAGCAGTTTTAGCAAAGCTTTCATTTTCCTTTTGGGATAAAGGTTTTACATAAATAATTCAAATATGTTAATTTTAAGCACCCCTGCTGGTGTTAAATGGTTTGTCTCATCTCTGAAATTGATATATTCTGCTAGAGCTTGTTCTTATTAAAAATAACAGTCTTACTGGCTGGATCACCAGGTAAAATTAGAAGAAAGAAAGCCCCTAAAATAAATGCAGCCATCACATCAAAGAAATGGTAAGCTGCCATATAGCACATGTTTACTTTTGGGTTTAATACCACTCTAATGAGCTAGTTTAGCTATTACCATGCTGGATAAACTAACTACTGAAATTTAAGCTAATCAACAGGTGGTAAAAGGCAATTTTGCACTAAATGTAGGTCCTTTTTATTGTTATAACCTGAAAGGACTATAATTTGATTATATAAAATAACAGCAGCCTAACATACTCCATCAGATAGTACACCAGTCTATATGGGCAATTAGAAATTCAAAGACTTTGGTATGTCTGTCACTCTCATTAACCTGAAAGTTTCATCTATTAAGAAACAAGATTTATTGAAAAAATAATGTCTATCTTTCTATCTATCTATCTATCTATCTATCTATCTATCTATCTATCTATCTATCTATCTATCAGAACATATTAATTAGAACTGATATTTCAGTGGGGCGACTCTCTGTTATATCCACCACCAAAAACCTGCATATGCCTCATTACTTCTAAATGCACCTAGGTTTTTTCTTACCTTCATTTTGTGCTATTTCTTCTTCTACTTGTGTTATTCTTCAATATGGACACTCTCCAATATGGACACAAACTGCAACAAAACACTCCTTTTTCAGTACAGGTTCTATCAAACAGGCTGCTAGCTTACTGAACTCTGAAAAGTTGATCACTTTTTCAGAGGGTGGTACAGCAGTGGCTCACAGGAATTCAGGAGGCCCTACTGCTACCTCCTGATGCATGTTTTTACTGCCCCCTGGCCACCCATGTAAGAGAGCCCTAAAACTGGGAAAGGTTGGAACGACAGTCAGGTTATAGGGTTGTAGTTACTGCATGTGTCCTGATGACTATTCCACTCCTTTCTTATCCTGCTGTAACGGGCTGCCACATGGACACAAAGTTACATAATGTCTGTAACAGTGTCATGGACAACAGTAACACTTAAAAAACTTTGTCTGGAATTAAGCTTGAAGAGTAAAGTTAATTTCATTTTTTTTTTTTTTATGCTGGGGCCTGTAGTATGTTGGTTAGTTTAGCATAGCTGGCTATTTTGCCATTATGTACTATGCATGCACACAATTATTGCAGAAAACCGTCTTGGGTAAAATGTTATACCTTTGTCACAGTGCACTAAGGCTAGATTTGAATAGCTATTACTCATTCACACCTACCTGTTAAAATTATATTACTAGAATTTATCTCCTGATTCAAGCAAAGTGCACTATACTGGAAGTAATTTTCAAAGGTTTCATGGTGCAATATAAAAATTAATTAGGTAATATATTATTTTTAATGACACATTTCTTTTCAGCATGTGGCTCAGAAACAAGGTGAAATTTGATGGACTTTTATGCATATGGACTCTTTGCTTTGTGACCAGAAATGTTAATGAAGTTGTGCAGGGATGCCTACTACTGTTATAAATATGTTAGATTATTCTATACTGATATTCCTGGGATTGTCAAAAGCTTTGCTTGTCTTTTGCAGAGCGTAATGCTTGTGCAGGGCATAATGCCTTTAAAAATGTGTACCAATACAATTTCTCTGATTTTTTTGACAAGTAAATTGATCAAAAGTTCAGAGAGCACTTGCAATGTAAAAACTTTAGTTTTTTCATTCCCATACAAGATATTTTTGTCCTGATCAAAGTCCTTTGTAAATAAACATATTCAGTGTTCAAGAAAAAAATAATAAATATTGAGGTGGTTATGACTTTCATTTTTATAAAGCAATGATCAAGACAGCATTGTGTATCTGTAGATGTTTTTGTCAGTGTAAGTTCTGTGTTCAATGTGATATTTAATACTTTTCAGTGTAAAAAGAGCAATATTATCAAATGCTGCTTTTTGTTGGAAAGCAAATGTAAACAGATTCATTCATTTATTACACTCTGTGACCCTGTAGTAAATGTCCACCATGTATATGGTAAGGCTGAAATATGCATCAATTTGTTTAGTTTTAGTAGTAGTCTGTTAGCTATGAATACTGTGCAAATTTATTTCTTCATTTCAACATTAGTGTTTTTAAAAAAATCATACTAATAGATCATAGTTTTCATAGCATCATTTAAAAAAAAAAAAAAAAAAAAGCAAAAAGAGCACACAACGTACAACAGCTATTGTTTACAAATACAGGCTTGTTTTTATAAGCATAGCCAATGTTAAATGTGTAGTATGGCAGGCTGAAGTACTGAAGTTACTGGGTTATGCTACACATTGTACATCATCATTTTGCACTACCTAAATAAATAAGCCAAATATTGTTTATGGGTTATATTTTAAGGGCAGTCATCACATACAACAAATACAATAGAGCTGCTTGGAAAATCTGGAGATACATATATTAAAGTGTTCAATTTTGTACTGAAATTTAAATAATCAACATTGTATTTACCTTTACTGAAAATCAGGGTATAAATTTCTGCACATAATTATTCATTACTGGTTGAACAGTGGCAAACGGTTTCCTTTAGAAAGAACTGAAATATGAATTCTTCTGACAACACCTCTCATAAAGTTTAAAACAATGGGCCTTATTTACTAAGGTACAGTTTATGTGTCTGCAAACCAGGGTGAAAAACCAAAGTGTACTCTAATACACATGGGATGGTTGCAGAGATTCATACTATTCAACTAAGACATGATCATTTACTAACAAATGTGATTTGGTACGCAGTACATGCTTCAGAAGCTAAGTGGTGTAACTAGAATCATAATAGAATTCCCTTTATTATTTTAGGGTTTTATTACCGTATATAATTTAGTAATTTCTCATTTGCTTTTATGTAGGAACCATGCATGGACATCAATAAAGGTGACTGTAAACAATCACTAACGGTATAGAAACCAAACTGTTTAGTGGGTTACCACAGTGTTCCAGCACACACATGCATGCTTTGACCATGGCTAGTACACACAAACAATTTAATATGCTGCTGCATGCAAAAGCATGTTGTAATGATAAATACCCATAGTTATGCTGCCTAATTTTAACAGAACAGTATGCAGGAATATTGGATCTGCTTCTTTGTGTGGCACATTCATCTTTCAAATGTAAATGAGAAATTGCCACATTATAGTTTTTGTTAGTAGATTCTCAATATACACATTATTTAATGCAATATTCTGTATCTGCATACAATTCTCAAGAACATACCTATGTGGAAATTCAATGAACACTGTACTTATATATTTAAATGTAACTTTATATTGAACATAAGTTTACACTTTACTACTCAACAATATGTTTCCTGGTCTTAGATATGTGCAATATATTTATAGAATACCCACTTTGACTGTGTAACTAGTAAGTTCACTTCAAAACATTTTTGCTGAATGAATATAGCAATGAGAATGCTTGTTCTAACCACTGTGTACTTCAAGGTGTACAATGTGCCATTGATATAAGAGCTATTTTGAAAATGTTCCAGAACATATGCATCATTTGATTGTTTCTTGCTTACTATGGCTTATATAACTTTATGTACTTTTTGTTCCTTTAGGTTAACAGTTGTGGATAAGATTTGCTTTAGCTTGTCTGTTTTTGATCATTTTAATTACATTTATTTATGATGTTAAATTGAAGGAACAAAAATGCAAAGAAACAAACAAATTTAGCTTTGTGTGTAATATGCAGGGATAAAGGTCCTCAGACCACTAGCAACGAGATCCATATCACAATCACAGATACCTGATGCTGAGTATAAATCCAAAAAAGATTTAACTTGGAAACCAATTACTCTTGATAGGTGATCCTACATTTTGGTCAGGCCACCCAATTATTTAGTTATAGGCTGAGCCTGGTAGAGAGACGCTAATTACTTATTTGATAAAGATACTTCAACCGTGAGGTTTTCCTGCCATAACTTCTTGCTCTGTTCCTGGCTACGTGGGAGTTTTTGACATTCCAACCCACTGTCATATGTACATACTTCCCTTGCATTCTCCATAAAATAGGAATTTACAAGGGGAAACCCTCATAATGGCCACAGCAGGCATGCAGACTTAGGACTTCAAGCAAAGATATCTTACCAAAAGGGTCACAGAGAGGTATAAAAAAGTGTCATTAGTTTACTTCTCCAGTATTTCGTTAGAAACTGAAATAACAGTTTTGAGTTGAAAGGCTCTTTAATTATCTCTAGATCAAAGACGTTTTCACTAATGCCCCGTACACACGGTCAGATTTTCCGATGGAAAATGTCCGATTGGAGCGTGTTGTCGGAAATTCCGACCATGTGTGGGCTCCATCGGACATTTTCCATCGGATTTTCCGACACACAAAGTTTGAGAGCAGGATATAAAATTTTCTGACAACAAAATCCGTTGTCGGAAATTCCGATCGTGTGTACACAAATCCGACGGACAAAGTGCCACGCATGCTCAGAATAAATAAAGAGATGAAAGCTATTGGCCACTGCCCCGTTTATAGTCCCGACGTACGTGTTTTACATCACCGCATTCAGAGCGATCAGATTTTCCGACAACTTTGTGTGACCGTGTGTATGCAAGACAAGTTTGAGCCAACATCCGTCGGAAAAAATCCTAGGATTTTGTTGTCGGAATGTCCAAACAAAGTCCGACCGTGTGTACGCCCTATAAGAGTTAAAAATCCCTATATACTGTATGTGTGTGTGGCACTTACAAAGTTCTTGATGGATAATACTCCAGAATTGAATAAAATCAAGCAAGCGTATGGTAAATAATTTTCTGCTTTCATGACAAAGTAATTATGGGACTATATTATGAAACAATAAGGCTTCATGTACACAACAGCTCCTAAACTTGAGTTTGGGAGCTTTTGGCATGTTTTGCCAAAGCTCCTAAAGGTAACTCCATAAAAGCCTATGTGTTCATGTACACATAGGCTTTTAGCATAGTTTAGAAGCTGCTGCAGTTAGGGGAGCTTCAACTTCCCTCAACTTCTCTCTTCTGAATGTGGAAGAATCGAGTTCAGGATAGGAATGTTTTGACCACCGGCTGCAAAACGTGGCAAAATCATGATAAAATTGTGGCATGATTTTGCCGTGTTTCGCATTAGTTAAAGTAGTAATTTGCTATATTTATAGGATAACTAGGCATTGGCTCACTTTTGTATATTAATTTGCTCTGGAAATGCAAATACTACAATTTTAACAATGTTTTAATGAATTATTTTCTAAAACTAGAGGCAATAAACTTATTAGCATAACTAGACATATTTTTTTCTGTAGGGAGGTTATTTCAGCTTCTCAGAACCCCTTTCAGAACTTTTTTCCGTTCATGGAGAAGGGGAGGGGTTATTTTCTGTATTGCCCATGGGTCAACTTAAATATGATGAGTAGTGCACAGCCTTTGGGTGGGGACTCAAATGAAGTTTACCACTAGCTGCCCGCCCACTGTCATATGACTGCGGGACGAGGCAGCTCTCATTCTGGGCGGACGTCATATGACATGACCGCCTTCCTGAGCCACTGACACCGCGTCGCTGGGGACCCGATGCGCGTGCCTGGCGGCCGCAATGTCCGCCGGGCACCCGCGATTGCCCAGCAACCGAGCAGGACCGTGGATCTGTGTATGTAAACACACAAATCCACCTCCTGTCAGAGAGGAGACCGATGTGTGTCCCTTGTACATAGGGACACCGATCAGTCACCTCCCCCAGTCAGTCCCCTCCCCCCACAGTTAGAATCACCTCCCTAGGACACACATTAACCCCTCGATTTCCCCCTAGTGTTAACCCCTTCCCTGCCAGTCACATTTACACAGTAATCAATGCATTTTTATAGCACGGATCACTGTATAAATGTGAATGGTCTCAAAAATGTGTCAAATGTGTCCCATATGTCCACCGCAATATCGCAGTCACAATAAAAATTGCAGATCTCCGCCATTAGTAGAAAAAAAATAATAAAAATGCTATAAATCTATCCCCTATTTGGAGACGCTATAACTTTTGCGCAAATTGCGATTTTTTTTTTACCAAAAATATGTAGAAGAATACGTATCAGCCTAAACTGAGGAAAAAATTGTTTAAAAAAAAAAAATTGGATATTTATTATAGCAGAAAGTACAAAATATTGTGTTTTTTCAAACTTGTCCCTCTTCTTTTGTTTATAGTGCAATAAATAAAAACCGCAGAGGTGATCAAATACCACCAAAAGAAAGCTCTATTTGTGGGGAAAAAAATGATAAAAATTTCATTAGGGTGCAGTGTAACATGACCGTGCAATTGTCATTCAAAGTGCGACAGCACTGAAAGCTGAAGAATGGCTTGGGCAGGAAGGGGGTGAAAGTGTCCAGTATTGAGGTGGTTAAAAATGTATCAAATGGCTCTCATATTATCCAGTATACTGTATCTTTACTCTGATGGGACCTTAGTGATTAGTAATTTTAGTCCTCAACTGTGAAAACTAATAGGTGTGGTCCTATAAAAAATATAAATTAACCAACTGGTTATTACCCCTATTACATTAGTATTTCACAAATTTCCACAGGAAATCTAAAAATTCATAATTAGATTCAATGGGCTCCATTCAGAAAAGCATTTCACATGCGGTATGTAGGTGTCCAGACACATTTTCCCTAAATACTGCATGCGATCCTGAAACTGTCGATTCACTATACCGTTCTGCATTATTTACCCCAAAACGCTGAAAACGCTCAGTAAATACCGCATGAACTGGTGTTAAAATCAATTCACAGAAGGAAATAAATAATTAAATGCATGCAAGTAGTGATCAAGGCATGCAGTATTTATGCAATGTGTACTGGTTGTTAAGGAGCGAGCGGCCGCTGGCGTCCTTTACAACCAGTAAACAACATGAAAAAATATAAAAGATGATGCTCCTGCACTATCGCTATATGTAAGTAAAGAAATAACAGCCGCAAACACTGATAAGCTAAATCCATAGCCAATGAAAAGTAATGATTTTAAATTACTTTAAAAACCTGTGTAGTGTGTTTTTTTGTTGACACTTTTCCCCCCAGGTGAATGGGTAGGGGTACGATGTACCCCATACTCATTCACATAGGGTGGGGGGCCGGGATCTGGGGGCCCCCCTATTAAAGGGGGCTCCCGGATTCCGATAAGCCCCCCACCCGCAGACCCCGACAACCAACGGCCAGGGTTGTCGGGAAGAGGCCCTTGTCCTCATCAACATGGGGACAAGGTGCTTTGGGGTGGGGGGGCCGCAGGGCGCCCCCCTCCCTCAGAGCACCCACCCCCCCATGTTGAGGGCATGCGGCCTGGTACGTCTCAGGATAAGGGGGTGCTTGCTCGTCCCCACCCCCTTTCCTGACCGGCCGGGCTGCGTGCTCGGATAGGGGTCAGGTATGGATGTTGGGAGGGACCCCACACCATTTTTTCAGCGCAGGGGGTTCTCCTTACAATCCATACCAGACCTAAGAGCCTGGTATGCCCCGCAACGGGGCTTGCAAGGTGTCAATCTCGCAGATAAAAGCGGCGAGATTGACTTCCTTTTCTAGTCCCGTCATACCTGAGTCACGTTCAAAATGAACGGACTTGTCCGTGTGTGGGCAAGTCCGTCCATTCGGAAAGTCCGCTGTAACTCCGTCGGAAGGCCAGTGGACCTAGTCTGCCAGAAAGTCCGGTCGTGTGTAGGCAAGTCCGTCCGTTCAGAAAGTCCGCCGGAAGTCTGTCGGGAAGACCGTTAGACCTAGTTTCCCAGAAAGTCCGGTCATGTGTACGCTGCATAAGATTACAATGTGTGGTGCTGCGTTGTTAGAGGTAAATTAAATGTGTAAGGATGAAAAAAACACACTTAAAGGTGAATAAACATGTAGAACAATGTCATGTAGAGTGCATAAGTACCTACAATATATAGATACGTGATAAAACAATCTTACAAATATTAAATGCACAGATAAGAAGGTATGGTGACCCTCCTAACATAAGATAGAAAATCCTAAATGACGTGACTCGATAAATAATCAATGTGATAATGTGATAAAAATCCTGGAATCAATAATAAAACCTGCAAAAATAAACAAAGCAAGGTGTGACAAGTGTGTCTTCTTTTAGTGCAGTAACACCTCTGTGCTGATTGAACTCTCACCTTATTGCTGTAAGGTAACAGCATATGTGGATAATCTTGGTGAAACTCCAATGGCTAATTAGCCCTCCTATGGTTAGTCCAGCTGATGGTTCTCTCAGACCGCAAATTTCGGCTCCCTCTATGGGTCCTCCTCTCCTTAGCCCCGTGACTCTCTAAAGTAGATGTTGGCTCTTCTAGGATAATCTTGTGTTCTTCCCAGACTTACCTGTATAGTATGTAGAAGAATGAGATTCCCAAATAGTTTAGTACCATTTGTTATGTTTATTAGATAAAACATCTTGTTTTTACTCACATTATTAAAAGCAGCATACAGCATATAATCTATGAGCGACGAGCTGGTATTTCCACGTCACTTCTGGTGTGCATTAAATATTTGTGAGATTGTTTTATTACATATCTATATATTGTAGGTACTTATGCACTCTACATGACACTGATCTACATGTTTATTCACCTTTAAGTGTGTTTTTTCATCCTTCCACATTTAATTTACCTCTAATAGTGCAGGAGCAAACATTGTAATCTTACCAGTAAACAACATGGTTGTTAAGGAGCAGGTGGCCGCCACATCCTTAACAACTGATAAGTCATCAGCTGAAAAAACTGTGGTTGTGGGGGTCTTATTGAAATCTGGAAACCCCCTTTCACAAGGGGCCCCCAGATCCCACCCCCCCATGTGATTGAGTAGGGGTACATAGTACCCCTAATATAAAATAAGATGAAAAATCTGCGCTTAGGTCTAAAGGGCAATACGTGTGCAGCCTACCCTGCTAGGTCCCCAAAAGGAGACTAGAGTGTGAATAAAAATAAAATTAAGAGTAATATGACACTACCTATATAAAATAAACAAACAACAGACCCATATCATTAATGGGGTGTAAAATACCACTAGGTGATAAGATAAAAATGTGCAACTAATGAATGTGATGAAAATAGTGATCAGCGACAAGCCTAAATCTCTAGAATCACTATGCAGTAAAAAGGCAACAAGCCTAAATCGCCTATGTAGTGAAAAGATAAAAAATGTGCAACTAATGAATGTGATAACAAATAGTAACCACTACTAAACAGTGATCAGCGACAAGCCTAAATCGCTAAAATCGATATTCAGTAAAAAGGCGACAAGCCTAAATCATCTATGTAGTGAAATCTGCTACTGTGGTAATATATATCACTACTAATATCATAGAAAAAGCATGTGACAGAAGTGTAATACACTAACCATAAGTGATAATGGCAGTGATAAATACAAGTAACTATATCCAGAAACAGTGATACTCAAAAACATATACAAATATTCAAAATAAACCCAAAAAAAACACAAAAACAAAAAGGAATCCAGTCCCAATATATGTGAAAAATAGATGTGATATATGTGTAAATAGATAGACCAAGTCCAAGTTGTAACATCCAAACTCCTTCAAAGACCAACAAAACAAGAGTCTTTTATAATTCTTAGATGCTTAGTGACTTCCTATTGTGGCTATGAACACAGGAAAAATCCAGGTGACTTTTGGTTCTCCCCCTCTTAGGTCCCCCCTCACCAGCTCCAATTACCCCTACAGGGGTATCTCGCATGTAGGACAGCCTTAGTGCTCAGATGGTGTTTCCAGCATTGACATCCAATATCCAACTTCCATGGATCGCCCAAGGATATCTCTCGTCTGGATCAGATTGGGTGCTGGTGGAATCTCCAGGGGTAAAACAACCAACTATACTTCTTTCTCTCACCACTTTCCAGTGCAGATAGGGGTATTCATGCAAAAAAAAAGAGATAAGGGCTCCCATAGTGTAGTATCACAAATTTGGAAAATGTTTTTATTTACAATAACCAGCTGGAAAAAAAAACAAATATATAATCAAAATCTAAAAAAGTTTAAAAAATATAAATAAAAACAAGCATTCCATATGCTAAAATATCCGCAAAGAAGATCTACATCTAAGGGAGAGTGATAGCTCCAGAGCCGTGGTTCCCGTTAGCGGCGTGCATGCCAGCTGCATTCCACAGGCTTCCTAAACCACTATCACACCCGGAAGTGACGTCAGTACTTGACTCTGCCTTATGTACATAGTACCCCTACTCGTTCACAAAAAAAAAGTGAAGTGATAAAAAAAGACAGGAGACAGTTCTTGACAAGTCCTTTTTTGAAAAAACAAAAATAAAAAAAGTCCTCTTGTGTATTCATCATCATTCACAATGCCCGCCACCACCGCCAACCCCCCAAAATGCTCCACTCCTGTTGCTTCCTCCCACCATCTGACAGCTCCACCATCTCACGCCGCTAAATAAACTAAGAGGCGGTGTCACCCAGTGACAGCTGATGACTCATTAATTGTAAAATCGGAGGTCCACCCAAAAAAAAAAATTCAAAGCCAGCAGCTACACATACTGCAGCTGCTGGCTTTTAATAATAGAACACTTACCTGTCCTAGAGTCCAGTGATGTCGGCACCGCAGCTGATGTTTTCATCAGTTGTTGGGTGCTGCCACCGCCATTGCGGGTAAGGGAACCTGGCAGTGTAGACTTACGGCTTCACGCCAGGAACCCTACTGTGCATGCGCGAGGCCCCACTCCTCTCTTCTACTGGCCCGGTGGCAGGGGGAGGAGGAGGAGGGAGCCCCACTGTGACATCATGGGCTGCGGCGTGGACTCCTGGAAGTGGGAACAGGATACCTGCCCCCACGAAAGGTGCCAATTGTGGCACCAGAGGGGGAGAGGAGACAAATGAGCGGAAGTTCCACTTTTGGATGGAACTCCGCTTTAAGGACGTGGCAGCCACCCTTCCTTAACAACCGTGACCATTACTGATTATTAAGGATGCCGGCAGCTGCCCGCTCCTTAACATTGCAGTATTCCCTACTGTAAAACAACACACTGGCTGCCATCAGGCATTGACTTGATGCATGGTTTCACTACTAAAATACTGAATGACTTCATAAAATAACTTTTGCAGTATTTTAGTAGATTTTTTTGTGAATGCCAAAAATCTTTTTGAAAAACGCTGATTGGTATTTCACCACATTTTATAAGGTGCTTGATACCGATTTGTGAGTTGAGCCCATTGTTAGGAATACAAATCTTCCCACTGGTTTCATGAAAGATTACCTACCAAAGAGACTACACAGTAGTTTTGGCAGTCATTAATTTGTTATAAGACAGAGCTAAAGATTGGCAGCAGGTGTTTTCTTGCAGCTGCTCTGTCAAAACAATGCCCAAAGTGCTTATGGGTTGTGCAGCTTAGAGCAGCATTTAATAAGGCGTATTGCTTTCCTTTGAAAATGTGTAATATTGTATCACCTTTTTTCCCTTTAAGTACCTGTGGACACTTTTAGACAAAACTCTCACTGGCCAGAATGTCGTTGCTTAAATATGCAAAGTAACGTGTAGATATTTTTTTCACAATTACCCAATACCTTAATTTGACTATAAAATCTGCACTGAACAGCTGTTCTAAACCCATATGTTACTACCCACAGGTAAAGTGTAGAATCCTTTTAAAATGCATATCCAGGAATATACCAAATGTATATCAAATGTATCTTTATGTTTCCCTTATTTTTTTACCAGGTCCCTGTAGTAAGAAAACTTTTATTACTATTAGTGACACTGGTAGGCTTAGCAAATTCTTACAAGGTAGCTACTGGGAGCTTAGTTCCTATTGACGTAGGAATATACCATTCCAACCCCTAACTACATTTTCCTAGAGTCCTTTCCTTAACCACGTAAAGACAAGGCTTATTCTGACACTTTTTGTGTCAGAATAAGTAAAAATCAGTTTTTTTTTGTTTTTTTTCTCTTTGCTAATAAATACTTCGAACCCCCAAACATATTATATATATATATATTTTTTTTACAGAAGCCCTAGAGAATAAAATGGTGGTCATTGCAATTTTTTTTATGTCACACAGTATTTACGCAGTGTTTTTTCAAATGAAATTTGTTTGAAAAAAATACACTCTAATTAATAAAAAAACACAATATATAACATATACAGTGCCTTGCAAAAAGTGTTCACCCCTTTGGCATTTTTCGTGTTTTGTTGCTTCACAACCTGGAATTAACATGGATTGTTTGAGAATTTGCATAATTTAATTTACAGAACATAAAGGGATGGTGAACCCGCACAGTGGAAATAGAGGTCTATTGGTGAGATTTATGGAACTGCTGCCGCCCAACAAGCAGTCACCATAAATGGGGACAGCTGAGTTGATTAGTGTGATAGAAGGGTCTGGCGCTGTTCCTTTAATTGAATAATACCCTACCTGCGTATAGGTTTCTAAAACAAGGCATATAAATATAGGGCATATAAATATAAATTCCTAGGTGTAAACAAATACGTGCAGGTATCAGATAGTGATATACTTAAAATATTGGTAAATATTGTACAATTATAAATGATACGCAAGCTGTAAATATATAAAAAATATATAAAAAATATTGGTGATATCAAATCCCATGCCTGGTGTTGCTGGTTAGTATTCCAAATGACGTTAAGTGTGGGGGGAGGGGGGGGAGGGGGAGGGGGGGGGAGGGAGGAAGGGGGGGAGGGGGGGGGAGGGAGGAAGGGGGAAAGGGAGAGGTGTGGGAGATCTACTCCTGGTTGAGGAACTGAAAAGTGTTTGAATCACTCCAAATAAAGTGCAAACGTGCTGGTGAAGTTCAAAGGAAGTCCTTATTGTGTAATACACTTGTTGTCAAATTCATTTAAACTCTTAATTGGTATAGTATCTTGGCATATATCTTGTGCAATATCTTGGTGCATGTGATGTTGTGGTTATAATCCTTCAATAGTTTTAAAATCCTTGCTCTGAAAGTGCAGCCACTCACCGGATCACTTCACCCCTGCAGGGGTATCAGGCAGTTACAGTTTTGCGCCACTGTACGGCGATCACTGGCGGGCTCAGGATCGTGGTGTATCATATGTAAAGAGAGAAGTAGTGCCCATAGCGTAAAATCGTTTTTAAAAAGGATTTATTAAACAAATGGAGAGGTACTCACAATTTTCACAGTGTAAATCAAGCGAAGTAGTAAAAACGTCACAGTTAGCCTTCAGCGCTGGTAAAGTAGGTAATGTTTGGGAAGCACAGATTAGGCCACGCCCTACGCGTTTCGTCGTTAGGACGTCTACGGGAGCGTGACCTGTGCTGTGTCTTCCCACCCTTATATAGCGTGCGGTGTCACCTTGCGGTGTCCCCCACAGCCAAAACAAACCGCCCCTTAGAAACACCAAACAACTAGACACTGTTACATTTACAGGAAGTCGGGCTTCGGTCTGCAAAACATAGGCAAAATGGCCGCGGGCGCACTTCCGGTCCGCGGAATCACAGGCAAAATGGATGCCAATTGAAAAATCAACAAGGGGACACCGCACGCTATATAAGGGTGGGAAGACACAGCACAGGTCACGCTCCCGTAGACGTCCTAACGACGAAACGCGTAGGGCGTGGCCTAATCTGTGCTTCCCAAACATTACCTACTTTACCAGCGCTGAAGGCTAACTGTGACGTTTTTACTACTTCGCTTGATTTACACTGTGAAAATTGTGAGTACCTCTCCATTTGTTTAATAAATCCTTTTTAAAAACGATTTTATGCTATGGACACTACTTCTCTCTTTACATATGATACACCACGATCCTGAGCCCGCCAGTGATCGCCGTACAGTGGCGCAAAACTGTAACTGCCTGATACCCCTGCAGGGGTGAAGTGATCCGGTGAGTGGCTGCACTTTCAGAGCAAGGATTTTAAAACTATTGAAGGATTATAACCACAACATCACATGCACCAAGATATTGCACAAGATATATGCCAAGATACTATACCAATTAAGAGTTTAAATGAATTTGACAACAAGTGTATTACACAATAAGGACTTCCTTTGAACTTCACCAGCACGTTTGCACTTTATTTGGAGTGATTCAAACACTTTTCAGTTCCTCAACCAGGAGTAGATCTCCCACACCTCTCCCTTTCCCCCTTCCTCCCTTCCCCTCCCCACCTTCACCCCCCCCTCCCCCTCCCCCACCTCCCCCCACACTTAACATCATTTGGAATACTAACCAGCAACACCAGGCATGGGATTTGATATCACCAATATTTTTTATATATTTTTTATATATTTACAGCTTGCGTATCATTTATAATTGTACAATATTTACCAATATTTTAAGTATATCACTATCTGATACCTGCACGTATTTGTTTACACCTAGGAATTTATATTTATATGCCTTATATTTATATGCCTTGTTTTAGAAACCTATACGCAGGTAGGGTATTATTCAATTAAAGGAACAGCGCCAGACCCTTCTATCACACTAATCAATTTACAGAACATGCCCACAACTTTGAAGATGTTTTTTTTTTTTATTGTGAAGCAAAAAACAAATAGGACAAAAACTATTCACCCCCCCCCCCAAAGTCAATACTTTGTAGAGCCACCTTTTGTGGCTATCACAGTTCCAAGTCACTTTGGATAAGTCTCTATGAACTTGCCACATCTTACCACGACAATTTTTTCCCATTCCTCCTTGCAAAACTGCTCCAGCTCCTTCAAGTTGGATGGTTTGCGCTTGTGAACAGCAATCTTTAAGTCTGACCACAGATTTTGTATTGGATTGAGATTTGGGCTTTGACTAGGCCATTCCAACACATTTACATGTTTCCCCTTAAACCACTCACGTGTTGCATACACACAGAGTGGTACAGGTTTTGCTCAAGAATATCCCTGTATTTAGCACCATCCATCTTTCCCTCAACTCTGACCAGTTTCCCAGTCCCGACTGCTGAAAAACATCCCCACAGCATGATGCGGTGATGTTATGTGTTGAGTTTGCTCCAGACATAGCGTTTTCTTTGATGGCCAAACAGTTCAATTTTAGTCTCATCAGACTATAGCACCTTCCTCCATACATTTTGGGAGTCTTCCACATGCCTTTTTGCAAACTCAAAACGTGCCATTTTGTTTTTTGCTGAAAGTAATGGCTTTCTTCTGGCCACTGTACCATAAAGCCCAACTCTATGGAGCATACTGCTTATTGTTGTCCTATGTACAGATACTCCAGTTTCTGCTGTAGAACTCTTCCAGCTCTTGCAGCTCCTCCGGGTTTCCCTTAGGTCTCTGTGCTGCCTCTCTGATTAATGCCCTCCTTGCCCAGTCCGTGAGTTTTGGTGTGCGGCCATCTCTTGGCAGGTTTGCTGTTGTGCCTTTTTCTTTCCATTTTGTTATGATAGATTTGATGGTGCTCCTAGGGATCATCAAAGATTTGGATATTTTTTATAACCTAACCCTGACTTGTACTTCTCAACAACATTGTACCTTACTTCTTTGGAGAGTTCCTTGGTCTTCATGGCAGTGTTTGGTTAGTGGTGCCCCTTGCTTAGGTGTTGCAGCCTCTGGGGCCTTTCAAAAAGGTGTGTATATTTATTGACAGATCATGTGACACTTAGATTGCACACAGGTGGACATCATTTCACTCATTATGTGACTTCTGAAGGTGTTTGGTTGCACCAGAGCTTTTTATGGGCTTCATAACAAAGGGGGTGAATACATGCCAATTATCAGTTTTTTATTTCTGAAAAATAGTTTTATGTGTATATTTTTCTAATTTTACTTCACCAACTTAGACTATTGTGTTCTGATCCATCACATATAATTCAGATTGAACTAAAGTCTGTAATGTAACAAAATAGGTAAAACGCCAAGGGGGGTGAATGAGGTATAGAGGAGTAGGGAATAGGAAGATTTATGTAGTCCAGATAGCACAGCTGACGACGGTGGTTGGGATTTCAGCCCGGCAAAGGCACTGCTTTGTCAAGTTAGGAGCATTTTGGCTTCCTGACAGATCAACACATATTTTTCTGTACTTTCAGCACTTTTAAGGGGAACCTGGGGACATGTGCATACAGTATAATGATGCACTGCATATGTTTTTTTACCTGACACACACTTCAAATGAACAATGCCAATATTTAATTGCCCTATTTCTTTTTCCCTTTCCTTTTGAGGTTATGTAATTTAATTAATTGCCATTTTCTGTTCTCTTCACACAAAGAGTCAACAAGTTATCCAGCCTTACAGCTAAAAGGACTCCTAAAATTATATATGGGAAGTGGCCTAAGACCATATAGCTCTGGCTTTCTAATGGCTTAAATCTCCTTGCTCTAAAGCTGAGCAGAAGCTCCTAAGGGGTTAATGCATTATGACAGGTATGACAAAGGGTACGTAGAGAGAAAGAAGTAAGAGCAGACAGAAAGGGGTCACAAAAAGGGCAGACAGAAAACATAAACTGTTAAAAGCAGAAAGGACAGAGAGTGGGGTCAGGAAGTAAATAAATGAATTCAGTAGTTGACGTAGAAGGAGCGGGTGGAGTGCAAAAATGCTTAAAAATATACTACGTAGATAAAAGGGGGCATAAACAGACATGTAAAAGCTGGGCAAAAGGAAGGTGATGTACACAGATAAACACATAAACATAAACAAGGATTACATATCACACAAATGGTAAAAAATCAATGCAGAAAAAAGCAGAGGGTTCTGTGGCCATCCAGCTATTACTGCTAAATCCAAGTGTAAAACATAGACATCAGGAGGGTCTATATCATGGCATAGTGAGTATCCTTTCTCTCATATAAAGCTTAATAATCACTATTTAAAGCTGTACTCCAGAAATTATGGAAAATGTACCCTTGCAGGGGATACATTAAATGTTCATTTAGTTTAGGGTTGCATGAGTAAGGTGTATTACTTACTTCCAGCAGGGCCCCTCCAGCTACGTGATTGGTTCGCCACAATCTCTTCTCTATGGTGCATTGTATGCATGCTCACCTTCTCATGTACAATGCAAAGATAATAGCCCTGCACTGTACAGGATGTTGCAGACCAGAGCTTTGGGCACAAGAGAACAACACTGTTCTGAGAGATATGGACTTTGAATAAAATTCAAAGTACTAACAATAATTTACAAAGCCATCCATAACTCTGCCCCAGCTACATCACTAACCTAGTCCCTAAATACCAACCAAACCTCTCTTCGATCATCCCAAGACCTCCTGCTCTCTAGCTCCCTTGTCACCTCCTCCCATGCTCGCCTCCAGGATTTCTCCAGAGCTTCTCTCATCCTTTGGAACTCCCTACCCCAATCTGTCCGACTGTCCCCTAATCTATACATCTTTAGGCGATCCCTGAAAACCCTTCTCTTCAAAGAAGCTTATCCTGCTTCTAACTAACACTGTTTTACTTCCTCCATCAGCTCATCCCCCCACAGCTATTACCTTTTGTATCAATTGACCCTTCCTTTTTAGATTGTAAGCTCTAACGAGCAGGGCCCTATGATATGAGCAGCCTTCAAGATTTAAACTCACATGGTACAAGTTAAAAGACAGCAAAAGTGACTGTTTAGTGTTTTCATTAAAGCTTTGTCTACGGTATTACACTATTGGTACACTTTTTTATTGACATGTGAAGATTATATGAGACGCACGGCTGGAGTTCGGATGCTTGCTCTAAAACCCTATCCGTGTGGTTTAAATGCGCTTTAGCCTAACATGAGAATGTAGGCATTGGAATTCGGTGAGTGTGTTTCTTTAGGGGAGTGGAATCACAGACACATTGGTGTGGTGAATGGATTAAGAGATCTTCACATCGACTATAGATCCTCTTCAATATTTTATGGACTTTATTTTTTATATTTTGGATAAATATTTTTTTTTGTTCTTTTGTAGCTTCACTAGCTACATCATATCACTTCACTTGTCACAGGGTGTTTAGTGCTATTTGTCAATTTAGTGCTTTAGCATTTATTATATTTTAGCACATGTCAGTTATATTCTCATTTGTAAATTGTGAGTCACACGTCACTTTAGGGGATTTAATACTCCTTGTGCACAAACATTTAGCGCCACTATTTTGACTTTGTGTAATTTTCCCAGATTGACCAGTAGTTAAAATTCAGCTTTTATAAGTCATATATTCTGTCACTGCAAACTTCTACAAAAGTTTTGGGAAAAAGTACACAATTTTACAAGGCTAATAATCAGTTCCCAAGACCCATACTCCCCTGATCTGTATCTGCTACACACTGATAAAGGACAACTTTATGCTAGCCAAGCACTTACTGTACATCACATGAATGCAGCTCATTAATGCAGCATGCAGCTTGATTCCCCGATTCTGGAGGACACCTACAGTGCCTTCTGTGAAAGACTGGATAGATTCAGTGGATTACTTTTTTGAGATGGAGTTTATTATCCATTACAAACTTGACAGATTGCAACAATTTAATTGCACATCGAATGCATGGAAGGAACCTATATACTACACTCAGGGCCAACATTTACCCATGCAAAAACCTGGAGGTATTCCTTATGATTATTATTTTTTTCCAATGCACCCCACCCTTCTGCGATTCTCTCCTTCCGTTCACTCCTTACCCCATAGGGCTGTCTTTTCTTACTCAGATCCAGGCTCAATTTTGCCAATTTAGTGAGGTGTACTAGACCCCAGGCAAATCCATGGACCAGACGGCTTATGCCGCGTACACACGATCGACAACAAAATCCATGTTTTTTTCTGACAGATGTTGGTTCAAACTTGTCTTGCATACACACGGTCACACAAATCTTGTCGGAAATTCCTATCGTCAAGAACGCAGTGATGTACAACACATACAATGAGCCAAGAAAAATTAAGTTCAATAGCCAGTGCAGCTCTTCTGCTTGATTCTGAGCATGCGTGGAATTTTGTACATCGGAATTGTGTACACACGATCGGAATTTCCGACAATGGATTTTGTTGTCGGAAAATTTGAAATCTAGATATCAAATTTTGTTTGTCGGAAATTCCAACAAAAATGTCAGATGAAGCATACACACGGTCAGAATTTCCAACAACAAGCTCCCATCGAACATTTCCCGTCGGAAAATCTGACCGTGTGTATGCGGCACTAGAGTTATTTAGTTGGCTATACCCTTTCCTTCTCATTATCTTTCCCCAGCTTCCCTTCCATTTAGATTATACAAGTTATACTCTACCATGTTTCTCTCCCCTCCCTCCTTCCATCTACCTCTGCTCCCTTTTTTCTCTTTCGTCCACATGACACTGTATGCTTTTACTGCGCAGACTGTCAGGACTTGAATATCCTCAGTTTTGGCCCCCCTTCTTTTGGGGGAGGACTTCAGTACCACCAGCAAAATGTTATTTGAGTATATTATCACTCATGTCTAACCTAATGATAATTCATATGTGTAAGTTTTATGTTTAATTGTTTATTTTCCCATAGTCCAAAAATTACAGTTTGATTAGTATAGTATCATATTCAGCTTTTGCATATCCTGAGTATGATTTGCTTACACATAAAGTCCATGTTACATTATTTTGTGAGGTGTGTTTATAATATTATTAAAAATGAACTAAATAAAAATGTATTTAAAAAAAAAATCCTTGGGTTCTTAGAATGTTTTTCCAAAAAATAATTATTTACTTATACAAGGGTGTGCTGGTGAAGATTTTCACAAAAACGGTAGACGTCTGTGCTGATACGAAGGAAGGGGATGGATATGTAAGTTCTGTAGCAGACTGTAAACTATTTAATATAAATTCTTGAATCTTCCAGTCCAGTTAAAGCTTAAAAGTAGCAAGCCAAATGGAGGAGACTAACACATTTGGTAATTTTTAAATGTTGCTTTAAAATTAAATATTTTTTTTCTTATTAGCATTAGTGGCTTGTAAATCTCCAGACAGGATCAGGAATTAAAATAGATCATATATAAAGGGGAAATACCATTAAAAAATCCCAGTAAATATCCAGATGAGCATTTACAATTAAAATGTCAATTATTTTATTATATACCAATGCTGCTATTAAAACTAGTCAATTCATTACTTGTGCTGTACAAGAATATGAATTTTACTTGGCTTACTTGGCTTCTTAAGGTACATATGTGTACTAATGACATTTTGTTGGCAAGGCAATCTATTTTTCTTCCTCAAGTGCATCTAATTATCTTAAGCACATAAAACAGGAAATTCTTCACATTTGAACAATTGGTAATATGGAGTTTCTGACTGTATATACCAAGCATGTTTTTTTCAGTATAAGATCACAATATCAATATCACATTCTAACTTGTGTCATATCTTTAAAAAATAAAATAAATCAACAATTTCACATACTTGTGGATCCTTCTTAATAAAAAAAATTAAAAAAATTATCTCTGTTTGCAGTGTTTTTTATTTATTTATCTGTAATCATGCATGGATTTTTCCAGGAGTTTTAAAAGTTTTGAGACAATGATATGTATGGTTTAGTTGTGAAGAATAATGTAACACTATTTAAGAACTGGGCTGGGGTGCACAGATAGAGGTGAGACCCAATCCCTAAAATAGTACATTTCTATGCATCTTTTGTTGTTTTTGTTTCTGTTTTCCTTATGGTAGGGCATTTGTTATCTGTTCCTCTTGTGTGTGTCTATGTCTGTTTTGTGTGTTTGTTTTTTGTTGCTTTCGTTTTTTATCTTTGTTTTTGTGTTTCTTTTCTTTTTGTTATGTTTTTAGTGGCATTCAGGCTTCCCCACACTTATGCCCCGTACACACGGTCGGACTTTGTTCGGACATTCCGACAACAAAATCCTAGCATTTTTTCCGACGGATGTTGGCTCAAACTTGTCTTGCATACACACGGTCACACAAACTTGTCGGAAAATCCGATCGTTCTGAACGTGGTGACGTAAAACACGTACATCGGGACTATAAACGGGGCAGTGGCCAATAGCTTTCATCTCTTTATTTATTCTGAGCATGCATGGCTCTTTGTCCGTCGGATTTGTGTACACACGACCGGAATTTCCGACAACGGATTTTGTTGTCAGAAAATTTTATATCCTGCTCTCAAACTTTGTGTGTCGGAAAATCCGATGGAAAATATGTGATGGAGCCTACACACGGTCGGAATTTCTGACAACAAGATCCTATCACACATTTTCCATCGGAAAATCCGACCGTGTGTACGGGGCATAAGTGTCTTTGCCTACGCCCCCCCCCGGCTGGTTTTCCCTTCGGGAGTGTGGGGCATGGACATTATGTGGTTAGTCCCCAATCATTAGGGACTTCCACGCATGCTCCGGATGTTCTATATGATTATGCTATTGCGTCTGCATGGTTGCGTCTGATGCATGCGTGGTCTAACATTTGTCCGCCATCTTGGACTTGGCTTTCATGACGCTTCCTCTCTTTGGTGCCTCCAGTATGCGCGGCAATCACCCTTCCCCACATGATGCTCAGTGGGCGGTTTACCGCCTTTTGGAGTAACATACTATATAGCACACCTTTAGAGGCTTTGGTACTCTTCACAAATGGCTGTAGACTTTCCCAGTGGGACCACAGAGTGGTTAACTTATAGATTGATACTTGCTCCTTTGTATCCATTTATGGCGATTTGTTATTATTACTGGGTGCACACTTCCTCCTTTTGATCTATGGTAATTAACCACCTGCTTGGTATTTCTTCATTTGCACAGTTAATCAATGTGCATTGCACTTTCTTTACATATGGCACTCTCTATTTGTCCTGGCACTGTCTGGGCCAGGTCTCAGAGCACATTGCTCCATATAGCGTGTTTGCCAGTAGGCCACATGCTTTGTTTCATTGTTTTTTGGACATACAGTGCCTTGAAAAAGTATTGATACCCCTTGAAAAAAAAAATGTTTCTTACATTTTTATTAGGTTTTTTTTTTTTTTTTTTAACAAAGAGCACGTACAAATATGAGTGTGATAACAGTCAAATGCAACATGTGTGCAAACCAAGAAAATTGGTATAGATGACTTGCAAACAGAATAGGTTGCAAAAATAAGCAATCAATCTATAATGAATCTTTAAGGGAACTCCGTTCCTCCCCCACTGTGCACACGCTCGTTGCATTGGTGGGTTATCCCGTGTTGGCGCCTACATATATGGCCTCCCTGGGTGGGCTAGGCTTCCACGATCTCACATCCCGGTCTCCCTGCATCATCTTGGACTCTGTTCCTCCTCTTTTCCCATTACCAGGTACTCTGGTTCCTAACAATCACCTTCCCTTGTCTCCTCACGGTCCTCTCTTGGATGCCTAGTTTGGTTTTTGGTTTCCTGGCATTATTTTCACTTATCCCCTTCTTTTTCCACCGGCTGATCTTTGGTTTTGGTTTCATCTTTGCACTTTTCTTCTGTCCCACCGATAGCGCCCCTTCCTAACCACCTGCACCTTTCCCTTACAGAAACCCATTTGGTTGGATAACATACCATCCTCACTGCACCATGGAAGGAAAATGATAAATGGTTTTCAAATGTTTTACAAATAAATATCTGAAAAGTGTGGAATGCATTTGTATACAGTCCCTCTGAGTCAATAATTTGTGGAACCACCTTTCACTGCAATTACAGCTGCAAGTTTTTTTGGGTATGTCTCTACCAGTTTTGCACATCTAAAGAGTACATTTTTGCCCATTCTTTTTTGCAAAAATGCTCAAGCTCTGTCAGATTGGATGGAGAGCTTCTGTGAACAGCAATTTTTAAGTCTTGCCACAGATTCTCAATTGGATTTAGGTCTGGACTTTTGACTGGGCCATTCTAACACATTATTATGCTTTGATCTCAACCATTCCATTGTAGCTCTGGCTACATGAGGTGTTGTCCTGCTGGAAGGTGACCCTCCGCACCAGTCTCAAGTCTTTTGCAGACTCTAACAGGTTTTCTTCTAAGATTGCCCTGTATTTGGCTCCAACCATCCCCCCATCAACTCTGACCAGCTTCCCTGATCCTGCTGAAGAAAAGCATCCCCACAACATGATATTTCCACCACGATGTCTCAAGGCAGGGATGGTGTATTCAGGGGAATGTGCCTTTTTTAAGGCACCGTATACTGCTATCTCTGTCTTTCATTACACTTGGATATCCTTTTAACATTTTTTGGTTTCTTAGTTTCTTCATGGGGCTACGATCCTAGCACTTCAATCGATCTTATCACAATGGCAATTTTCTTTAGAGTTACTAAAACAAGCCCCTTTCTTGCCAATTCATGTACAGGTCACATCTTGTGTTGCCAGAGTTCCTGGCCTCTTCATTTTTTCTTTGGTGTGTTTCCATTTGGCGGTCTGTCCCACCTTCAGCTTCCGAGACTCTCCCATTAGGGCCTACCCATGGCACCTTTTTCCCTGTGAGGGATGACTTCAGTCACACTCTTGATGTACCAAATGATGATTTTTTTTATTTAGTGTTTGATGTGTAAGTATGATTTCCTTACTTTTTTTTCCCTTTTAGTAAGGGAGCTCTCTATTTATATGAGCCCAATATATATATATATATATATATATATATATATATATATATATATATATATATATATAGTACTTTTCCCTTTTTTTTTTGAGGGCATATTTGTTTTTTAATACTTATTGCTTTAATGACATGGTCTCTCTACAGCTGTTATTTATCACCTTTAAACTTACCCAATCACCTGAAGAAGTGAACATGTATTACACTGTATGTCAATATTTTTTTTATATTTTCTATTGTGTTTTTTAATGTTGAACATGAAATGTAAAATTAAAGATGTAAAATAGTTTTTTATATATTTCTGAAATGTTGGTACTTAATTTTGGTGTGACCTCTTAAGGAGTCCTAAGGAGTAATTTTTTTTTTTTACACATAAGCACTGGATAGTGTGCATGAGATCGGCACATTTTTCTAGCAGTGTGTCACTATTCAATCTATATCATTACACAAATCTCTTTAAATGTTTCTGTCCATAACAGCAAGAAAAAAAGCCTATTGTTAACAAACATTCAACCTTTGAAGCACAGAAACTCCTCCCAATCCAGAGGCAAACGAAGAGTGCCCACCAGCCTATGAGGGTTCCTGCAGGGCAACAAAGAGCTAAAATAGACCCAAGGTGCATGAAATTAGAAAAAAAGGTATACAAATAAGTAGACCATGGTAACAAGAAGAAGAAGGGAACAATTATTTTGCAATGTCCTTGTGAGTTTAAAAGCTATTTTATGAAAATCTACTTACAAATTTCCGAATAAAAACAGGCATTCAATTAAACATCTGTTCTACACCCCCACAGGTGTGTTGACGTCGCCGCAATTTCCTCCGCCCGACATACATTTCATCGTAATAGACTTCTTTGATGGGGCAATGGGGTAGGATGGATGTTTAATTGAATGCCTGTTTTTATTTGGAAATTTGTAAGTAGATTTTAATAATAAAATAGCTTTTAACCTCACAATGACGTTGTGCATCGAATGTTCCCTTCTTATTGTTACCATGGTCTATGTGATCCTTCTTGAGTTTTTAACTGGAAAGTTTGAATGGTACCTTTAAAGATTAATACCAGAGAGCGGCTGGAAAGTAAATATATAATCCTAGAGTGAGAAGTAAAGCTCACTAATGCCGCTTACACACGAGCGGACTTTACGGCAGACTTTGTCCTGCGGACTTTTCGACGGACTTTACGTCGGACTTTCCGAATGAACGGACTTGCCTACACACGATCAACCAAAATCCGTAGGATTCGTACGTGATGACGTACGACCGGACTAAAATAAGGAAGTTGATAGCCAGTAATCAATAGCTGCCCTAGCGTCGGTTTTTGTCCGTAGGACTAGCATACAGATGAGTGGACTTTTCGACCGGACTCGACTCTGTCGAAAAGATTTGAAACATGTTTCATTTCTAGGTCCGTCGAACTTTTGGGGAAAAAAGTCCGCTGGAGCCCACACACGATCGAATTGTCCAACGGACTCCGGTCTGCCGAACCAAGTATGCCGTAAAGTCCGGTCGTGTGTACGCGGCATAAGGCATTCACAGAACTGAATAAGGTCTAGTTTTTTTCTGGTAAGAGGCTGATTTTGCTCATCTGGAAGGGAAGCATGTGGTGGTAATCGCTTACAGAAATTTGAGATTCCATATGCATGTGTTGGATTATCGCTTTAAGCATACATTGGACTGCCTTATTTATGGTTTTTCACACTTCACTTTTATGCATGTTGGCACTGATGATATGAATTGATGTGTTATCTGAATATTGTTTGATATGTTTAACACATGCACTTTACTGTTTGATGACAGCGCAACATTTTCTTTTTTAACTTTTTTATTTTTGGCGTGTACAATATTGTGAGTGTGGCTGTCAAAATTACAAAGAATATATTAATTAATTGTATTATTTGTTTTTACACCAAAACACATAATCTATTCTTTTTATACAGTATCTCACAAAAGTGAGTACACCCCTTTGCTACAATGTAAAGTAGTGAGTGTACAGCTTGTATAACAGTGTAAATTTGCTGTTCCCTCAAAATAACTCAACATACAGCCATTAACGTCTAAACCGCTGGCAACAAAAGTGAGTACACCCCAAGTGAAAATGTCCAAATTGGGCCCAAAGTGTCAATATTTTGTGTGGCCACCATTATTTTCCAGCACTGCCTTAACCCTCTTGGGATTGGAGTTCACCAGAGCTTCACAGGTTGCCACTGGAGTCCTCTTCCCCTCCACCATGATGACATCACGGAGCTGGTGGATTTTAGAGACCTTGCACTCTTCTACCTTCTATTTGGGGATGCCTCACAGATGCTCAATAGAGCTTAGGTCTGAAGACATGCTTGGCCAGTCCATCACCTTTACCCTCAGCTTCTTTAGCAAGGCAGTGGTCATCTTGGAGGTGTGTTTGGGGTTGTTATCATGTTGGAATACTTCCCTGCGGCCCAGTCTCCGAATGGAGGGAATCATGCTCTGCTTCAGTATGTCACAGTACATGTTGGCATTCATGGTTCCCTCAATGAACTGTAGCTCCCCAGTGTCGGCAGCACTCATAAAGCCCCAGACCATGACACTCTCACCACCATGCTTGACCTTAGGCAAGACACACTTGCCTTTATACTCCTCTCCTGGTCTGCCACACCATCTGAACCAAATAAGTTTATCTTGGTCTCATCAGACCACAGGACATGGTGTCAGTAATCCATGTCCTTAGTCTTCTTGATTTCAATTTATGGGCTTTCTTGTGCATTATCTTTAGAAGAGGCTTCCTCCTGGGATGACAGCCATGCAGACCAATTTGATGCTGTGTGCGGTGTATGGTCTGAGCACTGACAGGCGGACCCCCCACCCCTTTAACCTCTGCAGCAATGCTGGCAGCACTCATATGTCTATTTCCCAAAGACAACCTCTGCCTTACTAAGAATTTGAAACTACTGTCTATACTTGTTTGTTTTTGAAAGTGTCACTTATTTTATATTCTGCTGCCCTGAACAAGATCAAACATTTAACCTTATTCTGTTGCCCCCTCTTGCACTGCAATCTGTCCAGGCCAGTTGTAAAACCCCACCCCCCACAAGCTTGCTTTTACCAGCTTCTAATTGAATAATTTTGAATCCCCCCCCCCCACCTTCACACTACAAATTTAGTTCATTTCTTGGGACGGCTGGCGAGGGTTTAGGCTGGTCACTCCTTGCACAAAGTGTCACGCCGGCAACAAGTGTTTGGCACTTGGACACGGGCACTTCGACTAAGGCACTGCTACAAAAAAAGTAAGTACAGACATTGTTCCACAGCTATTTTGCAGGAAGTTCCATTTCATTCTTTAACTTTCCTCAGCCTTCCTTCTATTAGCCTGTCCCCACCCTCTAAAATGCTCACACTAGTCTTTGTTATAACGTCCTCTCTCCTCAAACTCTCATGTCTTTACCCACCCTCTCCAGCCCCCAACCTTTACATATCTCACTCTCTTCTGCTCACTCAATATTACTCCACTTACCACCTCCTGCTCATTCTAAACCCACACAGTATCACCACGTCCATTCCACCACAGCATCTGCCCTCCTATAAATCCCACTCCTGCCTTACCACCCTCACCCTCCTACTACTCCTAATGTCTGGGGACATCGCACCAAACCCCGGCCCTCCCACACCCAATTCCCAATGCCAAGATCGGCCATCTACCTCCTCCAACAGTAGTAGTAACTTCAATCTTCTCATCCCAATTCCCCTGATTCCACAAGTCAGCCCCCCTCTTTCATGTGCCCTCTGGAATGCCCGCTCAGTCTTCAACAAACTAGTTTCTGTCAGTGACCTTTTCCTCTCCAAATCCCTTGATCTATTTGCTATAACTGAATCCTGGCTCCAGGAATTCAATACTACCTCTCCAGCTGCACTGTCCCACAGTGGCCTTCTCTGGACTCACTCCACCAGACCCAGTGGATGAAAAGGAGGTGGTGTCGGACTTCTCCTCTCCCCACAATGCACCTTCCAGGTACTGCCCACACCTCCCTCTCTTTCCACCTGCTCTTTCGTAATGCACTACATTCGTCTTTTCTCTCCAGCTTGTCTGAGGGTCGCAGTCATTTATCGGCCTCCTGGACCAGTGTCACGCTTTCTGGATGACTTCTCTGCATGGCTACCCTATTTTCTCTCATCCGAAGTGCCTGCCATCATCCTAGGTGACTTTAACATTCCAATCAATGTTAATAATGCTACCACTTCTAAACTACTCAACCTAACCTCCTCTTTTAACCTAACACAATGGACACAAACCACCACTCACTCCAACGGCAACACTCTCGACCTTGAATTCTCCCATCGCTGCACTCCCTGCAATCTCTCCAACGCACCCTTTCCTCTCTCTGATCACAACCTTATCCGTTTCACACTCTCCTTGTCTCCTATATCCCATGCTGCCAACCCACAAACCACTACCCGCAGGAACCTTCGCAACCTCAAACCTTCCCTTCTTCACTCTGCTACTGATTGCCTTTATAACAAAATCGCACCCCTGTCCTGCCCAGACCTAACCACTTCCATCTACAACACCACGTTGTCATCCTCCCTAGACGTACTTGCTCCTCTGCCACAACCCTGGCAAACAGACAACACCAGAAGTCTCAAGAGACACAGCCGTGCTCTTGAGCGAGCATGGCGTAAATATATATCCCTGCAAGATTTTACCCTCTACAAATCTGTCCTCAAATACAACTCCTGCCTCCACACTGCTAAACAAACCTATTACAACACTCTCATCAAAACCCTCTCATCCAAACCTTGTCAACTCTTTTCTACCCTTAATTCCTTACTTCACCCCCCACTGCCCCCACCCACCAACTTGCTTACCGCTCAACATATTGCCAACCACTTCAATAGCAAAATCAACACAATTCGCAAGGAAATATCCAGCATTCAAATTCCTCCCCTACCCAACATATCAGGTCCAACACCACACTCAATACTCTCCTCCTTTTGCCCAGTTACCACAGAAGAAGTTGATAAACTCCTCTCCATGGCCCACCTCACTACATGTCCCCTGTCCCCTCTCAATTACTGCGACCACCTTCCCACTCTATCCTCAACTCCCTAACCCACATCTTCAACCTCTCCCTCTCCTCCGGCACCTTTCCTTCCCCGCTCAAACATGCACTGGTTACCCCCATACTCAAAAAACCCTCACTAGACCCCACCTGTTTGAATAACTTAAGACCTACCTCCCTTCTCTCGTTTGCCTCCAAGCTCATCGAACGCCTTGTTCATGACCAAATGAGTCGCTACCTCACGGACAACAACCTTCTCGACCCCCTACAGTCTGGCTTCCGCCTACAACATTCTACTGAAACTTCCCTACTAAAACTTACCAATGACCTAATAACTGCCAAAACCAATGGCCACTACTCCATACTCATACTTTTAGACCTCTCTGCTGCCTTTGACACAGTTGACCACCGGCTGCTCCTCAGCAAATTACACTCCCTTGGCCACCGTGATTCTGCATTAACCTGGTTCTCCTCCTACCTATCTCAGCGCACTTTCAGTGTCACTTACAACTCCATCTCCTCCGCTCCCCTTCCTCTTTCTGTTGGGGTACCCCAAGGCTCCGTCCTTGGGCCTCTCCTTTTCTCACTCTATACCTCTTCCCTGGGCCAGTTGATAATCTCCCATGGCTTCCAATACCACCTCTATGCCGATGACACACAGATCTATCTCTCCACTCCTCAACTCACCCCCACTTTCTCCTCACAGATCTCAAACTTGCTGAATGACATATCGGTATGGATGTCACACCACTTCCTCAAACTTAATCTTTCTAAAACTGAGCTTGTTATATTTCCTCCTTCACGGTCCCCCTCCTGTGACTTCACCATTAATATCAACAACACAACCATTGGTCCCTCCACACATGCCAGGGTCCTGGGTGTAATCCTTGACTCTGACCTCTCCTTCTGCCCCCATATCCAATCACTGGCTAAATCCTGCCGCCTTAACCTCCGCAACATCTGCAGAATTCGACCCTTCCTGACTAATGACACCACAAAGCAACTTATTCACTCCTTGATTATTTCCCGCCTCGACTACTGCAACTCTCTCCTTAATGGCCTACCCTTAAGCAGGCTTTCCCCCCTTCAGTCTATTATGAATGCTGCTGCTAGACTAATACACCTCACTAATCAATCCGTGACTGCTGCTCCTCTCTGCCAATCCCTTCACTGGCTTCCCCTACCCCACCGTGTAAAATTCAAAATGCTAACCATAACATACAAGGCCATTCACAACATCGCCCCCATCTACATCACCAACCTCATCTGCAGATATCGCCCAAATCGCCCCCTCCGCTCCTCCCAGGACCTCCTGCTCTCTAGTTCCCTTATTACCTCCTCCCATGCTCGCCTTCACGACTTCTCCAGAGCCTCTCCCATCCTCTGGAATTCCCTGCCCCAGTATGTCCGATTAGCCCCTACCCTGTCCACCTTTAGGAGATCCCTTAAAACTCATTTATTCAGGGAAGCCTATCCCACACCCACATAACTGTCCCTGAGCCACTCCCATCAAATCATTCTTTGCAGCTATTACCTTTTGTACCACCACCCCCTCCCTTTAGAATGTAAGCTCTACGAGCAGGGCCCTCCTGTACCTTTTGTATTGAACTGTACTGTAATTGTGTTGTCCCCCTTATACATTGTAAAGCGCTGCGTAAACTGTTGGCGCTATATAAATCTCGTATAATAATAATAATAGTATGACGCTGAGCATGTGCACTCAACTTCTTTGGTCGACCATGGCGAGGCCTGTTCTGAGTGGAACCTGTCCCAATAAACCGCTGTATGGTCTTGGCCACCGTGCTGCAGCTTAGTTTCAGGGTCTTGGCAGTCTTCTTATAGCTTAGGCCATCTTTATGTAGAGCAACATCTCTTTTTTCAGATATTTAGAGAGTTCTTTGCCATGAGGTGCCACGTTGAACTTCCAGTGACCAGTATGAGGGAGTGAGAGCAATAACACCAAATTTAACACACTTGCTTCCCATTCACACCTGAGACCTTGTAACACTAACGAGTCACATGACACCAGGGGAGGGAAAATGGTTAATTGGGCCCAATTTGGACATTTTCACTTAGGGGTGTACTCACTTTTGTTGCCAGCGGCTTAGACATTAATGGCTGTGTGTTGAGTTATTTTGAGGGGACAGCAAAGTTACACTGTTATACAAGCTGTACACTCACTACTTTACATTGTAGCAAAGCGTCATTTCTTCAGTGTTGTCACATGAAAAGATATAATAAAATATTTTTTCAAAAATGTGAGGGGTGTACTCACTCTTGGGAGATACTGTATATTTATATCTCTTCTATGTATGGAAAAAGTGAAGTTATATAGATTTTTATAATTGTAGAAGTATACATATTGTTATAAACTCAAGCATTTCTTGGGACAGCTCACATATGACAATAATTAGCTGGATTCATCTTCCCCCATCTGTGAGAAGGTAGGATTCACATACTTTAAGATGAAAAAGTTTTAGTTAAGATCATAATTTCTTTATACTACAATATTTCTTGATTAGGATATTTTTATTAACATTGGGTTTTAAATGAATATAATGTACATACTGATTTATGTAGTATTAGATTTAGAAAGTTAGGAAACTTATGTTGTATATTTTAAAATAGGTTTACACACTGTTTTTGGCCACTGTTCGGGAATGTCAACCCCCACCCTTACTTGAGGTGGGAGGGTAGCTATAGCTCATAAAAAACCTGCGGTTTCTGTAGAACAATATAGCTCAGAAGAACCTTTAACCCCCCTGGCGGTATTCCCGAGTCTGGCTCGGGTTGGATTTTTCATACCAAAAGCGGTATCCCCGAGCCAGACTCGGGCTTGCATCGCAGGATCCAGGAAGAGTTTACTTACCTTGTCCCCTGGATCCTGCGATGTCTCCCCGCTGTGATCGGCGAGCCGCTGTGTCTCGCTCGATTCACAGTGCCGAGCTCCGTTCCCTGCGAGCGTTGCGACGCACGGGGACGGAGTTCGGCGGTAAATTCAAAAGTGAAACACACAGTATAGATACAGCATACTGTAATCTTACAGATTACAGTACTGTATCAAATAACTACACATCCCCTTTGTCCCTAGTGGTCTGCCCAGTGTCCTGCATGCAGTTTTATATATATAAAACTGTTCTTTCTGCCAGGAAACTGGAGATTGTCCATAGCAACCAAAAACTATTTATAGTTATTTATTATATTATAATTTTTTATTTCGTTTTTCAAACTTCATCATACCCGGGATGTCTACTAGACTCTTGTTTGGACAGATTTAGGTGAACTATTCCTAAGAATTACAGGTCTACAATATAAAACGCCAAATTTCTGTGCAAAATAATTGTACCGCTTTCAGCACCTAAAATCAGAAATAATCATACCGCCAGGGAGGTTAAATCAGCCTTTTTAGGAGAAGTAAAAAGCTAGTAACAGAGGACAGAAAGGCAGATTTTGCTACAGACATTCCACCACAAGACATTGAAGAAAGCTGGGGCAGCTTCTCATACATATACACACATATCTGATTCAATCTTCACCTTAATACAATTTTATTTTTACATTTTACATTTTGATATTGTTCTTGTAATATTTTGCTATCTTATTATTAAATCAATTTTTGAGTTTTTACACAAGAACTGAACGGACTTTCTCAGAACTTTCTTCATCAATGTATATCAATATATATATCAATAGCGCTGGGCTCTGCTCACACGGCCATGTCTATCATTCACAGAGTTCTATGAATGGGGGAACTGCAACTACCATCAGCCATTGTGGCTGATGGCTTGTAGTTATCAATGAACTACCAGGGTGCTGTAGTTCATTGATCCTTCTTGTCATTCAGCAACTACCTGCCTGTATGAGGTATGGGCAGACAGCTATGCCAAGAGTCTGCAGGAGCCTGAGATTGCATCTGTGATTTGCTGATCATGGGTGCAATGCTTTACATTGCAGAGAGGCTGTTTTTTTAACATGGAAATGTGAGTGTATATATGGAGCATGATCCTTTAATACATTTTTAAAAGGATAAAGCACTATTGCCAGTTTTTACTTTACATGTGGGTGAAGCCCATCATCAGGAAGGAACATTCCATGGTGAAAGCAGCTGCCTGGGTCATACACTAAAGGAAGGGAGAACGATAGGAGGAGTACCCTAGAGGACTGTCTACTGTCACAAGTGCTTTTAGTTAAAGTGATTGTAAGGGTTCATTTTAAAAAAAAATAACAAACATATCATACTTACCTCCACTGTGCAGCTCGTTTTGCACAGAGTGGCCCAGAACATCCTTTTCTGGGGTCCTCCGGCAGCTCCTCCCCACATTAGATAACCCCCTAGGAGAAGCGCTGTCCCGAGGGGGTTACCTTGCAGGTTCGCTCCCAAGTTCAAATACCTGGCAGTGACCAGCCCCCCAGCCCCCCCGTTTTACTTACCTGAGCCCTGGAACTTGACCCGACGGGGACACACTGTCTCTCTGCCCAGGGTTCTCGGCTCTTGATTGGATTTGATTGACAGCAGCAGGAGCCAATGGCTGCGTTGCTATCAATCTATCCAATCAAGAGCCGAGAACCCTGGGCAGAGAGACAGTGTGTCCCCGTCGGGTCAAGTTCCAGGGCTCAGGTAAGTAAAATGGGGGGGCTGGGGGGCTGGTCACTGCCAGGTATTTTTTCACCTTAATGCATAAGATGCATTAAGGTGAAAAAACACAAAGGTTTACAACCCCTTTAAGCCTTAAGGTGAGGCTACATTGGTGGAGGGTTGCACAAAGATTGATTTGTCATATGCACAGAGGTGGATCAGAGTGAAGATTTGTGGTTCACAGCATCTGTCCTTATTCATCACATATTGGACTATAATATTGTTTATAATCACTGGAGATTGGACTATTCACCACTAATTGATTGATTTATAATCACATTGCTTTAGTAATTGTATTTATTATTCATTTATATATTTTCATTTTATTTATCATTTTATTAAATTCATCATGTCATTTGATTGGGAATTTATGTGAAATTTAGAGCACTTGCACTTTATTGAGGACTGGGAGACTGCATTGAGCACTTAACATATTTAGGGGGGTCATATATATTATACATATTGGCACTTTATGTTCACCCAGCGTTGCACTCATTTGTCATTTATTTTCTGTCGTATCACATATTTAGAAAGTGTGGGGAGTGCTGGCAGCTTTTTGTTTATTTTGCATAGCTGCTCACAAGGTTTTGACACATACTTATATACTTGATACACTCCTTAACCCTTGTTAGCAGCAGCTATGGATGTTTTTTCATATTTGGAAGAGAGACAGCTTGACATTGGGGAATTATTTAACACCGCTAATACACCAAATAGCGATACACATGCCCTATTTAGGTGAATGGGCCACTCGATGGACAAAAAGATTAACCTATGGTGGGACATCCTTACCATTGAGCAATACATCAAGGAGGATATGATTCAAAGGAAATTTAGATGGGAAATCCCCATTAATGATGGGTTGATTGAAGATAAAGATATAAAGGAGTGGTATGATTTTTTCCATAGAAAAGGAAAGGAAGTCCTTGTATTTATCAAGAAACGAAAGCAGAGAAAAATGGCTAAGGTAGAAAATAATATTAAAGAGATCAGGAATAGCTTGGAACCATGCAAGGACACAGCAGATTTAAAAAAAAAACTGAGCAATTAAGCTAAAATGTGGCACAGAAGGATAAAGAGAACAAACAGAGAAAAATTTGAAAATTACAGAGGGATTCTAATGACTATGAATTAAAGTGGGTTTTCAAATTGCAGCAACAAATTAGCCAGAATCAACCCAGCTCCACCAACACCACACCAGAGAGAGTAACCGATGCTCAGGTAATACAGAATGCTTCAAATCAGGATGCACCCAAGGAAAGACAGGAGCAACACATAGAGGAGAATAAAACATCCAACATAATAATCCACCCTACAGGGGACCAGGGTGCCCACAGCAGAATGGGAATTATTACCAAGGACACAATGGGGGTGGGAGAAATCATGGACCCTGGCAATCCCAACAAGGAGGATACAGCAGTTCACAAGGGTATTATGGGGAAGGAACAATCAGGATTACACCCCCAGACCATGGAGACCGCATCATAATGATAATTTTTCCTATTAAAATAGGGATGTGGGGGGCAATATTATCTGTTTGCTGACCGCTGCATGCCGATATATGTCAGCACAATGGCAGCGGAGGGCAAAAGGGCGTACCTGTAGGTCCCCTTTTAGAGTCAAGAATAGCAGGCGCGTGTACAGCGTGACCGTGCCCGCGGGACTGGCGTCATTGGGAGCAGTGTTTGATGTCATGTGACTTGAAGCCCATCCCCCCACAGTTAGAATCACTCCCCAGGACACACTTAACTCCTTCATCGCCCCCTAGTCATTAACCCCTTCACTGCCAGTGTCATTTACACAGTAATCAGTGCATTTTTATAGCACTGATCGCTGTATAAATGACAATGGTCCCAAAATAGTGTCAAAAGTGTCCAATGTGTCCGCCATAATGTTGCAGTCCCGATAAAAATCGCAGATCACCGACATTACTAATAAAAAAAATGAAAAATAAAAATGCCATAAAACTATTCCCTATTTTGTAGACGCTATAACGTTTGCGCAAACCAATCAATATACGCCTATTGCGATTTTTTTTACCAAAAATATGTAGAAGAATACATATCAGCTTAAACTGAGGAAAAAATAGTTTTTTTTATATTTTTTTGGGATATTTATTATAGCAAAAATTTAAAAATGTGTTTTTTTCAAAATTGTCACTTTTTTTGTTTATAGCGCAAAAAATAAAAACCGCAGAGGTGATTAAATACCACCAAAAGAAAGCTCTATTTGTGGGAAAAAAAGAACGTCAATTTTGTTTGGGTGCATCGCACGTCAGCGCAATTGTCAGTTAAAGCGACGCAGTGCCGAATCGCAAAAAGTGCTCTGGTCAGGAAGGGGGTAAAATCTTCCATGGCTGAAGCGGTTAAACTCCTAAACCCCAAAGGCCTAGGTGGCAAAGACAACCAGATTATGAGCAGGATCATGTTGCCATCTCCAATAGGTATGCCCTTTACAGGAATACCAAGGGGAACCAAGGACACCTTTTTTATACAGAGGTTATCCGAAGAGAGACAACCCTCCAAGAGGGGGAACACTGCCCAAACACTACACGAGGAGAGACAATCCACAGAGAGGGGTAACACCACCCAGACATCTTCGATCTTTGTACGCTGCCCTCTCTAGGATAGATTTGGTTATTGGGAATGATAGAGCATTACAGATTACTGAAAGATATATATACTTGCCGAGAGGTATATCAGACCACTCCCCCATGGTGGTTACTTTGAAGATAGGAGGGAACAATCCCCGGAAGGAGTGGAAAATAAATCCGTATTGGTTCGAATTGATTAAAAATGCAGATGGGGTTCTCCCTAAATTGAGAGAGTTTGTTGAAATCAATGAAGGAACGGCACTGCCTGCTGTGATGTGGGACGCTCTGAAGGCTTTCTTTAGGGGTGTACTAATACAGCACTTGGCCAAATTTAATAAAGAGGCTAGGAGTGGGGAAGAAAAAATTTTAAGAGAGGTGCTCGAGGCCGAAAATAATTATATTAATGACCCAACCCCCGAACGGGAAACATCTTGGCTAGATAAACAACAAGAGTATAAGGTAGTCGTTATGCAGAAGGCAGGGACTCGGTATCTCCTCCAGCGCCATGCTTCCTCAGTAGAAGGTGAAAGAGTGGGAAAGTTGTTGGCACAGTTGGTAAAGTCCAATACTGCTCCATCCACTATCCTTGCTATTAAATCTACAGAAGGAGATATATTTTCAAATACTTCAAAGACAGTGCAAGTATTTAGGGACTATTATAAAAATCTTTATACCTCTCAGAAAAAAGGAATGGAAGATCTGATGGAGGAATTCTTGGGAGACCTAGTAATACCGTCTATATCACAAGAGGAAAGGGATCTTTTAGAAGCCCCAGTAACTCTTGCAGAACTGCAATTAGCGATAGCCAGTATGGCAAACTCAAAATCCCCCAGCCCGGATGGCCTTCCAATAGAGGATTTAAATATTATGGCGATGTTTTAATTCCAGAGTTGCTGAAAGCATTGGAAGGGGCACTCAGAGGGGGACACCTACCTGCCTCAATGCTGGAGGAAACTATTATAATGCTCTAAAAAGATGGGAAGGACCCCCTGGACGTGGCCGGTTATAGGCCAATTTCCCTTTTATGTACCGATGCCAAAATCTTGGCTAAAGTCTTGGCAATTAGATTAAATAAAGTTACCAATAAACTGGTCCAGATGGACCAAGCAGAATTTATTGGTCTACAAGTCTGAATATCAGAAGGGCCTTTTTGAATTTACAAGCGCCTACGGAGAATGAGGATGCAAGAGCTGTGTTGACCCTAGATGTGTCCAAAGCTTTTGATAGTGTGGAGTGGGGATATATCTGGTGAGTCCTGGGGAAATTTGGATTTGGTCCCTCGTTTATCGGATGGATCAAAATGCTCTATGATAGACCCAAGGCAAGATTAAAAATTAATAATGAGTTATCAGATTGGTTTGAGCTGGAGAGGGGGACGAGACAGGGGTGTCCATTGTCCCCACTGCTTTTTGCGCTGGCAATGGAGCCCCTGGTCATCTCCGTAAGAGAGAGCTCTGAGATAATTGGGTTCCAGAGAAAGACGGGCGAAGAAAGAATTGCGTTATATGCGGACGACATCTTACTTTTCCTAGGAGATACGAGCAACTCATTGTTTAAGGCAATGGGAATAGTGGAGTCATTTGGCAGTTTTTCAGTCCTAGAGATAAACTGGGAAAAGTCTGAGCTGTTACCTATAGACCCAATAAGCGAGCCTATAGGGCAGGTAATGCCCCAGCTGGTAATTGTGAACGCACTGAAGTACCTGGGAATTGTCATAATGAAGGACACTAATCAATATATTGGCAAAAACCTTGTTCCGCTTTTGACGAAATTCAAGCAAAAGATAGGTATATGGAAGCGTCTCCCCCTATCAGTGGCAGGAAGATGTAGTTTAATAAAAATGATATGGATGCCACAATTACTGTATGTCCTGCACAATTCTCCAGTGTGGATATGCATGAGTTGGTTTAGGAAAATCGAGAGCCTCTTCAGGGAACTGATTTGGAAAGGGAGACAAGCCAGGATACGTTTACGGGTGCTTCAGCTACCAGTGCAGGATGGGGCTTTGCCCTCCCACACCCAGAGCGTTACTTTTTAGCAACCCAATTGCAGCAGTTAGTGGGGTGTGGGGCACCGGGAGGAGGCACCCCAAATGGCAGAATTCTATTAATAGGTGCCTTACATAACACAATAATCGAAGCACTGGAGGCTGATTCCTTTCACTATGAATATCCAACAATCAAACTGATAATGAAACTTTGGAAAACAGTTAACAGTCAATTTAAGGAGCAGATTCTAGAGTGGAAAGAAATGTCTTTATTCCAAAGTATACTTCAAGTAACCCCCACTAAGGGGTTAATATCTAAGATTTATGGTCAATTGAGCAATATAGTTAACAAGGGGGGGTTACTCCAAGCTGTAAGAGCTAAATGGAAAGAAGATATAGGAGTACTGTCCCAGGCACAGTGGAAGAGAATCTTGGAGATAGGGCCCCTGCTATCAGTCTCCCCCCACAGAAGATCTCGCCCCTGATGCTGTTAAATAGAGCCTATTATACACCTAAACGGCTCTTTAAGTTTGGAAGAAGACCTAATGATAGTTGTCCCAGATGTCGGGGGACGGGGATCTTATCCACATGTTGTGGAGATGCCCCAAGCTGTTCCGATACTGGGAGGGGGTGATTAATAGTCTGAGAGATATTTTTGGTATTTCATTGGAGAAGGAGGCTATAGTATGTATCCTGGGGTATAGACGGGTACAGGGGTAGAGGAAAAGTACTACATTGTCAATTTTGAGATGTCTGTTTCAAGCTAGGAAAATGATAACATTACAGTGGCAGTCTAAGGAACCCCCTACAGTAAAAGACTGGATTGCCACAGTAAATATAGCTCTGTAGGGAAAGAACTGAGTACATTACAAGAGGCAATCTCCAGGAATTTGACAAAATGTGGAAAAGTTGGGCCGCTCTTAATAGGAAATATAGGTAATAAAGTAACAGTAGACAATACTAACCTACCTAGTATACCAAGGCAATGTAGGTTGAAACAGGTGCCATAGTGTGGTTAAATCAACACGCTTAATAAACACAAATAGAATCCTAGTCGAAATTTTTTTTTTCTTGTCAATTTCTGTTTTTTTTGGTTAGACCTGTAATCAAATTATGAGTTCTCTGGTAGGGGAGGGGGGTGGGGATGGAGGAGGTGGGAGGGAAGGGTGTATAACCTAGGAACCACGACAATCATTTTAGCTTATGTAATACTGGCAATAGGAGCTGGGTGCGGGGAGCCCCTTAGGCATTTTATAGACTTCCAGGCTGGTATATGACTTCCAGGCTGGTATATATAACCTCTATGTCTCTATTCACTTACTGTATTTAAACTAGTCAATGTTCAATTCCTTTTTTTTTTTTTTGTTGGCTTTCTGCTTACTCGAAGCTTTTTAAGGAAAAGGAAAAAAGAGAGAGAGAGAAAGGGAATAAGGAAGGGGGAAAAAAAGGGGGGGGAAGGAAGAAAGGGAAAAAAAAGGGAAAAAAAAAAAGGGAAAAAATAAATAAATAATATGCAAAGAAAGCAAATAAAATAAAGCTATAAGAATTTACCACAATGATGTGAAAACGAGAAGGAGACAGTAAAATGAACGTTGAACTGATTTTGCTTCTTGATAATATTTGCTGAAGTAGTAAGAAAAAAAAGACATCTTCGATCACAGAGAGAACCCCCCAGGGAGGGGGAAGAAAGAGGGGATCCAGGAGAGGGAGGAAGATCTAAAAGAAGAAGAGAGTATTAGGAGAAGGAATATTTTATATCAGTGGGGTTGATTTAACCAAAAAGGAGCTCCAAGTATTGGATCTAGGGTTAAAATTTTCCCAAAAAATCCCTCAACAAGTTTGATACATATATAGAAATACAAAAGTATGTTAGGAATATTAGTATAAAAAAGTTTTTTGCTTAAAATCCAGGGAATAGGAATGAAAGTAGGGCTGACACAAGGGTTTACTCCCATTTACGGAATAAGTCTATATTTAACCCCAAAATACTGAATAATAGGCATGTTGAGATGTTTAAAGACTGGTAACACATGACTTGGAACATTTGCATATAAAGAAACCCATGGGCCAGAATTACATCAAGGAGGGAATCGAGACACTGGAAAATAGGAAGGATTTAATTAGTCATTAGACCTGCTGGTAAGGGGGGGGGGGGGGTTGTGGTATGGAATAAAACTCAATATCATACAGTGATGAGTGACTGATGAGTGACAAAGACACTTATAAACTGTTGAAAGGGGACCCCATTAAACAATATAAAAAAGAATTGGAAAAGGAGAGGAGCACTGAATGTTAAGGAAGAGAGGTATCTTATACCAGAAATGTGCAGGACCCCTGTGATGTATGCAATCCCCAAGATCCACAAGAATAGCACTAACCCTCCTGGTCGTCCTATTATAAGCTGTATTGACTCCCTAACATCTAGATTGGCACAATAGATTGATTGTTATCTTAAACTCTTAGTACAAAATACAAAGGCATTCATTAACCAATTGAGCCCCGGACCATTATGCTGCCTAAGGACCAGAGGTCTTTTTCCAATTTGGCACTGCGTCGCTTTAACTGCTAATTGCGCGGTCATGCAATGCTGTACACAAACGAAATTTGCATCCTTTTCTTCCCACAAATAGAGCTTTCTTTTGATGGTATTTGATCACCTCTGCGGTTTTTATTTTTTGCGCTATAAATGGAAAAAGACCGAAAATTTGGAAAAAAAATGATATTTTCTACTTTTTGTTATAAAAAAATCCAATAAACTCAATTTTAGTCATAAATTTAGGCCAAAATGTATTCGGCCACATGTCTTTGGTAAAAAAAATGTCAATAAGCGTATATTTATTGGTTTGCGCAAAAGTTATAGCGTCTACAAACTAGGGTACATTTTCTGTAATTTACACAGCTTTTAGTTTATGACTGCCTATGTCATTTCTTGAGGTGCTAAAATGGCAGGGCAGTACAAAACCCCCCCAAATGACCCCATTTTGGAAAGTAGACACCCCAAGGAAATTTCTGAGAGGCATGTTGAACCCATTGAATATTTATTTTTTTTGTCCCAAGTGATTGAATAATGACAAAAAAAAAAAAAAAAATTTACAAAAAGTTGTCACTAAATGATATATTGCTCACACAGGCCATGGGCCTATGTGGAATTGCACCCCAAAATACATTCTGCTGCTTCTCCTGAGTATGGGGATACCACATGTGTGGGACTTTTTGGGAGCCTAGCCGCGTACGGGGCCCCGAAAACCAATCACCGCCTTCAGGATTTCTAAGGGTGTAAATTTATGATTTCACTCTTTACTGCCTATCACAGTTTCGGAGGCCATGGAATGCCCAGGTGGCACAAAACCCCCCCAAATGACCCCATTTTGGAAAGTAGACACCCCAAGCTATTTCCAGGGAGGCATATTGAGTCCATGGAATATTTTATATTTTGACACAAGTTGCGGGAAAGTGACACATTTTTTTTTTTAATTTTTTTTTGCACATGTGTGGGACTTTTTGGGAGCCTAGCCGTGCACGGGACCCCAAAAACCAATCACCGCCTTCAGGATTTCTAAGGGTGAAAATTTTTGATTTCACTCTTCACTGCCTATCACAGTTTCGGAGGCCATGGAATGCCCAGGTGGCACAAAACCACCCCAAATGACCCCATTTTGGAAAGTAGACACCCCAAGCTATTTGCTGAGAGGCATGGTGAGTATTTTGCAGCTCTCATTTGTTTTTGAAAATGAAGAAAGTCAAGAAAAAACTTTTTTTTTTTTCTTTTTTCAATTTTCAAAACTTTGTGACAAAAAGTGAGGTCTGCAAAATACTCACTATACCTCTCAGCAAATAGCTTTGGGTGTCTACTTTCCAAAATGGGGTCATTTGGGGGGGGGGGGGTTTGTGCCACCTGGGCATTCCATGGCCTCCGAAACTGTGATAGGCAGTCAAGAGAGAAATCAAAAATTCACGCCCTTAGAAAGCCTGAAGGCGGTGCTTGGTTTTCGGGGTTCCGTACGCGGCTAGGCTCCCAAAAAGTCTCACACATGTGGTATCCCCGTACTCAGGAGAAGCAGCAGAATGTATTTTGGGGTGTAATTTCACATATTCCCATGGCATGTTTGAGCAATATATCATTTAGTGACAATTTTGTGCAAAAAAAAAAAAATTGTCTCTTTCCCGCAACTTGTGTCGCAATATAAAATATTCCATGGACTCGACATGCCTCTCAGCAAATAGCTTGGGGTGTCTACTTTCCAAAATGGGGTCATTTGGGGGGGTTTTGAACTGTCGTGGCATTTTATGCACAACATTTAGAAGCTTATGTCACACATCACTAGGGATGAGCCGAACACCCCCCTGTTCGGTTCGCACCAGAACATGCGAACAGGAAAAAAATTCGTTCAAACACGCGAACACCGTTAAAGTCTATGGGACACGAACATGAATAATCAAAAGTGCTAATTTTAAAGGCTAATATGCAAGTTATTGTCAATAAAAGTGTTTGGGGACCTGGGTCCTGCCCCAGGGGACATGAATCAATGCAAAAAAAAGTTTTAAAAACGGCCGTTTTTTCAGGAGCAGTGATTTTAATAATGCTTAAAGTCAAACAATAAAAGTGTAATATCCCTTTAAATTTCATACCTGGGGGGTGTCTATAGTATGCCTGTAAAGGGGCGCATGTTTCCCGTGTTTAGAACAGTCTGACAGCAAAATGACATTTTGAAGGAAAAAACACATTTAAAACTACCGCGGCTATTGCATTGCCGACAATACACATAGAAGTTCATTGATAAAAACGGCATGGGAATTCCCCACAGGGCAACCCCGAACCAAAATTAAAAAAAAAAAAATGATGTGGGAGTCCCCCTAAATTCCATACAAGGCCCTTCAGGTCTGGTATGGATATTAAGGGGAACCCCAGCCAAAATTTTAAAAAAAAATTGACGTGGGGTTCCCCCTAAATTCCATACCAGACCCTTCAGGTCTGGTATGGATTTTAAGGGGAACCCCGCGCCAAAAAAAAAAAAAAACGGCGTGGGGTCCCCCTAAAAATCCATACCAGACCCTTATCCGAGCACGCAACCTGGCAGGCCGCAGGAAAAGAGGGGGGGACGAGACTGCGCCCCCCCCCCTCCTGAACCGTACCAGGCCACATGCCCTCAACATTGGGAGGGTGCTTTGGGGTAGCCCCCCAAAACACCTTGTCCCCATGTTGATGAAGACAAGGGCCTCATCCCCACAACCCTGGCCGGTGGTTGTGGGGGTCTGCGGGCGGGGGGCTTATCGGAATCTGGAAGCCCCCTTTAACAAGGGGACCCCCAGTTCCCGGCCCCCCCCTGTGTGAAATGGTAAGGGGGTACTTACCCCTACCATTTCACTAAAAAACTGTCAAAAATGTTAAAAATGACAAGAGACAGTTTTTGACAATTCCTTTATTTAAATGCTTCTTCTTTCTTCCTTCATCTTCTTCTTCTTCTGGTTCTTCTGGCTCTTCTGGTTCTTCCTCCGGCGTTCTCGTCCAGCATCTCCTCCGCGGCGTCTTCTATCTTCTTCTCCTCGGGCCGCTCCGCACCCATGGCATGAGGGAAGGCTCCCGCTCTTCTCTTCATCTTCTTCTCTTCTTCATCTTCTTCTTCATCTTCTTCTTCATCTTCTCTTCTTCCTTCTTCTCTTCTTCATTTCTTCTCTGGGCCGCTCCGCAGCCATGCTGGCATGGTGGGAGGCTCCCGCTGTGTGACGGCGTCTCTTCGTCTGACGGTTCTTAAATAATGGGGGGCGGGGCCACCCGGTGACCCCGCCCCCCCTCTGACGCACGGGACATGACGGGACTTCCCCGTCACAGGAAGCATGGCTGCGGAGCGGCCCAGAGAAGAAATGAAGAAGAGAAGAAGGAAGAAGAGAAGAAGAAGAAGAAGAAGATGAAGAAGAAGATAAAGAAGAGAAGAAGATGAAGAGAAGAGCGGGAGCCTCCCCCCCCCATGCCATGGGTGCGGAGCGGCCCGAGGAGAAGAAGATAGAAGACGCCGCGGAGGAGATGCTGGACGAGAACGCCGGAGGAAGAACCAAAAGAGCCAGAAGAACCAGAAGAAGATGAAGGAGAAAGAAGAAGCATTTAAATAAAGGAATTGTCAAAAACTGTCTCTTGTCATTTTTAACATTTTTGACAGTTTTTTAGTGAAATGGTAGGGGTAAGTACCCCCTTACCATTTCACACAGGGGGGGGGCGGGATCTGGGGGTCCCCTTGTTAAAGGGGGCTTCCAGATTCCGATAAGCCCCCCGCCCGCAGACCCCCACAACCACCGGCCAGGGTTGTGGGGATGAGGCCCTTGTCTTCATCAACATGGGGACAAGGTGTTTTGGGGGGCTACCCCAAAGCACCCTCCCAATGTTGAGGGCATGTGGCCTGGTACGGTTCAGGAGGGGGGGGGGCCGCACTCTCGTCCCCCCCTCTTTTCCTGCGGCCTGCCAGGTTGCGTGCTCGGATAAGGGTCTGGTATGGATTTTTAGGGGGACCCCACGCCGGTTTTTTTTTTTTTTTGGCGCGGGGTTCCCCTTAAAATCCATACCAGACCTGAAGGGTCTGGTATGGAATTTAGGGGGAACCCCACGTCAATTTTTTTTAAAAATTTTGGCTGGGGTTCCCCTTAATATCCATACCAGACCTGAAGGGCCTTGTATGGAATTTAGGGGGACCCCCACATCATTTTTTTTTTTTTATTTTGGTTCGGGGTTGCCCTGTGGGGAATTCCCATGCCGTTTTTATCAATGAACTTCTATGTGTATTGTCGGCAATGCAATAGCCGCGGGTAGTTTTAAATGAGTTTTTTCCTTCCAAATGTCATTTTGCTGTCAGACTGTTCTAAACACAGGAAACATGCGCCCCTTTACAGGCATACTATAGACACCCCCCAGCTACGAAATTTAAAGGGATATTACACTTTTATTGTTTGACTTTAAGCATTAATAAAATCACTGTTCCTGAAAAAACGTCCGTTTTTAAAACTTTTTTTTGCATTGATACATGTCCCCTGGGGCAGGACCCGGGTCCCCAAACACTTTTTATGACAATAACTTGCATATAAGCCTTTAAAATTAGCACTTTTGATTTCTCCCATAGACTTTTAAAGGGTGTTCCGCGGCATTCGAATTTGCCGCGAACACCCCAAATTGTTCGCTGTTCGGTGAACTTGCGAACAGCCAATGTTCGAGTAGAACATGAGTTCGACTCGAACTCGAAGCTCATCCTTACACATCACCCACTCTTCTAACCACTTGAAGACAAAGCCCTTTCTGACACTTATGCCGCGTACACACGGTCGGACTTTTCGTCTACAAAAGTCAGACAGCCTGTCCGACAGACTTCCGGCAGACTTTCGGCGGACTTGCGGCGGACTTGCGGCATACTTTCTAATGAACGGACTTGCCTACACACGACCACACAAAAGTCCGACGGATTCGTACGTGATGACGTACACCGGACTAAAATAAGGAAGTTCATAGCCAGTAGCCAATAGGTGCCCTAGCGTGGCTTTTTGTCCGTCGGACTAGCACACAGACGAGCGGATTTCGGGGTCCGTCGTAGTTACGATGTAAAGATTTGAAGCATGTTTCAAATCTAAAGTACGTCGGATTTGAGGCTAAAAAAGTACGTTGAAAGTCCGGAGAAGCCCACACACGATCGGATTACCAGCCAGCTTTAGTCCATCAGCGTCCGTTGGACTTTTGTAGACGAAAAGTCCGACCGTGTGTACGCGGCATTATTGTTTACATGAAAACGTTTTTTTTTTTTTGCAAGAAAATTACTTTGAACCCCCAAACATTATATATTTTTTTAAATCAAATGCCCTACAGATTAAAATGGTGGGTGTTTCATTTTTTTTTTCACACAGTATTTGCGCAGCGATTTTTCAAACGCATTTTTTGGGGAAAAAACACACTTTTTTAAATTTTAATGCACTAAAACACACTATATTGCCCAAATGTTTGATGAAATAAAAAAGATGATCTTAGGCCGAGTACATGGATACCAAACATGACATGCTTTACAATTGCGCACAAACGTGCAGTGGCAACAAAATAAATACATTTTTAAAAGCCTTTAAAAGCCTTTACATGTTACCACTTTAGATTTACAGTGGAGGTCTACTGCTAAAATTACTGCCCTTGATCTAACCTTCGCGGTGATACCTCACATGCATGGTGCAATTGCTGTTTACGTTTGACGACAGACCGCCGCTTGCGTTCACCTTAGCGCGAGAGCAGGGGGCGACAGGGGTGCTTTTTTTTTTTTTTTTTCTTTATTATAATTATTTTGCTTTTTTATCTTATTTTTAAACTGTTCCTTTCATTTTTATTTTTTTAAATCATTTTTATTGTTATCTCGGGGAATGTAAATATCCCCTATGATAGCAATAGGTAGTGACAGGTACTCTTTTTTGAAAAAATTGGGGTCTATTAGACCCTAGATCTCTATTCTGCCCTCAAAGCATCTGACCACACCAAGATCGGTGTGATAAAAAGCTCCCCAATTTCCCAATGGCGCTATTTACATCCGGCGAAATCTAAGTCATAAAATGCTCGTAGCTTCCGGTTTCTTAGGCCATAGAGATGTTTGGAGCCACTCTGGTCTCTGATCAGCTCTATGGTCAGCTGGCTGAATCACCGGCTGCATTTTCAGGTTCCCTGTTGAGACAGGAGAGCCAGAGAAAAACACGGAAGACGGTGGGGGGGGGCATTCCCTCCCACGGCTTGTAAAAGCAGTCTAGAGGCTAATTAGCCGCTAGGATTGCTTTTACATGAAAGCCGACCGCTGGCTGAAAAGAATGATACCAAGATGATACCTAAACCTGCAGGCATCATTCTGGTATAACCAAGTGTCCTAAATGCTCTCACCCTCTGCACGAGGGACACCTCCACCGCGCCAAAGTCCCCTTTAAAATTATGGGAGATAAAGTAAACACCAGTGAAAGTGCTGACAAAAAATATATATATAAAGTTGTACTAAATATATTATAATCTAGTACATAAGAGATGTAGAGCTGCCCACTTAAATCAAAACCACAAAATAATCAATAAATTTAATCCCAAATATCGGTGAAATATAAACAAACACCGACACCTAGGATAAATTAGCAGGCGCTCAAAAATTGCTCCAGATGTAACTAGCTATACCACCATAAATGACATTATCCGGTGATAAACCCGTTCTCTGAAGAAAATCAACAAGATGTAAGTATGAGTGTAAAACAGGTGAACAATAAGCAATGATGGTGATACCCTCTATCAGGGACTCAATCACCCATGAGTGACACCCCTAAAAATAAAATACAAATATCAAATATGCTACAATATGAATACGTGATGTGATTATATACCTAGCAGTATACAATAGCGGTGACACCCTCTAATAGTGTTGATAATCTAAGTATAGCAAGCTAAATTAATAGCATACCTTAAACATCAATGAAAAATAGAAACATAATGAAATGTACTAATATAAAATCAAACAGAGATGTGATCTAATATCTGCGTGTATCACGCCCCTATTCAACCCAGAATTGACTGGATATATTAGATCAGGGTGTGACTAATGATATAATGGTGACACCCTCTAATAATGGGTCAGTAATCTGTGTATGGTACACCACATGAATGGCGGACCACAAAAATAAACACCTGTAAACAAGCGCAATATTATAAATAGAACTTCTTATAGTGAATAAGTGAGTATAAATTGTGGTGGAAAAACATAAATATATATATAAAAGTGACAGCGAAAAAACGTGCAAATAGTTCAATTCATGCTGCAAAGTTCAGCAACTCCCAAAAACAGTTCATGAATAGAACCAGCCCTTGATAGAGGCTGTAAGTGATTAAAGCTGGTGACAACAAAATATTCAATCAAATGTCCCACATAGATGATTCCTCAGTGATAGATGTCAAGAAAATGATGAGTATCTCCGTGTTCCTTCCACCTCACCACTGTGCTAGTGAATCGCACTCTCCAGACATGCACTCACCAAAATGAAATGCCAGCACTTTCATGCACGGCAAAACAAGCTTTCTTTACCACACTCCTGGGTAAATATTGCATACGAGGCTCACAAGGATGATGTTCAATGGATCCACATAAAAGAAAATGAATGCTCAAATAGTGTAATTCCGCATTGAAAATTTATTAAAATCATGCAAACTTCACACATAGCACTCACATTGTGTAAACCTAAAACAAGCTCAAACCGTGTAATGCACAGCAAACTTCAACTCAGTGGATTCGGTAATAACAATGGTCACGGCGGACCCGAGGTGTGCAACTGCTGGATGCTCTCTCACCCCTCCCTCGGGAAACCTCCGTCCCTCCGTGCGCTCGTATCCTACTCTTCTGTGTGGCCGAAAGCAAGTACGTCACAACTCACAGCCACGCCGCTAAAACTGCATTTTTGGGAACCCTAAACTGCTGGGGACGCTAGTATAGATCTGATCGGATCAGATATTGATCCGTTCAGATACTATACCACTAAGGGAGGCATATGCTGCGTGCGTGGGTGTTAGCGGTACTGGCGCTAATCTGACGCTGCCTGGGGCGACGCATATCACCGCCGGGCGATCAGGGGGCTAAACCTTTATTCGGTAATAAACGGCGGGTGCCCTGACACTATAAAAAATAAACGAACTAACCAGCGTCACCCGTAACACTTATACAGTGATCAGTGGTGAAAGGGTTAACTAGGGGGCAATCAAGGGGTTAAAACATTTATTAGGTAGTATATGGGGGTCCCTGACGCTATAAAACGCTGACGGCGAACCTAAATATTTACCTCCCTAACTAGCGTCACCAGCGACACTAATACAGCGATCAGAAAAATGATCGCTTAGCGACACTGGTGACAGGGGGTGATCAAGGGGTTAAAACTTTATTAGGGGGGGTTAGGGGGGTACCCTAGACCTAAAGGGGGGTAACACTCACTGTCCTAACACTGTAACTGTCACAAACTGACACTATGCAGTAATCAGAAAAAAAAAAAAAACTGCTGGTGTCAGTTTGTGACAGGGGGGGGGGTGATCGGGGGGGGATCGGGGGGGGGATCGGGGGGGGGATCGGGGTGTTTAGTGTGCCTGGCATGTTCTACTGAGTGTGTAGTGTGTTGTGCACTCACAGTGATGTCTTCTCTCCTCGGGCCGGAACGGAACTTACCGAGCCGAGGGGAGATGACATCATTTCCTTTGCTGCTGTTTAGCATACAGCAGCAAAGGAATGATTCGATTGGCCGGCGGCGATCGCGAGGGGGGGGCCACGAACGGATGGTCTCCCCCTCACCTCTGATCGCCACTGGACAAAAGACGACCGCCTCGGGCACCGGGGGGGGTCCGATCGGACCCCCCACCCGCGGAAGGCAAATCACGTACATGTACGTGATTTTGCCTGTCCGTGCCACCTTGCCGACGTACATCGGCGTGAGGCGGTCGTCAAGTGGTTAAGGATAACAAACACGCATTGCTGATCATAAAAGGGGCTATCAATGCAGCAAAATGGGCCTTGATTAAAAATAAGGACTTAGATAGACAGCAAAAAAAGTTCATAGTGGACTGCCTTGATTTCTGCTTATAGCACAACTATTTTTGGTATCAGAATGAATATTATTTACAGGTCACGGGGGTTGCTATGGGGGCAAGATTTGCCCCGAGCATAGAGAATTTATATATGGCCAAATGGGAAGAAGAGGAGATACTGTACAATCCACCACATCAATTAAAATTGTTCAATAGATTTATAAATGATTTAGTACTATTCTGGGATGGCAGTGAACAAGAGCTTTATAAATGTATGATGCACATGAATAACAATAGGGATGAGCTTCGTGTTCGAGTCGAACCCATGTTCGACTCGAACATCGGCTGTTCGACCGTCCGTCGAATTGCGAACGTTATGGGCCGTTCGCGCCAAATTCGTGTGGCGCGTCACGGCCCATAATTCACTGCGGCATCGCAGTGCATTGCTGGCTGATGATTGGCCAAGCATGCACTATGACCCGCATGCTTGGCCAATCACAGCGCCGTCAGTAGAGAGAGCTGTAATTGGCCAAAGCCAGGGTGGCTTTGGCCAATTATGGCTCAGGGGATTTAGTACACGCCCCACACTATATAAGGCCGCCTGCACGGCGGCCCTGTGTAGTGTGTGTTCCGGTGTGCTGAGAGATAGAGAGAGAGACAGACAGTGTCATTTGATTTGAGTTAGATAGATTAGGCAGAACAGTCAGTCAGTTAGCTGCACTTACAGTGTATTGTGTATATATATGCATCCCTGGTGTTGCATATATATATATACACTGTATTCAGTTTAGCTAGATCCGTTCCTGTTATCTTCTATCTAGACTATTTACATTTGGTGCAGTGCGTCCTGCTCACAGTGTTCAGCTAGATCCGTTCCTGCTATTTACATTTAGTGCAGTGCGTCCTGCTCACAGTGTTCAGCTAGATCCGTTCCTGCTATTTACATTTAGTGCAGTGCGTCCTGCTCACAGTGTTCAGCTAGATCTGTTCCTGCTATTTACATTTAGTGCAGTGCGTCCTGCTCACAGTGTTCAGCTAGATCCGTTCCTGCTATTTACATTTAGTGCAGTCAGTGCGTCCTGCTCACAGTGTTCAGCTAGATCCGTTCCTGCTATTTACATTTAGTGCAGTGCGTCCTGCTCACAGTGTTCAGCTAGATCTGTTCCTGCTATTTACATTTAGTGCAGTGCGTCCTGCTCACAGTGTTCAGCTAGATCCGTTCCTGCTATTTACATTTAGTGCAGTCAGTGCGTCCTGCTCACAGTGTTCAGCTAGATCCGTTCCTGCTATTTACATTTAGTGCAGTGCGTCCTGCTCACAGTGTTCAGCTAGATCTGTTCCTGCTATTTACATTTAGTGCAGTCAGTGCGTCCTGCTCACAGTGTTCAGCTAGATCCGTTCCTGCTATTTACATTTAGTGCAGTGCGTCCTGCTCACAGTGTTCAGCTAGATCCGTTCCTGCTATTTACATTTAGTGCAGTGCGTCCTGCTCACAGTGTTCAGCTAGATCTGTTCCTGCTATTTACATTTAGTGCAGTCAGTGCGTCCTGCTCACAGTGTTCAGCTAGATCCGTTCCTGCTATTTACATTTAGTGCAGTGCGTCCTGCTCACAGTGTTCAGCTAGATCTGTTCCTGCTATTTACATTTAGTGCAGTCAGTGCGTCCTGCTCACAGTGTTCAGCTAGATCCGTTCCTGCTATTTACATTTAGTGCAGTGCGTCCTGCTCACAGTGTTCAGCTAGATCCGTTCCTGCTATTTACATTTAGTGCAGTGCGCCCTGCTCACAGTGTTCAGCTAGATCTGTTCCTGCTATTTACATTTAGTGCAGTGCGTCCTGCTCACAGTGTTCAGCTAGATCCGTTCCTGCTATTTACATTTAGTGCAGTCAGTGCATCCTGCTCACAGTGTTCAGCTGGATCCGTTCCTGCTATTTACATTTAGTGCAGTGCGTCCTGCTCACAGTGTTCAGCTAGATCTGTTCCTGCTATTTACATTTAGTGCAGTCAGTGCGTCCTGCTCACAGTGTTCAGCTAGATCCGTTCCTGCTATTTACATTTAGTGCAGTGCGTCCTGCTCACAGTGTTCAGCTAGATCTGTTCCTGCTATTTACATTTAGTGCAGTCAGTGCGTCCTGCTCACAGTGTTCAGCTAGATCCGTTCCTGCTATTTACATTTAGTGCAGTGCGTCCTGCTCACAGTGTTCAGCTAGATCCGTTCCTGCTATTTACATTTAGTGCAGTGCGTCCTGCTCACAGTGTTCAGCTAGATCTGTTCCTGCTATTTACATTTAGTGCAGTGCGTCCTGCTCACAGTGTTCAGCTAGATCCGTTCCTGCTATTTACATTTAGTGCAGTCAGTGCGTCCTGCTCACAGTGTTCAGCTAGATCCGTTCCTGCTATTTACATTTAGTGCAGTGCGTCCTGCTCACAGTGTTCAGCTAGATCTGTTCCTGCTATTTACATTTAGTGCAGTCAGTGCGTCCTGCTCACAGTGTTCAGCTAGATCCGTTCCTGCTATTTACATTTAGTGCAGTCAGTGCGTCCTGCTCACAGTGTTCAGCTAGATCCGTTCCTGCTATTTACATTTAGTGCAGTGCGTCCTGCTTACAGTGTTCAGCTAGATCTGTTCCTGCTATTTACATTTAGTGCAGTGCGTCCTGCTCACAGTGTTCAGCTAGATCCGTTCCTGCTATTTACATTTAGTGCAGTCAGTGCGTCCTGCTCACAGTGTTCAGCTAGATCCGTTCCTGCTATTTACATTTAGTGCAGTGCGTCCTGCTCACAGTGTTCAGCTAGATCTGTTCCTGCTATTTACATTTAGTGCAGTCAGTGCGTCCTGCTCACAGTGTTCAGTTAGATCCGTTCCTGCTATTTACATTTAGTGCAGTGCGTCCTGCTCACAGTGTTCAGCTAGATCCGTTCCTGTTATCTTCCTACTGACAGGCAGGCTTGTCTGGTTACAGTATATAAAGCTACCTGAAGAAAATTACAGGTGTTCTATCCCAGCTTAGTGCAGCTACAGGCCATTAGTATGTCTGGAAGGCCAAGAAGGAGAGGCAGACAGTCACAAGCCAATAAGAAAGGGCAAGCAGGCTCTGTGTCTAGTGCTGCTGGTCGTGGAGACGGTGCATCCTCATCAGCACGTGGCCATGGGACACGCTTGGCCTTTTTTTCGGCAGCTGGCCGTGTTGAGCCGCAACATGCGGAAGACTTGGTCGAGTGGATGACCAAGCCGTCCTCATCCTCCTCATCCTCTCTCACCCATGCCCAGGGTGCTTTGTCTGGCAAAGCAGCGGCCTCTTCCCTCAGCTCAATGTCATCAGTGACTCCTTCCCTAGCTCCACCATGTCCTCTTGAGGATTCCCTCGAACTGTTTGACCACAGTGTTGGGTACATGCTCCAGGAGGATGCCCAGCGTTTGGAAGGCTCTGATGATGATACTGAGCTCGATGAAGGCAGTAACATGAGCACGGACAGAGGGGGTGCCCAAGAAGGACAGCAATCTGGCAGTCATGCTCCCCCTGCTGCAGCATACTGCCAGGTTTGCTCCAGTGATGAGGAGGGAGGGGATGATGAGGTCACTGACTCAACATGGGTGCCTGATAGGAGAGAGGAGGAGGAGGAGGAGGAGGAGGAGGCGGCACATCACCAACGAGGCAGGATGCCCTCCAGGGGCCAGCCTTAAGGGCAGCACATTGACTGCATCACACCCCAAAGCTCCACATGTGCAGGGCGCTGCAGTCTCTGCGCGTTATTCAAAAATTTCTTTGGTGTGGGCCTTTTTTGAGACGAGTGCATCAGATCGCACCGCTGCTATTTGCAACATATGTCTCAAGCGTATCTCGCGTGGCCAAAACATCTCCCGCTTGGGTACCGCATGCTTGACCAGACATATGTTGACCTGCCATGCAGTTCGTTGGCAAGCATATCTAAAAGACCCACACCAAAGAACAAAGAGGATCTCTCCTTGCTCCTCATCAGCTGAGATTTCCAACCCCACTAGACCTTCAGTCCTCTCTGAGACCTGCAGTGAGAGGAATGAAGGTGTAGAATTAGGTGTGTCACAGCCAAGTACTTGTGGGCAATCTGCTTTTGGTACACCGACGTCAGATTGTACCAGGCAAATTTCCCTGCCCCAGCTGCTGCACCGCCGAAAGAAGTTTGCTCCCAGCCATCCACATGCCCAGCGGTTGAATGCTAGCTTGGCAAAATTGCTAGCACTTCAACTGCTGCCTTTTCAGTTGGTAGACTCTGCCCCCTTCCGTGAGTTTGTGGAATGTGCGGTTCCTCAGTGGCAGGTACCCAAACGCCACTTTTTCTCACGGAAGGCGATTCCGGTTCTCTACCGGCATGTGGAAGGCAATGTCCATGCCTCGCTGGTCCAGCAGGCTTGGACAGGGACGTTACCTAAGTTTCACGGCGCATTGGGTGACTCTGCTGGCAGCTGGGAAGGATGCAGGACAAGGTGCAGTAGTGTTGGAGGTTGTTCCGCCACCACGCCTCCAAAATGCTGATTGTGACACACCTCTCTCCTCCACCCCCTCCTCTTCTTCTTCCTCCATGGCCTCTTCCTCGGAACCAGCGGTGCTCCGTAGGCGTTCAAGGGGCTACGCAAGTACGCAGGCCAAAAGATGCCATGCGGTGCTTGAGCTGGTGTGCTTGGGGGACAGGAGCCACACTGGGGCAGAGGTTCTGTCAGCTCTGCAGGGGCAGGTTCAGAGGTGGTTGACGCCACGCCAACTTAAGGCAGGAATGGTGGTTTGCGACAATGGCACCAACCTCCTCTCTGCCCTCCGACAGGGACAACTGACCCATGTGCCCTGTTTGGCTCACGTCCTTAACTTGGTGGTGCAGCGGTTCTTGGGCAGGTACCCGGGCTTACAGGATGTCCTGAGGCAGGCCAGGAAAGTCTGTGTGCATTTCCGCCGGTCATATAATGCCAGTGCTCGGCTGATGGACCTCCAAAAGGAGTTTAACCTGCCCAAGAACCACCTAATCTGTGACATGCCCACCAGGTGGAACTCAACGTTGGCCATGCTGCAGCGGCTGCACACGCAGCAGAGGGCCATCAATGAGTACCTGTGCGACTATGGCACCAGGACAGGGTCAGGGGAGCTTGGTTTTTTTTCCCCACGCCAGTGGGCCATGATCAGGGATGCATGCACTGTCCTGTCACCATTCGAGGAGGCCACGAGGATGGTGAGCACTGACAGTGCATGCATCAGTGACACTGTCCCCCTTGTCCACCTGTTGGAGCACACGCTGCGTGGAATAATGGACAGGGCACTTGAGGCAGAACAGAGGCAGGAAGAGGAGGACTTCCTTAACTCTCAAGGCCCCCTTTATCCAGACAGTGTTCCTGCGTGCCCGCCGATCACACAGGAAGAGGACGAGGAGGAGGAGGAGGAGGAAGATTGTGTCAGTATGGAGGTGGAGCCTGGCACTCAGCATCAGCAGTCTTTAAGGGATCAGTCCCAAGGAACACATGGACTTGTACGTGGCTGGGAGGAGGTGGCTGCGGACGTTGTTGTCCTTAGTGACCCAGAGGACTCCGGACCGAATGCCTCAGCAAACCTACGCTGCATGGCCTCCCTGATCCTGCAAAGCCTGCGTAAGGATCCTCGTATTCGTGGTATCAAGGAGAAGGACCAATACTGGCTGGCAACCCTCCTTGATCCACGTTACAAGGGTAAGGTTGCGGACCTTATCTTGCCATCGCAGAGGGAGCAGAGGATGAAACATCTTCGGGAGGCCTTGCAGAAAGGTCTGTGCAACGCGTTCCCAGAGACTGGGAGGTTACAAACTCCTGTTTCTGGACAACGTGTTGCTGAGGCTTCGGTCAGTCAAAGAAGGAGCGGTGGAGAAGGTGGCCGTCTGACCGATGCGTTCAGACAATTTTTTGGTCCGCAGCCCCAAGGTATGATCGGTTCCAGCAACCATCGCCAGCGTCTGTTTTACATGGTGCAGGAATACCTAGGGGCAAGATCAGACTTGGACACCTTTCCCACCGAAAATCCTCTGGGTTACTGGGTCTTGAGGATGGATCACTGGCCAGAGCTTGCACAGTATGCAATTGAGCTACTGGCCTGTCCTGCATCCAGCGTTCTTTCGGAACGCACATTCAGTGCTGCTGGAGGTGTGGTAACCGATCACAGGGTGCGTCTGTCCACCGACTCGGTCGATCGGCTGACCTTCATAAAAATGAATCAGTCTTGGATCACCACCAGCTACCAAGCACCTGATGCTGATGTAACCGAATAATTTTTTTTGAAATCTCAGATCCCTTCAAAGACTGCCTATGCTGATGCTGAGTGACTATACCTGAGTAATTATCCTCTTCCTCCTCAATCATCACGCTGATAGCTTGTAAGAACATTTTTGGTTCTGGGCGCCACCACCAGTGCCTAAGGCACAATTTTTCAGCCCCTGTTTAACAGGGGCGTGTAATTACAATTTTTGATGTAATACTTTGCAGCAGGGCTCGTTCCTGCATTCCAACTAGAGTGTCTGTGAGGGGTTGCAGTGTTGTGGCACCAGCACCAGTGCCTAAGGCCCAATTTTTCTGCCCCTGTCTAACAGGGGCGTGTAATTACAATTTTTGATGCAATACTTTGCAGCAGGGCTCGTTCCTGTGTTCCAACTAGAGTGTCTGTGAGGGGTTGCAGTGTTGTGGCACCAGCACCAGTGCCTAAGGCCCAATTTTTCTGCCCCTGTCTAACAGGGGCGTGTAATTACAATTTTTGATGCAATACTTTGCAGCAGGGCTCGTTCCTGCGTTCCAACTAGAGTGTCTGTGAGGGGTTGCAGTGTTGTGGCACCAGCACCAGTGCCTAAGGCCTAATTTTTCAGCTCCTGTTCAACAGGGGCATGTAATTACAATTCTTGATCTAATATTTCACAGCAGGGCCCTGTGAGGGCTTACAGTGTTGTGGCCACAGCAACACCTAAGGCCCAAATTTCTGCTGAGTATATAGGGCAGGACCCTACTTTCAAACATCTAACTTACAAACGACTCCTACTTGCAAACGGAAGGAGACAACAGGAAGTGAGATGAAATCTACCCCTAGGAAGGGAAATTCTCTCCTGTAAGAGTTAATATGGGAAAACAATTTCTCCTTTCCACTGATGCTTTCCAATCCTTGTTCCACAAAAAAACCCAAATTTTCAAAAAACATTTTTCATTGGGACAAAAAAGTGAGGTGAAATCTTCTGAAGAGGAGGAAAGACAGCAAAACAAATGTCACAGGGGTGATAACCCTTCCCTATATTTTCCAAAAAGCTTAAAAAAGATTTTTTGGCTGGAGCTAAACACGTTAAAAATGTACCCGTTCAAAATTACAAAGAGATTCTACTTAACAACAAACCTACAGTCCCTGTCTTGTTTGCACCGCCTGTATACTGCTGTTCAGAGTATATAGGGCCTTTCCTTATTTTAATTTGGGTGCGGGGTTCCCCTTAATATCCATACAGGACCCAAAGGGCCTGTTAATGGACTGGGGGGGTACCCATGCCGTTTGTCTCACTGATTTTCATCCATATTGCCATGACCCGACATGACATTAAACCCGCAAGCAGTTTTAAATGAGATTTTTTCCTTTAAAAATGACATTTGGTGCAGGGACTGTTCTAAACATGGGAAACACACGTCACTTTACAGGCATACTATAGACACCCCCCAGGTACGATATTTAAAGGAATATTTCACTTTTTTTTTTTTACTTTAAGCATCATTAAAATCACTGCTCCCGAAAAAACGGCCGTTTTTAAAAGTTTTTTTTGCATTGATACATGTCCCCTGGGGTAGGACCCGGGTCCCCAAACCCTTTTTCAGACAATACCATGCAAATTAGCCTTTAAAATGAGCACTTTTGATTTCGAACGTTCGAGTCCCATAGACGTCAATGGGGTTCTAACGTTCGTGCGAACTTTCGGTCCGTTCGCGGGTTCTGGTGCGAACCGAACCGGGGGGTGTTCGGCTCATCCCTAAATAACAACAATAAAAGCAACACCCTATCATAGGAATCCAGTCATAAAAGTATTCACTTTCTGGATCTGGAAATTTTTTTATTTATTTATTTTTTTTCTTATCCACTTCAGCGAAAGTTTTCCGAGAGACATTATTTCAACTTTATGTGTCAAACTTTATCTCTTCTCCTTTTTCACATCATTGTGGATTGTTTCCGTCACATCTTTATTATTTTTCCCTTCTAGGATATTCTTAAATATTTTTAAAAACCGGCGACAAAACGCCTTCTATAATTATAAACCCTATTATTATCTTAGTCTCTCTCAGTCCCTCTTATTTCCCCCCGCCCCCCCTCCCCCTCGTCCCCCCCCTCCCCCTCCCCTGTGTCTGGTCCGTTCCTTTATGTTATTTATTTATCCACTTGGCTCTGCACCTGTTCTTTCTTTTATCCTATCTAAATAAATATCCGAGACTTTGTAGTTTTTCCAACTTTCCCATCTACTATTATCCCCTTTCTCTCCTCCTTCCATTTTGTAGTGATAATCTATTTCCTTTAGCCAGTTTCTAATGTCTGGTTTTCCACTTTTTAGCCAATTCTTGGGAATTAAGGCCTTGGCCGCATTCAGGAGGTTAGGTATTATTGATTTTCTATATTGTTTCTTAGGTTTATTGTAGATATGGAAGAGGCAAGTCCAAATATTTTGTTCTATTTCTTCTCCAGTTATTTCCTTTATGTTGTTTAACACTTCCTTCCAGTACTCCATTATTATTGGGCATTCCCACCATATGTGTGTGATCGTTGCTATTTGGCCACATTTTCTCCAACACAAGGAGGTTCTATCTTGATGGAATCTGTGTATTCTTACTGGGGTCATATACCATCTTGATACTAGTTTATAATTCATTTCTATGGTCTTCATGTCCCAAGCCTTATTATATCCCATTTCTATCATTTTTTCCACTTTTTGGTTATCTATTTTTAAATTCATTTCTTTTTCCCATTGATTTATATATTCTGGTCTTTCTTGTGCTTCCAAATCTGTCAGTATACTATAAATTTTTGATGTTCCGTTTTTTAATGGTGTTTCATTGCTACATAGCTTTTCCAGTGCAGTTAATTTTGTTTCATCTCTCAGTGGGTGTGGTATTGTGCTTACTAGGTGCCTTATTTGAGTATAATTCCATTCATTCATCTTCCATCCATTCCTTTCCTCTATTTCTACTCGTGTTCTTATTTTGCCATTTCTAGTGATATCTTTCAGTCGTGGGTTACCTATTCCTTGGATTTCAAATATTTCCCTCCCAGGGGTGAAGAGATTCGATCCTGTGAGTGCTAATAGTGGTGAATTATATTTCCATTCATTCTTTAAGTGAATGGTGTCCCAAATTTTAAATACATTTTTTGTTATTTCGTGCGTGTCGGTGTCCAATATTCTATATTTCCGTGGAATCCAAATATTCTTATGTAGTGTGGCTCCACTTATTGTGTTTTCCATTTCCACCCATTTTTTTTCATTTTTCTCATTTGTCCACTCTAACATTCGTGTTAAAACTATGGCTTTATAGTACCTACTTATATCTGGGACGGCAAGACCCCCATGCTCCTTTTTCCTTGTGATCAGTGTGTATTTAATTCTTGGTTTTTTATTAAGCCATATGTATTTTAGCAGGATTGTTTTAACTATTTTAAAAAAGCTCTGCGGGATTTTTACTGGTAACATCTGTAATCTGTAGTTTATTTTAGGTAATATCGTCATCTTAAACATATTTATTCTTCCAATCCATGAAAGTGGCTGTATTCTTAACTTTTTCATTTCTTCTTTGACCTCATTGATCAGTGGAATAAAGTTTGCCTGATAAATTTTTTCGACTCTAGGAGTTATTTTAATTCCAAGGTAATTTAGTTCTTTTACCCAAGTGAATGGGAATTCTTTTTGTAAAAACTGAACTTCCTTTTCCTCTAGACCTATGTTTAATATTTCCGTTTTTATTGGATTAATTTTGAAGTTTGACAGTTCTCCGTATTTTTTAATTTCTTTCAGTATGTTTGGGAGTGACACTCTTGGGTTGGATACGTACATCAAGATGTCGTCCGCGTAGGCAGCGATCTTATGCTCTTTTCCTCCTAGTTTCGCTCCTTCTACCTCTTTGTTATTGCGGAGTGTTGCTAATAGTGGTTCTAAGGCCAATACATATAATAGTGGAGACAGTGGACAGCCTTGCCGTGTTCCATTCTGCATCTTAATTTTTGGAGAGAGTCTACCGTTTACTTTTACGACTGCTGTCGGGCCATTATACAAATTTGTTATCCACTTCATCATTTTTGTCCCAATACCCAAGTGCCGCAATGTATCCATCATGAAACCCCAGTCTACCCTGTCAAATGCTTTTTCTGCATCCAATGACAGGAATAGAACTGGGGTCTCATTCTGCACCTTCTTGTGCAACATCAATAATGATTTTAGGCTGTTGTCCCGCCCCTCTCTCCCCGGAAAAAAAACAGTTTGGTCCGGGTTGATCCACAGTGGGATTAGTTTTTTTATCCTAGTGGCCAGGATCTTGGAGTACAGCTTCGTATCAGCGTTCAATAGGGCTATTGGCCTGTAGCTTGAGCAGTTAACTTTGTCTTTCCCTTCTTTTGGTAGTATTGTAATATGAGCTAATAACGATTCACTTCTTATTTCTTCATCTTCCCCTAAGGAATTCATATATTCTAATGCCGCGTACACACGGTCGGACTTTTCGTCTACAAAAGTCCAACGGACGCTGACGGACTAAAGCTGGCTGGTAATCCGATCGTGTGTGGGCTTCTCCGGACTTTCAACATACTTTTTTAGCCTCAAATCCGACGTACTTTAGATTTGAAACATGCTTCAAATCTTTACTTCGTAACTACGACGGACCCCGAAATCCGCTCGTCTGTGTGCTAGTCCGACGGACAAAAAGCCACGCTAGGGCACCTATTGGCTACTGGCTATGAACTTCCTTATTTTAGTCCGGTGTACGTCATCACGTAAGAATTCGATGGACTTTTGTGTGATCGTGTGTAGGCAAGTCTGTTCGTTAGAAAGTCCGCCGCAAGTCCGTCGAAAGTCCGCCGAAAGTCTGCCGGAAGTCTGTCGGACAGGCTGTCTGACTTTTGTAGACGAAAAGTCCGACCATGTGTACGCGGCATAATAGTTTTGGAGTCAGCTGTTCTTCAATTTTTTTATAGTATTTGGCCGTAAACCCGTCTGGTCCTGGGCTTTTTCCTACGGGAGTTTCCTTTAATGCCAGTTTTACCTCTTCATGCGTAATATTTTTTTCCAATTCTTCTATTTGGTCTATTTTTAGTTTTGGTAAGTTTGCTTTTTTTAAATATTCTTGTATCTTCTTTGTTCTTGTATTCGCTTCTTTCCAACTTTCCTGTCCTTTTATTGCATAAAGGGAGCTGAAGTATTTTTGAAATGTTATCGCTATATCTGTAGTTTTATTTACCACTTCTCCTTTTTCATTTTTGATCTTCTCAATGTAATTCAAAGACTTCTTTTTTTTTACCAGATTTGCTAGGTATTTTCCTGGTTTATTACCCCATTTATATTTTTCTTGTACTACTCTGTTGTAGTCCTTCCTTTCTTCTTGTTCCATCCAGTCTTTTAATTGCTCTCTCTTTTGAGATAGTAGGCCGAAGATTTTGTTGTTTACTTGATTTTTGTGTTTTCGTTCCAATTCATACATTTCTTTAATTATTTGTTGCATGTTTGTTTTCCTTTCCTGTTTTTTTCTTGCCCCTATAGCTATTAACTTGCCCCTAATAACAGATTTATGCGCCTCCCATATTGTTGCTTTCAATACCTCTGGTGTATCGTTTTCTTCAAAATATCTTTTAATTTCTTCTATGATGCTTTTTTCGGTCTCACTGTCTTCTAATAAAGTTTCGTTGATTCTCCATGGACCCCTTTCAAGGACTTCTCCTTTTATTTTCATTCTCAAGATTACTGGGCTGTGATCTGAGGCGGTTATTATGCCTATTTTTGTTTCTTCTATTTCTTCCAAGTTTCTATGTTCGACCATGATGTAATCCAATCTGGAGTAAATTTTGTGTACTGTTGAGTAGAATGTGTAGTCCTTTGTGCTGGGGTGCTGAATTCTCCAAGGGTCTATTAGTTGCTGTTCATATAATATTCTTTTTAATTTCTTTAGTTGATTTACCTCTTTGTCCCTTACTCTTGAGGTACTGTCCATTTTATTATCCATGCTGAAGTTGAAGTCTCCAGCTTGTATTAATTTTCCTTGCTTGAATTCCATTAGTATTTTAATTATATCTATCAAATATTTTTTAGGGTTCTTATTAGGACAGTAGACATTGGCCAATGTATATTTTACCCCGTGTATAGTTCCTGTAATAAAAAGATATCGACCCTCCAGGTCTATTTTCCTTTGATCTATTAGAAAACGTACATTTTTCCCTATACCGATGGCTACTCCTTTGGCCCTTCTTATTGGCGAGTCTCCTTGATACCATGTTGGTATGTTTCTTGAATAAATTTTGGCACTTGAGTTTTGGGTTATATGCGTCTCCTGTAGGAAAATTATTTCTGCTTTACTTTTTTCTAGTTCTCGGAGGATGATGTTTCTCTTCCCTGGGGAATTTAGTCCTCGGACATTGTACGAGATTATTTTTATGCTGTTTACGTTTTCCATTCTTGTGCCTTTTCTTCCCCGCCCGTCCTCCGCCCCCCCCCCCACGCAGTCCCCCTAGGAGACCGGATGGAGGGGACACCCAGCGGACGCACGGGGTCTCCTCATCTCTTGTCTCAGAATAGGTGTGCCTATGTAACCACTCATGTGACTCAGACCTCTCCCTCCCCACCCTCCCTCCCCCTCCCCTCCCTCCTCCCACCCTCCCTCCTCCCACCCTCCCCCCACCCTCCCCCTCCCTTTTTTCTGATATGGGTTTTTTACCCCCATATTCTCTAGAGCTGAGAGCGTTTTACTTTGTTTTGTGGGGCACGCTCTGCCCCCTCTGCTCTATTTATTGTGAGGCGGAGCTCTGTAAGACACCCTATTCCCCCCCTGCCTAAGCACTAATAGGGCGACCCCCTGTCCACTCCGTGAGTCCCTGTCTCCCTCTCCCTGCGTTTTTGTTGTGTTTTACCAATCCTTTCACTTTCCTTTTTTCCCATCCCATCAACCCCAGCCCCCCCCCCCCTTTCCACTCTAAGGCCCCTTGCACCGTTGTGTGGTATTTTCTCAGATATTAATTTCCTCGAGAGTCCACATCTTGATGTCTGCTCCTTGAATTTACTTGCCACTGTAGGTCATCTCTTGCCGTTATTCGCTCCTGACTATTTGCGTATTTTTCCAGTTCTGGGGAGGGGATTTCTAGTTTGTTGCAAAAGTCCGGAATCTCCTCCACATGTCTTAGCCTCGCACTTATTCCATTTTTCCTTGCTATTAGACATGCTGGAAAACCCCAGTTGTATTGAATTTCTTGCTCCCGGAGGATTTCTAATAATGGCTTTAGTATCCGTCGTCTTTTCAACGTTTCTTGAGATAAGTCTTGAAATATTTGTAATTTACCTCCCGCAAACTCTATTTGTGTTTTCCTCTTTAGGTTTATCCAGATCTGTTTTTTTTCTTCCCATTTTTCAAAGCGTACGATTACATCTCTAGGTGTTTCCCTTGCAAACCTTTGAGGTTTTTTTACTCGAAAGGCACTTTCTATTCCTATTGTGTTAGTTGTTTCCTTTCCCAAGATTTGGTTGAAGAGATTGTTCATTTTTTCTATTAGATTTTCTGCTTGTTCTGTTTCCGGTAACCCACGTATTCTCAAGTTTTTCTTTTTATCTCTATTTTCTTGCTCTTCTATTTTATATGATTGTTCCTGTTGTTCCCGTTTTAATTTCTTTATTTCGTCTTCTAGTTCCTTTATGTTTTTTTGATGTAGGTCTACTTTGATCTCTACTTCTTCCACTCTGTTTAACATAAATCCCATATCTTTATGGAGTGTTGACATCTCTGCTTTTAGGGAATTCTCTAGTGCCGCGAACATTTTTTCCATATCCAGTTTTGTTGGCAACTGTGGCCCTTGTTGTCCTTCCTCCTTTCCTCTGTCTTCCTCTCCCATTTCTGGCTCCATTCTGGGTTCTGAGAGGTGGCTGGTTTCTGTTTGTACTTTATACTGGCCTTTTTTATCCTTGTTGTCCTTCTCTTTTGTATCTATTTGTCTGCCCTTTGAACCCACTTGTTTCTCTCCTTCTCCGATTCCTTGCTGTATATACCTGTTCATAGGGCCTGGACTTGGACCTAGGCTGGTCCTAGGTGATTTCGGTATTGCTCCCGCACTTCTTGTTGTTTTCCCCTTCATGTTTGTTTCTATGGCTGGATTTATAAGATCTTCAAAGCTGCCTTCCAGAATACCCCTTGATTGGGGTCTCTTAATGATGAAAAAATCTCCCAGCCTTTTTAAATTGACTTATTTTTACTAATATTTCTTTTATTCCATTCTCCTACCCGGCATCCTCCCCACAATCCAATAATAGAAATAAATTAATGAGATATGAGTAGTCCCCGTTTTCCAGAAGTTATGTTACTACCTTAAGTACATTAAGCATTCCTTGATGCTGTTCAATTGTTTAAGCGTTCTTAAGCTGGAAAAAAAAAAAAAAAAAAAAAGAAAAAAAAAACGCTCAAAAACGCTATTGCAAAAATGCTGAAAAAAGCTGGAAAAAGTTAAAAAAAAAAAAAAAAAAAAAAGTCACTGCAAAGACACCGGCGTCTTCACAGCGCTTTTCCAGCAGCCCGTGTGCATGGGGGCCCAGGTGCTCAGCAAAATAATTCAAATGTTTTAGCGATATAATGCAATCTAATTCAAGTATTCAGCTAGATGATTTATATATTCAGCAGTATAGTTCCAGTATAAGCTTATATGTTCCACATTTTGTTACTATGAAATTTCTTCTTATTCTATAGTTTGTACTATCAAGCCTATAATTAGTACCATTTGCAAAAAGAAAAAAAAAAATTCACAAGAAAGGGAGATACTGCAGCAGCAGCAGCAGCAGGCAGGTGGGGGCTGGGAGACAACTCTTCCGTTGGCTTGTCTTTCTTTCACCTTCTCCTTCTCTTCTCCCCTATTCCCCCCCCCCCTGTTTTTATTGTTTTTCTTAGCTCACTTGATTCTACTTTTTCAGCTCTTTCGCCTTTTCCCCTGCTTGTTCACTTCAAGACAATTGCAATAGAAAAGAGCCAAAAGAGGAGGAAAAAAAAAAAAAACGCTCAAAAACGCTCAAAGACGCTATTGCAAAAACGCTGAAAAAAGTTAAAAAAAAAAAAAAAAGTCACTGCAAAGACACTAGCGTTTTCACAACGTTCTCCCAACAGCCCATGTGCATGAGGGCCCAGGTGCTCATAAAAATAATTCAAATGTTTTAGCGGTATAATGCAATCTAATTCAAGTATTCAGCAAGATGATTTATATATTCAGCAGTATAGTTCCAGTATGAGCTTATATGTTCCACATTTTGTTACTATGAAATTTCTTCTTATTCTATAGTTTATACTATCGAGCCTATAGTTAATACCATTTGCAAAAAACAAAAACAAAAAGACCAAAAAAAAAAACAAAAAAAAAAAAAATCACAAGAAAGGGAGCTACTGCAGCAGCAGCAGCAGCAGCAAGCAGGTGGGGGCTGGGAGACAACTCTTCCGTTGGCTTGTCTCTCATTCACCTTCTCCTTCTCCCCTGTTCCCCCCCGTTTTTATTGTTTTTCTTAGCTCACTTGATTCTACTTTTTCAGCTCTTTCGTATTCATTTACTTTCATTTACTTTCGCTTTTTATTCAATTTTATTTCGTTTTATTTCAATATGTTCTTTCCCTTTCCCTTTCCCTTTCTTTTGCTCTATTACTTTTCCTTTGCTTTTTCACTTCAAGACAATTGCAATAGAAAAAAAGCCAAAAAAAATACGGTACTTATCTTTTAGTTGTTGTTGAAGTTGGGACAAAAAGGGACGCTCACTACAGCTTGTTGCAGTCAGACGCAGGTACAAACTTCCTCTGGCTTACTCCACAAGACAGCTCAGTGAGTGATGAGCAGGGGGGGCGGGGAGGGAAGCTACCTACACCTTCTCATCAGGCCGATCATTCCTCTCAGCTGCAGAGAGAGGGTTCTCAGGATCCTCACGCCGTGCACAGAGCCATTACCAGGCTCCTCCCTCCTCCATCCGATCTGGTGTCAGTTGATCCTGGATCTGGAAATTAATCATGAGAATAACAACATAGTAACCTAAACACATTTGAAAACTACAGACAGAAACTTCTACATACCCCAGAATAGTTGTCACCACAAATCTTGGATGATTAATGTACCCAGAGGACAGTTCCTCAGGATTAAGAGAAACTGCACCAATGCAGGGGATTATGAGGAACAATCCACTGAGTTAGCAAATACATTTATTAGAAAGGGATATGATAAGTCTGTTATTGAAAAGAAGAGATACAAGGTTGGACAAGCAGATAGAAACCAATTGTTAGAAAATAAACAGATACAGGACACAGTAGAGAATACAGGATACAGTAGAGAACTACTGACAGCCCTGATAATAGATTAAAAGAAAAGTGGAGAATAACTGCGCATCAGTAAAATATAATAAAAATGAATTATGAAAAGAAGCTGCAAAATCCTATATGTGACACAAACACACAACGTGAACATTCATAAACTTGTGACTCGCGCTATTGACAAACAAAGTAAATATAAGGGTGGTGAGACATCACCTTAAACAAAATTCAAATATGTATGTGACCATATAACGTATGGAAAAAGCATGTGCAATAAATGATGAAACTAGCATCAGAGGCTACAATATATTGTGCAACAAAAGTTGGAAAATGGTTTGTGTTAGTCCATATGTGAACACCCAAGTATGGTGTTAAATCCAGTGAGGGTCCAGTTATATGAAAACACAAGTACTTGGGTCCACCACCATAAATAGAGTGCCTGGCTGCTTACCAGAAACCCATGACCCCCCATTACAGAGAGTCTGAGTGGGCTGTTGAGTCCTACTACTCCGGACCACCATAAAGCCAAGATGGATAGCTGGAATGGGACATCAGGGACTATAGTGTAGATGGATAGATCCACGGGAAAACTGGCCCTCAGCGGAATGATGTAACCATAAAAAGAGAAGGGGAGGGCTCCGATAGTGTAAAATCATAAGGCTTTATTAAAACAAATAAAGTATACACTCACATGTAAGATCAGGAATAAACGTTCTTGGAGAAACAGTCTGTGGCACCGGCCGGATGCTCACAGGCGGCCCGTCCTGCTGGTCTTCGCAGTGGGAGGTGACGCGATGATGCCGCTCAGCCCTACGCTGCATTTCGTAAGCAAATTACGTCTTCCAGGGGCAAATAAATGTAATTACCATTTTATATTAGTTCCAGTAAAAATATGTTCCTGGTTAAGTACAATTGGTGTGGAGTGTTGTTCCTTTTCCAGCAGGTGGAACATCGGATACCAAAGGTACAGGTAAAGGTACACTATTATAATATTGTACATTGTGTGGTTATCCTTTACTATTAGCTTCACACTAATGCCCCGTACACACGGTCGGATTTTCCGATGGAAAATGTCCGATCAGAGCGTGTTGTCGGAAATTCCGACCGTGTGTGGGCTCCATCGGACATTTTCCATCGGATTTTCCGACACACAAAGTTGGAGAGCAGGAGATAACATTTTCCTGTCGGAAATTCCGATCGTGTGCACACAAATCCGACGGACAAAGTGCCACGCATGCTCAGAATAAATAAAGAGATGAAAGCTATTGGCCACTGCCCCGTTTATAGTCCCGACGTACGTGTTTTACGTCACCGCGTTCAGAATGATTGGATTTTCCTACAACTTTGTGTGACCGTGTGTATGCAAGACAAGTTTGAGCCAACATCCATCAGAAAAAATCCTAGGATTTTGTTGTCGGAATGTCCGAACAAAGTCCGACCGTGTGTACGCCCTATAACACTGCACCACAGCTGTGTCAAGGGGATTGAGCCAAGTTATAGGGGGTTGAAAAGCAGAGTACAGGCCCAATCAAAAACCAGCAACTCCTTCGGGGGGTCAGTGCTACACGTGGGGGCTCATCCGGGATCCTGTCACTCTGCAAGCAAGCCCACCCCCTTGGCACCAGTATGGACCCCGTCACTGTGGTTCAGTGGTGCAAAGAAGAAGTCGCCCGCAGAAAGGCGAGTGTGACCATTGAGCACCCTGGAAAGGCCTGGGAGGAAGAATGTCAGTCCAGTGTCCTGACAGCGACCGCTGACACAATATCTTGGTCCCCACTCATCCAACAAGGCAGTAGGAGCGACACCTTGAAGATGCAAGTGTCCCAGATGGCAGAGATGATGAACAAATTAATGGTAGAACGTACTGAGTTGTCTGGCCAGAAGCTCACGAAGCAAGACATCTGTCAAAACTGTGGAGGTGTAGGTCACTACCAGCAAGTATGTCCAAGTCCACGAAGGGAGACAGAAGACTGGCATAGACCTCAGAGAAGTTACCCAAGGATGGAGAGAAGATCTGGGCCTTCGAAAAGAATTTTCCCTGAGTCTGCAAGGGAGCAATGGAGAACACCTGCTGTTTATACTGTTTCAGTGGGAAATGCCTATCAGTCTCTAAACCGACGACGGAAGCGGTGTGCCCAGCACCGGAAACTGAAGAGAGCGCCAGTCCAAGTATGCCAATCTGTTGTTACAGATGTTTCTAACAGGCCTCCTACCCAGTTGGTAGGCCCTCTGCCTGTAGTGCCTGTTTTGATTGAAGGGATCTATACCAGAGCCATCCTTGATACAGGTGCCCAGGTTACCCTCATGACCAGAGACTTTTACAAAAGGTACTTGTCATACCTACCCCTGAAAAAGTTAGAAGACGTAAAGATTCAGGGTGTTCAAGCAGAAGATTACCCTTGTGATGGATGTCTGCGGATCAAGTTGTCATGTGATCCATTGAGGGATGGGAAGCCCCAGAACTTTGAGACACTGGCCATTGTCTGCCCTTGGCTTCCAGGGTCCTCAAGAAGTTTGTTGATCGTTGGGACCAACACAGATCTGGTGAAGCGGCTGTTAGCCCCTGTTGTTCCCAGATGTGATCCTTTACCCTCATGCCAGAAGAAGGGTTGGAAGTGTCTCCTTTTCCCACAAAGGATGAAGAAATATCCAAAACAGAAGTGGAAGAAACCTACCTGCAGGAGGTAAAAGTAGTTGAACTGAAGGAGAAGGCTAATGAGCCTACCGTGTCTGAGTCAATGAATCAGAGGAAACGAAGAGTCCTTTCCAAACTCAAGAGACCGGCCTGTGAGGTGTTGAATGAGAGTTCCGAAGAAGTTATTCTCACCCCTAAAAGGTTGTCAAACATGCCTGGTCCTTCTACTGCTGATTCAAAGAGAGACAACCCCATTTCACCCCTTGACACATCTGTATCAGACACTACGGTGTCAGCTGTGAGTGCACAGAACAGCTCCCCATCACTTGAGAATTGATGGGAGGCTCCTCTGTCAGTATTATGCAATCGCTTAGAGGCAAAAATGTGTAATAGGAATAAGATTCTAAATATCTTTGGGAACCAAAGACTCAAAGCAGGGGGAGTATGTAGCGCTGACATTTTTGCTATGTAAAGTTAATTAATGGACAATGCTATTAATGGGTATTTGGCACCATCTAGTGGCCTAAACTGGAATTGGACTTCATTTATTTTCTGTTTCAAGAGCATGGAGAGATGTTAAATGTTACAGGAAGTGACTGTTTGTTTACATTGTACAAGGACTGACCTACCCACAATGCCAAGTGACCTCCCATGGACACTTTAAACATACACCAGATAAATATGGTTCGGAACCCTTTCGGCTTGAGCCATATACATTTATAATGTCCTTGATTCCTCGGTGGCTTTTTTAGCCCACAGATTAAATCTGACTACCTCATTATGGGCTTTTACTTATTTTTCCTTGCAAATTTTCATCGCAGGTGGTTTGGTGCTTTCTGACCGGTCGTCTGCTTTGGCGGGCGGTGCTCAAAAGTGTGACCTCTCGTAAGCCACGTTGCTTCTCACCATCCTGGTCTGGGTTGTGGTGGCGGTAGAGGTGATTGGAATCCTCCCTTGGGGAAGAGGGCAAAGCAATATATCTTTTAAAGGGATCTCCATGTGGGAATCTGTGTTTTCCGTTGGACATACACTCACTTGGTAACTATACTGTATTGATGTATCACATAATCAATGTAGTTAATATTATATTTATACCAATGGAACTTATATGTGCATATCAATTCTATTTTCGTGTTCTCCCCAGCAGACTGATCCTCTGAAGAAGACCCCAAGTATAGGGGTTGAAACGCGTCAGGTTTAATGTTCATGATATAAAGTATTGTTATGAACAAATGTCTGCTTATGTATGTTCAGCCAACAATTTTTTAATTAATTCCCACTGGAGCTCATTGTTTTTAACTCTGATGGTATATTATCCAATAAAATTGTTATATTTTTTCATACAACATTGACTATATCTGTTATTGTGCTGCCTAAAAAACCCAATGTGGGGAAAGTTTTCCTTTTTTGTACCATCTAGTGGCCTAAACTGGAATTGGACTTCATTTATTTTCTGTTTCAAGAGCATGGAGAGATGTTAAATGTTACAGGAAGTGACTGTTTGTTTACATTGTACAAGGACTGACCTACCCACAATGCCAAGTGACCTCCCATGGACACTTTAAACATACACCAGATAAATATGGTTCGGAACCCTTTCGGCTTGAGCCATATATATTACATTTATAATGCCCTTGATTCCTCAGTGGCTTTTTTAGCCCACAGATTAAATCTGACTACCTCATTATGGGCTTTTACTTATTTTTCCTTGCAAATTTTCATCGCAGGTTGTTTGGTGCTTTCCGACCGGTCGTCTGCTTTGGCGGGCGGTGCTCAAAAGTGTGACCTCTCGTAAGCCACGTTGCTTCTCACCATCCTGGTCTGGGTTGTGGTGGCAGTAGAGGTGATTGGAATCCTCCCTTGGGGAAGAGGGCAAAGCAATATATCTTTTAAAGGGATCTCCATGTGGGAATCTGTGTTTTCCGTTGGACATACACTCACTTGGTAACTATACTGTATTGATGTATCACATAATCAATGTAGTTAATATTATATTTATACCAATGGAACTTATATGTGCATATCAATTCTATTTTCATGTTCTCCCCAGCAGACTGATCCTCTGAAGAAGACCCCAAGTATAGGGGTTGAAACGCATCAGGTTTAATGTTCATGATATAAAGTATTGTTATGAACAAATGTCTGCTTATGTATGTTCAGCCAACAATTTTTTAATTAATTCCCACTGGAGCTCATTGTTTTTAACTCTGATGGTATATTATCCAATAAAATTGTTATATTTTTTCATACAACATTGACTATATCTGTTATTGTGCTGCCTAAAAACCCCAATGTGGGGAAATTTTTCCTTTTTTGTACCATCTAGTGGCCTAAACTGGAATTGGACTTCATTTATTTTCTGTTTCAAGAGCATGGAGAGATGTTAAATGTTACAGGAAGTGACTGTTTGTTTACATTGTACAAGGACTGACCTACCCACAATGCCAAGTGACCTCCCATGGACACTCAACACTGAACTGCATGCTGGGTAGGTTATAAAAGGGCCCGCACGGCCATTTTCTCTCTCTTGTTCCTGGGACACATGGCCTGCCTGCAGGGCCTATGGGTGTGTGTGTCCCACAGAGTCGCGGCCTACCTCGTGCGGATCGGAACAGCAGCCTTTGATCCTGCCTTACATCACAGCATGCTAGAGCAGCAGTGTGATAGTTCCAGAGACCCTTGAAGGAGGTAATCGAGGACTCCCTGTCATCTGTGAGACAGAACAGCGTGACGGCGTGACCACAGCGAACGAACTGAGATACTGTGGAGCAGAGGCATCCATCTGTCTGGACCTAGAGTGGTGAGAGGGCTGATGCCCAGAATGTTCGTACCGCACCCTTTCACACTTAGACTGTAAACACAGTGTTTCTGGGACCTGTAGTCCCACAGAAAAAGAACTTATTCAAGAAGGACTGAGTCTGAACAGGCCTCAAGCCTATCCTTCACTGTACTACAGACACTGTGTTACTAAAAGCCAAATTGCACCGGAGGCAGTTGCAGGTGTACTGCACTACAAGAATAGTTCTAAAATTCATTTTCCATTAACCCTTGTTTGTTCAACTGCCAGATTACAATTAACACAACACAAATAGCTAGCAGAAGACAGAAGACTGAAAGGACTGCATCTCTCATTGCAAGGCCTTGCATCCTACTAAAGATAAGAGGAACTGCAATATAAAGTAGGGGGAGCTCCCTAGAAATTGTGCTGTACTTTATTGAATAACTTTGCATTTCTGTGGTTACCAAGGTGTGCTGGAAGTGGGAAGGTGCTCAGAGTTAAGGCGTTTGTGCTCTGAGCATTAGTCCCACTTGGAGACGCACTTCCAGAGGTCATCTAGGACAACCCTATGTGTACAGATTGTTGTGACTACCTATTGGGCTGTTGCATTACGTTTGTGTGACAGTGCAAATAAATGTAATTACCATTTTATATCAGTTCCAGTAAAAATACGTTCCTGGTTAAGTACAGTTGGTGTGGAGTGTTGTTCCTTTTCCAGCAGGTGGAACATCGGATACCAAAGGTAAAGGTAAAGGTACACTATTATAATATTGTACATTGTGTGGTTATCCTTTACTATTAGCTTCACACTAATGCCCTGTACACACGGTCGGACATTGATCGGACATTCCGACAACAAAATCCATCGTTTTTTTCCGACGGATGTTGGCTCAAACTTGTCTTGCATACACACGGTCGCACAAAGTTGTCGGAAAATCCGATCGTTCCGAACGCGGTGACATAAAACACGTACGTCGGGACTATAAACGGGGCAATAGCCAATAGCTTTCGTCTCTTAATTTATTCTGAGCATCCATGGCACTTTGTCCGTCGGATTTGTCTACACACGATCGGAATTTAAAGGATCGGATTTTGTTGTCAGAAAATTTTATAGCATGCTCTCAAATTTTGTGTGTCGGAAATTCCGATGGAAAAAGTCTGATGGAGCCCACACACGGTCGGAATTTTCAACAACAAGCTCCGATCGCACATATTCCGTCGGAAAGTCCAACCGTGTGTACAGGGCATAACACTGCACCACAGCTGTGTCAAGGGGATTGAGCCAAGTTATAAGGGGTGGAAAAGCAGAGTACAGGCCCAATCAAAGACCAGCAGCTCCTTCAGAGGTCAGTGCTACACATGTAATACAGAGGGGGTTGTGTATGCCCTAGAATACCCATGTGGCATGGTTTATGTAGGCAGAACCAAGAGAGCTATGCATACAATAATAAAAGAACATGTGCACCAAATAAATAAAGGGAAAAAGGAGCATTATGTATATCAACATTTTAGAACAGTACATAAAAGACAGGTGACAGGGATGAAATTCTGGGGATTAGAGAAATATAAAAGACACATGAGGGGCAGTAATCTAATTATGACGCTCAGTTAAAGAGAATCTTGGTGGGTGTACGAATTGAGATCTTTAGTCCCTAGGGGTCTTAACAAGGAGTTTGATCTCAATTGTTTTTTGGCAAATTTTTAAACATATTCCTTCTATACACGTTTAATCATTTTAATTTGTATTTTTAAATATTTTAGTATATTAACATTACATGTCAGCCCATTGATTGCAAGGATTTACTTATGGGCTATATATGGTTTTAGGATTATGCCTGGGATAAAACTCATCTGTAAGACAATTCAGGGTAATATGCAGTTTTCAGCCATGAGGGGTCGTCACCTGGAACATTAGTATTGGTATCAATGCAAAAAAACTACTGGAAAATGGCCTCTGTCCATCCTCCTTTGGAAAAAGATGGTGACGGGGCGTTGAGCTTCGGATGTAAAACACACCATATTTAATAATTCTTTCAGTATATCATGTAGGGAGGCTCCTAACCACACATGGGACACACTGCATAACATACCGATGTGGAGATTTGATTTTTTATGTGACTTTTTATGGTTCAATAATTTTTTTATTGTTTTCAGCAGATATTTAAAACATAGAAAACAGAGAAAAAGAATGGACAATGCCAGTAGCCTGACATCAGGTCTCCTGGTATACAAATACAATTTATACAAAAGTTAGAATAGTGCAATCGAATAAATGTGCAAAGGTCATTTTGAATAAAACTTTGTATTAAACCCGTAAGCGAGTGTCTATTGACTTGTAGGAGTTATTTACCCTGGTCCTGGGTGCCCCATTGGGAACTTTCTGCACCCAAAGGCTCAGGAAGTCTGGAGATTTAATCTACAACAAATAATTGTTAGGGGTTGTTTCTATAACAAAATTCCATAAAGTTTAACATACAGGGGGTGAAGAAACACCTTATGGGGGAAGGGCAATCTTATAGGGTGGATTGCATCAAAAAAAAAAATCATAGGAGACATAGAAAAAGAAGTTAAGAATAACAGAAAAGCAGAGAAGAAAAAAAAAGTATAGGGTAGTTCGTAGAAGGATAGGGGGAAGGGTGAGGGGGCAGAGAGACAGCGAACCTCGGTCCATAAACATGATCATAGCCCCAGGCCATGGTCTTCCGGAAAAGCCATTTTTAGCTCTTAGGTGGAGTTCATCCCCACGAGTCTCTGTTTAAGTTTGTCTGAGGTAGCGTAATGCCTCCAAATACTCCAGACAAATGAAAACTTAGCTTGTTTGTCCAGGGCATTGGCCTACATTTCTCTCATTAGCATAATATTGTTTACCTCACTAACCCATTCTATTAGAGAAGGGAGTGTTGTGGTTTTCCAGTGCCTGGGTATGAGTTGCCTTCCCGCACTAATGAAAAACTTCAGTAGACTATTTTTTTGTGACTTGATGGTCCCAGGTAAAATGGAGAGGAGGGCAATGGAGGGAGATGGCATTAGAGGTTTGTCGTATATGTCTGTATAGATCTGGAAGATTTGTGTCCAAAATGGGAGAAGCATGTCGCATTCCCACCAGATATGGATGTATGTACCTTTCATTTAGTTACATCTCCAGCACGTATCTGAATTAGATGGGAACATGACCCTGAGGGTTGTTGGAACTCGATACCACCTTGATAAGAGTTTGTATTTTTTTCCTGTGTATAGCTCGAAATGGAGGTCTTATTCGTGAAAAGAAAGGCTTTACTCCACTCTGCCTCAGTTATTTCTTTCCCAACCTCCGCTGACCATTCTGTAGTATAGTTAGGTAGGGCTACATGGGTGTGCTCTAGGATTAATTTGTATATAAGTGATAAGGTGTGTCGTGGAGTCTCAGGGAGTATACATAGTTGTTCAAATCCAGTCAGGGGCCTATGAATTTGTTTAGAGTCGTGGATTTTTTTGCAATAAGAATTCAGGTGTCCACGAGTGAGCCATGTCACCCTGGAAGTAACGTCTGTAGGGGTAGATATAAAAGTGCCTAGGGTGACGTCAACAAATTGCCATGCCGTGGGCCAGAAGTCTCTATTGTAGTTATCTATAGAGTGGGTTGAGTGGCCTTCCGGAAGATATGGGTTGTCAAACAGAGGGGTGAGGGGGCTAGGTTCAGATGAAAGTTAATAGTTATCTCTCCTACGGTACCAGATCGCCAGGGCGTCCCTAGTAAGGGGGGACAGTGTTGAAAGTGATTTAAACGACTGATCGTAACCCCAGAGAAGCGCTCGTAGGTCATGTGTAGATAGGTCTTGTTCCACGAACGTAGTAGCTTTGGTCATAGGGCAGGGGAACCACTTGAGGATACGGGATATAATTGCCAACGTATGATATAGCTCAAAGTCAGGTAGGCCTAGCCCGCCTTTTGTAATAGGAGAGCATAATAGTTTGTTTCTCAGCCTCGGGTGGCAACTCCTCCATACGAATCGGATAGCCATAGATCGAAGGGAACGGAAGAAGGCCGAAGGGAGAGCGATGGGAAGGGCCTGGAATAAGTATAGTAGTTTGGGGAGTATATCCATGTTTAATGTGTTAATACTCCCTACCCAGGACACAGACAAGTCCAGTCGTTCTTCCGTAAGGTGTCTACGTTTTTGGAGTAGAGGGCTGAAGTTCAGGGGATAGATATCTGAAGTTAGTTTCGGTATGGCCGTACCTAGATAAGAGATAGAGTTCGGTCGCCATTGAAATGAAAAGTTGGATTGGAGGGAAAATAGTGTAGATTGTGATAGAGAAAGGTTTAGGGCCTCCGTTTTAGAGATGTTTAATTTGTAATTACTAAAACAACCAAATCTGTCTATCTCTGCCAGTATAGAGGGTATGGTAATGTGAGGTTTGGTTATGTAAAGAAATAGATCATCTGCGTATAGGGAGAGTTTACAATGAGATGATGGGTACTGTATGCCATGTATGTTATGATTCGATCTAATGGCTTGGGCCTAACTGGGAAAGTGTGGATTGGAGAAAAGACCAGCTGACCCTATCAAAGGCCTTCTCTGCATCACATGAGAGGAGGCAGGGCGGTATATGATGGGGTTGAGCATAGGTGATTAAATGTATGGTCTTGGTGGTGTTGTCTCTGGCCTCTCAACCAGGAACAAAACCTACCTGGTCTTTGTGTATTATTTTCGGTAGCAAAGGGGAGAGACGGTTAGCAAGGATCTATAATTTTAGATCGATATTTAAAAGGGATATCGGTCTGTAGTTGGTACAGGTGGATGGGTCTTTTCCGGATTTGGGAATGACTACTATTTGGGCTTGAAGTATGGAAGAGGAAAGGGCGATGTTCTCATCAATTGCATTAAAAGCCTTCGTTAGCAATGGGGAGAGTTGTGGTGCAAAGAGTTTGTAAAAACGGGAAGAGAACCCGTCCGGACCTGGGCTCTTGCCATTTTTGAGATTTTTTATGGCGGTTAGGAATTCCGTTTCAGACAGATAGGCCTCCAGATCCTCTGTATCAGATGACGGGGGAGGTGGAAGTGCCGTCTCCTGAATATAGGAGGGTAGATCTTGCGAGGTAGGTATAGTTGACGGGGTCTGGGGGATGAGATTGTATAGGGTAGAGTAATATTGGCGGAATTCTTCGGCTATCGCCGAATTCTGTCTGATTTTACCTTTGGTGGGGGAGTTTATAAACGGGATAGGCTGTCTGGTTTGGTGGGGTTGGAGGGTATTTGCAAGGTGACTGCCACATTTGTTAGCTTGGGAGTAGTAAGTAAATTGGCCTTTGTCTCGGGCTATTACAGATCTCTCAGCAAAGATAAGCAGGAGGTTTCTCCTCGCATTGGTGAGTTCTAAAAGAGTCGAGTTAATAGGGTTTTTTTATGTGATTCTTCCAGGTTGGCAATGGTGGTGAGAAGATGTGTTGTACAAGTAAAAAGGCGCAAAAGCACTGTTACCTTAGATATGAAACCGATTAGTCCAAACACTAGCATTAGTTGGAGAAATGCATGCGTGTGTTCATGCATATATGTTGGGAGTATATATTAGGGGTCAGTCAGGGCAGCCACCAAAGGAGCCAAAAGCAGGGTCCAGCAAGCTAAAACAAGAACAAGGAGAGGGGCGCCTCTGAGTATATCATAAAAACATTTTATTAAAATAGCAATATCCACTCACATAAAAGTTAGAAGAGTTGCATTCAGGTCAGTTGGCTGGTGCTGAAGAGATGCGGTGGAACTACAGGTCACAGCGGTTCCTGCAGGGCATGCCAGATCCAGAGGAGATTAGCTGGTGCAGCCAGGTGAAGACTCTTTCAGTAGACAGACCAACGCAAATCCTGTATTAGGAGCCAGATGGTATCCCAGATGCAAGGATGAGGGTTCCAGATGGGGGGAGAGAGAGGTGTGTTGGACGCTAGAGCGCCCGTTCAGCCGTGCTGCTGCTCTAGTGTTAGATGGTACAAGCTTATAGGATGGAACACGGCCGGCCGAGCAGAGAGTCCAAAACGAGGCTTGGGGAGCAAACACAGTGTGGCGCCCGGTGATGACGTCATAAATATGCAACGCATTTCAGAATAAGCTAGCCATTGGTGGACGAATGGCCGCATTCCTTTCTCAAGCATGGGGAGTGGAAAACACAATAGGCTTAAATAGTCTGAGGGGGAAGGGGGGGTGGGGCCAGGAAGTCCGTGCAATACACATGTAGTGAGTAATGGGCGGCATCGAACGGCAGGGGGGACTAGTACAGAGGATCTTAAAGTGACATAGTGACAGAAATACTTTTACAGCATGGTACCAATTAAACAAGAAATTAATAATACAACAAAGTAAAATGGAATAAATTAAAAAGCAAGCAAGCATTCAAAAAACGTCATTAGGTAATAAGTAATGCAATACAGTATCATTAAAAAAAATAATAATAAGAAGAAATAAGTATCATATACAATACATACAAAAAACGGCCATAAAGGTTATATAATAGGAATGGGAGATTACTTCCAAAGATGGGGGATCCACGATTATTATCAGCACTGTCTTATGTGCAATATAAATATAATAATAATAATAATAATGATAAGAATTCATCCTGAGGCTATAATTAGGAAAGAATATAGAAATAAACCATATATGAGGGGGGGGGGAGGGGAAGGGAGGGGGAAGGGGGGGGGGAAATGATATGGATAAGTTTGATATTTCAAATAAAGTCATTTAGAGTGAAAGGGATGTATATGTATGTGCATACGCATGCACAGCCACATACTGGGGGAACATCCAAGAATTTTTTCATGGTATCAATTATATGCATGTAAGCCAACTATAAGTATAAGTAAATATACACATCAGGTCATTATAAAAAAAAGGGGGGGGGGAAAGAGTATATATATAAATATATATATATATAACTACCGGGGGGGGGAGAAAAGAAAGAAAGAGTCAGAGAAAAGGGGAAAGAAAAGGGGGGGGGGGAGGGAAAGGGAGGGGGAAAGGGAGGGGAAGAAAAAGAGAGGGGGGCACTACAATACTACCGATACTTACTAGAAAGCGAGCCCACCACCCCCATGTAATAGAAAAAAGAGAGACATAGAACCTGCGATAAACAAATAATGACAAGTGTTAACTAAAGCATCAAAAGGAATATATACAGAGTTAGATCATAGACATAAATATAACCCTATATGGATGTGGACATGTATGTGCAGATGTATATCTACATATAAAGGGCTGCACATACATGCGCACAGGCCTACAAATAGGACAAGATCTCATGGTAACTGTAATGCCCCGTACACACGGTCGGATTTTCCGATGGACAATGTCCGATCGGAGCGTGTTGTCGGAAATTCCGACCGTGTGTGGGCTCCATCGGACATTTTCCATCGGATTTTCCGACACACAAAGTTGGAGAGCAGGAGATAAAATTTTCCGACAACAAAATCCGATCGCGTCAATTCCGACCGTGTGTGGCCTGTTCCGACGCACAAAGTGCCACGCATGCTCAGAAGAAATTCCGACACGGGACAGCTCGTTCTGGTAAACTTAGCGTTCGCAATGGATACAGCACTTTCGTCACGCTGCAATGTTAAAAATGGTTTAATACAGCGCACTCTCTTCTTCTTTATAATGTGACAAGAATTAAGTAGTTTTGCTGCTCATATTCACACACACTTCTCACAAACTTTTCTTTGTGTTTTTTTATTGGGATTCCCACAATATATTGTTATTAGTTTTTTTTTTAAAATAGTTTTTTGTTTTTTATTTGACGCTTTTTTTTTTCTGTAATGTTTGTATTTTTTCCAAGGCTGATCTTTGTTCAATATTATTTTTATTTTTACTCCAGAATATTTTTGTGTGTGTTTTGTGTGTCAAGTTACCCCAACACTATTGATATCTTTTATTATTTAATCTCAAGGAGATTGTTTGTTGTTGGTGTCCCTTGTTCATTTCACATTGTATATTTGAAATGTACCTGAATCCTCACAAACAAACTGTCATTTTTGAAGTAAAACACATGAGAGAGTATAATTCAAAACAAAAATCCTTTATTAAGGTATCAGAAACAAACAAAGAGGAAGGCAACACTGGATCAACATGAGAAATTAGTGAAGCCTGGGACCCCCATGGCAGACATCAATTCTTCAACATCAAAATTGGTGGCCTGAGGAGTCCATATGTAAGGGAGAGCAGTCTGGTCCGGGATTCGCAGAGATCCGGATAGCAGCAGATGACATGTGTGTCCCCAGGCTGTGGTACCACAAGAGGCTGCATTTTTTGGCCGACCAGACTGGATCCAGGGTCCTCACTTTCTGGTCTTCCTTTCACGCTTCCTTCCGGGCTGTGGCTGTGCAGTTGGAGATGTGGCAGGAGGAAGGGTAGGACCTGGAGGAGGAGGAGGACTGGGAGGACCTGGAGGAGAGGGAGGACGGGGAGGAGGACCTGCAGGAGGAGGAGGAGGACCATAACAAAGGTGTGTCTCAGGTGTAATTTGGCCCCTCATACCTTTCTCCAGAGCCTCCGATATGAGGGCCTCACACATTACTTGTTGGCCCTCCTCCATCCTCTGCATTTTATATGCAATGACCGCAGCAATGTCCTCCTCCACGGTCTGTCGTGCTCCCAGGACCTCTGTAGCCCTCCAAAAGAGTCCTCTGCCAGCCTTCTCTAGGGCACTCCTCCGACTGCCACTTTCTCTTTCCAGGGGGGGTGGAGGGACCTGCAGATCAGCCAGCCGGCTCACCCCGGCCACCTCCTGGCTGAGACTTCCCTGTGTATGAAAAAGGGACAGGGTTTTAGTTTTTGCATCATCAATCACAATCATAAATTAGTACTCCAAACTAACATCTAGTTAACATCATTGATTGGACAAGCAGAAATATTTACAGGAATGCTATACCTAGCTCAATCTGGGCTCCTCCACATGTGGCCTGGAAGGCCCAGGTTGGGCGTCAGAAGCCTCAGCCGGGGGGGAAGGAAGCGTGGAAGGAAGACTGAAGAGGGATGGCCTGGGTTCAGTCTGGCCTGCCAGAAAATGCAGCCTGTCGTAGGACAACATCCTGGGGACATAGTTGTCATCTGCTGCTCCGGATCTCTGCGAATCCAGGACTTTCTTGCGCTCCCTCAGATATGTGCTCCTCAGGCCACCAATTAATATCTTTAAATAGGTGATGTCTGCCGTGGGGATCACCTGCTTCACAATTACCAACAATTGCACCAGTGCTGCCTTCCTCTTTGCTTGGTTCTTGAAATGGGGGTGGTTAATCTCCCACAGACAGGGCAGCTCCCTTAGCATAGCTATGAATACTGACATGAAGTCATTATCTTTGAGTACCATATCCATGTTCACTGCAAGACACAACACAAGACAAAGCCTAATGTCAGACAAAACTCTCCTAATCTTGTTACAATATAGGCCTCAATGTAGAAGCAGTATAGGCACAAGTTTGTCTCTTACCTTCGTTCTTACGATCGGTGCCTCCAATGCTCCTTCCTCCGCTCACAGATAGTACGTAATACGCACGCGTGTTACGCTTTATATACACTGCGCATGCGTGTAACTCCGCCCGCCCCTGATGTTCTTTCTAGTCTATTCCCCGCCCCTTTTCGTTCGTCGCAGTGGGGGAAGAGCACATGGCGGAGTCACAGCAGGTGCGTGCTAATTGCAGGAACGAGGAGGAGGAGGAGGAAAGCCCGGATCCGGACACGTCCCGATCCAGAAGGAGACGTTTTAAGGCCACAAATATGTCCTTTGGGGAGATGTTGGAGATGGTCGACATCATGAAGAAGTCCGACTATGACGGGAAGTATGGGCCTTACCCCAATCCGAACATCCGAAAGGCCAAGATCATGGCGAAAGTGGTCAGGAGTCCTGAGAGGAATTTCGGGGTCCGAAGATCAAAAGATCAGCTCCGGAAGTGGTGGTCGGACCTGAAATTAAGAGAGCCAGAGCAGTACCGAAAGATCCGGAGAGTGCTGCAAAAAAGTAAGTAGTTGTGCTGTGTTCCTATTCTTTCTGTCTTTATTCCGTTCTTCTGCTCCATATGCTTTTAGTAATTGTAACGTTTAAAAGGGCAACTTTAATGTTCATGGGCCCATTATTCGTTTGTATCAAACATTTTTCTTTGGGCCTCTAAAACACCATTGTTTAGGCCATATGCATTTTCCCACATTTTTTTTGGGCCTACTTGGATGCCAAATATTTGTTTGTGTAGATGGGTTTGTTACTAGAATGAAATGCCAACTAGATTGTGTGTAAGGAGAGGACACTGAGCAGCTGTTTTCACGTCTGGACACTGGAGCACTAGTGTGGGACACAAGAACACCATTTTTATTAGGGGGGCCACACAGGTGCTCCAGTGTATACTATAGGGGGGGTCTCCATCTGTGAACTTTGTACTAAACCGGTAAAGTATTGCAGCTTGACAAAGGGCAATAAGAAAATTACATCTTGGAACTCGGCTAAAATAGACAATTGTACCCCACTTCCAAGCAATGTTTCCTATTTATAGTTCTGCCATCAAATATCTGTGTGCTAATTGTACCATTTTTGTTTTACATAGGGGAGAAAAGACTCGGAGGACACCCCTCATCCCAGGAGACCACAGACCCCCCACCTATGGAAGAAAGTGAAATACCCCCAACCCAAGAAGAAGAGCAGGAGGAAGAAGAAGATGTGGTGGAGATTGGCACCACAACAGGTGAGTGTCTGCGACCACAGGCTCAGGTAAAAGAGATGGATGGTGGCAGATTTTTGATACGTGTTTTTGTTTTCTTTATCTCTTTTTAGGTGATCATGATGTGAGGGATCCAGAACGCTTTACTTCAGAAAGTGCCCAGATCCTGATCGGGGAGATCATGGGGTGTAATCTCGAATTGCACAACATACAGCAAAAAAACAGTGATGTTATTAAAAAAAATAATAACATCATTGATGTTTTGGGGCGAATTTAAAAGCCCACAAAATCACTTTTTGGATTGTGGTCCAATCTTTTAAATCTTTTTGCAATGTTTTGAAAAGCCAAATTTGGAGGATGCACACAGTGTGCCAACATGTGCTATCTGACATCACGGGAGATCAATGGACGCATTTTGGGGGTGCAACACCTTCCTCAATTATAAAGTAGCGGTGAGGAAGGGCTTGCTCCCCCAAAACACGTCCCTTGATCCCCCCTGATGGCAGATAGCACATGTTGACATTCTGAACTTGGTGTGCATCTTCCAAATTTGGCTTTTCCAGGGGTGATTTTCCCCCATCTGAATGCTATATCAAACACAGTTCCTAAATACTCATGTCTGATATAGCCTTCAGGTTTTACCATATGTGAACTTTGTAAGTTCAAGTTTTTTGGCTTTCTTGTTGGTTTTACACAGGCCTGTTTTATCAGAAAAGGAAATTTCGATTTTTGATTATGCTACAGCAAAAATTGTTATACAACAAACATGTTGGTTTGTTTTAAAAACCTTTGGTAAATGCACATGTGATTGTGCAGCTATAAAAAAGTTGGTTACTCAAGAATGTGTGGATTATTGTCTCAACACTACAACACTTTTGGGGTGATGTAATGGCTGTTTTATGCAAACATGGGGGTTATTTCCTAAGGGAAAATACACTTTGCACTACAAGTGCAGTTTCAGTGCAGTTTCAAGTGCACTTGTAGTGAAATGTGTTTTTGCATTTAGGAAGTACCAGCCAACAGTGTTTTTTATAAGGTTACCCAATCACAACATTTTCTGCACTCAGGGTCAGCTAAAACAAACACAAGCAGTAAATGTCCACAAAGAATTTCTTTTGGTTGTTTTTTATTTGAAAAAGGTTTCACAGATTGTCTGGCATATTGATAGCCCCCCTACCCGCAAAGAACTCCAGGTATCGTAACCGGACATCACGGGCATTCAGGGAGGGCAAGCCAGGACGGCCACTTTCAAGCGCCGTCAGTGTTGATGGATTTTGGATTCCGGCCTCAGGCCCAACTGAGCCAGCATAGTTGGCTGAATGTTTTCTTAAAAAATTATGGAGAACACAGCAGGCAAGTATTATATGGTTCAGTTTATACTCCGCCATATGGATGGGTGTCAGAAATAATCGGAACCGGCTGGCCAGGATTCCAAATGTGTTCTCCACCACTCTTCTGGCTCTGGCCAGCTGGTAATTAAAAACCCTCTGTTCCGGGGTGAGGGTCCTCATCGGGAATGGCCGCATCAGGTGGTCCCCCAGCGCAAACGCTTCATCAGCAACGAACACAAATGGGAGACCTTCAACATTGTCCTCTGGAGGTGGCAAGTCCAAGCTGCCATTCTGGAGACGCCTGTAGAACTCCGTCTGGGCGATGACTCCACCATCGGACATCCGGCCATTCTTCCCCACGTCCACATACAGGAACTCGTAATTAGCCGACACCACCGCCAACATCACTATACTATTAAACCCCTTGTAATTATAATAGTACCACCCCGAGTTGGGTGGTGGGACGATGTGGACGTGTTTCCCATCAATTGCCCCTCCGCAGTTAGGAAAGTCCCACCGCTGGCCAAAGTGGGAGGCCACAGTCTGCCATTCCTGTGGCGTTGAAGGAAACTGTTGAGGAAAAAACAATAAACATTACTATTTTTTCACAGAAACATGGCAAGCAGATTAGACACAAACATTATGGGGCAACCTCCAGATAGCATTTATTAAGGGGAATTTAACAACACCAAAGTATAAGGTACACCTATCATATCCCCCCCCTCTCATGGGCCATTTCTAACATTATAGGGGGGGGGGGACTCTTGGACAGGTAACCCTCTTCACTTCATTGAGAGATGAATGCCTAAATAATGGGTATTACTTGGAACAGCCCCTCCTTAGTTACACTATTGGCAGCCCACTGGACAGGTAAGAAGTGTCTGAATACAAAGATTTAAATACACACTGTACACATTTGAGCACATTTGAACATTCTGCTATTACCTATCAAGATAATAATAGGATACAAAAACTTTAAACAGTACCATTGGAAATTATACAGGCAGGCCCTTGCACTACATGCTTTGGGGAATTCATCCATAAATCTGACCAGTAAAGAGATGGGTATAGTGTGTATGGGATTGGCAAAGTCAGCAGAAAGATGATTGAGGATAGAGAATTGGGATCAGCTGACTTAGCAGTTGGGGGGAGGGAGGGTTACAAAAAATTTGGGGACACCACAAAAAAAAAGCCTCTGGCACTCTGCCTGAATTTAAATCAAAAATAACATTACCAAACATTTTAGGGGGTGTTTGGGGTAAAGCACTACTATGGAGAAGATAAAATACATTGTTAATTGACTACATGAGGTGAATATAGGGCACAAGACACCATGCTGGGGAGGTTATTGAAGGGCAAATATGTATGAAGGACCTAAAATAATAATTTCATAAAAATCCAGCATGCATGAGAACAAAGGGGACATTCACAGCATATTACAATCATGGTAATTAGGGAATGAGGAAAGAAATACAATATATTAGCAAACATTCAATACAATAAAATGTGATATTAAAGGATAAAAATCTTACCTTCATATACTCCTTCTGCAGGACCTGAATGATGGCAGAACAGGTCTCCGGGATAATGATCCCCAGAGCCTGGGGGGAGATGCCTGTCGAGAACTTGAGGTCCTGCAGGCTTCTCCCTGTCGCCAAATACCGCAAGGTAGCGACCAACCTCTGCTCCGGAGTGATGGCTTGCCTCATGCAGGTATCCTGCTTGCTGATATAGGGGGTCAGCGAAGCCAACAAACGGTGAAACACGGGGTCCGTCATCCTGAGAAAGTTCCTGAAATCATCAGGATTATTCTCACGGATCTCACAGAGCAAAGGCATATGACAGAACTGGTCACGCTGAAGCAACCAATTCTTGGTCCATGAACTCCTCCCCACCCTGTTCATGGACTGGACTTGTGTCAAGGTCAGGACCCCAACACCAAGCCCCCGCACAGCACGAACTCTACGAGGAGTACGCATACGAAACATGGCTAGAAAACGGTCGGCTGCTCAGAACGAAGTAACAGAACGCACTGAAGAACAGCAAGGCTGTGAAGAGCGAACTGAAAAACAGTAACGAACGAACAAGAATACAATGACTACTTAAAGTCATGCGGAACTTGCTGCACGCACTGAAGAGCAGATACAAACCCACAAGCACAAACTGGACGGCAGAAAGCGGTCTGAAGGCCACGAGTCTGAAAAAGCGCGAATCGTCTCTCACCAAACTTTTACTAACACGAGATTAGCAAAAGGAGCCCAAAGGGTGCCGCGCTTGGTTCTGAACCGGCCTTTTCTAGTCTCGTCGTACGGTGGTTGGCGATCGGAAATTCCGACAACTTTGTGCGACCGTGTGTAGGCAAAACAAGTTTGAGCCAACATCCGTCGGAAAAAATCCTAGGATTTTGTTGTCGGAATGTCCGAACAAAGTCTGACCGTGTGTACGCCCTATAAAATGTAGAAGGGGTGATTATAAGACTGTGGATATCTCTATCCCTTCGTTGAGGCCGCCAGGTGAGAGTACGTCTAGGCAGTATATCCAGGAGGTCTCTCTGGCGCATAACTTTTTAAAACATTCAGCTTCTGACATGTGTTTAGGAATTTGCTCTATAACCCAAACTGACAAACCAACAGTAGATTTATTGTGAAACTCGGCAAAATGCCGAGGGACACTGTGTTTGTCCTTTCCACCCTCAATGAGTCGTCGATGCTGGCCGAAGCGCTGCCTAAGGGGGCAGATAGTTCGCCCAACATAGATTAACCCACAAGGGCACGTAAGGCCATACACTACAAAGTTGGACGAGCAGTTATAAAATTGTTCCAGTGTATAAGTTCTGCCTTTGGATTGAAAAGATTTTTTGCCATGTTCAACAAACATACAGGTCTTGCAGTGGGCTTTCTTACACTGATACATACCGACTAGTGGTATAAGGGTAGTGGAGTTGGAAGTGGGCATGTCCATAGGTAGTTTGCCCGGGGCAATCTTATTTTTGAGACTAGGAGCCTTCCGGTACGTGATTCTGGGTATGGGCGGAAGAGAGGTTTTTAGAAGTGGATCTTGTAGCAGAATAGTCCAGTGCTTCTTTAATATATTTTCCATTTTTTTATACTGGAAATTAAAGGTAGTGATAAACCTGGTGGAATGATCTGTTATCTCTTTTTCTTTTTTGGTTGGTTTCCCTTTGGCGTAATAGTTATATGCTTGGTCCACTAAATCTTTGGGATAGTCTTTATCAGCAAACTTCTTTTTAAGTTGTATACTCATGGTATCATAGTCACTATCTAAGGTACAGTTCTGTTGTAAGCGGCAGAACTGGCCTTTAGGTATGTTTTGCGTCCATTTTGGATAGTGGCAGCTCCTATAGTGCAAGTAGGAGTTGCCAGCAGTAGGTTTGGTGTGGTTTTTAGCGATAATCATATCGCCCAAGTGGCCCAAATCTAGATCTAAAAAGGCCAGGTTAGTAGGATCAGAGACGTAGGAGAAAGACAAGCTGTATGGGTTGGAATTGCAAAGGTTCGACAAAATGGGAGACTAGGTCGACGGGGCCATTCCAAATGATGATTATGTTATCTATATAATGACCAAAAAATACAATATTGGCACAGTAGGGGTTGTTTTGTGTGATGAAATTCTTTTTCCAGTAGCCCATGGCCAGATTGGCGTAGGAGGGGGCGAAGTTAGCTCACATCGCAGTTCCCTTGGTTTGTAGGTAAAAATCGCCATTGAAATCAAAATAGTTATAGGTGAGGCAAAACTTTGTTGCCTCCAAAATAAATGCAGCTTGTCTAGGGTTGATGAAAGGATCTTGTGTGAGAAAAAATTCTAACGCAAGCAGACCAAATGAGTGTGGAATGGAGGTATAAAGTGATGTAACATTCAGAGATAGCCAGAGATAAGAGGGTTCCCATTTATAAGGTGCAAGTAGTTCCAATAAGTGTGAACCATCTCTAATATCAGACGGTAATTGTTTAACGATGGGCTGGAGATACAGATCGATGTACTGACTAAAACTGGTAGTAACACTCTCCATGGCAGCCACAATGGGCCTGCCGGGGGGAGAAGTGAGACTCTTGTGGATTTTTGGTAAGTGATAGAAGTATGGGATCTGATAAAAGTTTTTAGTGAAAAAGGAAGCTTCCGTTTTGTCAATCACTCCGCAATCAAGAGCTGACTTTACCAAAACTTTACTTCAGCAGCAAATTCAATGGTGGGGTCTTTGGGAGCTTATTATATGTAGTCTCGTCTGAGAGCAGTCTAAGGGCTTCGTTAATATAGTCCGCCTTATTTTGTAGGACAATACCTCCCCCTTTATCCGCTGATTTGGTGATAATGTCAGCTGAATGTATAAGGGAGTCTAGAGCATGGATTTCAGAAGCAGATAGGTTGCGTATATGAGGGGGTATCGTGGTGGAAGTCTGGCAAAGTTTCAGGAAGTCAGCATATACTTCCCTATAGAAACTTTCCAGATAGGGACCTTTTGACTGGGCAGGGTAAAAGATGGATTTATACACTCATCACTGAAACCCAAATCCATCTTTTACCCTGCCCAGTCAAAGGGTTCCTATCTGGAAAGCTGGGGTTTCTAACACCAAGTGGCCCCGAGATACAGGGCCCCAAAAATCAGTTCAGAAAATCTCAAGCACTTTTGGGGTTCCTAGCATCAAGTGGGCCTGAGATATGAGGCCCCAAAGTCGGTTCAGAAAATGTCAAGCACTTTTCTGCAGCAGAGAATGACATTTTCCGAACCGATTTTGGGGCCCCGTATCTCGGGGCCACTTAGTGCTAGGAACTTCAGCTTTGGATATGTTGTGGTACCAGCTCCACTGGGTTTGCACACCAAATTTGGAGTTTCTAGCACCAAGTGGCCCTGAGATACGGGGCCCCAAAGTCGGTTCGGAAAAATGAAATTTTTTGCTGCAGAAAAGTGCTTGACTCAAGTATAAGTCGAGGGGGGCACTTTCAGCACTAAAAAATGTGCTGAAAAATTCGACTTATACTCGAGTATATACGGTATTTTTTTGGTCGTTATATAGATGACATAATCATCATTTGGGATGGCCCCGTCGACCTAGTCTCCCATTTTGTCGAACATTGCAATTCCAACCCATACAGCTTGTCTTTCACCCACGTCTCTGATCCTACTAACTTGGCCTTTTTAGATCCATATTTGGGCCACTTGGGCGATATGATTATCGCAAAAAACCACACCAAACCTACTGCTGGCAACTCCTACTTGCACTATAGGAGCTGCCACTATCCAAAATGGACGCAAAACATACCTAAAGGCCAGTTCTGCCGCTTACGACAGAACTGTACCTTAGATAGTGACTATGATACCATGAGTATACAACTTAAAAAGAAGTTTGCTGATAAAGACTATCCCAAAGATTTAGTGGACCAAGCATATAACTATTACGCCAAAGGGAAACCAACCAAAAAAGAAAAAGAGATAACAGATCATTCCACCAGGTTTATCACTACCTTTAATTTCCAGTATAAAATAATGGAAACTATATTAAAGAAGCACTGGATTATTCTGCTACAAGATCCACTTCTAAAAACCTCTCTTCCGCCCATGCCCAGAATAACGTACCGGAAGGCTCCTAGTCTCAAAAATAAGATTGCCCCGAGCAAACTACCTATGGACATGCCCACTTCCAACTCCACTACCCTTATACCACTAGTCGGTATGTATCAGTGTAAGAAAGCCCGCTGCAAGACCTGTATGTTTGTTGAACATGGCAAAAAATCTTTTCAATCCAAAGGCAGAACTTACACACTGGAACAATTTTATAACTGTTCGTCCAACTTTGTAGTGTATGGCCTTACGTGCCCTTGTGGGTTAATCTATGTTGGGCGAACTATCTGCCCCCTAATGCCCCGTACACACGGTCGGATTTTCCAATGGAAACTGTCCGATCGGAGCGTGTTGTCGGAAATTCCGACCGTGTGTGGGCTCCATCGGACATTTTCCATCGGATTTTCCGACACACAAAGTTGGAGAGCAGGAGATAAATTTTTCCGACAACAAAATCCGTTGTCGGAAATTCCGATCGTGTGTACACAAATCCGACGGACAAAGTGCCACGCATGCTCAGAATAAATAAAGAGATGAAAGCTATTGGCCACTGCCCCGTTTATAGTCCCAACGTACGTGTTTTACGTCACCGCGTTTAGAACGATCGGATTTTCCGACAACTTTGTGTGACCGTGTGTATGCAAGACAAGTTTGAGCCAACATCCGTCGGAAAAAATCCTAGGATTTTGTTGTCGGAATGTCCGAACAAAGTCCGACCGTGTGTACGCCCTATTAGGCAGCGCTTCGGCCGGCATCGACGACTCATTGAGGGTGGAAAGGACAAACACAGTGTCCCTCGGCATTTTGCCGAGTTTCACAATAAATCTACTGTTGGTTTGTCAGTTTGGGTTATAGAGCAAATTCCTAAACACATGTCGGAAGCTGAACGTTTTAAAAAGTTATGCGCCAGAGAGACTTTCTGGATATACTGCCTAGACGTACTCTCACCTGGCGGCCTCAACGAAGGGATAGAGATATCCACAGTCTTATAATCACCCCTTCTACATTTTACAGTTACCATGAGATCTTGTCCTATTTGTAGGCCTGTGCGCATGTATGTGCAGCCCTTTATATGTAGATATACATCTGCACATACATGTCCACATCTATATAGGGTTATATTTATGTCTATGATCTAACTCTGTATATATTCCTTTTGATGCTTTATTTAACTCTTGTCATTATTTGTTTATTGCAGGTTCTATGTCTCTCTTTTTTCTTTTACATGGGGGTGGTGGGCTCGCTTTCTAGTAAGTATCGGTAGTATTGTAGTGGCCCCCCCTCTCTTTTTCTTCCCCTCCCTTCCCCCCTCCCTTTCCCTCCCCCCCCCCTTTTCTTTCCCCTTTTCTCTGACTCTTTCTTTATTTTCTTTTTCCCTCCCCCGGTAGTTATATATATATATATATATATATATATATATATATATATATATATATATATATTATATATATATTCTTTTCCCCTCCCCGTCCACTTTTTTCTATAATGATCTGATGTGTATATTTACTTATACTTATAGTTGGCTTACACGCATATAATTGATACCATGAAAACATTCTTGGATGTTCCCCCAGTATGTGGCTGTGCATGCGTATGCACATACATATACATCCCTTTCACTCTAAATGACTTTATTTGAAATATCAAACTCATCCATACCACCCCCCCTTCCCCCTCCCTTCCCCTCCCCCCCTTCATATATGGTTTATTTCTATATTCTTTCCTAATTATAGCCTCAGGATGAATTCTTATCATTATTATTATTATTATTATTATTATTATATTTATATTGCACATAAGACAGTGCTGATAATAATCGTGGATCCCCCACCTTTGGAGGTAATCTCCCATTCCTAATATATAACCTTTTATGGCCGTTTTTTGTATGTATTGTATATGATACTTATTTCTTCTTATTATTATTTATTTAATGATACTGTATTGCATTACCTATTACCTCATGACGTTTTTTGAATGCTTGCTTGCTTTTTAATTTATTCCATTTTACTTTGTTGTATTATTAATTTCTTGTTTAATTGGTACCATGCTGTAAAAGTATTTCTGTCACTATGTCACTTTAAGGTCCTCTGTACTTGTCCCCCCTGCCGTTCTATGCCGCCCATTACTCACTACATGTGTATTGCACGGACTTCCTGGCCCCATCCCCCTTTCCCCCTCAGACTATTTAAGCCTATTGTGTTTTCCACTCCCCATGCTTGAGAAAGGAATGCAGCCATTCGTTCACCAATGGCTAGCTTATTCTGAAACGCGTCGCACATTTATGACGTCATCACCGGGTGCCACGCTGTGTTTGCTCCCCAAGCCTCGTTTTGGACTCTCTGCTTGGCCGGCCGTGTTCCATCCTATAGGCTTGTACCATCTAACACTAGAGCAGCAGCACGGCTGAATGGGCGCTCTAGCGTCCAACACACCTCTCTCTCCCCCCATCTGGAACCCTCATCCTTGCATCTTGGATACCATCTGACTCCTAATACAGGATTTGCGTTGGTCTGCCTACTGAAAGAGTCTGCACCTGGCTGCACCAGCTAATCTCCTCTGGATCTGGCATGCCCTGCAGGAACCGCTGTGACCTGTAGTTCCACCGCATCTCTTCAGCACCAGCCAACTGACCTGAATGCAACTCTTCTAACTTTTATGTGAGTGGATATTGCTATTTTAATAAAATGTTTTTATGATATACTCAGAGGCGCCCCTCTCCTTGTTCTAGAAGATGTGTTGTGTCTGCAATGCGGGCACGCTTCAATCGGGCGCCGTGTTGAATAAGTTTGCCCCTAAGTACGCATTTAAGTGCTTCCCATTTCGTAAACGGGTTAGTGGCATCTTGGGCATGGTCCGAAACAAAGTGTTTAATGGTCTGTATAATGTCCTGAGAGCATACAGAGTCAGTTAATAGGTTGTCGTTTAGTCTCCAAGAAGAGTTTTGTTTACGTGTAGGAATACGTCCTAAGCTCATGTGTATAGGGGCATGGTCTGACCAAAGAGTGAGACCAATGGAGGCAGAAGGTGAAAAATCTAATAGAGATTGGGAAACAAGGAGTTAATCCAGTCTACTGTAAGAGGTATGTGCGGGGCAATAAAAAGTGTAGTCTTTGGTGCTAGGGTGAAGCATCCTCCATACATCCACAAGGGATAAGTCAGATAGGAGTGTTCTCATTTTGGTCAGGGAGGTTGGGGAAATCGAGGACTTACCAGTTGAAGAGTCAAGACGAGGTATCAAGGTAGCATTGAGGTCCCCTCCCAGGATCATGTTGATTGTGCAGAATCTTTTCAGACGAGAGATCACAGAAGAGAGGAATTGTTGTTGGTTCTGGTTAGGAGAGTATATGTTAATAACAGTGTAAATCACATTCAAGTAAGACAGTTTAAGAAAGATATACCTGCCTAATGGGTCAATATAAGTATCAAGGACATCTGGAGTAAAAGATGCGTGAAATGCTATAGAGACCCCTTTAGATTTTGCAGAGGGATTGGTACTATGAAACCAGACGGGGTATTGTTTATGCAGAAATTGTGGGAGCTTATCTGTTCTAAAGTGGGTTTCCTGCAAAAGAAGGATTTGTGTCCGCAGTTTGTGAAAATGATATAGTATTTGCCGTCTCTTCTCAGGGACGTTGAGACCCCTGCAGTTTAATGAGGAGACTTTTAAGGCAGTTTGTGCTACCATATGAAAACAAATTTATTTGGCATATGTGAATAGACCAAGGGGAGGCTCGCTGTCTCAAAGGAATAGGTGGAGGGGAAGAAGGAGGGAGATCTAGTGGTGAAATGAGAGAAGGAAAGTACGTGAAGTCATGAGAAAAGAAAAAGAGAAGTGGAGAAGAGACAACAAGGCCGGAACAGCCTCACTACTAGTGTTGTGAGCAACATTTCAGCGAAAACCTCTATGGGTGCTGAAAAACCTAAGTGGGGGAACAGTGGTCAATGCAAAGAGGGGCCCGCACACGCCGGACAGTAACTATTGAAAAAACAAAATCTAAAAACGATAAACATAACATCTCAGAGCTCCACATTGCTGTGTGGGCGATGAATAGCTACACATATTATCCTGGAAGGGTATGTCTCATAGAGACACCCAAATGTATGAACAGCTTGCAGAGCCATTTTCCCAGCAACAAGTCATCAACATGTATGATAGGGGATAAAGGGGGAGAAGGGGGGAGGGGAGGGGGGGAGGGAAAGGAAGGGATGAGACATGGTTAGGGAGAAACGAGCAATAAGATGAACAGGGCCTGTGTCACGGGCAGTCGTTCATCAAAAGGATCAAGAAGATGAAACAATAACATAAACCCTGTATTAAGGAAGAAAATGGATTAGTATTTTAATGTCCCAACAGAACTGCGATCGGGGACGTCACCAGTGGCCATAAACCTGTGGGGAAAATATTGATAAAATGTCAGAAGCAGGGGTTCATCCATCTGTTGCAGTGGAAAAGTCCGACTTGGACCGTTTATTCTTTGTTCGCTTCTGCTATCCTGGTGCGGCTTTGAAGCCAGGGGTGGCTGCATGAAGTGGCCAATATGGAATGGAGATCTGTGGCAGTTCAAAAGTTCCAAGGAACTTGGGGAGGTCGCCTAGTGTGCGAAACGTCGCCAACTTCCCTTCATGAGATGCAAACAGGTTAAAGGGGAAACCCCAGCGGTATTTGATCTGTTTTGCTTGGAGGGCTCCGGTCAGGGGTTTTAGAGCCCGCCACATATCCAGTGTCATTTTGGAGATGTCAGGAAGAAGAGACACGGGGGTGTCCTTGAAGTATATGGCTGATTGAGAGCGTGCAGCCTGCATGATGGCGTCTTTAACCGCATAGAAGTGCACTCTGCAGATCACATCTCTGGGGTGTTCTAGATTCGGGTTCTTAGGGCCAAGAGCTCTATGGACTCCGTCGAGTTCCAGTGGGGCATCTTTATCTTTCTGGAGCAGTTCGTTGAACATGGTAATGACTGCCGGTGCTAGGTCTTTGGTTTCAACAGATTCAGGGAGACCGCGTATGTATGTTGTTACGTACGGCTCTGTTTTCCTGGTCGTCCTGATGGTACATCAATTGCTGAATCTGGAGGGTGTGTTCGTGCAAAATAGTGTCATGCACTTGCAGGGTGGACGCAGTCTCCTCCATATTATGTTCCACTTCTTCAATTCTATTAGTGATATCCCTGCGCAGTTCAGTCATCTCTTGTTTATATGAGTGCTCTAAACGTTGCACACAGGCCTCAAAATCGTGTCTGGTGGGGAGTGCTTTAATGTATGCTTCCATGTCCCATCCACTATAGGATCTGTGGGATTCAGGGGAATGGCATGCAAAGTGGACCGATCCTGTTTCTGAATCAGGGGGAGACTGGGTTCTTTGTCTGGTCTTCATATGTGGTGTGGAGCACTGTGAAGCAGCTCCCTGTGAGGCAGCATGTGTGCCTGGGGTCCGGGCGGGCGCCATCTTGGACGGGGGGGCCGGAGCGATTGTGGCCCAAATGAGTGAAGAAACGCTCTATATCCCCTTCAGGATGTGGATGGGGGGTTTGGTGTCTGTCTCCCCCACCCTTTCTCCCCATAACAGACCTGGATTGCGGTGCTGGGAAGCGCTGAGAGCTTCAAATGGTCCGGTGTGTGCGGGAGCTCCGGGAGAGAGCGTCTTACTCCTCCATGCGCCAAGCCACGCCCCTCTTTTATGTGACTTTTTATGTGGTATTCTATGTAAGCATATGATCTATGGGAAAATGGCCGCAGTGTGTCTTTCATAATGGGGGCTTCAAGAAAATGGCGGCGATCTTCACTATATAAAGTAATGGCAATACGTCTCCACACACAGGTTGATTGCATAGAGGCTGTTAAATAGAGGCTGCTAAAATGGAAATGTGAGTGTATACATGGCACATGATCATTTAATACATTTTTAAAAGGATAAAGCACTATTGCCAGTTTTTACTTTACATGTGGGTGAAATGAGAAGAGGGCTCTGGTAACCATCAGGAAGGAACATTCCATGAAATCGACTGCCTGGGCCATACACTAAAGGAAGGAGGTATGATAGGAGGAGTACCCCAGAGGATTGGTTACAATCACAAGTGCTTTTATTTAAACACTTCAATACCAGGCACTTTCCCCCCTTCCTGCCCAGGACAATTTTGAGCTTCCAGCGCTGTCGCACTTTCAAAGACAATTGCACAGGCATGCAACACTGTACCCAAACTAAATTTTTATAATTTTCTTCCCACAAATAGAGCTTTCTTTTAGTGGTATTTGATCACCTCTGGGGTTTTTATTTTTTGCTAAACTAAAAAAGACCGACATTTTTGAAAAATAAGATTTCTCCTTCACTGACGGCACTGAGGAGGCAGCACTGATGGGCACTGATGAGGCGGCACTGATGGGCACTGATGAGTTGGCACTGATAAGGTGGCACTGATGGGCAGTGATGAGGAGGCACTGATATGTAGAATTGATGGGCACTGATAGGCGGCACAGATATGCAGCACTGATGGGCACCGATAGATGGCACTGATATGCAGCACTGATGGGCACTGACAGGTGGCAATGCTGGCACTGACTGGCGGCACTGATGGGCACTAATAGGTGACACTGATTGGCACTGATAGGCGGCACTGATTGGCACAGACAGGTGGCTATGATGGACACTAATAGATGGCACTGATGGGCAGCACTGATTGGGCAGGTACTGACAGGTGTTAATGCTGGGCACTGATTGGCACTGTGATGGACACTGATTGGCAGTTTATTGGGCACTGACAGGAGTTAATGATGGGGCACTGACTGGCAGCTGTGGGGCACTGATTGGCAGCTGATGGATACATTTGATGGGGGCTGTGTTGATACTTAATGTACTGATTATCAGCACAGACCGCCCCTGACAGGGAGAGCCGCTGGTCTCCCTGTCAGCGCGAACCGAGAAATGATGCTTGCCGGCACTTCCTGGTTCACGCGATGATCAGCTGTGATTGGTCACAGCTGATCACGTGGTAAGGAGCATCCATCAGAAGCTCCTTACCATGATCAGAGATGTGGCGTGTCAGACTGACACGCCACATTTGCGAACGCCGCGCTGCGCGCGCTGGCATATTATCCTGCTGGACGTCATATGATGCTCAGTCAGGATAACAGAACCACTGCCCGGCCGTCATTCTGCTATAGGCATGGCGGGAAATGGTTAAGCCTTAAGGGGAGGGTACATCCGGTGAAGGATTGCACAAGGATTGATTTGTCATATGCACAGAGGTAGATCAGAGTGAAGATTTGTGGTTCACAGCATCTGTCCTTATTCATCACATATTGGATCATAATATTGTTTATAATCACCCGAGATTGGACTATTTACCACTAATTGATTAATTTATAAGCACATTTTATTCAATTTATCATGTCATTTAATTGGGAATTCATCTGAAGTTTAGAGCACTTGCACTTTATTGAGGATTGGGAGACTGCATTGAGCACTTAACGTAATTAGCGGGGTCATACATATTATATATATTTGCACTTTATGTTCACCCAGCGCTGCACGCATTTGTCATTTATTTTCTGCAACCTCCTAATGAAAAAATTATTACCTGCAAAAAAGATGTGCATTTATGGTTTTTTTAATTTTTTTCATGAAGGTGAACTTAACCTTTAATTTGTAAACATAACCATGTTATTAAGCACCCCTGTGAGTGGAAAAATGACCAGAGAGCAGTCTGTTCTTTTGCTATGTAATGTGTGGTGTGTTATCGATAACATTCTGAAAAATGGGATCTTCAACAAGAAGATACATGCAAGCATAATATATGTTTAATCCAGTCTATTTGGTCTTAAAGCGGTAGTAAACTGCAGAAAAAAAACTAAAACTTCTCCCTGCAAGCTAAAGGCATAATGTGCTAGTATGCACGGCATACTAGCACATTATGAAAGAATTATCTGAAAGCGAATCCCTCCAGCAGTGCACTGTCATCGCTCTCAGAAGAAGGATGATACAGCATAGCTTGAAATCATCTGCAGCTGCTAAAACTCCCTGTTCTATCTCCCATCCACAGCTACTTCTGCCATTTCCCCACCCCAGCACAGTAGCAGGTGCTGGCCACAATAAGATGTGCAGGAAGAAGGCGCATGCGCGGGGCTCGCAAGATGGCCGCTAAAGCCTAGAGCTCCTCTACCTCACGGAATACTGGCGCCCACAGCACTGACCACAGCGCACCTCCGCACCGCTAATACACCCGGTGACGATCCCCACGGCCTCAGCTACACCCCCATATGATCGGGGCCCCAGTAAAACGGAATCTGTGGCCGCAATTGGAGATCACAAGAACGGCTGGGACTCCCAAGATGGCCGCCGCTACACAGGCACAGCCACAGCCTCAGTCTCTCTGCTCCACAGGCCCGGCGGACTACAGGTCAGAGCAACCCCACACTCCTCCTCACTTCACCCCAGGGGGAAAACCGGGATACCCACCTCTGCTGACCCCTTCCCCAGCCTCTACAGGATCCCTGCAGGATCGCTCCCTCTGTGAAGGCCCTCTGTCCCCCCTGGGTTTTACCTCAGGTCACTCAGGCCTCCCTCCATATACCTCCCCTGCCAGTGACCCTGCCTCTCACATGGACTCCCTATTCCACAGATTCTCTGAACTATTGGACAGAGGCCTGGCTCAAACTGCAGCTAAAATTACAGGGGACCTGAAGGCAGACTTTATTAATTTGGGGTCCCGAATCGATACGATCGAACACAAAATGGAGGACACTATAGCTATCACTAACCAACACTCGCAGCACATCAGCACTGTGCAAGATCAACTGGACCTAGCAATGGCTCGTATTGATGAACTTGAGAATAGGTCAAGACGATATAACATCAGAATCCGTGGCCTACCGGAAACGATTCACAATGTTCCAGAAGCAGTCCAGGACCTGATTAAACATCTAATCCCTAATATCTCCTCTCAACGCCTTGAATTGGACAGGGCACACAGAGCCCTAGGGCCCCCCAGAAAAGACGGCACTCCAAGAGATATTATTGCTAAGCCCCACCACTACACAGTTAAGGAGGAAGTAATGAGACAGGCCAGGTCCTCTCACTCAGTGCAGTGCATGGGACACCCAGTACAGATCTTCGCAGACCTCTCGCCCTCCACGATCCAAAGGAGGAGATCATTGAAGCCCCTGCTTCTCGCTCTCTCCCAAAGAGACATAAAATACAAGTGGGCCTTCCCGTTCGCGGTTAAATTCTCCGTCAAAGGGAAACAATACACCTTTTCCTCCCTCCCAGAAGGCGAAAAACTGCTCCTACACCTGAAAATCATCTCCCAGGAAGCCGAAATGGACACAACCAATGCCGGGACCTACTCCAACAAACGACAGACCCCCACCAGCCCTCAATCTCCCCTGTGGTCAACAGGAAAAGCAAAGAAGGCCAAAGACAACAACCAAACCTGAAGCTAGTGATGATGTGAACTGCATCTCTTCTATCCCGACTGTGAAGTAGGGACTGATTTGAACATCCCCTGGAACTTGAGTGATCCCGCGTGCCTAGTCATTAGGCAGGATAGCCAACCGGGCTCCATTTTCTGACTTTTCAGAACTTTTAGTTTTTTGTTTTTCTGGTTCCCGGGAGGGTTTTTTTTTGGGGTTTCTTGTTCAAATTGTCCCTCAAAAATTTTTCTTTTTTTGTATTTTTTCTGCCACTTTTTACTGGCCCAATGCCATATCTATTAGGCTCCAGGAAGCCGTGCCTTTCTGGATTGAGAGGGGCGACATCCTCACGCCTATCCATGAAGGGGGGGAGACTAGGGATTTTATTCAGGTCTAGTTTATGGACGCTCTGCTGTGATAGTACATGAATAGAGACCTAGGAGGTTACTATAATGTGCGGAGGCTTGGGACCAATAGCTAGTCACACGGTTGAGACAACCAGGTGTACCCTGGTATTAGTTTCAAAATTTACTTTGTTTTTTCTTTCATTTTTTTTTCCCTTAAGGGAACAAGTTTTCTTTTGGGCGTTCGGTTTCGTGAGGAAACACTTGCGCACCCACCTAACCCTTAGACACCCGTAGGTCTCTAGGGGCTAGGCTGTTTGAGCCCAGATGGGCCAGACATACTCTACTTTTTTTCTTAAAGACATAGGGGGTTTCTCCTTCCCTACGTCTTTTCTTTCTTTTCTAGGAGACCTCTTCTTTTCTATCCTGCACCCCCACCCCTCCCCCCCGATCACCACAATGTGCCTAACCTCATCTTGTGTTTCAGATACCACACACACACCCACGGAAGCTCCTGAAATCTTCCCACCGAGAAGAATGAATGACCGTCATCCTACAGACCAGGTTCCCACGCACCGAGGGGTAAGTGAGGACCGTTGCACTTCACTCCATCTGCTCCATGGCTAACGACCCTACAGCTGAACTCCGCATAGCCTCCCACAACGTACAGGGAATCAATTCCCAGATTAAGAGGAGAAAGGTCCTCGATTACTACAAGCATCTCAAGCTAGACATTGTTATGCTGCAAGAAACGCACTTCCCCTCCCGGTATAGCCCTAAGTTTCTTCACCCTCACTTCCCACAGTTTTTCTTAGCGAGTGCTGACAACAAAACTAAGGGAGTTGCAATCATCATCTCCAAACATCTTAAATTTGTGAAGCTCTCTGAATTCGCTGACCCAGAGGGCAGGTTCATCATGGTCAAAGGCACAGTGGGGGACCACCTGTATTCCCTGGTCTCCTACTATGCCCCAAATAGAGGACAAGCAAAATTTTTTGATACCCTTCTGCGCAGCCTCGCTCAGAAATTGGAGGGAACGGTCATGTTTGGCGGAGACTCGAACGCAGCGTTCAATCAGGGATTGGACAAGTCTAAACCCCGACCGTCCTAACTAACACGACCCACCAAAGAGAGCCTCAGGATCGCAAAGATAATCCATGCACACGGCTTAGCTGACACTTGGAGGGAACTTAACCCCAACAAAAGGGACTATACCCATTACTCTCCCCCACATAACACCTATGCGAGAATTGACCACATTTTAACTTCATCCTCCCTACTCCCTTTGATCCACAAAGCTCAAATCAGGGATACGGCCCTCTCGGACCATTCCATAGTCACCATAACACTCAAAATAGGCCCCCTGGGCGGATCCCGGGGATATTGGAGACTGAATGAGTCACTATTATCTGACCCTATCAGGGTCATTGAACTTGAAAAAGCCCTACAAGAATACTTTATACTCAATAAATCGGAGGACATTTCTCCAGAAACGTTATGGGCTGCACATAAAGCTTTTATAAGAGGTAAACTCATCCAGATTGCCACTCAAACCAAACGAGCACAAAAAGCTGACCTAATTAGGCTGGACAAGGAATATACCACTCTGAAGGCCTCCCACAAAAGAGACCCCTCCAAGACCCCCATTTCCCTTATCGATAAAGCTAGACTGGATCTCAATCTAGCACTCACATCCAAAGCCGAAAAGGCCGTTCGCTGGAATGGTCAAAAATTTTACACTCAGGCAGACAAAATAGGTCCCCTCCTAGCTAAAAAACTGTCTCCCCCCATCAGGACCCACGCCGTCCCCAAACTCAGAATACATGGTCAACCCCCCACAACCAACCCATCAAAGATACTAGAAGCCTTTCGGGATTTTTACTCTAAATTATATAGCCAAACAAATACCCCAAAATCGAAATTAATCCCTCAGTTTCTGGAGGATATCCCCCTACCCTCCCTAAAAGATGTCCATAAACAAAAGATGGAAACACCCATCACAGAGGAGGAGGTTTTGGGGGTCATCAAAGATCTTAGAAGAGGATCGGCTCCGGGTCCTGATGGTCTCTCTGTAGCATACTACAAATCTTTCGCAACCGTTCTGGCTCCTCACCTGACCTCCTTCTTTAACTCCAAAACCAATGGAACCCCCCTAGACGTCCACCTTAATACCGCTTTAATCACGGTCATACCCAAACCTGACAAGAACCACGAAGACGTTAGCAACTACAGACCGATCTCACTCATAAACAATGACCTAAAAATACTCACCAAAATAATGGCTAACAGGTTATCGTCCTTTATTCCTCAATATATACACAAAGACCAGGTTGGATTCATACCCGGCAGACAGGGCCCTGACCAAATAAGGAGGGCGATAGATATCACCTCGATTCTTCAAACTAACTGGGTAGGGGGGCCAAACCAATCGGGATTCCTCCTATCTTTAGACCTGCAGAAGGTCTTTGACATGGTCTCATGGCAATACATCTTCACAGTGCTGGAGAGATGGGGATTTGGCGACCGCTTTCTGGGTCTTCTGCATGCTCTCTATTCACATCCAAAGGCACAAATACGCCTACAAGGCCATTACTCCAAACCAATAGAAATTTTACGTGGCACTAGGCAAGGATGCCCTCTATCCCCCCTAATTTTCGCAATAGCCATAGAAACCCTAGCGATCGCAATTCGACAGAACCCGGATATAAAAGGGGTGACCTGTGGAGACCAGACGCACAAATGTGGGCTTTTCGCCGACGACATTCTCCTTTTCCTGACATCCCCCCTCACTACACTTCCTAATCTCTGCTTAGTGTTAAGGAACTTTGCTAACATTTCCGGACTCGAGGTGAATTTCGCCAAATTTCAAGCTCTTAATGTTTCCTTACCACCACAAACAATTGACTCTCTAAAACAATCCTTCCAGTTTAAATGGGGCGACACATCCCTTAGCTACCTAGGTATCACACTGACGGCCACAACGGAAACTCTATATGCACAAAATTATCCTTCACTCTTCCGAAAACTGGAGGCAGACCTTAAGACATGGTCAAAACATGAGCTTTCCTGGCTGGGCCGGATCAACTCCATTAAGATGACCTTACTCCCCAGACTCCTCTACTTCTTTCGCTCCCTTCCTATCCCAATCAGGAAAGATCACCTGAGAGCTTTACAGAGTAAAATACTCCATTTTATTTGGGGTAAAAAAGGATACCGTATCCCGCAGAGCACTCTTTTCCTTCAGAGACGCAAGGGTGGGCTGGGTCTTCCAAACTTACATAAATACTACTTGGCTGCTAGACTAGCCCAATTGTCCTCAATTTACTCACGCTTTGAAAAACCAGACTGGGTGTATATTGAAAGACAGGCCATCCCCAAACATACGCTTGACTACATACTTTGGTGCCCGACTAAATCTAGACCGCCCATCCTATCACCCACCTTATCCCACTCTTGCACACTTTGGGACTCCCTCCGGCACTCCACAGCTCTGGTCTCCACGGGTTGTCCCCTAGCTCACCTGTTCCACAACCCTGACTTTCCACCTGGACTCGACATCTCAGCATTCAAATGGTGGCTGGACAAAGGGCTATACCGGATAGGACACTTCTTCACCCCCAATGGACCAATCACCCTCAAATTCTGTATCAAACACCTGGACCTCCCGGAATCGGAACGATTCCGCTTTTACCAAATCGCCCACTTTCTCCACTCTATTTGGCAGGAGAAACCGCTTCCCCCTAAATTTACTGTATACGAACAATGGTGCGGACAAGCCATGGAGCAGAGGGGAGGCATATCAGTAATATATTCGGCCCTCACTTGCCCTACAGACAAAACCACATATATGAAGGCTTGGGAGGCTGACTTCCAATGCTGCAGGGACATAGAGATCTGGCAAGCAGCCCTAACTAAATCCTTTAAGGGAATCCAGAACATCTCCTTGCAAGAGGCAAGCATCAAATTGATTACTAGATGGTACCTGACCCCTACCAGGCTGGCAGCATTCTATCCCTCAGTGAACCCCTTATGTTTCAGAGGTTGCCAACACCGGGGCACAATGGCCCACATTTGGTGGGAATGCCCCAAAATACGCACTTTTTGGAGAAAAGTTTTCTCTATGATTTACAAGGTGACGACTTGCCAGATCCCTAGGTCCCCTGAGGTGGCTATTCTCAACGCTAACCTACCTGGAATTTCTAAGGCTACACAAACACTGATCAACTTTATATTACTGGGCACCAAAATATCAATTGCCAAAGCCTGGAAACAACCGAGGCCCTCGTTTAACGCAGTTAAAAGGAAGGTTTCATGGATTATGGCCCAAGAAAAACTTTCTAGCATCCTAACAAACACCTCCCCGAAATTCCAAACAATATGGGAACCTTGGGCCCAATACATGGGAACCTCCCTCATACCAGGGGTTCAGGTACGCATCAATTCCTAACCTACTCCTGGACAAATTCATCCCTCAGTAAGATTAGAGGAACACAGATGTAATTCTGCTCCCCCCTCGCCCTCCTTGTCGAACTCCTCCCCCCCCCTCCTCACTCTTCTCTCCCTCTTCTTCTACTCTTCTTTCTGTCTTCTACCTCAAATCAGTTAGATTACTGGTGGCAATTCAATACAAAGCTACCATACGGTATACTACTTACCTTCAGGGGATTTATACTTCCTTAATACTCCTGAAGAGAAGTACGGAGATTTCCCCACCTAGCACAGCTAGATCCCGTCGGGGGTGCTGGGGTAGGGGAAAGATCCTGAGATGTTATAGGAAATATACATGAAGTCAGGTTGACCCCAACAACAGCCTTTTCGGATGAGATACCGTATGCTATCTGCTAATATCCTCCTTGAATTGTAACCTTTATGTCTCAGATTCGTCGAGGCGTTCCCTCCTGTTCATTCTCATATGTCAATGCATAACTTGTATGACGTAATTGAAAATAAAAACATATTGAAAGTAAAAAAAAAAAAAAAAAAAAGATGTGCAGGAAATACATGCATCTGAGGTTGAGCGGGAAAACAATTGGAGTGTGGGGCGTACTTTGCGTATCCTGGCCAGCTACATCAGGATTGTGTGGCAAGGTTAGACTTGTTTTCTGATGTGCTATAGAACCAGGGGTTGTCTTTTCCTGGTGGGAAGTCAGGGTTCCCGTATAGATGGGTCAGAGGTCCTGGTACGCTAGAGATCTAAAATGTTCAGCAGTTTTGTGGAAGGTCTCCAATGTGGTGCCAATTAATGTTTTTCTTTTTAGTTGCGTTGGGCATGTCAACCAGGTTATCCAAGGTGAGAATTGGACCTAGTGAGAGGCCACTTCAGAATCCAGCTGTAACCAGTCCTTAGTAGAGTTGTGGTAATGCCAGTCAATAATTCTGGTGATATGTGTGGGATGGTAGTACTTTTGGAAACCAGGTAACCCCATTCCACCACTGTCTTTAGGTCTGGTGATTAGCTGCAGTTTGATTTGTGGCTTTTTATGAGCCCAAACAAAGTTAGTTTGCAAAGAGCCTAATTTACAGAAAAAACTGTTGTAAGTGTTTTAATTGGTAGGGCATGCATTAGGTACAGGAGTTTAGAAAGTATTGTCATCTTGATAATGGCGTCATGACCGAACCAGGAGAAAAATTTGCTGTTTCATTTTTTCAGATCCTGTTTAGTTGAATTAAGAAGCGGTACAAAGTTGCTATTGAATAAAGAGTCTAGAGAGGGGCTTAACCAGACACCCCGATATTTTCAGGCTTTGGGTTGTTACCTAAAGGGACAGTTTTCTTGTAATAGTGTGATATTTTTCTGTGTTAAAGTGAGGTTTCTGATTTGGAGTAGTTTATTTTCAAGTTTGAAATATATCCATAGATTTCAAAAGTTTTTTATCAGGTTTGGTATTGTGGTGTGTGGACAACACAGAAAGAACAGCATATCAATAGCATATGCTGCTGTATTATTGCCTTGTATGGAGGCATCAGCTTTAATCGTTCTGAGAAATGGCTCCAATGAAAGGATGAATAATAGGGGTGAGAGGGGACACCCCTGCCTCGTGCCATTTTTAATAAAAACTGGGTCTAAAAGAGAGTCATTGATTTTTATGTTGGCTGTGAGGCCTTTGTATAGAGCTTCAATTCATGCCATAATTTTGGATTGGAGACCAATGTGTCTGCAGGTGGCTGTCATATAGTCCCAGGCCACCTGATCAAAAGGCCTCTCTGCATCAGTGGACAGGAGAAGCCTTTAGACTTTTCGTAGATGAGCATAATATATTAAATTCAGGCCTTTGATAACATTATCTTTGGCTTCCTTTCCGGGCATGAATCCTGATTGATCTTGGTCAATGATGTGTGCCAATAGTGGTCGAAGTCTATTTGCAAGTATCTCAGCCAACAATTTAACATCAAGGTTAAGTAGCGGAATTGGTCTGTAATTGGCGCATTCTGCTGGGTCTTTGTTGGGTTTGGGAATTACTGTAATGTGGGCTTGCAAAAAGGTTGTGTGGGCTGTATCAGAATCTGCAAGGGAGTTGAGTGCCTGCAGGAGTGGATTTTGGAGTAAATCAATAAACAGCTTATAATATTGTGAGGAGAAGCCTTCCTGGCCCCAAGCTCTTATCCGGCTTAAAGTCTGTAATTGGCCGGATGAGTTTGTCCTCTTGAATAGGGTGCTCAAAATCTGTGCTTCTGCCAGCGTTTAGGTGGGAAGTTGACTTTGTTTCAAGTAGGATTCAATCGCAGTGATCCTGTCACCTACTATAGCACTGGGTTTGTGTTGCTCGGGAAGGTTGTATAGGTCTGTGTAGAAACTATGAAACTGAGCCACAATCGTTTCAGTGGTGTGATCTTGTTTGTTCTGAATCCTTGCTATGGTGGATGATTGTTTGGCTACCCTCAGGGCTCTTGCCAAGAACTTGCCACTTTTTTCACCAGACTCAATAGACTTCTTGTTTAAAGCAAGAAGCAGGCGTTTAGCTTTAGATTCCAAAAGTTGCTGAAGTTCCCTATGTAAATCCAGTAACTCAGTTGCAGTTTGAATAGATAAAGATTCTTTGTGGAGATATTTGTGCTTCCCTTTCCTTTTTACATCTAGCTCCTAATTTAATTAATTCCTCCCAATCACACATTTGTGGGCTTCCCATATCGTCATATGGGAGACATCAGGAGTAGAATTCTTTCGGAAGTGTATTGTAATTTTCTCAGCCACCATGTCGCGTAGCCTGGGCTCAGTTAAGAGTGAAGCATTTGGGGGGCGTGGCCAGCACATGACCTGAATGGGCGCCTAAGGAGAGCACCCCGAAGCAATAATGGGGATTCCAGTGAGGGAAAGCACTGAACAGCGGCGATTTTGCGCAATACTAATAGGGGACATACACCCGCCACTGCCGCCATGTCTAGGAAACGCAAAGAGGAAAGGGAATCCTCAAAGACTGACTGCGTGAGATAGCAGACAAGATGGTGCCAGCCGCGCGGCCCCTGCTACCTCCCAGACCATCCGTGATCATTACACAGACATGCCAGACGAGACTCTCGCGGCTGCGGGGGGTGCAGAAGGCCTTCTATCCCCTTCCAGGGCGGACTCCCTCAGCCCTACCTGCGGCAGACCAGCAAAAGCACGCCTGAAGCTGGATCTTACTTACCAGGAACAGAAGGGGGAGCGTGGCCTAGCGCATGGAGCTGTAAGACGCACATTGCGGCAGCTCCCGGTCCTAACAGCTTCCACGGGGACATATCTCCTGCACCATCGCCTGCACAGCCACCAAATCACCCCGATGGGTAAAGGGAGGCCCAGGGATCAATCTAAGCCCGCCGGTGACCGGACACAGGGAGATTTGGGATGTTTTGTGACCTGAGACTCTGCGGCCTGAGTCAGAGACCATCCAAGATGGTGATGGCGCCTCTGTCCCCGGCCCACTCTGAACCAGCAGACGCCGAACAGGTACATTCCAGAGGCTGCTCAGCCTCCCTAGCTGACATAGAGCCCCCCTTATACAATCCGCACAGCCCTCACAGCCTCTTACAGGCATCCCTGTGCTCAGGGGATGGATGGGATATGGAGTCACAGATGCGATCCATGCATACCTACTTACGCTCCCTGCCCACTAAAAATGACTTTGAGCACTATGTCTCCCGCATGCTGACGGAATTTGCAATACATTGCAGTCCCATGAGGAGACCCTTAACTCCCACACTGTCATGCCATGCTGCAGCAGCTCATGTATCACCAAGAGATCAAAAACCGTAATAGACAGAACAATATCAGGATACGTGGTATCCCGGAAAAAATAGAACACATGGACTTGACTTGAGTAGTCACTGCCATTTTCAATCAACTCCTCCAACAGCCTAAAGATACCCCTATTGAGCTGGACAGAGTGCACAGGACCGCGAGCCCGAGGAATCCTGACTCCTCTTTCGTCCGTGACATGCTTTGCCGGGTGCACTTTTACAAAGTCAAAGAGGAGATCATGAGAGCTGCCAGAACACAGGACTCCATTTGACTGTATGACACCCCTGTCATGCTACTCCCACCTCTCACGCCAAATCCTGGCCATGAGGCGTGCACAAACCAATCACATCCATCCTTCAGGAGAAGAAGATTAAATACCAGTGGAGGTTCCCTTTCCAGCTATGGGTACACCATGAAGGCAAGACAGCCCTCTTCTGACACAAAAATGTTAGCCAAACACTTCTTCCAAAGAGAGCGCTTCCTACGGCAAACTGATCTCGCTACACTTTCTAACATGGGGACATTTCCACTCTGGTCCTACTTCCAGCTTATACATTACCTAACAGATCCATCCCACAAACAAAGCTTTACAAAAAACCCCACAACCATGGAGTCACTCTGCACTTGCTTGACCCCCCAAATCCGGAGTCAGCTCCACACTCTACCCATCACTGTTCGAGGAACCATCCACACTCGGAGTGTTCCTACAGGCAATTGGCCCTGGGTTCAGAGATAGACAGGGAGGACTGGGACCGCATACACATTTACATTCACAAAGGGTCCCTGAATGTATCAGTTCAACAGAACGGATATAAACTCAAAACCCGATGGTATAGAACACCAGACCTGGTGCACAGGTTCTTCCGCTCTGTCCCTGACCTGGCGGTGTGGTGTGGAGACGGGCACATTCCTTCATATTTGGTGGGACTGCCCAGCACTCCAGCCATTCTGGCGCAAAGTTCATGACCTGACAAAACAAGTGTCGTTACTCTCCCTGGAATTCTGCCCGGCGCAGTATCTCCTGCATGTAACTAAACTTCCTAAAAAAACATTATCATAAGTCGGTTGCCATGCACATGATTAATGCTGCAAGGATGTGCGTACCGACCCATTGGAGGTCCACATCTCCCCCTTCTGTCTCCGAGTGGCTTAACAGAATAAATTGTGTCGCCGAGATGGAGGAGCTGATATATACTGCCTTGGATAACATCTCCAAATTCACGAACACCTGGGAACCCTGGATTACTTTCAGAAGTTCCCAATCATACCAAGATCTCAAGTTGACATCGAAATAACTCCTAACCGGAGTGACATCACCTCTGCTATCAAAGCCTAACTAAAAATTCTAACCCAATTGTGATATCTTTAAGGGTAGTGAGCCCTATAAGCTGGAGAGGGTAGTTGGTGAGGACCTCAAGCCCTCTCCTCATCTGCACTCCCCCCTGTATTTAACCCCCCTACCCCCTTTTTTTTCTTTCCCCCTTCCTCCTCTCCCCCTTCGCTTGCTTCATCCCCATATAATCTTTTGCTCCGCTGACATTCCCCTCTCCTTTCTTATATCGCTCTTTGAGAATGCGCACTCCTAAGCATTGTAGCCACATTTGACTCTTTGCTCACAGCTTAGAAATACAGAGTCTTACTTCAATATAGCTCTATTTTATTAACTATATATGCAGATGTGTATTATCTTTCAGGCTCACTGAGCCATAATTGTACATGTCATGATTGTATTTGGTATTTTCTCCATAAAATTTTTATGCAACAAAAAAAAAATACAGCCCTCTTCCGCACCCTAGGAGACCTACCACGGTTCCTGAGTACGCTGGAGCTACCCCAGATCTCTTTTCCGGATTGGCCCCTCTCACCCACTACCCTGGGACTTCCATTCCACACGCAATGGCAGAAGGCTGGCAAGAATAAGCGCCCCCAGAGGCTCTTCTCAGAAACCATCGGATGACTGATTCCCCTTTGGCCTCTGCCAATTGCACACCTTTACCCTGCAGCCGGGATTGTTCCCTTTGTTTCGGTACAGGATGTACATTCCCGACCAAGGTTTACTGGGATGGTCAACCTAGAACACCTGAATGATCTCTGCACTGACAGTGTTTCAGAAGGAATTTATTCCCTTTTTTCCCTACCCTTTTTATTATTTTTTTGTTTTTATTGCACAGATAACTGAACTCTCAGGGGACCCTTTTGCATTCACTGATCAGTTGGTTTGGTTTAGTCGATGTAGTTTATCCCCCCCACTTTGTTTGTCCCTAACCTTGTTCTATGTCCTGATAGAGTCCCACAGGTTTCCTTACACACTACTAACAGATGCGGGAGGGGAGGGGGGTGCCTGCCTTATGTGATGATTCTGTGCCCATACGTTCTTACTCAGTTATATCTATATTATATTGATGGTTGATTATTGTTTAACAACAGTTACTGTACCCCTGTGGACCGGGAGGCACACTGTGTGCTTACCACATTTACCTCCTTAGGACCGATAGTGCCTGAGTGAGAACTATACTTTTGTTAGTCTGTCTTAACATCTTAGACATGTTACAATATTTGTATAATTATTCAATGTTGCCACCTAGTCTATCTAATTCGCCATAGTGCATGTTCTCAGCGATGATTTCCATCTCCAATAGTGCTGATTCTCTGCTCTTCCCGTTTAATGGAGATGGTTCTCATACACCTGTACTTCTCTTATTCCTTCTTCCTCTCCCTCCCTCATTCTGCCCCCCCACTCTTATTCCCTGCTTCCCCTACTCCCCTTTCGCTTGGGCTGGGCGGACCTTGGTGCTGACACAGATGAGACCTGATGCTACCCCCATCAACACTATCATGCTGTCGCTTGATCACTTAACCTTATCATCTTTTAACTGCAGAGATTTTTATACCCCTGAAAAACGAAGCCAAGTGTTGTACCATTTCCACAAAGCCAGAACTAAAATTCTGCTCCTGCGGGAGACACATTTTAGGGGTTCGGCTATCCCGACTCTCAAAAATCCTCATTACCACTAATGGTTCCACAGTACAAACCCACAGGCAAAGTCCAAAGGAGTGTCTATAACCTTCCACAAATCATTTCATCCTGAAGTCTTAGATTCCCTTATTGACCCACTAGGATGTTATTTATTTCTTAAACTAAAATCGAACTCTTCTATTTTCACAGTGGCTAATGTATATGGACCTAACCAAGACCAGGGGAGCTTCCTGTCTACGGTTCTAAACAAGTTGCTTTCTTTTGGTGGTCCCTGTTTCATCCTAGGTGGCGACCTTAACGTGACCCTTTCTCCAGCTGTGGACACTTCCTCGGATAAGTCCGCCATATCCCACACTGCTCTCACACACATAAAAACACTCCTGCATTCTGCACAATTGGTGGATGTATGGCGAGTGCAGCACCCATTTGAAAGAGACTACAGCTGTTATTCCGTGGCCCACAATTCCTATAGTCGCATTGACTATTTCCTAATTTCTCAATCTCTACTTGACATACCGCTTAAAGCATCCTTAGGTAATATAATATGGTCTGACCATGCACCCGCACACCTCTAAATTACAATTTGTTGAAAGATACCCCGTGCGTTGCGGCAGGTGAAAAGGCGATCCGTGACTTTATTGAAGTCCATCGTTCCGATGACACCAATCCCCTCACTAAATGGGAGGCCCTGAAGTGTGTACTTCAGAGAAATCTAATTCAACATGGCTCCCGACTAAAAAAAGCTAGAGGGCGTGGCTTGGCGCATGGAGCTGTAGGACGCACATTGCGGCAGCTTCCGGTCCCTGCGTTCTCCACGGGGTTCTATCTCCTCCACCATCACCTACTCAGCTACCAAGAATGCCCTGATGGGTAAAGGAAAGCCCAGGGACCACTCGAAGTCCGCCGGTGACCGGACACAAGGCAATCTGGGGAATTTTGTGACTCGATCCTCTGCGGCCTACCAGAGTAAGAGATCATCCAAGGTGGCGGCGGCGCCTCCGTCCCCGACCCGATCCGCACATGCAGACACTGAACAGGTACTTACCAGAGGCCGCTCAGTCTCCCTAACGGATCTGGAGCCCCCACTTTATAACCCACACAGCCCCCAAAGCCTCTCACAGGCTTCCCTGTGCTCCGGGGATGGGTGGGACATGGAGTCGCAGATGCAATCCATGCATGCTTACCTCCGCTCTCTACCCACTAAAACTGACTTTGAGCACTACGTTTCCCGCATGGAAAAGTCATACAGGAAGGAGATTGCTGAGCTTAAGAGGGATTTGGGGACTAGAATGGAGGATGTGGAGAACACTACTGATGGCATGTGCAACACATTACAGTCCCATGAAGAGATCCTTAATTCCCATACTAATATATTGCAGCAACTCATGTACCACCAAGATGACATTGAAAACCGTAGCAGACGGAACAATATTAGAATCCGTGGCATACCCGAAACCATAGAACATAAAGATCTATCGGGAGCAGTCACTGCCATTTTCAATCAAATTCTGCAACAACCTAAAGATACCCCTACTGAACTTCACAGAGTACACAGAACCTCGGGCCCAAGAAGTTCTGATCCCTCCTTCATCCGTGACACACTTTGCAGAGTGCACTTTTACAAAGTCAAAGAGGAGATTATGAAAGCGGCTAGCACACAGGACTCCATTCGGCTGAATGAAACTCCAGTTATGCTGCTCCCTGACCTTTCGTGCCAAACCCTGGCTATGCGGCGCGCACTTAAACCGCTTACGTCCGTCCTTCAGGAGAAGAAGATTAAATACCAATGGCGGTTTCAGCTACAGGTTCATCATGAAGGCAAAACGGCCCTTTTCCGCACACTAGGAGATCTGCCGCGGTTCCTGAGCACGCTGGAGCTACCCCAGATATCATTACCAGACTGGCCCCTACCTTCTGCTACCCCGGGACTTCCATTCCGCTCACAATGGCAGAAAGCTAGCAAGAATAAGCGACCCAGAAGTTCCCCTCAGAAGTCTCCAGTTGACTGACTTTCCTTTAGTCCTTGTTAATACCACATTCTTACCCTGTCACCATGACTGTTTTTTTTTTTTTGTTTTGTCTCGGTGCAGGTCGTCCATCCTTGGATCACAATTAAGTGTTAATGTTCACCCTGGTCTACCTACTTACTTTCTGCGCCAACGGTATTGCAGATCCAACACCCTTTTTATTTTTTTTATCTCTCTTTTGCATATACTTTTTTGTCCCCTCCTATCATACTAGCTAGATGTCCTCTGCAAGATGATTTTTTTTTTTTTTTTGGGGACAGTGTTGGGGTGGATGGGTTTTGCAGTTATAGCTCGCCCCCCCCCCCCCCCCCCCCATACTGGAACTCGTTCTTGACTATAGGTTAACTTCTGATAGAGTCTCATAGGCGTGCTCCCACGCTTTTTGATGAGTTCAGGAGGGGGTGGGGATGTACACTTTATATGTTGATTTATTGCTTATTTGTTCTTATTCGGTTACCTCATTATAACACGTTGATGGTTAAATATCGTTTTCAACAGTTATTATCTCCCCCGGGACCGGGAGGCACCCTAGGTGTTTACCACATTTCCCCCCTTAGGACCTGTAGTGCCTGATTGCGCACTATACTGATGTTAGTCTATATACATTTTACAGAAATATTTCTATATTTGCATGATTGTTTAATGCTGCCACCTAGTGGCTTGTTCTTTTATTTATTTTTTTCTTTTACTTTTTTCCTTTCTCTCTTTCCCATTTTTTCTGCTCTCCCTCCCCCCTCTATCTACTTACTTCCCTTATTCTCCTCTATTTGGGCTGGACAGAGGCTTTAATACCCCCAAAAAAGAAGCCAGGTGCTGTATCACTTTCATAAAGCTAAGACTAAAATCCTAACTAAAATCCTGCTTCTGCAAGAGACGCATTTTAGGGGTTCAGCGATCCCAACTCTTAAAAACCCTCATTTCCCTCAATGGTTCCACAGCACGAATCCTCAAGCAAAATCCAAAGGAGTGTCTATAGCTTTTCACAAATCGTTTCACCTGGAAGTTTTAGATTCCCTTATAGATCCGCTAGGGCGCTATTTATTCCTCACACTTAAATTTAATTCTTCTGTCCTTACAGTGGCTAATGTCTATGGACCAAACCAAGATCAAGGGAACTTCCTGTCTATGGTTCTAAACAAACTGCTTTCATTCGGGGTCCCTGTTTCATCCTAGGTGGCGACCTTAATATGACTCTTTCTCCAGCCGTGGACACTTCCTCGGGTAAGTCTGCCATGTCCCACACTGCTCTTACACACATAAAATCCCTCATATATTCAGCACAATTGGTAGATGTGTGGAGGATACAACATCCACTGGAAAGAGACTACAGCTGTTACTCCGTGGCCCATAATTCTTATAGTCGCATCGATTATTTTTTAATCTCTCAGTCACTACTTGACATACCACTTAAGGCCTCCTTAGGTAATATTCTCTGGTCGGATCACGCACCCGTACACCTTTGCCTAGCCCACCCTCCGAAATCCCGTATTCGGTCCTCGTGGCGACTAAATGACAATCTACTGACTGACACTGTATATGTTGCAGCGGTTGAAAAAGCTATTAGTGATTTTATTGCAGTCCATCGACAGGACGATACTAGTCCCCTCATTAAATGGGAACCCCTGAAGTGTGTACTTAGAGGGACCCTCATACAACATGGCTCTCGTTTGAAAAAAGTTAGAACGACTGACATTTCACGCCTTTTATCTATGATAAAAATGCTTGAATCAACACATAAGCGAGATTCAGATCCAGCAATCTATACTGACCTCTCTAATGCACGCAGAGATTTGCTCCGCTTACTAGATGCTAATTCTCTTATAGCCAGAGACCGAGGACGTAACCAACACTACACCCTAGCTAACAAATGTGGACAACACCTTGCAAGGGTTTTACACCCCCGTCCTCCACGCCGACCTATCCCACACATCTGTACATCTAACCAACAAAAAATTAGTAATCCCAACGGCATTTCGGATGCATTTAAACAATATTACTCCAATTTATATAATCTTTATATAATAATTTATATAATAATTTATATATTTATATATATATATATAATTTATATAATCTTCACACTTCAAATGGGGCGACTGCCACGAACGATACACATCTCTCCCACATGCAGGACTACATCTCCGAAACGGCTCTACCACAACTAAACCCTGAACAGGCATCTGCCATGGACGATCCTCTCACGGTAGCGGAATTTACAGCCGCTATCAAGGTTCTGAAATCTGGTAAATGCCCAGGTCCTGACGGGTTTTCCCCAAGATTTTATAAATCTTTCGCTCAACACCTTGCCCCACTGTTATCTACCGCATTCAACTCTATAGACGATACTCACTTCCCCTCTAGGGACCTCCTAGCCGCTAATATCTCGGTAATACCCAAACGTGGCAAAGACCCTTCACAATGCAGTAGCTATCGTCCAATTTCACTCCTTAACCTCGATATTACACTTTACGCCAAAGTCCTGGCGAACCGCCTGTCCCCCCTCTTACCCTCACTTATTCATAAAGACGAGGTGGGATTTGTCCCGGGCCGAGAGGCCAGGGACAATACCACAAAAACCATCCACCTCGTTTCCTACATCCAAAAACACAATCTAAAGGCATGCCTGCTCTCGTTTGATGCCGAGGCCTTTGACCGGGTCAACTGGGATTTTTTGCATCTCTCCCTACAACAGATTGGCCTTGGCCCCACTTTTGTGTCTAGGGTTATGGCACTGTACTCCCGTCCCTCAGCCTCAGTCCTGGTCAATGGTTCCTCCTCCGCTTCATTCCAGATTTCAAACGGCACACGACAGGGCTGCCCTTTGTCGCCCCTCCTTTTCGTCTTGGTGATTGAACACCTGGCTAAGGCCATTAGACAAAATGCATCCATAGTAGGAATCCAGACACCTTCTTCTGAACATAAACTCTCACTTTACGCGGATGATCTATTGGTCTACATCCAACAACCTCACACTACTCTACCCCCACTTATGCAGGAATTTCGCAAGTTTGGACAGTTTAGTAATTTTAAATTGAAAATGTCTAAGACAGAGGCCCTAAACATATCCCCACCTCGAACTACCCTCACCCGAGTACAGGCCAACTTCCCCTTCCAATGGGGCTCCAGGGGCATCTAGGGATCACGATTCCCTCTAACCTCTCCGATCTATATGCTCTAAATTATCTACCCCTCCTAACCCGCGTTAGAAAGGAACTGGACTCCTGGAATTCCTCTACTTTACCTTGGTTTGGGCGTATTAATACGTTAAAAATGGACACCTTACCAAAATTGCTATATTTATTCCAAACCGTCCCTATTATGGTCCCTAAACACTTTTTTACATCTCTTCGCTCTATGTCCATACGATTCATATGGCAAAATGGCATGTCCCGTATTCGTCACACCCTACTTACATACCCCAAAATACAGGGCGGAGTAGGCCTTCCTGACTATGAGCTCTATCATAGAGCTGCAGTGTTATCCAGGGTCTTAGAATGGTTCCCTCACCCATTCCCCAAAGCGTCCACCATGGTGGAACAAGATTTATCCGCTCTTGACCTCAGGGCCTTACTTTGGGGACATGGACAACACTTACACTCACTCTCCTCTACTTCCCCATTGACGATTGCAGCATTACATATCTGGTACAAGAAGGGTATACAGTCTCTACTGTCCTCTGACCCCTCACCCCTCACGTCTTTATTTGACCACCCCGCACTACCTCAAGATAAAGGTTCCAGCACATTAGGTCCATATTCCCATTCCATGTGGCCTGTAGCGAGTTCATTTGTGGACCCTACTTCCGGTGCACCCGTCGACATTAAACTTTACGCTAAGGTCCTAGCAAATCGCCCCTCCCCTCTCTTACCCTCAAATGTCCATAAAGACTAGGTGGGTTTTGTCCCTGGTCGCGAGGCCAGGGACAATACCACAAAAATGATCCATCTCATATCCTACATACAGATACACAACCTGAGGGCATACCTGCTCCCGTTTGATGCGGAGTCAACTGGGATTTCTTGTGCCTCTCCCTGGAGCAGATTGGCCTTGGCCCTACCTTTGTGTCTAGGGTTATGGCACTATACTCCCGCCCCTCTGCATCTGTCCTGGTCAACAATTCCTCCTCCGCATCATTACAGATCTCCAATGGTACTCGACAGGGCTGCCCCCTGTCACCCCTTCTTTTTGTTTTAGTAATCGAACACCTAGCCCAGGCCTTCAGGCAGAACACATCTATAGTAGGAATCCAGACACCCTCCTCCGATCATAAACTCTCACCTTATGTGGATGATCTCCTGGTCTACATCCAGCAGCCACACACAACCCTACTTTTTTTGATGCAGGAGTTTCGCAGGTTGGCAAAATTTAGCAACTTTAAATTAAATATGTCTAAGATGGAGGCCCTTAAAATATCCTTACCACAAACAACCCTTACCCGAGTACAGGCTAACTTCCCCTTCCAATGGGGCTCCAGGAGCATCTCTGATCTGGGGATTATGATTCCTTCTAACCTCTCCAATCTCTACGTTCTAAATTATCTCCCCCTACTGACCTGCCTTAGGAAGGAACTAGATGCCTGGAACTCCTCTCCACTGCCCTGGTTTGGGCGCATTAATACTTTAAAAATGGACACCTTCCCTAAATTACCCTATTTATTCCAAACTGTACCTATTGCGGTCCCTAAACACTTTTTTACCTCCCTGCGATCTATGTCTATATGATCGATATGGCACCACAGCATGTCCCGCATTCGTCACACCCTACTCACGTACCCCAAAATCCAGGGCGGGGTAGGCCTCCCCGACTATGAGCTATATCATAGAGCGGCACTGCTGTCTAGGGTTCTAGAGTGGTTTCCTCGTTGTTTCCCCAAAGCGTCTACCATGGAGGAAAAAGACCTATCCGCCCTTGACCTCCGAGCCCTACTTTGGGGACATGGACAACACTCCTACTCTCCTCTACCTCCCCACTGACAACCGCGGCCCTGCACCTCTGGTACAAAAAAGGCAAGCAATCGTTATTGCCCTCAGATCCCTCACCCCTCACTTCTTTGTTTGACCACTCCGCACTGCCTCAAGGTAGGGGCTCCTACACAATAGGCCCCTACTCCTGCTCCACCTGGCCTGTGGCGAGCACATTTGAGGACATTTGAGGTGTGCCTGAGGACCCCACCTCAGGCACACCCGTGGTGCCAAATGACCAGGGCAACTGGCTCACAGCCCTCCGTATATCCTCCTTCTGTTCAGACCTTTTTTCCTCTTCCCAGATTCACTTGCCCCTAACGGGATATGAACAGCTGTGCTCTCTTTCAGAAACTCCCAGACACCTGCTCGCTACCATGTACACGTTGCAACATGCACTACTACATGATCAACCCCCCTCCTACACCAGGAAGTGGTCCACGGATCTGGGAAAGGAACTTCACTTGGTAGACTGGCAAAAGTCATACTATTTTACACACAAATCCTCAATATCTTGTTACACCCAGGAGAAAAACTTCAAACTTCTCTCCCGATGGTACAGGGACCCTCAATCTCTCCACAAAATATTCCCATCCATACCTCCCTCGTGCTGGAGATGCGGATCGACCGATGGAAGTTATTTACATATATGGTGGGACTGTCAATCCATTCAGCCCCTCTGGTCACAGGTCTTTGCCATATACAGCAGTCTATATGATCGGCCCCTGCAGCCTTCCCCAGAAATAGCTCTACTATCTATGCTCCCTGGCTCCATAGCTTCCCAGAAACTTACCTTATTGCGCTTTTTTCTATCAGCTGCCAGACAGCTTATACCACTATTTTGGAAAACTACCACTAGCCCCCCTGGCCTTATGGGTCTCCATAGTCAATGACATCATGCGCATGGAGGAGATGTTAGCCCTGGATAATGACACCTTTGACAAATTTAAGATCCTATGGCTCATATGGATCGACTACTCTGCATCGGACTCCCTGAAAACTTTGTTGACGCCCCAAGGTCAACCCGGACACACATCCTGATTACACCATACAGGTTTGTCCACCAAGGTCTGCTCAAAGCCCCCTTCACCTTTACCCCTGTCCTTTCTTTCCCTCTCCCATCACCCCTCTACTTTTCTTCTCCCTCCTCTTTTCTTACAACTATAACTTCTTACCCCAGAGTCAGATGTTATACCCATCAACCAGATTAGCCCTCACGGCTCCTTGAACAGGTTATTACCGTCTGCTCTTGTTGGGTGGTAGGATATTGGTGCTCTCGTTGGCACAGTTTCTTGTTGTATACTGGAAATGTGGCATAGTTTGTACTACTTATGATATTGACATCTGACTGCTACTCATGTTACCTTATTTTGTTAATGACAATAAAAACATATTTGACTCTAACCAGGAACAGAAGGTAAGCCACTAAGCTGATCCCCCAAGCCCCAGTCTGACTGAAATATCACCAATAGCCTCATTCCCCACTACAAACCAGCCAGTAATGGACACCCAACTTAAAGAGATGCTATTAACCCTTCATAACTCACTCAATGCTGACATTCTCACACTGACCAGGCAATTTACTAGGGAATTTTACTCACTGGGAGACAGAGTAAACACTATAGAGGAATCTGTGGGAGAAATTACTACTACCATTAACGACCTGGTGGAAGCCCACGACGAAAACATAGAAGAACATGCGTGGTTTAAAGCAAAAATAGCCGACTTAGAGGACTGCTCGAGGAGGAATAACCTCAAACTCAGAGAAATTCCTGAAGCGATCCAACCACCAGACCTCAAAAAATATGCCATGGATCTATTTTCTATTCTTCCACCTGAAGTGCCAGCCATAGAGCTTACGATCGATCGCATACACCGTGTGCCAACAACCGGTCCCACATGACGTCTTATTAAGAGTTCATTTTTACCACATTAAAGAACAAATCCTGTACAAATCCAGATCTATGGGCCAATTACCAAACCCGTACAGCCCGATTAAAATAAAAATTGACCTGTCCAAACATACCCTGGATGTTAGGAGGCAGCTGTCCACAATTACAAAGGCACTTCACAACCATAAAATAGAATACAAGTGGAAAAAACCCTCCAAAGTGCTAGTGCAAAGGAATGGCTCATCTTTCATTTTAATGTCAGTGGAAAAGGGAATGGTCCTATTGCATACTTGGGGCATTATACTCGAACCGACACCGCCGATGGGAGCCAAAAAAAACCTGAAATAATTACACCACAGTGGCATTGAATCACCAACTAGGAACATCATGATCCCCAAAGATCTGCTAAAGGTGCTTAAAATGCTGTTATGATCAGCAAATACCCCGTCATGCTCCATTGCTACACCTGTTGGCCTTAAAACTTTTACCCTACACTACCGTTGCAGTGTGGAATGATAGATATATCTCTGCAATTTGTGTTCTCTGTTTTGTTTTTTCTTCTTCTTTTCTGCCTTTTTTAAGGCTCCAGATATATCTTATGTATCACCTTTTTATCTTCAAATCCATCCATTTATTGATATCATCGACACCTGTTACATGGATCAACAAAAGAATACGGTAGACAACACCACAATGACCTGAATACTTGCAACCGATACCACCGTTTGAAAACAACAAAAAGAACAGTGAGTGCAACCTCAGCTACAACACTAATCCTGTCAAATGAACACTAAAATCCTAACTTTAAATGCCAACGGGCTAAATCACCCAGCTAAGAGGGTCTCACTATGGCAAACAGCCAAAACACGTTCCTGTCAAATTTTTGTGTACAAGAAACACACTTTAAGACCAATGCAGCACCTACCTGCACACACAAAGACTTTCCACACATTTTCACTGCATCAGGACCAAAGAAAAAACGAGGAGTCCTTTTGGCAATACACAACTCGGTCAACTTCCAACTTCAAAATAGCATCTCTGATACCAATGGGAGATACATTATTTTGATCTGCACAATTGACGACTCTCCTATCACCCTAGCAACAATATATTCCCTGAACAACCGTCAGGTGTACTTTCTGATCAAAGTCCTGAAGAAAATCTGCCAGGTGCAGAAAGGCTCACTGATCCTCTGCAGAGATTTCAATATAGTCCCAGAGCAACAGATAGACACATCCAACCCCAGATCCAGGCAAAACTCCGCCATGGGAAAGTTCATCAATGACAATGACCTCTAGGATGTGTGGTGATGCCACCACCCTGGAGAATGAGAGTATACATACCATTCTCCATTACACAATACCTACACTCGTATTGATTATATTTTGACTGACAAATGGATGTTGCAATGGGTTGGTATCAGGATCCATGAACCAGACGGAGACAGAAGTATAGTTAAATCATACTTGTTTAATATTAATAAGGTAAACAGAGTAAGCGTAGTCAAAACAAGCCAGAGTTCAGTAACCGGATCGGGTAGTCAGCCAAGCAAATGTCAGAGAGCCAGAGATAAACGTATTAGTACAGCAAGCAGGATCAGGAGCCAGAAGGAACGTCAGCTGACCAAGTCTTCAACAGGAATGCAGGAGAAAGTCCCTGTGATGTTGACAAAGGCGAAGGCAGAGATCAAGTGAGCTGGACGACTTTAAGTAGGCAGGACTGACAAGCAGAATCAACATGGGCAGGCTGTAGAGGTCTCCCGTCAAGAGCCTCAATGGCAATCGGAGTGTCACGCAGCTGCAGCGGAATCGAGTGCTGCGATACAAAGGCAGCATCAATGAACAGGCCTGCAGCCCCAGAGTTGATTAGAGCCTGTATCTCGAAGGATGACTCAGCTCAAGAAAGGGTGACCAAAACCAGGGGCTTATCCTTCTGGATAACTGGGGACGAAACAATGCCACCTAAGGTCTGTCCATGACAGGACCTCAAGGTTCAGGCGTTCCCTGGACAGGTAGGACAAGGCCTCAAAAAGTGACCTGCCTGGCCACAATAAAGGCACAATCTCTCCCTCCTCCTAAAGGTTCTCTCATCCGCAGAGAGACACGTGAAGCCCAAGTGCATGGGTTCATCTTCACTGACAGACTCAGTACCAGGAGGCATGGGAGGTGAGGGAGGCATGGGTGGGACTACAAAGCTCAAAGGAAAATGTACAGGAGACTTCCGCAGGCGCTCCTTAAAAGAGAGTCTTTCTCTGAGTCTGGAGTCAATGAGGATGGCAAAGATGATCAACCTCTCCAGCTCAGTGGGTATATCTCGGGCTGCTATCTCATCCTTGATGGAATCCGAGAGACCATTCTAATTATGAGCGATTCATAATTTCCCTGCTCTATTATGAGAGGTGTAATATTTCAGTTTGAGTTGTCTGAGCATGTGGTCATGATTCCCTTGAAGCAGGGAGCAGAGGTCCATGCGTAACTTAGCTAATTGAGAGGCTTTAGAAGGATCTGGGTTTTATTTATTTTGTCTCTGTAGATCATTAAGTTCAGTCATTATCCATTGCAGATTAGTGGTATGGAGCCGTTTAGCACCTAGTGCACCTAGTTGTAGCAATACCCCTCTGACATATGCCTTATGGGCATTCCATAGTGTGGATATATCTACGTCTGGTTTATCATTGAAGGTAAAATACTCCTCTAGGTGGCGGTGAATCTTCTCTTTTGCGGTTGGGTCATTAAGCAGTTTGTGGTTACATTGCCACAGTAAGGTTGGGCAACAGGGGGCCGTTTCCAAGATCGTGAGAGAGACTGCAGCGTGGTCAGACCACATGATATCTGCTATGTCAGAGTGGGACACATGTTGTAACAACCACTTGTCCTCTAGAAATAGGTCAATTCTAGAGTATGAATTAAATCTATGGGCACAATACGATTAATCTCTTTCGGATTGATGTAGACATCTCCATACATCATACATCTCCTCTTTTAATAAGAGATTGGCTAGGGATAATGAATTTGACCTTCTATTTGAGGTAGTGTCCAATCTAGGGTCTACATCCAAATTCAGATCACCACCTACAACTAGGTTGCCTTGCTTGTGTTTTGCTATACATTTGAATAATTTACGAAAAAAGGAACCTTGCTTTGAGTTGGGAGCATACACACCTACTATTGTGTACAAATGATAATTTAATATGACATACCAGTAAAACATATCTACCGTCTTTGTCTATGATGGAACAGTGTAGCTTAAAGGAGTTCTTGAGGGCAATCAAAACTCCCCGTTTTTTGGAGGAGTATTCAGCTGAGAAAGCATATGGGAAGTCTCTGTGCTGACATCTTGGAGCCGCTGAGGTCTTGAAGTGAGTTTCTTGTACAATTACGATGTCTGCGTTGGACTTGCTGGCTTCCTTCCATAATGAGAAGCATTTAGCCAGGTGGTTGAGGCCCCAGGCAATGATGGATAATAATTTAAGAGACATGGAGTTGAGGGTAGGGGTAGAGGTAGATCCGGTCTAGTACTTTCTGTACTTACATAATACACAGTCATGTGCAGGTGGAGTTGTAGGTGCCTCATGAAGAATCAATGCATATAAAAATTTGAAGATGATAGACATAATGCATAGTACATAGCGCCTTTTAAGAGACTGATGAAATTTGTAACTAGGGTGCTTAAGTGTAATAGCCAGGGTATTAATGTTAACCCTGGTGAGGGTTAAAAAGCAAGTTCTAAAGAACTCATGGTGGCCAAACTGCATATCAGGTGAGGGGAAGAAATAGAGATGCTTTCTCATAAACAAAACAAGAATGGAGAGCTCTCTTCTCACGAGGGGATGGCTTCTCAGCTTTAATTCGGTCAAGTATGACTGCCCAGCGCAGATTTTTTCTTGGTGCTTCATTTGTATGACAACTTATTCCAAGCCCAAGATGGTCTAGTCGGTGGGCGAGATTGTGGATGGTCAGGTGGAGCCACTGGGACAATTTTCCACTCTTTCAGAAGTTGGAGCCCCTCTGAAAGAGAATTGATGAAGAAAGCTCAGCCAGCATGCAAGATTTTCAAGGTAGTGGGATACTTCCACTGGTATCCTCTTTCCTGGTTTCGCAGGGCTATTGTGATAGAGATTACATTTTTGTGTCTCTGTAAGGTGTGTGCGGGGAGGTCAGAGAGGACTTGCACTGATGCTGCGCTTTCAGGGAGTTGAGACTTCTGACGGAATGCCGTGAGGACTGTTTCTTCGCTTGGAAGTAGTGCATACTTAGAAGAACATCCCTTGGAACTTCATCCAGAAGAAATGATGGTTTGGGGATTCTATGAATTCTGTCAATAGTTAAGTCTGTAGGTGATAATGACTTAACCGCCACATGGAAAAGATCTCTTGCATAGTGAAGAAGCTGCGATGGTTGCACTGACTCTTATTTTTAAATGATTACGCCTGGAGCGGTCCTCCATGTCGGCCACTTTTGTTTTAAGCCAGGCGATTTCCTCAGCATGGTTTGTGTGTGCGTCAACCATATTATTGTAGTATTCTGTGCAAGCACCCATAGTGTCTTCTAAGTGACTTACTCTCTCCCCCAAATCATGGACTTTCACTGCATATTTATTGAAATATGCTGACATATCAGCTTGCAATGAGGAGTGTAGGGATAAAAGCATTTCTTTCATCATTATATCGGACATTGGTTGTCCTACTGTAGGAAAGGAGGAGATCGGATCAGGAGCGTTGCTGCTTGGTGCTGTGGTGGGGTCACATACTTCCATGCATGGACCAGTAGGTTCAGCAGAATCTCGCCTGGGGAGAGATTTAGCAGGGCTGCCAGTGTTAGCGGTGCTTGGGGACACTTCCCCGTCATATCCCGCATCTTCTCCTCCCTCCTCGTCTCCCTGAGGGAAAATAAACTTGGTGGCTGCTAGAGGTCTATCCTCGGCCGTGTCTTGATGTCTCCACCCGCCATTTTGTTGTAGTCCTCTTCGGATCGTCAGAAAGAATCTGGACATCTTCTGAAGCTGCGGTTCTTCTCTCCTCCGCCGTGACATTGTCGGTGGTATGAGGAGTCCACAGATGTCTTTGCTGGATTATATCTGGGAGCTCAGAGCGGAGCGATGGTCTTATGCGGCCATCCTAGACAGCGGTCGCCACCCCCACCCCATTTTTTCTTCTAATTTTAATGAGTGGCCATGTGTCTTGTTAAACTCCCTTCCGTGAAAAAGTTTTATCTCTATTGTGGGGTCACCAGTACGGTATTTGTAAATTGAAATCATATCTCTTCTCAAGCGTCTCTTCTCCAGAGAGAATAAGTTCAGTGCTCGCAACCTTTCTTCATAACTAATATCCTCCAGACCCTTTATTAGCTTTGTTGCCCTTCTTTGTACTTGCTCCAATTCCAGTACATTCTTCCTGAGGACTGGTGCCCAGAACTGAAAAGCATACTCTAGGTGCGGCCAGACCAGAGAGTTGTAGAGTGGGAGAATTATCCCTTTATCCCTGGAGTTAATCCCTTTTTTAATGCATGCCAATATTCTGTTTTCTTTGCTAGCAGCAGCTTGGCATTGCATGCCATTGCTGAGCCTATCTACTAGAACCCAGAGGTCCTTTTCCATCCTAGATTCCCCCAGAGGTTCTCCCCCTAGTGTATAGATTGCTTTCATATTTTTGCCACCTAAATGCATTATTTTACATTTTTCTACATTAAACCTCATTTCCCATGTAGTTGCCCACCCCATTAATTTGTTCAGATCTTCTTGCAAGGTTTCCACATCCTGTGGAGAAGTTATTTCCCTGCTTAGCTTAGTATCGTCCCCAAATACAGAGGTTGAACTGTTTACCCCATCCTCCAGGATGGGGTTTATGAATAAATTAAATGGGACTGGTCCCAGCACAGAACCCTGTGGGATCGCGCTACCCACCCCTGACCATTCTGAGTGTTCCCCATTTTCCCAAGTCTTAATTATGTACTTCTATAGTAAGGTCAATTCTAGTGTCTATTGAGTCTAGTTAAGAGAGTGGAGAAGGATATAGAAAAGAGGGAATAGATGTAAAAGTGGAGTGCCCGTACAGAAGAGGTAGGCTGTCTGGCCTGAGAAGGCAGTCAATAGAGAAGAGTACTAGGGGCACAGCCTTAGCCAAGTATATTGGATGTGGCCTTCAAGTGTAGACCACCCAGAGCCAGCTTTATTGAAGAAGCTGGATAATCTACCAGTAAGGGGTAATGGGAGGGTTGCCGACAATGGAACCAGCTACACCAAAACAGAGGTTGTAGAAAAAAATGGAAATAACCATGAACTGTACAGGCTCACATTTTTTTATATATTTAAGCAAATAAAGCTTAATTATTCCCTGCTTATCAGTTTAAAACATCAATGCAGGGATCCTTCCGAAGAAAGACCACTGATTGGCAGGTATAAGTATGTTCGTTAGTATTTTCCCATCAGAGAACGTAGATTGGATTTTGAGGTGTATTGTATGTGTATTATAATCTCTGTGAACTTCAGTTTATCACTATGATACTACTCTCAAACCCTTCATATAAGGGTGCAAACTTGTAGTTCTAGAAGAGTGGACACACCTTGAGATATGAGTAGACTATAAAAACTTAAAAACGGTTAATAAACTGAACAAATTGCCAAAGCCTGCACAGACAAAGGTTAAGACCAACTTATCTGAGTTACTATAGCATAAAGAGTAAAAGGTCTATCTGGTTAAACAATGGTAACTGTTAATAAACTGAGTGAAATCATTTAGCATTAGTCTTTTCTTCCATTGCAAACATTAGCTTAAAAGTGCCAACTGGCCTGAGTATTATCCTGGGCCCAATACAGAAAATATCCATGGATGGAGGGTGTTTAGTCATGGGACATGAAGAATGTACCATGGCGCCTGAGAAACTGCATGCAAACGTAAAAGCATAAAAAAATAGAAAAGAGCACAGGTATGGTGGACCTGAGTGCCTTGGTAGGATCACGAAAGTTCAACCGACAGATCAGGTGTCCTCATCTAGGCAAAATGTCTTCCCTCGTGTTGCAGGGGTATGAGTTCTGGAAGCTCCATGTCAGGCATTTCTCCTTTTTTTATGGTATCGTTTGTCCGGGGATGTCAGCTGTGTATGCGGTGGGCTTCTTGTCAGTGGTGGTTGTTTATATTCCTGGTTCCAATCCGGTAGATCCATCACAGGAAATCCGAAAGCTCATTTGGAAATTTCAGGATATGCTGTCTACGTTATGGGTAACAGTTAGCGCAAAAGGGAATTGCCATTGATATTTGAGGTCTTTCTCGCGTAAGGTGTCCAGCAGAGGGTGCAGAGCTGTTTCCAAATCTTTGGAAACAGTAAATTATATTATGGGGTGGTGCTGAATCTGGGCCTCTGGCTCTGAGAGCCCTGTGTGCATGGACAAAGTTTATGGTAGCCTCTCATGCCACTCTAGGATGTTATTGAAAATCTTTTGTAGTGCCTGAGGAATTTGCTCATTAGTAACAGTCTCAGGGATCCCCCTTACGCGCAGATTATTTCTCCTGCCTTGGTTTTTGAGTTCTTCCATGTGTCTGCTGATATCAATAAAGTGTTGGGAGCAGGTGGCAGTAACCTGCTCCAATCATTTAATGGCTTTGTCTCTGTATCTGTCAGCCAATGATAGCTGCTCAGTCAGTACAAGGATGTCTGCCTTTAAGTCGGTAATAGCAGCAGAGAAAGTGGACTTGATGTCGGCTGCTATATTTGTCATAGCAGCGTATGTGAGGGGAAAGTCTGCAGTAGAGGCTCTGCTTACCGTGTCCTCTGAAGCCGACTGGGAACCTTCACTCAATTCCTCCTCTCTGCAATCCCATGCCGCTTCGGGAGGTGGCCTGTGACCAAAAAGATATCTGAGATATTTTATTTTCTATTCTATTTTGTTCTGTTTTTATTCTTTTATTTTCAATTTTGTCCCCTTTTTTTCTATTCAATTTTTTTCTATTCTTTTATTTTGTATTCTGCTCTGGTTTACTCTATTATATTATATTCTTTTATTTTCTATTAAATTCTATCATATTCTTTTCTATTCTATTCCTTTATTTTATATTTTATTTTATTCTCTTTGGAAAATCGAATTCGATTCAAAAACTATTCAAATTCAAATTTCGTCCAAAATTTTGATTTGTTATTTAGGATTAATTTAAATTTGTTATTATTGTAATTCGGGAATTCAAATACATCCGAAATTCAGAATAACAAACAAATCGTAAGAATTTCAATTTGGAACAAAACGAACCACACATGTCTATTTGCTGTGCAGTGTTGGCAGTTAGTTCACATTCTGAGTTTTCAGTGTATTTCTACCCTGAGAATTTTTTCATATTTTGAGCATGGGACCATCAGCTGAGTACTAGAAGCTCCTCCTGCCACTGTTTCCCTACAGACAGCCTGGGAAAGAGCTGGGTCATGGGACAGCTGTATATCGATTAGGATTTTTTAAAATTAAATTATAGTGCCATCATCCACATAGAAAGAGAAGAAGGGGCATGGCCTGGACCTGGACCAAGATGGACGCTTAACCACGCTGCACATGCACCACAAGGTCCCTCTACCAGTTTACCATTGGGATTCACCTAAGCAAACATGGGGAAATCTGACAGAAGTGCCTTGGCACCCCGCTGCCGCTTACCCCACAACTCCAGCATGCAGCTCAGTCATTACATTCTGGAGATCCAGCCACAAGACACTGCAGCTTCCTCTCAGGCCTCAGAGCATGCCTGCTGCTCACCTGGCAGACATTCAATGGAGTCTCTCTGCTCTCAGCACTCTATGACTACCTTACAATCCTGCAAGCCACTAAGTCTGGCTTCCAAACCGTTGCAGCTTACATTAGGGAAATACTTTCCACTGCCATTTTTGATCTCTGCCCTTGACATACAGGGGGTAGCCAGGCACCTGGAGGAGGTAGAGGAATTTATTGGGTTGTTAAAAAGATCTTAGACCACCCCTAAGAAACAACAAATGTTTTGCGATAGAACAGGTTTTTTTTGCTTGCCGTAGATGTAAATCTTGTAAACTTGTTAATAAACAAGTGATGGGCCTGACTAGCTTTAGGTCTTGTGCTAACAATAGGTAGTTTAAGATACCTGGGTTTATCACATGTGGTTTATGTTCTAGATTGCACTTGTAGGTTAATGTATGTTGGAAGAGCTAAAAGATCCCTTAAAAAGAGAATTGCTGAACATATATATTATCTTGATAGGTTATAAACAGCACAGTGTTTCTCTCCACTTTGGAGATTGTCACGGAAGGGATCCCTCGGGTTTAAATTTTTGGGGAGCTGACAGGAGAGGGTCCAATCTTGTGAGGGACCTATCAAAAACAGAAACTAAATGGATTTAAATGCTGGATACAGTATCACCAAAAGGTTTGAACATTTAACTTGACATTAAGTATTTTATTAGTGATTATTAGTGGGTTTTAGATGAGATGAAAAAATATTAAATGGGATTGTTATGGGTTATAATTGAGGTTTAATAATTTCTGAAGTCTCCATCCTGTGGAATAGGTTAATGTTATTTACATTATTAATTTTAATTTATAATAGTAACCATAATTTTTTATTATTAGTGTTATTTATAGATTGGTTGTGGTCATTCATGAATTATGACTAATTCTATATGTAATGATCTTGCATTTTAAGTTCATATGATACTTTAATGTAATTAATTGTGCCATTATACTACTTATGTGATTTTGGGAATTTAATGAAATCATATGGCTGATTTTTGGCATAAGAAATTGGGCTATTTAACATCTATCTCACAGATGAGATGGGTGGGTGTAATACTGTTATTACAAACTAGAGGGGGGCATTATTGAGGTACTTAATGTCATCAATGGGCAAAGCATCAGCAATGGTTTTCTATGAAGCCAGGCGAATGGGATGGAGGAAGTCATAATGATGAAACGTGTCAGTGCATGGTCATATGTGAACCAGAAGTGACGTAAGCATGCTTATCCGAAGTAAAAACCGACTTTCGAAATTGTGATAGATAGATGCGGCGAGATGCTGTGATTTCATCTGCTACCCTGACGATTACTTTTGGATTGATCAGTATTGATATTTTTAAATTTTGTGAGTGTTTTTAATCTGAAGTTCTTTATGGAATAAAGTGTTTGTACGGTATCACGCCATGTGGACTATTTTGTTTGAGCTTTAGTGAAAGGTAACTACATAAGTGAAAGTGAATATCCCAGCCTGGAAGATATACATAGAGAGGAAAGGTCTATGCAGGTCATGGGAGTCTGGGAGTTGATGTGGGTGGGTTGCAGTGGGTGTTTCTGGGCCTTCATGTGGGTGGTGAAAGGAGAGGAATGGAATTGTGTTATCACTGCCCACACTCCATTCCTCTCTGCAGTGACAGACTGTTGTACAGCAGGAAGTGTAACCTTACAAACCAAATGGGCTATTCTAGCTATAAAGGGCACACAAATATAAGACTGATCACATGATCATTTTTTTTCTGCTCTGATCTCATCTTTTTAACAGAGAAACAGCAAATTGTCTTTGCTGAAGGCATGATTTGTAATGTGAATATAGTGTTTGCATACACAAAACACACACAAAACTCAATTTAGTCACACACAATTTTTTTTTTTTTTTTCAAATTATATTTTATTAAAGAACAGGAGAGGACATGGGTCCCACATAGTGATACAAGGTATGTACACAACAATATATTTGAGGGCGCAGCCTCCATTTATACATAATCGTCTCGTATGGATACCGCAATTATTATTTCTTTGTAAAAAAAAAAAGAAACCATTTTAGGCTACTAATAAACCTTATATGTATGACTAAGAAACAATATGTGGGTGGGACCGAACCTCTCCGTTTCCATTTCCATTTACTTAAAAAGGAGAGAAAAAACAAAAAAAGAGGCCTGCATAATAAAGAAGAAAAAGATAAGAGATGGGAAATGAAGAGAGATGAGATAGTAGGGGGGGGGGGGGGTTCAGGGAAGAGGGATGGGAGGGGATATGGGGTAGCGCGGGGGGGGGGGGGACAAGGAGACGGCTACTACTTGCGCCGTCCTGTAGGCTTAGGAAGGATCAGCACTATTTTATTATACCAGATAATAGCATATCAAGATGACTTCCACTAAACAGACTAGTTCCCTTCTAGAAGCGCCTGGCCTTCCGCCGAGAAAATAAATATGTTCCATCCGGACCAAGTCCTAGTGAACACTTTGCTTTGGTTTCTAGCAGTCAGAATTAAATCTTCCATTCTCTTAATATCCTCTACCTTTCTGATCCACACACCAATCGATGGGGGTTGTGTAGATTTCCAAAGCAGGGGAATACATGCCTTGGCAGCATCCAGTAGATGCCGGATCAATGACTTTTTATACACTTTGCTGGTTGAGGTGGTGGCGTGGAGCAGAAAGAGGGCAGGATCATTTGATATTGTGCGTTCGGTAAACTTTTGTATAATGTTTCGAATGGTTCCCCAAAACCGATCTAGCAATGGACATGTCCAAAAAATGTGAAGGATGGTGCCACGGTCACTATGGCATCTCCAACACCTATCCGTTGTGAGAGGGAACATCTTATGTAGTTTTACAGGAGTGTTGTACCACCTAGTGATCAACTTGTAGTTAGTCTCCTGCGTTTTTGTGCAGATCGAAGATCTGTATGTGAAATGAATTATATTCTGCTTTTGACGCGTCGTAAATTTACATTGTAGGTCCTGTTCCCAGGATTCTAAACTTTGTAAGCTAAAGCTGTCGGGGGGTGTAATTAACAATTGATATGTGGCTGATAAGGCATGTGGCATGGAGTCTTCTTCCGTACAATATAGGTCATATGTCGTCAGGGGTTGGTTAAAGCTATCGGGGGGTGCCAATGTTTTGAAAAAGTGATCAAGTTGGAGGGCCCTCAAAAAATCTAAATGAAACGGTCCGGCTGGGTTTCTAAGTTCTGTTATATTAGGCCATCTTCCACTCAGTAGGAAGTGAGAGGCTTGGAAGTGATTAGAATTCTTTAGAGATATAAACAGTGGGTCTGTATACCCTGGAGTGAACTCGGGTGTACCCAAGATCGGACGGATCGGGGATGTTGATGATGTAAGATGGAACCTTACGAACAAGGTCGAACATATGCGTGTAGTCACCCCTATGAGGGGATGTCTTTTCATGTGGCTTGGGAGTAATTCATAACACCATGGCGCTCTGTTGAGGGGTATGTCACATTGTAATTGTTCCAGTCTGGTCCAAAGTTTAGTAGTGTGATGTCGATTCCAGTCTATAAGTCTGACCAAATGGGTTGCGTAATAGTATTTACGAAGGTCTGGAACCGCCAAACCCCCATACAGTTTAGGTAAGGTAATTAGCTTCCTGGAGAGTCTGGGTTTTTTATTGGCCCATATGAAGTCAAAGATTAGTTTATTAGCCTGGGCAAAGTATGATGAAGGGATCTGGATCGGTAGGGCCTGTAGCAAATATAGGATTTTGGGGAGTATACACATCTTAACAATATTGCATCTACCGAACCACGAGTGTAGACCTGACTGCCATTTGGATAATAGGGACCGGATTGTATTCAATAGCGGGGGGAAGTTTAGCGCAAATATCTGTGACATTTTGGAGGGGATATAAGTACCTAAATAATGTAGCGCTTTAGTCGTCCATTTGAAATTGAAGCTTCCTCTAAGGGACATAAGTAGTCGAGAATGTATACCTAAACCCATGGCTTCGGATTTGGTGATGTTAATTTTCAGGTTAGACATAGCACTATATTCCTTGAATTCCTGTAGGAGGTTGGGGAGGGATATCAATGGGTTGGTTAGTGAGAACATCATATCATCCGCATAAGCGGCCACTTTCTGTTGCGAGTTACCGACCTCAACTCCTTTTATGTTTTGGTTGGCTCTTATATTACACAGGAAGGGCTCCAATGACAGGGCGAAAAGAAGAGGGGATAACGGACAGCCCTGGCGGGTTCCGTTTCTGATCGGGAACGAGTCAGACAAGATCCCATTAGCTCGGATCCGGGCTGTAGGGTCTGAATAGAGTGCGTTTATCCAGGTGAGCATTTTGTTGCCCAAACCTATATAGCCCAGGACGGAGGTCATGTAGTGCCAGTTCACCCTGTCAAAGGCCTTCTCTGCGTCTATGCTTAGAAGCACGCATGGGGTCTTATTTTTATTAGCTATGTGGATGAGGTTCAACACTTTGATCGTGTTGTCCCTTGCTTCCCTGGTTGGGACGAATCCAACTTGATCCTGATGGATCAGATTCGGGAGGTGGTTCTGGATCCTGTTGGCCAGAATTTTAGTGAATAATTTCAGATCCGTGTTAAGGAGGGAGATCGGTCTATAACTACCACAGGCCGAGGGGTCTTTCCCTTCCTTAGGTATCACTACAATGTGAGCAGCTAGGGTGTCTCTTGGGATGGATGTGTCTGAGCCTATGGAATTAAAGAATTTAAGCATTGGGCCTTCCAGTGATTGAATCAGGGTTTTGTAGTATTGCACCGTTAACCCATCAGGTCCCGGGGCTTTGCCTGATTTACTAACCCCTATTGCTGTTTTAAGTTCTTCAATGGTAATCGGTTCCTCTAGTGATTCCCTAGTTTCAATGGGAAGTGTGGGTAAATCTGATCTATGGAGGTATGCGTCAATTTGGTCCTGTGGGGAGGGGGGTCGTTGTAAATTGTATAGTGATGCGTAAAAATCCCTAAACTCCTTCGCGATGTTTCGGGGTAGTGTAACTTTCTGGCCTGAGGGGGTCACGACGTGAGGAATATAATTCGCCAAAACCTGTTCTTTCAGGGAATTGGCTAGGAATTTACCGCACTTATTCCCTGACTCATAACTCTTGCGTCGGCAAATCTGGATCGCCGCTTTGGCTCGGAATAACATTAGATCCGTAATCTTATTACACAGGAGTAGGATTTCGGCCTCATTAGAGGGTGTTTGGGCGTGTTTGTGTCTAGCTTCAGCTGCTTGTAACTCATCTAGGAGTGATTTTATTTGTGACGTGCGTTGTCTTTTGATCCTTGCTCCGTGTTTGATTAGGACGCCCCGGATTACCGCCTTGTGCGCCTCCCAAATTATTCCGGGGTTACTGTTCTGGGTAATGTTGGTCTTAAAATAAAAATCTAATTCCCGGATGACGTCCTTACAGACTTCTTCATCCTGAAGAAGACTCTCATTAAGTCTCCATGTCCGAGTTTTGGAGGTAGAATTATCTGTCAAGGCATATGTCAGCATTATTGGGGCGTGGTCTGACCATGTAATTGAATCAATTGAGGATTTGCGGACAGCGTGTAATTGCGCGTCAGGGATTAGGAAATAGTCTATTCGGGAGTATATTTTGTGTGGGGAGGAGTAGAAAGTGTAGTCTCTCTCCGTTGGATGAAGGAGTCTCCATACATCAATCAATTGGGCTTTGTGCAGGGAGCGTGCAATGCGCTTCCTGGTAGCTGGTGTGACTGATGAGTGACCTGAGGAGGTATCCTCCGTGGGGATCAACGGAACGTTGAAGTCCCCACCCAGGATTAGCTGACCCCTCTGAAACTTCATTAAAACATCTATTGTCTTGCTTAGGAAAGAATCTTGTTGACCATTAGGTGCATATAGATTGGCTAGTGTTACTTCTGTTCCACCCAAGTCTCCTCTGAGGAACAGATAGCGTCCCTCTGGGTCACTTTTTGCTTCCGCGCATGTCCATGGGACTGAGCGGGAGACCAGGATGGAAACTCCTCTTGATTTAGCCTCCGCAAAAGTGGAATGATATGCCCATGGATACAAATTGTTTTTCAGGATCCGGAGGTTGTCCCTTTTAAAGTGGGTTTCCTGTAGGAACGCCACGTCGACTTTGTGTCGGCGAAGATCATTGATCAACATCCTCCTTTTCTCAGGCACATTGAGGCCCTTCACATTAAGTAAAAACACATTCACCATCTCCATGTCCCTACGTAAAAATTATAGATCAAAATATAGAGAGATACGTGGGTTTGGGTAGTAAGGGGGGGGAAGGGGGGGGGGGGGAGGGAGAGAAAGGTAGAAAAAGAATGAAATAGATCAGTAAGTGGAAAGGAGAGAAAAAAAAATATCGAATCGAATTTGCACTCTAGGGTGCAGTATTATCAATCTAAAGGAGGTAGCACACTAGTGCTAATACGCTCACCAGGCAGCTGCTGGTAAACGAGCGTAATCCTAATTGGAGGTGTGGGAAGCGATAGTCAGAGTAGAACTCATCGACCTCCCTCTCCCAGCTCAATTGAAAAAGGCTAACAGTATTGGTATGAAAACGACTAGTAAACCTTAATATGTAGTATTAAATGGTAGAACAGAACACTAAAACAGTTAGTCACAAACAGGTTAACGAACTGAGTATTGTATTGTCATCCAGTATACCCTGAACATTCCCAACCAACTCCCCTTCTATCTTCGGCTGAGCCCATAGAAGTAGTGGACCTGTTTCCCACCCCTTAATATAGACATGTATGTATTATCTTAGCATGTTGTCTACTTCTGTTACCCCCAGACTATCACCTGAAAAAGATAAGACTCCGGGGACTGTGGTCATTTTCCTATTGACTTCACTGTGGTAAAGCCGTATTGTTTCCCCATCATCTATCAATATGTGAGACATTAAGATGTCGGTGTCGGAGATCCCTCCCCTCTACCATCTCAGCCAGCGACATGTGTCTATCAGATATAATAACAATCCATGAGCACAAAACCATATTATTAACCTAGAACCTGTAATGTGCACTCTCCTAATAATAGGGGGTCTGTACGAGCTTAAAATGGCACTGTTCACTGTTATCAGCGAGGTATAGAGAGTTCAGGGGCTACTGTCTCCGGCTGGTGCATAGAGGGAGTGTCCATGGTCAGCAAATAGAGCTCAGTCTCTGACTCTCACCGATGTTGTGGATCTGAGTAAATAGTCCAGGTAGTCACTTCAGTGAGCAGGGCTATGAATGTACCCCAATCACGTTCCAGCTGACAGGACCCCAGTACCATATACATCTAGTGAGTGGGGTGGGTGGCCGTAGATTGTGGGGTGAGCAGGTTTGTTGTCATGCAGGTGGGGACATTGTGATCGTGTCAAGATCGGGGGGCTCACTTTAAGCAAAGCAACCAGGGGATAGTGGATGAGGTCGTCAGGGTTGCATTGGGATCATAAAATCAAGCTACAACTCACGTGTACCCTCGTTGGAGGGCGCCCGGTGCCGTCTTCTGGATCGCTGTTGGCGCGGCTGCTGAGGATCCCGGTGATGGGAGGGGCCTGGTCGATCCGTTCTTCGGGGGATCAGTGCCAGCCAATTAGGAACTGGGATCGGCTCTGCTTCCAAGAAAGTAAAAAAGTCCGGTAGGTCTTGTGGAGAGCGGAGGTAAAAGGTGTTGGATCCCTTACGGAGTTTCACCGCTAAGGGGTATCCCCAGCGGTATGTACATCCTTGCCGGCGAGCCATGTCTAGTATGGGTTTCAGTTGTGCCCTTCTCTGCAGCGTCGCTCTTGAGAGGTCTGGCAGGATCTTAATCGTCGCTCCGTCAAATTCGACCGCCCCTTGGTCCCAGGCCTTTCGCAGTATCAGCTTCTTCTGTGTATAACGGTGGATCCTACAGATCACATCTCTCGGCCTGTCCGGGTCCGTTGATCTGGGTCCCAGTGATCTATGAACCCGGTCTAGTTCCAGTGACGCCGGTGGGGCTCCCAGGACTTGGTGAAAGATAGCAACTACAGACGCTTCTAAGTCCTCCGCTCCTGTGGCTTCAGGAAGACCCCGCAGCCGCAAATTATTGCGCCGACTGCGGTCCTCCATTTCCTCCAAACGTAATTGAAAGTCCACTGCTGTAGCTGCCTGTGAGTCTCGGGAGTTCTCCAAGGTCTCTACTCTTTGTGCCAATGCCGATAGAGATAATTCCCCTGAGTCTACCCTCTCCGAGACTGTCTGGAGCTCTGCTTTGAGTTCTTGTATGTCCCGGGTGTGCGCCTCCTCCACTCGGGATATGAGGGCTTCAATGTCTGATCTGGTGGGCAAGGCCTCGATGTCTGCCTTGGTAGGCAGGGCACGCAGGATAGCATGGAGCTCCTCCGGAATTCCAGATTGTCTCTGTGATGTGCCTGCCATGTTAGAGCCGAAAGTCGCTGGTGTTTCGGACAAACAGTCTGAGGACACAGACGAGGTTGGGGACAGAGGGGAGGCTAGTACATCCGACTCTGCCATATAGTGTCCACGTGGTGCTGCAACTATGGCGCCCGGAGATCGCCTCTGCTGACCGCGGAAGTATCTCCGAATACTGCTCCGTGGGGTGGCTAATCGGTCTCCGTTTGTAGCAGATCTTGTTCTGTACCTTTTGGGGGTTAGCATTCCTCCTTCATGGGTTACAAAAGTCGTTAGTTTCTTGAGTAGGAGAGGGGATGGTCAGGAGCTCTTTGGAAACCCGTCCTCACTCCGCCATCGCTAGGCCACGCCCCCCACACACAAATTTTTGGTTGTTGTAATGTGTAGTCACTAAACACACTAAAATTATTGTGAGCAGAAATGCGGAGTTTATCAATGCAAAGTGTGAATCTTAGATGAAAGGTATCACTACCATACTAGAATCATTGCAGTCTTAGGGCTTGTTTAAATTAATGGTGTACAAATGCAGCACAGCCACAAGGTTTTACTGCCCCCCAACTGCACCCCTTTAGCTGAAGGGGCAGTGGCTGAGGGTGAACACATGCCAGGAGTGCGATACTCTGCTTCATGGCCGTGGTGGGAACTATACCTCCTGTTGTGCTTGGTGGGCACTACCACCTGCCAGACGCAAACAATTCTAGTAAATGAAGCCACACTGCAATTGCCCACAATGTGCATTTTTGCAGCACAGTACTGCAGCATTTAGGGGGTTAAAATAGGTGATGAGGCAGTGATACAACTCCTTCTCACCGTCTGTCAAATGAATGCAGATAACTCTTTAGTCAGCAAAGCAGGAGTAAATTTACCATGCCTCCTCTTGTGTGTAGCACCCTCTACCTAGTGTAGGGGCTAGAGTGAGATTTTTTTGTAGAACCGGCAAATTTAGGCAGGTCTAGCTAAAAGCCAGGCCTGTTTGTTTTGATCTGTGGGGCTGGAAGTGGCTTAGAGTAGGCTGGTGACTCACAGCTAGTTTCATCTTTCGGTTACCGCCCTTCTGCTTCTAGAGGCTTCTAGACGGAAGGTGGGGAAGAGGGTTGGAGCTGTCTGGGGTGTTCTAAGGAGCCCTGACAAATCCCCAACCTGGATTGGCAGGGGGCAGGCCTTCTTAAATACCTGGATTAAGCCCAGCTGGGGAGGAGTTGTTCAGGTGGAACAACTAGAGATGGAGTATTAGGCTGTCAGGGCCTTGGAGGAAGCCCCCCAGTTTAGGGAGGTGACTTTGGGCCAGTGGCTCGGAGCTGAAAAGGAACCCCACAAAACCCAAGGGGTGTCCTGAACAGGAGCAGGAGAGGACAGCAGGAAATACTGCCAAGCAAGTCTCCAGGAGGGATCCACCAGGTGTCGGTGAGTGGCAGGCACAGTTGGGAGAGCTGGCAGGCATGTCAGAGTGGACTGGGAGTGTACAGTCGGAGATGGATGCAGAGACACCGGGAGAGACTGTGATGTCATGGGCAGTAGAGACAGACTGCTGCAGCCAGAAGGGTTGACAGGGTCTGAAGAGGACTGACTGGGAGCAGTAGTCCACCAAAGAGGGCAGCTAGCACCAGAACTTTCTTTTGCTACACTATAGGGGCCCGCGGCACTACCTGTAATGAGGAACTTTGCTAAGGCTTGGCTGAAACCAGAGCCAGGCCTAACCATGTGCTGGCTGCACCTGAAGAATTGTGCTGGAGGGAGAAGGAGAGATAGCCTGCAGCAAGTGTGTATCTAAATGGTCCCCAAACCATGCAAGAATCTTTTTCCTGGGTATCCCATGAATTCCTTAACCCCATCTAAGTTCTAATCCCTCAATAAAATACAAAAAAACAAAGTTGATGGACGAAGGAAATGTCCTCATACACAGCCGGTTATGACAGCTAGCTGTGTTGCTGCTGGGCAAGATGCACCATTATAATGTGTCAGATGATACAAAGTCACAACTAAACCCAAAATATCAAGGGATCTGCAAACAACAGAGCAACATGGCACACAGGTAGGATCTATGCGGGGACTGATCATTCCATTCTAGTGAAAAGAAAGTAGGAGTTCAGCTTTAAAGCACATTTCTTTCTAAGTTTTTCTTAACTAGCCATAATGGCCTACTCAGAAATAAATAAATAAAAATACTGCGCTCAGACAAAACAACTCACTAGACAAAAAGCAGCAACAATAAACCATCTAATACCTAATGGTGCTATTATAAAGACTTGTGCATAAAAAAGTTGCGCTAAATTAAGTATTTCTCTGTGCAAGAGATAATATAAATAAATGACATGCAAAGATCAGGAACAAACCCGGATCGGGAGTGCACCCTGAGCTCAATCAAGTGATAAGCACATAAATAAATAGTGAAATCAACAATATAGCAGCAATTGAAATCGATAATGTATACATCAATTAATGAGTGAATTAGTGTCCATGTAAGGGATAAGTGCAATAGGCAGTGTCTTTCCTTAATTGTGATAGATAAACATAAAAATGTGGGTATTATGATCCACAGCAGGTATCAGGGCCTGGATGATCAGCCTTGCTCTTTAGTGCCGAAAATGAGAGACAACTTTGGTGTAAAGCTCTGTATGTGATAACCCTTACCGGAGCAGGTGGACCCCCTAGAGAGCGGGGTCATACGAGCAGGCAGATTAAGCCCTCTTCGGGGACACTTGAATGGTCAGCAAAGATATCGCCGGATAGCAATGAATGCTCATCAAGATGGCCTGTCACGCAACCTGATTTGTAGATCAGCTGAGCGATCCTCACAGGCGATGTTGGGCTTGGACTGCAGCTTCTGGTCACAGGACCTTTGCTCTGTTCTGCTTTTCTTTACTCTTTTGTCAGATACTGTGTGTGAACAGCTTCAATGGAAATTACTGTCATGTCACATGTCAAGCAAATTGGATGCGGTTCAAAACGTGCTGATTGATCTAAAACAGGCTCATTGCGAGGAAACTGAAAAGAACAATTGATCTCGATTTGTCCTGTTCACGTCATGCCAGTGCACTGACAAGAATCATGAATTTTTGCAACACGCCTGTGTGAAGAGGGTCCGATACAAGCTGAAGATCCTGTCCAGGTAAAACTGGACCACCACTGGGTGTATTGGGGGTCCCTGGAGAAACACTGGAGAAGATCCTCAGGAAGCTGCACCTTTATTTATAGGAGTTAATTGCCTCTTGATCATAGGTGCTCATCTCCACCCCACAGCAGCAATCCAGGGATCATATGAAGATCCTCAGGAAGCTGCACCTTTATTTAATAGAGTTAATTGCCTCTTGATCACAGGTGCTCATCTCCACCCCACATCTTCCCCCTGCAACTGGAGACCCAACCGCTGTGTCAACTCTTGCATGTTTTACTTCACTTTGTCATTCTCAATTTGTATACTTTTGTTCATTTTTCTACTCACTAGGCATATGACCATTTATTTGATTGGTCATTATATGATGACACATATTCACTAACTTGTTTAGCGCGATTCTAGGTTTTCTATTTTTTTTTTTAATTTTGGCTTGGGGTTCCTCTTAAAATCAGCTCTGCTATGGACTGGGGGGAGGGGATCCCACACTGTTTGTTTATTTACTATGTTTTTACTGGCAAATGTTTTTTTTTATTATTATTCAGCTGTCAGCGGGGAAGCCCATTGACAGCCGATGACTCATCGGTTGTTAACCACTTCAACACAGGGCACTTTTACCCTCTTCCTGCCCAGACCAGTTATTAGCTTTCAGTGCTCTCACATTTTGAATGACAATTACTCAGTCATGCAACAGTGTATCCATATATATATATATATATATATATATATAATATATATATATATTGTAACATGGGGGACCATTAGCTCTCATGGTAGATGCTTTTGCCAGTGATTCAAGCCAGTCAGGAACTATATTTTAGGGTATGGTAGCCCATTTTTTTTTAAAAGGCAAATGAAAGTGTGTAACATAAAGGTTTCCCATGCAGGGGTTCTTCTCCAGCAAATACACACAACGGAAAATGCTAGCCCACCTGGCTCTCTTTAGCAGCACTTTTGCTCTTTATTAGGGATGAGCCGAACACCCCCCAGTTCGGTTCACACCAGAACCTGCGAACGGACCGAAAATTTGCACGTACGTTAGAACCCCATTGACGTCTATGGGTCTCGAACGTTCGAAATCAAAAGTGCTCATTTTAAAGGCTAATTTGCATGGTATTGTCCTAAGAAGGGTTTGGGGACCCGGGTCCTGCCCCAGGGGACATGTATCAATCCAAAAAAAAACTTTTAAAATGGCCGTTTTTTCGGAAGCAGTGATTTTAATGATGCTTAAAGTAAAAAAAAAAAGTGAAATATTCCTTTAAATATCGTACCTGGGGGGTGTCTATAGCATGCCTGTAAAGTGGCGCGTGTTTCCCGTGCTTAGAACAGTCCCTGCACAAAATATCATTTTTAAAGTAAAAAAAGTCATTTAAAACTTCTTGTGGCTTTAATGTAATGTCGGGTCCTGGCAATATGGATGAAAATCAGTGAGACAACCGGCATGGGTACCCCCCAGTCCATTACCAGGCCCTTTGGGTCTTGTATGGATATTAAGGGGAACCCCACACCCAAATTAAAAAAGGAAACAGTAGTATACAGGCTCTGTACTCTGAACAGCAGTATACAGGCGGTGCAAACAAGACAGGGACTGTAGGTTTGTTGTTAAGTAGAATCTGTTTGTAATTTTGAACTGGTACATTTTTAACGTGTTTAGCTCCAGCCAAAAAATCTATTTTAAGCTTTTTGGAAAACATAGGGAAGGGTTATCACCCCTGTGACATTTGTTTTGCTGTCTGTGCTCCTCTTAAGAAGATTTCACCTCACTTTTTGTCCCAATGACAAAGGTTTTTTGAAAATTTGGGTTTTTTTGTGAAACAAGGATTGGTGATAAAGCATCAGTGGAAAGGAGAAATGTTTTTCCCATATTAACTCTTACAGGAGAGAATTTCCCTTCCTAGGGGTAGATTTCATCTCACTTCCTGTTGTCTCCTTCCGTTTGCAAGTAGGAGTCGTTTGTAAGTTGGATGTTTGAAAGTAGGGGCCTGCCCTATATACTCAGCAGAAATTTGGGCCTTAGGTGTTGTTGTGGCCACAAAACTGTAAGCCCTCATAGGGCCCTGCTGTGAAACATTAGATCAAGAATTGTAATTACATGCCCCTGTTGAACAGGGGCAGAAAAATTGGGCCTTTGGTGGTGGTGGTGGTGGTGCTGGTGCCACAACATTGTAAGTCCTCACTCGCTCTTGGTGGGCGCAGAAACGGGCCCTGCTGTGAAATATTAGATCAAGAATTGTAATTACATGCCCCTGTTGAACAGGGGCTGAAAAATTGGGCCTTAGGCACTGGTGCTGGTGCCACAACACTGCAACCCCTCACAGATACTTCTAGTTGGAACGCAGCAACGAGCCCTGCTGCAAAGTATTGCATCCAAAATTTTAATTACACGCCCCTGTTAAACAGGGGCTGAAAAAATGGGCCTTAGGCACTGGTGCTGGTGCCACAACACTGAAACCCCTCACAGATACTCTAGTTGGAACGCAGGAACGAGCCCTGCTGCAAAGTATTGCATTAAAAATTGTAATTACACGCCCTGGTAAACAGGGGCAGAAAAATTGGGCCTTTGGTGGTGGTGGTGGCGCTGGTGCCAGAACACTGTAAGTGCTCACTCACTCTTGGTGGGCGCAGAAATGGGCCCTGCTGTGAAATATTAGATCAAGAATTGTAATTACATGCCCCTGTTGAACAGGGGCTGAAAAATTGAGCCTTAGGCACTGGTGCTGATGCCACAACACTGCAACCCCTCACAGATACTCTAGTTGGAAGGCAGGAACGAGCCCTGCTGCAAAGTATTGCATCAAAAATTGTAATTACATGCCCCTGTTAAACAGGGGCTGAAAAATTGGGCCTTAGGCACTGGTGCTGGTGCCACAACACTGCAACCCCTCACAGATACTCTAGTTGGAACGCAGGAACGAGCCCTGCTGCAAAGTATTGCATCAAAAATTGTAATTACACGCCCCTGTTAAACAGGGGCAGAAAAATTGGGCCTTAGGCACTGGTGCTGGTGCCACAACTCTGCAACCCCTCACAGATACTCTAGTTGTAACGCAGAAATGAGCCCTGCTGCAAAGTATTGCATCAAAAATTGTAATTCCACGCTCCTGTTAAACAGGGGCTGAAAAATTGGGCCTTAGGCACTGGTGCTGGTGCCACAACACTGCAACCCCTCACAGATACTCTAGTTGGAACGCAGGAACAAGCCCTGCTGCAAAGTATTGCATCAAAAATTGTAATTACACGCCCTGGTAAACAGGGGCAGAAAAATTGGGCCTTTGGTGGTGGTGGTGGCGCTGGTGCCAGAACACTGTAAGTGCTCACTCACTCTTGGTGGGCGCAGAAACGGGCCCTGCTGTGAAATATTAGATCAAGAATTGTAATTACATGCCCCTGTTGAACAGGGGCTGAAAAATTGAGCCTTAGGCACTGGTGCTGATGCCACAACACTGCAACCCCTCACAGATACTCTAGTTGGAAGGCAGGAACGAGCCCTGCTGCAAAGTATTGCATCAAAAATTGCAATTACATGCCCCTGTTAAACAGGGGCTGAAAAATTGGGCCTTAGGCACTGGTGCTGGTGCCACAACACTGCAACCCCTCACAGATACTCTAGTTGGAACGCAGGAACGAGCCCTGCTGCAAAGTATTGCATCAAAAATTGTAATTACACGCCCCTGTTAAACAGGGGCTGAAAAATTGGGCCTTAGGCACTGGTGCTGGTGCCACAACACTGCAACCCCTCACAGATACTCTAGTTGGAACGCAGGAACAAGCCCTGCTGCAAAGTATTGCATCAAAAACAGGGGCTGAAAAATTGGGCCTTAGGCACTGGTGGCGGCGCCCAGAACCAAAAATGTTCTTACAAGCTATCAGCATGATCATTGAGGAGGAAGAGGATAATTACTCAGGATAGTCACTCAGCATCAGCATAGGCAGTCTTTGAAGGGATCTGAGATTTCAAAAAAAATTATTCGGTTACATCAGCATCAGGTGCTTGGTAGCTGGTGGTGATCCAAGACTGGTTCATTTTTATGAAGGTCAGTCGATCGACCGAGTCGGTGGACAGACGCACCCTGTGATCAGTTACAAAGCCTCCAGCAGCACTGAATGTGCGTTCTGAAAGAACGCTGGATGCAGGACAGGCCAGTAGCTCAATTGCATACTGTGCAAGCTCTGGCCAGTGATCCATCCTCAAGACCCAGTAACCCAGAGGATTTTCAGTGGGAAAGGTGTCCAAGTCAGATCTTGCCCCTAGGTATTCCTGCACCATGTAAAACAGACGCTGGCGATGGTTGCTGGAACCAATCATACCTTGGGGCTGCGGACTAAAAAATTGTCTGAACGCATCGGTCAGATGGCCACCTTCTCCACCGCTCCTTCTCTGACTGACCGAAGCCTCGGTAACACGTTGTCCAGAAACAGGAGTTTGTAACCTCCCAGTCTCTGGGAACGCGTTGCACAGAACTTTCTGCAAGGCCTCCCGAAGATGTTTCATCCCCTGCTCCCTCTGCGATGGCAAGATAAGGTCCGCAACCTTACCCTTGTAACGTGGATCAAGGAGGGTTGCCAGCCAGTATTGGTCCTTCTCCTTGATACCACAAATACGAGGATCCTTACGCAGGCTTTGCAGGATCAGGGAGGCCATGCAGCATAGGTTTGCTGAGGCATTCGGTCCGGATTCCTCTGGGTCACTAAGGACGACATGGTCCGCAGCCACCTCCTCCCAGCCATGTACAAGTCCATGTGTTTCTTGGAACTGATCCCTTAAAGACTGCTGCTGAGTGCCAGGCTCCACCTCCATACTGACACAATCCTCCTCCTCGTCCTCTTCCTGTTTGATCGGCGGGCACGCAGGAACACTGTCTGGATAAAGGGGGCCTTGAGAGCTAAGGAAGTCCTCCTCTTCCTGCCTCTGTTCTGCCTCAAGTGCCCTGTCCATTATTCCACGCAGCGTGTGCTCCAACAGGTGGACAAGGGGGGCAGTGTCACTAATGCATGCACTGTCACTGCTCACCATCCTCGTGGCCTCCTCAAATGGTGACAGGACAGTGCATGCATCCCTGATAATGGCCCACTGGCGTGGGGAAAAAAAAACAAGCTCCCCTGACCCTATCCTGGTGCCATAGTCGCACAGGTACTCATTGATGGCCCTCTGCTGCATGTGCAGCCGCTGCAGCATGGCCAACGTTAAGTTCCACCTGGTGGGCATGTCACAGATTAGGCGGTTCTTGGGCAGGTTAAACTCCTTTTGCAACTTCCGGTTCCGGCGCCGCATGGAGTAGCTGCACCCTCGCACAGCTCCCGCTCTAAGGACACCAAAACGGCATAAAAAGCCTGCCCAGAAGCCAACCAACAACACCGGACACCTCGGGCATACTCACCCGCTTTATGGACCGATTTGTGGAGGTCCGCGGTTCCCGCTCCAATACGGCCCTGACGGCGCCGCCGGCCCAGCCGCAAATCGAGGCCCCGGCTTCGGCCTACATGGACACTCACTCAGGCGCGCAGCAGCAGCACTCGGCGGAGATGGAAGTAAGTGAAAGCACCGCTTCACACACTCCCCTTCAGGCATCTCCTGCCCAACCACAACCTCATGCCTCCTCTCCTCAACCACCTTCCTCCCAGGCCTTCTCCTTGTCAGCCGCGTCTCCACAGCTAGCCGGGGATCACAAAACAGAACGCATTGCACAAGCTGTAGCAGCACTTCTGTCCCCCATGATCTCTGCATCAGTGGAAAAAGCTGTGAACGCGGGGATGAAACAGATAAAGGCCCAGCTAGAAGAACATAACACCAGGCTAAACGAGCTGGAACATCGCCAATCAAGCATAGAAGAAGAGATGTACCAAGCTCAAGCCACGGAACAAGCACAAGACAAGACAAACCAATACATAATTCAAAAACTTGACGATCTGGAAAACAGATCCAGAAGGAACAACCTGCGATTCGTGGGGATACCCGAATCGCTCCAAGCATCTGCCCTAACGGAATTCTGCTCCCAACGCATCCCAGAGGCGCTAGGCCTAACAGGCTCCTGCACGGTGGAGCGCGCTCACAGGATGGGGTCATACAGTGAAGAACGCAAAAACCCTCGGCCCATCATAGCCAAATACCTGAACTACGCTGATAAGGCTCTTATCCTCCAAAAATTCAGACAATCCCGCTCGCTTCAAATCGACGGCGTGAGGGTCCTGATTTTTGCCGACTATTCCATCGAAGTCTCCAAGAAACGCAAGGCCTTTCAACAGATATGCTCCGAACTCTTTAAACAACAAATCAAATTCACCTTAGCCTTCCCGGCCACCCTGCGCCTTAAGACACCAAGCGGGGACCAACTCTCCTTCCAGGAACCTTCAGAAGCAGAAGCCTACCTGCGGTCCTTGCTCCCCAACGCGCAACAACACACCCCTTCAAAAGGCTCCCAACTCAACCGCTCTCTGGATCAGAGAAGCCCGCGCAAGGACTCTCCCAAGCGCTTCAGATCCTCCGTCCCGAACCAGCACCGCTTCACAACCCGCTGAACGGAAACCACCATCATACTTCTCTGGTCTCAAAATTCTGGACAGCAGATTCCTCTGTCCCCTCCCAGGCTCCTCCTTTTCTATATCGTGCATCGACACGTAATGTATAATGTTGTTATATACAGCTGTTTTCTATGCTTTATTTTTCTAGGTTACATAGTAGTAATACTTTTCTGAAATATGTTCCTCACGCCCTCCTGGCCTCACTGTGTACGGCTAACTACACTCCACCCCCCCTTCTTCCCCTCAAGACTACGACCCCTTGGTGTCTATACGAATACCTGGCTAAATTCCAAGGGCTCACTGGGGATATACCACAAAGGTCCTGATATGGGAGTTGACCTACACAGTGACTCCATGCGGAAAAAAGCGAATTTCTCATGTTTAATGGTTCTATTTGTGACATTTTTTTTTGTCTATCACTCCCTGTTTATGCTATGCCCCTCCCCCTCCACCCTTTCTCCTCCATGGCCCTTACCAAATCAAGTGCACCTCAGGTTTCAGTCTCCTCCCATATAATAACGTCATCCCCCCGGTCACAGCAGGTACATTACCACACCATACACATAATGTTAAACCAAACCTTTATACACATACCCCCTTTCAACCCCCCCTAATATGAAAATAATCTCATGGAACGTAAAGGGTCTCAGATCCCCCCAAAAGAGAATGAAAATCCTAAGGCATCTCAAACGGCTCAAAGCTGACATAGCACTATTGCAGGAAACGCACTTATCCGCCCCAGACTTTCACCGTATGCAAAAGCTCTGGGTAGGCACGGTTCTAGGCTCAGAGGCAGCTGGACGCAAAGCCGGCGTCCTCCTGCTCATACACAAGAATCTCCCGTGCTCAGTCCTCTCTGTGAACAAGGACACTCACGGCCGTCTACTCACGGCTCACGTCAAAATAGGCTCCAAAGAACTAGTAATAACTAATGTCTACGCCCCCAACAACCCAGGCAGACAATTCTACACTGAACTAACCAGTTGGCTTCTAGACAACACGCACCTCCCTCACCTGATCGGAGGAGACTTTAATGACACTCTCCATCAGATAGATGACAGATCCTCTCCGAAAGGACCTAAACAGGGCACGAACCCTCCAGCCCCCTCCCTCTTGGCCAGTACCATGGATTCTATCCACATTCAAGATCTATGGCGCCTATCCCACCCGACAGAAAGAGAATTCACTTTCTACTCTAACCCACACAAAATATTCACTAGGATAGACTACCTTTTCGGCTCTGACAATCTTCTCCCATTCCTCCAGAACTCCACTATTCACGACATAACCATCTCTGACCACGCCCCTATCGAGGTGACACTCGACAACCTAGATTTACCCCCACACCCCAACATATGGCGATTCCCGTCCTACCTGCACAACAACACGGACTTTCAACATTATATCTCACAAGCATGGGCAGAATATTCCTCAAACAACTCCCCACACATTCATGACCCCAATCTATTCTGGGATGCTGGTAAAGCATTCCTGAGGGGCCGTATCATATCATATGCAGCTTCCTACAAACGCAACACTCTTACTAAATACAAAGAGGCTAGCTCCCGCCTACATCAAGCACAACGAGAACTATACACTAAAGACTCCTCAGCCGCACGCTCTGAATGGCACGTAGCAAAAAGAGAATTTGACACCTGGGTAAACACATTAGAAAAAACCAAGAAGGCCCATCTAGATGCTACATTTCACAAATTCGGAAACAAAGCAGGAAAACTCTTATCCAGATTATGCAAAGGCTCATACCGACCCACACACATCACATCTTTACGTGACGACACAGGCGCCATACACACCACCCCACTCCCAATTAACAAAGTCATGCAACAATTTTACACTACTCTTTATGCCACAGATCCCATAGATACACAAAAAGCACGCGCCTTTCTCGAAAAAATAACTATACCCAAAATATCCCCAACACAACTAGAAGCCCTCAACGCACCTATCACTCTCCCTGAACTCTCGGTAACCATCCGGAACCTAACTCTATCTAAGGCCCCGGGCCCAGATGGCTTCACCAGTGAATTCTACAAAACCCTACAACCCCTCCTGGAACCCACTCTTCTCCAAGTCTATCAGAGCATATGGTTAGGAGGTTCATACCTACAATCAGGGAACCAAGCCATTATAAAACTATTGGAAAAAAAAGGCAAAGACCCTCAGGAGCCGGGTTCATATAGGCCCATATCCCTACTCAACCTAGACGTGAAAATCCTCTCCAAAATCGTTGCCACTAGGCTAGCAGATATTATGCCCTCACTAATTCACCCCGCCCAATCAGGCTTTATCAAAGGAAGAACTGCCACCCTTAACATTCGTAAAGTCATGCTAGCACTCGAACATGCACTCCATTCCCCAAACACTGATCATGCCATCATCACGTTAGATGCAGAAAAAGCTTTTGATAACGTCAGCTTCGACTGGTTATCCTTGACAATGTCAGCAATGGGCTTCACTGGTCCCTTCCATCACCTTATCACAGCCATGTACACAGCTCCAACAGCTAGATTAGTGGTAGCAGGCCTTCTATCAGAAGAAATCCACCTCCATAAGGGCACACGCCAAGGTTGCCCCCTTTCCCCACTCCTCTTTAATATCGCACTAGAACCCCTCTCAAGATACCTAACATTATTAGCCCCCCTTCACGGTATAAAGATAGGTGCACATGACCTACGTACATCCCTATTTGCAGATGATGTCCTCATATTTTCAGCTGACCCCACCTCCGATATGCTCACCATAAAAAATATATTCGACGAATTTCGCTTGTGCTCTGGTCTCCGTATCAACTACAGCAAAAGCGAAGTTCTACCCATCGGTACCCACGCCCTACCAAAATGGACTCAGCACTCAATCTTCCCTGTTGCTAAATCCCATATCACCTACCTGGGAATAAAAATTGGAAAACTCCCCTCTTCCCTATATCACCTCAACTACCCTCCTTTATTATCAAAAATAACCCAGGAACTGAATATCTGGATGGATCTGCCCCTCTCGCTTTTGGGAAGATGTCATTTAGTGAAAATGGTCAGTTTTGCTAGATTACTATACCCAATGCAAACTATCCCATTACTTCTCCATCATAAAGATGTGACTTCACTAAACAACTCTATATCCAAATTCCTTTGGCAAAACAAACGACCACGTATAGCTCTCAAAAAACTATATCTTCCCAGACGCGAAGGGGGCATCAGTCTCCCCCATATTAGAATGTACAACATAGCATGCTTGCTTAGAACTAGTCTAGACTGGATAACGCAATCCTCTCGCTACTCAAATTTCTCTTTGGAATCTGCCATGGCCCATCCCTACTCACTAGTAGCCCTCCTACACTGCAAATGGAAGGCAGTCCCTCTTCCCTACCAACATAATCTCCTATTAAGGGACACTGCAGTGGCATGGAGAGAAGCCAGGAAAACACTCAAGATATCCCCCTTTATGTCGGTCCACCTCCCGATTCAAGGAAACCCAGCTTTCCCGCCAAGTCTAGAACACAAACCTTTTGAATTATGGGAACAGAAAGGCCTAACTAAATTCTCCCTCCTCTGCAACAAATTGACAGGTCAACCATTACCTTTTGCCAGTATTGCGGAAACATTTTCTCTACCCTCAACACATATCTTCTACTATGGCCAATGCACCAGTTTTTTAAGGGAGGCGTGCAAACAAGTCGATAAAAGGTTCCAAACCAATGTTACGGACCAAATGATCTCGAATAACTCATACAACATCTCAGAAATTTACAAACCTCTTCTCAACAAATCCTCTCTACCCCCCTCATCATCTTCAATTAAAAACTGGAACAAAGACTTCCCGGACCCAAACCTAGTCGACAAAATCCTCCATGGACTCAACACTGTACAAAAGTTAACACCCAACGAAATATGGAGAGAAACACAGCTGAAAATAGCCCACAGAGCTTACATGCCTTTCCTTTCATCAAAAACGGACAAAAGCAAAGCCATCTGCCCATTATGCGACCACCAGAAACCATCTCTGGCACATCGCTTCTGGAACTGCTCATACATATCCACATTCTGGGAACAAGTCCTTGCCTACATTTTCGAAATAACCCTAATTAAACTACCTAAGGATCCTTTGCTCCTCATCTTTGGCCACTGGGACCCATTACTCCTGCCATGGTCCAACACCGCCAATGCCTCTGCTGGACTCACAATGACCTCGAAAGGAGCTACCCCACACAAAGAGTGGTCCCTGACATGCCTCCTAATCGCAAGAAGAACTATTCTCAAAAACTGGATCTCACCTACATGCCCCAACATCACCCAAATCAAGCAAGATCTCATGCAGCTACTCATTAAAGACCGACTAAACACGAACTTCAAACAGAAAAACGCCTCAGAACACTTCCATTCCAAATGGCATGCCTTTATGCTCTCCTCACTCTCACAGGAGGAAATAGCAAATTTCAGCCTATCCTCATTCTCCTACTACGACCCCTCTCGTCAGATGACATCTCAACGCAGCTCAAACGGAAACCCATTCTAACCTCTGACACCACCCTGCTCAATGTTAATGTTAATGGGACCTTACAAACCTGGACAATCATATAGTACACTACCTCTTACCAACTCTCTTATTTTACATATCCCATATAGGGCCCCCCCCCCCTCTTTTTCTTTTTCTTTTGTTTTCTTCTCTGTAATATTACTAGCGTATAAGTTAATTTTAAGTAGGGACCTCCCAAACTGATCCATCCGGGTATCCATAAATGGTAATTATAAAATGGAATTGTTACGATCTGATAAATGTACTCTTTTAGCCAACTCATATGGGTAAATTCAATAGTATCTTCCCCTACTTAAAACTAAGTTTTGTACCTAAGTTTATACTATTCTGTGTCGCCTCAGTACATGCTACAATATCTGATTGTACACAATACTATGATGTAAGTGTATCCTCTTCTTTTGAAAATCAAATAAAAACTTTTTGAAAAAAAAACTCCTTTTGAAGGTCTGCCAGCCGAGCACTGGCATTATATGACCGGCGGAAATGCACACAGACTTTCCTGGCCTGCCTCAGGACATCCTGTAAGCCCGGGTACCTGCCCGAGAACCGCTGCACCACCAAGTTAAGGATGTAAACCAAACAGGGCACATGGGTCATTTGTCTCTGTCGGAGGGCAGAGAGGAGGTTGGTGCCATTGTCGCAAACCACCATTCCTGCCTTAAGTTGGCGTCGCATCAACCACCTCTGAACCTGCCCCTGCAGAGCTGACAGAACCTCTGCCCTAGTGTGGCTCCTGTCCCCCAAGCACACCAGCTCAAACACCGCATGGCATCTTTTGGCCTGCATACTTGCGTAGCCCCTTGAACGGCTACGGAGCACCGCTGGTTCCGAGGACCAAGCACAGGAAGAGGCCATGGAGGAAGAAGAAGAGGAGGGGGTGGAGGAGAGAGGTGTGTCACAATCGTTAATAGTGGCATTTTGGAGGCATGGTGGCGAAACAACCTCCAACACTACTGCACCTTGTCCTGCATCCTTCCCAGCTGCCAGCAGAGTCACCCAATGCGCGGTGAAACTTAGGTAACGTCCCTGTCCATGCCTGCTGGACCATGAGTCAGCGGTAACATGCACCTTACCACTGACCGCCCTGTCCAGCGAGGCATGGATATTGCCTTCCACATGCTGGTAGAGAGTCGGAATCGACTTCCGTGAGAAAAAGTGGCGTTTGGTTACCTGCCACTGAGGAACCGCACATTCCACAAACTCACGGAAGGGGGCAGAGTCTGCCAACTGAAAAGGCAGCAGTTGAAGTGCTAGCAATTTTGCCAAGCTAGCATTCAACCGCTGGGCATGTGGATGGCTGGGAGCGAACTTCTTTCGGCAGTGCAGCAGCTGGGGCAGGGAAATTTGCCTGGTACAATCTAACGTCGGTGTACCGAAAGCAGATTGCCCACAAGTACTTGGCTGTGACACACCTAATTCTACACCTTCATTCCTCTCAGTGCAGGTCTCAGAGAGGACTGAAGGTATAGTGGGGTTGGAGATCTCAGCTGATGAGGAGCAAGGAGAGGTCCTCTTTGTTCTTTGGTGTGGGTCTTTTAGATACGTTTGCCAACGAACTGCATGGCAGGTCAACATATGTCTGGTCAAGCATGTGGTGCCCAAGTGGGAAATGTTTTGGCCACGCGAGATACGCTTGAGACATATGTTGCAAATAGCAGCGGATCTGATGCACTCGTCTCAAAAAAGGCCCACACCAAAGAACTTTTGGAATAACGCGGAGAGACAGCAGTGCCCTGCACATGCGGAGCTTTGGGGTGTGATGCAGTCAGTGTGTTGCCCTTAGGCTGGCCCCTGGAGGGCATCCTGCCTCGTTGGTGATGTGCCTCCTCCTCCTCTCTCCTATCAGGCACCCACGTTGACTCAGTGACGTCATCATCCCTCCTCATCACTGGAGCAAACCTGGCAGTATGCTGCAGCAGGGGGAGCATGACTGCCAGATTGCTGTCCTTCTTGGGCACCCCCTCTGTCCGTGCTCACGTTACTGCCTTCATCTAGCTCAGTATCATCATCAGAGCCTTCTAAACACTGGGCATCCTCCTGGAGCATGTACCCAACACTGTGGTCAAACAGTTCGAGGGTCTCCTCAGGAGGACATGGTGGGGCTAGGGAAGGAGTCACTGATGCCATTGAGCCGAGGGAAGAGGCCGCGTTGCCAGCTGCTTTGCTAGACAAAGTACCCTGAGCATGGGTGAGAGAGGTTGAGGAGGATGAGGACGGCTTAGTCATCCACTCGACCATGTCTTCCGCATGTTGCGGCTCAACACGGCCAGCTGCCGAAAAAAAGGCCAAGCGTGTCCCACGGCCACGTGCTGATGAGGATGCACCGTCTCAACGACCAGCACTGTTGCCTCTAGACACAGAGCCTGCTTGCCCTCTTTTATTGGCTTGTGACTGTCTGCCTCTCCTTGTTGGCCTTCCAGAAATACTAATGGCCTGTAGCTGCACTAAGCTGGGATACATATATATATATATATATATATATATATATATATATATATATATATATATATATATATATATACTGATACTGCAGCTAGCAAAATCAACTGCCTGCCTGTAGTATGAGAACACCACCAACCTTCTACAGGTAGCTTTAGCTGAACACTGTGCAGAGCTCGCAAAAAACTAACTTGTAGCTTATTTAGCTGCCTGCGGTAGTGATAGGATCAGGAAAACACCACCAACCTTCTAAAGGTAGCTTTAGGTGAACACTGTGCAGAGCTCTCAAAAAACTAACTTGTAGCTTATTTAGCTGCCTGCGGTAGTGATAGGATCAGGAAAACACCACCAACCTTCTACAGGTAGCTTTAGGTGAACACTGTGCAGAGCTCGCAAAAAAATAACTTGTAGCTTATTTAGCTGCCTGCGGTAGTGATAGGATCAGGAAAACACCACCAACCTTCTACAGGTAGCTTTAGGTGAACACTGTGCAGAGCTCACAAAAAACTAACTTGTAGCTTATTTAGCTGCCTGCGGTAGTGATAGAATCAGGAAAACACCACCAACCTTCTACAGGTAGCTTTAGCTGAAAACTGTGCAGAGCTCGCACTACACTAACTTGTAGTTTTAGCTGAACACTGTGAGGAGGACGCACTACACTAACTTGTAGCTTTAGCTGAACACTGTGCAGAGGTCGCACTACACTAACTTGTAGTTTTAGCTGAACACTGTTCAGAGGATGCACTACACTAACTTGTAGCTTTAGCTGAACACTGTGCAGAGGTCGCACTACACTAACTTGTGGTTTTAGCCGAACACTGTTCAGAGGACGCACTACACTAACTTGTAGCTTTAGCTGAACACTGTGCAGAGGTCGCACTACACTAACTTGTAGTTTTAGCTGAACACTGTGAGGAGGACGCACTACCCTAACTTGTAGCTTTAGCTGAACACTGTGAACTACACTAACTTGTAGTTTTAGCTGAACACTGTGAGGAGGACGCACTACACTAACTTGTAGCTTATTTAGCTGCCTGCGGTAGTGATAGGATCAGGAAAACACCACCAACCTTCTACAGGTAGCTTTAGGTGAACACTGTGCAGAGCTCGCAAAAAAATAACTTGTAGCTTATTTAGCTGCCTGCGGTAGTGATAGGATCAGGAAAACACCACCAACCTTCTACTGGTAGCTTTAGGTGAACACTGTGCAGAGCTCGCAAAAAAATAACTTATAGCTTATTTAGCTGCCTGTGGTAGTGATAGGATCAGGAAAACACCACCCACCTTCTACAGGTAGCTTTAGGTGAACACTGTGCAGAGCTCGCAAAAAAATAACTTGTAGCTTATTTAGCTGCCTGCGGTAGTGATAGGATCAGGAAAACACCACCAACCTTCTACAGGTAGCTTTAGCTGAACACTGTGCAGAGCTCGCACTACACTAACTTGTAGTTTTAGCTGAACACTGTGAGGAGGACACACTACACTAACTTGTAGCTTTAGCTGAACACCGTTCAGAGGACGCACTACACTAACTTGTAGCTTTAGCTGAACACTGTGCAGAGGTCGCACCACACTAACTTGTAGCTTATTTAGCTGCCTGCGGTAGTTATAGGATCAGGAAACCACCAACCTTCTACAGGTAGCTTTAGGTGAACACTGTGCAGAGCTCACAAAAAAATGACTTGTAGCTTATTTAGCTGCCTGCGGTAGTGATAGGATCAGGAAAACACCACCAACCTTCTACTGGTAGCTTTAGGTGAACACTGTGCAGAGCTCGCAAAAAAATAACTTGTAGCTTATTTAGCTGCCTGTGGTAGTGATAGGATCAGGAAAACACCACCAACCTTCTACAGGTAGCTTTAGGTGAACACTGTTCAGAGCTCGCACTACACTAACTTGTAGTTTTAGCTGAACACTGTGAGGAGGACACACTACACTAACTTGTAGCTTTAGCTGAACACCGTTCAGAGGACGCACTACACTAACTTGTAGCTTTAGCTAAACACTGTGCAGAGGTCGCACCACACTAACTTGTAGCTTATTTAGCTGCCTGCGGTAGTTATAGGATCAGGAAACCACCAACCTTCTACAGGTAGCTTTAGGTGAACACTGTTGTCACGTACCTGGTAGGTGGAGCCCGGAATGCAGAGAACGGCCTCTCGTATACCTCTGACTTAAGAACCCCTGAAGGTGTGAACAGGGACTCGAAAGTACAGAGGGGCACAAGTGCCTGACTGGAACACTGAAGCAGAAGGCAGGATCCTGTAGTCAGCAGGGAGGTGCACTGTAGTCCCGTAGCAGGTTGCAGACAGCAGGGAGGTGCACTGTAGTCCCGTAGCAGGTTGCAGACAGCAGGGAGGTGCACTGTAGTCCCGTAGCAGGTTACAGACAGCAGGGAGGTGCACTGTAGTCCCGTAGCAGGTTGCAGACAGCAGGGAGGTGCACTGTAGTCCCGTAGCAGATTGCAGACAGCAGGGAGGCGCACTGTAGTCCCGTAGCAGGTTGCAGACAGCAGGGAGGTGCACTGTAGTCCCGTAGTAGGTTGCAGACAGCAGGGAGGTGCAGACAAGCCGGGTCAAGGTACTGGCGGCCAGATCAGGTACAGAAGGGCAAACCAAGAGTATCCAAGCCAAGATCGGGGCGGGCAGCAAGCAGGTAAGTCAGGAAGAAGCCAAGTAAATACTGGATACAGGAAAACTTATAACAAGGTAGCAGGGGTCTTAGGAAACGCTGTAGACCGGACAGCAAGGCAGCATTGAAACAGTCTTCTTTAAATAGCCTATCTTTGGCGCCAAGTGGCGCTATTGCGCATGCGCGTACGCACGTTAGTGCTAGTGGCGCTATTGCGCATGCGCGTACGTTTGTTAGCACTAATAGAGATATTGGTACTATTACGCATGTGCGTACGTTTGTTAGCACTATTAGCGCCATTGGCGCTATTGCGCGCCCGCGAGCGCCGGATGGCGCTTCTATGCACAGGCATTCGTTTAAAACTGCAAGAGGGCTTTTCCTGACAACTGTGCAGAGCTCACAAAAAAATGACTTGTAGCTTATTTAGCTGCCTGCGGTAGTGATAGGATCAGGAAAACACCACCAACCTTCTACTGGTAGCTTTAGGTGAACACTGTGCAGAGCTCGCAAAAAAAATAACTTGTAGCTTATTTAGCTGCCTGTGGTAGTGATAGGATCAGGAAAACACCACCAACCTTCTACAGGTAGCTTTAGGTGAACACTGTGCAGAGCTTGCAAAAAAATAACTTGTAGCTTATTTAGCTGCCTGCGGTAGTGATAGGATCAGGAAAACACCACCAACCTTCTACAGGTAGCTTTAGCTGAACACTGTGCAGAGCTCGCACTACACTAACTTGTAGTTTTAGCTGAACAATGTGAGGAGGACGCACTACACTAACTTGTAGCTTTAGCTGAACACCGTTCAGAGGATGCACTACACTAACTTGTAGCTTTAGCTGAACACTGTGCAGAGGACGCACTACACTAACTTGTAGCTTTAGCTGAACACTGTGAGGAGGACGCACTACCCTAACTTGTAGCTTTAGCTGAACACTGTGCAGAGGTCACACTAAACTAACTTGTAGCTTTAGCTGAACACTCTGAGGAGGACGCACTACACTAATGTTTAGTTTTAGCTGAACACTGTGCAGAGGTCACAGTAAACTAACTTGTAGCTTTAACTGAACACTGTGAGGAGGACGCACTACACTAACTGTAAATAGTCTAGCTGCCTGACTGTGGTACTAATAGGATGAAAAGAACACCAGCAATTTTCTTCAGGTAGCTGTAAATACTGTAACAAGACAAGCCTGCCTGTCAGTAGGAAGATAACAGGAACGGATCTAGCTAAACTGAATACAGTGTATATATATATATATATATATATATATACAACACCTGGGATGCATATATATACACAATACACTATAAGTGCAGCTAACTCACTGACTGTCCTGCCTAATCTATCTAACTTAAATCAAATGACACTGTCTCTCTGTCTATCTCTTTCAACGCCAGAACACACACTACACAGGGCCGCCGTGCAGGCGGCCTTATATAGTGTGGGGCGTGTACTAAATCCCCTGAGCCATAATTGGCCAAAGCCTCCTTGGCTTTGGCCAATTACGGCTCTCTGTTCAGACGGCGCTGTGATTGGCCAAGCATGCGGGTCATAGTGCATGCTTGGCCAATCATCAGCCAGCAATGCACTGCAATGCCGTGACGCGCCCCACGAATTTGGCGCGAATGGCCCATATCGTTCGCAATTCGGCGAACGAGCGAACAGACGATGTTTGAGTCGAACATGGGTTCAACTCGAGCATGAAGCTCATCCCTACTCTTTATCCTGGTCACACAGACCACAAGATTCTTCAATGTGGATGGCTTCACTTTAGCGCCCACAGTTTAGCTCTGGCCTTAGTCTTCAGGCCGTTTCACTGCCTCTTGCAGTCACACATGTTCTGGCTGCCTCCTGCAGCCCCTCTGACCCTTGGAGACCTCCTGTCTCTCTTGGAGTGGAGCAGTCTCCAACTGGGAGTCATGAGGTCTTCCCATACCCTCATTATAAGGGCTGTGCTCACCTGAGCACACAGCCTGCTGGTCATCTACAAAATCAGGACACAGGGTTGGAGATCCCGTCCCACCCAAAACACTATGGAATCTCCAAACTACAGAGCTGTCAGAAACCATGAAATCATAACGAGAAAGAAGTACAGTTAAATCACACTTGTTTAATAGTAAAAGTAAAAAGAAAGAACATAGTCAAAACATAGCCAGAGTTCAGTAACCAGAACGGATAGTCAGCCAAGCCAAAAGTCAGGGATCAAAGTAGTGGAATAGCAAGCAGGATCTGGAGCCAGAAGGGATATCAGCAAAGCCAGTCTTTAAACAGGAACACAGGAGATGTTTCTTGTGATGTTGGCCAAGGCGAAGGCAGAAACCCTTTGGACTGGACGGCTTAAGTAGGCAGGACTGACGAGCAGGATATGAACAACTGCTGAGTAACTGTGGAGAGAGATGGGAGCTGGCAATTAGCCGACAGCTGAGCGGCCAGCTCAGAGAAGGAAGGGCTGAGCCCAGCCCAGACAGTACCCCCTCCTCAATGACCCCTCCCCCTCGAAGGATCACCAGGCTTGAGGGGAAAACTTCTAAGGAAATCACAGAGGACAGGGGCATGTACGTCCGAGGATGAGACCCAAGAGTGTTCCTCTGGACCCCTTCCAATGCTCCAGGTACTGTATGCACCCACAGAACCTACGGGAGTCAACAATGGACTGTACTTCATACTCCTCATGGTTCTCTACCTGTACACGGTGAGGATGTGGCACCAAAGTGGTAAAGCGGTTGCAGACCAAAGGTTTTAATAAGGAGACATGAAATACATTCAAAATACACATATTAGAAGGAAGGTCTAATGCATAAGCCACTGGGTTAATCCTTCGAAGAATACAGAAAGGCCCAATAAACCAAGGTGCGAACTTCAGTGAGGGAACATGAAGTCAAAGGTTGCGAGATGACAGCCAGACCCTGTCCCCAACCCAGTAGGAAGGCGCAGGCAGGCGTCTGCGGTCAGCATGGAGTCTGTAACTATCATTAGCATGACGCAAAGCCTCCTGAACTTGTGCCCAAGTGGAACGAAGACCACAGAGATACTGTCAGAAGCCAGGAAATCAGACCAAGACAGAAGAACAGTTAAATCACAATAATAATAATAATAATAATAAAAGTAAAAAGAACAAACTTAGTCAAAACATAGCCAGAGTTCAGTAATCGGAATGGATAGTCAGCCAAGCCAGAAGTCAGGGATCAAAGTAGTGGAACAGCAAGCAGGATCTGGAGCCAGAAGGGATGTCAGCAAAGCCAGTCTTTAAACAGGAACGCAGGAGATGTTTCTTGTGATGTTGACCAAGGCGAAGGCAGAGACCCTCTGGGCTGGACGGTTTAAGTAGGCAGGACTGATGAGCAGGACATGAACAACAGTTGAGTAGAGAGAGATGGGAGCTGGCAATTAGCTGACAGCTGAGCAGCCAGCTCAGAGAAGGAAGGGCTGAGCCTAGACCTGACAAGAGCCCCATGATGGAATACCAAAACCTGGAGAAAGCTGCGAAAGCAGTTTTATTCAGTCTACATCTATGTTCTGCAGTCTTGCACCAAGGAAATGTGCACACCCTGTGTCCCCCAAACTACCAATTTTACAATGACAGCATCTCCTACTGTCACATATCCTCCTCCCTTGTTTCGAACCTGAACCCGAACACACCAGCCCGAATCCTTGATTGGGCACCTCTGCGTCAACTGTTCGCTGCGGAGGCCCAATCTTTTTTTTCGGGTGCGTTTCCAGGCACGCCCTAGCCTGGATCGCAGCGGGGTCCTACAGTTCTGTATCCTCAGCCTACTCCCTTTGTCCTTGGGGTTCCTGAACTCACATTTCTTTTCTGGTAATTTTTCATGTTCATTTGGAAATTATTCATGGTCATTTCAAGGCCATTATTTATGTTAATATTCAGTAATACATCACCATTTCTCCAATTACCAATACCGTCAGTTCTTTCTGGTTCAGGGTTTGTTAGGGCCAGGCCCATAGAAGGACAACACACAGGTGATCAGCTAGCCCCTATGGCACCTTCACAAGGCTTCACTTCACCTGTTGTCCAAATCCCTGTGGGCAGTTGTCCTAACAACTGACATTGAGCAACGCATGACCTACTGTATTTCCAGTAGTACCAACCTTTGCCAGCTCACAATTTTTTTTCCTCTTCATACTATATTTTAGGGAGTCTCCGGGTACCTCAACTTGCACCTCTTTGCAGGTGACAGACAGAATCTCTGCTTGTGCCACGTCCATATCCGGCCCTTCCTTCTTAGGAGGTCTAGTGGGTGAGGCAGTATTTGCGCCATTTACTAATCCCTGCTCAGCCGCATGTCTGACTGCGCTAGCAGACATGTCCATCACCGCATCAGGCAGAGAGGCCTCTGATGTCTCCAGCAGCCCCCCCAAAGCATCTTGCAGTATAGCCAGCGTTTTTCTGGCGCTCCAGATGGAGTAATCCTTAGGGGTATAGTCTGTGGCTGTAATAGCTGGATGCGTCTGATTGGACCGAGGCAGGGCTGGAATCTTGTCAATCAGGGATGCAGTGATGAAAGGCTATGCGCTCTGAGCTGACTGCTCCTTTTTTTGGCCTGCTGCTCTCTAGAGGAGGAAAGCTATATGTACACAATGGAGAGTGTGTGGGTGTGGCTGTGGAACTTCCAGCAGACCAATCAGTAAACAATAAATTATAGCAAGGGTCAAGGTGAAGCAGGAGTTAACAGTCTCTGATTGACAAAAAAAAAATTATATTATATATATATATGTTAAAATAATAATGATAGGGGCTAACCGATCTTCTAGGAGCAAGTGAACCTCTTGTTGAAATATCTTCCTAGAGTGTTCTTTGAAACACAATCAGGCCTGGAGATCATTCCAGTAAGAAAATAATGACACAATAGTCAAAGCCTGGAAATGTTCTGCTTTTTACTTCCGTAGACAATCACTTATATAATCAAAATTACATCACAAAGGGGAGGCGTGTCCGGCCAGCAGAGGAAATGGCCGCATAGCTGAGAGCTCCCGCTGCCTCACGCTAATCTCAGCTACACAGCGCAATACGAGAGAGGTTCCAGAGACTCCAAACGGCTCACGGACCTAACAATCACCCGCAGAAGAGATTTCCAAGAGGAGGAAGCAGTACAAACAGCCCCAACGCCTCACGGACTTCTATCCCACCGGACCGAGAGATGGACAAGATGGCGCCGGCTCCAGAGACGCGCTCCGCTCCCCTCACGGCCAGCGCACAGTGAGTCATGCTCCTAACTCCCAAACTGAGATGGGAGAGATCTCACCCCCCTCCACCCCCACTACACGCAACCCAGCTAAAACAAGGCAGCGTAGGGAGGGAGATGAACTCTCCCCTGGGCTGCAGCTGCAGCATGTCCTGTCACAAGCCTCCACACAGGGGAAACATACAGAACCTCTGATAGACGCATTCCCGGCCTCAGATCAAAATATTTCAGAGAACACTATGAAGAACATGCTTTTGTCTCTCAGGAGATCATTATTTAATGACTTCTCGGACATGTTTGCCCCTCTAAACGATACTGTGCAAACGCACACCACCCAAATTCAGCATTTAGAATCCAAGATGGCGGATCTCTATACTGCACATAACGATCTAGTGGATGCATATACTGATCAGGAATCTGAGATGCAACGCCTCCAAAATAAAATCGCGGATTTAGAAGACCGCTCGAGGCGGAACAATATTAAATTTAGAGGAATACCCGAATCTATTCCACCTAATGAATTAACCAACTTTGTCCAACGCCTCATGAAAGCTCTCATACCTTCTCTGACCGATATTGAATTATGTGTTGACAGAGCCCACCGCATTCCTAAGCCCAAATTTCTATGCGACACAGCACCCAGGGATACCCTGGCATGTATCCATTACTACCATGTAAAAGAACGAGTAATGGCGGCGGCCAAACATAACCCTGCAGTGCCAGAGGAGTTTACTGGTATCTCATTATACACAGATATATCTCAACAAACAGCAGCAAACAGAAAGAAACTAACTCCGCTTACAAAAGTTTTGCGCAACAACAGTGTAGTATACCGATGGGGATTCCTCCCGAAACTACTTGTCACGTGGAATGGCAAAATATTCCCAATATACACTGTGGAAAAGGGCATACAACTTTTCAAGCAATGGCAATTGCTTCCTCCAGATGCAAAACTGCCTGCTCAACCCTCCCCAGAACGTCTGGAAACAGAATGGACCTAATCAAACTCCCCGGTTAACCATGAGCCTCTCCCTACCACCACAAGTTCCTCAGTAGCGTGAGGCAGGGAGTCCACTCACTCAGTTGTATCTCCCTTCTGATACCTAGTGCACTGCACTACTGGCTGATTACCCCCGGATACCACAGCAGCTCCGGCTGCCCATTGTACCTGCGTTTTGACAGGTTTTTTTTTTTTTTTTTTATGGACATGTTGTCCCTGTTTGTTTCTTCTTTCATTTTTCTAGTATTTTCTACTTCTCCAGTCACCACCTATGATACAGCACCTATGTTGAATGGACCAGGCTTACTGATCTTACTACAGACTCTCACCAATGGCATCAAAGCTTTGCTACTCTTCATGCCAATTCCGAGTTGCTCATATTCCACTGCCATCCAAGGCTCTACTTATCAGAACCCTAACCCTCCACCTTACAGGTACTCTGTTCCCCATTGTTATTGGTATACTATAAGCACACTATGCAACATCTCAGCAAATAACCGATTCCTACTATGCCTATAAACCTTATGTCCTTAAATTCAAAAGGCCTCAATAGTCCCTTTATTCCGCCACATTTGTACCATTCAAGACCCCCAAGGAAGGTACATTATTCTCATTTGTGAACTAAACCAGGTAATCTTTACGCTCGTGAACTTATACGCTCCTAATACTAAACAGCGGAAATTTCTTGCCCCATTATTTACTATAGTGGCGGAAGTAATACAGGGAATCCTTATCCTAGGTGGAGACTTCAATACAGTTTTGGACCCCTCTTTGGATTCCACCACCTCTGCCAGGAAACCGGTCTCCTCCATTGTTCCCCTGCTCCACAAATATGAACTGTATGACATCTGGAGATGTCTACATGGATCCGAAAGAGACTTCACTTTCTTATCAGCTGCACACTCTTCTTACTCTCGTATTGATTTTTTCTTTACTGATAAAAGGTCGCTTCAAAATGTTCTGAACGCGAGCATTGGCACAATATCTTGGTCGGACCATGCCCCGATCACCCTACAATTTGATAACAAACTTCGTAACACCCCCCCCCCCCACTATGGAGACTAAACACCTCCCTTCTAGAGGACAAGGTACTGTGCCAAAAGATCGTGCAGGAACATCACGACTTCTTTACTTACAATGACTCCCCTGAAATGAATAGATTCACTTTGTGGAATTCTTATAAGGTATATATGAGGGGAGTATTAATCAAAATGGCCTCTTATGTTAAAAGGCAGAGGATGAAGCAGATTTCAGACTTACTCCACGCCATAACCCTAAAAGAGCGAGATAACAAACTCAAACCAGACCCTCAACTTACACAAGCCATTTTACAAGATAGACAGCAGCTACGGTCTCTCCTCCTTTATAAGCACGAAAATAACCTTAAATACCTTAAAGCCAGCTATTATGGCCTACATAATAAAGCGGGAGCTTGGTTAGCTAGAAAAGTGAAAACAAAACAGGCAAAACAAAAAATAGCTTCTCTTACCCACCACCTTACCCACAAAACTCTATCTAATCCAAAAGATATTGCTAATACTTTCACTGATTATTACCAGTCCCTTTATGACCTTCGTAATGAAACCTCCACCCCTCAACCATCATCTGAGCTTATTAACGCTTTCTTACGTAAAATAAAACTCCCTACCCTTACTGAAAACCAACTTGACTCCATATCACAACCGTTTACGATCCAAGAAATTTGCTCACAAATCAATAGATCACCCAATCGTAAGTCCCCAGGAGATGACGGTTTTTCAAATGAATACTACAAACGCCTCTCCTCAGAAACTGCCCCTTACCTGCAATCAGTCTTCAATCTTGCTTCATCCTCTGGCACCTTTCCATGTGAAATGTTAAGAGCAGTAATTGTGACAATCCCAAAACCTAACAAAGATCCTACCTACCAATCCTGCACACTATAGACCCATATCCCTTCTCAATATGGACGTAAAACTTTATGCCAAGTTGTTAGCACTCCGACTACAGAAAATTCTGCCTCATCCAGCCAGATCAAGTGGGCTTTGTGCATGACCGCCAAGCCCCTGATGGTACTAGACGTCTTATCAACTTAATCTCACAGGCTGGATCCTCTCGAACGCCTTCTCTGCTTCTCTCCTTAGATGCGGAGAAGGCGTTCGACAGGGTCCACTGGGGATACCTTCAAACAGTACTTAACTCCTTTGGGATAACAGGTTGGATACAGAAAGCCATCTTATCCCTATACTCCACCCCATCAGCCATCGTTCTTACCACAGGCATCACTTCCAAGCCAATACAAATAACAAATGGAACAAGACAGGGATGCCCCCTATCACCAATCATCTTTACACTCCTTATGGAACCATTGGCAGAGAGCATTAGGTCCCACCCTAACATTACAGGAATCTCCGTAGTGGGTGAAGAACATAAAATAAGTCTCTTTGCAGACGATGTCATGCTCATGATTTCCAATCCTAAGACGTCACTATCTGAAACAAAGAAAATCCTAACCAAATTTAGTGCGATATCATATTATAAATTAAACGCCACCAAATCCCAAATCTTAGGCATCAACGTCCTGACCTCTATGCAGACTTATTTAACCAATAACTTCCCCTTTAAATGGTCTCCTCACTCTCTGTCCTTTCTGGGAGTTCAACTGACTCCACACTCCTCAAAACTTTATAAACACAACTTTAAGCCCTTTTTAGAATCGCTACCCCAACAACTATCCTACCTAAAATCGCAAGAATTGTCCACAGCGGGAAGAATAGCGACCCTAATAATCCCACTGCCAAATACCTTCCTCTCCTCGATTCAAAAACTTTTTACACGATACGTCTGGAATCACAAACCTCCTAGATGCTCCCTCACTACTATGCTAAAACATCAAAGACAAGGCGGAATGGGAGTTCCCAATGTGCTAGCCTACTGTAAAGCATGTGTAATGGACCAGATTAAATATTGGTGGACCCCTTCCAAACATAAATCTTGGACCCTCATGGAGTCCACTGCTATTCCACAAAAAGATCTTAAATTAGCACTCATTGCCATAAAAATGGGAGCCCCAATATCAACCTCCCTTATCCCAACAATTCAAATCTCCGCTAAATTGTGGTCGGAGCTCCCTTTCTCCCCATCACCTAATGGGTCACTGCAAAATTCCTACTCCAATATCAGTGCTACAGCACTTCATACCTTGCCTTAACCTAACTCATTGGACATCCAACGGCCTTACCCTTTTGAAACACCTTTATCAGAATACTTCCCTCCACAATTTTGAATATTTGTCCTCTCAATTTAGTCTTCCTTCTTCAGCTTGTTTTCCCTACCTACAAATCCGATCCTTTCTGCTAAAACACTCCTTACCCTTATATTTAGAGCTACCAGCTTCAATATATGCACTCTTCCAGGAACCTACTTCTCCAATAAAAGGAATCACATTATTTTACAATCTCTATAATGGCCAAAACTCCTTCTCCAAGACCACCACTATTATTAAATGGGAAAAAATCCTAGGCAAGACCTTTACTGACATCTGCTGGAATAAAGCTTTTTCCACCACATACTCATCATCCAGATGTGTAAACATTGGGAAAATTTCCAAAAGGTTATACACTTTTGGTACCACTCTCCTTACAAACTCTCTAAATTCTATCCCACTCAATCAGCCCTCTGCTGGCGGAATTGTGGAGAACCTGGCACACTATACCACATCCTTTGGTCATGTAGATATGTACGAGCCTTCTGGAACAAAATCTTCTCTATAATTTTAGAAATGCACATCCAACGGGTAGACCCCACTCCCGAATAAGCCATACTACACCTAAATATCCACGAATTTCCACCCAATTTACGGGTAGTAGTTATGCAACTTTTGTTAGCAGCAAAACTTACAATCGCAAGACTATGGAACACACAGAACTCGCCATCTCCTACGGATGCCATCTTAACTCTCAACCATCAGTGTGAAATGGAGAAATTACTGGCAATCACCGACCTTAAGCTCCTGCCATTTAGAACTAAATGGAACATTTGACAAACTAAAATATCTAGGAACTAGTGCGCAAAACCACACTCACAGAAATCATGGACAATGGTACCAAAATTAGAGCAGCTGCCAACATAAGAGGTGTCCTCACCCACCCTGATGAACAACGTGTTAATGGTAAAAGTATGTGGCGCTAATCTAAGTGTACCACTCACAATGATGGACAAAATTTCAAAGTAGCAAAAAGCTCAGTACTACCTTACTATACAATACACGTGTTGCCTATAAATGATGCAGCAACCGATAAACACTTGCAAAGGGTAAATATGAACCAGTGTGCATGTTAAGTTCACATGAACACTGTACTACAGTAAACACTCCTATCTTCTCTCGTGGAGGAGCAGCAAAACTATACTAGAGTGTTGAATGCTAGTGGTCATTCCTGATAAAATTATAAATAAATTATCCAATGTGCATAATATTCCTAAAACACACTATGTGAAAATGTGATCACAAATTTAAAATGAGTATTAATGGTGAAGAAATGTTACGTTAAATAAATAGAAATTCATAAAATAAGTTATACAGTCCATATAAGTTATATAATCCACAACAATAAGTGATCAAGTGCAAAGCAAAGTGACAATCGTGAAAATACATGCATATAGAAATGCGATTCTGAAAAAATGATTCCAAAATTCAACACCCCTCCCACCTGAAAAAATTAAATTAATTATGAAATTGAAAAAAATATATAAATTTAAAAAATAAATATTAAAAAACTGTGACATATATTGTGATCAAGTCCAAATAAATGTTGCTTCATGCAGTGCGACTCTTGATATCCATACAAATAGTCAATAGTAACGTGCCAATAGGGTGACTTTGTGCTGAATTCATTCACTTCAAAACTGGTGCGACACACAAGTGTTTCCCCCAGCCTCTCACCTCAATTGGCGGCCCCCAATGGGCCAAGTCAAGCAGATGGTTAATGCTTATATGCAAGGTCCAGAAGCTGTTCACCTCCTCCAGAGGGTATGCGTGGGTCAGGCTCTCTATGGTAGTCACCACCGCTCACACAGACCCCAAAAATGACAATAAGAAGGAGATGCTCCCATAGTGAAGTATTTCAATCAAAGTTTAATAAACATAAGTAGTAACTTACAGTTTAAAACGAAAATGACAGCAGAAACGAAAAAACTTCCGGGTTGGGCCGTCCCCAGGAAGCGTCGGCACCTGGCTCCTCCTACACTGACGCGTTGCGTCACAGCACGTGACTTTATCAAAGGGATCTTTGATAAAGTCACGTCACGTGCTGTGACGCAACGCAACTTTGAAATTTTGTCCATCATTGTGAGTGGTACACTTAGATTAGCGCCACATACTTTTACCATTAACAAATGGAACATTTGGCTATCCAACTCAAAATGCACGGTCAAAGTATGAAAACTTGTACAATATGACCTTACCATGACCTAGTCCATATGCTTTCATGATGTCTAACATATGGTGGCTATCCTTTCTTTCTCTTCCATTCTCCTTCCCCCATCCCTTCCCTATCCCTTCAAGGGCACCTTATCTACCCTCCTAAGTGCCCTAGACGATTATTTTAGCATGTTCTTACCTACAACAAAAGAAGGGCTATATGTTATAATACCTTATAATACAGGTGTCTCTTGTTACTCACATTCAGCATATGTTCTATCTCTTGTCTCTCTGCTCTCTTACTTTCTACATTCTTAAAAAAAAAAGAAAGGAAAAAAAAAAAAAAGAATCACACTGATGGATGGGGTGTTGCCCCCCCCCCCCCCTTGACACAGTTTGATCCCATGTGGGGTGTCTGGGGAGGTTGGACAATACCCTTGCCTGATAAGTAGCAATAATATCTTTCTACCATTCACTTATTATTACTATGTTCTGTCACTTGTATTTAACTGAGTGATTATTATTTTTTTTTTTTACATTGTCAATTTATGACAGATACTAATTTCACCCTGTACTATGCAATATGGTTCAATAAAAAAACATTGAAAATAAAATGACATCACAAAAAAAAGTTCAACCCTTTCATTAATATATACTAAAATTACAGACAGTACGTATACATCAGATGTTTAAAAACCACCTAAAAATGAGACATGATTTCTTCATACAGAAACTATCAACAAGGAGAAAACTTCATGCGTCATTTCGGAGAAATCATGTTATTTACAAGGATTCGAAACTAACTTTTGATAGACGTCACATATACATATTATTCTAAGATGGATACATATTTCTATAGATTTTTATAGCTAAAATAAAGGACAGCAAGCTAAAATATCCCTACAATCCCCTCTTTGATCACACATGTATATATATATATGTATGATCTCACTTCCTTATCATGGCGGTATTCTCAGCTTGCTTCTGATAATACATACTGAGATAAGTTTTATTGGGAGATGAGGGATCTAAAATGCGAGTGGCTCTATTAATAAGGCACATAATAAGCTTATACACAAAATAAAGGAAAAGGAAAAAGAACAGGACAATAATTAAAATTATGGCAATATCCCTTATCCAAGAGAATATCCCTCCAAAATCAACATTTCCAAAAGGACTCCAGGTCTGGGCTATGTTGCGAGCCTCTTGTTGCAGCTTGGCCACCTCTTTTCTATGCTGAGCTATCACATCATAATAATCTGGTACCTCTATACTGGTATTGTGTACCCAAGTACAACATTCATAATCCTCAGTCATTTCACATAATCCTGTAAGGGCTGAACTCATGCTCTCAATGGCTAAGTCATGCAATTCTAGTTGTTTTCTAATAGCCCTACTTTCAACATTAAGTTTAGAAATGTCATCAGAATTCTTCTCCATCATCTCATCAATAATTCCTGAATAATTATTTAACCTTTTCATCAAATCTATTCCCCATCCTGTCCAGGAAGGGAACCATGCCCAGGCCATATCCTTCTCAAGGAATAACTCTCTCTTGTTACGATGTTTTAATGGATACCTTGGGTGTATACTAGCTTCAAGCAAATGACTCCCATCACTATCACCTATCACCCCCATTATGGGCACCAGTGAGGCCAGATAACACCAGCCCTGGACCTCTTGTGGAATCCAGGGATAACAAGTCTTTCCTCAACAAACATAAGTGTGGTTACCAAACAAGAAGGGCGTATTCACAGCAGTCTCTTGATCTACTGCTGTAACTGCTGCTAAAACCTGAAACAAATGCTGTACAGGTTTACTACTTTCATCTTCAGAGGCAAGAATCTTTTCAAAATCAGCCCGTACTCTGACCTCATCGTGGTGTGTTTGATATAAAAAACAAAACTTCCCACTAGGGGCATAGCAATTAGAAATGTTCAAAACCGATTGACTACAGATATGAGCATTTCTAGTAGAATTCTCTAAATTGAAACACCAGGTAGGATTATGACTTCTATTGATGATGTGAAAGGAAATGGTGTCATTAATTCTTCTGCTGACATTCAGAAGGTCAAGGAGAATCTCTTCTCTCAACAGGGGAGTAATATTTAAAGGTATAGCCATTAAGGGTATCCTAACAGTGCTAGGGTGCAGTTTACTACAGATCCAACATTTTTGAAATCCTGATTTCCGAGCATAAGCATATTTAAATTTCAACAAAAGCATTTTATCAGCAAAATTATCTTCAATGTCTCTCTTATTTCTAACTTGTATCACTGTAACGTTCTTCTGTGTATATGTGTTCCCACAAATACTTTTAATCGCACCCAAATCTTCAGGGTGGTAGATACAGTTAGTGATGATCCAAATGGGCGGGATCACCATCAGGGTGATCAGGAACAGGAGGCAGAATGCCTTGCCAGAAGTCTGTGGTGGAATAAGCAAGGTCATCTTCTCTGGCCGGACCTGCTTTTCCAGGAACTTCTCCTTCATCTGCTTGGACTTCTGCTTGATGGCCTCCTGTATTTAAGATCTCCTTCCTGCTCTTGGGGCTTTGGGCAACCTTTTTCACTCGGCTGGCATGGATCCAGGATTGGCAATTCTCCACCAGGCTAGCCATTCTGGTCACTGCAATCACCGTAGTAGGAGGTCCAAAAGGATATTCCCGTTTCTTGCTTCTGTTCAACTGCTGGACCACCACCGTGTCTCCTACTTTAAAAGGGTGGGTAGGTTCCTGTGAAGAAAAAGTAGAGGTGCAAGCAACATTTCTCTCAACTGTATCCAAAGTTTTAATTAGTTTCCTCACATACTCTGACTGTACTAGATCCAAACCCCCGTGCTCTATCATAAGAGGTGCTCTGGCCCAGGGAGTAGGAAAGGGACGACCCATCAACACTTCAAAAGGAGAGTAGCCTGTAGTTTTGGAGGGAGTACTTCTTATCTCAGCCAAAACCGCTGGGAGAACCCTCTTTCAATGGACAAAAGTTCCTCCTGTGGCTTTCCTTATTTTATCTTTCACGGTCCTATTTACCCTTTCCACTATCCCTGAACTTTGGGGATGATATGGAATGTGAAACTTCCATTCTATTTGGAGTGAATGTACCAAGTCCTGACATACTTTTGAGATGAATGCAGGACCTCTGTCTGAGTTTATCTGAAGTGGGCATCCCCATCGAGGAATAATTTCCTGTGTGAGAACTTTCACTACTGTTTGTGCGTCTTCCTTTGTAGTTACAAAAATTTCGACCCATCTCGAAAACAGGTCCACGACTACCAAAAAATATTCCTGTCTTTTCCCCAACTTGGGCATGTGTGTGAAATCAACTTGTAGGTGGGTGAAAGGTGTACTGGGATATATCAAATGTTCATGTTTCGCTTTGTTTGGGTTATTTGGGTTGTTCCTAATGCAAGTAATGCACCTGGACACGTAATCCCTTGTCAACAAGGGGAGATCCAAAATGTAAAAATCCTTGCCTAGTAACTCACAAGTTGCCTTCCAGCCTCTGTGACCCTTTTCCATGATACTGGGCAATAAAAAGTGATGCACTTGCCATTGGAATACATACCTTCCCCTCTTTGCACAAAAGTCCTGTTTTTGGATCTATTTGTGCACCTACTTTTTCCCAATCACTCATGTCGGCCTCTGAGGCATAATCCTGTAGGTCAGACAGTACATGGTCAAAACAAGGTAGTTCAGGCTGTAACATTGGCATTTGGATTTGAGCTGGTTGAGAGATAGCTGCTTGTCTGGCTGCTGAATCAGCTAGAGCATTTCCTTGAGCTACTTCTGTTTGTTGGCCTGTATGTGCTCTGCAATGTATTATGGCAAGAGTTCTGGGCAACTGAATAGCTTTTAACAATGATACTACCAGAGAGGAATGAGAGACGCTTTTTCCATCAGCTGCAATAAAGCCACGCCTACTCCATATGACGCCAAAATCATACACCACGCCATACCCATATTTGGAGTCAGTGTGGAGGTTTACATCTTGACCCTCAAACATTTGGCATGCCCTGGTGAGAGCAATCAATTCTGCAGCTTGTGCTGACTGATATGGGATAGGTTTGGCCTCGCCCTCAAGTATAACATCTGGAAGTTGCACAACCGCATATCCTGCATGATATGTGTGATCATTTGGCCTAGAACAAGATCCATCCACATACACATTTTGCACATTTGGCAAAGCAGTAGGGGACAAGTCAGGTCTGGGAGATGTGTCTTGGTGGATGAGGTTGGTGCAGTCATGTTGTGGCACCACTTCATCCTGCTCTCCTTTTAATCCTAGCAGGGCATTTAAAATTGGAGCTGGGCCTGCATTAGGGGAAGCATATTTAATATGCAGTTTCGGATTTGACAACAGTATCACCTCATAGCCGCTCAACCTTTGGGAGGACATATGTTGCGTATGTATATTTCTCAGTAATGTGGACACATTATGAGTAGTATACAAAGTAGTATCATGGCCCAAAGTGAAAGTTGCAGCCATTTCAACCAACATAGCACAAGACGCTAAAGCTCTGAAACATGCGGGCATGCCCTGAACTGGTACTGGTACCACCTTTGAAAAAAAAGCAACAGGGCGAAGCTTGCCTCCATGCTCCTGAGCGAGGACACCTGCCATCGTTGTACAATTTTCCCTGGCATACAAATAAAACATCACATTATATTTAGGAAGGCCGAGTCCTGGAGCTGTTACCATAGCATTTTTCAAATACACAAAAGCATTACACATTTCATCTGTCCATTTAACACAGTCTGGCATATCTGAACCTGTGGCCTGTCTCAGGAGATTGTCATAGTAAGAGCAGTCAGGTATCCATTGGCGGCAGTAACCAATCATACCTAGGAAGGTGAGCATGTCCTTCCTGTTGAGTGGGCGGGGCAGACCCATCAGAGCCGTAACTCTTTTATGATTGACTCTTCTTTCTCCTTTTGTGAGAACAAACCCTAGATATTCAACTGTTTTTTGACACCATTGCAACTTTTTCTTTGACACTTTATGACCACTTTCAAAAAGACATTTCAAAAGATTTCTCCCATCCTCCAGGGCGGCCTCCCTTGTCAAGCTGCAGAGTAGCAGATCATCCACATACTGCAGCAAGACTGAACCATGTTCAGGTGTCCAAGCTCTAAGAGTAGTTTGGAGGACAATAGAATAGACAACAGGTGAGTCTATATAGCCCTGGGGCAATCTGCACCAGGTCAGCGTCCGATTTTTAAATCGGAAGGCAAAGAGTGGCTGTGTTTCCTCGTCCACAGGAATTGAAAAAAACGCATTTGAGAGGTCAATTACAGAAAAATACTCAGCATCAGATGGTATGGAGGTGAGCAATGATGGCACATCAGGCACTATTGGGGCAATTGGTACCACTAAGTTGTTTATGGCTCTAAGGTCCTGTACAAACCTGTAACTGCCATCCGGCTTTTTAACAGGATTGATAGGAGTGTTGTAAGGAGAAATGATTTCTCTCAAAATACCTTTCTTCAAGAAATCCTCCACAATGGGCCCTATACCCTCTTCTTTTTCTCTGGATATGGGGTACTGTTTATGATACACAGGTAAAGCTCTTGGTTTCAAAGTGGCTTCATTCATCAAGAGGATTCACTGCCCATACTCCCTCCTCACTCAATTTGACATCTTCCTCTTCTGGGTGTGAGAGCGATGTAAAAAGGTGAACCCTGTCAGATTTTACATATAATCCTCCTTTTGCAGTAATTTTCATTGTAATGCCCAATTTTCCCAGCAAGTCCCTTCCCAAGAGACTCACGGGACAATCAGGAATAATTCTAAAGCAATGTTGCAGATTACAATCAGCACCAGTATGGGTGCTTAGTGAAAGCGGGGGTGTTTTAAAAGTTTTGGTGAGTGTCCCATTTATTCCCATTGAAGGCTCAGCATCCACAACCTCTCCCCTATAAAAATCCTTGCTAATGGTACTGCATGTCGCTCCTGAATCAGGCACAAATGGTACCTCATGCCCGTCTACAAGCAATGAAATTATAGGCTGTTCATGATAAGAATGAGAGACAAGTGGCAATGCCGGGACACTACCTTTCATTGTGACTGCTGTTGTTTCCAAGAAATGGGGTACTTAACACCATGCTGCTGCTGTACTGGGGGTGGTGCCTGAGGGGGAGTAGGTGCAGCCGGTGGCCCTGAATTTGTACACTCTCGGTCATACCAGGGGCATTGAGCTTTCCAATGTCCGGGGTCCCCACAATTAAAACACCCTGTCTTAGGTTGCCTCTGCTGGAAGTCCCCCCTTTGTGGCTGTCCTCTTCCCCTATATCCACCTCTATAACCCCCTCTATCTTGTCCCCTTTTCTTATAAAAGTTTCCCCTTTGATTTCCTGGGAAATTATCCTGGTAATGTATCGGTGCTGGTGTTTGCTTGGGAATGTCAAAACACCCCGCAGCCTCTTTTTCAGTCAATTTTTTTTGAAAGTCAGTCATACTCTATGTCGCCCAATCTGAAATCTGCTGTCTCACAACGAGGGCATATTTAGGGGCCAGGTTGCTAAGATAAGTCTGTATTAAAAGACTGTGCATTCCATCCTGAGTATTAAGTCCGGCATCTTGTGTCCAGACCTCTGAAATCTTTTCCAAAATTCCAACACTGACTCTGATGATTTCTGTTTGCAAGCTTCTGCAGTAGGGAGTGACAACTTGTTTATGAAAACTCTCTTAATTTCCTTCTCTAGCTCTTCCCACATAAGATTCCTTCCTTCAACAGTGTTTAGTGAATAAGCCTCTGCTTTGGTAGTGGGTGCCTCTAGGACATCTATGATGGGCACTTTAGTCCAATCCCAAGGAGAGGTCATTCCCACCAAACTATCTATAATAATCCTTATATCTTCCTGTGTATAATTTCTACCCTTACAAGCTTTCTTTAAATAAGCTATTGCCCCCAAAGCTGATGTGGAAGGTTTGGGGCAATGTTTGACAATACGATTGATATCTTCAATATCGATACATTTTATCACCATTACATCACCGACAGTCAGAAAAGGGAAGCAGCTTTGCATTGCTAGCTGCGTAGCCACTTCCTCTTTTCCTTCCGTTTTTTTCTTGTCAGCTATCTGTTTTAAAACTGCGTGTTGTGTGATCTCACCCTCTGCAGCTTGTTTTAATTTCTGAGTTGTACTCCTAGTCTGAGCAGGATCCTCCCTAAAGGGTCCACGGGGCATCTTTATTTTATGTTCCCCCGCAGGTGTCTTTTCAGGTAACTCCTCATCCATTGTGGAGGAGGCAGCACCCATCGGCTGTTGCATTTGTGAAACTACAGGCAGTGCCTGATCTGATAGGACAGTAACCTGTGACTCTGGTAAGACCACAGGCAGTGCCTGACCCACCACTGCACCTTGCTGTGGAACGGATACAGAGGAAGCAGGTGCCTCTGCAGGTGACACTCTATTCTCAAATGGATGAACTGCTGCAATTGCAGCCAAAAACTCAATGTCCTCTTTTGAGAACGAGGGGTATATTTGTTTTGGTGCTCCCCTATTTGGCTGCGGTATATAAGGTGGAGGTGACGGAACAACTGGGGGAGCAACTGAGGGAGCTACTGGGAGAGCTACTGGGGGAGCTACTGGGAGAGCTGATGCACATGGAACTAAGGACGGGAAACCTAATTTAAATCTCTTCTCACAAGCATGTAACCCCGGAGCTTCCTTTTCCCTTGGATTTGGACTTTTCTTTCTTATCCGCTCTCTCATACCAGTAGGGGGCATACAATAACCAATTTTCCCCACCTTTCCTCATATATTCCTTATCCCATAGGGGGTCTCCCGTATAATATGGGAAAGCTTCCCTATCTCCTAAACAAAGTCCCTTGACCATGTCCATATGAAAAATGTCATTCTGACCCTGTGGGGGAAACGGGTCAATTCCCCTCATGCCTTCAGTCCATCCCGCCAGATTATCTACCCAGGGGTTAATATACACATAATCAGTTCTACATATTCTGGCTACATAACATTTACATGTTTCTCCTACATCTGGAGGGGGAATCGTCTTCCCTGATAATTGACCCATAACAATACAGTGGTGAACGCCACCTCACCTCGCAGCGTCCGACAAAATCCACACAATACACGTACAGATTATCTTATCTTATTTTATATATATATATAAAATCTAAGCGATTAGCGATAGATAAGGTAAGCAAAGAGGTTTGGGGTTTTCCAGGTTTTTGGGTTTTATCAAATAATAATAATAATAATAATAATAATAATAATAATAATAATAATAATAATAATAATATATGTATATATAAAAAAATTATATAAAATAAAATAAAACTAAAAAAAATAAATAAAAAATATGTAAACATGAAGAGGTGATGGAGGGGGAACAGGCTGTAGTGTAAATAATTAAAAATAATAATAATGAACAGTAAAGATAAAGTTGTTGCTGCGTTCTCCCTAGTTGGTATACAAGGGATGTATATGTGTGTGTGTCCCCTCATGGTGTGGATACCAAGTGAGGTGCACCTAATGATGGATCATGCAACATGCATATATGTCTGCACATACACATATATACATACACACATACACACACACATAAAGTACATATATACATATATATAAAATATTGATATAATATATTTACTATACCACTCCCGAACCGATAGAGCACAGACAGACCTGTTTGTAGGGGGGAAAGACAGGGGTAAGGGGAAGGTAGGAAGGAGGGGGGAGAAACAAACCAGAAATGGGCGTGTGATCTGTTATAACAAGGTGTATGCGTCTAACTCCTCATTGAGTCCCCCTGATGAGAGGGAATTGAGGGAATATATCCAGAAAGTCTCCCGCTGGCAGAGTCGTTTGAAACGCTCCACAGCAGGCAAACCTCCGGAGATGGCCTCTATGACCCACACCTTCAGGCCTTCAGTGGACTTTTGATGTTCAGTCAAAAAATGTCTTGGCACATTGTGCTCATCACATCCCTGTTCGATGAACCACCTGTGCTTGCCAAACCATTGGCGGAGAGGACGGATCGTTCTGCCAACATATAGGAGGCTACAAGGACAGGTCAGACAGTATACTACATGATCACTGGAGCAATTGTGAAACTCTTTTATAGGGTAAGTTTTTCCTTTTGTAGAGAAGCTTTTTTGTCCATGCTGGACAAATTTACAAATCATGCATAATTTTTTCTTGCATTGAAACATGCCCACTAATGGGATCAGGGGGGTGTAGGTGGTGGGACCTGGCTTGGGTTTGTGGATCTTACTTGGCGCAATTCGGCTCTTGATATTTTTGGCCTTGCAGTAGGAAACTTTGGGTTTGGATGTTGGAACCCAAAAAAGGATCTTCCAGCAAGATGGGCCAGTTCTTGATGAAGATTTTATCCATTTGTCTGTAGCGGTCATGGAAGTGGGTGGGAAACCTTCTTGGCTGGAGCCCTTCTAGCATGTTGGGTTTAGGTGTCGGTTTAGACTGATACTGATGGAAAGCATCATCTATGAGAGCTGGGGGGTGTCCCTTGTCCAGAAATTTTTGGGTTGAGAGTTGGCCTTGGGCCTGGTAATCCTCATCTCTGGTACAATTGCGTCGGATCCTGTGGAACTGGCTCTTGGGGATATTGTTCTTCCATCCGGGGAGGTGGCAACTCTGGTAGTGTATGTATGAGTTTGGATCTAGAACTCTACCACAGTGGCCCACAAATAGATGCCACCAACTACGTGAAACCAACTGCAGGAAACTCATACATACACTACCAGAGTTGCCACCACCCCAGATGGAAGAACAATATCCCCAAGAGCGTTTCAAACAACTTTTCCAGCGGGAGACTTTCTGGATATATTCCCTCAATTCCCTCTCACCAGGGAGACTCAATGAGGAGTTAGACGCATACACCTTGTTATAACAGATCACACGCCCATTTCTGGTTTGTTTCTCCCCCCTCCTCCCTACTTTACCCCTGTCTCTCCTCCCCACAAACAGGTCTGTCTCTGCCGGTGGTCGGGAGTGGTATAGTAAATATATTATATTAATATTTCATATATATGATCCATCATTAGGTGCACCCCACTTGATATCTACACCATGAGGGGTCACACACACATATGCATCCCTTGTATACCAACTAGGGGGAACGCAGCACCAACTTTATCTTTACTGTTCATTATTATTATTATTATTATTATTATTATTAATAATTCTTTACACTACAGCCTGTTCCCCCTCCATCACCTCTTCATGTTTATATGCATACAACCCCCTTTTTTTTTCTATTTTACTTGCTTGGCCCTTCATACATCATCAACCTCTTCAATAGGCTCCTATACATGTAGAAGAGAACTATGCTTCAAATATTTCCATGTGTATAATTTTTTAAAAACTTTTTATATATATTTTATATATATATATATATATATATATATATATATATATATATATATATATATATATATATATATATATATATATATATATGTATATATATATATATATATATATATATATATATATATTATTATTTTTAAAAATGATTTTATATATATATATATATACATATATATATATATACTGTCATGGCCGAAATTGTTGGCACCCCAGAAATTTTTCCAGTAAATCAAGTATTTCTCACAGAAAAGTATTGCAGTAACACATGTTTTGCTATACACATGTTTATTCCCTTTGTGTGTATTGGAACAAAACAAAAAAAAGGAGGAAAAAAAGCAAATTGGACATAGTGGGGGTCATTTACTATAGCAACAAAAAATTATCCTGCAGTACCAAAAAATAACTCTCAAAAAAGGCCAGAAAGACTTCAACTCTCAGAAAGTCAGCGCTAATGCAAATGGAAAGCAGCGCTATTGCGGCAATAATGCCTGTCAGGTCACATATGCTGGAATAGTGGAAGTCAATGGGGCTCAAACCTGCAAAATCCAAAGTTCTCACTGAAGGCTTATATGCAAGTTCTTTGCCATAAAAAGTGTTTGGAGACCCGGGTCCTACCCCAGGGGACATGTATCAATGCAAAATTGTTTTTAAAAACGGCCGTTTTTTCGGAAGCAGTGATTTTAATAATGCTTAGAGTGAAACAATAAAAATGTAATATTCCTTTAAATTTCGTACCTGGGGGGTGTCTATAGTATGCCTGTAAAGGGGTGCACGTTTCCCGTGTTTACAACAGTCTGACAGCAAAATGACATTTCAAAGGAAAAAAAGTCATTTAAAAGTACTCGCGGCTATTAATGAATTGCCAGTCTGACAATACCCATAAAAGTTCATTGATAAAAACGGCATGGGAATTCCCCACAGGGGAACCTCAAACCAATTTTTTTTTAAAAATGGCGTGGGGGGTCCCCCTAAATTCCATACCAGGCCCTTCAGGTCTGGTATGGATATTAAGGGGAACCTCGGCCAAAATTAACAAAAAAATGGCATGGGGTCCCCCTCAAAATCTATACCAGACCCTTCAGGCCTGGTATGGATTTTAAGGGGAACCCCGTGACAATTTTTTTTTTTAAATGGCGTGGGGGGTCCCCCGCAAAATCCATACCAGACCCTTATCTGAGCACACAACCTGGCAGGCCACAGGAAAAGGGGGGGATGAGAGAGCGCCCCCCTCCTGAATCGTACCAGGCAACATGCCCTCAACATTGGGAGGATGCTTTGAGGTAGCCCCCCAAAACACCTTGTCCCCATGTTGATGGGGACAAGGGCCTCATCCCCACAACCCTTGCCCGGTAGTTGTGGGGGTCTGCGGGCAGGGGGCTTATCGGAATCTGGAAGCCCCCTTTAACAAGGGGACCCCCAGATTCCAGCCCTCCCCCCTGTGTGAAATGGTAGGGGGGTACAAAAGTACCCCTACCATTTCACAAAAAAAGTGTCAAAAATGTTAAAAATGACAGGAGACAGTTTTTGACAATTCCTTTATTTAAATGCTTCTTCTTTCTTCTATCTTCTTTCTTCTATCTTCTATCTTCTATCTTCCTTCAGTTTCTTCCTCCATCTTCTTCTGGTTCTTCTGGTTCTTCCTCCGGTGTTCTCATCTGGCATCTTCCTCCGCGGCGTCTTCTTCCCTTCTTCTCCTCGGGCCGATCCGCATCCACGATGGTATGATGGGAGGCTCCCGCTGTGTGACGCTTCTCATCCTTTGACAGTTCTTAAATAACGGAGGGCGGGGCCACCCGGTGACCCCGCCCCCCTCTGATGCACGGGGACTTATTGATGGTTATAGGAAGTGACTGATTTCAGTTATTTTTTCCAAAGGGTGTGCAACCAAATATTAAGTTAAGGGTGCCAAGAATTTTGACCAGCCCATTTTTGGAGTTTTGTGTGACATTGGGGGTCATTTACCATAGAGCTGCGCGGATAATTAGCGCTAATTACTAATAGCGCTAATTTGCGTTAATTTGTGCTAATTTGCGGTAATTAGCACTAAAGCGGTATTCACTATAGCGCTGGTGAGAAAAAACTCCCTAAATCGAATTTACTATAGTTCCCTGAAACCAAATAGCGCCCAAACCCTTACTCTGCTAAAACCTGGAGTAGTGCACATGGAAATAATGTTTAGAGCATGATATAATTGCCTAAATGGTACTGAAATATGCTGTATATTATTTAAAGATAATCTGCTTTTAAACTGTGTGAAAAAGTGATTTCTACACTGAAATATCTTTAAAAGTCTGAGCATGCTCAGACCTGAAAATAACTCTCGTTTTAACTCAAGTGTCTTTTTTAGCCGGCACTATAGTAAATACCAAAATGAGCGCTAATTAGAGAGCATTTTTTTGAAGTGAAAATCTGCTCTATTTTAGTCCAAATCAAGTATTAGCCATTGATTCTAATGGAACAATTCTAACTTTCACAAAAAAAACCTTTCCTGACAGACTCCATGGCAGGCTACTTGTGGGTTAACCTCGCCTCCTCTCCAATGCTATAGGACCCCATACCCTATAAGATTGAGCTCACCTGAATAGACTGTGTTCCTTTTTTGTCCTCCTCCAATGGACCTACACACACGATTGTTCCTGTTCACGTCCGGTTGGATATTTCTGGGATTTGGCATACCATTTTGCGGTGCAGCTCAGGACCCAGCCACGGGCGGGCGAGAAGCTTTTAAGGCACTAGATACCCCACTGGTGGAGGGGAGGTTGCCTCTGTATGCCTGAACATGGACGCATCAACGGCTGGCAAGGTCTGCGACTCTCTTTTTCTTCCTGTATTCATGGCAGTCGTTTCTATGTGTTTTTTGTTTGTAGCCCCTGTTTTCACTTTTACCAGTGCCTTTCCGTATCCCCAGCTACCCCTCATGGCGATTGGAACGCTTCTGCGTTCCAGCTCGCCGCGGCGCTTCCGAGTCATGGCCGCCACCGTCATTGCGCAGGCGCCGGAACCTCAGCACGAGGCTTGGCTTGCCCATGCACAGATTGACGGGCACCCCGGCGGCCGTGCGGGCGCCGTTCCGCTACCTCCCCACTGCGCAGGCGCGAGGTGGGGGGGCGGTGATGTCACAGGCGGGGGATTCGAGAACGGCTGCTAGCTCCTGTCAAAATGGGATCTCCCCATGCAGTGAGCAGTAGCAGCTCCAGCCCCTCCAGCCTTGGTCTGCCCTGATAAATGCCTCAGAGTGCCTAGTCCTTCTCCCTCAAGGGGAAACGTTTTTCTTAAAAAAATAAAAATAAAAAATAAATAAATAAAAAAATAAATAAAATAAGTGTATTTAAAAAAAAAAGAAATGGAAGTAATGTTTAAATAAGTATATTTCTTTATTATTAAAAAAAAAAAAAAGGGGGTATGCAAGATTATATAATCTTTTGCTCTTTTGGCTGGCTCTGGTACATTTTGGCATTTTCAGGTCTTTTGCAGACCGTCCGTCTCTTGACATTTTGTCCAAAGGTTATGGACAAGTCTCCGCCTTCGTGTGGCCAGCCCTCACGCACATGGTACGTGCAGGTGAGGGGAGGGGTATTGGCGTCTTAATTTCATATCTCGCCTTCACCCTCCCCACATTTTATTTTTTCAGCCTTCTCAGGTCGTGATCCAGAACGACAGAGACCTTGCCAGGCCACAACATTACAACAGCAGGGGAGATGTTCCCATTCCTCTTCCAACTAGAGGAGTTGTTACCATTCCTCCTCCAACTAACTAGAGGAGATGTTACCATTCCTCCTCCATCTTGAGGAGATGTTTCCATTCCTCCTCCAACTAGAGGAGATGTTCCCATTCCTCCTCCAACTAGAGGAGATGTTCCCATTCCTCCTCCAACTAGAGGAGATGTTCCCATTCCTCCTCCAACTAGAGGAGATGTTCCCATTCCTCCTTCAACTAGAGGAGATGTTACCATTCCTCCTCCATCTAGAGGAGACGTTCCCATTCCTCCTCCAGTCACCGCACCCACCGCCATGACAGCTGCTCGGATAACAGAGTCTGCTGGAGATATGGGACACGAGTTCCCGAGGGTAAGTCTTTATGTGACCGGTGTTATGCCTGGGCGGTTTTGGGAAAAAGAGACAGATAACAATGATGTGGAGTCTCTTGTGAAATGTGTGATGCAGCAGTCCCTAAGGAAATGGGATACATCTCACACATTGAGCCAGTTATATATTCTACCTGGCTCCTTGGCTGACGTGGCCCAAAGGATCCGGGTCCTTCCCAGCCTTACGCTGCTTTTTCGGATTCCTCGGTTGGGAATTTAGGGGGGGACGAATATGTCGGAAGCCTTGACGTCTCTCGGGTTCCTCCACGAGTCAAAGCGATTATGGAAGCCCTTAAGTAGGTAGATCCTTCCACCCCCAGCTAAGCAAACCAATTCTTTAAGCGCCTGAAGAAAGAACACTCTCTCTCTCTCTCTGTTTTCTTTACGGAGTTAAAGAATGAGTAGTGGAGCAAGATGGACAAGAGAACTTCTATGTCATTCGAAACATCCAGATTGTATCCCTTCAAGGCAAAAGAGCGAAGTATCTGGAAAACACTCCCCTCATTGATGCAGCATTGTTGCATCTGGAAAAACAGGTTACTCTACCTTAAAAGATGCTGTGTCCTTTTGGAAGGGCTTGAGAGAAATGTATCAAGACCTCAAGAAGGACGTATGAGTATGCCAACATGACTTGTAAACCTACCCTGGCTCTAGCAGCTATGTCTAGGGCTACGGAAACCAGGACAGAGAACGTGGTTTTGTTCTCAAATGGAGTTTCAGAACACAAAAGTGCAGCAGTTAGGGAGCTGGAGCTGGCGTCAATCCGATCCCCCTGTTGGCTTGGACTAAAGGGTCCTCAGTCATGGTTCAACGGGCCTTATGGTTACGCCTTTCCCACGAGAGGCACCGGCTCGGTCTGAAGAGTCCCCACTACAGAAGGTGCCGAACGCTTGAGAGAAGCTTGCTGTAAAGGCCTGCCGGGGCTTCTGTAAGAATTGGAGCAGAGGGCAAGTGCCCTTCCGAAAAACACGCTAACAACCAGGCGTCCGGTAGTGGTGAACCGGCTAATTCTTTTAGGTTACGCCCGCCCAGACAGTTCGGGCAGGGAGGCTTGTCTGCTCCTTTTCCAGCACGCCTGGGTGGCCTCAATCACGACTGGGTCGTCAAAACGGTTGTTCAAGCAACGCATGGTCCTTCACTGTTACTCCTCCACCCAGATTTATTCCACTCTGCTAGACTCGGTCGGAAGAGAAGAAGCAGACGTTACTGTCCTACGTGGACTCACTGTGGTCTCAGGGAGCAGTGGTACACGTCCCAAGGGACGAAAAACTCCAGGGGGTATACCTTCCCCTCTTCGTTATACAGTGCTAAATGATTTATGGCATCTAGTGCTAGATCTGAGTAACATCTAAGTAACAAGTATATAAATTCAGAAGATCCAAATATAGGCTCTGTCGACCATCTGTACGGACAGGCGATTGGCTAATCTCATTTGACTTGAAGATGCTTTCCTCCGTGTTCAGGTGGCGAAGGAGTTTCTCAATACCTCCGGCTCCAAGTTGTCAAGACCATCGACAGTTCTTCTACCTCCCTTTCGGGCTCACCCGAGTCTTCGCAAAATTCCTCTGGCCATAATGGCCCTCATCAGAAGGGGAGGGGTATGTCTTTATCACTATTCCGATGTCCTCCTGTTGCTGTCCTAAGACAAAGTCCAGCTGCTGGTTCACAGGAAACAGTTAATCTCCACCTTGACCAGCTTCAGTTGGCTCCTAAATCTAGGAAAAAGACACCTAGAACCAGTCCAGCGCCAGATGTTCTTTGGGGCCCAGTTTGCTACAGGCTCCATCTCTCTCCCAGTGGGGAAGATCACTGTCATCCAGGAGAGAATTTTGTGGTCTCTAATCCCTTCAGGGCTGAGGGCCTTATAGTGCAAGAATCTATCGGCTCGTCGGTTTCCGCGACCTCTATGGTAAAGTGGTCCTTGCGGAGATTATACCCTTTCCAGTCAGGTTTTCTGCAGTAATAGAAATCAGGAGGCAACAGTCAACCTCAACAGTCTCACATGTCATCAACGATGAGGAGCAGCCTCTTCTGGTGGCTTCAGCGCAAAACCTGCCCAATTGCCACTCTTTTGCCCCACCTTACGTGTCAAGGTCATGTCCGATGCCAGCGGTACCGGTTGGAGAGCCCTCTGCAGATCGGATCTTGCTCAAGGGTACGTGTTCTCTCAACCCGGGCCAGTACATCATGGAATTTCGGCAAGCCTAGTGTGCCCTTCAGTCCTTCTCCCATCTCCAGAAGGGAGAATCAGTATTATTAAGAATGGACGACACCCCAGTGCTGTGGTAGATGTACTGGTGTTTGTCTGTTTGTATGTCTTATACTCGACGAAAGAGATTTAAAAAAGATGGAAAACACTGTCAGAAGAAGCCTTCGTTCCGGTCCGGTCGTTTTTCTCGCATTCCCGGCAGAACGGCATTCCGGCGCATGCGCGTTCGCGGCTCGGCGTTACGGCGCTCGCGCACGCGCACTGGTGCACACCCAACGTGATTCCCTGGGCAGCCTATAAAAGGCGCTCAGAGAATCAAACAAGTTGCTGGTTTGTCTCAGCTTCCTGTATTACCTGAACTTGTATCCTGTATCTCTGCCTGACTACCCGTTGTGACCCGGATTTGCCCTTGGACTTCTCTTGCCTCTCTCCTGGACCTGACCTCTGCCTGTTTATCGGATTCCCACCAATCTCCTGTGTTTGACCCTCGGCCTGTTACCTGGACTGTCTCCTGTCTCCTAGCCTGACCTCCTGCTTGTACCTGGACTCTCTTTATCTTGTCACCTTACCTTGCAGATCCTGCAGTACCATAGCACCATCCCAGTGTTTGATCCTCTGCTCAGCTCTGGACCTTCTGCCTGTTGTCTTCAACTGCATCTGCCTACCAGTACCTGCACAGCGGCTCTGCCCTATCAAGACCCCACAAGCAAGCCACCCATGGTCCATTGGGGAGCCTGTGCCTCTTTGTGCCATTCACCCCCTGTCCCAACTCCAGGGGGCGGACTGCGCTTAGTCGCAAGGACCAAACTGCTCTCGGCATCTCGGCCTCGGTGAGTACTATCAGTGACAGTACAAACCAGCCATGTCTGAGGCCGACAGAGCGCGTTCCCCATTGGAGATCCTGTGTCAGCAGGTCTCGGCCCTTACTGAGGCCGTCCAGAAATTGCAAGACGGCTACGCCCAAATTGATGGCCGCCTTCAGCAGCTTTCCGGGCCATCTCCAGCTCCTGCCGCCGCTTCTGTACCTCCCAGTGGAGCTTCCTCTCCTCAGATACCAACTAATCCCATTGTGGTCATGGCCGCTCCAGAACCTAGGGTTCCCACACCAGAGCGTTTCTCCGGCAATCGCAAAAAGTTCAGGGCTTTTAAGAATGCTTGCTCTCTGTATTTGGCTCTGCAACCCAGGACCTTTTCATCAGAGGTGGTAAAAGTTGGCTTCATCATTTCCCTCTTGGCCGATGAACCGCAAGCTTGGGCTCATAGCCTAATGGAACAGAGGAACCCCATACTGAATTCAGTAGATACCTTCTTCGAAGGTATGGCACAACTTTACGATGATCCCCAGTGCACGGCCACGGCCGAAGCCTTATTGCATAACCTGAGCCAAGGACGAAGACCAGTAGAGGACTATATCGTGGAGTTCCGGAAATGTTCAGCTGATACTGGCTGGAATGAACCTGCCCTCAAATACCAGTTCCGTCAAGGGCTGTCTGAAGCATTGAAGGATGAGCTGGCCAGGATTGAGACCCCCGATTCTTTGGAAGACCTCATCCAAATTACCACCAAACTGGATCGTCACATGCGTGAGCGACGCACCGAGCGTTTCCAGACTCCTCGCCCTACCTGGATGATGCCTAAACCAACTCCTATTCATCCACCTTACACAGCTCCACCAGTTCCTATGGCTCCTGAAGCTGAACCAATGCAGCTTGGTCTAGTCCGCGCCCCACTCACTTCAGAGGAAAGACTACGTAGGCGCCAGGGCAATCTGTGCCTTTATTGTGGGGGCTCTGGACACTTCCTTCATTCTTGCCCCGTGAGACCCAGTAAGTTCTACCTACGGTCTGCTATTAATCAACACGTTACCGGTTCTTCTCAGCCTTATGTCACTCTTTTTGTCTCCTTACAGCTTCCAGAAAAGGAGGTTCACCTACCCGCTATAATTGACTCCGGAGCGTGTAGCTGTTTTTTGGATGCCTCATTAGCCGCAAGCTTGCATGTTCCTTTGACCACGAAGAACCAAAGTCTACGGATCCACCTAGCCGATGGGTCTCTTCCCCGCTCTGGGCCTATCATGCAGGAAACCAGACCCATCCTTACCACCACTGATACTGGCCACCACGAATACCTACGCTTTGACATCATTTCTTCTCTGATGTTCCCCATTATCTTGGGGCTCCCATGGCTTCAAGCCCACGAACCACAGATCAACTGGAATAAGAAGGAAGTCTCTTTCTCATCCCAATATTGCTCCAGACATTGCCTTCCTCCGGCCCCAGCCTCTGTTTCTACCATTGCAACCATGGCTGATAGTCTGCAACACGTACCCGGAAGCTACCTAGAATTCAGAGATGTATTTGATAAACAGCAGGCAGACTGTCTACCACCTCAATGGCCTTACGACTGTCCTATAGACCTGTTGCCAGGTGCTGAAATTCCTTTTGGTCGTATTTTTCCTTTGTCCGAAACAGAATTAAAGGCTCTTAAAACATACATTGATGAAAACCTTGAGAAAGGGTTCATTCGCTCCTCCTCATCACCGGCTGGAGCTGGTATTTTCTTTGTAGAAAAAAAAGATGGATCCCTCCGACCTTGCATCGATTACAGGGAATTAAATAAAATTACCGTCAAGAATCGGTACCCGCTTCCTCTCATCCCAGAATTATTCCAACGTTTCAGATCTGCCCGCATCTTCTCCAAACTAGACTTGCGTGGCGCATACAATCTCATCCGGATCCGAGTAGGCGATGAATGGAAGACCGCCTTTAGATCCAGGTTTGGACACTATGAGTACCTGGTGATGCCGTTTGGACTCTGTAATGCCCCGGCCACGTTCCAACACCTGGTGAACGATATCTTTCGTGAATATCTTGACAACTTTCTAGTAGTCTACCTTGACGACATTCTCATTTTTTCAGCCACCTTGGAACTCCATCGGGTACATGTCAAACTGGTTCTCTCGATTCTCAGAAAACACAAATTGTACCTCAAGGCGGAGAAATGTGAATTTGAGAAGACAACAGTGCAATTCTTAGGATTCATAATTTCAATTGACGGCTTGACGGTTGCAATGGACCCCCAGAAGGTCAAAGCAATCCAGGAATGGCCAGCTCCTGTAGACAGAAAAGGGGTACAACGGTTCTTAGGTTTCTCTAACTTCTACCGAAGATTCATTGTAGGCTTTTCAGCTATTGTGGCTCCCATTACTCAACTGACACGCCAGCACAATCGTTTTCAATGGTCCTTGTAGGCTCAAGAAGCATTTCTAAAATTGAAAGCACTATTCTCGTCTGCACCAGTCTTGCGACACCCGGATCCAGCCCTGCCTTTTATTCTGGAAGTTGATGCCTCAGAGACCGCTACTGGTGCCATCCTCTCACAAAGATAAGGGCTCAAGGCTCCATTACATCCCGTGGCCTTTGCATCCCGGAAACTAAGCATCCCCGAGAGAAACTATGATGTAGGCGATAGGGAGTTACTGGCCATCAAATTCGCTTTAGAGGAGTGGAGGTATCTGCTTGAAGGGGCGTCCAATCCTATCATGATCTTTACTGACCACAAAAACCTGGAATACCTGCGAACTGCTAAACGTCTTAGACCCAGGCAAGCCCGATGGGCTCTCTTCTTTTCCCGATTTAACTTTCACATATCTTATAGACCAGGTTCAAAGAACGGAAAAGCGGACGCACTTTCAAGGATGTTCCATGAAACTTCCCAGATAACAGAGCCAAGTACCATCTTTTTCCCCACAAAATTTCCTTTTATTTACTCAAGGAGACCTAATGTCCACAATCAAATCTGCATCCGCTCAATGCTCTGAACCCCACGTAGCTTCTGGGGTGATCTATTCTGGTCTCATGGAAAAATCTTTGTCCCGCTGGAATCTAGGCTCCTAACCCTACAGTCCTTCCATGACCACAAGCTAGCAGGCCATTTTGGGTCACAAAAGACCATGGAGTTGGTCTCACGTTCCTTTTGGTGGCCAGGCTGGAGACAAGACTGCAAGAACTATGTTTCATCCTGCATCCCGTGCCAGCGCAGTAAGGGCTCAAATACAAAGTCGTGGGGCCTACTCAAACCCTTGTCCATTCCTGAACGCCCAGGGGTGGAAATCTCCATGGACTTTATTGTGGATTTGCCTCCATCAGGGGGGTTCACGACTATCTTTGTCGTAGTTGATCGACTCTCAAAAATGGCACACTTTCTGCCCATGGTGGTTACTCCCTCTGCCTCCGCTACTGCTAGCACATTTTTTAAAGAAATTATCAGGCTTCATGGTACCCCGGTGAGCATCACCTCTGACAGAGGGGTTCAATTCACTTCAAAATTTTGGAAGGAATTATACAAGACCTTGGAAATAAAAATTTGCTTGTCTTCTGCTTATCATCCTCAAAGTAACGGCCAGACGGAGAGGACAAATCAAACCCTGGAGCAATACCTCCGATGCTTCTGTTCCGATTCCCAGGATGAATGGTCCTCCCTCCTGCCATATGCAGAATTTGCATATAACAACTCCATCCATTCCGCTACCAACCAGACACCTTTCTGGTCCAATTTTGGATTTCACCCTTCCTTCCTTCCAGTTTCCATTCCTGAATTATCTGTCCCTGCAGTGCAGGACCGAGTAAACTCTATTCAGTTAAATTTCCAAAGGATCAAGGCAGCGATGCAAAAAGCTCAGGATGACTACCAAAAGTACTACAACAGGGGAAGGAAGGAGAACCCGTCCTTTAAAGTAGGCGAAGAAGTGTGGCTATCAACTATCCATCTCAGACTGCCAATTCCCTCCCGGAAACTAGGGCCAAAGTTTATTGGTCCTTTTAAAATAAAAAGGGTAATCACTCAGTCACTTTTGAATTAGCTCTTCCTGATGCTTACAAGATGCACCCAGTCTTCCATGCATCCCTCTTAAAACCTATTGCTCCCAGCCCTTTTTCTGACAGAGAAAAACCTCCACCGCCACCGGTTCTAATCAACGGAGAAGACGAGTTTGAGGTAGAAAAAATTCTAAATTGCAGAAAAAATGGCAGACAGCTGCAGTATTTAATCAAATGGAAGGGGTATCCTTCTGAGGATAACTCTTGGGAACCAGCCAGGAATCTACATGCTCCACAGCTTCTCCAGGCTTTTCACCAAGAACATCCAGAATTGATGTCAACCTTGGGTGTCCAGAGGCCACCCCTCGGGGGGGGGGCACTGTCAGAAGAAGCCTTCGTTCCGGTCCGGTCGTTTTTCTCGCATTCCCGGCGGAACGGCGTTCCGGCGCATGCGCGTTCGCGGCTCGGCGTTACGGCGCACGCGCACTGGTGCACACCCAACGTGATTCCCTGGGCAGCCTATAAAAGGCGCTCAGAGAATCAAACAAGTTGCTGGTTTGTCTCAGCTTCCTGTATTACCTGAATTTGTATCCTGTATCTCTGCCTGACTACCCGTTGTGACCCGGATTTGCCCTTGGACTTCTCTTGCCTCTCTCCTGGACCTGACCTCTGCCTGTTTATCGGATTCCCACCAATCTCCTGTGTTTGACCCTTGGCCTGTTACCTGGACTGTCTCCTGTCTCCTAGCCTGACCTCCTGCTTGTACCTGGACTCTCTTTATCTTGTCACCTTACCTTGCAGATCCTGCAGTACCATAGCACCATCCCGGTGTTTGATCCTCTGCTCAGCTCTGGACCTTCTGCCTGTTGTCTTCAACTGCACCTGCCTACCAGTACCTGCACAGCGGCTCTGCCCTATCAAGACCCCGCAAGCAAGCCACCCACGGTCCATTGGGGAGCCTGTGCCTCTTTGTGCCGTTCACCCCCTGTCCCAACTCCAGGGGGTGGACTGCGCTTAGTCGCAAGGGCCAAACCACTCTCGGCATCTCGACCTCGGTGAGTACTATCAGTGACAAACACAATGGCAATCTCCTATGTGAGGAGTCATAGAGGCACTCAAAGCTCCACACTATTCTGGGAGGTCGAGCCCTTCAGGTTTTGGGCCTAGACAACATTTCATCGGCCTACTTCCCCCAGGGTCCAGAGCGACCAAGCGAATTTCTTATTGCGCATTCGGTTAAGACATTAACGAGTGGTCTCTTCGCAGGCAGGCATTGAAGTGGATTCTGTCCCTGGGAGTCAATCCCGAAGTGGATCTATTCTCTTCCCAGGTAACTTCAAGCTGGTGAAGTGTTACACTCGGGGTCGTTGCAGCTAGGCCTCCAGAATGGATGCCCTGACAGATCAATTGAGTTTCAAGAGGGCATACACCTTTCCACAGCTCCTAATAATCCTCAGGTCCTTTCGAGACCTCATGCGTAAGCAGTCAAAATGGTGGCAGTAGCCCCTTACTGGCGGAAGCAAACCTTGGTTTACCCTCCTGTGCCAGCTCAGCTTTCGGGACTCGTTGCATCTCCCTCTCGGGCCGGACTTTCCTTCTCAAGTGGCAGTCCTGCACCCTTGTTCGATTTGGGTGCAGGTCAAGGATGATTTCCACTCTCATGAGCTCTACGGGGATGAGCACAAGTTAGGTCTATAGAAGAAGATGGGCCAAATCGGTCAAGTTATCATATTCTTCGGGCAGATCAGGAAGAAATCCAAGGCTCAGGATATCTCCGGCTTTCCTTATTTGTCTCTATCCATCAGCTCTCTAAGAGTCCGAGTCTCAGCTTTGTCGGCCTTCTCCGGTACTTCGTAGACTGTTCACCCTTTTATCCAGCAGTGATTCATTAGGGAGTTAAAATTCAGCCCTCAAACTAAACCAAGGTTCCCCAATTGGGATCTTCCTCTTGTCCACAACTCACTGACTGAACTCAGTAAATACGGGGTCTTCCCCGCTTTTCTATTTGGAGACCTTTTGGCTAAAATCACTTTCCTTGTTACCTTGGCCAAGAGGGTCTCGGAGGTCGCGCCCCTAAATTACAAAGAACCTCTTCTGTCCTTCTTTCCGATCCGGATGGTCCTTATTCCTAGACTCAGCTCAAATCCAAAAATTACCTCAAAGTTCCATAAAGACCAAGAGATCATCCTAACAACATTCAGGACCAGGAGTCCGCTGAAGTTCATCCTCTGGACATGGGCAAAATTCTGTCGATATACTTGCAAGCTGCTTCTTCCCTTTTTAAACACTCAGCCGACCTGCACTTTGGCAGTAACAAACTGAATTGGGCTTCAGCTAGAACAACTGCGGCCTATATCATCTAGTTCATCCATCAGTCTTTTAGAACTAGGGGCCTGGATCTTCTGAAAGCAGTGATGGCACGTTCCACCAGGGGTATAGCGACTTCATGGGCAGCAGCCCGGCATGTGGCTCCAGACATGATCTACAAAGCGGCCTCATGGGCCTCTATTAAACTTTATCGTCACATTACGATATTGAGCCTGCTTTGCTATCTTCTGTGGACTTTGGTTATAATTCCTGTCGGTTGACGTTTCAAATTGAAATTTATTGCTGTTTAGCATGCCCACCCGTGTGGATTGGCTAGTTATTTCCCACACGTAGGCTGCCATGGAGTCTGTCAGGAAAAAGGAAAATTTATTATCAAATACTTACCGTAATTTTCCTTTCCTGATGGACTCCATGGCAGACGGAGTCCCCACCCATCGGTCAAAGAGTAGGCTAGTTACGGAACACAGTCTATTCAGGTGAGCTCAATCTTATAGGGTATGAGGTCCTATAGCATTGGAGAGGAGGCGGGGTTAACCCACACGTAGGCTGCCATGGAGTCCATCAGGAAAGGAAAATTACGGTAAGTATTTGATAATAAATTTTCCTTTTTTTAATGTTGAGATGAAATGTATCTTTCTGTGAAATTAATTTTCCATTGCAACATTGTTGCTTCTACTTGAAATATTTTGATTTTAAGAATACTAGAATGTGGAATGTTTTGATGTTTTGGTAAAATATATTTTTCTCTGTCACTTTCACTTGTTACTCTCAATCTCACAACAATCTTTACCCCAAACTCACACAGGTGTCTTTATAATCCACAAACAATACCATTGCTGATGCAAATTTAAAATGAATCACAATTTTTTGTGCTTTTTATTAATTCCAAATATTCATAATTTGAGCCCAAAAAATGTGATATGTGTACCAACATCAGATATCACAGAATAAATAAAGAAGAATAACTCTTGAGTAATGTAATTCCATCAAATTGGTGCGGCTCCACAAAATCGGTGTCGCATCGATTGGAACAGTGCCATTGCTGCCAATAGTCATGCGATTTGATCTCTCAAATCGCATGACAAATCGCTGCAATGTAAACCTAGGCTTCTGCACACCTGCAAGTAAATGATAAAGGTGGAATATTTATCTATAACAGCTGTGGATAATTGCAGGTAATGAATTCAGCTGGTGGATAGGCAGTGTTGTATGTGTCAACTTTAGTACACATTGGTGCGATTTGACATGTCACAGCGGTGGCAATTGCACTGTTTTAATTGGTGCGACTTTGGGGTGCAATTTGCATTGATATCAGTGCAGTAACCTGCACAGATGTCTATGAAATACCCCCGCAGTCGGGACTGACATGCGGGAATGAAATTGTGTGATTTCAGCTGAACGATTTCCTCCCTCTGTCAGTGTGAACCAGGGCTCAAACTGGACCTTTTGTTTTTGTCATTCACCTGCTGCTAACCCAGGGACACCATTTCCTATTGAACGCCTTTAAATATCATAAGTAGAAATACACATTTGCATATCTGCAAATAAACAAAAATAATAAAATTGTAATTGTGGTTGCGATCAAATATTCGCAGCAGCGATCAAAAGAGTGTGGTTTCGCCTTCTGACCCAAAAATAAGTAATTGTAATCACCTGGAAGTTCCTGTGCTGGTCAGGATCTCTATCTAGGTGGACATGGTGAGGTCTCTCTTTAGCAAAGAGGAGGTGCTGCTCATTTTCCGGATAAGGGTATGATATGTACTTGTGCTTAATCAATGTGGGGTGGATGTGGTAGTTAGATTTGGTGTGGGTGGGGTTCATTGATTTGTTTGGCATCCCCACACATTTGCTTCTGGCCCATGTGCACAAAACACTTCCTGCATTTGTTCTGCTGATGTAAATGCAAGTATAAATGAGAGCTCCTTTCTATTAAAATATATATATATATGACTTGTTTCACAGTTGGGCGACTTTGGACCTCCGAGTTTCTTGACAAGTTGTACCACATGATTTTCAATGATAACTAGGGATGGGCCGAACATCCCCCCTGTTCGGTTCGCAGCAGAACATGTGAACAGACAAAAAATTTGTGCGAACACCGTTAAAGTCTATGGGACACGAACATGAATAATCAAAAGTGCTAATTTTAAAGGTTAATATGCAAGTTATTGTCATAAAAAGTGTTTGGGGACCCTGGTCCTACCCCAGGAGACATGTATCAATGCAAAAAAAGTTTTAAAAATGGGTGTTTTTTCGGGAGCAGTGATTTTAATAATGCTTAAAGTGAAACAATAAAAGTGTAATATTCCTTTAAATTTCATACCTGGGGGGTGTCTATAGTATGCCTGTAAAGTGGCACATGTTTCCTATGTTTAGAACAGTCTGACAGCAAAATAATATTTCTAAAGGAAGAAAAAAGTCATTTAAAAGTGCTAGCGCTAGTGTCGTGTTCTGCCAAGAAAGTTTCCCCCAGCGGATAAGGACTCCCCTGTATTGCGCAGGTGCAGCACTTGCACAGTACGAGCCGCCGAAAATAGCCAAAGCTGAACACCTGTGAGTCAGCTGTACAGGGCACCTGTAACAGGGCCCCTCGCTGGCTTGCTTCGCTCGCCACGCTTCGGCACAGCCTTGCATCCTTCGGCATATTTTTATTCTAACTCTATGTCCACTTGGATGGTGGAGCTTGAACCTGGACTCAAGGCAGAATGTAGTGTGCAGGTGCCGTGTAGAGCTGACGATCAGCTGTTCAACTTTGGAGACTTTCGGCGGCTCCGCAGTCGTTCGTACTGTGCAAGCGCAGCGCATACGCAGTACAGGGGGTCCTTATCTGCCGGGGGAACTTTCTCTGCAAGACACCGGCTATTAATGAATTGTCGGTCTCGACAATACACATAAAAGTTCATTGATAAAAACGGCCTGGGATTCCCCCACAGTCCATTACCAGGACCTTTGGGTCTGGTATGAATATTAAGAGGAACCCCAAACCAAAATTTAAAAAAAAAAATGGCGTGGGGGTCCCCCTCAAAATCCATTCCAGACCTGTATGGAATTTAAGGGGAACCCCGCGCCAAAATAAAAAAAAAATGGCATGGGGTCCCCCTAAAAGTCCATACCAGACCCTTATCCAAGCACGCAACCTGGAAAGCTGCAGGAAAAGAGGGGGTGGCGAGAGAGGGCCCCCCTTGAACCGTACCAGGCCACATGCCCTCAACATGGGGAGGATGTCCCCATGTTGATGGGGACAAGGGCCTCATCCCCACAATCCTTGCCCAGTGGTTGTCGGGGTCTGTGGGCAGGGGGCTTATTGGACTCTGGAAGCCATCTTTTACAAGGGGACCCCCAGATCCAGGCACCCCCTGTGTGAAATGGTAACGGGTACATTGTACTCCTACCATTTCATTAAAAAGTGTCAAAATTTGTAAAAAACACACAGACACAGCACTGGACAAGTCCTTTATTTAAGAAAAACAAAAATTCCAGCGATGTAATCCTTCCTCGTCCCGGGATACGGAGAAATACGCTGCCACAACACGAGCCGCCTCCATGGGAGGAGCCCACTGAATGACGCTGGAACTGCCGTGACAGTTCTTAAAAAGCTGAGGGCGGGGCCACCCGTGACCTGCGTGGGTGACCACGCCCCCTCTGACCTAACAGGGAAACGCTGCGGGGTTACCCAGTGACATGTACAGGTGACCCCGCCCCCTCTGACGCTACGGGGGTTTCCGTGGTGTCAGGGGGGGCGCGGTCACCCGTACATGTCACTGGTAACCCCGCAGCGTTTCCCTGTTGCGTCAGAGGGGGCGTGGTCACCCACGCACATCACGGGTGGCCCCGCCCTCAGCTTTTTAAGAAGCTGGTCCATGCTGGTCTGTGTGCAGCTGCTTGGTTCCTTTGCTCCTGGAGAAACACTGTGATCCATTCCAGCCAGCTTCTCAATCCTTTCCAGCGTTCCAGAACAGTGGTGGGACCCACAGAGCCATGTGGAATGCCAGGACTGCACTTTACTTTGACGAGCATGCATCTTCTATCATCTTGTAAGTGTTTTTAATCTTATCCTATTAAAGTCATCATTTTAATACTACACTCAGGTCGGCGCCTCCCCCTCCCTGTTTTTTCCCCCAGAGTGTCTTCCGTACTGAACCGTATCCGGCACCACCCTCACAGGGAACCGGGAGATCACTTGCCAAACTATTAGAAAGCACCGTACCAACCAGTTCCACTGGTGATTAATGTTAACCGGCACAGCGTGTACTACCTGGCTCCACCCATTGTTACCTTGCAGCACCACCACATCCAACTGTAATGGAGGCACCCATGTATACAAGGAATGTGCTTTCACCAGTTCAAGCAGTTACACTAGCATACTTGTCATTTCAATACACTCCACATCAATATGTAAGACCTTTTTAGGGACCTTTCCTTTATCAGAGACGTGGAGGGGCTCATTCACTGCAGCTTGAGAGGCTGAGACCTTTAAGGGGGCCTCCACCTCACTGGAAGTACCCATCACAGCCTGATGCTCCCCCAGAGTGCTGTCAGACGCATGTATCCCATTCATGCCTTCAAACTCAACAATGAGCCCCTGCAAGTCAACATTCATTACATTGTCACCTTGACACTTGACATTCATTGGCTGGGCTGTGGACAACACATCTGCCATGCAATAAGGGGAAAATTGGGATTTTAAAGGTGCAAACAGGGTGACACAATGTTTTTTATATAAAATTTTCACATTTAAATTTTGAAAAATTAATAAAAACATTGTTGTAAAAAGAGTTTACATGCAATGTACTAGAACAATCTTTAAATAGTGCAACCGAAGGATTGATTTCTCAACATGTTTCACCACACATCGTGGTTTCTTCAGGAGAGTAGTATCTATCAGGCACTAGAAGAACAATACAGTAAGTTACAAAATACACAAAGAAGACAAAACACTATCAATACAAGGCAAAAAAATATAGTGCCACACATCCAAGCTGCCAATATGACAATTAAGCCAAATATGGGATCTGTTTACCTGTATGCAGGTCTTGTAAAAAATTGGGATAACAAATTGAATGGAAACTCAAGTAGTTAAGCTATTTAGATCAAGAAGCAACCCCAGCCGGAGGATCAATTGATGACCACAGAGGGTAGATAAAATCGTGTTTTTAACTGATGGAAGAGGTCCTGAAATGTGAGTGGAGAAAGGAATGCAGTGATCTTTAATTTGCATCTTTTAATTCTTTATTGTTGCTATATTTACCTTTTATCTCTTTATTGGTTTTTCTTTTTCTTATTTCAAAAAAAATAAAAAATAAACTAAAAAAATATATCTATATATATATATATATATATATTTATGGTTGGAGCCCTATGTCCGATATGGACATAGATAACATTTATAGTTAAGATAAGACTTACCATCGGAAATAGACCTGGAAGTGTGGACTTACCATATGAAATGGACCTGAAAGTGTGCCTTGGTCTAATGGCCGGTATGCCAAAATAAGGGGGCATACCCTGGTTTAAGAAATGATTATTCTGTAAAGAGAAATGAATAGTTGAGAAATGCTGTGAAATGGGGATGGGAGGGTGGGTATCGCGCACAGGAAACCGACAAGCACCACAGGTGAGCGGGCTGCTTAAATACCCCCCGGGCTCCTCCCATAAATTCAGGCCACCATACTGGCCTTCCTACTTATGGTTGGAGCCCTATGTCCGATATGGACATAGATAACATTTATAGTTAAGATAAGACTTACCATCGGAAATAGACCTGGAAGTGTGGACTTACCATATGAAATGGACCTGAAAGTGTGCCTTGGTCTAATGGCCGGTATGCCAAAATAAGGGGGCAAAAACATTCAGGTAGGGGTATAATATTTTATTGGTTTTCAGTTATTCATTGAGCCAATTTGGAGAATGCCTGTGCCATCTCTACTTGAGGATTGGGGATATACCGGGCGAAGCAGGCTGATTTCCACCTGCCTAGTCTTTTGATGACGTGGTCTGGAACCCCGTGGCGGGATGCTGCGGAGGCTGCTCCGATGCGAAAGGAGTGTCCGGAATACTGACTGGGGTTAAGGTGGAGATTGCGGAGAAGTATCCTTATGTGTTTTAAAACTGGCAGGCGCTTAAGGGTTTAACTGGGAATGGTAGAAGAGGACTGGTGTCCGGTTGTTCAGGCAGGAGTGACAGGAGTCAGTTGAGGTGACTGGACACCAGCTGTTATTGGTTTTGTAGAGGTGAATGTCCACTCCAGAGCTGGTTTGCTGGGTTTTAGAGACCTCGAGGTGAAGGATGAAATGGTCTTGGTAGCGAAGCAAGTGCCGTCTGCATAGTACTTGGTCTGTGGGTTTGTTATAGGTGAATTCGCCGGGTCGCAAGAACCCGTAGTAAGCCAAATATATGGCTGCTTGTAGGACCGTGCTGGGGAGCAGACCGAATGGCGAAGTAGCCAGAATAGTCAATATGTCCCTGAAGATGGGCCCCGTAATGGGTAAGCGCTTGGTGCTGATGACTGGTTGTTGTTTCTGAATGCCCCTTAGGATGGCTCGTATAGCGTGTGATGAGAACAGTGAAGATTTCGTGGGGTCTTCAAGCGTCAAGAAATGTTGTATGCCGGCTAGGTATAGCCGAATGGTATTGTAAGATAAGGCCAGCTGAGTGTGGCAGTATGAAGTAAAGGCCAGTACCTGTTTGACATCTGTTGGTCCTTTACGGCAGGATGTGAGAAATTTATTGAACGCCTTCCAAGCTGTCTGGTAGGCTTTGAGTGTGTTGTGAGAGAGTGAATGATTGATGAGCTGCCTTGCTCCGTGTAAATGTTGAACTAGTCCAGGGTCAGCTGTGACCAGACAGGGATAGGGGCCGACACTGGTTCGGCTTCGGGAACCTGTTTGAAAAGGGAGGTGTAATTAAAACGTGACAGTGCGTCAGCAGCTAAATTGTATCTGCCGGGAATAAATGCACAGTGTATGTTAAACTGATGCTGTAAAGACAGTTGTACCAATCTGCGCAGGAAGGACATGACTGCTAGGGACTTGGACCTGCCTTTGTTGATGATGTCTGCCGTGGCCTGATTGTCTGTGGTGAAGACTACGGTTTGCCCTGTCCAATGGTGGCCCCAGAGTTGTGCAGCTGCCACTATGGGATAGAGTTCGAAGAGGGAAGATGTTCGGATAAAGCCGGCTATCAACAGTATCTGTTGAGGCCAGGGTCCTGAAAACCATTGGTGGCCAAAAATTGCCGCGAAACCTGTGGAGGCTGCAGCGTCTGTCACCACCTGGGGTGACAGGGCCGAAACCATGGGTATAAATAGGGATATGCCATTCCAGGCGGACAGGAATTCCTCCCACATAGATAGGTCCGCTATTGCTGCGGAGTCTAGATTTAGGATCTGATCGGGGTCTTGAGTTTCTGACAGGAATCTGAGCAGGCGTGACACGAAGGTGCGGCCTTGTGGAATAATTCGCATGGCGAAATTAAGCATTCCCAGGAGAGATTGCAAATGTTTTTTGGTACAGCCCTTGGTGTGGGTGAATTTGTGAAGGACCGCCCTAATAGTTTGTCGAGGGGGAGACTGGCTTGCATAGCGCAGGTGTCTAAGTTGACCCCGAGAAAGGTGATGATGTGTGCTGGGCCGTCGACTTTGTGCTCGGCGATGGGAACATTGAGATTTCCAAATATCACTCTGAGTTTGTCGAGGTCTCCTGGGGACTTGCTGGGAGGTTCTATTAGTAGGAAGTCGTCCAGGTAATGGATAACTTCTTGGCATTGACCCTTGTGTAACAGTATCCAAGCAAGGGACTGAGCGAATGTGTCGAAGAACCAAGGACTACTCTTTGAACCGAAGGTTAGTTTTGTGGCAAAATAATATGCCTCCTTCCACTTGATGTCATGCCAGCACCAAAGGGATGGGTGGATGGGCAGGAGCTTGAAGGCATCCGAGATGTCGGCTTTGGAGAGCCAGGCACCTGTACCTGCTTTGATGACTGCTTGTATTGCCATGTCGACGGAGGAATATTTTAGGGAGAATTCTTCGGAGGGGATCAGGGAATTGAGACTGGGGATGTGGGAAGAATGAGGCGCAGACAGGTCGTACACCAAACGTAATTTATTTGTGAATTTGCCCTTGACAAGCCCAATAGGGCTGACTCTCCAAGTGCTGAAAGGGGGCTGAGTGAAAGGGCCTATAACGTACTCTCGGTCTACTTCTGCTTGTAAGAGCCGATCTATGGCTTGTTCGTCAATGGCTGCTGAACGAAGATTCCCACATTCGTAAGTAGTGTGGGGTAGTGAAATGAGGCCGGTGTGAAAGCCTACTGTGAAGCCCTGGATAAGGTAGGTGGTCAGGGAAGGGGTGGGATGTGAGGTGAGGTAGAGTCCTAGCCATAAGACGTTAATCCGGCTTAGTCATGCCCTCTTCTGTTGTTTGACTTCGCACAAGTTTCTTGGGTGCGCTCTTTGGCATAAGGTGCAGATGTGGAGTAGGCGGCACTGACTGAAGTTGCAGGACCCGTAATTGTAATTATTGCAGATGGCTGCCCCTCCCACGGTTCGGACTGGGCGTCCGAATTTGTCCACCTGAGGCGTTTGTTCAGGGGGCGACTGACCCTGAAGTGCACCGGAGGTAGAGGGAAACTCGAAGGGACGTCTGATCGCCGCATTGGCGCACCAGGTGGCAGTGTGGGTGGAGGACTGGCAAATCGCACACAGGGGTGTGCGTAAGCCTGCAAAATGGCGGCAGAAGAGCTCTGTGTCCATGAGACTCCAATTTGTTGTTGTTTGGAACTGTGTGAGTCTGGCGGCAGCCTTTGCGGAAAAGGAACGGTAGTAGTCGTAAAAGGAAAATCCTCCATACTTGTAGCCCAAGTCTACTACCGTATGGAGGTACAAGTCCAGCTCTTCCCTTCTGCTGGGGGCGGCTGAGCATAGGACGTCTCTCAGCATGCCAAAGGCCAAGGTGAATTCTGGGACAGATAACTTGCGGTTCAATCTGGGGTCTTTGGCTTTAAGGACCACCGATATGTCACCCCAGGAGTAGGCCTTATTTTCTGCCAGATCGTGCACGGAAATAAGGAGAGAGGCCAGGTTGACGTCCCTGCCGTCCAAAATGTCCTTCCTGATGCTGGTTGGAACCAAATGGGAGGGGTAGACAATGGAGCTCCAGCCTGAGGTACCTGCAGGCAGGGGTGTTAAGGTTTGGGTTGCGGTTGGGTCGGGGACAGCTGCGGCCGGTCGAGCCTCCAGGAGTGCCACCCTGGTTTGGACGTCTGTGACCGAGGTAGACAGGGATGACACCATCGTGTGTAGTTGTGAGATGGCTGAAGATATTGACTGGAGGGATGCCTGTTGGGTACTGGGTCCTGCTGCTGGTGGGGGAAAGAGGAGTTTGAACAGCTCGCCTTTCCTCGCTGTGGCGGGGAAGGGCACACCTCTGCGTCTGAGCTCTGCCGTCAGTTTGGGGATAGTCCATCCCCTGAGGGACTGCACGCTGCCGCTCTCTGAGACCGGGGAAGGTGACAGAGGGGCTGTGAAGTCTTCGCTGCCGGCCTGAGACATGGTTGATCTGGTGAGAATCTCCTGTCTTTGAGCTCTTATTTTTTGGTTGACTGTAACCTATTGGGGGTGACATGATTTTCAAGTTTTTTCTTTGATCCCCTGAGTCATACTTACCCGACTTATTTTCTCCCATTTTTTTTTTTTTTACCTGGGGGGATATCGTCCAACCTGGTGCAGGGTGGACCTACTGAACTTTGACTGACCTAGAGGAAAATGAAAGGTGATAATTCGTGAAGGGTTTGCTGACTAACTTGAAGCAACGACTTGTATGGTGCTTGCAATCTTGTGACAATGAAATGATTTGAAATGTTTGCCTTGATTTATGAAATGAGTGAACTCCATGACGGAGGTCTGGCTCGGTCGTGTTGTGACTGAACCGACCGTGAACCGGGCTCTGGAGCATGTACTGAAATGAGGCAACTGAAAAGGTATTGGTGCACACCGGGACGAATCGGTGCATGTTTGATGCATCTGGATTCGAATCGTAGCGCAGTATGAAACGAAATGAGAGAAACGTTTACCTTGACCGAGGCTCGAATTGGTTGTGCCGCATTTTGCAACTGGCAACAAACCGAGCTCTGGTATAGGTATGGATACGGCCGAAACAACTGAGGCATTCCGTGACGAATCGGTGCATCTCGGATGCGACTGGTTTCGAAACGGTGATGCGCTGTGGGAGTGAAATGGTAGCAATTGCATGACAGAGGATCGGTCGCCCGATATCTGCGACTAACTATGATCCGGACTCTGGAGCATGTTTTAGAAATGAGGCCGAGCCCTGGGGCACGCCGTAACGAATCGGTGCATGGAGGATGCGACTGGATTCGAAGCGGAGCGCGGTAAGTGCAGGTGTAACATATTGTTGCCATGACAGAGGCGCGAATCGGTCGTGCTTTTGTAGCGACTGACTACGAATCGGACTCTGGAGCATGTACTGAAATGTGGCTAATACCTGGGGCACGCCGAGACGAATCGGTGCATTCCATGCGACTGAATTCGTATCGGAGCGTGATGCGTGGCAATGAAATGATAACCATGACAGAGGTACGAATCGGTGAGTGACTGATAATAACGTGACTCTGGAGCATGTACTGAAATGGGGCCGTAACTACTGGGGCACACCGGAGCGAATCGGTGCATCTTTTAGGTGCGACTGGATTCGAATCGGAGCGCGGTACGTGACTGAAATGAGAAATGATTTGAAATGGTTTGAAATGTTAGAAATGTATTTAGAAATGTTCAGAAATGAGAAATGATTGGTATCGAACTGACGTGATTCGATAAGATTTGTGAATTGAGAATCGCTATGGCTGTCTACTGACGCATGTTTTAACAATTTTAGACATGCTAGAAATGAAGCGCCGTCTGCGTCGCGGTGGTTTTTCTCAGATAACGCGAAATGGTAACATGACGATAGTACGAGTGATATACATTGCGGTTACGTTTGTGAAATTTTGCGAGTGACTCGTAAGTTTGATATCACGGTTTAGTGACATGATATCTACGAATGCGTAAAAAACAAAAGTCCGACGGGACCCTACCTGCGACAGCCAAGCCAGATGCGTGGTACGAACTATGAATCGGTAAACACGGACTTCGAAACTCTCGAGCACGGAAATTGCGAATACGGGAACTTGCGAGGCAAGAACTTGCGGACGCTGGTATTCGAATAGTCGGCCTAGTGACGTATATCGCGCACAGGAAACCGACAAGCACCACAGGTGAGCGGGCTGCTTAAATACCCCCCGGGCTCCTCCCATAAATTCAGGCCACCATACTGGCCTTCCTACATATAAATAATATAAAAATATATAAAATCTGTACCTGTAATAAAGGGACTGACTTGGAACCAAGGAGTCCAGGTTAAACAAGATGCTTAAGTTCGTGTTCTTTGCAAGGCAGAACCCCCAAAAAAGGGGGAGGAAAAGGACGAATGACAAAGCCTAGATACAACAGCAGTGATTCAGTCAGGGGACCCAAAATGAAATTAGGGGTTTCCTCAGAAGTTAGTCTATAATATCCTCAAAGTAGTAAGAAATACCTGGATCAACTGGTGAATGAGAAAAATTACATCCTCCTCCGCTCAGGCTGGATCTCTTTTGAACCACCACCAGAGTGTTTAACCACTTGCTTACTGGGCACTTAAACCCCCCTCCTATCCAGACCAATTTTCAGCTTTCAGCACTGACGCACTTTGAATGACAATTGCGCGGTCATACAACACTGTGCCCATATGAAATTTTTATCATTTTTTCACCACAAATAGAGCTTTCTTTTGGTGGTATTTGATCACCTCTGCAGTTTTTACTTTTTGTTAAAAAAATGTAAAAAACTGAATAAAAAAAAAAAATTGTTATAAAAAATTTAAAACAGGTAATTTTTCTCCTTCATTGATGTACGCTGATGAGGCGGCAGTGATGGGCACTGATAGGTTTGCAGTGATGGGCACTGATCAGTTACACTGATAGGCAGCACTGCTAGGTGGCACTGATTGGCACTACTGGTGGGCATTGATAGCTGGCACTTGTGGGCATTGATAGGTGGCACTTGTGGGCATTGATAGGTGGCATAAAATCAAAACAAACAATAATTGCGCTATTACAAAAATAATTAGAAAGGCAGCTGCTGGCATGTAACACAGTGGTAGGCAATGTATGAGAAAAATAAAATAAAAAACACGCAGCGCTCACAAGTGTATACAATTCTGGGATTGAGTGTCCATAAAGAAGTGTAAAAGAGAAAAACTATACTCATAAAGTGAAAAGACAATGTGTATCAAATAAGAAACAAAGTCCATAAGTGTATAAATAGTCCTAAGCACACATGAGGGTTCGTGGGCGTGACTGGTGTCGTGCGTCCACGCACAGTGGGAGCCGGGGAGGACTCTATATGGAGAGACACCCTGCACATAGATCTTCTCGTAACACAGTAAACACTGTAATTGGTAGGAATGGGTACCTTACCGGAAAAGGTGGACACAGTCACCATATAGTGAAGTGTCAAACAAGCTTGGGGGATACACCGATCCCAGCGATCTCCAGCTGCAGGGGTCCTCACAGTAAATCGCATCCAAGATCCAAGTCGATGGATGGTGATGTGGGGGTTCCTGGTCTTGCGAGGTCTCCCTTTCAGATGGGAGGGGTTTGGAGGTAGAAATAGTTGGAGCTCAACAGGATCCCAAACATAAAAGAAGATAAGAAAAAACTTCCACATAGGGCATGAATCCGTTTGGAACGAGAAGCTTTATTGAAAGCTGGGAAAAAAATGTGCTACACAGTGCACTTCATAGGGTAAAATGTGATCACAAAGGTAAAATCGGATAAAATTGCGTGGTAACAGGTCATTTAACGGCATGAGCAACCCGACATGTTTCGGAGCATCGTCCTTCTACTGCCCACGAACCCTCATGTGTGCTTAGGACTATTTATACACTTATGGACTTTGTTTCTTATTTGATACACATTGTCTTTTCACTTTATGAGTATAGTTTTTCTCTTTTACACTTCTTTATGGACACTCAATCCCAGAATTGTATACACTTGTGAGCGCTGCGTGTTTTTTATTTTATTGATAGGTGGCACTTGTGGGCACTGTTAGGTGGCACTGTGGGCACTGTTAGGTGGCACTGTTAGGTGGCACTGTGGGCACTGTTAGGTGGCACTGTGGGCAGTGTTAGGTGGCACTATTTGGTGGCACTGATGAGGCAGATGTGCCTCTTCCACTTCGGGACCGATGTCCCTCACATCTGAGCCGGTGATTGGCTTTTTTTTCTACTCACGCTGCCAGCGTGAGTAGAAATAAAAAGATTACCGATCTTTTGTTTACATCATGTGATCAGCTGTCATTGGCTGACAGCTGATCACATGGTAAGGGGCCGGCCCCTTCCTTAGATCGGTGATCACCCGAGTCTCAGTGACTCGCGCGCGCACCGAGCGCGTGCACAGGGGAGGCCGTCATATGACGGCCTCCCGGGAATTCAGGTCCGCACTGTGGCCGTCATTCAGCCATAGGGCGGATGCCAAGTGGTTAAATACCCTCCCCCTCTCCAAATTTGGTGCCAAAAAATGGCGCCAAAACCTGGGGGAGGGGCGGACGCTGCATGGGCATCTACCAATAGGCAGCCAGACCGGAAGTAACACCCTCAGTCAAGTCAGGAAGAGAAGTTCCTCAATTAAATCAATCTAATCAAAGGTGCTGGGCACACAGGAAGTGACACTAGAGGGCGCACAGGAAGTGACCTGACAATACCTCTAGGACTGTCAGCAATGATGTAAATGCTCAAAAGGCACAACAATGATAAGTGTGACTTTGAAAAAAGGGAATGCAACCATAAAAGATGGAAAAAGTGGCTGCAACCATTTGTGTGAAGATAATTCCCACAAAGGTTATGGAAAGATGCAATTGCCGCCCCCCAGTGGAAACAAATTTACCACTGGAAATGGCGCCCTGGGCGTCTGTATCATCATCTAATCCTTGTGGGTGCTTCCTTAGTTAAGAAACTTTATTCTCAAGTTAGGAACTCATAGGGAAAAGAGGAGAAGAAGAAGGAGAGGGAAAAAAAAAATATATATATATATATTCTCCTTCTTCTTTCCATTCTTCCTCTTCACTCCTGCCCCCCCTGGTATTTCCTCTCCCTTTATATTTCTGTTTGTGTGTTGAAAGGTAATTAATGAATACAATCTGCACAATTAATCCATAGACCCAAATGGCGAAAAAATGAAGTGGAAGCAATCTGGATAGGGTGTACATATGAAAACTTGGTACAATAACCTGACACATATCAAAATATCAATAAAGGTCAGCAAGTGACCAATTTTAGGAGCAACTAAGAACATGGCTCTATACATCCCTAGAGGAAAGGCCTAAAGCTAATGGATTCGTACACCTCTTTGCCAGAAAATTAATGTTTAAGGTCATATTCAACAAGGACCCGGTTGGTTCTGATATCAATCCGAAGAGCCTTTGGATGAACAAAACCATTAATGAGATAAAAGCACTACAAGATTTAATGGAATTATGGGAGGAAGGCAATCCATTTGACGACTCCCTGGAGGAACCCACTGCCATTCCGGGAAGCTATTTCCACCACCTCATTTTACAGACCAAAATCTACTTCTATGTTCTATGTTCGACTCAAACATCGGGCCCATCCCTATTTCTCTCTCCTATCTCTCTCTCTCTCTCTCTCCTTCTATTCCTCTCTCTTTGCTTCCCTCGCTCTCCTATCTTTCTCTATCTCCTATTTCTCTCTCTCTTTCTATTTCTCTCTCTCACTTTCCTTCCCTCTCTCTCCTTCTATTTTTCTCTTTCCCCTTCTCTCTCTGCTTCTATCTCTCTCTCTCTCCCCCCTCTCTCTCTTTCTCCCCCTTCTATCTCTCTCTTCTTCTCTCTCTGGGATCTCTATTTCTCTCTGTAGTAGATCTATCTATCTATCTCCTTCTTTCTCTCTCTGATCTTGATATTTCTCTGTATAGTAGACTTCTCACTCTCTCTGTATAGCAGATCTCTCTCTCTCCCCCTCTCTCTCTCTCTGTGGATCCCTCAATTTAGTAAATATCTCTCTGTATATGGGATCTCTGTGTATAGTACAGAGATCTCTCACTCTCTCTCTCTCTCTCTGAATATGGGATATCTTTCTGTACAATACATCTCTCTCTGTATAATAGACCTCTCTGTGTTAGCTCTCAGCACTTTCCCTGCTCTCTCTCTCTCTATTGTCTCCCCTTTTTCTATATATATACAGTATCTTCCTCTCTCTATAAAGAGGTTCTGGTTCTCTGCGTCATGTGTTGTCGCTGCACAGCAAATGGCCTCTAAAAGCTCCTCCCCAAGTGTCAGTCTGGGCCCCGCCCTTTCCCCGCACCTCACTCCTTCCCTTTAGCAGAGGGTCAGCTCAGCCGTCTGTGTGCAAACATCTGTGTGAAATGTTCACTCCTTCGGTTGGGACAATATAAGACATGGAGGAGGCCTTAGCCATTAGAACAGATAATACAGACCGTTTTCATGACACATGGAAGGCCTGGTTCTTATTTGCACTTACCACTGGGTATAAAGGTTTACTATATAGTTGAACTAAGTTGTTATCATATTACTGTTATTTGATAAGCTGTTTCATTCTCTTACATAATGCAGCTACATCCTTGTCGACATTTTTCTTTTCTGTGCACAACATTGTACTACTTCATAAGCTTCAATAAAATCTTGAAATGTGAAAAACAAAATAATTTAAAAATATTGCATGTCTCCTTTAACCAAGAAACAGAATATATTTTAATAAAATTATCTTTTGTGCTTCACAGCACTATTTTATGCAAATATTCCTTAGATCAATATAATTGACTATGATCTACACAGCCCATAGTTATCAAAGTACTATTATCATATTCTTAGATCTGTCTAGATAATAAACTTATACTAAGAAAGGAACAATAGAGGTGAAAATATGCAAATTGTGGTGGCAGTGTCTCATTAAATTACAGGATAGTTAGAAAATCCACATGTATCATTATATGTAAGTCAGCAGATGGGAGAATTGTCAGCTTTCCTGTATGAGTAAGCTAAAGACGCACTTAACACCATTATATGTGATTTTTTTTCTGCTTTTTTTTTTTCTTGAGTCTCTCACATCATAATATGCTGATTCTTTGGAAATTGAAATAATAGAATGTTTATGTCACACCAGAATCTCAGCAGAGTTGAATTGATGTTCTTGAGTGAACTATAGAAAATTCTAATAAAAGGAGCATTCACTAGAATACATATTCCCATTGTCAAGAAACAAAAGAAATGGTCTAAATGAGAATATTGGCATTTATTAATAGCTGCTGAAGATACATTACAAAATGGTGCTCATAAGTGTATTAAAAAATACCACAGTTAGATTTTTTCCTAATTTTTTCTGTCTATTAATTTTATTTTGCCTAAATGGAATTTTACATAATTATGAAATATGTTTAGCTTAATTCTATCCTTTTGAAACAAATTAACATTAAAGATCAGTCAATAAGCCTTATGCCGCGTACACACGGTCGGACTTTTCGTCTACAAAAGTCCAACGGACGCTGACGGACTAAAGCTGGCTGGTAATCCGATCATGTGTGGGCTTCTCCGGACTTTCAACTGACTTTTTTAGCCTCAAATCCGAAGTACTTTAGATTTGAAACATGCTTCAAATCTTTCCGACGGACTCGAGTCCGGTCGAAAAATCCGCTCGTCTGTATGCTAGTCCGACGGACAAAAACCCACGCTAGGGCAGCTATTGGCTACTGGCTATGAACTTCCTTATTTTAGTCCGGTGTACGTCATCACGTAAGAATTCGACGGACTTTTGTGTGATCGTGTGTAGGCAAGTCTGTTCGTTAGAAAGTCCGCCGCAAGTCCGTCGAAAGTCCGCCAAAAGTCCGTCGAAAGTCTGTCGGACAGGCTGTTGGACTTTTGTAGCTGAAAAGTCCGACCGTGTGTACGCGGCATTATAAATAGCTTATATTTCATTTTTCTTCAAGTAAGCTTATGCAGACTCCCAGTGGTTTATATACAAACTTCCATGGGGTTTATTTACTAAATGCAAAAAAGGTTGCTTATTTTTGAAAGGGATATTTCCCTTTGCAAGGGAATTTTTTCTTTTCTTAGTGAATGACTGAAGCTCTGCTGTCATCCATCATCCAATCATATGCAACAAATATACTGTTTTTTATGTTCTTTGCACACAATTGCATATTCTTTGCAAAGTGAATTTTCACCACATTCACTAAGCTAAAGGAAAAATTTCCTTACAAAGCAAACAGCCTTTTTGTTTTTAGTTAATTAACCCCAATGTGTTCCGCGAACTACTGGTTATAATACATGCATCAAAAACATGTGTAACAGGGAAGTAGCTAATTGTTTTTCATTTTTGACTGTAGAAACTTGGAGAAGCTTGAAGGGAGTAAGATAATTAAAATGAATGCCAAATAAACAAGCTCACAAGACCAATCAACAAATGGTTCAAATTATCCAGAGTTGGTCAAAGTTGGTGTCTTTTGAACTGTGTAGTCATATTTAGAAACACTGCACAACTGCCTTAGTGTCAGGATTCGCATGCCAGACAAACAAGATAACTCCTCTGGATGAACTTCTGGGCATAAGCTAAAACATATTCCCTTTCATGCTCGTAAAAATTGGACACTGGCTAGTAAATATGTGCATGCACAAACTCGTGCATCAGCGCTTGCGTGCACCTGTGACAGATGCTGGCGCCAAACAGACTATTTAAACTCAGCCAGTGCTCAGGATCAGTGCTGCTTTGTCTTCAGCCTCCTGTGTATCTGTGATCCTGTGATCCTGTGAACCTGCATCCTGCTATCAGTTGCTGACCGGCTTATCCTGACCATTCTCTGAATTCCACCTGCATCAACCTCGGCTAGTCCCCGGACCTCTCTTCTATCTGCTCCTTTGCTCCTGTTCCACTGATCGGTTCCAGACGCGGCTTGTCTCCTGACCACATTCCTGTCTGTGCCCTGTACCCGATCCATCCCGTCTGTGTATGACCTGGCCTGCTTGACCTTGCTACCCTGCCTGCTGTCGCCAGCACCAGCTGCCTTCCTACTTGTTGAAGCCATCTGAGGACTTCTCTTGCCCAGTGAAGACACCTGCCCTGCTTCTAGCAAGACTTCCATGCACTCGTGCCACTCTGCACTCCTGAGCCTCCTGTCTACACTATTAGGGTCCCCGAGTCAGAGGTGTAGGAGAGACCTTCCTCATCATATCACACTCTGCTACCAGGTTTGTGATACTTGGCAAAAATATGTAATCATGACTATAAAAATAAAGGTTGTTAGTACAAATTCTAAAACTAGTTGTGTGACTTCAACTGGGCTTTAAATTATGAAAAAACACTAACACAAAAAGGTTAATCTTCTCTGCCTCAGCGTTTACTCGCAAAAAAAAAAAAAATACCGGTGAAGTGTTATTGAAAACATCGTTTGACTGAACAGCTTGAGAAAAGCAGTGTTTATCACCTACTATGCTCACTAGTCCCAGTACAATCCTACACCTGTGGCTAGCTGGACACACCCTACAAAATAATGCAATATTTCCAACTAAAGAAAGGCACTGGGCAGACATGTTTTACGCTCTATGGTCTCTAGCTTTCCTCAGATATACAGCTGTAATGAGAAATGCAGGCAGTATAGTTGATAAAAATGCTCCTATTGCCAGGCATTCTGGTAAGTAAAAGCAGTCTTTTTTAGCATGGAAGTACCTAATTGTTTTTCATTTTGGCTGTAGAAACTTGGGAAGGCTCAGAAGGGATGAGATAGCAAAAATGAACTCCAACTTAATCCTGGTAAATGTAAGCTCACAAGCAGGGGCGGCCCGTCCATTAAGGGTTCAAGAGCGCCGCCCCCTCTGTCACGTCGTCCCCTATATGAGTAATGGATAGATTCATGCATTGAATGAATCTATCCATGGCCCCCGCTGCCATCCCCTATTCAGGCATCCGGCCCCTTTTTGGATGCCAGGCACCTGAATTCCAGTGGCGGGGGTGTTTTTTTTAAGCACCTGATTACAGCTATAGGCTCTAATAGGCTTCACAAAAGGGGGACATGGAGGCGAAAGCATTGTGCTTGCAGTCCACCCAGGCGTGTTAGAAAAGCAAATTTATATTTTCTTTTCTAACACTGAACCGACTCTTCGCCAATCTGGAAGCGTGGGTTTAATACCCATCACTTGATTGTCTGAAGGCACAGGCTCTTCGATTGGATGCCTAGCAGAAAGCAAGAACAGAGGAGGGGGAAGCATGGAGGATACAGAAGCCGTCCCACAGCTCACTGCCGTCACCTGTTGCCTGACCCGCCACTAAGATGGGGTAAGTGCAGGGCAGACAGCAGGCGGGAGGGGTCACAGCGGCAGCATTTGATGAGCATAAGTGGCGGCATTTGATGGGCATGAGTTGCAGGATTTGATGGGCACATGTGGTGGCGAATGATGGGCACAGTTGACGGCATTTCATGGGCACAAGTGGTGGCATATGATGGGCACAAGTGGCTGCATATGATGGGCACAGGGGGCTGCATATGATAGGGCACAATTGGCGGCATATAATGGGCATAAGTGGCTGCATTTGATGGGCACAGGTGGCTGCATATGATGGGCACAAGTGGCTACATATGATGGGCAAAAGTGGTGGCATATGGTGGGGCACAAGTGGCTGCATATTATGGACACAAGTGGCTGCATATTATGGCACAAGTAGCTGCATTTGATGGGCACAAATGGTGGCATTTGATGGGCACAGGTGGCAGCAAATGATGAGCACAAGTGGCTGCATATGATGGCTACAAGTGGCTGCATTTTATGGGCACAAATGGCGGCATTTGATGGGCACAGTTGGCGGCATACGAAGGGCACAAGTGGCTGAATATGATGGGCACACGTGGCTGCATATGATGGGCACAAGTGGCTGCATATGATGGGCACAAGTGGCTGCATATGATGGGTACAAGTGGCTGCATATGATGGGCACAAGTGGCTTCATTTGATGGGCATAATGGCTGCAACTGATGGGCACAAGTGGCTGCATTTTATGGGGTTTTTTTTCAGTATTTTGCAGTTTGTTTGCGCCCCCCCCAAAAAAAATTTTGAGCACCAGCCACCACTTCTCACAAGACCAATCCACAAATGGTGCAAATTATCAATGAATAGTAGGGATGTCAGACTTTCATTTTTTCTCTATTACAGTTTTAGAGAAGCAAGAACGCACAAAAATACAGGGGTAGCATTAAGCAAAAAACAAAAAACAAAATAAAAAAACAAAAACAAAGGTGGCTGAGTATAATCAGAATAGTGGAATACCAGAGTACAAAATACAGATGGATATAGGCCTCAATGCTGGATAAACAGGTTTTGGCAAGAGGGGGGCATGTCCGGCCGGCAGAGGAAATGGCCGCATAGCTGAGAGCTCCCGCTGCCTCACATTACATAAGCTACACAGCGCACTACAGGAGAGGTTCCCAGGACCCCAAACGGCTCATGGAACTGACGATCACCCGCAGAGGAGATGTCCAAGAGGAGGAAGCAGCATAAACAGCCCCAACGCCTCACGGACTTCTATCCCATGGCCGGACCTTGAGTCAGCCAATATGGCACCGGCCCCAGCTCCAGAGACACGCTCTGCTCCCCTCACGGCCAGAACACAGTGGTGAGTCATGCCACTAATCCCCAAACGGAGATGGGAGGGATCCATGCCACTAATCCCCAAACGGAGATGGGAGGGATCTCACCCCCCTCTAACCCCAGGCAGCGTAGGGAGGGAGATAAGCTCTCCTCTGGGCTGCTGCATATCTAAGTACCTAATTGTTTTTCATTTTGGCTGTAGAAACTTGGGAAGGCTCAGAAGGGATGAGATAGCAAAAATGAACTCCAACTTAATCCTGGTAAATGTAAGCTCACAAGCAGGGGCGGCCCGTCCATTAAGGGTTCAAGAGTGCCGCCCCCTCTGTCACGTCGTCCCCTATATGAGTAATGGATAGATTCATGCATTGAATGAATCTATCCATGGCCCCCGCTGCCATCCCCTATTCAGGCATCCGGCCCCTTTTTGGATGCCAGGCACCTGAATTCCAGTGGCGGGGGTGTTTTTTTTAAGCACCTGATTACAGCTATAGGCTCTAATAGGCTTCACAAAAGGGGGACATGGAGGCGAAAGCATTGTGCTTGCAGTCCACCCAGGCGTGTTAGAAAAGCAAATTTATATTTTCTTTTCTAACACTGAACCGACTCTTCGCCAATCTGGAAGCGTGGGTTTAATACCCATCACTTGATTGTCTGAAGGCACAGGCTCTTCGATTGGATGCCTAGCAGAAAGCAAGAACAGAGGAGGGGGAAGCATGGAGGATACAGAAGCCGTCCCACAGCTCACTGCCGTCACCTGTTGCCTGACCCGCCACTAAGATGGGGTAAGTGCAGGGCAGACAGCAGGCGGGAGGGGTCACAGCGGCAGCATTTGATGAGCATAAGTGGTGGCATTTGATGGGCATAAGTTGCGGCATTTGATGGGCACATGTGGTGGCGAATGATGGGCACAGTTGACGGCATTTGATGGGCACAAGTGGTGGCATATGATGGGCACAAGTGGCTGCATATGATGGGCACAGGTGGCTGCATATGATAGGGCACAATTGGCGGCATATAATGGGCATAAGTGGCTGCATTTGATGGGCACAGGTGGCTGCATATGATGGGCACAAGTGGCTACATATGATGGGCAAAAGTGGTGGCATATGGTGGGGCACAAGTGGCTGCATATTATGGACACAAGTGGCTGCATATTATGGCACAAGTAGCTGCATTTGATGTGCACAAGTGGTGGCATTTGATGGGCACAGGTGGCAGCATATGATGAGCACAAGTGGCTGCATATGATGGCTACAAGTGGCTGCATTTTATGGGCACAAATGGCGGCATTTGATGGGCACAGTTGGCGGCATACGAAGGGCACAAGTGGCTGAATATGATGGGCACACATGGCGGCATATGATGGGCACAAGTGGCTGCATATGATGGGCACAAGTGGCTGCATATGATGGGTACAAGTGGCTGCATATGATGGGCACAAGTGGCTTCATTTGATGGGCACAATGGCTGCAACTGATGGACACAAGTGGCTGCATTTTATGTTTTTTTTTTTCAGTATTTTGCAGTTTGTTTGCGCCCCCCCCAAAAAATTTTGAGCACCAGCCACCACTTCTCACAAGACCAATCCACAAATGGTGCAAATTATCAATGAATAGTAGGGATGTCAGACTTTAATTTTTTCTCTATTACAGTTTTAGAGAAGCAAGAACGCACAAAAATACAGGGGTAGCATTAAGCAAAAAAACAAAAACAAAATAAAAAAACAAAAACAAAGGTGGCTGAGTATAATCAGAATAGTGGAATACCAGAGTACAAAATACAGATGGATATAGGCCTCAATGCTGGATAAACAGGTTTTGGCAAGAGGGGGGCATGTCCAGCCGGCAGAGGAAATGGCCGCATAGCTGAGAGCTCCCGCTGCCTCACATTACATAAGCTACACAGCGCACTACAGGAGAGGTTCCCAGGACCCCAAACGGCTCATGGAACTGACGATCACCCGCAGAGGAGATGTCCAAGAGGAGGAAGCAGCATAAACAGCCCCAACGCCTCACGGACTTCTATCCCATGGCCGGACCTTGAGTCAGCCAATATGGCACCGGCCCCAGCTCCAGAGACACGCTCTGCTCCCCTCATGGCCAGAACACAGTGGTGAGTCATGCCACTAATCCCCAAACGGAGATGGGAGGGATCCATGCCACTAATCCCCAAATGGAGATGGGAGGGATCTCACCCCCCCTCTAACCCCAGGCAGCGTAGGGAGGGAGATAAGCTCTCCTCTGGGCTGCTGCATATCTTGTCACAAGCCTCCACACAGGGTAAATATACTGAGCCTCTGATAGATGCATTCCCAGCCTCAGACCAAAACATCTCAGAGAGCACTATGAAGAACATGCTTCTGTCCCTCAGGAAATCATTATTTAATGACTTCTTGGATATGTTTGCCCCTCTAAATGATACTGTGCAAATGCACACCACCCAAATTCAGCATTTAGAATCCAAAATGGCAGATCTCTATACTGCACATAACGATCTTGTCAATGCATATACTGATCAGGAATCTGAGATGCAATGCTTCAAAAATAAAATTGCTGATTTAGAAGACCGCTCAAGGCAGAATAATATTAAATTTAGAGGAATACCCGAATCTATTCCACCTAATGAACTAACCAACTTTGTCCAACACCTCATGAAAGCTCTCATACCATCTCTGACCGATATTAAATTATGCGTTGACAGGGCCCACCGCATTCCTAAACCAACATTTTTACCTGACACGGCACCCAGGGATACCCTGGCGCATATCCACTACTACCATGTAAAAGAACGAGTAATGGTGGCGGCTAAACAAAACCCTGTAGTGCCAGACGATTTTACTGGTATCTCATTATACACAGATATATCTCAACAGACAGCAGTGAACAGAAAGAAGCTCACTCCACTTACAAAAGTTCTGCGCAACAACAGTGTAGTATACTGCTGGGGATTCCCCACGAAACTACTTGTCACATGGAATGGCAAAATATTCCCAATATACACTGTGGAAAAGGGCATGCAACTTTTTCAAGCAATGGCAATTGCTTCCTCTGGATGCACAGCCGCCTGCTCAACCCTCCCCAGAACGTCTGGAAACAGAGTCGACCTAAATCAAACTCCCCAGCTAACTGTGAGCCTCTTCCTACCACCACAATTTCCTCAGTAGCTTGAGGCAGGGAGTCCAATCATTCAGTTGTATTTCCCTTCTGGTACCTAGTACACTGCACTATTGGCTGATTACCCCCGGGTACCACAGCAGCTCCGGCTGCCCATTGTACCTGCATTTTGACAGTTTTTTTTTTAATGGACTTGTTTGTTTCTTATTTTTTCTTTTTTCTAGTGTTTTCTGCTTCTCCAGTCACCACCTATGATACATCACCTATTTTGAATGGACCCTGGCTTACTGATCTTACTACATGCGCTCACCAATGGCATAAAAGTTTTGCTACTCATCGTGACAACTCCGAGCTACTCACATTCTACTGCTAACCACTGATCTACTTGTCAGAATCCTAAGCCTCCACCTTACAGGTACTCTGTCCCTCATTTTTATTGTTACAATATAAGTGCACTTCGCAGCATCTCAGTAAATAACCGATTCCTACTATGCCTATAAACCTTATGTCCTTAAATTTGAAGGGCCTCAATAGTCCCTTTAAATGCACAGCGTTGATAAAAGAAGCTCACTCCCTCAAAGCGGATGTAATTTTCGCTCGGAAAACCCATTTTGCCTCCCATAAATGTCCTTGATTGAACTTCCATCATTACCCTCACCTATATATGGCCAATGGTCCCAAAAAAGCCTGCGGAGTCCTTATTGCCATTAAGGATTCAGTTGTGGAGGTACATTATTCTCATTTGCAAACTAAACCAGGTAATTTTTACGCTTGTGAACATATACGCTCCTAACACTAAACAGCAGAAATTTCTTGCCCCATTGTTTACTAAAGTTGCGGAACTAATACAGGGCACTCTTATGCTGGGTGGAGACTTCAATACAGCTTTGGACCCCTCTTTGGATTCCACCACCCCTGCCAGGAAACCGGTCTCCTCCATTGTTCCCCTACTCCACAAATATGAACTGTATGATATCTGGAGATGCCTCCATGGATCCGAAATAGACTTCACTTTCTTATCGGCTGCACACTTATTACTCCCGTATTGATTTTTTCTTTACTGATAAAAAGTCACTTCAAAATGTTCTGAGTGCGAACATTGGCACAATATCTTGTTCGGACCATGCCCAGATCACCCTATAATTTGATGACAAACTTTGTAAAATCCCCCCCCCCACTTTGGAAACTAAACACCTCCCTTCTAGAGGACAAGCTACTGTGCCAAAAGATCGTGCAGGAACATCACGACATCTTTAATTACAATGACTCCCCTGAAATTAATAGATTCACTCTGTGGAACGCTTATACGGTGTATATGAGAGGAGTATTGATCAAAATGGCCTCTTATGTTAAAAGGCAGAGGATGAAGCAGATTTCAGACTTACTCCACGCCATAACCCTAAAAGAGCAAGATAACAAACTCAAACCACACCCTCAACTTACGCAAGACATTCTCCAGGATTGACAGGAGCTACGGTCTCTCCTTCTTTATATGCACGAAAACAACCTTAAATACCTTAAAGCCAGTTATTATGGCCTACATAATAAAGCAGGAGTTGGTTAGCTAGAAAAGTGAAAGCAAAATAGGCGAAACAAAAAATAGCTTCCCTTACCCACCACCTTACCCACAATTCTCTATCTAATCCAAAAGATATTACTAATACATTTAGAGATTATTACCAGTCCCTTTATGACCTTCGTAATGAAGCCTCCACCCCTCAACCGTCATCTGTGCTTATTAACGCTTTTTTACGTAAAATAAAATTCCCTAACCTTACTGAAAGCCAACTTGGCTCCATCTCACAGCCATTTACAATCCAAGAAATGTGCTTGGAAATCAATAAATTACCCAATCGTAAGTCCCCAGGAGATGATGGTTTTTCAAATGAATACTACAAACGCCTCTCCTCAGAAACTGCCCCATACCTGCAATCAGTCTTCAATCTTGCTTCATCCTCTGGCACCTTTCCTCATGAAATGTTAAGAGCAGCGATCGTGACAATCCCAAAACCTAACAAAGATCCTACCAATCCTGCACACTATAGACCCATATCCCTTCTCAATACATACCTAAAACTTTATGCCAAATTGTTTGCACTCAGACTACAGAAAGTTCTGCCATGCCTCATCCACCCGGACCAAGTGGGCTTTGTCCATGGTCGCCAAGCCCCCAACGGTACTAGACGTCTTATCAACTTAATCTCACAGGCTGGGCCCTCTTGGATGCCTTCTCTGCTTCTCTCCTTAGATGCGGAGAAGGCGTTCAACGGGGTTTACTGGGGATACCTTCAAAAAGTACTTAACACCTTTGGAATAACGGGTTGGATACAGAAAGCCATCTTATCCCTCTACTCCACCACATCAGCTATCGTTCTTACCTCAGGGATCACTTCCAAACCAATACAAATAACTAATGGAACGAGACAGGGATGCCCCTTATCACCAATCATCTCTACACTCCTTTTGGAACCATTGGCAGAGAGCATTAGGTCCCACCCTAACATTACAGGAATCTCCATAGCGGGCAAAGAACATAAAATAAGTCTCTTCGCAGATGATGTCATGCTCATGATTTCCAATTCTAAGACGTCAAGAAAATCCTAACCAAACTTAGTGCCATATCATATTATAAATGAAATGCCACCAAATCCCAAATCTTAGGCATCAACATCCCAGCTTCTATGCAGACTATGCAGTCTTTTCTGGGAGTTCAACTGATTCCACACTCCACACAACTTTATAAACACAATTTTAAGCCCTTTTTAGAATCGCTACCACAACAGCTATCATACCTAAAATCACAAGAATTCTCAACAGCAGGGAGAATAGCAACCCTAAAAATGCTGATACTTCCTAAGCTCCTCTACTTATTTCGTACCCTAATAATCCCACTACCAAACACTTTCCTCTCCTCGGTACAAAAACCTTTTACACAATACATCTAGAACCACAAATCTCCTAGATGTTCCCTCACTATTATACTAAAACATAGACGGCAGGGCGGAATGGGAGTCCCCAATGTTCTAGCCTACTATAAAGCGTGTGTAATGGAGCAGATTAAATATTGGTGGACCCCCTCCACTTACAAATCCGATCCTTTCTGCTGAAACACCCCATATTCTTATATTTAGAGCTGCCAGCTTCGATATACACACTCTTCCAGGAACCTACTTCTCCTATAAAAAGAATCACATTATTTTACAATCTCTATAATGGTCAAAACTCTTTCTCCAAGACTACCACTATTTTCAAAGGGGAAAAAACCCTAGGCAGGACCTTTACAGACATCTGCTGGAATAAAGCTTTCTCCACCACCTACTCATCATCCAGATGTGTATATCACTGGGAAGATTTCCAGAAAGTTATACACTCTTGGTACCACACTCCCTACAAACTTTCTAAGTTTTATCCCACTCAATCAGCCCTCTGCTGGCGGAATTGAGGAGAACCTGGCACACTGTACCACATCCTTTGGTCGTGTAGATCTGTACGATCCTTCTGGAACAAAATCTTCTCTATAATATCAGATATACGCAACCAACGGGTAGACCCCAATCCTAAATTAGCCATATTACACCTAAATATCCATTTCCACCCAACGAGTAGTGGTTATACAACTTTTGTTAACAGTGAAACTTACAATCACAAGACTATGGAATACACCAGAGTCTCCCTCTCCTACTGATGCCATCCCCACTCTCAACCATCAGTGTGAAATGGAGAAATTGCTGGCAATCACGACCTTAAGCTCATGCCATTTAGAACTAAATGGGACATTTGGCTATCCAATTCAAAATGCACAGTCAATGTATGATAACTTGTACAATATGACCTTACCATGACCCAGTCCTTACACTTTCATAATGTATAACATGTGGTGACTATTATGTTTCTGTCCTCTTTCTCCCCCCCCTTTTTCCTCTCTCCTTCTTTCTCTTTCCCCCATCCCTTCCCGATCCCTTCAAGGGCACCTTATCTACCCTCATACAGTAAGTGCCCTGTACGATTATTCTAGTATGCTCTTACCGACAACAAAAGAAGCGCCATATGTTATATTACCTCCATTTCCAACAGGAGTCTCTTGTTACTCACACTCTTAATATACTTAATTTCTTGTTTCTGTATTACCTTACCTTGTTCTTTATAAAAGATATCACACTGATGGAGAGGGGTGTTGTCCCCCCTTTGACATAATTTGTTCTCATGTGGGGTGTCTGGGGGGGTTGGACAATACCCTTGCCTGATAAGTAGCAATAAGATCTTCCTTTCACTTGTTATTACTATGCTCTGTCACTTGTACTTAATTAAGTGATTCTTTTTTCATTGTCAATCTATGACAGATACTGTTTTCATCTTGTTCTCTGCAATATAATTCAATAAAAAACATTGAACATAAACAGGTTTTGACTAATAAAAAATCTCAAGCTTTACAGACTAGGCAGCTCAGGTAGCTGCCTCAAGTTATATAGTTAAATAGAAGGAAGATAAAAGGGAACAGCAAGTAACAATTAAGTAAGCGTATTGGGCTTAGCAACTTCATGATGTCATGACAAGTACAGAGATTAAGAATAGGGATAAACCCTATGAGACATTCATACCTTAGAATATGAATGAGAAAATCATTTATTCCAGGTAATTTTATTTATTTTTTTTATAAGTTTTATTGGATTTTTGAGAACACAACAATATAATAAAGTGTTCAGAAAAGTAAATGAATAGGAAAAAATACTCATCACTTTGATTTTTTTTACATGGCAGCAGATAAAAAAAACCTTAGTGTGTTAAAATATATGGTAGCGATAGATACTACCGGAGGAAAAGATTTGGAGATGAAATAAGAGTTGGAGCACTTCCATTACTCTTCCCGGTAACCAGTGTACCTGGGCAGTGGAAAAGGGGGTTATGAAGACAAGGAGAGGGGTGGATGGGGGGAGGGTGGGAGGGAGTAACTACTGATTAACTGCCAGGCATCTGGGGACAATGAAAGGCGAGAGATATTGCCCAACTTAGGGAGTGTGTGGGGGTGAGGAAAGAAAGGTGCGGCTGGGGAAATAGAAGGGTACAAGTATATAGATGGACTAACCTCTACTGAAACTTTAATAGAGACATGGATGATTGAAACATGAGGAAAAGGATGTAGCAGGGGGAAGGCACCCCTCCCCACCCACTAGGTGGGGGGGTGGAAGCCCCCAGGATTCCTCTCCAAGGTGGACCAGGACCACCGGGGATAACAGTTTCCCCTCAGGTGCCGGTATTCAGGTGCCGATAACATCAAAAAAATATAACATGTAAATATATACCATAGAGCAAATAACTAATTTTAAGGTATTTATCCACACATCAAATGGGGGATTAGGATGACATGGGGCGGATGACGAAGAAATGGAATGTAGCGGGGGAAAAGGTGGGGGACTTGAGGGAGTTCCTGTGGCCAGCAAGAGTGCCTAAAAGATGAGTCTGAGATCTGGAAGGCCATAAAATAGTGGGCTGAGTTTTCCATCAAAGACTGAGCTTCTGTTTAATGAAGACTTTTGAGTCATCAGCAGGGAAGGCTCTTAAGAAAAGTTTGGGAGGCTAGGGGAATCTCCTACTTCCTAAAGTGGTAAGGTAGCTGTTATGGTCTTTTGTAGGGAGGATTTGTGTAACAAAGTGGGACCATTTGTTTCGAAAATGGGGTGTTAAGCCATGGTGAGACAAATCCGTGCCCAATTTTTCCTTTTCGTAGTAGGCTCATGAGTTCATGTTTTCCATCCAAAAGAACAGAGGGGTAGGGGAGGCCCAGATTCTCAGGATGGTACATCTTGCAGGCATGAAACAGGTCGATAGCCAGGCTTTGTTGTGCTGGGTATGTAGCCACTGGGTATTGGACCAATTGCATCCAGGTATCAGAAGAGCAAGGGGAAAAAGTCCTTTGATGGGGGTCTCACCGTGACAGAATCTGCAAAACTTTCAATTTGGTCCCATAAGTTGGAGATGGGGGAAAAGCCCAGAGTCTGTGAAGCAGTGTCAGTCGGTAGGGCACATAGGGGGATAAAAGTTTGTCCTGTGTTGACCCACGATGATTTAATTGATGATTTTAATTTGTTGTTCCCGCCAAAATTAATTTGTGACAAAGGCACATGTAGTATTGTAGCCTGCTAGGATCCAGTCTACAGCGTCCGGGGATTGTAGCTCTTTACACCAAGCAACCACTGAGCTGGAGTGGAGCAGTTTGCTTAGGCAAGAGTGCAGTGGCTTATAGATGGTTGAGATTTTAAATTGTTGGTTTTCCAAAAGAGTTTCCAGGATAGATGAACAAAACCTTTGTTTTGGCATAGACCCATAGATCAAAATGTGACAGTATGTGGAGGGAAGTAGGGTTCCCATGAATTCGGGAGATGGTTGGATACCCAGGGGGAAAGGTTTAATTTCAGTCTCATGTCTCGCTATGCCACTAGCATGTCACGTATTACCAGATTTTGTTTGAGATCTGAAGGGAGGGACCTTAGGTTGCAGTGCAGTAAGGCTGGTAAGCTGAATGGAAATGTAGGGGGCGATGTTTGTGCCAGAGAGAATTTGACAGAGCTTTATGTAGTCTTTGTATTTCTGTATAGCAGAATAATAGAGGAATAGTCAGCAGAGGGTAGAGAAGTCTGGCAAAATGTATCATTTTAAAAAGGTGACACCTGCCGAGGAGTGAGAGTGGAAGATCCATCCACGTTTCCAGTTCACCTATAACCTTGGTAGCAACCGGGGAGAAATTTAAGTGGTAAAGGGATGAAGGTAATTTGCCGATCTTTACACCCAGATATGTAATGTGTTGTTTGGCAACAGTGAAAATGGAGGCGTTTGCCCACAGGGGGGGGGGGTCCTAGGGTTGTATAGGGGGAGAATCTCAGTTTTGGAGAAATGAATACGTAGGCTTCTGAGCATGCTTGAAAAGAGGTGAAGATGTCTTGGATGTGGGGCATGTCTGCTCTGGGATTGGAAGTGAATATTAGGATGTCATCAGCAAATAATGCTAGGCGAAGTTCTTGTTGTCCTATACTTATGCCATGTAAATTGTATTGGAAGAGCAGGAATTGGGATAGTGGTTCCAAGGCCAGATTGAACAGGAGCGGTGAAAGGGGGCAACCTTGTCTGGTCCTCTTATGAAGTTTGATACCTCCTGAAATGTGTCCCACCGCAACAATATTTGCAGTTGGGGCTGAATACATAGCGGAAACCAAATGTAAAAAGGGGCCAGAAAATCCAAACCATTGAAGGACTAGAAACAGCCAGATAAAATTGACATTGTCAACAGCCTTCTCCATGTCGAGTGAAATTATGACAAAGTCCCCATCGGGGTTGGCTTTAGCATATTCGAGGGCCGTAATGCCTTTGCGGATGTTGGAAGAGGCTGAGCGGCCTTGGGTAAATCCTGCCTGTTAGGAATGAATAAGGAAGGGCTATAGGCCTATAGGAGCTTGGTTCTGTGGGGTCTTTGCCTTTTTTTGATGATTAATTTAATATGTGCCTGGTATCCAGAAGGTAGATACTTGCCCCCCCCCACTAGGATTCCCTGATAGACTTTGACTAACAAAGGGGACGCTAAACAAAATACTGTTCTAAAATTGTGACATCTTTTGTAGATGAGGTGAGAGTTTCTTGGGTGTCTTTGAGGGAGGATATGTGTGTGGGGGGGTATGGGCGCCCTTCCATAGCTTAGCTAGTAGCTTTCCGGGCTTGTTACCAAATTTGTGGAATTTCAGTTCAAGGTGGGATTTTTGGATTCATTCCTGTGTATCAACCCACAGGTCAAAATTGTGTTTGTCTTCACACCAGAGGTTTCGGTTTGTGGGAGAATTGGCATGCATCATTAGTTTTGGAGCCGAGCGTAAGCGATCCCTAGCTTCACGATAATTTTTAAGGACATACTTTTTGTGAGTGGCCGCAAAGGCGAAAATCCTACCGCATAGTAGGGCTTTACTGGTCTCTCAAAAAAGATTGGGGTCGTTGCTATGGATAGAGTTTGTAACTGCATATTCTGCCCAGGTCTCATGGAGAACCCCTGAGAGATCTTGATTATGGGCAAAGTAGGAGGGAAAGTGCCATGTCTTCGCAATAGCTACTGGGGTAAAATTGTGAAGACGGATACGGGACTGTGGTCTGTGATCGCAATTTCGTAGATGTAAGTTTCAGAAGTGAGTGGGAGAAGTGTAGAGTTGCAGAATAAGTAGTCAATTCTAGTAAAAGTATGATGTAGAGGTGAGTAAAAAGTGTATCCCCTGCCTTCGGGATGGGCTAATCTACAGATGTCTATAAGCTGGAGAGCGTCCGCAAAGGTTGAGAGAGTGAGTGGAGCACGGGGGGTGTGTAAATTTACTCCGTGACTGCGAGGCATCCATAACTGAGTTGAAATAACCTCCCACTATGAGAGGGAAGTGTAGGTAAGGGGATAAGTGTGAGGATACTGTTTTTAAGAACATTTTAGTGGGGGAATTGGGGGCATATACGTTAGTGATGGCTAGTTCCAAGTTGAAGATGCGTATATGTATAGTTAGATGACGACCTGCATTATCTTGCTTCACTGAGATTACCCAACAAGGTAGATTTTTATGGATAAGGATCAGTACGCCTGCCTTATTTTTTACTGACACAGATCCAAACACTTGGCCCACCCAAAGTTTTTGCATATGTTTGAAATCCTTCGAAGGAAGTTGTGCCTTCTGGAGGAGAGCAATGTCCATTTTAAGTCACTTAAGGTTGCGAAGGACTGCCATACTTTTATGGGGGGAATGTAACCCTTTAATATTCCAAGTGGAGATCCTCATGGTATAAGCAAGGTCTCAGGAGGGCTAAGCGGGGAGTGTGAGAGCTGACTTGTACAGTTGGGGGACACTGAAGTGTTGCTAGGGCACAAAGGGGGGGTTGGGAAAGGGGAGGCAGAAAGTAGAGGAGACTGAACCCGGTAAGGGCAGGTGGTGATGATAGGGAAGGGAAAGGGGGAACAGAGAGGTAAAAGAGCACGAGAGAAAGATAAGACTAATCAACTTACAGCATTAGAAGCCTGGACTTCGCTTTCTTCCACACATAGATCACCTTCTACATGACAGCATAACCTGAGAGGGCGATAGTAATTGTTGACCAAAGGTCGCATCTTACAGGAAACAAAAGGTCAAGTGTGGTAGGAATGAGAAGAATCCCTCAATTCCGCTGCACTGAGAAGATTTGCCACTTCTTCGGTAAGACTGAAAATATAGATCAGTTAGCATTACAACAGGTAAACATAACAGGTTTCAAAAAGGTATAACAAGGCTTATGTTTGTAGAACCTAGTATAGCAATTACTTAGAACTCAGAGAAGGTCCTATAGAAGAAACATCAGACTCAGGAATGCCCGCTTTAGCGGGGTTTATGTGACCTAGAGCCATCAGAGTAATGAATCCTCTTCGGTGGATCCTTGCGTGGGCTAGGTTGATACCTTTGACCAGTGGGGGGAGGGCTTGCCTCCATTGGGGAGATCTCCTGTGTTATATGTAGATAGGTTTGGAGGTAGGAGGCTGCTTCATCAGAGAGTGAGAAGGATTTTGTCTCGCCTTAATGATTGGTGAGCCTCAGGATAGTAGGGTATGCCAGAGTAAATTTTTTATGCCCTTTAGGTGCAGAGCCGAGCAAATTGACTGGAGTCCACACACTCAAAAAAATATTAGAATAAAAATAGGAGTTCAAATGCACAAAAAATAATCCTCAGAGTCTTCTGCACAAAAACACACAACACACCACTAGTGCATAAATGTTGAAAATGCAAGTGCTCTCCTCCACCTCAATATCCTAGGTGCTCACCTCACGTTCTGACCCCTGTTTCACCAGAAGGTCAGAAAAAGCAGGTTCCCTCTCAGGGATATAAACGAATCAGATGGTCATGAAGCTCCTATTCCGTCAGTGCTGCCTTCGGCTGATTAGGTGGGTAACAGCCAGTACAGATTCCCTCAATGGGGTCCAGTGCACACAGGAACAGAAAAGGCAAAATCTAGTGCTCTCTGTATATCAAAACGGTTTATTTCCTCATAAAAACATTAAAATGTTACTCACAAAGGCAGCACTTGAGCAGTGTGGGCTCAGGATACATAGAAACGTCAAGATGCTCGCGGGATGATGTTGCCACTGCGACTTCTTCCCCCTATACGCATTACATCAAATGGGCTACTACACCACCGTGACTTCTTCAGTAAGGGTTGAAGACTGGACATCTCACTGCTGTTTAAATAGACTAATACTCTCTAATCAAGTGTGTTGCATCAACATTTCCTGCTCCCGCCCACCTTGCTGAACCAGACCTCATGGCACACCCATCCAGGCTGACACAAGAAACAGGAAGTGGTGAAAACAGCACCAATACACATGGGACATCTGACAAGCTGAAAATCAATTCTTCTTGTGTTAGTGACCATTATTAAACCTACCGCTGGCAACACCATCCTGTAAGCATCTTGACCACTTTTAATAAAATAATACAAATACACAAATACGGGGGGCGTGGCTTGCACGCAATCGTAATGGCAGCTTGAGCCGTAAGCTCTGTCATAGACCAGGGAACTATCGACTAAGCCAGCAGGATACCGCATCACCAGAGCACACACGGAGCTCCGAACATCTGGCGGAACCTGTCTCCATGCTGTCCCGCAAATGAAAGGAAATAAGACAACCAAAGAAGCTTACAGACTTCTTCACTATGCCGGCCACAGACAGGGAGAAGTGGCAAGATGGCGCCGGCGGCGCGGATGCTCAGGCCTCGTCATCTTATACTGACCTGCCAGATGAGAATCCTGGCAACTGGGACTCGGACGTGAGATCCCTTTCAACCCGGGAATCACCCTCACACAGCCCACTCTCCAACAGCCCAGCTAAGGCATGGATGAAGATGGATCCAGTCACACAGGCTCCAGGCGCAGTGAGTACAAATCTCCACACAGAAACTGTGGGCCTCAACATGCAATCATCTATTGCGAGCTTTCCCAAATCTGGACAGCCTGTATTGGACACGACCATGAAAGATATGCTTTTATCTTTGCAGTCATCCCTCATGTTCAATCTGACCACTCTAATCCACAAATTTACATCTGGGATGCAGTACATGGGAGAGAGAGTACAGCACATTGAACACAAAATGGATGTCTGTACCACAACAGTTAATGACCTTATAGATGCTTATAAGGATCAAGCAAAGGATAACGATCGAATAAATGAAAACTCACAGATCTCGAGGACCGCTCGAGAAGAAACAATATCAAAATCAGAGGCGCTTCTGAATCGATCCTCCCCACAGACCTGCAAAAATATGTGGCAGATATGTTTGATAAATTGATCCCTGAAGTATCGCCGATCGAACGCATCGTAGACCGCATCCATCGTATACCAAAACCAGAGCATCTGGACGCATCGGTCCCTAGGGATATCTTGATGAAAGTCCATTTTTTCCCTACCAAGGAGAAGCTACTAGCAAAAGCCAGATCGACTCTAGATCTTCCTGCTCCTTATACCGGGATACACCTATATGCAGATCCATCTTTCCCAGTATACTCTCAATCTGAGAAGGCTGATGAAAACCATAACTAAAGCTCTTAACAACCACTAAGATACCGTATAAATAGCGCCATCCGGCCACTGTGCTGATCACCAAAAACGGGACCACTCATATAGTATCTAACCCTAAAGATGGCCTCCGACTCCTGCACTCATGGTAAATTATTCCTGAACTTCCCAGACATGAGACCCCCTTCAATGCTGGACCACAGCATCAAGGACGTTAGCAGAGGGAATTTCAGAAATCTTCTGAAAAATGAAGTATCCCGTGGCATCCAATCAAGCTAACGACCTAAATCCCCAGTCTGACTACTAGCTAAGTTATACCTGGTTTGTTTAATCTGCTGAACATTGCCTCCACTTCTGGTCAGTATCCTGCATCTACTTATTGACTTTTTGAGTTCTAGTTTGAACTTCCTTGTGTTTTTTTTCTCTTCTTTTTTACTTTTTTATTTTCTTTTCTCTTCATTTTTGTCATCTCCCTTATTGACCCAGCCACTACTTGCTTGCGACTACTTGGTCTACAGACTTTTGGCTTATCTATTCTTCAGGCGAGGAGTTACCTTAGCCAATTAATACTCAAAAACACAAGCAATAACTGTATTATATGTTCTACTGTTTATCCAGATAGATACCTTGTGCAAGTATAGCACAATCTGCTCATATCAGGACCTCCAAGGAACACCAGCGGACGCCAGATCCAGCTCACCCATCGAAGGTCAGCCACTGGAAACAACAACCATAAGTTTCTCTCACAGAAAACACTACCAACCTTACCATCATTATGGATATCAATATATTATCTATTAATACGAAGGGACTGAACCATCCAGCCAAGCGAGCATCCCTGTGGAAAATGGCATTAACACATAACAGTGATATTTATGCGTTCAAGAAACGCACTTTGCCCAAGATAATACCCCTATTGCCAACACAAGTCTTTTCCACACATCTACAAAGCATGTTACTCTAGAAAGCAAAGGGGAGTTCTCATTGCTATCAGAGACACTATCTCCTTCCAGCTTCAGAACTGTATCCTAGACCCAGAAGGAAGATACATCATCCTGCTATGTACCAGAGAGAGTACTACCTATACCATTGTGACTTTATATGCCCCGAATCAGAGACAAATGTCATTCCTCAAAGCTACATTTAAAAGAATTAAGAGTGTACAACAAGGGCAGTTACTGATATGCGGGGACTTTAATTTAGTACCAGACAACGACATCGACTCATCCTCTGGCCCCAAGCGATTCTTGTCACCACTGAATTCTTTTCTAAAAGATAATGATTTGTATGATGTTTGGAGGTGTTGTCATGTGGCTGAGAGGGCCTACACGTTCCTTTTCCCGCGTCATAACACCTACTCTCGTATAGACCTGTTTGTTACTGACAAGTGGTTATTACAAAACATCCACATCTCCCACATCCACACTATCACCTGGTCGGACCACGCACCTATTAGTGTTAAAATCGTAAATAAATTATCCAAACCACACTCCTATATTTGGCGTGTGAACAACTTCCTCCTTCAAAGCCCGTCTAACGCTACTTTCATATCCCAAAAACTGGAGGAGTTTTTCACTACAAATGTAGGATCATTGGCCGACCCGGCGGTTCTGTGGAATGCCCACAAATCTTTTATACGGGGTTTCTTTATTTCACTGGGTTCTACCCACAAAAAAAAGAGACTGCAGAAACTCCATGATTTGACTGCAGCTATTGTAGAAGCAGACCTCAAAAACAAATCCCATCCCTCACTAGCATTACAATCCCAGATCTTTAAATTGAGACACAAACTTCGAGCAATGCTTCTCGAAGGTTTTGAAACTAACCAAAGGAAACTCAAGGCTAGACACTATGTCACTAATAACAAAGCAGGGAAAGCCATGGCAAACCGCATTAAAGGACACCGACTAAAATCTAGAATAGCATACATATATCACCCGAACACTCATGTCAAACTACTGAACCCTCAATCCATAGCAGATGCATTCAGCACTTATTATAGTGAACTCTACAACCTTAAGGTGGATGATAACACTCACCAACCAGACCAAACTGACATCCAATCATTTCTAGACCACATCAAACTCCCATCTTTAACTTCTGAATATCTCTTACACCTAAATTCACCTTTCACCGTAGAGGAAATTCAAAAAACTATTGAACAACTTCCGAATTCCAAATCTCCGGGACGGACGGCTTCACTGGGGAATATTTCAAATCATTCCACTCAATCCTATCCCCACACTTATGTGAACTATACAATCATGCAACTTCAAACTCCCATTTCCCAGATGAAATGCTATCTGCTCTTGTAATAACCCCTACCGAAACCGGGAAAAGAACCCAACAGTCCCAAAAATTTCCATCCCATATCTTTGTTAAATCTTCATCTCAAGATATATGCAAAACTGATAGCTAACAGACTCATAGATATCCTACCCTTACTAATTCACAAGGACCAAACTGGTTTCACTAGGGGTCGCCAGACTTCTGATGCAACCGGGAGATTGATCAACATCATTCACCACACAAACTCGACTGGAACGCCTTCTCTGCTCCTATCCCTGGATGCAGAGAAGGCGTTTGATAGAGTCAACTTGAGCTATATCTCCCTAACACTTCAAAAATTTGGTTTCCAAGGCCGAATCCTCCACGCCACACTTGTCCTCTATACCAACCCATCAGCACAAGTATACATGTCCAACCTTCTATCTACCCCGTTCCGTATTACAAACGGTATGCGGCAAGGCTGCCCACTATCTCCTTTGATTTTTAATCTAGTAATGGAACCTCTAGCTGAGCACATCAGATCTAACCCCACAATTACTGGTATTGACATTGGTGATCAAAATCATAAAATTAGTCTGTTCGCGGACAATGTAATTTTAATGCTAACCCACCCAGCATCATCCCTCCCTGAAGTCCAAAAAACCCTAAACTGTTTTGGTAATATATCCTATTACAAGGCAAATGCAATGAAATCCCAAATATTAGATCTCGGAATAGACGCGGTAACAAGAAACCTCCTACAAAATCAATTTCCTTACAAATGGGCAGAATCTAGCACATCCTACTTAGGCATCCAACTTACGAGATCTTCAGATCTGGTATGGATTTTAAGGAGAACCCCGCGCCTCTGATCCTCTGCTTCTTGCTCCGGTGTTCTCGTCCAGCATCCTCTGCAGCGTCTTCTTCCCTTCTTCGTTCTTGGGCTGCTCCGCATCCATGATGGGAGGCTCCCGCTGTGTGATGCTTCTCCTCTTCTGACGGTTCTTAAATAACGGAGGGCGGGGCCACCCGGTGACCCGCCCCCCTCTGACACATGGGGACTTCCCTGAGGCTTTCCCTGTGACATCAGAGGGGGCAGACAGGGAAGTCTGAGGGGGCGGGGTCACCGGGTGGCCCCGCCCTCCGTTATTTAACCACTTGAGCCCCGGACCATTATGCTGCCTAAGGACCAGAGGTCTTTTTCCAATTTGGCACTGCGTCGCTTTAACTGCTAATTGCGCAGTCATGCAATGCTGTACCCAAACGAAATTTGCGTCCTTTTCTTCCCACAAATAGAGCTTTCTTTTGATGGTATTTGATCACCTCTGTGGTTTTTATTTTTTGCACTATAAACGGAAAAAGACCGAAAATTTTGAAAAAAATGATATTTTCTACTTTTTGTTACAAAAAAAATCCAATAAACTCAATTTTAGTCATACATTTAGGCCAAAATGTATTCGGCCACATGTCTTTGGTAAAAAAAATGTCAATAAGCGTATATTTATTGGTTTGCGCAAAAGTTATAGCGTCTACAAACTAGGGTACATTTTCTGGAATTTAAACAGCTTTTAGTTTATGACTGCCTATGTCATTTCTTGAGGTGCTAAAATGGCAGGGCAGTACAAACCCCCCCAAATGACCCCATTTTGGAAAGTAGACACCCCAAGGAAATTGCTGAGAGGCATGTTGAACCCATTGAATATTTATTTTTTTGTCCCAAGTGATTGAATAATGACAAAAAAATAAATACATTTTTTACAAAAAGTTGTCACTAAATGATATATTGCTCACATAGGCCATGGGCATATGTGGAATTGCACCCCAAAATAGATTCAGCTGCTTTTCCTGAGTATGGGGATACCACATGTGTGGGACTTTTTGGGAGCCTAGCCGCGTACGGGGCCCCGAAAGCCAATCACCGCCTTCAGGATTTCTAAGGGTGTAAATTTTTGATTTCACTCTTCACTGCCTATCACAGTTTCGGAGGCCATGGAATGCCCAGGTGGCACAAACCCCCCCCAAATGACCCCATTTTGGAAAGTAGACACCCCAAGCTATTTGCTGAGAGGCATGGTGAGTATTTTGCAGCTCTCATTTGTTTTTGAAAATGAAGAAAGACAAGAAAAAACTTTTTTTTTTTCTTTTTTCAATTTTCAAAACTTTGTGACAAAAAGTGAGGTCTGCAAAATACTCACTATACCTCTCAGCAAATAGCTTTGGGTGTCTTCTTTCTAAAATGGGGTCATTTGGGGGGGTTTTGTGCCACCTGGGCATTCCATGGCCTCCGAAACTGTGATAGGCAGTGAAGAGTGAAATCAAAAATTCACGCCCTTAGAAAGCCTGAAGGCGGTGCTTGGTTTTCGGGGTCCATACGCGGCTAGGCTCCCAAAAAGTCTCACACATGTGGTATCCCCGTACTCAGGAGAAGCAGCAGAATGTATTTTGGGGTGTAATTTCACATATTCCCATGGCATGTTTGAGCAATATATCATTTAGTGACAACTTTGTGCAAAAAAAAAAATTGTCTCTTTCCCGCAACTTTTGTCGCAATATAAAATATTCCATGGACTCGACATGCCTCTCAGCAACTGTCCTGGCATTTTATGCACAACATTTAGAAGCTTATGTCACACATCACCCACTCTTCTAACCACTTGAAGACAAAGCCCTTTCTGACACTTTTTGTTTACATGAAAAAGTTATTTTTTTTTGCAAGAAAATTACTTTGAACCCCCAAACATTATATATTTTTTTAAAGCAAATGCCCTACAGATTAAAATGGTGGGTGTTTCATTTTTTTTTCACACAGTATTTGCGCAGCGATTTTTCAAACGCATTTTTTGGGGAAAAAACACACTTTTTTAAATTTTAATGCACTAAAACACACTATATTGCCCTTGAAAAAAAGATGATCTTAGGCCGAGTACATGGATACCAAACATGACATGCTTTACAATTGCGCACAAACGTGCAGTGGCAACAAAATAAATACATTTTTAAAAGCCTTTAAAAGCCTTTACAGGTTACCACTTTAGATTTACAGAGGAGGTCTATTGCAAAAATTACTGCCCTCGATCTGACCTTTGCGGTGATACCTCACATGCATGGTGCAATTGCTCACATGCATGGGGTCCTTTTTTTTTTTTTCTTTATTATTTTTTTGCTTTTTTATCTTATTTTTAAACTGTTCCTTTCATTTTTTTTTTTTTTTTATCATTTTTATTGTTATCTCGGGGAATGTAAATATCCCCTATCATAGCAATAGGTAGTGACAGGTACTCTTTTTTTAAAAAATTGGGGTCTATTAGACCCTAGATCTCTCCTCTGCCCTCAAAGCATCTGACCACACCAAGATCGGTGTGATAAAATGCTTCCCCAATTTCCCAATGGCGCTATCCCAATGGCTCTGTGTGGTCACAAACTGACACCCCTTAAAATCCATACCAGACCTGTAGGGTCTGGTATGGATTTTGAGGGGGACCCCCACGCCTTTTTTTAAAAAATTTTGGCGTGGGGTTTTTCCTTAACATCCATACCAGACCTGAAGGGCCTGGTATGGAATTTAGGGGGACCCCCACGCCATTTTTTTTTTTTTAGTTTGGGGTTCCCCTGTGGGGAAATCCCATGCCGTTTTTTCAATGAACTTTTATGTGTATTGTCGGACCGACAATTCATATAGCTCATGGGTGCTATGCAGGGCTCTTGCAGGCTCTGTGTGTAAGCTAGAAATATATATAACAAGGGTTGTGGCGCTTCCTATGGGGTACTAGATGGGAAGGGTGGTTGTGGTGTACTCGGGTAGTTACCCTCAATGAATCCCAATGGGGGTACCTGGTGGCTACCAGGGAACAGCTTTGTTGCCGTAAGGGTATATATGTCTGTACCTCACATACACACACATATATCCACATACCCCCACATATATCAACAGAGATAATGTCTCCAATGGTGGTTCATTCAGACCTTATTTTAAGGGGTGTGGGCTGAGGCCCCTATAGCTGTGATACATATGCCACCACTAGGTGAGATACCTATACAATATGTGTGTAACCTTATGTGCGCTTTGCTGCCAAAATAATCCAAACACTCTAATACCCGTGCAAAGTAAACATCCATAAAAATATGTTACCAAAACATTAATTATTGTAATCAAAATTAGTGCAAATAGACCTATTGTGATCAAAATAAGTGCAAAAAAAGGAAAAAAACAGTATTAACAGTTTTTCAGTGATTATAGTCCTTAAGGAAAAAACTTGTTCAAATCCAGTGTTCCAAACAATTTCGTGACTTGAGTGCTCTCAAATAATTCCTGTGACTTTTGTGCGCCCCCTTGCGGGTCCCCACTCACCAGATCCAATAACCCCGAAGAGGGGCAACCAGCATGAGATGTCTCAATCACGGTCTCTTCTCCACGATAATCGAGCGGGCTGTACAGGATGATTTCCGTTGGTTTTCCCAATAGATTCCCGGGACCTCCTATTTCAGATGGAGCTGGTAGTATGGGGTATTCCAATCACAATTTTCTCTCCCCCACCGTCCTCCCGGGTATCCAGGTACTTCCTACTATTGGGTAGAATGTTCACAATGGCTCCCTGTGATTGGCAACATGATGTCATCAATGGTCCTGGCACGTGTAGTCAACTTTATCCTTATGTGTACCCTCCTGTCCAGGTTCAGGGAGTTCTCTGCTTTCTCTGCTGTCCCTGAACCTGGACAGGAGGGTACACATAAGGATAAAGTTGACTACACGTGCCAGGACCATTGATGACATCATGTTGCCAATCACAGGGAGCCATTGTGAACATTCTACCCAATAGTAGGAAGTACCTGGATACCCGGGAGGACGGTGGGGGAGAGAAAATTGTGATTGGAATACCCCATACTACCAGCTCCATCTGAAATAGGAGGTCCCGGGAATCTATTGGGAAAACCAACGGAAATCATCCTGTACAGCCCGCTCGATTATCGTGGAGAAGAGACCGTGATTGAGACATCTCATGCTGGTTGCCCCTCTTCGGGGTTATTGGATCTGGTGAGTGGGGACCCGCAAGGGGGCGCACAAAAGTCACAGGAATTATTTGAGAGCACTCAAGTCACGAAATTGTTTGGAACACTGGATTTGAACAAGTTTTTTCCTTAAGGACTATAATCACTGAAAAACTGTTAATACTGTTTTTTTCCTTTTTTTGCACTTATTTTGATCACAATAGGTCTATTTGCACTAATTTTGATTACAATAATTAATGTTTTGGTAACATATTTTTATGGATGTTTACTTTGCACGGGTATTAGAGTGTTTGGATTATTTTGGCAGCAAAGCGCACATAAGGTTACACACATATTGTATAGGTATCTCACCTAGTGGTGGCATATGTATCACAGCTATAGGGGCCTCAGCCCACACCCCTTAAAATAAGGTCTGAATGAACCACCATTGGAGACATTATCTCTGTTGATATATGTGGGGGTATGTGGATATATGTGTGTGTATGTGAGGTACAGACATATATACCCTTACGGCAACAAAGCTGTTCCCTGGTAGCCACCAGGTACCCCCATTGGGATTCATTGAGGGTAACTACCCGAGTACACCACAACCACCCTTCCCATCTAGTACCCCATAGGAAGCGCCACAACCCTTGTTATATATATTTCTAGTCAATAGAGAATCCTTAGGGAATCTCTTTTAAGGGAGGCAGCATACCTAACCTATTGTTCTAAGCGCAGCTCTTTGTTCTTAACTCTGTGTGTAAGCTGTTTGGTCATACATCATATGGCCAAGCAGTTACACATTAACAAGAAAAGCAATAAACTACCACAGCGCTCAACAGCGCCATGGTAGTTCATTGAGAACTGCAAGCTGACATCCACAAAGGTTGCCAGACCTCGTCGTTTTCAATTCACAGAACGAGTGACGCAGCTGGGCAGGCGTAGCCCCGCATGGCCATGTTCTTTGCAGATTCTGGCAGAGAGCAGGGGAGAAATTCCCCCACCGCCTGTGACATCAGGGAGACGGGGAGGTGCAAAAGGTGAACTTATCCTTTAACCTTACAATTTGAAACATTACTAAAGGATGCAAGGATGTTTTGTATAGTACTCAATTAATATGACAGAAAGCCAGACGAGAAAACTTTGGTGGAGGGTGTAGAATAAAGTGCTTTAAGAAACCACCAGCATTTCCGATCAAATGCATTTTCTGTATTTAAGGCTTAAAAAAAAGTGTAGGGTATTTGAGAAGTTCTGTGTGTCTGATAATGTCAATCAATCTTCTCATAGCACCCAGGGCTTGTTGTGCTTTCTCAAATCCTACATGGTCTGGGTCTTCTAGCATCGAGAGGATACACAGGATTTCACACATATTTTAACATCAGAGTTTGGCAAATATATTAGCCTATAATTATTTGTATAGCTGGGATCTTTATCTGGTTTGGAAATAGTAATAATGACTGCCTGGAGCATTTCTCTTGGAAAGGCTCCAGTAGTCATGGTCCTATTATACAAATCTGCTAAATAGGAATTAGTTTATCATGGAAGTGTTAGTAGTATTCATTAGGGAAACCATCTAGTCCTGAGGATTTAGAGGAGTGTAGACATTTAATTACTGCAGAAATTTCTCAAGAGTGACTCCTCTGGTTCATTTTTAAAACTTTTTTGCATTGATACATGTCCCGTAGGGCAGGACCCGGGTCCCCAAACACTTTTTATGACAATAACTTGCATATTAACCTTTAACCACTTGCCGACCGCCTCACGCAGATATACTGCGGCAGAATGGCATGGGCAGGCAAAGTAACGTATGGGTACGTTACTTGCCTCCCACGGGCGGGGGTCCGATCAGACCCACCCCGGTGCCCGAGGCGGTCAGCTTCTGTCAGAGGTGAGGGGGAGGGCATCCATTCGTGGCCACCCCCTCACGATCGCTCCCAGCCAATGACATTCTTGCTCTCCTGCTGTAATGTAAACAGCGGCAGAGGAAGTGATGTCATCTCTCCTCGAGCCGGTCTTTTCGTTCTGGCGCCGAGGAGAGAAGACATCAAGTAAGTGCACCAAACACTACACTAACAGTAGGACACTCTAGACACACATTTCACCCCTCATCACCCCCCGATCACCCCCCTGTACCCCCTGTCACAGTGACAACAATAGCAGTTTTTTTTTGCATTGGTGTCAGTTTGTGACAGTTATAAGTGGTAGGGCAGTTAGTGGTAGCCCCCTTTAGGTCTAGGATACCCCCCTAACCCCCCCTAATAAAGGTTAACCCCTTGATCACCCCTCATCGCCAGTGTCACTAAGCAATCGTTTTTCTGATCGCTGTATTAGTGACACAGGTGACGCTAGTTAGGGAGGTAAGTATATAGGTTCGCCGTCAGTGTTTTATAGTGACAGGGACCCCCATATACTACCTAATAAAGGTTTTACCCCCTGATTGCCCCCTAGTTAACCTTTTCACCAGTGATCACCGTATAACTGTTACGGGTGACGCTGGTTAGTTAGTTTGTTTATTATAGTTTCAGGCACCCGCTGTTTATTACCTTATAAAGGTTTAACCCCCTAATCGCCCGGCGGTGATATAAGTTAAGTTTTAGGGTCAGATAAGGTCTGCGTCGCCCCAGGCAGCGTCAGGTTAGCGCCAGTACTGCTAACACCCATGCACGCAGCATACACCTCCCTTAGTGGTATAGTATCTGAACGGATCAATATCTGATGCGATCAGATCTATACTAGCATCCCCAGCAGTTTAGGGTTCCCAAAAACACAGTGTTAGCGGGATCAGCCCAGATACCTGCTAGCACCTGCGTTTTGCCCCTCGGCCCAGCCCTGCCCAGCCCACCCAAGTGCAGTATCGATTGATCACTGTTACTTACAAAACACTAAACACACATAACTGCAGCGTTCACAGAGTCAGGCCTGATCCCTGCAATCGCTAACAGTTTTTGTTGGTAGCGTTTTGATACAGTCGCTAACAGTCAGGAGCTTTTTTGCCTGTGAGTCTCACTAGTGTACCACTAAATTTAGACCCCACAATGGTAAATCGAAGGTACACTAGTGAAGAGGCCTACACGTTTCTGAGCATGACAGATAGTGAAGAGGAAGTCACTCATCTGTCAGATTCAGGCTCAGAATACGATCCTGTAGAGGACAGCGGCTCCATGACAGATAGCTCTGACAACGGAGTTGTGGTCCCTGCCAAGGTCAGGCGTACCAGACCCCAATCTTCTTCTTCTGTCCTTGATGTGCAATAACCGCAGGTCCCTCATATGGAGCAGAGCAGTACTAGCGCTGCTATTCCTTCTGGTGAACTGGCAAGCACCAGCGGCCTAGTACACCCTGGTCGTACATCCAGCACTGCAGTAACACTTGGTGACATGGCGAGTCCCATAAGTGCAGTTCAAGCTGGCGAGGTGGCAAGCACAAGTAGTGTCCCGCTGCCACCAAGAAGACGAACACAGGCCCGTTGTGCCCTTCCTGCTGCATTCGCCAATCCAAATTGGGAACCCACCACTTATGCAGCACCCGTACTTCCCCCATTCACTGGCCAACCCGGGGTTCAGGTGGAAACTCCCTCACCGAAGATCTCTATAGATCTTTTGTGAACCAAAGCAATTTGTACGCTGGTCAACACAGTCCTCCCTTGCCAGAGATTGGAAATCAATTACGGTTTCCGAATGTAAGATCTTTCTGGGCCTTTCCCTCAACATGGACATAAATAAAAAGAGTGAGTTGCGGTCATATTGGTCCACTGACCCAATTTACCATATGCCCGTGTTCTCTGCCTCCATGGCCAGGGCACGATACGAGCATATTTTGCGGTTCATGCACTTCAACAACAATGAACTCTGTCGTCCTCGTGGAGACCCTGAATATGATCGGCTCTACAAAATTTGGCCCCTCATAAACCACTTCAACCAACGTTTTGCAGGCTTGTTTACTCCCCATCAAGTTGTCTGCGTTGATGAGTCCCTGATTAAGTTTTCTGGCCGCTTGTCATTCAAACAGTACCTTCCCAGCAAGCGTGCCAGATATGAGGTCAAGATGTATAAGCTCTGTGACAGGGTCACAGGCTATACATGTAGTTTTATGGTTTACGAGGGCAAAGATAGTCACGTAGAGCCGACAAACTGCCCTGACTACATAGGAAGCGCTGGCAAGATTGTGCGGGACTTGGTGTCACCCTTATTCGGAAAGGGGTACCACTTGTACGCGGACAATTATTACACGAGCGTGCCACTTTTTAGTCACCTTTTTGATCAACAGATTTGAGCATGTGGCACCATGTGACCTAATCCCTGGGGCTTTCCCCAGCGGCTTGTAGATTCCCATCTTAGGCTAGGGGGGAGAGTCTGCTTCAAGTGTAATAACTTGCTCGCTATGAAGTGGAGGGATAATAAGAATGTTTTCGTTCTTACCTCCCTTCATGCAGACACGACGGTCCAAATTCCTACGGCGACTGGTGTTGTGGAGAAACCCCTCTGTGTCCACGAATATAACCAAAATATGGGAGGGGTGGACCTCAACGACCAGTTGTTGGCGCCGTACCTAATTGCCCGTAAGGCCAGACGCTGGTACAAGAAAGTGTCTGTTTTTTTATTTCAGTTGGCTTTGCTGAATGCTCATGTGCGATACAGAACTTCAGGACGGACTGGATCCTTCCTTAAATTCCAGGAAGAGATCGTCAGAGACCTTCTGTTTCCAGACGGTGCTCCACCTCACATTCCCCAACCAAATGCAGTAAGCCGGCTGCATGAGAGGCATTTTCCGTATTTCCTCCCGAGTACCCCTACCCAACGAGCCCCCCAAAGAAGATGTCGTGTCTGCAGCAAGCACGGATATAGGTGTGACACCTGGTATTATTGTCCCTCCTATCCTGACAATCCTGGTCTTTGCATTGGTGAATGTTTTGAACGCTACCATTCACTAATTCTAAAAGAGTTCGTATCGCCACAGAGTGGCACTATGGATATGGCATATAAATAGTAGATGCAACGTCCTGATAAATTGGAAATCATTGAAAAGTGGTTGGAATGATGGACTTTTTAGGCATAACACAAAAATTAAAAACGGAATAAAATTTTTTTATTACAAAGGTTGTTAAGAAATATACATTTACTTACATAAATTCACAGAGTTTTTATACCTGAGAGCAGTTTACATACACTATCTACATAGTACATATATTTGTAAACAGAGTGTTTGACCATCTTACTTGGTTCAGTCGTAACAGTTTTCACAGAAGACAGTGTAAAAAAGGCTCGAGTTGCTTTACATGTTACGCGTTCAATAACGCTTCCTCAGGAGCTTTGTCATATTAGTTCCTATCAGAAAAGACGGAGAAAAACTTATTAAAATAAAATGGTTGGATTTGTGCTGTCCTCAACCTCAAAGAGGCGTCCGGAGGGAGGGTCCCCAGATTTAGATGGTACAATCCCTAAAGTTCAAAAGTAGCCAAAACCAGCAAAGGTTAGCAGTACAATGGTGCCAAGAAAAAGAATATCATCAGGTGTATCTGGATGTAGACTAGATCAGTCTAGGGCATCCCAGTTATAGTAAAGTTCCTGCTGGTGTAGTCCCTGGCTGTTGCATTGTAAGTAGGGAAAAGATATTTACCGCTGAGGTTTCTCCACCTCGTGTCAGCATAGACGCCGAGTAGATTTCCCTACTTACAAGGCAACAGCCAGGGACTACACCAGCAGGAACTTTACTATAACTGGGGTGCCCTAGACTGATCTAGTCTACATCCAGATACACCTGATGATATTCTTTTTCTTGGCACCATTGTACTGCTAACCTTTGCTGGTTTTGGCTGCTTTTGGACTTTAGGGATTGTACCATCTAAATCTGGGGACCCTCTCTCCGGACGCCTCTTTGAGGTTGAGGACAGCACAAATCCAACCATTTTATTTTAATACGTTTTTCTTCGCCTTTTTCTGATAGAAACGAATATGCCAAAGCTCCTGAGGAAGCGTTATTGAACGCGTAACATGTAGAGCAACTCAAGCTTTTTTTTACACTGTCTTCTGTGAAAACTGTTACGACTGAACCAAGTAAAATGGTCAAACACTCTGTTTACAAATATATGTACTATGTAGATAGTGTATGTAAACTGCTCTCAGGTATAAAAACTCTGTGAATTTATGTAAGTAAATGTATATTTCTTAACAACCTTTGTAATAAACAATTTTTTATTCCTTTTTAATTTTTGTGTTATGCCTAAAAAGTCCATCATTCCAACCACTTTTCAATGGCTACCATTCACTAGTTGAGTATTAGCGTAGGGTACAGCACTGCACAGACTAGGCACACTAACACAGGGTCTCCCAAGATGCCATCGCATTTTGAGAGACCCGAACCTGGTACCAGTTACAAAAGTTATAGTTACAAAAAAAAGTGTAAAAATAAATAAATAAATAAATAAAATAAATAAAAACACAAAAAAATATATAAAATAAAAAAAAACAAAAATAGTTGTTTTATTGTTCTCTCTCTCTCTCTATTCTCTCTCTATTGTTCTGCTCTTTTTTACTGTATTCTATTCTGCAATGTTTTATTGTTATTATGTTTTACCATGTTTGCTTTTCAGATATGCAATTTTTTTATACTTTACTGTTTACTGTGTTTTATTATTAACCATTTTTTTGTTTTCCGGTACGCCATTCAGCTGCAGAGCGTATTTATTTAACTTGACAGCAGCAGCGTTTGCTCCCACGATACATAAAGCCGTGACTCTAGAGCTGTCGGAGGTGATTTCACCACCACAGTTACATACTTAAGCATATATGCGGAAGCGTGAGGGCAGCAGTGGGTGGAGGAGCGATTTGCTCCTACCTTTTGCGGGAGGATGCCCCCATGCTTCGGCATATATATATATTTTAGGCACAGGTTGCGTTAAATGTTTTATTTTTTACTATTTTTTTGTATTTGCTTTGCAGGTATGGTAAGTTTTATGCCCCGTACACACGGTCGGATTTTCCGATGGAAAATGTCCGATCGGAGCGTGTTGTCGGAAATTCCGACCGTGTGTGTGGGCTCCATCGGACATTTTCCATCAGAATTTCCGACACACAAAGTTTGAGAGCAGGCTATAAAATTTTCAGACAACAAAATCCGATCGCGTCAATTCCGACCGTGTGTGGCCTGTTCCGACGCACAAAGTGCCACGCATGCTCAGAAGAAATTTCGAGACGGAACAGCTCGGTCTGATAAAATTAGCGCTCGGAATGGATACAGCACTTTCATCACGCTGCAATGTTAAAAATGGTTTAATACAGCACACTCTCTTCTTCTTTATAATGTGAGAAGAATGAAGTAGTTTTGCTGCTCATATTCACACAGACTTCTCACAAACTTATTTCTTTATTATTTATCGGGATTCCCTCAATATATTTGGATTTGTCACATCTGACAAAATTTGTTTTGTGTTGTTTTATGTATTTTTATTTTTTTAAAGGCAGATTTTTTTTTTTTTTGGTTTGTATTTTTTTCAAGGCTGATCTTTGTTTTATTTTCTTTTTAGTTTGACTCCATAATATTTTTGTGTGTGTTTTGTGTGTCAAGTTACCACAACACCATTGATATCTTAGATTATTTAATCTCAAGGAGATTGCTTGGTGTTGGTGTCCCTTGTTAATTTCACATTGTATTTTCGAAATCTACCTGAATCCTCACAAACAAACTGTTCTTTTTGAAGGCAAACACACATAGGCAAGTATAATTGAAATCAAAAATTCCTTTATTAAGGGATCAGAACCAAACAAAGAGGGAGGCAACGCTGGATAAACATCAGAAATTTGCCAAGCCTTGGACCCCCAGGGCAGACATCAATTATTTAACATCAAAATTGGTGGCCTGAAGAGTCCATATATAAGGGAGTGCAGTCTGGTCCCGAAGTCCCAGAGATCCGGAAAGCAGCAGATGACATGTATGTTCCCAGGCTGTGGTACCACAAGAGGCTACATCTTTTGCCAGACCAGACTGGATCCAGGGCCATCACTTTCTGGTCTTCTTTCCACGCTTCCTTCGTGGCTGTGGCTCTGCTACTGGAGATGTGGCAGGAGGAGGAGTAGGACCTGGAGGAGGAGGACTAGTAGGACCTGGAGGAGAAGGAGGAGGAGGAGGAGTATTAGGACCTGGAGGAGGAGGACCATGTGTGAGGTCACAAATGTGGGTAGCAGATGTTATTTCGCCCCTCAACCCCTTATTGAGAGCTTCCAAAATTAATGACTCACACATGAGTCGTTGGCCCTCCTCCATCCACTGCATTTTACAGGCAATTATGCCAGCAAGCTTCTCCTCCACAGTGTGGGGGGCTCTCAGGGCCTCTGTAGCCTTACAAAAGAGGCCTATGGCAACCTCCTCTAGGGTACTCCTCTTCCTGCCACTTTCTCTTTGCAGGTGTAGGGGAGGGACCTGCATATCAGGCAGCCTGCTCGGCCCGGCCACCTCCTGGCTGAGGCTTCCCTGTGTATGAAAAAGCGACATGGTTTTAGTTTTTGCATCATCAATCACATGCATAAATTAGTACTCCAAACTAACATCTAGATAACATCATTGATTGGACAACCATGAAGATTTAGAGGAATACTATACCTGACTCAAGCTGGGCTCCTCCACATGTTGCTGCCTGGAAGGCCCAGGTTGGGCGTCAGAAGCCTCAGCTGGGGGGAAGGAAGCATGGAAGGAAGACTGGAGAGTGATGACCCGGGTTCAGTCTGACCTGCCAGAAAATGCAGCTTGTCATAGTACCAAATCCTGGGGACATAAATGTCATCTGCTGCTCCGGATCTCTGCGAATCCTGGACCTTCTTGTGCTCCCTTAGATATGTACTCCTCAGGCCACCAATTAGGATCTTCAAATATGTGATGTCTGCCCTGGGGATCACCTGCTTCACAAATTCCAGCAATTGATCCAGCGCTGCCTTCCTCTTTGTTTGGTTTTTATAATGTGGGTGGTTTATCTCCCATAGACAAGGCAGCTCCCTGAACATGTCAATAAAGATTGCCATGAAGTCGGTATCGTTCAAGATATCCATTTTCACTGCAAGACACAACACAAGACAAACCCCAATGTCAGCCAAAACTCTCCTAATCTTCTTACAATACAGGCCTCAATCTAGAAGCAGTATAGGCCCAAGTTTGGCTCTTGCCTTCGTTATCATGATCGGCGCCTCCGATACTCCTTCCTCCACTCACAGATCGTATGTACTACGCACGCGCGTTACGCTTTATACACACTGCGCATGCGTGGAACTCCGCCCGCCCCTGACGTTCTTTCTAGTCTATTCCCCGCCCCTTTTCGTTCGGCGCAGTGGGGGAAGAGCACATGGCGGAGACACAGCAGGTGCATGCTAATTATAGCAACAAGGAGGAGGAAAGCACGGAGCCGGAAACGTCCTGATCCAGAAGGAGACGATTTAAGGCCTCAAATATGTCCTTTGGGGAGATGTTGGAGATGGTGAACATCCTGAAGAAGGCCGACTATGATGGAAAGTATGGACCTTTACCCAACCCCAATGTCAGAAAGTCTAAGATCATGGTGAAAGTGGTCAAGAGTCTGCACCGGAATTTTGGGGTACGACGATCGAAAGATCAGCACAGGAAGCGGTGATCGGACCTCAAATTGAGAGAACACGAGCAGTACAGAAAGATCCGGAGAGTGCTGCAAAAAAGTAAGTAGTTGTCCTGTGTTGCTATTTTTTTTACTTTATTACGTTCGTGCTGCTCCATGTGCTTTTCTTAAGTGTTGTACACTTTAAAATGGCAACTTTCATGTTCCTGGGCACATTATTCGTTCGTATCAAACATTTTTCTGTTGCCCTATAAAACACCATTGTTTTGGCCATATGCCTTTGCCAACATTTTTGAGGGCCTACTTGTATGCAAATAATTTGGTTGTGTAGATGTGTTTGTTACTAGAATGAAATGCAAACTAGATTCTGTGTAAGGAGAGGACACTCAGCAGCTGTTTACACATTTGGACGATGGAGCACTAGTGTGGGACACAAGAACACCATTTTTATTAGGGGGTCCCACACAGGTGCTCCAGTGAATACTATAGGGGTGTCTCCATCTGTGAAGCTTGTACAAAACAGGTAAAGTATTGAAGCTTGACAAAGGACACTGAAAATTCCACAACTTGGAAGTATGCCAAAATAGACAATTGTACCCCACTTCCAAGCAATGTTTCATATTTATAGTTCTGCCATCAAATATCTGTGTGCTAAGTATACCATTTTTGTTTTACATAGGGGATAAAAGACTCGGAGGACACCCCTCATCCGAGGAGACCAGAGACCCCCCACCTCTGGAAGAAGGGGAAATACCCCCAACACAAGAAGAGCAGGAGGAAGAAGACGTGGTGGAACTAGTTACCACAACAGGTGAGTGTTTGCGACCACAGGCTCAGGTAAAAGATGGATGCCGGGATATTTATAATAACTGTTTTTTTTTGGTTTCTCTCTTTTTAGGTGATCGTGATGTTGTGGATCCAGGGCATTTCACCTCTGAAAGTGCACAGATCCTGATCGGGGAGATCATGGGGTGTAATTTAGCATTGGAAAACCTCAAGAAAAACATCAATGATGTAATTAAAAAAAAATAAGAACAACATTGATGTTTTGGGGAGAGTTTAAAACCCCTCCAAATCCCTTTGTTTTTTTGTGTGCTACAATGTTAAAAATGTTTTAGTGATTTTTCGAAAAGCCAAATTTTGAAGATGCACACAGTGTGTCAACATGTGCTATCTGCCATCACAGGAGATCAATGGACGCGTTTTGGGGGTGCAACCCCTTCCTCAATAATAAAGTAGCTGAGAGGAAGGGGTTGCTCCCCCAAAACACGTCCCTTGATCCCCTGTGATGGCAGGTCGCACATGTTGACATTCGTAAATTGGTGTGCATCTTCAAAATTTGGCTTTTCCTGGGGTGACTTCACCCCATCTGAACGCAATATCAAACACAGTTCCTAAATACTCATGTCTGATATTGCCTTCAAGTTCTAACAAATGTGAACTTTGTAAGTTCAAAGATTTGTGTCTTTCTTGTTGTTTGGAAACATGCCTGTTTTATCTTAAATGGACATTTCTATTTTTTCTAATGCCACCCCAAAAATTGTTATACAAAAACATGTTGTTTTGTTTTAAAAACCTTTTCTAAATGCACATGTGATTGTGCTGTTATTAAAAAGAGTGTTAATCAAGAATGTGTGGATTATTGTCTCAACGCTACAATACTTTTGTGGTGCTCTAATTGCTGCTTTCTGTGACAATGCGGGTTATTTCCTAAGGGCAAATCCACTTTGCACTACAAGTGCAGTTTCAGTGCAGTTTCAAGTGCACTTGTAGTGCAAAGTGTCTTTGCCTTTAGTAAATAACACCCAACAGTGCTTTGTAAGGATACACAATCACGCCATTTTCAGGACTCACCACATTTCTGTCAGGGTCAGCTAAAACAAACACAAGCAGTAAATGTCACCAAAGATTTGCTGAATTTTTTTTTACTTGATCAAGGTTTCACAAATTGTCTGGCATATTGATGGCCCCCCTACCCGCAAAGAATTCAAGGTATCTTAGCCGAACATCACGGGCACTCAGGGAGGGCAAGCCAGGACGTCCACTTTCAAGCGCCGTCAGGGTTGTTTCATTTATACTTCCGGCCTCAGGCCCAACTGAGCCAGCATAGTTGGCAGAATGTTGCCGTAAAAAGTTATGTAGAACACAGCACGCCAGGATTATATGATTCAGTTTATACTCCACCATATGGATGGGTGTAAGAAATAGGTGGAAACGGCTGGCCATGATTCCAAATGTGTCCGGTAATTAAAAACCCTCTGTTCCGGGGTGAGGGTCCTCATCGGGAATGGCCGCATAAGATGGTCCCCCAGTGCAAATGCTTCATCCACAACGAAGACGAATGGGAGTCCTTCCACATTGTCTTCTGGAGGTGGCAAGTCCAAGCTGCCATTCTGGAGACGCCTGTAAAACTCTGTCTGGGCGATGACTCCACCATCGGACATCCGGTCATTCTTCCCCACGTCCACATACAGGAACTCGTAATTAGCCGACACCATCGCCAACATCACAATACTATTGAACCCCTTGTAATTATAATAGTACGACCCCGTGTTTCCCATCAATTGCCCCTCCGCAGTTAGGAAAGTCCCACCGCTGGGCAAAGTGGGAGGCCACAGTCTGCCATTCCTGTGGCGTGGAAGGAAACTGTTGAGGAAAACAAAAATAAATTAGTATTTTTGCACATAAACATGGAAAGCAGATTAGACACAAACATTCTTGGCCAACATCCAGATAACATTTATTAAGGGGAATTTTACAACAACAAAGTATAAGGTACACCTATCATATCCCCCCCCCCTCTCATGGGCCATTTCTAACATTATAGGGGGTGGGGGAATCTTGGACAGGTAACCCTCTCCACTTCATTGAGAGATGAATGCCTAAATAATGGGTATTACTTTGACCAGCCCCTCCTTAGTTACACTATTGGCAGACCACTGGACAGGTAAGAAGTGTCATAATACAAAGATATAAATACACACTGTACACATTTGAGCACATTTGGACATTCTGCTATTACCTATCAAGATAATAATATAATACAAAAACTTTAAACAGTACCATTTGAAAGTATACAGGCAGGCCCTTGCACTGCATGCTTTGGGGAATTCATCCATAAATCTGACCACAAAAGAGGTGGGTATAGTGTGTATGGGTTTGGCAAAGTCAGCAGATAGATGATTGAGGATAGATAGAGAATTAGGATCAGCTGACTTAGCAGTTGGGGGGAGGGAGGGTTAATAAAAATGATTTGGGGACACTACAAAAAAAAGCCTCTGGCACTCTGCCTGAATTTAAAGCACAAATCACATTTCTAAACATTTTAGGGGTTGTTTGGGGTAAAGCACTACTATGGAGCTGATAAAATACATTGTTAAGTGACTACATGAGGTGAATATAGGACCAGGAGAGCATGCTGGGGAGGTAAGTGAAGGCAAATATGTATGAAGGACTAAAAAAAACCCCATAAAATTCCAGCATGCATGAGGACAAAGGGGACATTCACAGCATATTATAATCATGGCAATTAGGGAATGAGGAAAGAAATACAACATATTAGCAAACATTCAATACAATAAAATGTGATATTAAAGGATAAAAATCTTACCTTCATATACTCCTTCTGCAGGACCTGGATGATGGCAGAACAGGTCTCTGGGATAATGATACCCAGAGCCTGGGGGGAGATGCCTGTCGAGAACTTCAAGTCCTGCAGGCTTCTCCCCGTTGCCAAGTCCTGCAGGGTAGCGACGAGCCTCTGCTCCGGAGTGATGGCTTGCCTCATGCAGGTATCCTGCCTGCTGATATAGGGGGTCAGCGAAGCCAACAAACAGTGAAATACGGGGTCCGTCATCCTGAGAAAGTTCCTGAAATCATCAGGATTATTCTCACGGATCTCACGGAGCAAAGGCATATGAGAGAACTGGTCATGCTGAAGCAACCAATTCTTGGTCCATGAACTCCTCCCCACCCTGTTCATGGACTGGACTTGTGTCAAGGTCAGGACCCCAACACCAAGCCCCCGCACAGCAGGAACTCTACGAGGAGTACATATACGCAACATGGCTAGAAAACAGTCGGCTGCTCAGAGCGAAGTAACAGAACGCACTGAAGAACAGCAAGGCCTGTGATGAGCGACCTGAAAAACAGCAACCAACGAACAAGAATACAATGACTAATCCAAGTCACGCGTAGCTTGCTTTCTCGCACTGAAGAGCAGATATAAACCCACAAGCACAAACTGAACCGCAGAAAACGATCTGAAAGCCACGAGCCTGAAAAAGCGCGAATCGTCTCTCACCAAACTTTTACTAACACGAGATTAGCAAAAGAAGCCCAAAGGGTGCCGCACTTGGTTCTGAAATGGCCTTTTCTAGTCTCGTCTAGGGATGAGCCGAACACCCCCCGGTTCGGTTCGCACCAGAACCCGCGAACGGACCGAAAGTTCGCACGAACGTTAGAACCCCATTGACGTCTATGGGACTCGAACGTTCAAAATCAAAAGTGCTCATTTTAAAGGCTAATTTGCATGGTATTGTCCTAAAAATGGTTTGGGGACCCGGGTCCTACCCCAGGGGACATGTATCAATGCAAAAAAAACTTTTAAAAACGGCCGTTTTTTCGGGAGCAGTGATTTTAATGATGCTTAAAGTAAAAAAAAAAAAAGTGAAATATTCCTTTAAATATCGTACCTGGGGGGTGTCTATAGTATGCCTGTAAAGTGACGCGTGTTTCCCGTGTTTAGAACAGTCCCTGCACCAAATGTCATTTTTAAAGGAAAAAATCTCATTTAAAACTGCTTGCGGGTTTAATGTCATGTCGGGTCATGGCAATATGGATGAAAATCAGTGAGACAAACGGCATGGGTACCCCCCAGTCCATTACCAGGCCCTTTGGGTCTTGTATGGATATTAAGGGGAACCCCGCACCCAAATTAAAATAAGGAAAGGTGTGGGGCCACCAGGCCCTATATACTCTGAACAGCAGTATACAGGCGGTGCAAACAAGACAGGGACTGTAGGTTTGTTGTTAAGTAGAATCCCTTTGTAATTTTGAACGGGTACATTTTTAACGTGTTTAGCTCCAGCCAAAAAATCTTTTTTAAGCTTTTTGGAAAACATAGGGAAGGGTTATCACCCCTGTGACATTTGTTTTGCTGTCTTTCCTCCTCTTCAGAAGATTTCACCTCACTTTTTGTCCCAATGAAAAATGTTTTTTGAAAATTTGAGTTTTTTTGTGGAACAAGGATTGGAAAGCATCAGTGGAAAGGAGAAATTGTTTTCCCATATTAACTCTTACAGGAGAGAATTTCCCTTCCTAGGGGTAGATTTCATCTCACTTCCTGTTGTCTCCTTCCGTTTGCAAGTAGGAGTCGTTTGTAAGTTAGATGTTTGAAAGTAGGGTCCTGCCCTATATACTCAGCAGAAATTTGGGCCTTAGGTGTTGCTGTGGCCACAACACTGTAAGCCCTCACAGGGCCCTGCTGTGAAATATTAGATCAAGAATTGTAATTACATGCCCCTGTTGAACAGGAGCTGAAAAATTAGGCCTTAGGCACTGGTGCTTGTGCCACAACACTGCAACCCCTCACAGACACTCTAGTTGGAACGCAGGAACGAGCCCTGCTGCAAAGTATTGCATCAAAAATTGTAATTACACGCCCCTGTTAGACAGGGGCAGAAAAATTGGGCCTTAGGCACTGGTGCTGGTGCCACAACACTGCAACCCCTCACAGACACTCTAGTGGAATGCAGGAATGAGCCCTGCTGCAAAGTATTGCATCAAAAATTGTAATTACACGCCCCTGTTAGACAGAGGCAGAAAAATTGAGCCTTAGGCACTGGTGCTGGTGCCACAACACTGCAACCCCTCACAGACACTCTAGTTGGAATGCAGGAACGAGCCCTGCTGCAAAGTATTACATCAAAAATTGTAATTACACGCCCCTGTTAAACAGGGGCTGAAAAATTGTGCCTTAGGCACTGGTGGTGGCGCCCAGAACCAAAAATGTTCTTACAAGCTATCAGCGTGATGATTGAGGAGGAAGAGGATAATTACTCAGGGATAGTCACTCAGCATCAGCATAGGCAGTCTTTGAAGGGATCTGAGATTTCAAAAAAAATTATTCGGTTTCATCAGCATCAGGTGCTTGGTAGCTGGTGGTGATCCAAGACTGATTCATTTTTATGAAGGTCAGCCGATCGACCGAGTCGGTGGACAGACGCACCCTGTGATCGGTTACCACGCCTCCAGCAGCACTGAATGTGCGTTCCGAAAGAACGCTGGATGCAGGACAGGCCAGTAGCTCAATTGCATACTGTGCAAGCTCTGGCCAGTGATCCATCCTCAAGACCCAGTAACCCAGAGGATTTTCAGTGGGAAAGGTGTCCAAGTCTGATCTTGCCCCTAGGTATTCCTGCACCATGTAAAACAGACGCTGGCGATGGTTGCTGGAACCGATCATACCTTGGGGCTGCGGACCAAAAAATTGTCTGAACGCATCGGTCAGACGGCCACCTTCTCCACCGCTCCTTCTTTGACTGACCGAAGCCTCAGCAACACGTTGTCCAGAAACAGGAGTTTGTAACCTCCCAGTCTCTGGGAACGCATTGCACAGACCTTTCTGCAAGGCCTCCCGAAGATGTTTCATCCTCTGCTCCCTCTGCGATGGCAAGATAAGGTCCGCAACCTTACCCTTGTAACGTGGATCAAGGAGGGTTGCCAGCCAGTATTGGTCCTTCTCCTTGATACCACGAATACGAGGATCCTTACGCAGGCTTTGCAGGATCAGGGAGGCCATGCAGCGTAGGTTTGCTGAGGCATTCGGTCCGGAGTCCTCTGGGTCACTAAGGACGACAACGTCTGCAGCCACCTCCTCCCAGCCACGTACAAGTCCATGTGTTTCTTGGGACTGATCCCTTAAAGACTGCTGCTGATGCTGAGTGCCGGGCTCCACCTCCATACTGACACAATCTTCCTCCTCCTCCTCCTCCTCCTCGTCCTCTTCCTGTGTGATCGGCGGGCACGCAGGAACACTGTCTGGATAAAGGGGGCCTTGAGAGCTAAGGAAGTCCTCCTCTTCCTGCCTCTGTTCTGCCTCAAGTGCCCTGTCCATTATTCCACGCAGCGTGTGCTCCAACAGGTGGACAAGGGGGACAGTGTCACTGATGCATGCACTGTCACTGCTCACCATCCTCGTGGCCTCCTCGAATGGTGACAGGACAGTGCATGCATCCCTGATCATGGCCCACTGGCGTGGGGAAAAAAAACCAAGCTCCCCTGACCCTGTCCTGGTGCCATAGTCGCACAGGTACTCATTGATGGCCCTCTGCTGCGTGTGCAGCCGCTGCAGCATGGCCAACGTTGAGTTCCACCTGGTGGGCATGTCACAGATTAGGCGGTTCTTGGGCAGGTTAAACTCCTTTTGGAGGTCCGTCAGCCGAGCACTGGCATTATATGACCGGCGGAAATGCACACAGACTTTCCTGGCCTGCCTCAGGACATCCTGTAAGCCCGGGTACCTGCCCAAGAACCGCTGCACCACCAAGTTAAGGACGTGAGCCAAACAGGGCACATGGGTCATTTGTCCCTGTCTGAGGGCAGAGAGGAGGTTGGTGCCATTGTCGCAAACCACCATTCCTGCCTTAAGTTGGCGTGGCGTCAACCACCTCTGAACCTGCCCCTGCAGAGCTGACAGAACCTCTGCCCCAGTGTGGCTCCTGTCCCCCAAGCACACCAGCTCAAGCACCGCATGGCATCTTTTGGCCTGCGTACTTGCGTAGCCCCTTGAACGCCTACGGAGCACCGCTGGTTCCGAGGAAGAGGCCATGGAGGAAGAAGAAGAGGAGGGGGTGGAGGAGAGAGGTGTGTCACAATTATTAGCATTTTGGAGGCGTGGTGGCGGAACAACCTCCAACAGTACTGCACCTTGTCCTGCATCCTTCCCAGCTGCCAGCAGAGTCACCCAATGCGCCGTGAAACTTAGGTAACGTCCCTGTCCATGCCTGCTGGACCATGAGTCAGCGGTAATATGCACCTTACCGCTGACCGCCCTGTCCAGCGAGGCATGGACATTGCTTTCCACATGCCGGTAGAGAGCCGGAATCGCCTTCCGTGAGAAAAAGTGGCGTTTGGGTACCTGCCACTGAGGAACCGCACATTCCACAAACTCACGGAAGGGGGCAGAGTCTACCAACTGAAAAGGCAGCAGTTGAAGTGCTAGCAATTTTGCCAAGCTAGCATTCAACCGCTGGGCATGTGGATGGCTGGGAGCAAACTTCTTTCGGCGGTGCAGCAGCTGGGGCAGGGAAATTTGCCTGGTACAATCTGACGTCGGTGTACCAAAAGCAGATTGCCCACAAGTACTTGGCTGTGACACACCTAATTCTACACCTTCATTCCTCTCACTAGAGGTCTCAGAGAGGACTGGAGGTCTAGTGGGGTTGGAAATCTCAGCTGATGAGGAGCAAGGAGAGATCCTCTTTGTTCTTTGGTGTGGGTCTTTTAGATACGCTTGCCAACGAACTGCATGGCAGGTCAACATATGTCTGTTCAAGCATGTGGTACCCAAGCGGGAGATGTTTTGGCCACGTGAGATACGCTTGAGACATATGTTGCAAATAGCAGCGGTGCGATCTGATGCACTCGTCTCAAAAAAGGCCCACACCAAAGAACTTTTTGAATAACGCACAGAGACTGCAGCGCCCTGCACATGTGGAGCTTTGGGGTGTGATGCAGTCAATGTGCTGCCCTTAGGCTGGCCCCTGGAGGGCATCCTGCCTCGTTGGTGATGTGCCGCCTCCTCCTCCTCCTCTCTCCTATCAGGCACCCACGTTGAGTCAGTGACCTCATCATCCCCTCCCTCCTCATCACTGGAGCAAGCCTGGCAGTATGCTGCAGCAGGGGGAGCATGACTGCCAGATTGCTGTCCTTCTTGGGCACCCCCTCTGTCCGTGCTCATGTTACTGCCTTCATCGAGCTCAGTATCATCATCAGAGCCTTCCAAACGCTGGGCATCCTCCTGGAGCATGTACCCAACACTGTGGTCAAACAGTTCGAGGGACTCCTCAGGAGGACATGGTGGAGCTAGGGAAGGAGTCACTGATGACATTGAGCTGAGGGAAGAGGCCGCTGCTTTGCCAGACAAAGCACCCTGGGCATGGGTGAGAGAGGATGAGGAGGATGAGGACGGCTTGGTCATCCACTCGACCAAGTCTTCCGCATGTTGCGGCTCAACACGGCCAGCTGCCGAAAAAAAGGCCAAGCGTGTCCCATGGCCACGTGCTGATGAGGATGCACCGCCTCCACGACCAGCACTAGACACAGAGCCTGCTTGCCCTCTCTTATTGGCTTGTGACTGTCTGCCTCTCCTTCTTGGCCTTCCAGACATACTAATGGCCTGTAGCTGCACTAAGCTGGGATAGAACACCAGTAATTTTCTTAAGGTAGCTTTATATACTGTAACCAGACAAGCCTGCCTGTCAGTAGGAAGATAACAGGAACGGATCTAGCTGAACACTGTGAGCAGGACGCACTGTACTAAATGTAAATAGTCTAGCTGCCTGACCGTGGTACTAATAGGATCAAATAGAACACCAGTAATTTTCTTCAGGTAGCTTTATATACTGTAACCAGACAAGCCTGCCTGTCAGTAGGAAGATAACAGGAACGGATCTAGCTGAACACTGTGAGCAGGACGCACTGTACTAAATGTAAATAGTCTAGCTGCCTGACCGTGGTACTAATAGGATCAAATAGAACACCAGTAATTTTCTTCAGGTATCTTTATATACTGTAACCAGACAAGCCTGCCTGTCAGTAGGAAGATAACAGGAACGGATCTAGCTGAACACTGTGAGCAGGACGCACTGTACTAAATGTAAATAGTCTAGCTGCCTGACCGTGGTACTAATAGGATCAAATAGAACACCAGTAATTTTCTTCAGGTAGCTTTATATACTGTAACCAGACAAGCCTGCCTGTCAGTAGGAAGATAACAGGAACGGATCTAGCTGAACACTGTGAGCAGGACGCACTGTACTAAATGTAAATAGTCTAGCTGCCTGACCGTGGTACTAATAGGATCAAATAGAACACCAGTAATTTTCTTCAGGTAGCTTTATATACTGTAACCAGACAAGCCTGCCTGTCAGTAGGAAGATAACAGGAACGGATCTAGCTGAACACTGTGAGCAGGACGCACTGTACTAAATGTAAATAGTCTAGCTGCCTGACCGTGGTACTAATAGGATCAAATAGAACACCAGTAATTTTCTTCAGGTAGCTTTATATACTGTAACCAGACAAGCCTGCCTGTCAGTAGGAAGATAACAGGAACGGATCTAGCTGAACACTGTGAGCAGGACGCACTGCACTAAATGTAAATAGTCTAGAAGATAACAGGAACGGATCTAGCTGAACACTGTGAGCAGGACGCACTGCACTAAATGTAAATAGTCTAGAAGATAACAGGAATGGATCTAGCTGAACACTGTGAGCAGGACGCACTGCACTAAATGTAAATAGTCTAGAAGATAACAGGAACGGATCTAGCTGAACACTGTGAGCAGGACGCACTGCACTAAATGTAAATAGTCTAGAAGATAACAGGAACGGATCTAGCTGAACACTGTGAGCAGGATGCACTGCACTAAATGTAAATAGTCTAGAAGATAACAGGAACGGATCCAGCTGAACACTGTGAGCAGGACGCACTGCACTAAATGTAAATAGTATAGAAGATAACAGGAACGGATCTAGCTGAACACTGTGAGCAGGACGCACTGCACTAAATGTAAATAGTCTAGAAGATAACAGGAACGGATCTAGCTGAACACTGTGAGCAGGACGCACTGCACTAAATGTAAATAGTCTAGAAGATAACAGGAACGGATCTAGCTAAACTGAATACAGTGTATATATATATATATATGCAACACCTGGGATGCATATATATACACAATACACTGTAGGTGCAGCTAACTGACTGACTGTTCTGCCTAATCTATCTAACTCAAATCAAATGACACTGTCTCTCTCTCTCTCTATCTCTCAGCACACCGGAACACACACTACACAGGGCCGTCGTGCAGGCGGCCTTATATAGTGTGGGGCGTGTACTAAATCCCCTGAGCCATAATTGGCCAAAGCCACCCTGGCTTTGGCCAATTACAGCTCTCTCTACTGACGGCGCTGTGATTGGCCAAGCATGCGGGTCATAGTGCATGCTTGGCCAATCATCAGCCAGCAATGCACTGCGATGCCGCAGTGAATTATGGGCCGTGACGCGCCACACGAATTTGGCGCGAACGGCCCATATCGTTCGCAATTCGACGGACGGTCGAACAGCCGATGTTCGAGTCGAACATGGGTTCGACTCGAACACGAAGCTCATCCCTAGTCTCGTCGTACGTGGTTGACGTCACCGCGTTCTTGGCAATCGAAAATTCCGACAACTTTGTGCGACCGTGTGTACGCAAAACAAGTTTGAGCCAACATCCGTCTGAAAAAATCCTAGGATTTTGTTGTCGGAATGTCCGATCAATGTCCGACTGTGTGTACGGGGCATTACTGTTATACTGTAATGTTACTTTGTTAACATTACATTGCGGTTAAGGGTCTATAGGCCTTATTCCCTACACTTGATTTTGCCTGCCTTGCTTCTTTGCTCATGTTGGGCTTTTTCAGCGAGGCTAGACTTGATATGCGGCTTATTCTATGAGTAAGCGCTCTATGGGAGCGTGAAACGCGTTAGCGGTTATGCTGCATTATCCCAACAAAGCCATGTACGGATTTTAATTATGTTATTACTTTTTCAATAAAGAGGATTTTATTTTTCACCTTTCCAATCCGGAGTGCGGCTGTCCAGATTTTTCCATCACACACATACCATTGGAATAGCAATTGCCGGCACCTGGGGCTCTCACAATCATCCACACAGCGGAGGACGGGAAGCTTAAACCCGATCACCTAGAGCGGTGGTAATTATCCTGCGGCTTATTCTTGTCGCAGGAGAAATTATTTTAAATTTATTTTACATCTTCCCTTATGTTTTCCTATTATCTAATCATTTGGGCAGCGAACCCGTTTCAATCTGTCCTGTTTGTCCAGTTGATAATGGTTACTTTATAGTTTCTTTCCCTAAACCAAGATGGCACTTGAGGACTCCCCAGATAGAGTGACACTCTAATGTGGTCGCCGCTAATGGTTGACGCATGCGCGGTAGCTTTTCTTGCGCGATCGGCGCTTGAACCTTAGGCGCCTGCGCAATCAGCCAAATAATACGTAATATACGTCCCACCCGCCCCTCACCGTGACGTTGCATCCACGTGGTGGAATGCCTCACTGCTTGTGGTCTGACGTCACCGCCGTGATGGACGGGACTATTTAGTGCGGTTTCTTAGCCGCCACCATCTGTCAGAGGCTTCTCGGTCCAAAGGGGAGGCTGTGCCTTTCTCCCCGTCCCTGCTTGCCCGTTCATTTTATTCAGGTAATTGATCTCGAGTATCAATTTGCTTTAGCACTTCTGTCACCGTTGTGGTGAAAATGATTTCTATTGATACCTGCAGGTGTCACCCTCTAGAGACCTGCAAATAGCGACTCTATATGCTAACAGGCCCTAAATGGCCCTCACTACATATACTCTTGATTCAACCCAAGGTAAATTTCATCTTTAACTCTTGCAATGCCTTAGGTATCCAAATTGCTCTATTCTGCTTTTCATTTACAGATTCCCTATATTTATATTTAATTCACAGTTCGTGACTATATACTACATACGTTAGCCCCTCTGTGACCATAACGCTTGGGAGGCACCGTTATCTGAGACCTGCTCAGCCGTGGAAATGCGATGCTTTGCGTTCCCATACCCACAATCAATGCACATTTTCCTTTCTTTTGAACAGGCTTGGTAAGATAGTTGTATTTACACTTTTGTAAACTCATGTGTCCATTGGTATTTTTTGTCACTATTGAGGCATCTATATAGGGTTATTATAATGTAATTTTTAGTAATTTACTATGAATATCTGTCAAAAATACTGATTGAATTGTGCAATGATGTATGCAACTACTGTCTCTTATCCATGCACTGGTAGCATGGTTTGTATTTACTTTGTCGATTTACACTATATTTCTATCATTCACAGTTAAGACCATTTATGTACCATAACTCCTGATGAAGCTAAAGAGTTTGAGCGAAACATGTTGAGTAACAGAATGGTATTCTTAAAATGATGGGCTTTCATTGCCTCTTTAAAAAGTGGATCTCTTTTAACTTTGTGTTATTATCTATTTTTCAATAAAAGATTGTTTTATATATATTTAGTTGCATATATTTTCTTTATTCCTAAGTACTTACTATTTCATGCACCGTTAAAGTCCCGGGGATGCAAATACCCCATTTTCCTATCTTTGTACATTTTCTATATGGGATGTGGTGCTAAGGGAAAACTGTTCCTGTCCTCTATATATTAGATTGAATATTTAAGGGCGTTATCCGCCCATCATATTTTGAGGTTAGTTACAGTTCCCCAACCGCCTCTTTTTTACAATAAATCAATTTTAGGATTATTGTTTTTCCTCTATCTGTAATGAAAGCTTGCAACTTACCGTAGGTAGAACTGTGTAAAAATCTTGCTGTGTTACCTTTCACACTAACGTATTGTTTACAATTTACTTGTTCTTTCCTTTTCCTTATCACTTTTTGTTTCCTCCACTTCCGAGAATATACAGCCAGCATGGCAAATTACTGTGGTAGCGCCTTCGATGGTCTCATGAACCACATTCAGAAATCTCAGAATGCATTAAGTGGAGGCTTAACGATGGATCGATTTTTCTCTAGGTTACAGCGGATGCTTGAGAAAAAATCCAGGTTATTCTGGAACAAATGGTATTTCTCTAAATATGTGGAAGATCACATAGTACCATGGGGCCTTAGAATTCAAATTTTTCCCTCCATTACCCATGTTGACATTGAATTTAGGCAGGAATGGGAAGAAAATCTGCAAACTTGTTCCCTCAAAATGATGGAGCTTCTTTGTAAACAATACTCAAATGACCTTGTCTTAGTAGACAAGGAAATTGAGAAATTATATGAAGACAATCAATCTATCACTCTGGATGACCTTTTCCCCACACGGGAGGGTACTCTAAATACAAACCTAGAGGGATATGTTACTGAGATCCTAAAAACTAAGGAAAATAAATTTGTCAGGGACAAGTTGGCATACAACAACAAACAAGCATACCATTGGGGCCAAAAAAATAACAAATCTAGAAGGCGTAATAACCAAACGCGCAATCCCAAACAACCCACTAGTGAGCCCAATGATTCGGACTCATCCATTTCTTCTGCTTCCTCCTCTCAGGTACAGGACATGAGAAGTACTAGAACTCAAGAAGCAACCAAATACAAAAAGGATAAGGGAACCACGGGTACTGTAAGACGCACCCCGAGCACCAAAGCCCCCATGATCACTCGTGCGAGTATGGCCAAAAATTCAACAGCCCACAAACCGGGTCACAGTGATGTTCACTTGAGCACTTCTCTCACCAACACCTCTTTAACACCATCTCTAAACTCACAGGTACGCAATGTTAATCCTGTGCCCTCACAATCGGATTTTCGCCCAGCACCTATTTTTTCTCAACCCGTCATGGATCCCAGAAAGGCAGCGATTGCAGATCCGCTTAATTAGAAAACGTTGAGAACCAATTTGAAGTCATAAATCTTTCCTCTTATCCCCTTTCAAACGAACAATTATCTGTACTCAAGCTCGGTTTGACCTTTTGCCCGGTTCAAAAAATAGATCAATTTGAGTTAATTAAAGATATCAACCTTTTTTCTAGGAAATTAATGTTTAAAGTTTTGTTTGATAAACCTAACACACCTATCAGTGACCAGGCCTCGACCAGCTCCAGCTGGGAAGGCATGACCATTGCAGATATCCAAGCTATGGAGGCGTTGATGGAGCTGTGGGAGGAGGGTGGCCTGGAGGAGGGTGACCTGCTTGAGGCCGACCTCCTCAATCCCAGTGCCAGCCCCCCTCCTCACACACCCCCATCCTCCGTCCTGACTGTCCCCCCTCCTATGACTTAGCTCCAACCCAGGGAATATAAACCCAAATCCCGTACCTTCCCTACCCTCCAAGGGAACCCAAATATATGGGCATTCACCAACCAGGTGACAAAAGAAATCACCCAAACTAAATGGAAGTATATGTCCTGTTCCAATCTAACCACTTCACAACTAGAGGCTCTTAAACGTTTACAAAACAACAGAGATATCGTGATTAAGCCCTCTGACAAAGGGGGTAATCTGGTTATTATGGACAAAAACCAATATGAAACCGTGGTTTTGGCTATAGTCCAAAATCACCAATGGTTTAGAAAAGTTTCCTCCAGTCACCTGACTTTAACTATCACTCGATATAAACATCTTATAGGCACAGCATACCACAAAGGCCTTATAAGTAAGAATACCTGGGAATTCCTTATTGTAGCTTCACCCCGAACTCCTACCCTTTATGCACTTCCAAAGATACACAAAGACACAAGAAAGCCCCCAGGAAGGCCTATAGTATCCGGAAATGGATCACTCACAAAAATGGCCAGTAAACTTGTGGATGACTTTTTGAGGCCCCATGTTGAAGGGCTCAAATCTTATCTCCAGGACACTGGTGACCTCCTTCGTGTCTTGGATGGTATCTCTGTGCCCCTGATTCATGGTTGGTAGCTCTAGATGTGGAAGTCCTCTACAACTCCATCCCTCATGATTTGGGGTTGGAAGTTGTGGAGGGCTTCATCTCTGAGAATCCCGAGATTTCAGTATTACAACAAATTTATTCTGGATCTGCTCCTCTTTATTTTGTCCAATAACATCTTTCTTTTTGGGGGCTCCCACTACCTCCAGGTGCAGAGGGTAGCGATGGGGATCAAGTGTGCCCCATCATATGCCAACCTGTACCTGGGGGGGTGGGAGCGTGAACTGTTTTACAGGGTCGATATGCAGGTGAATTTCAAACGCATTCCGGTGTGGCAATGTTTTATCGATGATATTTTTTTCATATGGCATGGTAGTAAAAATACCCTCCTTTCTTTTTTGGACAGTCTGAAGATCAACAAATATAATTTGAAGTTCACCTTTGATGTAAGTCAACATCAGCTGACCTTACTAGATGTCCAAATTATAGTAAATAAGGATGGGAGCATCAGGACCACCTTATATCGTAAGCCATCTGCCGGTAATTCATTACTCCACGCCACCAGTTCCCATCCTGTCCCTCTTATTAACAACTTACCATATGGACAATATCTCAGAGTCAGACAGAACTGCAGAGATGATTCCGACTTTGAGAAAGAGGCCAAACTGCTTCAGTCTCGATTACGTGAACGAGGCTACAGCAATAAGTGCCTAAAAAGGGCCTACTTGAAAGCCAAAAAGCAAAATAGGTCTTCGCTTATACATCAAGTGAAGCCCAAGGAAACTGACCCCAGTGTTCGGATAATCACCAGATTCTCAGGCCAACAGAAACAAGTTCGAGATATTTTTCAGAAATATTGGTATCTCCTAATGGGGGATGGCAAAATCTCGAAACATCTAAAAGTCTACCCAGAAATTACATTCAGGCGCTCTCGCTCTCTTCGAGATGCTTTGGTGCATAGTCACCATGATACTAGCATTAAATCAACACCAGAATCCAGAAAGGGCAGCAGGCCCTGCCATAAATGTCAGTTTTGTAGATTTATATACGCTGCTAGGAGTATTAGGCTTCCTAATGGTCGTCTTTTCAAACCAAGTTTCTCTGTTACATGCCAATCTATTGGAATCATATACCGGTACATTATGATATGCGAATGCCAGAGTTTCTATGTTGGCAAAACAAAACGTCCCTTCTTCTGTAGAATCAGGGACCATGTGTCCCTGGTCCAGAAGAAGAAAATAGAAACTCCAATTAGCCAACATATGGGCCTGTACCATAACTTCGATAGCAGTAAAATGCATTTATATGCCTTGAGTATATTCCTCCCGTGGAAAGAGGGGGCAACTATGACAAGCTACTCTTGCAACGGGAGGCCCGCTGGATTCACGACCTTTCGGCCTTGAAGCATCCAGGCCTCAATGACGCCTTCAGCTTCAAACCGTTTTTATAAGCTTATGTCGATTAATAACCTGGTAGACGAGATTTTTTCATATCTCCCATATTCTTCAACCCTTTCTCTCTTCTTTCCTTTTATTCTCATAGTTTTATGTCAATATTTGTATATGACTAAATTGTAATTTAACCATGTTAGTATTTGAAACGGGATTAATGTACCTTTTTCTTCTCTTTTGTTGTTTGTTCCTAGGTATGCAGCAGACTCTCTTTCCAAGCCTGTTTTTTGCCCTTTATACAATATATTTGACTGACTAATTGGCTCTGCAGTTGGTCTTTTCTACTGCGATTTCCCTCCCTCCATTTTGGCTCACACGGACACCAGGGGCACCCAGGGGTGTTGTGAGTAATCAATCACATACCCTTGGGGGCCCTAGAGGTGCACATTCCCACTGGATGTAGAAACTTGCGGTTAAGGGGCTATAGGCCTTATTCCCTACACTTGATTTTGCCTGCCTTGCTTCTTTGCTCATGTTGGGCTTTTTCAGCAAGGCTAGACCTGATATGCGGCTTATTCTTGTCGCAGGAGAAATTATTTTAAATTTATTTTACATCTTCCCTTATGTTTTCCTATTATCTAAACATTTGGGCAGTGAACCTGTTTAAATCTATCCAGTTTGTCCAGTTGATAATGGTTATTTTATAGTTTCTTTCCCTCTACCAAGATGGCGCTTGAGGACTCCCCAGATAGAGTGACACTCTAATGTGGTCGCCGCTAATGGTTGACGCATGCGCGGTAGCTCTTCTTGCGCGATCGGCACTTGAATCTTAGGCGCCTGTGCAATCAGTCAAATAATACGTAATATATGTCCCACCCGCCCCTCACCATGACGTTGCATCCACGTGGTGGAATGCCTCACTGCTTGTCCGCATCGCAGCGGTGACGTCAGACGCTGCCGTGATGGACGGGACTATTTAGTGCGGCTTCTTAGCCGCCACCGTCTGTCAGAGGCTTCTCGGTCCAAAGGGGAGGCTGTGCCTTGCTCCCTGTCCCTGCTTGCCCGTTCATTTCATTCAGGTAATTGATCTCGAGTATCAATTTGCTTAGCACTTCTGTCACCGTTGTGGTGAAAATGATTTCTATTGATACCTGTTGTATTTACCTCTTTTTTGCAGCATATGTGCCCTGCTGGATCCCGACGTTCTTATTGTTTAGTCCGTAGGCAGGTGTCACCCTCTAGAGACCTGCAAATAGCGACTCTATATGCTAACAGGCCCTAAATGGCCCCTCACTACATATACTCTTGATTCAACCCAAGGTAAATTTCATCTTTAACTCTTGCAATGCCTTAGGTATCCAAATTGCTCTATTCTGCTTTTCATTTACAGATTCCCTATATTTATATTTAATTCACAGTTCGTGACTATATACTACATAGGTTAGCCCCTCTGTGACCATAACACTTGGGAGGCACCGGTATCTGAGACCTGCTCAGCCGTGGAAATGCAATGCTTTGCGTTCCCATACCCACAATCAATGCACATTTTCCTTTCTTTTAAACAGGCTTGGTAAGATAGTTGTATTTACACTTTTGTAAACTAATGTGTCCATTGGTATTATTTGTCACTATTGAGGCATCTATATAGGGTTATTATAATGTAATTTTTAGTAATTTACTATGAATATCTGTCAAAAATACTGATTGAATTGTGCAATGATGTATGCAACTACTGTCTCTTATCCATGCACTGGTAGCATGGTTTGTATTTACTTTGTCGATTTACACTATATTTCTATCATTCCCAGTTGAGACCATTTATGTACCATAACTCCTGATGAAGCTCAAGAGTTTGAGCGAAACATGTCGAGTAACAGAATGGTATTCTTAAAATGATGGGCTTTCATTGCCTCTTTAAAAAGTGGATCTCTTTTAACTTTGTGTTATTATGTATTTTTCAATAAAAGATTGTTTTATATATGTTTAGTTGCATATACTGTATTTTCTTTAGTCCTATGTACTTACTATTTCAAGCACCGTTAAAGTCCCGGGGATGCAAATGCCCCATTTCCCTATCTTTGTATATTTTCTATATGGGATGTGGTGCTAAGGGAAAACTGTTCCTGTCCTCTATATATTACTTTGTTTTATTGTTAACCATCATTTGCTTAGCAGGTACGCCATTCAGTTGCAGCGCGGATTTATTTATCTTGACAGCAACAGCGTTTGCTCCCACGATACATAAAGCCGTGACTCCAGCGCTGTCGGAGGTGATTTCACCACCACAGTTACATACCTCAGCATATATGCCGAAGCGTGGGGGCAGCAGAGGGCGGAGGAGCGATTTGCTCCTAACTTTTGCGGGAGGATGCCCCCATGCTTCGGCATATATATATGGTGCATGTATGCCCATCATTAGAAGTGGGTGGATGAAGGGAGGTATTCTAATGGTGGGCATACCCACCGATCAATCTCTTATTTTCGTTCAGCCCACAGGCTGCATGAAAAAAAAGTTTACAATATATGCCCAACAAGGACCAGCAACGTACTGGTATGTTGCTGGACTTTGAGTGGTTATACCAGAATGATGCCTGCAGGTTTAGGTATCATCTTGGTGTCATTCTTTTCAGCCAGCGGTCGGCTTTCATGGAAAAGCAATCTTAGTGGCTAATTGGCCTCTAGACTGCTTTTACAAGCAGTGGGAGGGAATCCCCCCCACACCATCTTCCATGTTTTTCTCTGGCTCTCCTGTCCCAACAGGGAACCTGAGAATGCAGCTGGTGATTCAGCCAGCTGACCATAGAGCTGATCAGAGACCAGAGTGGCTCCAAACATCTCTATGGCCTAAGAAACCGGCAGCTACGAGCATTTCATTACTTAGATTTCGCCGGATGTAAACAGCGCCATTGGGAAATTGGGAAAGCATTTTATTACACCGATCTTGGTGTGGTCAGATGCTTTGAGGGCAGACGAGAGATCTAGGGTCTAATAGACCCAATTTTTTTCAAAAAAGAATACCTGTCACTGCCTATTGCTATCATAGGGGATATTTACATACCCTGAGATAACAATAAAAATGATTAAAAAAAAAATGAAAGCAACAGTTAAAAAATAAGATAAAAAAGCAAAAAAATAATAAAGAAAAAAAAAGCACCCCTGTCCCCCCCCCTGCTCTCGCGCAAAGGCGAACGCAAGCGTCGGTCTGCCGTCAAATGTAAACAGCAATTGCACCATGAATGTGAGGTATCACCGCAAAGGTCAGATTGAGGGCAATCATTTTAGCAGTAGACCTCCTCTGTAAATCTAAAGTGGTAACCTGTAAAGGCTTTTAAAGGCTTTTAAAAATGTATTTAGTTTGTCGCCACTGCACGTTTTTGCGCAATATTAAAGCATGTCATGTTTGGTATCCATGAACCTGGCCTAAGATCATCTTTTTTATTTCATCAAACATTTGGGCAATATAGTGTGTTTTAGTGCATTAAAATTTAAAAAAGTGTGTTTTTCCCCAAAAAATGCGTTTGAAAAATCGCTGCGCAAATACTGTGTAAAAAAAATAAATAAAACACCTACCATTTTAATCTGTAGGGCATTTGCTTTAAAAAAATATATCATTTTTGGGGGTTCAAAGTAATTTTCTTGCAAAAAAAATAATTTTTTTCATGTAAACAAAAAGTGTCAGAAAGGGCTTTGTCTTCAAGTGGTTAGAAGAGTGGGTGATGTGTGACATAAGCATCTAAATGCTGTGCATAAAATGCCAGGACAGTTCAAACCCCCCCAAATGAACCCATTTTGGAAAGTAGACACCCCAAGCTATTTGCTGAGAGGCATGTCGAGTCCATGGAATATTTTATATTGTGACACAATTTGCGGAAAAAAGACAATTTTTTTTTTTTTGCACAAAGTTGTCACTAAATGATATATTGCTCAAACATGCCATGGGAATATGTGAAATTACACCCCAAAATACATTCTGTTGCTTCTCCTGAGTACGGGGATACCACGTGAGACTTTTTGGGAGCCTAGCCATGTACGGGTCCCCGAAAACCAAGCACCGCCTTCAGGCTTTCTAAGGGCGTAAATTTTTGATTTCACTCTTCACTGCCTATCACAGTTTCGGAGGCCATGGAATGCCCAGGTGGCACAAACCCCCCCCCCCCCAAATGACCCTATTTTGGAAAGTGGACATTGAAAAAATAAAATTTCCTCTAGGTGGGATATTTGGAAAGGGATAAATAGCGCAATGAGGTATGAGAGTAGTGTAGAGCAGACGTCTGCTCGCTGTGAGGGTGGACACTGGTGAGGATCCATCGCCATAGAGCCCGTACAAGTATCAGATTAACATCTTGGGCGCCACCTTTGGTCTCCTGATTCAAGGATCTGTGGAGGTATAGATCCTCGTTTACCTTGGCTCTGGTATCCTTTCCTCCCTCTCCACTCCGACCGCCCCTAGTAAGGGATACATTTCGGAGGGCCAGCCTGGTTTGTCCTTTGTGTGGGACTCTGCCCATGTTTCCCCTCGTGCCACCATTGGACCCATCTATTTGCGTTGGTGCATTTACTCACCCCGTCGGGCTTTGGGCCCCACAGGCTGACAGCTGCAACATTTAAACTGCTTTTAAATGTCAAAATCTGGACAGAAAATCCACTCTAGTACTACACAGTTCATACGACGGTTGTAGGTTCTGCGATAAAATCGCATACACCCCTGATGAAGAAATAGTATTTTTGAAACGCGTTGGGTCTTTTCTGTTGTGCTCACCTCCAACATAACAGATCTTTGCGATTTACTAGCTGTCTTTTTTTGTAATGTTATTATATGATTAGTCCTGTCCAGTATTCATTTATGATATTTTGTGATATGTATAGTGTATATATGTGCTCATTATTTTAAACCTATGTTTCTTATTAAAAATTTATATACTTTTTTACACTACTCTCATACCTCATTGCGCTATTTATCCCTTTCCAAATATCCCACCTAGAGGAAATTTTATTTATTTTTTCAATGTCTTGTTACTCGGGATGTGGGATAATCTAGTGCGTATTCTGTGACATTGAGCACTTTTTCAATTATTCTATTTTGGAAAGTACACACCCCAAGCTATTTGCTGAGAAGTATAGTGAGTATTTTGCAGACCTCACAAGTTTTGAAAATTGAAAAAAAAAAATTTTTTTTTACTTGTCTTTCTTAATTTTCAAAAACAAATGAGAGCTGCAAAATACTCACCATGCCTCTCAGCAAATAGCTTGGGGTGTCTACTTTCCAAAATGGGGTCATTTGGGGGGGGGGGTTGTATTATCGTGGCATTTTATGGCCTTCAAAACTGTGATAGGTAGTGAGGAGTGAATCAAAAATTTAAGCCCTTAGAAATCCTGAAGGCGGTGCTTGGTTTTGGGGGCCCCGTACGGGGCTAGGCTCCCAAAAAGTCCCACACATGTGGTATCCCCGTACTCAGGAGAATCAGTAGAATGTATTTTGGGGTGCAATTCCACATATGCCCATGGCCTGTGTGAGCAATATATCATTTAGTGACCACTTTGTGCAAAAAAAAAAAAGTTTGTCATTTTCCTGCAACTTGTGGCAAAATATAAAATATTCCATGGACTCAACATGCCACTCAGCAAATAGCTTGGGGTGTCTACTTTCCAAAATGGGGTCATTCAGGGGGGTTTGTGCCATCTTGGCATTTTATGGCCTTCAAAACTGTGATAGGTAGTGAGGAGTGAAATCAAAAATTTACGCCCTTAGAAATTCCTGAAGGAGGTGCTTGGTTTCGGGGCCCCTTACGCGGCTAGGCTCCCAAAAAGTCCCACACATGTGGTATCCCCATACTCAGGAGAATCAGTAGAATGTATTTTGGGGTGCAATTCCACATATGCCCATGGCCTGTGTGAGCAATATATCATTTAGTGACAACTTTGTGCAAAAAAAAAAAAGTTTGTCATTTTCCTGCAACTTGTGGCAAAATATAAAATATTCCACGGACTCAACATGCCTCTCAGCAAATAGCTTGGGGTGTCTACTTTCCAAAATGGGGTCATTTAGGGGGGTTTGTGCCATCTTGGCATTTTATGGCCTTCAAAACTGTGATAGGTAGTGAGGAGTGAAATCAAAAATTTACGCCCTTAGAAATCCTGAAGGCGGTGCTTGGTTTCGGGGCCCCTTACGCGGCTAAGCTCCCAAAAAGTCCCACACATGTGGTATCCCCGTACTCAGGAGAAGCAACAGAATGTATTTTGGGGTGTAATTCCACATATGCCCATGGCATGTTTGAGCAATATATCATTAAGTGACAACTTTGTGCAAAAAAAAAAGTTAATTTTGTGTAAAAAAGTGTAATTTTCCCGCAACTTGTGTTAAAATATAAAATATTCCATGGACTCAACATGCCTCTCAGCAAATAGCTTGGGGTGTCTACTTTCCAAAATGGGGTCATTTGGGGGGGGTTTTTGTACCATCTTGGCATTTTATGGCCTTCAAAACTGTGATAGGTATTGAGGAGTGAAATCAAAAATTTACGCCCTTAGAAATCCTGAAGGTGGTGCTTGGTTTTCGGGGCCCCGTACACGGATAGGCTCCCAAAAAGTCCCACACATCCCATGGTATCCCCATACTCAGGAGAAGCAGCTAAATGTATTTTGGGGTACAATTCCACATATGCCCATGGCCTGTGTGAGTAATATATAAATTAGTGACAACTTTTTGTAAATTTTTTTTTGATCATTCCAATGAAAATTAGCAATGCAAAACAGTGGTGATCTTCTCCAAATGAGGTCCTTTCGACTGTTGGGCCTTTTGTCTGTGTCACATGCAGAAGAGAGATGGATTCACCCCGCGCCATGACGCCTGGGAGCGGAGCTTGATGCATACGCACTGTATATAAAAGCCAGAACACACGGTCTATGGAATGGCCATAGGAACGATCTTGGAGTGGAGGATGAACGATCACCAATGCAAGAAAGGAGGCATAAAACGAAAGTAAAATTGGGGCATAGGTAGTCAGGGCATCAGTGACACTATCCCTCTTGTGTTCTTGCTGGAGCATACTCTGCGTGGCATTATGGACAAGGCACTCGAGGCAGAGCAGTGGGAGGAAGAGGAGGACTTCCTTTCCTCTCAAGGCCCGCTTTATGCAGACACCATTTTTGCAATGCCACAGAACATACAAGAGGAGAGGGAGGGGGAGGAGGAGAAATCTGGAAATTTTAGAGGCATTGAAGCAGAGAAAGACCTACCTCAAACCTTAAGAGATGGTTTTAAGTCCTCAGAAACCTTTTGAGTAGTACGTGGCTGGGAGGAGGCACTTCCAGATAGTGTGATCCTCAGTGACCCTGAGGACTCTGCTTCTCATGCCTCTGCAAACTTATTCTTCAAAGCCTGCAAAAGAACCCGAATATTTGTGGCATCAAGGAGAGGTATCATTATTGATTGGCAACCCTCCTTGACCGCTGCTACAAGGGGAAAGTTTTGGAACTCATTCTGCCCTCGCAGAGGGAGCACAGAATGAAATATCTTGAGGACACCTTAAAGAGGAGTTTATGTAACATACAACAACTATCTTGGGCCTGGACTTTTAGTGAGTCACACCTCAGACATATATAAGATATAAAAAAATGTATTTACATACTTTTAAAAACAACAAATCATACATAGATTAATAGTAGAAAATACATATTTGATGCCACACATGGTTCAATAGAGAAACCTTTACATTGAACCTAGACCGTCCATATTGATATCCACCATCAACCCTGAAAATCTGTGCTAACATTCTCGACGCATTTCGTGAGGAAAACCTTGCTTCTTCAGGAGCACAGAAGAGTATCTGGAGATAAAGAACACATATAAGTAACCAAAAAAAAGGTAAAAAAAGGGGTGTACATATCAGTCCTTGCATTATAAACGTACGATTGTAGAAGGTAGTAGCCAGCCTCCACCTCGGTGTAGTGGTGTGACAGACAAATTTGTTAGAATCAAATATTTTCCAAATATGTGTAGTAACAGAGGCCAGACTGAGGCAGCCCAAGGGTCCACTATTTTCTACCCGAGAGTTGTTTTTTTTTTTTTTTTTCCACTTCAGCGAAATTTTTCTGAGAGACATTATTTCAACTTTATGTGTCAAACTTTATCTCTTCTCATTTTTCACATCATTGTGGATTGTTTCCGTCACTTCTTTATTATTTATTCCCTTCAAGGGTATTATTTTTAAAAGCCAACAACGAAGCGCCTCCCATATCTGTAAGCCCACTATTATATAATTTCCTTTTTGTCCCCCCCCCTCCTCCCCTCCCCTCCTCCCCTCCCCCCTTCCCCCTGTACCCCTCCTGTGTCTGATCCATTCTTTTATGTTATTCATTTATCCACTAGGCTCTGCACCTATTCTTTCTTTCATCTTATCTAAATAAATGTCTGAGGCTTTGTATTTTTTCCAACTTTCCCATCTACTATTATCCCTTTTCTTTCCTCCTTCCATTTTATAGTAATATTCTATTTCCTCTAGCCAATTTCTTATCTCTAGTTTTCCGCATTTTAACCAATTCTTAGGAATCAATGCCTTGGCCGCATTCAAAAGGTTAGGCACTATTGATTTCATGTATTGTTTCTTAGGTTTGTTATGTATATGGAAAAGACAAGTCCAGATATTTTGTTCTATTTCTTCTCCAGTTATTTCCTTTATGATCTTTAACACTTCCTTCCAGTATTCCGTTATTATTGGGCATTCCCACCATATGTGTATGATCGTTGCTGATTGGCCACATTTTCTCCAACACAAGGGTGTTTTGTCCTGTTGAAATTTATGTATTCTTACTGGGGTCATATACCATCTTGATACTAATTTATAGTTCATTTCGATAATCTTCATATCCCAGGCCTTATTATATCCCATTTCAATCATTTTTTCCACTTTTTGGTTATCTATTTTTAAGTTCAGCTCTTTTTCCCATTGTTTTATGTATTTTGGTCTTTCTTGTGCTTCCAAGTCTGTCAGTATATTGTAAATTTTTGATGTTCCGTTTTTTAATGGTATTTCCTTACTACATAGCTTTTCCAGTGCGGTTAGTTTCGTTACATCTCTCAGTGGGTGTGGAATTGTGCTTACTAAGTGCCTTAATTGATTGTAGTTCCATTCATTCATCTTCCATCCGTTCATTTCCTCTAAGTCTGCTCGTGTTCTTATTTTGCCATTTCTGGTGATATCTTTTAATTGTGGATTACCTATACCTTGAGTTCCAAATATTTCCTTCCCGGGGGTGAAAAAGTTCGATCCTGTGAGTGCTAACAGTGGTGAATTGTATTTCCATTCATTCTTTAGGTGAGTGGTGTCCCAAATTTTTAAAACATTTTTTGTTATTTCATGTGTATCTGTGTCCAGTGTTCTGTATTTCGGTGGTATCCAAATAATCTTATGCAGTGTGACTCCGCTTATTATGTTTTCCATTTCAACCCATTTTTTTTCACTTTTCTCGTTTGTCCACTCTAACATTCGTGTTAATACTATGGCTTTATAGTACCTGCTTATATCTGGAGCGGCCAGGCCTCCATGCTCCCTTTTCCTTGTAATCAGCGTGTATTTAATTCTTGGTTTTTTGTTAAACCATATGTATTTTATCAACATTGTTTTAATTATTTTAAAAAAGCTCTGGGGGATTTTAACTGGTAGCATCTGTAATCTGTAATTTATTTTAGGTAATATCATCATCTTAAACATATTTATTCTTCCTATCCATGAAAGTGGCTGTATTCTTAACTTTTTCATTTCTTATTTGACCTCATTGATCAGTGGAATAAAGTTTGCCTGGTAGATCTTTTCAACTCTGGAAGTTATTTTTATTCCAAGGTAGTTCAGTTCTTTTACCCAGGTAAATGGGAATTCCTTTTGTAAAAACTGGGCTTCCTTTTTCTCTAATCCTATATTTAATATTTCCGTTTTCATTGGGTTAATTTTAAAGTTTGACAATTCTCCATATTTTTTTATTTCTTTCAGTATATTTGGGAGTGACACTCTTGGGTTGGAGACGTACATCAAGATGTCGTCCGCATAGGCTGCGATCTTATGCTCTTTTCCTCCTACTCTCGCTCCTTCCACCTCTTTGTTATTTCGGAGTGTTGCTAATAGTGGTTCTAAGGCCAGTACGTATAGTAGTGGAGACAATGGGCAGCCTTGCCGTGTTCCGTTCTGCATCTCAATTCTTGGAGAAAGTCTACCATTTACTTTTACGACTGCTGTCGGGCCGTTATACAAGTTTGTTATCCATTTCATCATTTTTGTCCTAATACCCAAGTGCCGTAATGTATCCATCATGAAACCCCAGTCTACCCTGTCAAATGCTTTTTCAGCATCCAATGACAGGAATAGAACTGGGGTCTCCTTCTGCACCTTCTTATGCAACATCAGTATTGATTTTAGGCTGTTGTCCCTCCCTTCTCTCCCCGGGACAAAACCTGTCTGGTCCGGGTTGATCCACTGTGGGATTAATTTTTTCATCCTGGTGGCAAGGATCTTGGAGTACAACTTCGTATCGGCGTTCAGTAGGGCTATTGGCCTGTAGCTTGAGCAGTTTACTTTGTCTTTTCCATCTTTTGGTATTATTGTGATATGTGCTAGTAATGATTCACTTCTTATTTCTTCTTCTTCACCTATGGAATTCAGGTATTCTGCTAATTTTGGTATCAAGTATTCTTCAAATTTTTTATAATATTTGACCGTAAACCCGTCTGGTCCTGGACTTTTTCCTACGGGGGTTTCCTTTAATGCCAGTTTTATCTCTTCTTGCGTGATATTTTTTTCCAGTTCTTCCAATTGGTCTATTTTTATTTTTGGTAGGTTTGCTTTTATTAGATATTCTTGTATCTTCTTTGTTCTTGTATTCGCTTCTTTCCAACTTTCCTGTCCTTTTATTGCATATAGAGAACTGAAGTACTTTTGAAATGTTATCGCTATATCCGTAGTTTTATTTACCACTTCTCCCTTTTCATTTTTAATCTTCTCAATATAATTCAAAGATTTCTTTTTTTTTACCAAATTTGCTAGATATTTTCCTGATTTGTTACCCCATTTGAATTTTTCTTGTACTACTCTGTTATACTCCTTCCTTTCTTCTTGTTCCATCCAGTCTTTTAATTGCTCTCGTTTTTGTGATAATAGGCCAAAAATTTTATTATTTATTTGGTTTTTGTGTTTTCGTTCCAATTCATAGATTTCCTTAATCAATTGCTGCATATTTTTTTTCCTTTCTTGTTTTTTTTTTGCCCCTATGGCTATTAATTTGCCCCTAATAACGGATTTGTGCGCCTCCCATATTGTTGCTTTCTGTACCTCTGGTGTGTCGTTTTCCTCGAAGTATCTTTTAATTTCTTCTGTGATACTTTTTTCGGTCTCGGGGTCTTCTAACAGATTTTCATTAATTCTCCATGGCCCCCTTTCGTGTACTTCTCCTTCTATTTTCATTCTCAGCGTTACTGGGCTATGATCTGAAGCAGTTATTATCCCTATTTTTGTTTCTTCTATTTCTTCTAGATTTCTATGTTCGACCATGATATAGTCCAATCTGGAGTAGCTTTTGTGTACTGATGAATAGTATGTATAATCCTTTGTACTGGGGTGCTGGATTCTCCACGGGTCTATTAGTTGCTGTTCATATAGTATTCTTCTTAATTTCTTTAGTTGTTTTACTTCTCTGTCCCTTACTATTGAGGTACTGTCCATTTTATTGTCCATGCTGAAGTTGAAGTCTCCAGCTAGTATTAATTTTCCTTGTTTGAAATCCATTAGTATTTTTATTATATCGATCAAGTATTTTTTAGGGTTCTTGTTAGGGCAGTAGACGTTGGCCAATGTATATTTTACTCCCTGTATAGTTCCTGTGATAAAAAGATATCGGCCCTCCTTGTCTGTTTTTCTTTGATCTATTAGAAAACGTACGTTTTTCCCTATACCGATGGCTACTCCTTTAGCCCTTCTTATTGGCGAGTCTCCTTGATACCATGTTGGTATATTTCTTGAATATATTTTGGTATTTGAGTTTTGGGATATGTGTGTCTCCTGTAGGAAAATTATTTCTGCATTACTTTTTTCTAGTTCTCGTAAAATGATGTTTCTCTTCCCCGGGGAATTTAGACCTCGGACATTATAGGAAGATATTTTTATACTGTTTACCCTTTCCATTCTTGTTCCTTTTTTTTTCCTTTTCCCTTTTTCCTTCCCTTATCTCAGAATACGTGCGCCTCTGTAACCACTCATATGGATCAGACCTTCCCACCCTCCCTTCCCCTCCCCTCCCCCCTCCCACCCCCCCCTCCCTTTTTTTTGATATGGGTTTTTTACCCCCATATTCTCTAGAGCTGAGAGCGTTTTACTTTGTTTTGTGGGGCACGCTCTGCCCCCTCTGCTCTATTTATTGTGAGGCGGAGCTCTGTAAGACACCCTATTGCCCCCCTGCCTAAGCACTAATAGGGCGACCCCCTGTCCACTCCGTGCGTTCCTGTCTCCCTCTCCCTGCATTTTTGTTGTGTTTTACCAATCCTTTCACTTTCCTTTTTTCCCATCCCGTCAACCCCAGCCCCCCCCCTTTCCACTCTAAGGCCCCTTGCACCGTTGTGTGGTATTTTCTCAGATATTAATTTCCTCGAGAGTCCACATCTTGATGTCTGATCCTTGAATTTACTTGCCACTGTAGGTCATCTCTTGCCGTTATTCGCTCCTGACTATTTGCGTATTTTTACAGTTCTGGGGAGGGGATTTCTAGTTTGTTGCAAAAGTCCGGAATCTCCTCCACATGTCTTAGCCTCGCACTTATTCCGTTTTTCCTTGCTATTAGACATGCTGGAAAACCCCAGTTGTATTGAATTTCTTGCTCCCGGAGGATTTCTAATAATGGCTTTAGTATCCGTCGTCTTTTCAACGTTTCTTGAGATAAGTCTTGAAATATTTGTAATTTACCTCCCGCAAACTCTATTTGTGTTTTCCTCTTTAGGTTTATCCAGATCTGTTTTTTTTCTTCCCATTTTTCGAAGCGTACTGTTACATCTCTAGGTGTTTCCCTTGCGAACCTTTGAGGTTTTTTTACTCGAGAGACACTTTCTATTCCTATTGTGTTAGTTGTTTCCTTTCCCAAGATTTGGTTGAAGAGATTGTTCATTTTTTCTATTAGATTTTCTGCTTGTTCTGTTTCCGGTAACCCACGTATTCTCAAGTTTTTCTTTTTATCTCTATTTTCTTGCTCTTCTATTTTATATGATTGTTCCTGTTGTTCCCGTTTTAATTTCTTTATTTCGTCTTCTAGTTCCTTTATGTTTTTTTTATGTAGGTCTACTTTGATCTCTACTTCTTCCACTCTGTTTAACATATATCCCATATCTTTATGGAGTGTTGACATCTCTGCTTTTAGGGAATTCTCTAGTGCCGCGAACATTTTTTCCATATCCTGTTTTGTTGGCAACTGTGGCCCTTGTTGTCCTTCCTCCTTTCCTCTGTCTTCCTCTGCCATTTCTGGCTCCATTCTGGGTTCTGAGAGGTGGCTGGTTTCTGTTTGTACTTTATACTGGCCTTTTTTATCCTTGTTGTCCTTCTCTTTTGTATCTGTTTGTCTGCCCTTTGAACCCACTTGTTTCTCTCCTTCTCCGATTCCTTGCTGTATATACTTGTTCATAGGGCCTGGACTTGGGCCAAGGCTGGTCCTAGGTGATTTCGGTATTGCTCCCGCACTTCTTGTTGTTTTCCCCTTCATGTTTGTTTCTATGGCTGGATTTATAAGATCTTCAAAGCTGCCTTCCAGAATACCCCTTGATTGGGGTCTCTTAATGATGAAAAAATCTCCCAGCCTTTTTAAATTGACTTATTTTTACTAATGTTTCTATTATTTCGTTCTCATACCCGGCATCCTCCCCACAATCCAATAATAGAAATAATTAATGAGATATGAGTAGTCCCCGTTTTCCAGAAGTTATGTTACTACCTCAAGTACATTAAGCATTCCTTGTTGCTGTTCAATTGTTTAAGCGTTCTTAAGCTGTAAAAAAAAAAAAAAAAAAAACGCTCAAAAACGCTATTGCAAAAATGCTAAAAAAAGCTGAAAAAAGTTAAAAAAAAAAAAAAAAAAAAAGTCACTGCAAAGACACCGGCGTCTTCACAGCGCTTTTCCAGCAGCCCGTGTGCATGGGGGCCCAGATGCTCAGCAAAATAATTCAAATGTTTTAGCGATATAATGCAATCTATTTCAAATATTTCAAATATTCAGCAAGATGATTTATGTATTCAGCTGTATAGTTCCAGTATAAGCTTATATGTTCCACATTTTTGTTACTGTGAAATTTCTTCTTATTCTATAGTTTGTACTATCAAGCCTATAATTAGTACCATTTGCAAAAAAAAAAAAAAAAAAAAAAAAAAAAAAAGAATTTCACAAGAAAGGGGGGGTACTGCAGCAGCAGCAGGCAGGTGGGGGCTGGGAGACAACTCTTCCGTTGGCTTGTCTTTCTTCTTGTCTTTCTTTCACCTTCTCCTTCTCTTCTCCCCTGTTCCCCCCCCCCTGTTTTTATTGTTTTTCTTAGCTCACTTGATTCTACTTTTTCAGCTCTTTCGCCTTTTCCCCTGCTTGTTCACTTCAAGACAATTGCAATAGAAAAGAGCCAAAAGAGGAGGAGAAAAAAAAAACGCTCAAAAACGCCCACAGACGCCATTGCAAAAACGCAGAGAAAGGCCAAAAAAGTTAAAAAAAAATGTTCTCCCAACAGCCCATGTGCATGAGGGCCCAGGTGCTCATAAAAATAATTCAAATGTTTTAGCGGTATAATGCAATCTAATTCCAGTATTCAGCAAGATGATTTATATATTCAGCAGTATAGTTCCAGTATGAGCTTATATGTTCCACATTTTGTTACTATGAATTTTCTTCTTATTCTATAGTTTATACTATCGAGCCTATAGTTAATATCATTTGCAAAAAACCAAAACAAACAAAGACCAAAAAAAAAAAAAATCACAAGAAAGGGAGCTACTGCAGCAGCAGCAGCAGCAGCAGCAGCAAGCAGGTGGGGGCTGGGAGGCAACTCTTCCGTTGGCTTGTCTCTCATTCACCTTCTCCTTCTCCCCTGTTTTTATTGTTTTTCTTAGCTCACTTGATTCTACTTTTTCAGCTCTTTCGCCTTCATTTACTTTCATTTACTTTCGCTTTTTATTCCATTTTATTTCGTTTTATTTCAATATGTTCTTTCCCTTTCCCTTTCTTTTGTTCTATTACTTTTCCTTTGCCTTTTCACTTTACAGCTTGTTGCAGTCAGACGCAGGTACAAACTTCCTCTGGCTTACACCACAAGACATCTCAGTGAGTGATGAGCCGGGGGGGCGGGGAGGGAAGCTACCTACACCTTCTCATCAGGCCGATCATTCCTCTCAGCTGCAGGGAGAGGGTTCCCAGGATCCTCACGCCGTGCACAGAGCCATTACCAGGCTCCTCCCTCCTACCCGAGAGTTGTGAATGGGTACGGGGGTGAGAGAATGAGCATACCACTCTAAGTGTGGAACCCCAAGCTTGGATGTTAGATCAAATGTGGAAGGAGAAAACACCACAATCCTAGAAAATCAATAGGAATCACCTGATGAATTAATAACCAATAAAGAGAATATATATACATATTCAAAGCTAAATATGTGTACAATTAAAGAAGATTGAATAAATATTATCAAATAACTCTATAGACATAGAGAGTATGAATCCATAAAAGTGTATGATAACAAACATAAAAAAGAGCAATCAATACTGACTACAAAATGTGATTAGCTAATTGTTGAATGACACAGCTGAAAAAACTCAGAGTAAAACATCAACTGTTGAGTGGGTGAATCTAAATATTAGAAATAAATAAATTATCCAATATCTATTAGTGTTGAAGATATGTATATTGACAACACTACCACAAAATTACTCTGAACTTGTATACATAAAGGAAATGTGTGACTTGTGTGAACAATAAAAAACCAAAGGTTGCCATATCTACAGGGACCTTCCAATATTATAATCACTCAAAAATCAGACACAAAAAACAAAGCCAGTGCATAAAACAAAACAGCAACCAAACATCTAAAGACATGATATAAAAAAATCATGACATGAGAATAAAGTTCATAAACAGTGCCACATAGAAAGATATTTATCTTTTTGGTGAGCAGCAAGGAGTATCTATCAGCCTGATCACATCAACAGATGGAGAGCAGCTGAGAGGCTAGCTCGGGGCTAAATAGCCCAGATCTCCACATGGCCCCGCCTCTCCAACGTCACAATGGCGGCAAAGCCTCCAAAGGACTCACGTCAGGAAAGGGAGGCGGAGGGAACCGCCTCACCATGGGACATGGCCGGTGGTGAAAATGCTGGTACCATGAACAAAACATGGCAATTGGAATCAGCCATGTCCGCTCACAGAGATGGGAACCCTACAGCGCACGCGCGGGGCACAGGGTGCATCACACATTCGCGGGGCAGCCAGTGCTGCAACACAGTGACGTCACTAACACGGAGTCCACCCATCCATCAGTAAATATACTGTCTCATGAAGAGACAGAGGTGAAGGAGACACTAAGGCAGGCCGCATAGTGGGGGAACACTCCAGAACAACTGATCTCGGCTGGGAGTCTGTGTAGCCGGTGGCAGCATGGACACGGGGGATTGCAACTCCCAGGAAAGAAAACAGAGGAAAGAACCCAGGGTAGAAAAAAAAGAGAAACAATAATAAAATATATATTCGTTCATCTCCAGACAATGCCATGAAAATAAATATCATGGTGGCAGCACATATCCACATAACACAAAATACAACAAATAAACCCTATAATGTATAAATAATACAAAAATACATGCATGTATATCAAACAAGCAAAAAAGCCTTTATACAGGTAAGAAGGACCTAAATGAAGTGGCATCATTCAACCCTGGGGCAAAGGTTGCCCTAAGTGAATGTATCTACCTCATTTCTCTCTGTAGGATACGCCTGTCCCAATCTCCCCCTTGCGGACCCTGTGGGATATGTTCCAAAGTCAAAAATTTTTAGGGACGGTATGCATAGTCGTGAGCAGCGTGCCTTCCTATGGAGGAATAGAGATCTCTGATCCCAATCTCATATATATGGTCATGTATACGTCTCCAAAATTCTCTAAAAGTCTAAAAGTTTTCCCCACATAGAATGCACCGTATTCACAGGTCATAAGGTACCCCTTGAGTTTGACAGTTAACAAATTTCTTGGGAAATAATTTTTTTCCCATTTGGTAAAATAATATTTTTGCCAGTATTAATATATTTACAATAAGAGCAACCACAACATTTGAAGGTGCCCTTTAATGGGTTTGTTTTAAGACTTGGCCCTGAGAGGTGGCTATGCATCAACTTGTCCTTCAAAGATGAAGCCTGTCTATAGACAACAGTCGGTTGGGGGGACTAACCTAGAGGTAGCCAGATCCTGAGTTAAGAGATACCATTGTTTCTGTAATATAGCTTTTAGCTGATCATGTTGAGAATTGTAACAGGTGATAAATCTAACTGTACTGGTGGATTTGACAGTCTTTTTATGAAAAATTTATGAGTCTCTAGATTGGCCTTTAGTACAGTTATAGGCTCTAGCCAAACACTTTTTGCTATATTCTCTTGCCCTAAGTCTATCCCTTAAAAAAATCAGCCTCCACCTCAAAGTTTCCAAAGTGATGCATTGTGTTTTATCCGAAGATTCTGTCCATATGGAATGAAGCGTATAAGTGGTGCGGGATGTACACTAGTAGCATGCAGAATAGTGTTGCCCGCAGTGGGCTTCTGATATAGTGCACTTGAGATGTATCCCTCACTATCCTTCTGAACCGTAATATCCAAGAATGGAATTTTTTTTGAGTCATTTGTCATCCTAAACTGTAAGTTCCAAACTGTAAGTTTATGTAACACCTTTCCAGACTCTGGTAGGTTACAGTCTCATGGAAAAGGTAGTTTCGAGGCTTCTGTTGATTAAAAGAGGAGCGGTGGAGAAGGGGGCCGCCTAAGTAATGCATTTAAAAAAAAAATCAGTTCTCGGTACCCAGGGCTGTCAGCTTCCACATCTCATCGGCAGCCTCTGCATCATATGGTGAAAGATTATCTAGGGGCGAAAATAGACATTGAGAGCTTTCCAATAGATGATCCACTGGGTCACTGGATTATTAGAATAGATCTGTCCACTGATCCCCACTGAGCAGGTGGATGACATGACTGTGTGATCCCCACTGATGTAGAGTAGACACAGACACAACTCTCTGTACTCTGTGGGGCGGTCAGATGGAAATAGACCACCCGTCCATTTCCATCCGATTCTCATGCCTTTCCATCTGCTAGATGGATAGGGAACAGATCCCCAGCCGTCTGTTTTGGCCAGATCAGATGCAGGCAGGTGTAAACGGACACATGTCCATTTACATCAGCCTCTCCATAGAGAACAATGGGTGGTCCGATCAGGTCCACCTGAAAAACAGACAGGCAGACCCGATCGGTCTGCTTGTGTGAAAGTGGCCTAAGGCCTTGTTCACACAGGACATACACAGGGAACACCCCTGAAAGGCCGTGTTTACCTGTACTGATGTCATTTGGGATGTAGCAAGGAAAGAATTACCCAACACCTGAAAATGGGGAAGCCTGCATAGAGTCTAAGAGTCTAAAATCTATATCTCTGTGAGAGGTAATGTCCTTGAAATGGTAAGGGTAAGTCCATATATATTAATAAGTGTTCAAGTGTCAGCCATCCCCAGAGTGTATTCGGAATACTCTGTGAGAAAATGCAAGAGAGAAAAGGAGGGAGGTGCACCTGTAGTAGTAAAATGATTATTTATTGGCGCAAAGTAATGCACTTACACCAAAGAAGACATCAAAGGCATATCTGTGTAGTGAAAAGTCCTTCTCGAGGGGTGCCAGCAATCCAGTTTCCCAGCGTTCAAGGGCTGTCTGTGCCTATTGCAGGAAGCTGAATCCAGGACAGGATCTGAAGAGGATCCAGGCTGTCTGGCATGGAACATACTGAGGAAATGACGTCATCCGGTGGGCGGACCTCGTTCTAGGAAGAACAGGAAGCTAGGCTACGCACTCGGAGCATACAGCTGCTTCTACTGGCCTGTCAATTTCTGCATACAAGCATCCTAAATACCATCCGGCCGTGGCCGTGGGACTAGAAGGGTCAGCAGACCAAGAACATTTAAAAATGTGTAAAATACAAATTCCAGGTCATATATGACTAATAAATGAGTGGAATCATTATAATAGCTGATATTGAGCATAATTATTAAAACTTTAGAATATCAATAGTAATATCATGACACATTTGGATATAAACGAATGGTTATGTAAAGGATGAGTGTATTAAAGAAATGAGAGGAGAAAAAGGGAGGGGTGGGGGGGGGGGTCTGGAGGAAGGGGGGGATAGAGGGGGAAAGAAGAAAAGGAAGGTGGAGGGGGTATGTTGGGAAGGTTTATTTACCTGCATGATATGAAACAATATTATATAAAAAAAAATTATTATATAAAAAAATCTTTAAAAATTAATATTTAAAAGCGGAAAAATCCATATACCTTAGAGATATACCTTAAAGAAAAAGGATCTATGTGAACAGTTTACTTACTGATCTCAGTACCACCACCCCCAAGATAGAGCTATGCGATATCCCAAATGTTATGTGACCATAAGGGTCCGCTGTAGGGAATAATACATTGAATCATGAGAAAAGGAACAACAAAGAACAATGGGCAATACAAGCAATGTAATAGTACTGTACATGTTACACGTTACATTGTGTGAATTTCTATCTCCTCGCTAAGTCCCCCAGGAGTAAGGGTATTGAGGGAATAAATCCAGAATGTTTCTTGTTGGCATAAACGTTTGTAGCGTTCTGCAGTGGGCAAGCTATTAGGAATTGCCTCAATCACCCACACTTTTAGACCTGCTGTGGATTTATAATGTTTAGTTAAAGCGGGGGTTCACCCACACCGCCAAAAAAAAAAATATTAAAAGCCAGCAGCTACAAATACTGCAGCTGCTGACTTTTAATACATGGCCACTTACCTGTCCCAGGGTCCAGCGATGTCGGCAGAGGACGCCGAGAACCCGCTCGGTTCTCGGCAGCTGCCGCCGCCATCCTAGGTGTGGGAATCAGGAAGTGAAGTGTTGCGGCTTCACTTCCCGGTTCCCTACTGCGCATGCGTGAGTCGCGCTGCGCGTCCCTAGTGGTCCCCGCTCTCTCCTGGGAGCTGTGTGTTCCCAGCAGACAGCGCGGTGGGGACGGGAAGAGGCATAGACTCCCATGGGAGTCTATGCCGGAGGTGGGTGCAAATACCTGTCTTAGACAGGTATCTGCACCCCCCTCCCCCCTGAAAGGTGCCAAATGTGACACCGGAGGGGGGGAGGGTTCCGAAAAGCGGAAGTTCAATTTTTGTGTGGAACTCCGCTTTAAAAAGTGTTTGGGGACACTTTTTTCTCAATGAAACGTCGATGTTCACCAAAGCATTTGCGTAAAGTACGGATGGTCCTTCCTACGTATAATAAACCACAAAGACAGGTTAGACAGTAAACTACGTAATCATTAGAGCAGTTATGAAATTCTTTGATTGTATAAATCTTGCCTTTGGCTGTGAAGCTTTTGTGACCATGTGTTACAAATTGACAAGTCAAGCAGAGTTTTTTGGAAACATACCTACAAGAGGTATCAGGTTAATGTGGTTTCTGTGTATAGATTGAAGAGGTTTCAATTTACTTGGTGCAATTTTCCTTTTTATATTTTTGGCCTTGTGATATGATACTTTGGGTTTGGGGTGGAATAACATCTTTTAAGAAGGGATCCTCAATGAATGAATGAATGAATAAATGATTTGTATAGCGCTGCATTTGCGAACTGAATCACCTCAAGGCGCTGGATCCGGCCTGTGTTGTCAAGCTTCTCAGAAGAGGTAGGTCTTGAGTTTCTTTCTGAAGGCCTGATGGTTTTCTTCCATGCCGATGTGAGTAGGTAGCGCGTTCCATAGCCGTGGTCCTTGGACTACGAATCTTCGTTCTCCCTTTGTTTTGTAGCGGGTTTTTGGAATGAGGAGGAGGTTATGGCTAGAGGATCGAAGACTGCGATTCGGTGTGTAGCGTTTTATTTTCTCGCATAGGTAGTGAGCGTTTCCGTATATGCATTTGTGGGTGAGGCAGAGGGTCTTGAAGGTTATCCGATTCTTTACGGTTAGCCAATGTAGGCTCCTCAGGGAAGGGGAGATGAAATCCCAGGGTTTTTTTCCTGTTAACAGTCTTGCCGCTGTGTTTTGAATGAGTTGTAAGCTCGCAAACTGATATTGGGGTAGTCCTATGTAGAGGGAGTTTGCGTAGTCGAGTCTGGAATTGATGATAGTTCCAACTACTGCTGCTTTGTCCTCTTCTGGCACGAATGGGATGAGTCTACGTAGTATGCGGAGGAGATGGTGAGATCCGCTGACTACTGATCCATTTTGTGCATCCATCGACATTTCTGAGTCAAAAATAACTCCGAGACTCTTGGCTTTAGTGCTTGGTGAGATGGTCTCTCCAAAGATGGGGGGAGTTGTCCATAGGGTCTTAGTTTTGGAATTTTGGTTTCCGTGTAAGAGAAGAAGCTCTGTTTTTGATCCGTTGAGTTTGAGAAAGCTTGTAGTCATCCAGTCGTCTATCAGAGTGAGACATTTTTCTAGTTGCTGAAGGTGGTATTTTTCCCCGGTGATGCGAAGGTAGAGTTGGGTGTCGGCAGCATATGAGTGGAAGCAGTGGTCCGATTTTCTGATGATATTAAGGAGTGGGCGGATGTAGATGTTGAAGAGCACCGGTGATAAGGGTGAACCTTGAGGGACTCCACAAGAGATAGTGCGGGTTTCAGAGTAGAATTCTCCTAGTTTCACGGTCTGACAGCGATTCCCTAAGAAGGATGCGAACCATTGTAGATCTGAACCTGTGACTCCTGCTACCTCTGTGAGGCGGATGAGTAGAGTATTGTGGTCTACTGTATCGAACGCTGCACTGAGGTCCAACAGTACCAGGAGACAAGATTCTCCATCATCAGCTGCTTCGAGGGCGTCGTCCCATATTTTGAGGAGTGCCGTTTCTGCTCCATGGCCCGGGCGGAAGCCTGATTGCAGAGGATCCAGGAGATTGTGTGTTTCCAGGTGGTGTTGTAGCTGTTGTACTACTGCTTTCTCCATAATCTTTGAAATGGTGTTGAGGCTTGTTATCGGTCTGCAATGGTTAGGGTCCTTAGGGTCGAGGTTGGGTTTCTTTAAGAGGGGTTTGACGATGCCATGTTTGAAGGCAGTTGGGACAGTTCTTTCTTTGAATGACAGGTTTATGAGGTGAGTTATAGTAGGAGCCAAGATGTCGGAGCATTCTTTTAGGAGTTTTGTGGGAATAATGTCGTTTGGTGATGTGCTGTCTTTGAGGCTTCTGATGATGTTTTTGGTGGTGTCAGTGGTGATTGGGATCAGCGAAAAATTTGGTGCTTGTTCGATGATTGTATAGATTTTTTCTTTTTGCTTTAGTTGGATGAGGTTGGTTGTTTTTTTCTGTTTAATTGATTTCTGGATGTTGTCGATTTTGTCGATAAAGAAATCTGATAATTCATTGCAGAATTCCTGGGTTTTGTTTCCTGGGGGCTCTAGGCAGGTAGGGTTCATAGTCTTAGTGACTATTTTGAAGAGTTCCCGAGGGCGGTTTAGGGCTGTTGAGATGGTGTTTGAGAAGTGTTCCTTTTTTGCTCTGAAGATTGCTTTGTGATATTTATCTGTGAGTGCTTTGTAGTTTGTGTGGTTTTCCTTTGTGGAGTTTCTTCTCCGGGCTATTTCAGCTCTTCTGCGCTCCTGCTTTAGTGAAGTAAGAGTGCCATTAAACCATCCAGAGTTTCTTTTGCGGTTGTGTGTTCTATGTTTTGGAGCCACTGAGTCTGCTGTTTGTAGTAATGCCTTGTTTAGGGAGTTGAGTGTTTGTTCCGTTGAGTGGTTTAGGTTTAGCCTTGCTATTTTGTTTGATAGTGTGGTTTTGAAGAGTTCGGAGTGTAGTTTCTTCTGAGATCTTGTCCAGCGTGTTGTATATGCCTGTTTCCGTTTTTGGAGAGTTGTGTTGGTGGCGATTTCAAATTTGATAGCGTGGTGGTCCGTCCAAGGTAGCGGTAGTTGACGTCTATATTTTGTTTGAAGATGAGGTCCAGAATGTGTCCTGAACCATGTGTAGGAGCATTTATCAGTTGCTGAGCAAAGAGGGAAGACACATTAAGGAGTCAATGCTGCTCACCCCAATATGGACAAGAAAAATGGGAAAAGGTCCCCCAAGCGGGGTTTTTAGGCAGCTAACTATAGATGTGAGCAAGGCAGTAAATAAAATATTAAAATGCTTTATTGAAGGGTAATGAATGAATGTAACAACATATAAATATAAGTTAGGAGCTCCAGTGGGAAAATACCCATACCAACTACATACAATAGCAAACATAGGTTATACACAGCATGTGATAAGGCTATTGCATAACAATCCTGACGCGTTTCGACCCATGAATTTTGGGGTCTCTTCAGAGGATGAGTTTGCTACAGAAAAAAGAAAAATTTATAACAGTATGTCCAGCTTATTTAAAAGAATTACAGCATAGGCAAGTTTGTTTAGCAACATGTTTAGTAACACTTTGCACATAATTACCACTGAGTTTGGATGTACCCCTCGATCAGAGCCTCCCCACATAGCAGCCCAACCATCCAGTGTGCCCGCACGCAGCAGCACCCCGGAAGAAGGGGGAACATATAGTCACTTTACTCATTTTATTATCCTTCATATGATCAATTCAAGCTGTAATAGATTATTACAACAGTGGTAATTATGTGTAGCAAACTCATCCTCTGAAGAGACCCCAAAATTCATGGGTCGAAACGCGTCAGGATTGTTATGCAATAGCCTTATCACATGCTGTGTATAACCTATGTTTGCTATTGTATGTAGTTGGTATGGGTATTTTCCCACTGGAGCTCCTAACTTATATTTATATGTTGTTACATTCATTCATTACCCTTCAATAAAGCATTTTAATATTTTATTTACTGCCTTGCTCACATCTATAGTTAGCTGCCTAAAAACCCCGCTTGGGGGACCTTTTCCCATTTTTCTTATCAGTTGCTGAAGACCTAGTTCTTTCAGTTGGTTAATGCAGGCGGTGGCGATAGGGTCTTGGGCGGAGTTTGCCCAGAGGTTGAAATCTCCAAGTGCCAAAAAGTTTTTGGCTTTTAGGGTGTGCGTTGACATGAATTCTGTGAGGGGTGTAAGGAGATTGGTCTTCGGTCCTGGTGGTCTGTAACATAGAAGTATGTGGATAGTGTCTTGGGGTGTTGTTTGAAGATGTAGGGTGAGTGTCTCCATGAAAGGCACTGGATTCTGTACAGTTGGTTTGGTGAGTGCGAGGTGAGATTTGAAGATCACTGCTAGGCCTCCTCCTTTTTTTCCTGTTCTGTGCTCCGTTAGGATCCTGTAGTTCTCAGGTACTAATTCGGTTAGGATGGCATTGCAGTCGGGAGTTAGCCAACTTTCCGTGATGAAGAGGCAATCTATGTTGTTTTGGGTGATGAAGTCGTGTACCTCCAGTCTGTGCTTGACTGCAGATCTGGTGTTGATAAGTGCGCATGCTAATTGTTGTGGTTGGATTGTTGTCTTCATAAATTTGATGGTTGATTGTAGGTTGTTCCTTAGAAGTTGTTCTTTCTGTAGTATTTTATGTACGGGAGTTGTTAATGTTGAGGTGGTATTTCTTAGCTTGTGGAGAGCGTCCGCTGAGTACTTGAAGATGCACATGGCGAGAAAATTGCTGATGGTAGGATGATTCGGCGATGATACTGAAAAAGGCGATGGTGAGGTTGTTTAGGAATTGGTGGTCCTGAAGGGTGCCGCTGCTTCTGTTGCTGAGAAGATGATGGTCTGAAGAGTGCCGCTGTTTCAGGGTGGCGTAGATATGGTCCGAATGGGACTGTGAGGTGCAGGGGGCCACGCGGGCCTGCTGCTCTCCTGTTGATCCAGAGGAAGGCGAAAAACCCCTAGCTGAGCTGGCCAATTGCTACAGCAGAGGAAAAAAATTCCTTCCTGACCCCGAGGCGATCGGACCGAGGTCCCTGGATCAACAGCTGGAGGTGCCGCTCAAGTAAGATAGACAAATGTTTGGACAAAATTTTTCCATATTTTTGTGCTTGGCGTGGAACTGTATGGTAAAACGCAAGATTTGGGATTGGTTATTACTATTTTTTTTTCAATATGTTTGAATTTTGAGTTTTAACAGAAAAATACATTGTAAAATGGTATCATTCCTATCGTTGGACCGCAAGGCCCATGAACAAAGAAACAAAGCAGAAACATAAGGAACAAAAGAATAACAGTTTCTCATCTTAAGGTGTTTGATATCTAACACTAGTCATTTGTATTAGGCTAGCAGATAACTTAGGACTGAGAGTCCAATCCTTATGGCTCATTGGGGATAGGACTCTCATGTCTGGATAGTCGTCTAATGGTTTCCCACTGCCCAGAACCGGAGTCTCAAGCTGAAGTATTACCTTAGGATCACGAGAGGGGGTCAGCTACCTGACCCAGGAGTTGTCTAACACCCCACCCCTTTGAGAACTCATTGTGGAAATGCCCGGTCCTCCCCAGGCACTGTGCCCTCCCCCATCCCCAGTCCTGTGGCCGGCTCACTGTGTTACAAAGCCTGTTTGTCGCAATATCTTGTTTTAATGTGAACCGAGAACATGGTCTGGAAATACTGCTGCTGGAATAATCTTAACATGCTAGCCTGCTTAGATCCTTTTCCACTTCACCAATGGGGGTAGTAATTACCCCTGCTCTTAGAAACAGGAGAATAGGAACAGGGTGTCCCCAACAGTGAAAGTAAAGGGGGAGAGAGGAAAGAGAAGGGGTAGAATTCCAGGTGCGTCCAGAGTTCAGGTTGGCATACCCGGACAGATAGAGATATTACAATAGGTGGCCCAGGGTTCCCAGATAACTTCAAACTTTCCTATTCTATCGTGTAGTTTTGCAACTATGTTTTCTTGCACCATTATCCAGGATATTTTTCTCTTAGCCCCTCTAAAGGGTACAGTTGGAGTTTTCCAGGCCCTTGTGAGCGTTATCTTGGCTCCCAGTAGGATGTAGAATGTTAGAGCTTGTAAATGTTTGGGTATCCCGGGAATTTTGCAGTTCAGACGCCAATGGTGGGGTCTGGACCGATAGGGATGCCTGTTATTATTCTCATAGTGTGAAACATATAAAATAGGACCTAATGCGGGGACATGACCACCAGATGTGGAGCATTGTGCCCTCCAGATCACACCCTCTAAAACATAAGGGAGATACCCCTAGGTAGATCATTGCCAGCCTAGAGGGGACATAGTACCACCTAGTGAGGATTTTGAGATTAGCTTCTATCAGGGAGACATTAAGAATACCTTTATAGGAGCATTGAAATGCTTGATACCAGACTGGTGGTTTCCAGGAGCACCCTGTGTTAATCTCCCAGGCCCAGGCGTAAGCTTGGTTGACGACCTTACCCACCAGGGAGGACTATATCAATGAGATTCTCTCCCTCTGATCCATGGTGTTCGAGCACCAATGCTCGTATGGGGTGATTTTAGGTGGTTCATTCCTGTCAGTCCAAATTGAGTTAAGGAGGTGGGCAATTTGGGAGAAGCAGAACATTTCTGAATTGGGCATTTCCAATGTCTTTCTACAGTGTTTCAAAGTGAGGGGGCCTGTCGGGGTGAGAACATGGCCAATGCGATACAGGCCTTTGTTAGTCCACCAGCGAAAAGCTTTGACATTTAGGCCTGGGGGAACTTTGGATTGTGGAAGATATGAGACAGGGGCCTTAGGGGGGAGATTAGGGAGTGGTGTTTATGTAGTGTGTTGCCCAGTGCCACCGAGTGAGAGAGAGTATGGGACATTATCGCCGGTCTGGATTTTGTGAAACTATAAAAAGGAAATATTCCTTTAAATATCGTGCCTGGGGGGTGTAATGGATGTGAATAATAATGATATCAGGTGTTACCAGGTGAGGTATATTAAAATGTCTATTACAAACTCTCTATATCTGTATCAGAAGTTTTGAAATTTTAAAGATCCTTAAAGACTTTCCAGATATTTTGCTACTTCCTCTTTTTCTGTCTGTAGCCAGACCGCGTTGAGTTATCAATAGACTGTAGCTTCCTGCAGCTTTCTGTTACTTCCTCATTCATCTCCCCAGAAATTGCATCAAGACCAGGCATCACGTCAACATATAATAATAGCTTTGATTAATTGTTAAGTTTGTTGAAATTATTGCTAAAACTGCTGACTTTGACATGTTTTGCATATGCTGTACTGTTTTGCGAGGGTATAAAACCCACTGTAAAGTGGAAATTAAAACTAGAGGTTTCTTATTCTGAACTAAGTGTCAGAGCGTGATTACTTCTTGTGTTTCAATATTTTTTTATTAATTTCAAGATTTTCACAGAAATACAATGTGTACATTGTATATTGATAAACATTAAGCATATACAAGATTACAGATATTAAGCAATAAACTTCTTATCGTCTATAGAACAGAAACTTTGGATCTGTCGTAGTCGTATCTGGGAATACTTAGAGTTGTGTCTTACCTGAGAGCGCCACCCTCAGGGACCCCATTGGGAACTAATTTGTCACCCGAGAGGGGACTGCTCCTATGGACAGAATCCAATATAAGCAGAATAGATAACAGAAACCAGTAGTAAGGGGAGTTGTTAACAGCTATAAGTAATTCTAGCAGATTGTTGCTTGTCAAGAATAAAATAACAGGTTATTAAGACTTTAGAGAAATGTCTCGGCCCCAGCCCATGACTCCCACGGCTTCCACTTTGTCCATTCTTTTTTTAAGCGGCCTACGCTGGAGGCCATCACTTTTTCGAAATCATAATGGAGGTTCACGATGTCAAGAGTGTGTTCTACGGTTGGGGGTTTATCAGATTTCCACAACCTTGCTATGCACAGTCTCGCTGCAAGTAAGATGTGAGTCAGGACATGTCTATATTTCGGGAGGACAGAATCAATATTTAGGTTCAGTATCGCTAGGTCAGGAGAAGGGAGTAGGACTTGGTTCGCAATGTCTGTCAGTATGAGAAAAATTGTATTTCTGTAATCGTGGACAAGACCAAAATATGTGGAATATGTCACCCTTGGCTGAGTTGCAGTGCCAGCATTGGTCACTCGTGGAGGAGCTGAACTTAGCAAGCTTTGAGGGGGTTAAATACCATCTAAGGGATAATTTTTGGGTTGTCTCCCAAAGTGTGGAGCATTTTGTGGTAATATAGATCGAGCTAAGTGCTCTTTGCCATTGGTGTTTCGTGTAGGTTTGACCCAAGTCACGTTCCCAGTGAATGTGTTTTTTTTTTTAGTAAATTGTAGTTTGTAGTGTAGGATATTGTAGAATAAAGATATGCCTTTCGTTTTGGGGCAGGAGGTCATTAAATAGTCCCATGCTCTGGAATGTAATGTGTAGAGAGGAAGTTGGACGTCTTTAAGGCAATGAGTGACACGTATGTAAGTGAAGAGGTCTGATTGAGGCAGGTCAAATTCACGTTGAATGAGGGAGAAGGGCTTAGGTCTGTCTTTTTGGAGAATATCTTGAATGTTATGGATACCCTTTTTGGACCATTGGACTAAATGTAAATCGGGTGAAAGGTGGTGAAGGGACTCTATCGGGATAGGAATGGGAGGGATGTCAGGTATAGCGCGACCATTGTGTAGTATTCTTTTCCATGCCGTGATTGAAGCTATCATAGTAGGAGGTATAGCCAACGATAGTTTTGGGCCCCAGGGTGTGCTCATCATCCAAAATTTTAGGTTTGGACGGAGCAAGGTTGAGTTCTCGATGGAGCTCCAGAGCTTGCTAGGGCTGGACTGGAACCACTCATCCAGTTGAGCCAAGATTGCCGCTGTGTGATAGTTTTCGAATTCGATCGGGCCCGAGCCCCCCGCCAATCTGTGGTTTCTAAGTATCGAGTGTGCACATCTAGGCTTAGTTCCATTCCAAATAGCTTTGTTAAACATAGTTTGTAGAGATTTGAAATATTGTTTAGGAATGGGGATGGGGAGAGTTCTGAACAGGTAAAGAATTTGTGGTAAGTGGATAATTTTGAATGCTGCGAGTCTGCCTGACCAGGAGAGGTTGTGTTTGATTAGGTTTTGTGTTTCGCTTTTTAATTTGGCTAGGAGAGGTTTGAAATTTGCTGTGAAGAGATGTTTGGTTGATTTAGTGAGATGCACTCCCAAGTATGAGATACTATTGTCTGCCCAGGCAAAGGGGAATTGAGCCTGTAAAAGGTGTCTGGTGGTGGCGTCTATTTTAATGTCTAGGATGTGTGATTTAGTTACATTCAGTTTGTAGTACGAGATTCGTCCAAACCAGTCAAGTAGTTTTTGGGCTTCAGGTAGGGAGGAATTTGGGTTGGTGAGTATTAGTATGACGTCGTCTGCACAAAGACTAATCTTGTGTTGGGTTTTGCCTATCGTTAGACCAGTAATGAGGGGGTTTGAGCGAACATGCTCTGCTAAAGGTTCTATCAACATCAGTCAGTAATGTCAGCAGAGGATGGTTGGTAGGTATTAGGGTCGTGTCTGATGTTGTACAAGTTACTATAGTATTCGCTAAAGGCGTTCGCTATGTCTTGGGGATTAGTCAGTTTGTCATTGGAGCGGGGGTGGAATAGGTGGTGTATTCTGGACTTGATTCTCTGTCCCTTGAGGCATTGCGCCAGTCTCTTGCCCGCTTTGTTGGATGTGGAGTAAGTGTTGGCTTTGATTTTGCGTTGGATTTGTTTGTATGAATATAGAAGTAGGGAACGTAGGTCCCGTCTAAGGGTCAGTAGTTGGGCTAGAAGTGTCGGATTTGGGTTGTTCTTGTGTTGGGATTCAAGAGCTGCAATTTGGGATGTAAGGGTGTCTATTTGCTGTGTCCTCTTTCTCTTGCATATGGCCCTTAATTTTATAATTGTACCTCTAAGAACTGCTTTGTGTGCATTCCACATCGTGACGGGGTCCCCTACGGAACCTTTGTTTAAATCAAAGTATTCTTGCAGTTGTTTTTTAATGTCTTGGGAGTAGGTTGGGTGTTGCAGAATGTAATTATTTGCACGCCAGAGGAACGTATTCCGCTGGGGTGTAGTGCCGTTGATGGAAATGGTGATTGGAGCATGGTCCGACCACGTCACGGTGTGGATTACAGATGTACCAATGTTTTGTAACAGCCATTGTCTGTGAGGAACATATCAATCCTGGAGTACAATTTGTGGTGTGGTGAGAAATAAGTATAGTCTTTTTCAGACCCGTGCTGGCACCTCCACACATCAAAAACGTCAGGTGACGTGAGGAGTTGCTTCAGGGGTGATTCTCTTCTTTTCGCTGCTGAAGTAGAGTCCATGTGAATGTCTGCAACTATGTTGAAATCTCCACAGATAATCAGGTGCCCCTGCCGTGCCTCTCGTACCTTGAGGAAAGCTCTTCTAAGGAAGCACATCTGGCGGGTATTGGGGGCATAGATATTCACTAAGGTGTAGGTGACCTTGTTGAGGGTAAATATTAAGATGAGATAGCGACCATTGGGGTCGGGGAATTCCTGTATCAGATGGAAGTCCAGACCATTCTTTATGGCAATGAGGACCCCTCTTTTCTTGGAGTTGTAGGTGGCGTGGAAGATTTGGGGATATTTGCTATTGGAACAAAGAGCTGTTGCTGTCGGAAGCAAATGTGTATCCTGGACACATAGGATATCGCTGTCCAGTTTAACTGCCGTGTGCCATAGAGAGTGGCGCTTTGCCGGATGATTTAGCCCCTTGGCATTGAGGGACAAGACGTTGCACGGCATGGCTCTCTGCTAAGAGTGTCGGAGATGCAAAGAAATGAGTGTCACTTACAGTTAGTCGACTCTAGGGTGTGATGCGTAGGTGCCTCCTCTACGAGGGAGAAAGAATTTCTGTTGTGCGTTGCCGTGAAGTAGAAGTTCTGGAGTTGAGGCTGTAGGAGATATCTGGGGGAAAGCAACAAGTCAGCAGGCTAGATGAGGAAAACGTGAGAGTTATATCGCAAAACAACAATCAAAAAAGGAAAATAAAAACTGTAATGCCGCGTACACACGGTCGGACTTTTCGTCTACAAAAGTCAGACAGCCTGTCCGACAGACTTCCGGCAGACTTTCGGCGGACTTTCGACGGACTTGCGGCGGACTTTCTAACGAACAGACTTGCCTACACACGATCACACAAAAGTCCGTCGAATTCTTACGTGATGACGTACACCGGACTAAAATAAGGAAGTTCATAGCCAGTAGCCAATAGGTGCCCTAGCGTGGCTTTTTGTCCGTCGGACTAGCACACAGACGAGCGGATTTCGGGGTCCGTCGTAGTTACGAAGTAAAGATTTGAAGCATGTTTCAAATCTAAAGTACGTCGGATTTGAGGCTAAAAAAGTATGTTGAAAGTCCGGAGAAGCCCACACACGATCGGATTACCAGCCAGCTTTAGTCCGTCAGCGTCTTTTGTAGACGAAAAGTCCGACCGTGTGTACGCGGCATAACAGGTCTTCTGTTATGCTGTATATTTGTGGTAAAAAGATTGTGGCAGCGTGGGTAATAAGAAGCTAAGGATAGCTATGCCGCAAGTGGGGGAAAACAGTTTGTAATTAATAAAACTGAAAAAAAAAATTTGCACAAGGTAGCAAGGGAGAAGTTGTTTGTTTGGGGTTGGTGTATTTTTGAGCCCTGGTTGGTGTGCCTGTGATGAGATGTACATTGCAGAAAAGGTGAGATTCCTTCCTCCGGGGGGTTCAAGAATGATGCCCCAATCATGGGGTAGACGCATTCCTTACATTAGGTCGCTGACAACATGGGTGGTGCCATTCTTTGTGAGGAGCAAAGTCGCGGGATAGCGCCATTTGTACAAAATTTTATGGTTAAAAAGGCCTTTGGTTATGGGGTTCAGCTTTCTCCTCATTTGTAGCGTATATTTGGACAGGTCAGGAAAAATCTGGATTCCGTCGTATGGTCTGGGCAGAGGACCTTTGGATCTGGCTTCTGACATCATCTTTTCTTTGATGTGGAAAAAATGAACTCTCATGAGAACGTCTCTTGGGACTGATGCTGCTAGGTGTGAGGGTTTTGCAATCCTATGGATTCTATCAATGATGATGTCTCTGGGAGCAGCATCCGGTAGGATAGTATGTATGAGATCTTTGGCGTATTTAGGAAGGTCTCCCGGGGGAACCGTCTCAGGGACCTCTCTCAGCTTGACGTTGTTGCGTCGCGAGCGGTCTTCCAAATCGGCCAGCTTGGCCCTGACCCAGTCTTGTTCCCCTTTAATTTCATCCACTGCATCAATGATGTAACTTACAGTAGTTGAGCATTCTGTCATACCCTGCTCTATGGTAGAGATTCTATTATCCATAGAATGCATGTCTGTGGAGATTTTTGTGAATAGGGATGTCAGATCAGTCATGAGAGAGGTTTGCAGAGAAATGAGCATGTCTTTGAGAGTAGTGTCAATGACTGGGAGACCAGAAGTGGGGAAGGATGCCATAGAGTTATGCAGGGCCTGGTTGGATAAGAATGGAGTGAAAAGGGAGGGGGCGTGGCCGGCAGCGCGAAAGATGGCCGCGGTGTAGGAGAGCTCCGGGACACACAGGCTTCCTATAGCGGCACGCAGCGACTCGGGGCTTGGAAAACCTCATCCCCATACAGGAGAAACATTCGGACTGACACCGGAGCGAAGATGAGCAAGCGGGAATACCAGAGCGGCCCCCGCAAGCTTGCGGACATGTTCACTCAGGTCCGGAATCCCCACAGCCAAAATGGCGCCGCCACCTCAGCCACTACATCCCGAGGCAGATACCGCTCCGGACCACACAGGCTGGACACACAAAAGAAAATGACCCCTCGTCACTTGGAGCAGGCAAGTAACCACAGCTCCCCTTCCCACAGCCCCCAGAAATCCAGACCCAGACTGGACCCTGGCCTGCATGACTCAGATGAGGAAGAGGGGGAGGGGGGCAGCATGGAGGAGGCCGCAGATTCCACAGACCCCATCACACAATTCCCCACCACAGGACAACCGATTGTGGACACTACAATAAAAAGCATGCTGATGGCTCTACGCAGCACACTGCACAGAGACATGCTTTCAGCAGTCTCCTCATTAAAAGCTGAAGTAGCAGAGCTGGGAGATAGGGTCGACCACATGGAGGACAGAATGGGAGAGTATGCAGAGGCCCACAATGAATTAGTGGACGCACATAGTGATACAGGAGACACCATCACACAGATCAAAATGAAAATCGTAGACCTCGAAGACCGCTCTAGGCGAAACAACCTTAAATTCAGAGGGGTGGCTGAGTCTGTACTACCGGGCGACCTGAAACCTTACATACATCAAATGATGACCACCCTACTACCAGAAATTCCAGCGCAGGAAATCGTGATTGACAGGGCACACAGATTGCCCAAACCTCCATATCTCTCGGAACATATCAATAGGGATGTTATTGCTAGAATACATTTTTTCCATGTTAAAGAGAAGTTACTCCAACTTACCAGACAAGCGAACCCACTCCCAGACCCCTACGCAGGGATTAAACTATTTGCGGACCTCTCCCAGCATACCTTGATGGCACGCAGACAACTGGTCTCTGTAACAAAAATGCTACAAAACTACAAGGTCCTATATAGATGGGGCCCCCCAGCTAAATTAGTGATTAACAGAGGCAACAAACAACATATAATCACTACACTTGCAGACGGCCTCAACCTCCTCCGAGCATGGAACCTCCTACCACCCCCTGACAATCAAGATCAACGAAGAAGCAGTAATACACAGCCCAGACACCCTGATGACATCTCTGACCATTGACAATCTACTGAGGACCGATACAACCCTCACTCTACAGAAAACCCCAGTTTCCACAGGAACCAATAGGATTTCTCCATTCCTAGTTCTTACTCCCCTACTGAATGACTCTAAGGAAGCCGTCCCTTAAGAGCTGAAAGTTATCCCCACTCACCCGTAGAGTAGCGGCCGCTACTCAGTAATCCACCGGATTACCTACAAAGTTTAACATTTACCACATTTGGTAATATGTTTGTTTTTTTTTGTTGATCTATTGTTAGCGCAACAATGGCGCAAGTTTCTTTTTTTTCAAATATGTTTGTTCCTTGCTATCTAGATCTTACCACCAACAGGGAAAAGATCACCTGTACAAGTATCTTGCATTAATTTTTTTCTGTTCTCAGATGACGTCAATTCCATTGCACCGATGCCCACACATTCTGGAAGATGACGAGTACTTGCATTACTCCCAGGAAGACCCCAGTATCTCATGGCTCAAGATGACCATTCGCACACTCACTACCCAAATGTCCGGTAATTTACTAAGCTTTATGACTATAACCCTATGACATGTCCATATCACTCGTTTCACTTAACGCCCACGGGCTGAACAGTCCCTTTAAGCGCAAAGCAGCTTGGAATGAAGCACTTTTGAAGCTACAAGCAGACATCTTCTGCATTCAGGAGACTCACTTTCATGCAGCCAAAGCACCAAAGTGCTCCCATCACCTATATTCACACGTTTTCACTGCTAATGCCCCAGTCAAGAAAAATGGTGTCCTTATAGCCATTAGCTCCTCGGTAGCATTTACAATGCATGAGATCCACACTGACCAAAAGGGCCGATATATAATCCTAATCTGTACTATTAATAATACCTCCTATACTATTGTAAATCTGTATGCACCTAATGTTGGAATGTTGGCCAGCTTAAGTTCTTAAACTCTCTTTAAATAAAGGTAGAGAAGGTCCGGAAGGGCTCGCTCCTACTGGTGGGTGATTTCAACACCATTATAGACCAAAAATTAGACGTCTCAAAACCAAGTTCCCATGTTAGACCAACCTTGCAAGACTTCTTTAGGAGGAACCTTCTATATGATCCGTGGAGGTGTATGCATGCCACGGAAAGAGATTTCACCTACTTTTCAGCTCCCCACGGATCATATTCAAGGATTGATCTCTTTCTAACTGACCTGAACCTATTACATAAAGTCCTTAAATCGGAAATTATGTCTATAACTTGGTCAGATCACGCTCCCATCAAATTGACTCTGACAGAAAACTACAGAGCCCTTCCGACTCGTCTCTGGCGCAACAATGCATTTTTATTTAACAACCAAACATATAGGGAAAGATTGAATGTACAATTAGAGGAATTCTTCCAACTCAATTTAACCCCCGAATCTAACATGTCTAATGTATGGTGCACTCATAAGGCATATACTAGGGGGCTGTTGATACAGCTGGCATCTAGAGAAAGGAAGCACAGGTTGCAGCTGATTGAGAATCTACTCACCAGAATACAAAACCTTGAAACACACCACAAACAAACTCACGACCCAAGCTCTCTCGCCGACCTAACAACATGTAGACACGAACTGAGACTTCTTATGCTCTCAGATCACGAAAAACAGACACATAGACTCAAAGCCAGGTACTACTCACAAGGTAACAAGGCTGGCAAGCTTTTAGCAAATCAATTTAAAGCATGACGCACAAAACATTCAATAGCATATCTATTGAAACCAGGAACTAATTCTAAGATATTCCACCCAAGGGATATAGCTAACTCCTTTCGAGAATACTATCAAACGTTATATAATCTCCAGAATAGCCCAGACACTATACAACCCAATGAGGAAGCGATTCAACAATATCTGTCTGACCTTCAACTCCCAACCATTGACGAAGAAACACTCTCACAATTGAACTCCCCTATGACTGAAGCTGAAATCTCTAGAGTAATTAAATCCCTCCCTAATAATAAATCCCCAGGAGCAGATGGCCTATCCTCAGAATACTACAAGACCTTCCAGGCTACTCTCACACCACACTTGCAAATACTATTCAATGAAGCTGCAACCTCCGGTTCATTTCCTGAGGAAATGCTTAAAGCCATCATTGTTACTTTGCCCAAACCAGGGAAGGAGCCGACATACCCGCAAAACTTCCGCCCAATATCGCTTTTGAATACGGATCTTAAGATTTTTTCTAAAATTATTGCTAACAGATTGGCTGAAATTACTCCCTCCCGAGGGGCGTGGCCTGGAGCCGATCCAAGATGGACGTGTGAGACAAGAGCTCCCGCTCCACGAGGTCCTTCTTCATCAGCTTTTCACAGCTAAACAACGCTTTCTCCTCCACAAAGCTACTGGGACATGGTGAGGACATCAAGGAGTATGTCAGCGACCCGATCCCGCTCTCCGAGGACTCAGTTAAGTGCCCAGATCCCCGAGATCTTTCGCTCCAGGCCCAGGGACAGAGTACAGGCCTCACAATCCACCCACACTCGCACTTCCCGTTCCCCCAGCAGCAGCCCGCACCGCACCGGAGCTCACATGGCGGCCGCAATAGACTCCTCACAAGGTCCCCTAATGACCGCTCCCGCTCCTGCTCTTACAATAAACAACCTACGCAGTGTAGCTGCTGATATTAAAAGCACTCTGCAGGCAGCCATCTCAGACCTGAAAGCTGATATGCAGGCCATAGCGTTGAGGGTGGATGACATAGAATCCACACAGGCCCGCCATGATGTCTCTCTCTGCCAAGTACAGCAGGTCACAGAATCGCACGCCATTCACCTCAGGGAGATTAACCGCCACATGGAAGACCTTGACAATAGGGGGAGAAGATGCAATCTGAGAGTGAGGGGTGTCCCTGAAGCTATAGGCCCCAATCTCCTCTCACAAACAGTAACAGACATTTTTAATAATCTCCTAGAAAGGCCTCCTGGGACTCAGATTTCATTTGAACGCATTCACAGAGCTTTGCGCCCAAAAGGAAGAGACACAGACCCACCCAGAGACATAGTCTGCTGTCTTTCTGAGTTCCCCCTGAAAGAAGAAATCCTCCGTAAAGCCAGGGGACGTAACCAAATTCTTTTTCAGGGCGCGGAAATTAAAATATATCAGGATCTTTCTAACATCACACTCCAACGCAGAAGGGAACTAAAACCTCTATTAGAAACACTGAGAGCCAGATCAATCCTATACCGCTGGAAAATCCCATTCTGTCTGTCTGCGACTCATCAGGGTCGCACAGCAAATCTCAGAGTCCCAGAAGATCTAGATCATTTCTTCAGTACCTTAGACATCCCATTTGTTGCTGTCCCAGATTGGTATAGTGACTTTCGCCTACCTCCCCTGAACAGAACCTCATCCATGGAAGGAATAGATGAAGCGGGCAATTTCACTTTGAGTCGCCGCCGCCCACACCATTTCCATTCCCGTACCAATGCGAGGTCCTCAGAAACACCCAGAAACGGCAGCCCAACTGCTTCACCAGTCCACCGCAGGGCACGTCTAACCTAACCAGGGAGACACTAGAAGATCACATTCGTTACACCACATTTTTGTGATACCAAAGATACCCCTCACTAACCTGAGACTTGATGTTCGCAACAGTTTACTATACTTCTTTCTTCACCTTTTTTCACCTTTTTTCACCGGACAAAACGCTGCTTTCACACTTATACCAGTTGGAGATAACAACCGAAACGTCACTGACTATCACTTTCACAGCGTAAAATTATACCCTGGATAATCAGTAAATGTTTTCACAACCGGGAAAAGAATTCCAGTACCCTAAGTTCTTCATGACTTCACCTAACACACAGAACTGCAACCACGCAAGTCTTTCTCAAGACACATGATCAGCAATGAGACAAGCCACCAAGCCCTAAGCCAAACAGATACAGGAAACATAGTCAGAAGCCTTATACCCAGAAGACAACAGGAAAGCAGTCAACAAACTTATTTACCTCATTAAAAACCAGTTATGCATGTACCTCGATATCACCCTCTTCCTCTTCTCCCCTATCCTTCCCCCCTCCTTCCCTAATCCCCCCCCCCCTTCCCACTTACCTTTCTCACACTCCCTCCTTGTCATCCCTTACCCCCCCCTCCCTCACCAATAGAAAATGATAGCATAATAGAGGTATAAGATAACTATAGTTTACTGTTTTTGGATTTATCTTTCTTCTTCTTTTTTATTTTTTGGTTTTGCAGGTAATACTTACTGAGTAATATCTTATGGATACGCTGAAGTTCGTATAGGGTATACTCAGAGAGGGCTGCAAAAAGGTAATGGCTCCACTTCTTCTCGAATCTAGAGAACACTACCTTTTCATGGTAGTGACAAATCTCTCACTTAACACCTCCCCTATAGGATGGTTTTAATGTATAACACACAGGCGTTATCATTATTCTGGGAAAACATCCCATTCAGATGGGCCTAATCCTTTGCGCATCCCTCTCAGACAATACAGAGGAGGAATAAAGGGTCCCTCTCTGTAGTACTATCTACTTCAGTAACGCCACAGTTGCACTGATTTAAAAAGTTATAACGGTTACAGTTTTATGTTCAAACCAGGTTCTACTCTATGATATGTCCGGTGGTCTTAAATCCACAAACCTTTACGCTATCAAGGTCAAAGTTCTTAAAAGATTGAAATGCGTTTTTTTTTTTTCTTTTTAACACACTTTACCGAACATCTAGCTTTAAAAACAGATTTGATCACTTATGTCTTGGTATGCTTATCCTTCCTCTCCATGCTCAGAACGCACTACATCAATCCCCGGACAGATCCCCCCCTTTACGAACCCCCCGAAACCTCAACCATGTCCCATACATGGACGAATTAATCATCTACTGGAAACTCAGAGGACCAGAGATGAAGAGTAATTACCTACTCTTATTTAATAGTTCCGCCTGGTCCCCTGATCATTAACAGGATGCACCTAAAAGTACTAGTTTACTGACCTCGTGGAGACGTTCACCTTGTTTTACTAGTTGAACGACTCCTACCACTTCTCCACACAGCGGTCCAGGTTACGACCGTTGACACAGGCCGGTTCACCCCCTTAATACTTCTAGTGGACGTGTTATTACACCTCCACTTCCGGCTACTCATCCCCCTACTCACCTCCTCTCTCTATCCCTTCTACTCCTCTCATCCCCCCCCCCCCACCCCTCTTTCTTCTAACCTCTTTTTTCCCTCCCTTTCTCTTCTTGATCCTCTCCGGCTTCACACTCCAAGAGGCTTCCTCATCAACTCACAACTGCACATCCCCCATCATAATGACACTGCCAAAGTCCAAAACGGCCGACATATCTTTGAAACTTCTTTCACTTAACGCAAAAGGGCTCAACACACCAGAAAAACGCTCCCAAGTACTGACCGACATGAGAGTAATGAAGGCAGACATAATATACCTGCAGGAGACCCACTTCCGCACCAACGCCATCCCCAAATTTTCTAACCACTTCTTTCCACATAGTTTTCATGCCACCTCTTCGATTTCGAAATCCAAAGGGGTCTCCATTCTTCTATCCAAAAATGTCCCAATAAAAATAACAGATTCCCTAATAGACGATCAGGGTAGATACATATTTCTAAAAGGCACCTTTAGAAACACCCCAATCACACTTGCAAATATTTATAGCCCTAATTCGGCCCAGATACCTTTTTTTCGCAAAATTTCCCAACTTCTAACTACTTTCCAAACAGGAATACTGATCCTAGGGGGCGACTTCAACGTCCCGCTCGACCCTCTACTAGACACCTCATCAGGCACATCTCACTTGCCCTACAAAGCGATCAAACAAATTAGAAGGAGCCTCCAAGAGCTACAACTTCATGACACCTGGCGCACCCTTCACCCAAAAGAAAAAGATTATACCTTTTATTCTGCCCCACACAATAAATACTCCCGTTTAGATTACTTCTTTCTCACACAACAAGATCTACCAACACTAAAAACTACCTCCATTGAACCAATGACACTATCCGACCACCACCCCATCTCACTCACTCTTAGCTTCCCGGAAAAGACCACCTACACTCCTATTTGGAGACTAGATCCATCTATCCTGACAGACAAAACAAAAGAAACGGAAATTCGCACATGCCTAATCAACTACTTTAAAGAAAACGACACCCCAGACACCACCAAAATGACACAATGGGCAGCGCACAAATGTGTTATTAGGGGGAAATTGATCTCCATGACAGCGGCAATAAAGAAAGAAAAGAAAAAGACACTGTCTGACCTCTTTTCCAAACTTAAACTTCTAGAAGCTTCTCATAAAAAGAATTTAGCACAGAGAACCCACCTAGACTTAATAGAAACACGCACACAAATACAAGAAGAGCTGGGTTACAAACTTAAGAAAAAATTCGCACTATCTCAGAAACTCTTCTATGAGTTTGGAAACAAATGTAGCCGCCTGCTTGCTCAGTCCCTCCGCACAAAAAGAACAAACAATACAGTACATAGACTGTGCTCACAGACAGGAACTGCAATCACAAAAAACCACGACATAGCGAAAGAGTTAGAAAACTATTACACTTCCCTATACTCCCTACCCACAACAAATTCTGCATCAACACACCTGCCCAACAGACATGACGAAATAAAAACCTTTTTAAAACAATTCTCTCCAGGAAAAATTTCAGAAGAAATTTCGACATCCTTAGAATCTCCAATCTCCACAATAGAATGGGAAAAAGCTATTAAACAGTTGAAACCAGGCAAGAGCCCAGGCCCAGACGGCATATCGGCAATCTACTAAAAGACATTCACAGAGACGCTTAGAGATCCCTTTCTTAACGCGTTTAACACACTCTCCCCCTCCAACCCGCTCTCCAAAGAAATGCTAGAGGCCCATATTGCAGTCATCCCCAAAGAAGGCAAAGATCCCACAAATACAGGAAATTACAGGCCAATCTCGCTACTTAACGTAGACGTTAAAATATTTTCTAAAATATTAGCAAATAGACTAACTCCCCTTCTACCATCCCTAGTGTCCACAGATCAAACAGGTTTTGTAATAGGTAGAGAAGCCAGAGACAACACAATCAAAGTGATTAATCTACATCATATTATCACTCATACCAACCAGAGAGGATTTTTCCTTTCATTAGATGCAGAGAAGGCATTCGACAGAGTGGCATGGGACTACATGACAGCAGTGTTGCAAGCCATAGGAATTGGTCCTTACTTTTCGGCACTGATCCTGTCCCTTTATTCGAACCCTATGGCTAGAGTAAGGGTCAACAACACTCTGTCGAATGCCTTCCATATACATAACGGGACAAGACAGGGATGCCCCCTGTCCCCTATTCTATTTGTTCTCACCCTCGAACCATTCCTTCGAAAACTGAAATTAAATCCAGACATTCATGGTATAACCACTCCCCATAAGGAATACAAATATGCTGCCTTTGCAGATGATGTATTACTGTTCCTATCACAGCCCCTGATTACCCTACCAGTCCTACTGTCCGAATTCAAACAATTTCAAGAGCTATCCAATCTCAAAATAAATTTTACAAAATCCTTCGCACTCAATATTTCCCTCCCCCACAAGCTAGTAGACAATGCAAAAAAAACTTCCCCTTTCACTGGGAAAAAGAAGCGATAATCTACCTAGGAATACAACTTCCCTCCAAACTTTCTGACCTATACATAAAGAATTATATACCCATTTTAAACAAGCTAATTGCAGACTTTAAAAACTGGAACAACCCATCTTTCTCGTGGTTTGGTAGAGCCGCGATACTAAAAATGAATGCCCTACCGAGGTTGCTATACATCCTTCAAACAATTCCCATCTCAATCCCTCAAACATTTTTCAAAACATATCAATCAGCAAGCTCCAGATTCCTATGGGGACCTCAGAAACCCAGAATCAGCTTTCAACAACTCACCAAACCAAAACACCTAGGAGGCATAGGGCTCCCGAATATTCTTAACTACTATAAGGCTACCCATCTGACTAGAATAGTGGATTGGAATAACCACTCAAGTCATAAGGATTGGGTCGCTTTGGAAGCATCCCTCACAACACTACCGTTATCCTCTTTACCATGGTTAAATCCACAACACATACCTGTGACTCTACTTTCACACCCCTTAATAGGACCTACTCTTAAGTGTTTTCAGAAAGTTAGCTACCAAATGAAGATATCCTCTACACCAGGTCCACTAACCCCTATAAAACTCAACCCAGATTTCCCTCCTGGAATGCATAAACACTTCCTATCCGAGAACTTTCTACAAGATAGCATAAAAGCACATCAATTCTTCCATCAAGGGAAAATTCTCACTCCCTCTCAAATCTCTACTCAGACAGGAAACCTACCAATTTCCCCCTGGACATACATTCTAATTGCTCATTTCCTACAATCAAAAGACAAACAAGCTACTTGCTCAAGACCACTTACCCCCTTTGAGACGTTATGTAACCAAAATAGTACACAGCCTCATCTAATTTCCATAACTCACAATCTACTCTTCACTAACATGCAGACTAGCGAGAACAGTGCCTGTCAAAAATGGGAAAAAGACCTCTCTATCTCACTCTCAGAAACACAATGGGAACAAGCTCTTCTCAACATACATAAAGGATCGAGAAACGTGACCACACAAGAAAATGGATTCAAAATTTTTTCACGGTGGTATCGTACCCCCTCCTTACTAAACAAAATTTACCCTGCTACATCAGCGAAATGCTGGAGATGTCAGTTAGAAGAGGGTACACTACTCCATATTTGGTGGTCTTGCCCCTTGATACAAACCTTCTGGAAGGAGATACATAGAATCACTTCACAAATCACAACATATGATCTCGAATTGTCCCCAGCCCAGTTCCTACTTCATATATCCCCGCTACCACATAAAACATACCACAAATCGTTGGCAATGCATATGATAAACGCAGCGAAACAATGCATACCTATACATTGGAATTCCTCAAATACACCCACCCTAAGAGAATGGTTCACTAGAATCCGTAAAATTTCAGAAATGGAAGAACTAATTCATATAGCCCAGGAAAACCCTACTAAATTCACCCAAAAATGGAGTTGCTGGCTCCACTTCCAATCGTCCTCTGACTATAATACATTAAATAACCCTTCAAAATAATATACACGGCCCACACACGGCAATAAATGCTACATGGTCACACTTTTCCACCCAATCCTCCAAAACAGTTTTGCTATTACCCGAAATACTAACCGTGATGAAATTTACATCACCCTAACAATCTTTTCAAATACACTATCACACCTCGGGACAGAAGCCGGAGGGGATCTAGGATCTAGAACACGTCATCCTCTCCCCCCCCTCTCCTCCCTTACCGTATCTAGGCCCTTTCACCCTCTGCCCTTTCCCCCTCTCCCATACCTTACTTTATCTCCCCTCCCCCATATCATACATTTTTTAATCATATTACCCTAGAGATATCTAACTAAAATTGTGATATTGGTATTCACTGTTTGCATATATCACAATAAGAAATGACTAGATAGCATGCAACTTAGGGGATGTCAACCCTCTCCTCCGGACACAGTCTGAACCCAACTGGGGTGTTCGGGGCTGAGGGAAGGCATCCTGAACTTCCCCCGCTTTTTCTACATAGATATCTCACAGTTTAAGCTCATTACAATAGTACAAGCCTTATTTTGTCATACCTGTTTTTTTTTGTATAAGGAATCCTGAAAGAATGTATTTCACTGTATGACAAGAAGTACTACATATATCTGTAAACTGCAAAAATTTAATAAAAACAGTTTGGAAAAAAAAAAAAGAAATTACTCCCTCCCTAATAAATATGGACCAAGTAGGATTTGTCAAAGGCCGCCAAGCCTCAGACGGTACTAGGGAAATGATCGACCTACTCACAATATTGGAATCCAAAAAAGAGAAAGCAGCCTTCTTAACACTAGATGCTGAGAAGGCCTTTGATCGGGTCGACTGGGGGTACCTCAAAGCTACTCTCAGTAAGTTTGGAATTCAAGGCACCATATCGAGGTCAATCTCAGCACTATATTCTTATCCCTCAGCCCAAGTGTATATGTCCAATACACTATCAGATCCATTTAAGATCACAAATGGAACTAGACAAGGCTGTCCTCTGTCTCCCATAATCTTCACCCTCATAATGGAACCATTTGCTCAAACTATCCGACAAAACTCACAAATTCAAGGTATCAATACTGCTGATTATGACCACAAAATTGGACTTTTTGCGGACGATGTCTTACTTACTCTGACTTATGTGGCTCCTTCCCTGAGGACGGTACAGGATGAAATTGAGAAGTTTGGTAAAATTTCATACTACAAAGTGAACATAGCGAAATCCTCCATACTCCCTGTTAATATCAACAAACAGGCCATCAAATATTTAAAAAGAGAGTCCCCCTACTCCTGGGATAACAACAATTTAGCCTATCTAGGTATCAAACTAACGTTCCCCATATCTACACTATACAAAGCGAACTTCCCTCCACTACTACAAGATATCAAGCAAGACTTGCTTAAATACAGGAAAACTGAAGTCTCCTGGTTAGGCCGCATAGCGGCATTCAAAATGCTGTCCCTCCCCAAAATACTCTATCTCTTTCGCACTATACCTATCAAAATCCCCACTAGTTTCTTCACCACTCTAAATAAATATATTAACGCATATGTTTGGCAGTCTGGTAAACCGAGACTGGCACGTAACATCTTCTTTAGAGCAAAACAACAAGGTGGAGTGGGCCTATCTAACATTTAACTTTACCACAAAGCAACAATACTGGACCAACTTAAAGCATGGTTCGAGCCTACTCCTACCAAGCGCTGGGTCAATATAGAGAAAAGTATCCTATCAAATAGGAATCTAACTTCCTTATTGTTAGCAAGTGTCACACATCAGAAAACTTATATAAAAAATGCAGTCACTATTCTGGCAGCAGTTGAAGCTTGGAACACATCACTACTAGAGCTTCCCTACAATGATTCCCTAAGGGCCATAACCATTCCTCTAACAGCCTAGGAATACCTTATCCCAGAACTCTCAGTAGCCTCCTGCTCCAATACCGATAAAATATCTATAGACACGATGCTGAAATCCCAAGATATGAAAACCTTATATAAAGCAGCACAAATAAAACACTTTCACGGAAATCACCCTAATCCCTATGTCAAAGTCAATAACGCAATTTGGACATGTTATCAGAGTACTGCGCCACACAAGAAAGGAATATCGTGGTTCTATAAGTACCTGAACAACCAACAGGCCACATTTAAACCTCCTCAAATTATTAAATGGGAAAAAAATATAAAAAAGGAATATCCCCTAGCAGATTGGAATAAGGCCCTTAATATGACACTGAGCTCTTCCCATTGTACCTCTCATTGGGAGAATGCTACAATAACCTAAAATTGGTATCTGACACCAACCAGACTCAATCATATATACCCTGATACACCTGCGGTATGCTGGCGCAACTGTGGTCACAATGGGGACCTACTCCACATTTTATGATCATGCAGGATTATTAAAACATTCTGGAGATCAGTGTCCGATTTAATCTCACACATTACTAAAACGAGCACTAATCTAAAACAAACTATGGCTATCTTTGGAATGCAGTTAGACAGTTTCCCCAAACAGTCCTTAACAATAGTCTCCCATATTTTAATAGCAGCTCGAATGGCAATAACCAGCGAATGGAAACAAACGAAAGCTCCTAATGTAGCTGAAGTTATACGTAGAGTAAATACAAACTACATTTGTGAAAAGTACATAGCGAGTCAAAACAACTCAATTCATTTGTTTGATATAAAATGGTTGCCTTGGACCCAGGAATAAAACTTGACTCATTTCTGAAATAGAATTTAAATGCTTGGATATATATTTGGAACAGAAAAGTATACCAGACTAACTAGTTGGGTGTGATTACAAGACGAAGTTAGGTGTTATCCAGTGTTTTGAAATATGTATTGATGGTAACAGTTTTATTGTACCTTAGTCCATACGGTATGTATGCCATTATCTGTATTTTGTGAAAAATACCAATAAAAAATATTTGAAAAGAATGGAGTGAAGGCCTGGGCCTGGGCTGCCATCCTAGCAGGAGGTGACTGCAGATGCGGTGCATCCATCCGCATCTGAGCTTTGGCTGGGCTGGAGGTAAGGGGGTCAGAGCCTGGGTCCTGTGTGGGGGATAAAGGCAGTGGAGCTGTGCCCATTTCTGAGTGGATGGCGTCCGGGAGGTCTGTGTAAGCCTCCCTCGGCTCCGTCAGGCAGCCGGCGCAATCTTGGATCACACTGACCTTGTCCTGAACATGAAGGTGGTGAGCTTTCTGATGCCGTGATCACCCATCCGCTTGCGGGACATTGTCGGTCGGCACCTGGGGAAGCTGTGGAGTGATTTTGGGCTGGCTCCGTTGTCTCTGTCGGGTCTTGTGGGTTCCGGTGTTCTCCCTTGCTGAAGAGCTGTGGATTCAGGCGTCCATTTTCAGCGACGGCTAGCCAGGCCCCCCATGTGATTACTTCTTAATGGCATGAATGCTTTAATTTGATAAAGGGGTAGATATAATAATTTCAGAACTTTTATTCTGAATCCAAAACATTTTGGCGCTCAAAAGTGGGGCTCGAGGCTAGGATCGACAGGTAGCCGATCGCAAGAAGGGACCAGGAAAAGCCAACGTGGATGCAGGAGGAGACTGATCAACACTAGAAACGGTAAGACACTTTTGATATCTTGTATATCTAGTCTACTGTTTATCCTGTATCCGTGGCTGGTCAATCTCTGTGCCCATATCGGCTTCCTGCGACCCTCAAAGACAGGTATTAATCTTGCCTCGAGTCTATTGATAAGTTAAAGAACCTACAAATTATATCTACCACCTGTTTTGTTCTGTTCTGTTTTGTTGATCGATCTGTGTTTTGTGATGGCTGTTGGGAGTTGGGGATTGCTTATATAGTCACGGATGATGGATGAAATTAGTTGACGTGGTTAAACTTCTCCTGGGACTAGGAGAAGGCGTCAGGACGTGGTTAAACTCCTCCTGAGGGTATAAAAATAAATAATTGTGCAGGTAAAGTACGGGCAACCGGGAAACCTCAAGGGGGGGGGGTGTCAGGAACACGCACAGTGGCGTGGGGGATCCCGTGACAGTTTGAGAGATCCTGTACTCCATTGCAGCCATCACATATCTTGTTGTTGGTTGTTGGTCACATTTTGTTGTTGGTTGATTATGTCATGTCCTAAATGTGTTTGTGGTCTGTTATTTGGGATACATGAAGAGGGCTGGGGGTTGATTGAAGTGGTAGAGCCAGGATATAGAGTTGAGTCTCTTGGTTACAAACCTCTACTGCCATATATCTCGCATTTATTGGTGTTCAGATTGAATGTGCATTATCCAGTAAAAATTGTTGTTGGCAAATCACTGGAAGTAATAGAGGCTCAAACTAGAATAACAGGACGTGCAGCCGAAAGGTGGCCCTTGCAACCTGAACAACCGGAAGGGTTAGAAGAAGGGGAAAGAGGCAGAGTGAGAAGTTTGGTTATTGAATTGGGACATGTAAATGAGATTTACAGTGGTGCATTGAATATTAATTACTGTACGTCTTATCTGTTTGTTATTTTTCTTGTTGAGGGTAATAAGTAGTCACATATTACCCGCCCGCTCCCTTACCTGTGGCCATCTGAGTGGACACTGCTGTGACTGGTCTACGTTTTGGGAAGACGCGCGTAAGGAGACTTGCAACGCAGTCGAACACTGTAGATGTTCTTTTCTCTCTCTCTATCCATTTTGTCTTTTGTCCTCGTTAACTTGAGACTGTGATATAGTCTGAACTGATACCAGGTGACGGATAGAGGATTGTCAGACCCTTGAGTCAGGACAGCCTCATGACCCGTTGAAAGTCCTAAGCTTTCATCAAGACAGAATGTAGCAAGATAGTGTTATATATTAGAAAGTGGTCCGAAAGAGTACAGGTGGTGGTCATAGGATTGTCAGACCCTCGAGTCCAGGACAGCTTCATAAAACCACCATACAAATCCTGAGCCTGGACACATAAACTTCCCAATAGCTAACGATGGGGCAGAAGTTAGAAAGACCTAAAGAGGGTAGTTTGGCTTGTGATCTGGTATTAGAGAGAGAAGGAGAGGATGCTATCAAGGAAGGGAAGAGATTGGCAAAAGTATGTGGAGTCAGTAGGCATTTGGGTGGTCAGCTAGAGCCGAATGAATGGTGTACTCTTTTAAGAAGGGAAAGGGGTTTGTTATGGGGCCATGGGCTGCTGCAAACAGCAGACACTTGGTTTAAAGTTGCCAAAGCCATTCATGAAGAAGGATGGATAGAACATGAAATATTTCTGAATGGTTGTATTATGTATGTGTACAAGAAGCCAGAAAAGGGGTCAAAAGCTAAGACAGACAGACAGCCACCGCCCTATAATGGTGTCTGGACCCCAGGAAGTACACACTCCCAAAACGTTACTGCCCCTCTGCTACAAGTAACAGGGGAGCCTGTGACACCTCCTCCGCCGTGCTTAATAATAGACAAAGTGCACTTGTCTTTATACGGCTCAGGTGGTTGTTGTCACACACGCCCGACCCAAACTGTACCACTGCCCCCACTGGAACCCACCCACATACATCCGGTGATAGACCAGTCCTTGGTATCGTATTACAGAGCCCAACCTACCCCAGTAATGACAAGTGTACATTCTGGGAAAGACTCGGACAGCTCCCAAGGGGGGAAACACAGACACTCAAGCCTCAGGAGGTCCCCCCCTTGGCCCTCCTGCCCTAATAGACCTAGGACTAAGGACTCAGACTCTACCCGACCTAATGCTAATAGACTAGGGGACCCAACCTTAGCCCCAACCCGGTCCCTCCTCTTAAAGTCCCGGCCAGGGTCACGCCGGCCCTGCCAGGATGCACCAAGCTGACAGGCATGCTGGAACAGGTACAACCCCAAAACGACAGACTATTACATTGTAAGGCACACCCTGCATTGGATCCATCCCCATGTATGACTCATAAGCTGGGGGAATGGGTTCCTTTGTGCCATTGTGCAATGTCCCATTCGACCGCCTATACGGTGACATACGTTTATAGTTCCCCCCTACCCACAATCCCCAGCTCAAAGAAATGCTGGGGGATCCAGGCCAGCACACAGTGGGAGGAAGCAGCGGCAACTGAGCCTGATCAGAGTTATTGGGGATATATTTAAAGTACCCAAAAATGTATGTCTATATGAAGGGCCATTTTCAATACGGCCCTTTCCTTTCATCACCAAGAGACTGAGAAACTGAGAGTCTGAGAGTCTGACTTTAAGGAGTTTCTCTAAAAACAGTGAATGTAGCAAATATGCTATATTTATGCAAGTTGTAGTTATGTAATTGTATTAGCAATAACTGGTTTTAAAATGAAGTTTAAAATGTTCAAATTCAATTGAGAATATATTTAACAGTAAGAGGAAGTTTATGCTCTGGGCGTTATGCCAGGAGAAAAGCGAAAGAGGAAGTGTTTTCCTCACTCAAATCTGTATCTAGATTCGAGGCTCATTCACATCTGAGTATTTTGAAAAAAGAAAAAAAAAAAAAGGAAAAGAAAACATTTACTCTGTATGTATTCATATATGCACTCTGAAACGTCTGATGCCTATATGTGTATAGGAGATCACACGAGGAAAGGCAAATTTGTTGAGAAATAGCACAAGAAGTTTACTGATTTGGGTTTTAGTGTGCTGAACAAAGAACAAAGACACATATCAATTTATTTCAGATCTTAAAGAGTTAATCCGAAAGGGTCTGAGTATAGAGTATAGAGCTAATGGATCTTGAGACGCTAGAAGCTAGTGGAGCTAATGGAGTTAGTAGTTGTTAGGTCTAGAGTCCTCACAGAGCGTAGAGAGTAGCTCCTCTCATGATGGCCTCTGACACACCCTATCTGCGCCCATCAGTACCAACTCCACGTGTCTGCTACAACTGCAGAAGACCTGGCAGTTCCAGAAGATAATACCGAAGACAGCAGAAGCTTGCCCACAGGCCCCAACTGTGACCCACGTGAGGACGTCCAATAGGAGACATGACATTTCTCCCCCACCCCCATCCAGACCATGTAGACTTTCTCCACTAGGATTCCGGGAAACCTGTGTCACTTACCCCTACAATGGTATCCTCTGAAGATTCAGAAAGTCCTCTTGCAAAAAATAACTACCAGAAGTGTAATTAGGACAGAAGAACTATCCGATACCGTGTTCTCACCAGACTTTGACATAACATACGTAGGGGTGGATGGAACACCCAGGAAAAACCTCTTTACACGCCCTTTACAGGTGGGCAACTTTCCTGATCTACTAGCAAGATTTGTGGACTCTTCCACATGCCCCTTAAATCTTTTAGGGGCTGATGTCTTATCCAGACTCCAGGCTTCCATTTCCTTCCAACCCAATGGTGGTGTTCTGGTCTCCCCACCGCTGACCATCGATGATGCACTATGCACTGTTCCCCTTTTTGTTATCATTGGATGCATAATGTGAGGTTGGAATCCCAAAAGAGGTTCTGGATCAAGTCCCTACACGCCTGTGTGCAGCTAAAGCCTGGGGCCCCCTTTGCCCAGAAGATGATGCCTCAGCACAGTAACCCTTGAAGCTAGCTCAAGCTGCATCAATTTCAAAGTAAATTGAAACCCTTCTGTCAAATGGAGTTCTGATACCCTACACATCTCCGTGCAACACACCACTGTCCCCAGTGAAGAAACAAACTGCAAAAGAAGAGCCAGAAAAACACAGAATGGTACAAGTGTTACTGTATTGGAGACACTTATGGCGTCCCTGGGTGGGAAACCCACACACCTTGCTGGCAGGAATACTGCCCACAGCAAAATACTTTACAGTAGAAGACTTAGCTGGACTGTTATGCCACAAGGTGACCAGGACTCCCCTTCCCAATCCACCAAGGTAATGGCCCTCATTCTGGACTACTGGATGAAGTTACACCCAGATGTTATACTCCTTCAGTATGTAGATGACTTCCTGCTCTGTACAGATACCCTTGAGGATGCCCCTAATCTTTTCCGAAAGTCTCCTCCAACACTTGGCAGAGCAAGGATGCAAGGCTTTAAAGCAAAAAGTCCAGAGAGAAAGTGAATTTCCTAGACCTCTGCATATCCCAAGGTACCCGACATCTCACTGAAGAAGGAGTTGCTGCAATCAAAGCTATCCCTTTGCCTCAAGAATGAATCCCAGAAGCCTCTCTCTTGATGCAACCCCTCTATGATGCCCTTTCTTGCTTTCTCCAGAAGTTGTGGACTATTTTGAAACTCTGAAGGAGATCCTTTCAACAGCCCCCGCTTTGGGACTAAAAGAATTTCAAACTGTTTGTCTCAGAGAGACAAGAACATGTCACAGGAGTTTTGGTTCAGACCCATTGCAACAGACTTAGACCCATTGGGTATTACTCCTGTCAACTAGACTCAGTGGCTTCAGAGCCGTCTTTGAAGTACAATGCCCCTCATGACGTAGCTGTAATACTAAACCAAGTACAGCCCAAGCACCTGTCTTCAGCAAGATCCTTGATAACATCACTCTCCTCCGATGTGATACTCTCAACCCATCCACTCTACTTCCATTTCTCGAGGGGGGGTCCTTTTTAGAGAAAGATGCTCGTCTCACTGCTCATGACTGTTTTGAGGTGATTAAAATGGAGACTTCACATTTACCGACAGTCAGTGAAACAGCCCTTGAGAATCCTGACGTGACAATCTTTGTGGATGGGTCTAGGTATGCTGACAGCATTGGACGGTGCCACACAGGACCACGCAGTCACCACCGAAGATACAGTTCTTCAGGCTGGATTCCCAAGAATCACAAGGCAATCACGTGGCGGATACTGCTGCGAAACAAGCTGCAAACAGAACGCAAGAAGTTGTCAGTGGAGTGGATGCACCCTTCCTGGATGGTACAGTGGGTACCCCTGAAGAAACGGTACAGACCACCATGATCCTACAAGACCTTCCTGTGAGCAGGACCCATCTCAAGGAGCAGCAAGAAGCAGCTGATAAAGAAGAAGAAGTAGAAGTGTGAATCAAGAAAGGAACCACAGAAACTCATGGAATTAGACAAGAGGCCGTGTCTGCCACAATCAATGTTTCCTGCAGTAGTGCAGTGGGCCCACGGTGCCTCTCATCTATCAAAAAACTTTGATGAATGCCCTGATCAATAAATACAACTTAGCCCCGGGGATTACACCACTCACCAACAAATTTTGCAAGTCATGCGCTATCTGTGCTAAATGTAACCCAGGAAGAATGGAAAAGGTACCTTTGAAGCATCTAGCAAAGGCCCAGTACCCCTTTCAAAGGATTCAGATTGACCACGTCCAGATGCCAAAGAGTGGCCGATATGAGTATGCATTGATTGACAGCAAAAACCACGGCAAAAAGACTTTTAACAGAAACAGTGAGCAGGTATGGTGTCCCAGAGGTTATAGAGAGTGACCAGGGGCTGGCTTTCACGGCCTCAGTAACCAAGGAAATATAGGCAGCTCTAGTAGTCACATTATCTTTACACACCCCATACCACCCTTAGAGCATTGGGAAGGTGGAAAGATTAAGCTGCACAATAAAATGTAGAATGCTAAGATGCTAAAATGTCTCAGGAAACAGGGATGAGTTGGCCAGATAGCCTGCCCATAGCCTTATTCAGTGTTAGGTACACTCCAAGGGGAAACCATGGTCTGTCACCCTATGGGATAATATTTGGTTTAGCCCCCAGACTAGGTTGTTATTTCCTACAATAGTTGTAACTCCAATCTGATGTATTAACTGATTATGTGACTGCTTTATCTTGAGAATTAATCTATGTCCATTTGGAAGTATTCTCCTCCATTCCAGATCCTGAGCGAGATACAGGATTACACAAGTTGGTTCCAGGAAACTGGGTCCTGGTAAAGAAGTCTGTGAGAAAACACACCCTTGAACCCAGATATGATGGTCCTCTCCAGGTTCTCCTAACAAGTGCCACATCAGTCAACGTGGCCGGGAAGAACACGTGAACACATGCCCCCACTGCAAGAAAGTTCCAGTACCTGAGGAAGAGGCCAAAGGAACCAAATGATTCTGTATATCCTTTTCATTGTGACTACTATTTAGACACAGGAGGAAGCCATCAAGCAAAAAGATGGTGTAACACAATTCTGGTATAACTCATCCAATTCACATGTTTCCACTTTTATATCCTCTTATGAACAAATAATTCCAGGTACTATGTACAAAATCCGGCCCTGGGATGAAGCAGTGAGACCCATGACTGTGTATGTATGCGTCACTGACACCTATTGGGGTGACAACTGTGATTCTTATGGAGCAATGGGTTGGAACACTGGGGGTACAGACTGGGGGTACAAACCTAAAAACGCCCAAAATAGGAAAGACAAAATGGGAAGTCACTCTTAGATAGAATGACAATCAACAAACACATAGATCAGCCTTACACCAAAGAGTTCAGGCTGACCATTGAGAATCCTAGCCCAGAAGACAGTGGGACCTATGTTCTGAGCCTATGGTGGGGAGGTGGGCATCCTGGTTTTAGAAAGCCTATCCAACTGAAAGATATGTTCAATAATCCTGAGTGGGGAGTTCCCCAATCCACATCTAGTAAACCCCCTGAGGCCCCATATACAAAAGTTAGGGGACATGGTGGCCATAGCAGACCCTACCTTTAAGGACACGATGGCCGCAGAGACTGGGTTCTCAGATGTCAACTTGTGGCTAGAGTGGATGAGGTACAATGCAGAGAAACATAACAAGACCAATTGTTATGTATGTGGAGGGGCTAGGCCTCATCTGGGAACAGTACCGCTAAACATACTCCCCGAACACAAGATGTGTTTCCTTAGCCTGTTTACAAACACAACCACTAACCACATCACTCCCTGTGTGAACATTGGAAGGAGTAATATCCCATAGTCACCAAAACTCCCAAGCCAGGTGAAGGTATCACTATATACCCTGGCAATTACACATGCTATGGACGGTATCAGGGAATGGGGAAACCCTTTGGGAATTTCACTAGGGGTTATTGTGGATCTTATAGTAAGGCCTCCGTAGATCTAGTACAAAATCAAGTCCAGTCCTTGGGAGACATATACTGGATTTGCGGGGACATGAAAATCAGAAGCAGATTAACAGAGCAGTGGACAGGAGAATGCGCATTGGCCAAGGCCATAATGCCTCTACACATTTTTTCAGAGGCCACTCCACAAATAGAACCAGATTTAAAGGACATACCCAGACTTAACAGGAGGCATAGGAGTGCCCCAGCAGGAAGTTTTGACCCTCATGTATACATAGACAACATAGGGGTCCCTAGAGGGGTCCCAGATGAGTTCAAAGCAAGAGACCAAATAGCAGCAGGATTCAAATCTTTTATCCCCATCATCACTGTAAATAAAAATGTAGACTGGATAAATGACATCTACTATAACCAACAACGGTTTGTTAATTACATCAGAGATGCACTCCAAGGTTTAGCCGAACATCTAGAAGCCGTGTCACACATGACTTTCCAAAAACCATATGGCCTTAGATATGGTCCTAGCTGAAAAGGGGGTCTGTGTAAAATGGTGCCTAAAACAGGTACATGTTGTACCTACATCCCAGATAACACTGGCCCAAACGGTAAGGTGACCATCAGGAAACTTGAGGATTTGTCCGAAGAATTAAAAAAGAATTTAGGGCTCACCAACCCTTGGGATCAATACTTCACCTGGGTTAGGGGAGGGTGGCAGCGATTACTAACACAGATAGGAATAACCATCCTAATAATCTTGGTGACCTTGGCTGTCATAGTTTGCTGTATTCTCCCCTGTTTTAAAAAGTGTGTAGGGAAAGTTACTAACCAATGTTTAATCAGAAGTTTTGAAATGTTAAAGAGCCTTAAAGACTTTCCAGATATTTTGCTACTTCCTCTTTTTCTGTCTGGAGCCAGAACGCGTTGAGTTATCAATAGACTGTAGCTTCCTGCAGCTTTCTGTTGCTTCCTCATTCATCTCCCAGAAATTGCATCAAGACCAGACATGACGTCAACATATAATCATAGCTTTGATTAATTGTTAAGTTTGTTGAAATTATTGCTAAAACTGCTGACTTTGACATGTTTTGCATATGCTGTACTGTTTTGCGAGGGGATTAAAACCCACTGTAAAGAGGAAATTAAAACTAGAGGTTTCTTATTCTGAACTAAGTGTCAGAGCGTGATTACTTCTTAATGGCATGCATGCTTTAATTTGATAAAGGGGTAGATATAATAATTTCAGAACTTTTATTCTGAATCCAAAACAGGGGGTGTCTATAGTATGCCTGTAAAGTGACGCATGTTTCCCGTGTTTAGAAGAGTACCACAGCAAAATGACATTTCTAAAGGAAAAATTGGCATTAAAAACTGATCGCGGCTGTAATGAATTGTCGGGTCTCGGCAATATAGATAAAACTCATTGAAAAAAAGAGCATGGGTTCCCCCCAGTCCATTACCAGGCCCTTTGGGTCTGGTATGAATATTAAGGGGAACACCAAACCAAAATTGAAAAAAATTGCGTGGGGGTCCCCCTAAAATCCATACCAGGCCCTTCAGGTCTAATATGGAAATTAAGGGGAACCCTGCGCCAAAATTTAAAAAATGGCCTAGGGGTTCCCCCCAAAATCCATACCAGACCCTTATCTGCACACGCAACCTGGCAGGCCGCAGGAAAAGTGGGGGGGACGAGATAGTGCCACCCCTCCTAACCATACCAGACCACATGCCCTCAACATGGGGGCGTGCTTTGGGGTCTGACCCCAAAGCACCTTTTCCCCATGTTGATGGGGACAAGGGCCTCATCCCCACAACCCTTGCCCGGTGGTTGTGGGGGTATGTGGGCGGGGGGCTTATCAAAATTTTGAAGCCCCCTTTAACAAGGGGAAACCCAGATCCTGGCCTCCCCTCTGTGAATTGGTAATGGGGTACATTGTAGCCCTACCATTTCACAAAAAAGTGTCAAAAATGGTAAAAAAGAAAAGAGACAGCTTGGGACAAGTCCTTTATTAAAAAATAAAAAAATAAAAATGTCCCGCGATGTAAAATCACTCTGCCCGACGGACCGGAAAAAAAAAGCCGCAACCGTTCCGCCTCCATGGGAGGCTCCCGCCGACTGACACTTCGTCTCTGTGACAGTTCTTATATAGCTGAGGGCGGGGCCACCCAATGATGTAAACGGTGACCCTGTCCCCCTCTGATGCCTCGCGACGTCAGAGAAAGGCGGGGTCACCCCTTTACATCACCGAGTGGGCCTGCCCTCAGCTATATTACAGCTGTCACTAAGAAGTAGCATCACTTGGCGAGAGCCTCCTATGGAGGCAGAGCTGTTGCTTTTTTTTTCTTTTTTCGGTTCGTCAGGCGGCATGATAGAAGATGCATGGACATTGCGGGACATTTTTATTTTTTAATAAAGGACTTGTCCCAAAGTGTCTCCTGTCTTCTTTACAATTTTTGACACTTTCTTTTGTGAAATGGTAGGCCTTACCAATTCACATAGGGGGCCGCTCTCTCATCACCCCTCTTTTCCTGCGGCCTGCCAGGTTGCATGCTCGGATAAGGGTCTGGTATGGATTATGGGGGGGCCCTACGCCCTTTTTTTAAAATTTGGCGCAGGGTTCCCCTTAATTTCCATACCAGACCTGAAGGGCCTGGTATGGATTTTGTGGGGACCCTCACGCAATTTTTTTTACATTTTTGGTTTGGGGTTCCCCTTAATATTCATACCAGACCCAGAGGGCCTGGTAATGGACTGGGGGGGGGGGGGGACCCATGCCATTTTTTTCAATGAGTTTTATCTATATTGCCAAGACCCGACAATTCATTACAGCAGTTTTAAATGACTTTCTTCCTTTTGAAATGTAATATTGCTGTGGCATTGTTCTAAACACGGGAAAACTGTGCCACTTTACAGGCATACTATAGACACCCCACAGGCATGATATTTAAAGAAACATTTCATTTCTATTGTTTCACTTTAAGCATTATTAAAATCACTGCTCCCGAAAATGTCCATTTTTAAAACTTTTTTTGCATTGATACATGTCCCCTGGGGCAGGACCCGGGTCCTCAAACACTTTTTATGACAACAACTTGCATATAAGCCTTTAAAATGAGCACTTTTGATTTTTCATGTTTGTGTCCCATAGACTTTAACGGTGTTCGCATAGGGCGAAGCATCTAGCGTCTTTGTGTCACTTCCGTTTTCGGCCGTGGAGCGTGAATCGTCCCAGCTTCCTGTTTTTAAAGGCTGTATATGTGCTTGAAGCAATGTGAGTATGTTTTCAACCTACTTGTGATAATACATGTAATTTAAAAAGGAATCACACTATGGAGATGTCTCTTTCCTACATGTGGGTGATGCGGAGTGAGATTTAAAGGAGAAAGATACACCTAACACCACAAGCATGGAAAGACACAGCTGATACCGCAGACACAGATCTGGAGATTGCTGCAGAGTGGCATATATTGTGAATGCAAGATACCCCTGTGTGGGGTGAGTGGTTTGGGTAAGTGCAATACCTATAGGGGGCCTATAAGGATCACGTGGCATGGATTTGAAGAGCACCTGTCACTTTATTTTTATTGTTTATTCATTTTTTTATTTTTATCTATTACAATTTGGAACAACTAATGGACTGTATATAACAGAATTTTTATAATTTTTTCATATGAATTCTTTTCATGTGTAAGGATCACTAAGGTACTATTTTGAAGAGCACTTGTCATTTTATTTTTAACTCTTTGGATTGATGAATGGATTATATATTATTACAGCAAATCTACTTATTTTGCATATGTGTATTGCCAGCACCAGTACACACCAGTGTATGCATTAGGCATTGACACTTTAAACACGTTTATTAATTTTGTTGCTTATTATTTTATTAATTGTATTGGGAGTATAATTTAGGGACACACAGATTGTTACACAGTGGTATGCAATATTGCACCCCAGAACAGCACCACAAGTGAACACCACCAGCACGTAAGTGAACAATGAAACCTCCAGATTTTTAGAGACATTTTTGCTTACATCCGATTTTCACCATTTCTTAAAAAGCAGTAATTTAAAATTTACAAATATTTGTTATTTATTAACGCTATACAAGTTAAGCTTTTATAATTGGTAGGACTTTAGCATCAATTTTGTAAAATGTGCTGTGTTTCTATCTGCTCATAATGATTTTAGTGCATTTTTAGGGAAAATATTGTTTTGGTAAACATTTGCGCAAATATTGCCGGGCCTTAAAAATCAGTAGCACCTTCCTTTTGTTCTACTGGTCCTATGCTTTCAGAACATGTATAGTTTGGGTGGTCTTTTACAAACTCTGAAAGCTGAAAGTGAAAAATTAATACCTCCAGATGTTTATAGAAATGTGGTTATTTATAGTTTTCTGTATGTTCAACTTTCACCATTTTGCAAGAAGGTGCAATTTAAAATTTACAAATAATTGTTATTTATTAAAGCAATACAGGTTAAGCTTTTATATTTGGTAGGAATTTAGGAGGAATTTAGTAAAAATTGCTGTGTTTGTTAAGCTAATAATGATTTTAGTGCATTTTTAGCAAAAATATTTATTGGGTAAACATTTGCGCAAATATCGTGGGGCCTTAAAAATCAGTAGCACATTCCTTTTATTCTACTGGTCTTATGCTTTCATAAAATATATGGTTTTGTGGAGGTTCTTTTACAAACTTTGAAAGCTGTAAGGGAAAAATGAAAACCTTCAGATTTTTTGAGAAATTTGGTTATTTACAGTTTTGTTTATATTCAATTTTCACCATTTTACAAATATTTGTTATTTAATAACTCAATAATTTAGCAGAAATTTTGTAAAATTTGCTGTGTTTATATCTGCTAATAATGATTTCAGAGTGTTTTTAGCGAATGTATGGTTTTAATAAACATTTGCGCAAATATTGCAGTGCCATAAAATTAGTAGCAACCTATTTTTGTTCTACGGGTCATGTTTTTTCAGAAAAGATATGGTTTGGGGGGGTCTTTAACAAACTTTAAAAGCTATAAGTGAAAAATGAAAACTTATTTACATTTTTGCATATATTTGATTGTCACCAGTTTGCAAAAAGGCGCAATTTAAAATTTACAAATATGTGTTATTTATTATGGGTATAGGGTGTAGTGCCATTAGACCAGAAAGCAGACTAATAGAACCCTTCCTCTCAGCAGCTCAGCTCGTTAATCATATAAATGCAAAGAGTAAAAAGAGAACGCTCATTGAGCAGACATCCGATCAAAAAGTATTTATTGCACAAGGAGATGTTTAAAATAAACTCACATTTTGAAAGGAGTTCAAAAGGCAAAATAGGAAGAACTATTGTTCTGTGTTTTGGAAAGGGGCCTCTGGTGAGTGATCCCTCAGATGGTCAGGTGGACCACGGGCACCAGAGAAGGTGGAGGCACACTTAGTCCAGTTCCACTTGGTCAGAGTTCAAGCAAGCAAAAAGGTGGCAAGCTCAAGGATAAGCAGGCCAGGTGCCTCCACCTTCTCCGGCGCCTGTGGTCCACCCGACCATCTGAGGGATCACTCACCAGAGGCCCCTTTCCAAAACACAGAACAACAGTTCTTCCTATTTTGCCTTTTGAACTCCTGTCAAAATGTGAGTTTATTTTATACTTCTCCTTGTGCAATAAATACTTTTTGATTGGATGTCTGCGCAATGAGCGTTCTCTTTTTACTGTTTGCATTTATATGATTAATGAGCCTGAGCCTTTGAATATACCTGGCTGTATATCCTGCTGAGGGGAAGGGTTCTATTAGTCTGCTTTCTGGTCTAATGGGAGAAGGATCTCTTTAGAACACATATGCAGTGGAATATCATTTAAGCTGGAAGGATTGTTTTTTACCATTACCTGAACGCAATCTATGTGTATAACCCATACACTGATTGTAAGGGTCAGTTATATTGAGTGAAGGTGACGGGATCTACATTATTTTCTTCTACATTCCTATGGTGGATTATAATTATTTTTCTTCTTGGTGGACTCTGTTCTGGTTGTCTTAAGTTCCTTCCTATTTCTAGAGATGAACTTTTATCCATGAACTTTATGTCTCTGTAATTTTTATGATTTTGAGCACTACACCTTATACCCATATTATGTTTATTGTATCCTGCAATTTAGTGTTACCAGCTTTTCTTATAGCTTATTATTAAGCGCAACAGATTACTTGTCCCATGTGTTATGTATTAACAAATTACATGTTAGCTAGTATATTTAGTAGGAATTTTGTAAAATGTGCTGTGTTTTTATCTGCTAATAATGATTTTAGTTCATTTTTAGCAAAAATATTGTTTTGATAAACATTTGCGCAAATCCCATTGTGCCCTAAAAGTCAGTAGCACCTTATTCTTATTCTACTGGTCATATGCTTTCAGAAAATATATTTGGGGTCTTTTACATGCTCTAAAATCTGTATGGGGGGAAAAAAAAAAAAGAAATGGAAAAATTGTAAAAATGGTCCATCCAGCTAAGTTTATAAGTGGAGCTCAAGGCCTGGTAGTGAAAAGGTTAAAGGCTTTTTTTTTAAATATGTTTTACTATATCCTCTGACTAACAGGTGTTCCTGCAGGGCTTTTGACTCAATGGTACAGTTGCGTCCATCCCTTAGGTACTGGTTGTAGGGAATGCTTTTCACAAGTGGTACTGAGTGTGAGATAGTGGTGTGTAATACTGTGTTACCTGTGGAAGGCTGCTGAACACAGGATGCCTTCCTCATTCACAAAGATTTTCACGAAAATGCCCAAAAATGTTATCCATTCAATGGTCCTAGTTGTAAGTAAAATTCAGATTGTATGCCGTTAAAAAAAATCCTAGGAACACACTATTCTTTGATATTCTTTGATCCTGCCCAAATCATGAAAATATCATCGATATATATATGCCTTGATATTTGTTATATGTTGCTCAAGTCATCCATTTGGTCATCACAGGAAAAAAGTTTGCACTCCCACCCTCCCAAGTACAAGTTGGTGTATGAGGGAGCACATTGTGCTCCCATAGCAATGCCCTGCACCCGGAGATAGTGGGAGCACTTGAAAATAAATATCTCTTACTAGCACTTTTTAGTCTGTACTAGTCAAAGCACAGGCTTCAATACCATAAAAAATCCATAGGAAGACTGAAAATTTCTGTTCAAAAACAGACACCATGCAACTAAACAGAGCTATTGTCATATTTACAAAAAGATCAGGCAACCAATTTAGAAAATTGATGTGCAAACCTGATAGAGACTTTCCTAAAAGACTTACATCTGTAAATGCGGTCAAATCTGGTTTCACTGAGTACTGACTCAGACAAGTATCTGGTATTGTATGATTACTCTTTGTGTGAAATAAACATGTTTTGCACAGATTGCTAAATATGTTGTGTAAATTGTGTGTCCCTGTCTGCTTGTTGCCCTGACCTTCTGGTCATTCTTTTGACCAGCCCTGTTTGCTTGTTGCCCCGACTTTTGGCTTGTCTTCTGACTTTTCCTTGTTGTCCTGGACTGCTGCTTCCTCTCCATCCACCAGAGTCAGCCATGACCGTGAGCTGGGAGACCCTGGGGGGCCGTGACCTGGAGTCAGCTGCAGCCAAGTCCATCTTCACCATCAGAAGCTCTGGTGAAAATCTGCTGGCTCTTAGACTCTGAACCCTGGGGAATTTTATGCTCTAGCTCCCTGTCCAGGACTGTGGCTTCGACCCTGTGTAGCTTCTTTTTAGAACCATGGACCCTCAGCAGTCAGCCGTTGGGTCCACAACCCCTGTGGTGCGCTCCTAGTCACTTGGTCCCACAGGTGACCTGACACTTTCCATGTTGCAATACAGCAAAAAGTGGAAAATTCCACCGGAATGAAGGTGAATGCTTATGCAAAACATTATAAATAAACACTTTAAATAAACAATGTCTTTTAGAAAAATATTAACAAAGCTGTATTAGTTATTCTTGCTAAACTATAGCAAAGACGTAAAAGTGAACTGTACGTATGTATCATTTAGCAGAGTGTTGAATAATGAATTTGACATTTAAAACCCCAAACTTGCTGCTAAGGAAATAAATGCATAGTCAATGCTTCTCTCAGTATAATCTGAGCATGTCTCTGTTGACTGTAAAAAGAAAACAGGAGTCAATTTGTATTTAAAAGACAATCTATGATATCCCTCTGTGCATAACATTGGCAGGCCACTTTTCTTTAAGCCTGTCTTCCAAAGCTGAAAGAAGCTTGAATAATTCAATATGCTGGGTAATCAGAAAATATTTTCAGAATCCGCTGTCAAAGTGGTTAATGGGAGTATCTTTAATCTCTAAGTGGCAATAATGCCTGGCACATGATATGCCTGAAGATATACTGTAGCAAATCAGGGACCTTCACAATGACCTCTAAGTATGTGTTAGAAGCATTTATTGTATGAAGGGTAAACTTAGTCTGAAGCAACAGCTAGGGGTACAATCATATATTTTTCTCATGGGTAAAAATCATTCTTATAACCATGGTCCATCTAAAATAAAAGTATTCCCTTTCTATATTCTGTAATAATAAAACTATAGCAAAATATAGACTAAATAATCAAGGCCAAAGATACAAAGATTGTGGAAATGGCTAACAAAAAGTGAAATTAAATAAAAGTTGCCACTGCAAAGACAGTTCAATCTCTAGCTTCCATCCATTGCTAACATTCGATTCTTCTTAACGAGAAGATCAGTTTCAGTAAAACATAGGGCAGGTTTTATAAATGAATGCCCCTATTTTAGTGTCAACTGCCTTTATTCTTTTTAACTACAAGTGGCTTGACATGATTTTTCAATGTTGCAGTTAAGTAATAAACTTCAGCTAGAAATGAAGGAAAGTGAGGTGTAATGAAAATAGTCTGCCAAGGTCCCCAATGAAAATAATACAAATCATGTGATGCACAATGAACACCTCATGGACTGTAAGGCAGACTCATAATGTAGAATAAAAAACATATTTTTATTTGAACATCAACATCATTAAAATTATTAAGTCACTTCCGGTTCCGGCGCCGCATGGAGTAGCTGCTCTCCTCACCAGCTCCCGCAGCTCGACTCCAAAAACTGCTTATAAAGCCGGCAAACCCGCAAAAAACACCGGCACCCACCCCACGCCATCCCCGGTCACAGGATGGACCGATTTGTAGAAAAAAACGGCCCGCGATCGTACGCGGCCGCGGCGGCGCGGACCCCACAGCCGCAAATCGAGGCCCCGGCTTCGGCCTACACGGAGCCTCCCACAGAGCCAGAGCCTGACATGGAGGTAAGCGGCGCTGCGGCCCCCTCCCCATCTACTGAGACATCTGCACAGCATACAAGCTCATCCAGCACGTCAAACACAGAAAGGATAGCACAGGCTGTAGCAGCCCTCCTCTCCCCAATGATTGCAGCCTCGGTGGAGAAGGCCGTCAACGCAGGCATGCAACAACTCCAGGCCCAGCTAGGGGAACATGCCTCCAGACTGAATGAAACTGAGCACCGCATAGCTAATATTGAGGAAGAACTATACCACTCTCAATCCTCAATGCAGGTCCAAGACAAAACCAAGAAATATATTCTTGAAAAGCTGGACGATTTGGAAAATAGATCCAGAAGGAGCAATTTGCGATTTGTGGGCATCCCAGAATCGCTGCAACCCTCAGCTCTCTCAGACCTATGCGCCAGATGCATCCCTGAAGCACTAGGCCTGCCAGGCCCCTGCACAGTAGAACGGGCACATCGCATGGGAACCTTCAACTCAGAACGCAAATCGCCCCGTCCCATAATAGCAAAATACCTCAACTACTCGGATAAAGCTTACATCTTGCAAAAATTCAGGCAATCTAGAGCTCTCCAAATCAACGGCATGAAAATCCTGATTTTCGCAGATTACTCTATTGAAGTGTCCCAGAAGAGGAAAGCCTTTCAACAGATTTGCTCGGAACTGCATCATCAACAACTCAAATTCACTTTGGCTTTTCCAGCTACCCTCCGACTTAAAGCCCCAAATGGCGACCAACTCTCCTTCCAAGACCCAAAAGAAGCAGAGGCTTTCCTGCGATCGCTACACTCAGGCCCCAACCTCAGCCCCTCTCCTAGAGCGGCTCCTGTCAACCGTGCTCTAGACCAAAGGAGCCCACGCAAAGACTCTCCGAAACGGTTCAGAGCTTCGGCACCGGACCAACACCGCTCCACTCCTCACTGAGGACCACAAGCACGGTCACACATTGCTACCCCATACCGCCCCGCCTCTACGGCTATGGTGGTCTAACTCTTAACGGGATATCCCACTCAAGAGACGAAGTTAAAATTTTTCTCTTTCAAGCTTGTTCACTCTTCCTCACCAGGCAAATCAGCTACTGGTAGGCCAAGCAGTTTCTTTCATGTTTAATACGTATTGTTTATATTTTACTAACTGATAAATTTGATTATGTTACAACTAAGGTATTGACTCTCTCCCCTGGTTCTCCTGTGTATCCAACTCCTCCGTCAATTGTTGCGCAAACCAAGCTGCCAATGCATTTCACCCCCTTAAATACGGGTTCTCAAATACAGCAGTCTCTGAGTCTTGCGATGGGAGTTGGACTACACAGTCGACTCCGTGCGGAAAAAAGTGAAGTTTACTGAATATGTTTTATTGTTTCTCTTTTCTACCCTCCCCCTCCTACACCCCTCCCTATACTATGCACCCCCATCTTATGGCACACACGCCCTTAGTGGTTACACAATCCCTCGTTTAAACAAAACAACCCCCTCTAGAACTCAGCCTACTTTCACGCCACATCACCACCTATTAACAGGTGAAAATCATACAATATCTTCACATATCCCCCCAGTGACCCCTCCTATATGAAACTAGTCTCCTGGAATGTTAAAGGGCTTCGTTCACCCAATAAGAGAATGAGAATCCTCCGTCACCTCAAAAGACTCAAAACCGACATTGCCCTACTCCAAGAAACCCACCTCTCCACCCCTGACTTCCACCGAATGAAAAAATTATGGGTAGGTACAGTACTAGGCTCAGATTCCAATGGACGCAAAGCAGGAGTCCTGATACTCATCCACAAAAACCTGCCATGTGAGGTCCTATCCATCAAAGCAGATGCTCAGGGTCGCCTTATCTCAGCCCACATCAAATTAGGAACCAAGGAAATGATAATTTCAAACATCTATGCGCCCAATAACCCCACAAAACAATTTTATAGTGAACTTTCAACATGGCTCCTTAGCGACCCGACTCTCCCACACATAGCGGGCGGAGACTTTAACTCCACAATACACCCGATAGATGACAGATCCACTTCTAAGCGCACATACCTCCCCTCAGATCTAGATTCACAAACTCTACTAGCCTCAACGGTGGAATCCCTCCATCTACACGACATTTGGTGACTCCGGCACCCAGCTGACAGAGATTTTACCTTTTACTCCAATCCCCACAACGTCTTCACCAGAATTGACTACCTCTTCTGCTCAGACGACCTTCTACCACTGGTATCCGATGCGGACATCCACGACATTGCCATATCCGACCATGCACCAATCTCGACCACGATTGATAACCCAGACTTACACCCAAATCCTAAAATATGGCGTTTCCCCTCTTATCTCCACAACAACTCTGACTTCCGACAATACATGGAAAATGTCTGGTCAGAATACACTTCGACCAATGCTGAGCACTCCGACAACCCCAATTTATTCTGGGAAGCAGGCAAAGCATTCCTCAGAGGCCGTATAATCTCCTATGCAGCATCCTTTAAAAGAAACGCACTCAAAAAATACAAACAAGCCAGCTCCCAACTACACCTAGCCCAAAGACTACTATACATAAATAACTCCAATGATAACAGGAAGGCATGGCAATCGGCAAAACATTCCTTTGACACTTGGGCCGCAACCCTAGAACAAACAAAAAAAGCCCACATGGATGCCACCCTCCACAAATTCGGCAATAAGGCAGGTAAACTCCTCGCCAATTTATGTAAGGGACCCTACCATCCGACACACATCTCATCTCTCCGTGACTCTCTGGGTAACATAAAAACCATCCAAAAAGACATAAATGGTACCATGCTACAATACTACTCATCCCTATACGGACCAGACCCCATAAACCATGCGACAGCACAATCATTTCTTGAAAAGGTAACCCTTTCGCAAGTATCACCCTCACAGTTAGAAGCTCTAAACGCCCCAATATCCCTCCAGGAAATATCCACTACAATTAAAAACCTAGCTCCTTCGAAAGCCCCAGGTCCTGATGGATTCACGGGAGAATTCTACAAGTCACTACAACCACTCGTAGAATCCACACTGCATGAAGTATATCAGCATATTTGGTCAGGGGGAACATACCTACCCACGGGCAATCAAGCCACTATCAAATTACTAGCCAAAAAAGGTAAAGACCCCCAAGAACCAGGCTCATATAGGCCAATCTCACTTCTAAACCTGGATGTCAAAATTCTTTCCAAAATTATTGCCACAAGATTAGCAGACATCATACCCTCTCTGATACACCCTGCCCAATCAGGGTTCGTGAAAGGCAGAACTGCCACCATGAACATCAGGAAGGTAATGATGGCCCTAGAACATGCCAAATGCAACTCAGAGGGAAAGTATGCTATCATCACTCTGGACGCGGAGAAAGCCTTCGATAACGTCAGCTTCGAATGGCTTTCTCTGGTCATGAACAAAATGGGATTCTCCGGTTCCTTCGCCCATCTTATAAACACCATGTACACCGCCCCAGCCGCTAGACTGGTGGCGGCAGGCCTCCTATCAGAGGAATTCCGCCTACACAAAGGAACTCGGCAGGGCTGCCCCCTATCACCACTCCTCTTTAACATTGCATTAGAACCACTATCTAGATATTTATCACACGTAGCCCCACTAAACGGCATCCCCATCTGCAAACAGGAGCTTCGTACCTCACTATTTGCTGACGATGTCCTTATATTCACAGCAAACCCCTCCTCTGACATGTTCATGATTAAGCTAATCTTTGACCAATTTAGAGTATGCTCGGGCCTTCGCATAAACTACAACAAAAGTGAAATCCTCCCCCTAGGCACCGCATCCAACCCCCCTTGGACACAGAATTCCATATTCTCGGTAGCACACTCCCACATCACCTACTTAGGCATAAGAATAGGAAAACTACCCTCCTCTCTCTATCACCTCAACTACCCACCTTTACTCAAAAAAATCTCTCAGGAACTAACAAACTGGATGGATCTGCCTCTTTCGCTACTGGGAAGATGTCATCTAGTGAAAATGGTCAGCTTCGCCCGCCTACTTTATCCACTACAAACCATTCCCTTACTCCTACAACATAAAGACACAAAAATTCTTAACGAGGCAATGTCCAAATTTTTATGGCGGAATAGGCGACCACGAATTGCATTCACTAAACTTTACCTTCCCAGGCGTGAAGGGGGTATTAGTCTCCCTAATGTCAGGATTTATAATTTAGCCTGCCTCTTGAGGATAAGTTTAGATTGGGTAGCGCAAACATCTCGATACTCCAACTTTTATCTGGAAACTGAAATGGTCAATCCATACTCCCTGGTAGCTCTCCTACACTGCAAGTGGAAATCCATCCCTCCACCCCTTCAACATAACCTACTACTTCGGGACACAGCAATTGCTTGGAGGGAGATCCGGAAATGCCTCAAGCTCTCACCGTTTATTTCTAGACACCTTCCAATACAAGGAAACCCGAGCTTCCCCCCAGGTCTGGAACGTCAGCCATACATCACCTGGCAACAGAAAGGCATCTCCAACTTTTCTTCGCTTTGTGATTCAAAAACTGGCCGCCCCATCCCTTTCAAGTCATTAGCGGAGACATTCCAACTTCCACAGTCACACATGTTCCATTACGGTCAATGTATCAGCTTTCTCAAAAATGCTTGCAGAGACGATCACAAAAGATTTCAAACGTCCTTATCGGACTCTCTTCTCTTAAAGGGCTCCTACAAAATCTCAGACATATACCAGCCTCTCCTCCTAAAAGCCATTCCCTCACTGGAGACCTCATCAGCAGCTAACTGGGCAAAAGACTTCCCTGATGCCGACTTGGTCAACAAAATACTTCAAGGCCTCAACACTATTCACAAACTGGTGCCCAACGAATCCTGGAGGGAAACCCAACTTAAGATCGTCCATCGAGCCCACATACCTTTCCTCTCGAACAAACAACCTCAAACCTCCTCCACGTGCCCCTTATGTCTACACCCCAGGCCTTCTTTGACCCATCGTTTCTGGTCATGCACCTACATATCCAGCTTCTGGGACCAGGTCCTCCATTACATATTTGATGTGACCCTGCTGAAAATACCTAAGGACCCCCTACTCCTCATTTTCGGTCACTGGGACCCCCAACTGTTACCCTGGTCTCCGAACCCTACCCCTTCTTGCAAGGATTGGATCCTGATATGCCTCCTTTTCGCCAGAAGAGCCATATTAAAAAATTGGATCTCCGACGCATGTCCCAATATCTCTCAAATCAAAAGGGACCTCCTACAGTTGCTTTACAAAGACAGGATCAACATGGACTTTACGAATGAAAGAACCAGGACACGCTTCCACCACAAATGGGGGGCTTTCATGACCTCAACACTCTCTCCCACGGATATAGCGCATCTTGAGACTTTCTCTTTCCTCTATCATGAACCCCCCCCCCCACCGTAGATGGAATGATCCCCCCAAACCAAGATTCTACAACATAAGGAATCCAACTCCTACCAAATACTACAACACAATCCAGGACTTCTTCATGCTCTTCAAAACCCCTTATTCTCCCCATATAGGAAGGTGGTGATCACAACTGCTACAAAGGACATAAATGCCATTACCACTAAAATCGTAACTATCACTATCATTATCATTTCAACCTTATTGTTATCATTTTAACCTGTATTTTTATACCCACAGGCTGCATTATTCCATCCAAAACATGATCTTGGTGCTCTTTCTTCCCACCCCCCCTGATGTTGATATTCTGCATCTACCTGGCCTTCCCCCACTCATCCCCCCCCCCCACCCTATGCGGGGTACATCCAGTAACATTCTGCTAGAAATCTCAGGGAATACCCCCCCCCACCTAGATCCATCCAGTTTTATCTCCTTTATTTCCTCTCTTCCGCATAGAAGGTTACCTTCTCCCCATTCCCCAGGCTAATTGTCTTTATCAGCTGTTTTATATTTCTATTTTGTATCAAGCTGATGTTTTCTTTGCATTTTTTTTTTTTTGTAAAAAAACACAAAATACAATGATACTGTCTATTGATGTCATTCCCTGTATGTTACATCCTTCAATAAAAATTTATTAAAAAAAAAAAAAATTAGAAAGTAAGATGTAGAAAAACATGTACAAACATTGATGTGTTACATATAAATACCCTTAACACAAAGGCATGGCATTGGAAAAGCTACCCATAACGGTTTTGGGCTAGCTGTCATGAACAGATGTGATGAATCCCGACATGTTTCAGACTATTTAGAGTCCTTCTACAGAGGTTATATACTGGGTATTATTTTTCTAGAATACAAAAATATATTATATTAGTAAGCATTATAACAAACATATCTGCATTACTATATCTGTCTTGCATACATAGTGTAATAATGTTGTATATTGCACAAGCTGTCATATATACTTACAGAGATGATTTGAACACATATAGTATGTATAAAAAATACATTAGTTCCTGTTGGATGTGGTGGTGTGCAAATGAGCCCCGTGATAGATGGACAAGAAGAATGCCGCCCGGGCCAGATTCACATACACAAGGACCGAGAAAGGGCAATAAGCTCCCTGGGGTTTGAGTGGATGCGATCCAATGCTAAAACTCTAACTTTAGGTATGGATTCACCATGTACCAGAGCACTATGTCTACCCAAGGGCAGACAAGGAAGGAGGGCTTTGTTATACACACTGACCCTCTCTCTGTTTATTATCATCCCTATAACCCGTCAGATATTTGACCATGTTAATATTTTTTACTGTTTATTTATTTATAGATCACACTCTGACCGATTGGTGTCTTCTGGGGCTTATTGACCCTTCTGGGTCCTTGTGTACGTGAATCTGGCCCTGAGGACAATCGTTTTGTCTATCTGTCACGGGGCTCATTTGCACACCACCACATCCAGCAGGAACAAATGCGTTTTTCATACTGTATGTGTTAATTTGATCTCTGTAAGTATATATGACAGCTTGTGTGATATACAACATTATTACAATATGTATGCAAGCCAGCTATAGTAATACAGATATGTCTGTTATGATGCGCTTAGATTTTTATTAAGTAATAAACTTTGTCCCTGTCCATAGCCTATGTTTGGACAGTGAAGTGAGAACCAGCAGTTAAAAAAAAAATATCAGTAAGAGGCACTGGGGTTTCAACACTTACTACTTTGGAAGGATGCAGTATTGAAATGTATTCAACAAGCTGACTTGTTCTGGAAAGGTTGCTCACATATAACAAGGTTCCCCTCTGGTGTGAACCCAGAAAGTTCAAAGAATAAAACAAACAAAAGGAGCACCAGACAGAGCGGTAAAGGTGTCCAAATTGCTTAAACCCCCAACCGAAAATGTAATATATAGCAGCTATCCAATCATTAGATGTGGTGGCTGCATTTGTTTTTCAGGCTTTTTCCCTTTATTTCACCTGATGATCCAGCCAGTAACACTCTTCCTGTCTTCGAGTGTCTGCTGGATGAAGTAGTAAAGCCGACACCTTTGGACAGCAGCATTGTCAGTCTGGGGAGAGGGTAGTTTTAAGCTAACCATACATGTATCATGCTTGAGGTAATTGTAGTCTTAAGTAGGAGTACTGCTAGAACCTTAGGCTGCATTCACACCTGAGCATAGTATCTTTGAGCGCTTTTCCGGCGTTTTTATGCCCGATTTTGGCGTGTTTTTATGCGTGACTTGCGCATTTTTATACAGCATTTTTTAGCTTTGGCTTTTTATATTAACCAATAGAGAAAACTATTATTTGTTGCATCATTTGTTGTTAGGTATTTCAGAGTTTTAGCTTTTCCACTAGCTTTTATTTCTTCTTTTATTATTATATTAATTTGTTATTATGTTTTTTAGCTAGGATAAGGGGTTACAGTTCAGTTTAGGTTAGGGTTAGGATTAACCCTACTACTACTACTACTACTACTACTACTACTACTACTAATAATAATAATAATAATAATAACAATAATAATAAATGAATAAATGTAAAATAAATACACAAATAAATAAAAAATAAATAAATAAATAAATTAAAAAAAAATTAATACTAATTAAAAATACATAATTAACCCTTAACGTTAACCCCTACCCCTTGAAAAAAAATAATAATAAAAAATAACTAAACACCCTAACCCTAACACAAAATAAATAAATACATTTTTTTGTTTGTGTTTGGGTATTTATTGTTGTGTTATTATTATTCATGTTTTATTCATGTAATATTACATATTATTGATTTATTTTATTTATTTATGATGATTTTTAGCTATTTGTGTATTTATTTTACATTTGTTTATTCATATATTATTACCATTTTATTTTTTACTCTTTTTCATTTAAGCAAAAAAACGTGTGAATGGTGCATTTCCATTCATTTCTATGTGGATAAAAACGTGCCAAAAATGCTTAAATCTGTCCGATTCAAGCTACAAAAAAATCTCCAGAACTTTTTTGAGTGCAAATAAAAAATGTATCACAGACAGTTCTCAATTGTTTCATACACATATAAATAAAATTCAAGTGGCTCAGCAGGAAGCAGCCAAATTTTGATCCATGTATGAATCTATCGATTGACTTCTAATGAACAGGTTTTTTGGTAGTTTTTCACTTGATCGGTGTATCCTGATGCCAGGGGAATCTCACTGTCAGAATATAATGACAAAGAAGGAGGAATTTCCCCATTCACCTTGAACATGTGGTAGTTGGTTCAGTTTTTTTATTCAGCCAGCCAGATGAATGCAAAAAATTTAGCCATGAATGGCCAGCCTAATGCCCTGTACACATGGTCGGATTTTCCGACGGAAAATGTGTGAACGGAGCTTGTTGTCGGAAATTCCGACCGTGTGTGGGCTCCATCGGACATTTTCCATCGGATTTTCCGACACACAAAGTTTGAGAGCAGGCTATAAATTTTTCCGACAACAAAATCCGATCGCGTCAATTCCGACCGTGTGTGGACAATTCCGACGCACAAAGTGCAACGCATGCTCAGAAGAAATTCCGAGACGGAACAGCTCGGTCTGGTAAAATTAGCGTTCGGAATGGATATAGCACTTTCGTCAGGCTGCAATGTTTAAAATTGTTTAATGCAGCGCACTCTCTTCTTCTTTACAATGCTAGAAGAATGAAGTAGTTTTGCTGCTCATATTCATACAGACTTCTCACAAACTTCATTCTTTATTATTTATCATGATTTCATCAATATATTTTCGTTTAAGTTTTTTCTTCATCAATCACACACAATTTTGATCTCATGACTGTTGCTAATTGAAAGTTAACAAATATAACATACTATTATTCTGAGCCCAGCATTTTTCATTCTTGTCCCAATTATTTTTGCCCACTACTGTCTATTGATATGTAAAACACTTTATGAAATCAGCAATTAGTGATCAATAATAACATCTAATAAACATCATTTATTTATTATTGGAGCTGGCTTGATTGGAGTCACGGTTCATCACATGCAACCCAGGTGTGGTTCAATTGCTGTTTTGCCGAACACGAGAGTGGGAGGCTATACAATCTGGTGAGTGCACTCTTCAGAGGGAGTGGTGTCACTATCACGGTGGTGTGGTGGAAGAGTAGAAGATTTTTCACACAAGAAGATTGAAAAACAACTGTTGAACTTGATCATTCATTTCTTGCAATTTATTATTTATAGTGACACTTTTCACTGGGTGTTAAAGAAATTACTTTTCATGATAAAATTAATATTTTTCATGACACTATTATTATTAATATTTTTATGTATAAGTAGAGGGTCATAGGCATTATGCTGCTCTGATCCATTATTTTACCCAATTTATATTAGCGCCGCTATCTCTATCTGTACACGTGTGAGAGGTATAGTTTTGGGATTCTGATCAGTTTACGTATTTATTTAAGTGGAAGCTTTTTTCACTGTACACTGTGTATGTACACACATTTTGTATTCATTTGCACATCTTTTATATAGCTTTGCACTTTTCTTTGGTGCAGTTGAGTAAGAGAGATTCAGGAGCGGTTTATTTGTATATCTCTTGCTACAAACCATTGTCTATTTATATACCACCTGCAGCCTTGGATGCCATTAATTGTCTGTCTAACAGACAGATAATCCCGGAGGATATCTTCTCCACTAATCAGATAATTACTCATGGCCAGGAAGATGTCCTGGGATCTCTAAAGAATTTGGAAAATCTTTTGGAGAAACAAGTTAAAACTTGGTGGGATGTTTTTATGTTTGAGGTGGTTTTATTCATTGACCACTGATGATATATTATTATTTCCCTTTTTTTTTAGACTCGCCTGCAGTCATCCATATTTTTTATTAATAGGATCAGATTGTGTTTCAGTCATTGTTTGTCCTATGCAGCTGTATGATAGTATCATGACTAATATATATAGCTTGTATTTTAAACTAGACAAATTCATTATCTCCTGTTGAAATGTTAATTTTAATTTATTAATATTCATTTTTATTGGTTACTTTTCCACATTAGCACTGTAACTAGTGGTGGATTATAAGTTAGGATATGTCATATGTCATATATGGTAATGCTGGATGCAGCATTCTAACTACACACCGTAAAAATGTTTGGGATCCACTATTTATTCAGTCTTTGTACCTGTGCTTCACGGTCAGGGGGACATGAAGTGTGAGCAGGTGCAGAGCAGGAGGTCACATGACTGATGTTGATCACATGACTGATGTTGATCACATGACTGATCATAGATAGTATATAAGGATTGATGAACCATCCGTGTAGCCAATCCCATTTGAAGAAGTCTTTTCAACGAAACATGTCTTGGGCATGGTTACACGGCATTCTATCGCACTGACATTAGATGCCGCTGTCTGAGGAGGACTACACCGATCGGATGGCTGGGCCTTAGAAGGTTGGGTGAGAGATACACCAGTTTACACTTCAGGTCCGCTGTGACCGCGGTGCACCGTTGGATCACTGATCCTGTTGCTTGCTGTGCTTGTTGTGGATTCTTTTTAAAGGCTTTTATGTTTCAGTTTAAAAGTGAGGGTAACCATTGAAGTGTGTTTGAAGGGATTTTATTAAATCTGTCAAAATGGTATCACGCTATGTGGAGCACTTTATTCATTTTTTCACATATGGAGCTGGCTTGATTGGAGTCACGGTTCATCACATGCAACCCAGGTGTGGTTCCATTGCTGTTTTGCCGAACACGAGAGTGGGCGGCTATACAATCTGGTGAGTGCGCTCTTCAGAGGGAGTGGTGTCACTATCACGGTGGTGTGGTGGAAGAGTAGAAGATTTTTCACACAAGAAGATTGAAAAACAACTGTTGAACTTAATCATTCATTTCTTGCAATTTATTATTTATAGTGACACTTTTCACTGGGAGTTAAAGAAATTTATTTTCATGATAAAATTAATATTTTTCATGACACTATTATTATTAATATTTTTATGTATAAGTAGAGGGTCATAGGCATTATGCTGCTCTGATCCATTATTTTACCCAATTTATATTAGCGCCGCTATCTCTATCTGTACACGTGTGAGAGGTATAGTTTTGGGATTCTGATTATTTATTTATTGACTAGAAATCTGTAGAACAATGCTATACCTGGCTCCAGCTGGGCTCCTCCCCTTCTTCCTGGCTGGAGGTCCCAGGTTGGACATTGGAAGCCTCAGCAGGGGTGGAAGATAGGGTGGAAGGAAGAGTGGAAGGAAGGGTTGAGAGGGATTCCCTGACTCCAGTCTGGTCTGACAGAAAACAAAGTCTCTCATAGTACCACAGCCTGGGGACATAAACGTCATCTGCTAAAGCTCCGGATCTCTGGGAATCTGTGACCTTCTTGTGCTCCCTAGGATAAGTGCTCCTCAGGCCACCAATTTTGGCTTTTAAATAGGGGATGGTTGCCGTGGGGACCACCGGCTTCACCAACTCCAGCAGTTTCTCCAGCACTGCCTGCCTCTTTTGTTTATGATTATAATGCGGGTGTTTCACCTGCCACAGACAGGGCAGCTCCCTGTATTTATCTATGAACAGGGGAAGGAAGTTGTGGTCATTGAAGCCATCCATTTTATCTGCAAGACACAACACAAGACAGACCCTAATGTCATGTGAAACTCTCCTAATCTTGTTACAATATAGGCCTCAATCTAGAAGCAGTATAGGCCCAAGTTTAGATCTTACCTTCGTTATCACGATCGGCGCCTCCGATACTCCTTCCTCCGCTCACAGATCGTACGTACTACGCACCCGTGTTACTCTTTATAAACACTGCGCATGCGTGAAACTCCGCCCACCCCTGACATTCTTTCTAGTCTATTCCCTGCCCCTTCTCATTCGGCGCAGTGGGGGAAGAGCAAATGGCGGAGACACAACAGGTGCGTGCTAATTACAGCAACGAGGAAGAGGAGGAGGAAAGCCCGGAGCCAGAAACGTCACGATCCCAGAGGAGACAATTTAAGGCATTGAATATGTCCTTTGGGGAGATGTTGGAGATGGTGGACATACTGAAGAGGGCCGACTATGACGGGAAGCATGGACCTTAACCCAACCCCAATGTCAGAAAGGCCAAGATCATGGCTAAAGTAGTCAAGAGTCTGCGCCGGAATTTTGGGGTACGACGATCGAAAGATCAACTGAGGAATCGGTGGTTGGACCTCAAATTAAGGGAGCATGAGCAGTACAGAGGGATCAGGAGAGTGCTGCAAAAAAGTAAGTACTTGTCCTGTGTTCCTATTCTTTATTTTTATAACGTTTGTGCTGCTCCATGTGCTTTTCTTTACTGTTGTACAGTTTAAAATGGCAACTTTCATGTTAATGGGCACATTGTTCATTCGTATGAAACATTGTTCGTTCCGCATAGAAAACCCCATTGTTTTGGCCATATGCATTTGAATACCTTTTTTCTGGCCTACTTCTCTTAAAATAATCATCTGTGAAGCTTGTACAAAATAAGTAAGTATTCAAGCTTGACAAAGGAAAAAAAATATTTATTCATCTTGTAACTCTGAACAAACAGACAATTGTACCCCACTTCCAAGCAATGTTTCATATTCCTATTTCTGCCATCAAATATCTGTGTGCTAAGTATACCTATTTTTTTTGGACATAGGGGAGAAAAGACTCGGAGGACACCCCTCTTCCGAGGAGACCACAGACCCCCACCTCTGGAAGAAGGGGAAATTCCCCAAAGCCAAGCAGAGCAGGAGGAGGAAGACGTGGTGGAACTAGTCACCACAACAGGTGAGTGTCTGCGACCACAGGCTTGGGTAAGAGATGGATGCCGGTATATTCTATACATGTTTTTTTTTTGTTTGTTTTTTTGTAGGTGATCGTGATGTTGTGGATGCAGGTCATTTCACCAGTGAGAGTGCCCAGATCCTGATCGGGGAGATCATGGGGTGTAATAGGGACTTGGAAAACATCCAGAAAAACATCAATGAGGTTAAAAACAAAATGAAGAACATCATTGATGTGACTTCACCCCATCTGAACGCAATATCAAACACAGTTTCTAAATACTCATGTGTGATATTGGCTTCAATTTCTACAAAAGTTGAACTTTGTAAGTTCCAGATTTGTGTATTTATTGTTGGTTTGAAACATGCCTGTTTTACCTTAAATGGACATTTCTACTTTTATTAATGTGACCCAAAAAACTGTTATACAACAAACATGTTGGTTTGTTTTAAAAACCTTTTATAAATGCACATGTGATTGTGCTGGTATTAAAAAGATTGATACTCAAGAATGTGTGATTATTGTTTCAATGCTCCTTAAATTTTGTGGTGGTAAAATCGTTGTTTTCAGTGACAATGGTGGTTATTTCCTAAGGGCAAATCCACTTTGCACTACAAGTGCACTTTCAGTGCAGTCTCAAGTGCACTTGTAGTGCAAAGTGGATTTTCCTTTAGTAAATAAAACCCCACAGTGCTTTTTTAGGTTACACAATCACGCCATTTTCAGGACTCCCCACATTTCTGTCAGGGTCAGCTAAAAGAAACACAAGCAATAAATGTCACCAAAGATTTTAGTAGTTAAAATGCTTTTTTAATTTGAAAAATATATCATACATTGTCTGGCATATTGATGGCCCCCCTACCCGCAAAGTATTCAAGGTAGCTAAAACGGACCTCACGGGCACTCAGGGGGGGCAAGCCAGGACGGCCAGCCTCAACCGCCGTCAGGGTTGTTTCAGTTCCAGGAACTCCGGCCTCAGGCCCAACTGAGGTAGCATAGTTGGCAGAATTTTGCCTTAAAAAGTCGTGGAGAACACAGCACGCCAGGATTATATGATTCAGTTTATACTCCGCCATGTGTATGGGTGTAAGAAATAGGCAGAACCGGCTGGCCATGATTCCAAATGTGTTCTCCACCACTCTTCTGGCTCTGGCCATTCGGTAATTAAAAACCCTCTGGTCTGGGGTGAGGGTCCTCATAGGGAATGGCCGCATAAGATGGTCCCCCAGCACAAACGCTTCATCCGCAACAAAGTTGAATGGGAGTCCTTCCACATTGTCTTCTGGAGGTGGCAAGTCCAAGCTGCCATTCTGGAGATGCCTGTAGAACTCCGTCTGGGTGATGACTCCACCATCGGACATCCGGCCATTCTTCCCCACGTCCACATACAGGAACTCATAAGTAGCCAACACCACCGCCAACATCACAATACTATTGAACCCCTTGTAGTTGTAATAGTATGACCCCAAGTTGGGTGGTTGGACGATGTGGACGTGTTTCCCATCAATTGCCCCTCCGCAGTTAGGAAAGTCCCACTGCTGGGCAAAGTGGGAAGCCACAGTCTGCCATTCCTGTGGCGTGGAAGGAAACTGTGGAGTCAAACAAGAAAAGAAAATTAATTATTTTGCACATAAACATGGAAAGCAGATTAGACACAAACATTCTTGGCCAACATCAGTATAACATTTATTTTAGGGAGTATTTAAAGACAAAGGTATAAGGTCCACCTATCAGATCCCCCCTCTCATGGGCCATTTGCTACATTTTATGGGGGGGGGTATGTTTGGGACAGGTAACCCTCTCCACTCCATTGAGAGATGAATGCCTAAATACTGTGTATTACTTTGGCCAGCCCCTCCTTACTTTACACTATTGGCAGCCCACTGGACAGGTAGGAAGTGTCATAATACAAAGATAAAAATTCACACTGTACAAATGGAAGCACATTTTTACATTCTGCTATTACCTATAAAGATAATAATAGGATACAAAAACTTTAAACAGTACCATTTGTAAGTATTCAGGCAGGCCCTTGCACTACATGCTTTGGGGAATTCATCCATAAATATGACCACTAAAAAGGTGGGAATAGTGTGTATGGCTTTGCCAAAGTCAGCAGATAGAGGATTGGTATCAGCTGAGTTAGCAGTTGGGTGGGGAGGGTTCCAAATGATTTTGGAACGCAAAAAAAAGCCTCTGGCACTCTGCCAGAATTTCAAACACACATCACAAATTCTACATTTTTTTGTGGGTTTTTAGGGTAAAGCACTACTATGGAGCTGACAAAATACATTGTTAATTGACTACATGAGGTGGATAAATACCCAGGAGAGCATGCTAGGGAGGTAAGGGAAGGCAAATATGTATGAAGGACAAAAAAAAATTCCAGCATGCATGAGGACAAAGGGGACATTCACAGCATATTACAATCATGGTAATTAGGGAATGAGGAAAGAAATACAATACATTAGCAAACATTGTATACAATAAAATGTGATATTAAAGGATAAAAATCTTACCTTAATATACTCCTGGGTGATGGCAGAACAGGTCTCCGGGATAATGATCCCCAGAGCCTGGGGGGAGATGCCTGTCGAGAACTTCAAGTCCTGTAGGCTTCTCCCCGTCGCCAAGTACCGGAGGGTGGCGACTAGCCTCTGCTTTGGAGTGATGGCTTGCCTCATGCAGGTATCCTGCCTGCTGATATAGGGGATCAGCAAAGCCAACAAACGGTGAAATACGGGGTCCGTCATCCTGAGAAAGTTCCTGAAATCATCAGGATTATTCTCACGGATCTCACGGAGCAAAGGCATATGACAGAACTGGTCACGCTGGAGCAACCAATTCTTGGTCCATGAACCCTCCCCACCCTGTTCATGGACTGGACTTGTGTCAAGGTAAGGACCCCAACACCAAGCCCCCGCACAAAACGAACTCTACGTATATGCAACATGGCTAGAAAACGGTCGGCTGCTCAGAACACAGTAACAGAACGCACTGAAGAACAGCAAGGCCTGTGAAGAGCGACCTGAAAAACAGTAACGAACAAGAACACAATGACAGAGTCACACGTAACTTACTGCACACACTGAAGACCAGATACAAACCCACAAGCACAAACTGAACAGCAGAAAACGATCTGAGAACCACGAGTCTGAAAAAGCACAAATCGTCTCTCACCAAACTTTTACTAACACGAGATTAGCAAAAAGAGCCCAAAGGGTGCCGCGCTTGGTTCTGAACTGCCCTTTTATAGTCTCGTCGTACGTGGTGTACGTGACCGCGTTCTTGGCGATCGGAAATTCTGACAACTTTGTGTGACCGTGTGTATGCAAAACAAGTTTGGAAACAAGTTCCGTCGGAAAAAATCCTAGGATTTTGTTGTCGGAATGTCCGATCAATGTCCGACCGTGTGTACAGGGCATAAGACTGACAGATTTAGCGGAACTCCAGCTAATACTTTATAAGCAGTAAGACTCGTATCACATTGGGGCGGTGCGGGCATTAGCAGTAAAGCGCCGCTAGCTTTAGCGGCGTTTTGCTGCTGTGATAGCGGCGCTATTCGGTCACTAGAGGGGAGCTTTTAACCCCCGCTAGCGGATGAAGAAAGGGTTAATAGCGCCTGTATTACGGTGCTGCCAAAACGCTTTGCAAACACTTCGGCAGCGCTGCTCATTCATTTCAATGGGCAGCGCCCCAAAGATGCTGCTTGGAGGACTTTTTTCACGTCCTGCATGCGCACCTCCCCAGTGTGAAAGCACTCGAGTTTTCACACTGGGGTGTCTTAAATGGCGCTTTTCAGACGCTTTACCGGCACTATTTTTAGCACTAAAATGCCTGAAAAGCACCCCAGTGTGAAAGGGGTCTTACAGCAAATGTTTTTTTCTTTGGGCGTAAAGGTTTTACATAAATTAACCCTTTCACACCTAAGCCTATTAAAATTCATATTTTAAAATAAAATCCGTATTTTAAAAGTTAAAATCCGTATTTTTTGCTAGAAAATTACTTAGAAACCTCAAACATTATATATATATTTTTTAGCAGAGACCCTAGAGAATAAAATTGCGATCATTGCAATATTTTCACACGGTATTTGCGCAGCGGTCTTTCAAACCCATTTTGTTTGGGGAAAAAAAACTAAACAGTAAAGTTAGCCCAATTTTTTTGTATAATGTGAAAGATGATGTTATGCCGAGTAAATAAACACCTAGCATGTCATTGTTTGAAATTGCGCACAATCGTGGAATGGCGACCAAGTACGGTACCTAAAAATCTCCATAGGCGACGCTTTAAAAAGATTTAATGGCTACAAGGTTAGAATTACAGAAGTCTTTTCCGTGAATTATTGATCTAGCTCTGACCATCACGGCGATATCTCACATGTGTGATTTGAACACCATTTACATTTTCGGGCATGACTTACATATGTGCTTTCTTTGCTGCGCGATCACGCGGGGATGGGGGCACTTTAAAAATAATATTTTTTTTCTTATTTATTTTATTTTATTTTTATTTTTTTACATTGTCCCGTTAGAAAAAAAAATTCTGATCAATTTTATTTCTGTCACAAGGAATGTAAATATCCCTTGTTACATTGTTACATAGTTAGGTTGAAAAAAGACACAAGTCCATCTAGTTCAACCATAAAAAAATAAAATAAAATAAAAAATATCATACAATCCCATATACCCAATCCTATACCCACAGTTGATCCAGAGGAAGGCGAAAAAAAATTGCAGACAAGCAGGATCCAATTTGCTAGAGCAGAAAATTCCTTCCTGATCCCATAGAGGCAATATAATTTTCCCTCGATCAACTTTACCTATAAATGTTAGTACCCAGTTATATTATGTACTATTAGGAAAGAATCCAGGCCTTTCTTAAAGCAATCTACTGAGCTGGCCAGAACCATCTTTGGAGGGAGTCTATTCTACATTTTGTAAGTGGTGTTTTTTGCTTTATGTTGTATCTATATAGTGACTTATGCCCCGTACACACGGTCGGATTTTCCGATGGAAAATGTCCGATCGGAGCGTGTTGTCGGAAATTCCGACCGTGTGTGGGCTCCATCGGACATTTTCCATCGGATTTTCCGACACACAAAGTTTGAGAGCAGGCTATAAAATTTTCCGACAACAAAATCCGATCGCGTCAATTCCAACCGTGTGTGGCCTGTTCCGACGCACAAAGTGCCACGCATGCTCAGAAGAAATTCCGACACGGAACAGCTCGGTCTGGTAAACTTAGCGTTCGCAATGGATACAGCACTTTCGTCACGGTGCAATGTAAAAAATGGTTTAATACAGCACACTCTCTTCTTCTTTATAATGTAAGAAGAATTAAGTAGTTTTGCTGCTCATATTCACACAGACTTCTCACAATCTTGTTGTTTTTTTTTTTTTTAAAGGCAGATTTTTTTTTTATTTTAGGTTTGTATTTTTTCAAAGGCTGATCTTTGTTTTATTTTATTTTTAGTTTTACTCCAGAATATTTTTGTGTGTGTTTTGTGTGTCACGTTATGACAACACCATTATTATCTTGTATTATTTAATCTCAAGGAGATTGTTTGGTGTTGGTGTCCCTTGTTAATTTCACATTGTATATTTGAAATGTACCTGAATCCTCACAAACAAACTGTCCTTTTAGAAGGAAGGGAAGTAGGCAAGGGATCAGAACCAAACAAAGAGGGAGGCAACGCTGGAGAAACAGCAGAAATTAGCAAAGCCTTGGACCCCCAGGGCAGACATCAATTCTTGAACATCAAAATTGGTGGCCTGAGGAGTCCATATGTAGGGATGAGCTTCGAGTTTGAGTCAAACTCATGTTCGACTCGAACATTGGCTGTTCGCAAGTTCGGATTACGGACAATTTGGGGTGTTCGCGGCAAATTCGAATGCCGCGGAACACCCTTTAAAAGTCTATGGGAGAAATCAAAAGTGCTAATTTTAAAGTCTTATATGCAAGTTATTGTCATAAAAAGTGTTTGGGGACCTGAGTCCTGCCCCAGGGGACATGGATCAATGCAAAAAAAAGTTTTAAAAAAGGCAGTTTTTTCAGGAGCAGTGATTTTAATAATGCTTAAAGTCAAGCAATAAAAGTGTAATATCCCTTTAAATTTCGTACCTGGGGGGTGTCTATAGTATGCCTGTAAAGGGCCGCATGTTTCCCATGTTTAGAACAGTCTGACAGAAAAATGACATTTCGAAGGAAAAAAAGCCATTTAAAACTACCCGCGGCTATTGCATTGCCGACAATACACATAGAAGTTCATTGATAAAAACGGCATGGGAATTCCCCACAGGGCAACCCCGAACCAAAATGAAAAAAAAAAAAATGACGTGGGAGACCCCCTAAATTCCATACCAGGCCCTTCAGGTCTGGTATGGATATTAAGGGGAACCCCAGCCAAAATTTTTTAAAAAAAATGACGTGGGGTTCCCCCTAAATACCATACCAGACCCTTCAGGTCTGGTATGGATTTTAAGGGGAACCCCGCGCCAAAAAAAACAAAAAAACGGCGTGGGGTCCCCCCAAGAATCCATACCAGACCCTTATCCGAGCACACAACCTGACAGGCCGCAGGAAAAGAGGGGGGGATGAGAGTGCGCCCCCCCCCCCTCCTGAACCGTACCAGGCCACATGCCCTCAACATTGGGAGGGTGCTTTGGGGTAGCCCCCAAAAACACCTTGTCTCCATGTTGATGACGACAAGGGCCTCATCCCCACAACCCTGGCCGGTGGTTGTGGGGGTCTGCAGGCAGGGGGCTTATCGGAATCTGGAAGCCCCCTTTAACAAGGGGACCCCCAGATCCCGGCCCCCCCTGTGTGAAATGGTAAGGGGGTACTTACCCCTACCATTTCACTAAAAAACTGTCAAAAATGTTAAAAATGACAAGAGACAGTTTTTGACAATTCCTTTATTTAAATGCTTCTTCTTTCTTCTATCTTCCTTCATCTTCTGGTTCTTCTGGTTCTTCCTCCGGCGTTCTCGTCCAGCATCTCCTCCGCGGCGTCTTCTATCTTCTTCTCCTCGGGCCGCTCCGCACCCATGGAATGGGGGGAGGCTCCCACTCTTCTCTTCATCTTCTTCTCTTCTTCCTTCTTCTCTTCTTCATTTTCTTCTCCGGGCCACTCCGCACCCATGCTGGCATGGAGGGAGGCTCCCGCTGTGTGACGGCGTCTCTTCGTCTGACGGTTCTTAAATAACAAGGGCGGGGCCACCCGGTGACCCCGCCCCCCTCTGATGCCTGGTGACTTGACGGGACTTCCCTGTGAAGTCACGAGGAATGCCACAGGGAAGTCCTGTCATGTCCCGTGCGTCAGAGGGGGGCGGGGTCACCGGGTGGCCCCGCCCCCCGTTATGTAAGAACCGTCAGACGTGGAGAGGCCGTCACACAGCGGGAGCCTCCCTCCATGCCAGCACGGGTGCGGAGCGGCCCGGAGAAGAAAATGAAGAAGAGAAGAAGAGAAGGAAGAAGAGAAGAAGAAGAAGATGAAGAGAAGAGCAGGAGCCTCCCTCCATGCCATGGGTGCGGAGCGGCCCGAGGAGAAGAAGATAGAAGACGCCGCGGAGGAGATGCTGGATGAGAACGCCAGAGGAAGAACCAGAAGAACCAGAAGATGAAGGAAGATAGAAGAAATAAGAAGCATTTAAATAAAGGAATTGTCAAAAACTGTCTCTTGTCATTTTTAACATTTTTGACAGTTTTTTAGTGAAATGGTAGGGGTAAGTACCCCCTTACCATTTCACACAGGGGGGGCGGGATCTGGGGGTCCCCTTGTTAAAGGGGGCTTCCAGATTCCGATAAGCCCCCCGCCCGCAGACCCCCACAACCACCGGCCAGGGTTGTGGGGATGAGGCCCTTGTCCTCATCAACATGGGGACAAGGTGTTTTGGGGGCTACCCCAAAGCACCCTCCCAATGTTGAGGGCATGTGGCCTGGTACGGTTCAGGAGTGGGGGGGCCGTACTCTCGTCCCCCCCTCTTTTCCTGTGGCCTGCCAGGTTGCGTGCTCGGATAAGGGTCCGGTATGGATTTTTGGGGGACCCCACGCCGTTTTTTGTTTTTTTTTTGGCGCGGGGTTCCCCTTAAAATCCATACCAGACCTGAAGGGTCTGGTATGGAATTTAGGGGGAACACCACGTCATTTTTTTTTAAATTTTGGCCGGGGTTCCCCTTAATATCCATACCAGACCTGAAGGGCCTTGTATGGAATTTAGGGGGACTCCCACGTCATTTTTTTTTTAAATTTTGGTTCGGGGTTGCCCTGTGGGGAATTCCCATGCCGTTTTTATCAATGAACTTCTATGTGTATTGTCGGCAATGCAATAGCCGCGGGTAGTTTTATGCCGCGTACACACGAGCGGACATTACGGCGGACTTTGCCCGGCGGACTTTTCGACGTACTTTCCGACGGACTTTGTGAATGAACGGACTTGCCTACACACAATCCACCAAAGTCCGTCGAATTCGTACGTGATGACGTACGACCGGACTAAAACAAGGAAGTTCATAGCCAGTAGCCAATAGCTGCCCTAGCGTGGCTTTTTGTCCGTCGAACTAGCATACAGACGGCGGACTTTTCGACCGGACTCGATTTCAACGGATAAATTTAAAACAAGTTTCAAATCTAATTCCGTCGAACTTTTGAGAAAACAAAGTCCGCTGGAGCCCACACACATCGAATTGTCCGACGAAATCCAGTCCGCCGGGCAAAGTCCGCCGTAATGTCCGCTCGTGTGTACGCGGCATAAAATGTGTTTTTTCCTTCGAAATGTCATTTTGCTGTCAGACTTTTCTAAACACGGGAAACATGCGCCCCTTTACAGGCATACTATAGACACCCCCCAGCTATGAAATTTAAAGGGATATTACACTTTTATTGTTTGACTTTAAGCATTATTAAAATCACTGCTCCTGAAAAAACTGCCGTTTTTAAAACTTTTTTTTGCATTGATCCATGTCCCCTGGGGCAGGACCCAGGTCCCCAAACACTTTTTATGACAATAACTTGCATATAAGCCTTTAAAATTAGCACTTTTGATTATTCATGTTCGTGTCCCATAGACTTTAACGGTGTTCGCGTGTTCGAACAAACTTTTTTCCTGTTCGCATGTTCTGGTGCGAACCGAACAGGGGGGTGTTCGGCTCATCCCTATCCATATGTAAGGGAGTGCAGTCTGGTCCAGAAGTCCCAGAGATCCGGAAAGCAGCAGATGACATCTGTGTCCCCAGGCTGTGGTACCACAAGAGGCTGCATCTTTTGCTATACCAGACTGGATCCAGGGTCTTTACTTTCTGGTCTTCCTTCCATGCTTCCTTCCTGGCTGTGGCTCTGCTGTTGGAGATGTGGCAGGAGGAGGAGTAGGACCTGGAGGAGGAGGAGGACTAGTAGGACCTGGAGGAGAAGGAGGAGGAGGAGGAGGACCTGGAGGAGGAGGAGGACCATGTGTGAGGTCACAAAGGTGGGTATCAGATGTTATTTGGGCCCTCAACCCCTTATTGAGAGCCTCCAAAATTAATGACTCACACATGAGTTGTTGTCCCTCCTCCATCTGCTGCATTTTACAGGCAATTATGGCAGCAAAGTCCTCCTCCACGGTGTGTGGTGCTCCCAGGGCCTCTGTAGCCTTCCAAAAGAGGCCTATGGCAGCCTCCTCTAGGGTACTCCTCTTCCTGCCACTTTCTCTTTGCAGGTGTAGGGGAGGGACCTGCATATCAGCCAGCCTGCTCGGCCTGGCCACCTCCTGGCTGAGACTTCCCTGTGTATGAAAAAGGGACATGGTTTTAGTTTTTGCATCATCAATCACAATCATAAATTCGTACTCCAAACTAACATCTAGTTAACATCATTGATTGGACAAGCAGAAATATTTAGAAGAATGCTATACCTGGCTCAAGCTGGGCTCCTCCACATGTTGTTGCCTGGAAGGCCCAGGTTGGGGGTCAGAAGCCTCAGCTGGGGGGGAAGGAAGCGTGGAAGGAAGACTGGAGAGTGATGACCCGGGTTCAGTCTGGCCTGCCAGAAAATGCAGCCTGTCATAGTACCACATCCTGGGGACATAGATGTCATCTGCTGCTCCGGATCTCTGCGAATCCTGGACTTTCTTGTGCTCCCTTACATATGTGCTCCTCAGGCCACCAATTAGGATCTTCAAATATGTGATGTCTGCCGTGGGGATCACCTGCTTCACAATTTCCAACAATTGATCCAGCGCTGCCTTCCTCTTTGTTTGGTTCCTATAATGTGGGTGGTTGATCTCCCACAGATAAGGCAGCTCCCTGAACATGTCAATAAATATTGCCATGAAGTCTGTATCATTCAAGATATCCATTTTAACTGCAAGACACAACACAAGACAAACCCTAATGTCAGCCAAAACTCTCCTAATCTTGTTACAATATAGGCCTCAATCTAGAAGCAGTATAGACCCAAGTTTGTCTCTTACCTTCGTTATTACGATCGGCGCCTTCTATGCTCCTTCCTCCGCTCACAGATCGTACGTAATACGCACGCGTGTTACGCTTTATACACACTGCGCATGCGTGTAACTCCACCCGCCCCACATTCTTTCTAGTCTATTCCCTGCCCCTTTTCGTTCTGCGCAGTGGGGGAAGAGCACATGGCGGATAGACAGCAGGTGTGTGCTAATTACAGGAACGAGGAGGAGGAGGAAAGCCCGGATTCGGACACGTCCCGATCCAGAAGGAGATTTAAGGCCTCAAATATGTCCTTTGGGGAGATGTTGGAGATGGTGGACATTCTGAAGAAGGCCGACTATGATGGAAAGTATGGACCTTACCCCAACCCCAATGTCAGAAAGGCCAAGATCATGGCAAAAGTGGTCAAAAGTCTGCACCGGAATTTCGGGGTACGACGATCGAAAGATCAGCTCAGGAAGCGGTGGTCGGACCTCAAATTACGAGAACATGAGCAGTACAGAAAGATCCGGAGAGTGCTGAAAAAAAGTAAGTAGTTGTGCTGTGTTCCTATTCTTTATGTTTATTACGTTCGTGCTGCTCCATGTGCTTTTCTTAAAAGTGTACATTTTAAAATGGCAACTTTCATGTTCATGGGCACATTATTCGTTCGTGGCAAACATTTTTCTTTCGGCCTATAAAACACCATTGTTTTGGCCATATGCATTTGGCCACATTTTTTACGCCCTACTTGTATGAAACTAATTTGGTTGTGTAGATGGGTTTGTTACTAGAATGAAATGCAAACTAGATTCTGTGTAAGGAGAGGACACTCAGCAGCTGTTTTCACATCTGGACACTGGAGCACTAGTGTGGGACACAAGAACACCATTTTTATTAGGGCGCCACACAGGTGCTCCAGTGTATACTATAGGGGGGGTCTCCATCTGTGAAGCTTGTACCAAACAGGTAAAGTATTGCAGCTTGACAAAGGACACTGAAAATGCTACATTTTGGAACTCTGCTAAATTGACAATTGTACCCCACTTCCAAGCAATGTTTCATATTTATAGTTCTGCCATCAAATATCTGTGTGCTAAGTATATCATTTTTGTTTTACATAGGGGAGAAAAGACTCGGAGGACACCCCTCATCCGAGGAGACCAGAGACCCCCCACCTCTGGAAGAAGGGGAAATCCCCCCAACCCAAGAAGAGCAGGAGGAGGAAGACGTGGTGGAAATTGTCACCACAACAGGTGAGTGTCTGCGACCACAGGCTCAGGTAAGAGATGGATGCCGGCATATTTTTTATACCTGTTTTTGTTTGTTTTCTCTCTTTTTAGGTGATCGTGATGTTGTGGATCCAGATCCTTTCACATCAGAAAGTGCCCAGATCCTGATTGGGGAGATAATGGGGTGTAACTTAAAATTGGAAAACCTCAAGAAAAACATCAATGATGTTATTCAAAAAAATAAGAACATCATTGATGTTTTGGGGAGAGTTTAAAACCCCTCCAAATCACTTTCTTCTTTTGTGTGCTACAATTTTCTAAATGTTTTAGCGATTTTTCGAAAAGCTAAATTTGGAGGATGCACACAGTGTGTCAACATGTGCTATCTGCCATCACGGGAGTGCAATGGACGCGTTTTGGGGGTGCAACCCCTTCCTCAATAATAAAGTAGCTGTGAGGAAGGGGTTTCTCCCCCAAAACACGTCCCTTGATCCCCCCTGATGGCAGCTAGCACATGTTGACATTCGTAAATTGGTGTGCATCTTCCAAATTTGGCTTTTCCTGGGGTGACTTCACCCCATCTGAACGCAATATAAAACAAAGTTCCTAAATAGGGATGAGCTTCGAGTTCGAGTCGAACTCATGTTCTACTCGAACATTGGCTGTTCGCAAGTTCGCCGAACAGCGAACAATTTGGGGTGTTCGCGGCAAATTCGAATGCCGCGGAACACCCTTTAAAAGTCTATGGGAGAAATCAAAAGTGCTAATTTTAAAGGCTTATATGCAAGTTATTGTCAATAAAAGTGTTTGGGGACCTGGGTCCTGCCCCAGGGGACATGGATCAATGCAAAAAAAAGTTTTAAAAACGGACGTTTTTTCAGGAGCAGTGATTTTATTAATGCTTAAAGTCAAACAATAAAAGTGTAATATCCCTTTAAATTTCGTACCTGGGGGGTGTCTATAGTATGCCTGTAAAGGGGCGCATGTTTCCTGTGTTTAGAACAGTCTGACAGCAAAATGACATTTGGAAGGAAAAAACTCATTTAAAACTACCCGCGGCTATTGCATTGCCGACAATACACATAGAAGTTCATTGATAAAAACGGCATGGGAATTCCCCACAGGGGAACCCCGAACCAAAATAAAAAAAAAAAAAATGATGTGGGAGTCCCTCTAAATTCCATACCAGGCCCTTCAGGTCTGGTATGGATATTAAGGGGAACCCCAGCCAAAATTTAAAAAAAAAATTGACGTGGGGTTCCCCCTAAATTCCATACCAGACCCTTCAGGTCTGGTATGGATTTTAAGGGGAACCCCGCGCCAAAAAAAAAAAAAAAAACGGCGTGGGGTCCCCCTAAAAATCCATACCAGACCCTTATCCTAGCACGCAACCTGGCAGGCCGCAGGAAAAGAGGGGGGACGAGAGTGCGGCCCCCCCCCTCCTGAACCGTACCAGGCCACATGCCCTCAACATTGGGAGGGTGCTTTGGGGTAGCCCCCCAAAACACCTTGTCCCCATGTTGATGAGGACAAGGGCCTCATCCTCACAACCGTGGCCGGTGGTTGTGGGGGTCTGCGGGCGGGGGGCTTATCGGAATCTGGAAGCCCCCTTTAACAAGGGGACCCCCAGATCCCGGCCCCCCCCTGTGTGAAATGGTAAGGGGGTACTTACCCCTACCATTTCACTAAAAAACTGTCAAAAATGTTAAAAATGACAAGAGACAGTTTTTGACAATTCCTTTATTTAAATGCTTCTTCTTTCTTCCTTCATCTTCTTCTTCTTCTGGTTCTTCTGGCTCTTCTGGTTCTTCCTCCGGCGTTCTCGTCCAGCATCTTCTCCGCGGCGTCTTCTATCTTCTTCTCCTCGGGCCGCTCCGCACCCATGGCATGAGGGGAGGCTCCCGCTCTTCTCTTCATCTTCTTCTCTTCTTCATCTTCTTCTTCATCTTCTTCTTCATCTCTTCTTCCTTCTTCTCTTCTTCATGTCTTCTGCGGGCCGCTCCGCAGCCATGCTGGCATGGTGGGAGGCTCCCGCTGTGTGACGGCGTCTCTTCGTCTGACGGTTCTTAAATAACGGGGGGCGGGGCCACCCGGTGACCCCGCCCCCCTCTGACGCACGGTGACATGACGGGACTTCCCTGTGACGTCACGGGGAATGCCACAGGGAAGTCCCGTCATGTCACCGTGCGTCAGAGGGGGGCGGGGTCACCGGGTGGCCCCGCCCCCCGTTATTTAAGAACCGTCAGACGAAGAGACGCCGTCACACAGCGGGAGCCTCCCTCCATGCCAGCATGGCTGCGGAGCGGCCCGCAGAAGACATGAAGAAGAGAAGAAGGAAGAAGAGATGAAGAAGAAGATGAAGAAGAGAAGAAGATGAAGAGAAGAGCGGGAGCCTCCCGTCATGTCATGGGTTCGGAGCGGACCGAGGAGAAGAAGATAGAAGACGCCGCGGAGAAGATGCTGGACGAGAACACCGGAGGAAGAACCAGAAGAGCCAGAAGAACCAGAAGAAGAAGAAGATGAAGGAAGAAAGAAGAAGCATTTAAATAAAGGAATTGTCAAAAACTGTCTCTTGTCATTTTTAACATTTTTGACAGTTTTTTAGTGAAATGGTAGGGGTAAGTACCCCCTTACCATTTCACACAGGGGGGGGCCGGGATCTGGGGGTCCCCTTGTTAAAGGGGGCTTCCAGATTCCGATAAGCCCCCCGCCCGCAGACCCCCACAACCACCGGCCACGGTTGTGAGGATGAGGCCCTTGTCCTCATCAACATGGGGACAAGGTGTTTTGGGGGGCTACCCCAAAGCACCCTCCCAATGTTGAGGGCATGTGGCCTGGTACGGTTCAGGAGGGGGGGGGCGCACTCTCGTCCCCCCTCTTTTCCTGCGGCCTGCCAGGTTGCGTGCTCGGATAAGGGTCTGGTATGGATTTTTAGGGGGACCCCACGCCGTTTTTTTTTTTTTTTGGCGCGGGGTTCCCCTTAAAATCCATACCAGACCTGAAGGGTCTGGTATGGAATTTAGGGGGAACCCCACGTCAATTTTTTTTTTAAATTTTGGCTGGGGTTCCCCTTAATATCCATACCAGACCTGAAGGGCCTTGTATGGAATTTAGGGGGACCCCCACATAATTTTTTTTTTTTTTATTTTGGTTCGGGGTTCCCCTGTGGGGAATTCCCATGCCGTTTTTATCAATGAACTTCTATGTGTATTGTCGGCAATGCAATAGCCGCGGTAGTTTTAAATGTGTTTTTTCCTTCAAAATGTCATTTTGCTGTCAGACTGTTCTAAACACGGGAAACATGCGCCCCTTTACAGGCATACTATAGACACCCCCCAGGTATGAAATTTAAAGGGATATTACACTTTTATTGTTTGACTTTAAGCATTATTAAAATCACTGCTCCTGAAAAAACGGCCGTTTTTAAAACTTTTTTTTGCATTGATTCATGTCCCCTGGGGCAGGACCCAGGTCCCCAAACACTTTTATTGACAATAACTTGCATATTAGCCTTTAAAATTAGCACTTTTGATTATTCATGTTCGTGTCCCATAGACTTTAACGGTGTTCGCGTGTTCGAACGAATTTTTTTCCTGTTCGCATGTTCTGGTGCGAACCGAACAGGGGGGTGTTCGGCTCATCCCTATTCCTAAATACTCATGTCTGATATTGCCTTCAAGTTCTACCTAATGTGAACTTTGTAAGTTCAAGATTTGTGTCTTTCTTGTTGGTTTTACACATGCCTGTTTTAGCTTAAATGGACATTTCTATTTCTGATAATGTGACCCCCAAAATTGTTATACAACAAACATGTTGGTTTGTTTTAAAAATATTTTACAAATGCACATGTGATTGTGCAGGTATTAAAAAGATTGTTTTAATCAAGAATGTGTGGATTATTGTCTCAACGCTACAACACTTTTGTGGTGATGTAATTGGTGCTTTCGGTGACAATGGGTGTTATTTCATAAGGGCAAATACTCTTTGCACTACAAGTGCAGTTTCAGTGCAGTTTCAAGTGCACTTGTAGTGAAAATTGTCTTTGCCTTTAGTAAATAACAACCAACAGTGCTTTGTAAGGTTACACAATCACGCCATTTTCAGCACTCCCCACATTTCTGTCAGGGTCAGCTAAAACAAACGAAAGCAGGAAATGTCACTAAAGATTTGCTTTTTTTTGTTTTTATTTCATAAAGGCTTCACAAATTGTCTGGCATATTAATGGCCCCCCTACCCACAAAGAACTCAAGGTATCTTAACCGGACATCACGGGCACTCAGGGAGGGCAAGCCAGGACGGCCACTTTCAAGCGCCGTCAGGGTTGTTTCATGTATAATTCCGGCCTCAGGCCCAACTGAGCCAGCATAGTTGGCAGAATGTTGGCATAAAAAAGTTATGTAGAACACAGCATGCCAGGATTATATGATTAAGTTTATACTCCGCTATATGGATGGGTGTAAGAAATAGGTGGAACCGGCTGGCCATGATTCCAAACGTGTTCTCCACCACTCTTCTGGCTCTGGCCAGCCGGTAATTAAAAACCCTCTGTTCCGGGGTGAGGGTCCTCATTGGGAATGGCCGCATAAGTTGGTCTCCCAGCGCAAAGGCTTCATTCGCAACGAAGACAAATGGGAGTCCTTCCACATTCTCTTCTGGAGGTGGCAAGTCCAAGCTGCCATTCTAGAGACGCCTGTAAAACTCCGTCTGGGCAATGACTCCACCATCGGACATCCGGCCATTCTTCCCCACATCCACATACAAGAAGTCGTAATTAGCCGACACCACCGCCAACATCACAATACTATTGAACCCCTTGTAATTATAATAGTATGACCCCGAGTTGGGTGGTGGGACGATGTGGACGTGTTTCCCATCAATTGCACCTCTGCAGTTAGGAAAGTTCCACCGCTGGGTAAAGTGGGAGGCCACAGTCTGCCATTCCTGTGGCGTGGAAGGAAACTGTTGAGGAAAACCAAAAAAAATTTGTATTTTTGCACATACACATGGAAAGCAGATTAGACACAAACATTCTTGGCCAACATCCAGATAAAACATTTATTAAGGGGAATTTTACAACACCAAAGTATAAGGTACACCTATCATTCCCCCCCTCTCATGGCCCATTTCTAACATTATAGGGGGGGGTGGGGATCTTGGACAGGTAACCCTAGTCACTTCATTGAGAGATGAATGCCTAAATAATGGGTATTACTTTGAACAGCCCCTCTTTAGTTACACTATTGGCAGCCCACTGGACAGGTAAGAAGTGTCCTAATACAAAGAAATAAATACACACTGTACACATTTGAGCACATTTGGACATTCTGCTCTTACCTATCAAGATAATAATAGGATACAAAAACTTTAAACAGTACCATTTGCAAGTATACAGGCAGGCCATATTACATGCTTTGGGGAATTCATCCATAAATCTCACCACTAAAGAGATGGGTATCGTCTGTATGGGTTTGGCCAAGTCAGCAGATAGATGATTGAGGATAGATAGATAGATAATTGGTATCAGCTGACTTAGCAGTTGGGGGGAGGGAGGGTTACTAAAAATGATTTGGGGACACTACAAAAAAATGCCTCTGGCACTTTGCCTAAATTTAAAGCACAAATCACATGTAAAAACATTTTAGGGGGTTTTTGGGGTAAAGCACTACTATGGAGCTGATAAAATACATTGTTAAGTGACTACATGAGGTGAATATAGGGCCAGGAGAGCATGCTGGGGAGGTAAGTGAAGGCAAATATGTATGAAGGAGAAAAAAATTTATTACATAAAAATCCAGCATGCATGAGAACAAAGGGGACATTCACAGCATATTCCAATCATGGTAATTAGGGAATGAGGAAAGAAATACAATATATTAGCAAACATTAAATACAATAAAATTTGATATTAAAGGATAAAAATCTTACCTTCATATACTCCTTCTGCAGGACCTGAATGATGGCAGAACAGGTCTCTGGGATAATGATTCCCAGAGCCTGGGGGAGATGCCTGTTGAGAACTTCAAGTCCTGCAGGCTTCTCCCTGTCGCCAAGTACCGCAGGGTAGCGACGAGCCTCTGCTCCGGAGTGATGGCTTGCCTCATGCAGGTATCCTGCCTGCTGATATAGGGGGTCAGCGAAGCCAACAAACGGTGAAATACGGAGTCTGTCATCCTGCGAAAGTTCCTGAAATCATCAGGATTATTCTCAGGGGTCTCACGGAGCAAAGGCATATGAGAGAACTGGTCATGCTGAAGCAACCAATTCTTGGTCCATGAACTCCTCCCCACCCTGTTCATGGACCGGACTTGTGTCAAGGTCAGGACCCAAACACCAAGCTCCCGCACAGCACGAACTCTACGAGGAGTACGTATACGCAACATGGCTAGAAAACGGTTGGCTGCTCAAAACGAAGTAAAAGAGCGCACTGAAGAACAGCAAGGCCTGTGAAGAGCGACCTGAAAAACAGTAACGAACGAACAAGAACACAATGACTAAGTCACATGGAACTTGCTTGCACACACTGAAGAGCAGATACAAATCCACAAACACAAACTGAACCGCAGAAAATGATCTGAAAGCCACGAGTCTAAAAAAGCGCGAATCATCTCTCACCAAACTTTTACTAACACAAGATTAGCAAAAGGAGCCCAAAGGGTGCCGCGCTTGGTTCTGAATTGGCCTTTTCTAGTCTTGTCGTATGTGGTTGACGTCACCGCGTTCTTGGCGATCGGAAATTCCGACAACTTTGTGCGACCGTGTGTACGCAAAACAAGTTTGAGCCAACATCCGTCGGAAAAAATCCTAGGATTTTGTTGTCGGAATGTCCGATCAATGTCCGACCGTGTGTACGGGGCATAAGAAGAAAAGAAAAAAGGAAAAAAACAGTGGCGCTATCCTAACACAGAATTGTACAATTAAGACAATACTGAAAAAAATGTGTAAATATTGTGATCAACAATTAAACCACCATGTGACAAGTGAAATTAATAAGTGAATGAATTAAACAAAAAAGCCCATGAATTGATGTACACAAAAAATCTTTAACTGGTAGTGTCTTGTTAATTACTTAGTGTCTTCTTAATTACTTCCACCACACCAGAGTGTTGAGTGATCCCACTCCCTTAAGAAATGCACTCACCGACTCCAAATGCCTACACTTGCGTGCATGCTTTTGTAACCACACAGAAAGGGTTAAATCGGCAAACCAAAAATCCAATAGTGTGTGCAGAAATCGTTCCACCTCCTCTGCTGCCACTTCCAGCAATGTCTCCTCTTTACTTCCTCCCCTCCACATTTTCACAGCTCTTACTGTGAAGAAACTTTTCCGTATTTGGAGATGAAATCTCTTTTCCTCTAGACGTAAAGAGTCCCCCCTTGTCCTCAGTGTTAAAGTGAATAACTCAACACCAAGTTTACTATATGGACCCCTTATATATTTATACATGGTGATTAATCTGCTCTTCTCAAGAGAGAATAAATTCAGTTCCTCTAATCTTTCCTCATAGCTGAGCGCCTCCATGCCTCTTATCAGTTTGGTTGCCCTTGTGACATAATAGGTGGTAACAGGTACTCTTTATGGAGGGGTCGGGGGCATAAAAGACCCCAAATCCCTATTTTGCACTTAAAAGTATTCATATCACCAAAATAAGCAATTCTAAATACTGTCATTTTTTTTAAAAATCGGCACCATTGGCAGCAGAGTAAACCGGAAGTGACGTTGTGATGTCGCTTTCGAGATTTTACATTGGAGACCCGATCAAAGCCAAGTCCAGCTTTGTTGGGGTCTCAGGCTAGGCGACGGCTGGTGGCTCGGGTCTCCCAGTGGGACGGGAGGCCTAGGAAGAGCGGCGTAAGGTGGCGGGAGAGGGGATGATAGGGGGGGGGGATAACAGCGAGAGCGGCTTTTATCTGCATCGGTGATTATAACTAAAAAGCTAAGCGCTGGCTCTAAAAAACAGTACCGGGGTGATGCCTGCAACTGGTTAAACGCTTTCAAGCCATGAGTGCAAATTTGCGTACAGTCGGCGTGAAGGGGTTAATAAAAGTGGCCCATCGTAATCACAACTGTCAGTAGTAAATGGTTTGCCTAAACTACTTGTGGACTGCTTGGTCTGTTAGAATAAGTTGAAAAATAACAAATTTACTGGCCGGATCACCAGGTGAAAATAAAAGGAAGAAGCCCAAAAAAGTAAACTAATGCAGCTAAAACATCTAAGAACTGGTGAGCTGCATTTTATTATACTTTTGTTTTGCAGTTTAATACTGCTTTAATTTTTCAAAATGTGATCCCATAAAACAGCCAACGCATTTCAGAAGCCAACAACACTCCCTTTTATCAGGGATCAGTGGATTTTAACAATGCTTAGAAAGACTCAGTGAATAAGAATAGTTGTGCATCCTTTTTCAGCTTAAGCAAGGACAGCAAACCTGCTGTCTAAACTGACCTATGCTGCACAACTTTCTAGTGACTGTCTAGCAAACTAAAGTTCTATCTGATTTCTCTTTTTACTAAGTCTCTCTAACCTTTGTTAAAGTTCACTAAGCCTTGATGGGGGGGGGGGGGGTTGCTGTTGGCCCCTCAAATGCATTCGCTGTTTAATGATGAACAATCAAAAAAATGTGGACTCTCTATCAATCCACCTTATGTTCCTATCAGCAAATTCCTTTTTAGCACAAGAGAATTGCAGGACAGCTGATTAGTGTCTTATTCTGTTACTCACTTTGCCAGTGCCATCTTAAGAGCATTATAGGCCCTCGGCAATACAGTGCACTGGGGCCCTGTCTACACAATCACGCACGATTGCCCATCAAATGCAACTTTACTGTGTCGTGAATGCAGCCTCACTGTTCCCGTAAATGCAGCCTCACTGTGTCCACCATTGCAGCCTCACCATGCCCATGAATGCAGCCTCACTGTACCCACCATTGCAGCCTCACTGTGCCCATGAATGCAGCCTCACTGTGCCCACTGTTGCAGCCTCACTGTGCCCATTATTGCAGCCTCACTCTGCCCATGAATGCAGCCTCACTGTGCCCACCATTGCAGCCTCACTGTGCCCACCATTGCAGCCTCACTGTGCCCGTGAATGCAGCCTCACTGTGCTCACTATTGCAGCCTCACTGTGCCCATGAACGCAGCCTCACTGTGCCCACCATTGCAGCCTCACTGTGCCCATGGATGCAGCCTCACTCTACCCACCAATGCAGCTTCACTGTGCCCACCATTGCACCCTCACTGTGCCCACCATTACAGCCTCACTGTGCTCATGAATGCAGTCTCACTGTGCCCACAAATGCACCCTCACTGTGCCCATGAATGCAGCATCACTGTGCCAATTAATACAGACTCACCATTGCCTGGTAAAGCACACAGTGGGCATCTCCTCCTGTGTATCATGGAGCTGGCTGTCTCTGTGTTTGGCGGCCACGCTGTAACAAGGTCCCGCCCCCTAGACCAGCTTGTGTGATACGAGCAACACTGATTCAATCTACTATTACACGAGCCGGGCCAAGGGGGGGGCCTTGTTACAGCGCGGCCGCCGAACACAGACCCAGCCAGCTCCATGATACACAGGAGGAGGAGGAGAGAGGGAAAGAGCAGAGCGCTGCAGCCACAACTCAAAGTGGCCCTGGGGCAGGCGGCCTACTGGGAAATTTCCCGGTATCTCGGTAGGCAGGTCCGGCCCTGGCTTAGGACGCTGCGAAAAGACGGCCCTGCACTTCGCCAGTCTAAAAATGTTTGTTACCTCAACAATTCATATTCCTAATATGTGCCTGCTGTACCATGTACTTGTATGAAAAAGTGTCCTGTTCTTTTGTATTGCTTCCTTTGTGAGAAATCCCTGGTATTCCTGCTAGCCCCTCTGGGGCCGCACAGTGGTGTAGTGGGTAGCACTCTCACCTAGCAGTAAAAAGGGTTGCTGGTTTAAATCCCAATCATGGCACTACCTTCCTGGAGCTTGCATGTTCTCCCTGTGCCTGCGTGGGCTTCCTCCAGGTACTCCGGTTTCCTCCCACACTCCAAAGACATGCTGGTAGGTTAATTGGCTTCTGTCCAAATTGGCCCTAGTATATGAATGTGAGTTGGGGACCTTGGATTGTGGGCTCCTTGAGGGTAGGGACCGATGTGAGTGTGCAATGTATGTGTGGAGCGCTGTGTAAATATGGGTACCTTAACCAGTTGCCGACCGCCTAACACAGATATACTGCGGCAGATTGGCACGGGCAGGCAGAATCATGTACCTGTTACGTGATCTGTCTCCCGTGGGCTGGGGGAGCATTGCGCCCCCCTGTGCCCGAGGCGATCGGCTTCGTTGTGGAAGCGAAACAGGCTGAGGGGGAGGCCACTCATTTGTGGCCACCCCCTCGCGATCGCTCCCCACGAATGAAAATCTTCCTCTGCTGCTGTAATGTAAACAGTGGCAGAGGAAGTAATGTCATCTCTCCTCGAGCCAGTCTTTTTGTTCCGGCGCCAAAGAGAGAAGACATCAATGTGAGTTGCACCAACACTACATTTTCAGTAGAACACACTAGGCACACTTTTCACCCCCATCACCCCCCGATCACCCGCCTGTACCCCCTGTCACAGTGATACCAATAGCAGTTTTTTTTTGCATTGGTGTCAGTTTGTGACAGTTATAAGTGGTAGGGCAGTTAGGGTTAGCCCCCTTTAGGTCTAGGGTACCCCCCTTTAGGTCTAGGGTACCCCCTAACCCCCCCTAATAAAGTTTTAACCCCTTGATCACCCCCTGTCGCTAGTGTCACTAAGCGATCGTTTTTCTGATCGCTGTATTAGTGACACAGGTGACGCTAGTTAGGGAGGTAAGTATATAGGTTTGCCGTCAGCGTTTTATAGCAACAGGGACCCCCATATACTACCTAATAAAGGTTTTAACCCCCTGATTGCCCCCTAGTTAACCCTTTCACCAGTGATCACCGTATTACTGTTACGGGTGACGCTGGTTAGTTAGTTTGTTTTTTATAGTTTATTATAGTTTCAGGGCACCCGCCGTTTATTACCTTATAAAGGTTTAACCCCCTAATCGACCTGCGGTGATATAAGTTACGTTTTTAGGGTCAGATAAGGTCTGTGTCGCCCCAGGCAGTGTTAGGTTAGTGCCAGTATCGCTAACACCCACGCACGCAGCATACACCTCCCTTAGTGGTATAGTATCTGAACGGATTGATATCTGATCCGATCAGATCTATACTAGCGTCCCCAGCAGTTTAGGGTTCCCAAAAACGCAGTGTTAGCGGAATCAGCCCAGATACCTGCTAGCACCTGCGTTTTGCCCCTCAGCCCAGCCCAGCCCACCCAAGTGCAGTATCGATCGATCACTGACACTTAAAAAACACTAAGCACACATAACCGCAGCATTCACAGAGTCAGGCCTGATCCCTGCGATCGCTAACAGTTTTTTGGTAGCGCTTTGAGACAGTCGCTGACAGTCAGGAGCTTTTTTGCCTGTGAGTCTCACTAGTGTACCACTAAATTTAGAGCCCAAAATGGCAAATCGAAGGTACACTAGTGAAGAGGCCTACACATTTCTGAACATGACAGATAGTGAAGAGGAAGTCACTCATCTGTCAGATTCAGGCTCAGAATACGATTCTGTAGACGACAGAGGCTCCATGACAGATAGCTCTGACGACGGAGTTGTGTTCCCTGCCAAGGTCAGGCGTACCAGGCCCCAATCTTCATCTTCTGTCCTTGAAGTGCAAGAACCGCAGGTCCCTCGTATGGAGCAGAGAAGTACTAGCACCGCTATTCCTTCTGGTGAACTGACAAGCACCAGCGGCCTAGTACACCCTGGTCTTATATCCAGCACTGCAGTAACACTTGGTGACATGGTCCCGTAAGTGCAGTTCAAGCTGGCGAGGTGGCAAGCACAAGTAATGTCCCGCTGCCACCAAGAAGACGAACTCAGGCCCGTCGTGCCCATAGTGCCCTTTCCAATCCAAATTGGGAACCCAGCACTTATGCAGCACCCGTACTTCCCCCATTCACTGGCCAACCCGGCATTCAGGTGGAAACAGTTGATTTTACGTCACTGGATTTTTATACGCTGTTTTTCACCGAAGATCTCTATAGCTCTATTGTGTACCAAAGCAATTTGTACGCTGGTCAACACATCGCCACTATTCCCCAGTCCTCCCTTGCCAGAGATTGGAAACCAATTACGGTTTCCGAATTTAAGATCTTTCTGGGCCTTTCCCTCTACATGGGCATAAATAAAAAGAGTGAGTTGCGGTCATATTGGTCCACTGACCCAATTTACCATATGCCCGTGTTCTCTGCCTCCATGGCCAGGGCACGATACGAGCAGATTTTGCGGTTACATAGTTACATAGTTAGTAAGGTTGAATAAAGACACCAGTCCATCGAGTTCAACCTGAGCGAGTGTGGGTGCGTGTCTACAATTATCCCTATTTGTATTTAAGGTACCCACATAGCGCTGCATCAATTTTTACGCAGCGCTCCACACATATCACACACTCACATCGGTCCCTACCCTCAAGGAGCCCACAATCCAAGGTCCCTAACATTCATATACTAGGGCCAATTTTTTTTGGACAGAAGCCAATTAACCTTCCAGCATGTCTTTGGAGTGTGGGAGGAAACCGGAGTACCCGGAGGAAACCCACGCAGGCACAGGGAGAGCATGCAAACTCCAGGCAGGTAGTGTCGTGGTTGGGATTTGAACCAGCGACCCTTCTTACTGCTAGGTGAGAGTGCTACCCACTACACCACTGTGCTGCCCATGTTCATGCACTTCAACAACAATGAACTCTGTCGTCCTCGTGGAGACCCTGAATACGATCGACTCTACAAAATTCGGCCCCTCGTAAACCACTTCAACCAACGTTTTGCAGACTTGTTTACTCCCTATCAAGTCTGCGTTGATGAGTCCCTGATTAAGTTTTCTGGGCGCTTGTCATTCAAACAGCACCTTCCCAGTAAGCGTGCCAGATACGGGGTCAAGATGTATAAGCTCTGTGACAGGGCCACAGGCTATACATGTAGTTTTATGGTTTACGAGGGCAGAGATAGTCAAGTAGAGCCGACAAACTGCCCTGACTACATAGGAAGCGCTGGCAAGATTGTGTGGGACTTGGTGTCACCCTTATTCGGAAAGGGGTACCACTTGTACATGGACAATTATTACACGAGCGTGACACTTTTTAGTCACCTTTTTGATCATCAGATTGGAGCATGTGGCACCGTGCGACCTAATCGCCGGGGCTTTCCCCAGCGGCTTGTAGGTTCCCGTCTTAGGCTGGGGCAGAGAGGCCAGTTGCAGTGTAATAATTTGCTCGCTATGAAGTGGAGGGATAATAAGAATGTTTTCGTTCTTACCTCCCTTCATGCAGAGACGACGGTCCAAATTACTACGGCGACTGGTGTTGTGGAGAAACCCCTCTGTGTCCACGAATATAACCAAAATATGGGAGGGGTGGACCTCAACGACCAGTTGTTGGCACCGTACCTAGTTGCCCGTAAGGCCAGACGCTGGTACAAAAAAGTGTCTGTTTATTTATTTCAATTGGCTTTGCAGAATGCTTATGTGCTATACAGAGCTTCAGGACGGACTGGATCCTTCCTTAAATTCCAGGAAGAGATCATCAGAGCCCTTCTGTTTCCAGACGGTGCTCCACCTCTCCTCTCCTTTACCAACCAAATGCAGTAAGCCGGCTGCATGAGAGGCATTTTCTTTATGTCCTCCCGAGTACCCCTACCCAACGAGCCCCCCCAAAAATATGTTGTGTCTGTAGCAAGCGCGGATTTAGGCGTGACACCCGGTATTATTGTCCCTCCTGTCCTGACAATCCTGGTCTTTACATTGGTGAATGTTTTGAACGCTACCATACACTAGTTGAGTATTAGCGTAGGGTACAGCACTGCACAGACTAGGACACACTTTCACAGGGTCTCCCAAGATGCCATTTTGAGAGACCCAAACCTGGTACCAGTTACAAAAGTTAAAGTCAAAGTAAAAAAAAAGTGTAAAAAAAAAAGTAAAAAAAACAAAAAACACAAAAAAAATAAAATAAAAAAACCAAAAATAGTTGTCGTTTTATTGTTCTCTCGCTCTATTCTCTCTCTATTGTTCTGCTCTTTTTTACTGTATTCTATTCTGCAATGTTTTATTGTTGTTATGTTTTTATCATGTTTGCTTTATAGGTATGCAATTTTTTTATACTTTACTGTTTACTGTGTTTTATTGGTAACCATTTTTTTGTTTTCAGGTACGCCATTCAGCTGCAGAGCGGATTTATTTATCTTGACAGCAACAGCGTTTGCTCCCACGATACATAAAGCCATAACTCCAGCGCTGTCGGTGATGATTTCACCACCACAGTTACATACTTCAGCATATATGCCGAAGCGTGGGGGCAGCAGTGGGTGGAGGAGCGATTTGCTCCTGCCTTTTGCGGGAGGATGCCCCCATGCTTCGGCATATATATATTTTAGGCACAGGTTGCATTTAAATGTTTCATTATTTACTATTTTTTTTTTTTGTATTTGCTTTGCAGGTATGGTAAGTCTTATATGCCCCGTACACACGATCGGACATTGATCGGACATTCCGACAACAAAATCCATGGATTTTTTCCGACGGATGTTAGCTCAAACTTGTCTTGCATACACATGGTCACACAAAGTTGTCGGAAAATCCGATCGTTCTAAACGCGGTGACGTAAAACACGTACGTCGGGACTATAAACGGGGCAGTAGCCAATAGCTTTTGTCTCCTAATTTATTCTGAGCATGTGTGGCACTTTGTGCGACGGATTTGTGTACACACGATCGGAATTTCCGACAACGGATTTTGTTGTCAGAAAATTTTATAGCCTGCTCTCAAACTTTGTGTGTCGGAAAATCCGATGGAAAAAGTCAGATGGAGCCCACACACGGTCGGAATTTCCGACAACACGCTCCAATCGCACATTTTCCGTCAGAAAATCCGACCGTGTGTATGGGGCATTACTGTTATACTGTAATGTTACTTTGTTTTATTGTTAACCATCATTTGCTTAGCAGGTACGCCATTCAGTTGCAGCGCGGATTTATATATCTTGACAGCAACAGCGTTTGCTCCCACGATACATAAAGCCGTGACTCCAGCGCTGACTGAGGTGATTTCACCACCACAGTTACATACTTCAGCATATATGCCGAAGCGTGGGGGCAGCAGTGGGTGGAGCGATTTGCTCCTACCTTTTGCGGGGGGATGCCCCCATGCTTCGGCATATATATATTTTAAGCACAGGTTGCGTTAAATGTTTTATTTTTTACTATATTATTTTGTATTTGCTTTACAGGTATGGTAAGTCTAATAGGGCGTACACACGGTCGGACTTTGTTCGGACATTCCGACAACAAAATCCTAGGATTTTTTCCGACGGATGTTGGCTCAAACTTGTTTTGTCTACACACGGTCGCACAAAGTTGTCGGAAAATCCAATCGTTCTAAACGCGGTGACGTAAAACACGTACGTCGGGACTATAAACAGGGCAGTGGCCAATAGCTTTCATCTCTTTATTTATTCTGAGCATGCGTGGCACTTTGTCCGTCGGATTTGTGTACACACGATCGGAATTTCCGACAACGGATTTTGTTGTTGGAAAATTTTATCTCCTGCTCTCCAACTTTGTGTGTCGGAAAATCCGATGGAAAATGTCCGATGGAGCCCACACACAGTCGGAATTTCTGACAACACGCTCCGATCGGACATTTTCCATCGGAAAATCCGACCGTGTGTACGGGGCATTACTGTTATACTGTAATGTTACTTTGTTTTATTGTTAACCATCATTTGCTTAGCAGGTACGCTATTCAGTTGCAGCGCGGATTTATTTATCTTGACAGCAACAGCGTTTGCTCCCACGATGCATAAAGCCGTGACTCCAGCGCTGTCGGAGGTGATTTCACCACCACAGTTACATACTTCAGCATATATGCCAAAGCGTGGGGGCAGCAGTGGGTGGAGGAGGGATTTGCTCCTACCTTTTGCGGGAGGATGCCCCCATGCTTCGGCATATATAAACGGTGCATGTATGCCATCATTAGAAGTGGGTGGATGAAGGGAGGTATTCTAATGGTGGGCATACCCACCGATCAATATCTTTTTTTTGTTCAGCCCACAGGCTGCATGAAAAAAAAGTTTACAATATATGCCCAACAAGGACCAGCAACGTACTGGTATGTTGCTGGACTTTGAGTGGTTATACCAGAATGAAGCCTGCAGGTTTAGGTATCATCTTGGTATCATTCTTTTCAGCCAGCGGTCGGCTTTCATGGAAAAGCAATCCTAGTGGCTAATTGCCAAAAATGATTAAAAAAAATGAAAGCAACAGTTAATAAATAAGATAAAAAAGTCAAAAAATAATAAAGAAAAAAAGAAAAAAAGCACCCCTGTCCCCCCCTGCTTTCGCGCAAAGGCGAACGCAAGCGTCGGTCTGCCGTCAAATGTAAACAGCAATTGCACCATGAATGTGAGGTATCACCACGAAGGTCAGATTGAGGGCAATAATTTTAGCGGTAGACCTCCTCTGTAAATCTAAAGTGGTAACCTGTAAAGGCTTTTAAAGGCTTTTAAAAATGTATTTAGTTTGTCGCCACTGCACGTTTGTGCGCAATTTTAAAGCATGTCATGTTTGGTATCCATGTACTCGGCCTAAGATCATCTTTTTTATTTCATCAAACATTTGGGCAATATAGTGTGTTTTAGTGCATTATAATATTCCACCAAGCCCCACGGAAGGGGTCAGTCCCAACACAAATTTCGTCAAGTATACAGATCCAAGGTACCAAGATGGATAGCACTCAGAGGTTCCCCAGGAAAAGGAAAGGAATCGACATAGCGTAATCCTGATAACTTGTATTTATTGGTAATTAAAAAGACACTTACAATATCATAGAGGTAAAACAGCAAATAGCAAATCAGCCGGCCGGCTATAGCGAACATCCGTCCTGCAGACGGTACACGCGGAACATCAGCACGTCAGCTCCTCCCGACGCGCGTTTCATCACACAATGACGTCGTCTGGGGGCACGGGCAATGCGCTGACGTGTCGCATGTAAATACACATTGGTTTGAACCAAGCCTCGATGTGGGTCAAACCAGGAAATCACCTTGCGCTTCACCAGTGAACCTGGCAATGTTAAAATGGATGTTGGATGTTGGAAAAAACACTAAAAATAGAAAATGAACGTAAAATTAATGTGAATGCAATAAGAGTTTGGAGAGAGGATCATAGGCCCAAAAGTATAAGGCTCCACTGATCTAAATTAACCCCTAACCAAACTCCTTGCACCTTTATAAAAAATATTTTTTTTTTTTTTTATTGCATCTCAGGGGATAGAAAAAATAATGGAAAAGGAATACATAATATATATATATTATTGATTTTTGTTTATGAAATTGATCTCTATTCACATTGGTAGGTACAATGATCAGATATTAAATGGAACTAAAAATAAAATAAATAAAAAATGAATAATAAATAATAAAAACTAAGCCATAACAGAAATTAATAAGACAAAAAAAAAGGACTAAAAACAGGATTAGAAATAAAGGACCAGAGAAACAGATAGGGGATTGTAATACCAAATCACCCTCTACTAATGTTAGATTAACTGGGACCAAAATTAAGCCCAGTTATCAAGGGCAAACCCCCTAAACAATATTTATTACTCAAATTCCCAATATTTACATGAATAGTATATAAGGGAAAAAATAAAGTGAAATGCTGATAAAAAATACAATGAAAGATGATTTCCATTAACCTACATGGAGGGTCGTTGGCATATATTTGAATATGAGGACGTCTAATATAAAGACCCCATCTATTACTACAAAATAAATGTCTAACATATATTACAACTAATCAGGCCTAAAAAGACATGTGTACATGTAGAAAAAGCCTAAAACTACATCAATGGCGATTTTTAAAATGGGCCAGATTGCTGTCAAGAATTATCAATAAAGGCATTAGTATCGGTATCTACGTTGAGCCCATATGGGGTATAACATTTAATTTTATGGATCCACAGCATCTCGAGTCTGGAGATAGTCCTGACCAGAGAGCTCCCTCTCCAGTGGGGATGATACCTATTAATCCCCAAGAAGATGGTTTTGGAGGGGTCTTTGTTATGTGTGGTCAGATAATGTTTAGAGACTGAGTGTTTTGGAAACCCATTTTTAATGTTGGTAATATGCTCATTAAGTCGAACGGAGAGGGGTCGTCTAGTCCTGCCCACATACTGTAACCCGCAAGGGCATTGAAGCAGGTAGACGACCCCCTCCGTTGAAAAGGTAATGAAAGGCTCAATGTCATGTTCAATCTGTGTACTTTTAGGTAAACTTCTGGGTACGTCTACACGTGCCAGTATTAAAGGAACACACCCGACATCTTCCACATTTATAGTAGCCTGTCAGATTGTCGAAAAGACCTTTCATGCTGATGGTAGGGGGATCCAGGACATTGGGGGCCAATCTGTCTTTAAGGGACGATGCTCCTCTAAATATGACCTGTGGCCTATCTGGTAAAACTGATCTCAGAAGGGGGTCATTACCCAAAATATGCCAATGTTTGTTCAGTAAGTTCTTAATGTTGTTATGCTGTACCGAATAAGTCATAATGAATGGAAGGAGGACAGAATTGTTTTCAGCAGGTGGCCTATCATTCAGCAACTCGTTTCTATCTAAACCGCTAACTTCATTCGGAGTGGATTTTAATGTTTCCAAAAGGTAGCCCTTCTCCAAAAACCTATCCACCAAAATTTCAGCTTGTTCTAAAAACTGAGTGGCATCTGTACAATTACGTTTAAGATGTATAAATTGGCTCTTGGGAACGGAACAGAGCCAAGTTTTGTGATGGCAGCTATCGATAGAGATAAGCATTGCGATCTGTATTTTTAAAAAAACGTAGAGGTGACAAACCGGTTACGTTGAATAGTTATATTTCAATCAAGAAAATTAATATTAGACTGACTAGCCTCAAAGTTCAATAAAATACCCCTATTATTTTTATTTAGATCTTCCATGAAAAGGTCCAAGTCGCTGCGTGCTCCATCCCATAGGAGGAGGACATTGTCAATGTACCTAGCCCACAGTTTTAACTGGGGCCTCTGGCAAACATTGACGACATCCTCCTCCCACAGAGCCATAAAAAGATTTGCGAGACTGGGGGCATATTTGGCCACCCTTGGCAACTCCACGATCTTGGCGGTAAAATTGTTTGTCGAACCAAAAATAGTTGTGTGATGCCGCATACCTCAAAAGCTCCATAATAAAGTTAATTTGTTCATCATAAAGTTCAGAATCCCGCTTAAGATAATATTCGACTGCAAAAAGGCCCAAATTATGGGGAATTATCGTATACAGGGATGTTACATCCGCCGTAACCATCCACATGGTGGAAGTGGGGGTATAATTAGACAAAAGATTAATACCATGTCTAGAGTCTTTGATAAGGGAGGGCATTTTTCCTACCAAGGGTTGTAGAAAGAAATCGATATACCTGCCCACCCGGGACGTAAGGGAAGCAGGTAGGATGTTTATGCACTTTAGGTAAGTAATATATAACTGGAGTGTGGGGGGCTTTTGGGATAAGATACAACTTCTCTTTTTTATTAATAATCCCCTGTGTGAATCCTTCTTCAACTATTGTCTTTAGTTCTCTTAGATAGGGGATTTTAGGGTCTGACTTGAGAGGAGTGTAGGTGTCTCTATCACTTAAGATCCTGTACATCTCTTTTAGATAGTCTCCTCTATTAAGGACTACAATCCCCCCCCCCCTTGTCCGCAGGTCTGATTACCAACTCTTTGTTGTTATATAATGAGTCAAGACCTGTCTGGAACTCCCGGTTTTGTCTCACCTATTTAATAGGCATCTTCTCAAGGTCTCTTAATAAAACATCTTTGAAAACTTTAATAGAGGGGGCTGTTGCCCCCGGAGGGTTGAAAAGGGAGGCATTAGCAAGTCCTGAGTGATGGTAATTACTAAACACCTCTCCTATATCTTGTAATGGGTTGGAAAGCATGTATCTCTTAATGTTAATTTTACGGATAAAATGTGCATAAAATGCCAGGACAGTTCAAACCCCCCAAATGACCCCATTTTGGAAAGTAGACACCCCAAGCTATTTGCTGAGAGGCATGTCGAGTCCATGTAATATTTTATATTGTGACACAAGTTGCCGGAAAAAAAAAACATTTTTTTTTTGCACAAAGTTGTCACTAAATGATATATTGCTCAAACATGCCATGGGAATATGTGAAATTACACCCCAAAATACATTCTGTTGCTTCTCCTGAGTACGGGGATACCACATGTGTGAGACTTTTTGGGAGCCTAGCTTCATACGGGGCCCCGAAAACCAATCCCCGCCTTCAGGATTTCTAAGGGCGTAAATTTTTGATTTCACTCTTCACTGCCTATCACGCAGGAATCTTAGACCGGATGTTTCACCATACCAATGAGATAAAGGAAAACTCATTGTGCAACATCCAGTTCCATTTAAAAAAGGTTTAATAACATTCTACTTACATCATCAAAGATAAAAACAAGCATTGGAAACAAACAATCGTCCTACTCCCTTCACTGGCATGCTGAAGTCACCGCTATTTCCGCGCCATGCCTGAGGTACGTCTTATCATAACAGATTTCTTCTATGAGGCCCCTGCCTCATAGAAGAAATCTGCTGTGACAAAATGTATGTCGGACACGGCACAGAAAAATCGGTGACGTCAGCACGCACGGAGGGTGTAGGACGATTGTTTCCAATGCTTGTTTTGTTGTTGGTGCGGAAGTGATTAAAATATTTTTCTTGTTTTCTTCTTTTTTCATCCTAGTGTTTCTGATCTCTTGTTTACATGCATGTGCTCCAGTTATGATTGCAAAGCATTTCTCATGGAGAGTTTTCAATTGTGATATTAGTGGACCATGCCTGCATAAAGTGTGTTGACACAAATGCTTTCAGCTTCCAATTGAACAAGGTGACAATGCAGGAGTGCAAATGGGAGACAAAGAAAGATAATTCTTACTCTATAATAGACAAGGATTTATTTTAGTGAAAGCTGCTGATTTAAAAATATTAAAATGGCTTCTAAAATTACATTAACACGTATGTACTGTATATATATGAGATGCTAGTGATTGAGTTTACATATACTTTAATAAACGAAAGCTAGGAAAGTTCTCTTCATTTTTTTCTTCATATTAAAGTGTTAACGGATTGAACATACATGAGAAGAGATAGACTCTCCTAAGAGAACTTAAAAAAGTGAAACCAAAGGTGGTCTTTCTACAGGAGACCCACTTTAAAATAAGTAACATTCCCAAACTCTGCGATATCTATTTTAAAAAAGTATTTCACGCAACAAACCCTTTAGCTAAAACAAAAGGGGTTTCTATATTGTTGAGTAAGGATTCCAACCAGACTGCTGGTTGGACGCTAAACAGTGGGGACCTTGAGTGGAGACTGATCAAGTCTTGCTTTTTGACTGCTGGTGATTGCTGGGTTGCATTTTTCTTTTCTCTCTCTTCATTTTTTTTCTTTGCTTCCTTCAGCCTACTAATTAAGGGGAGTGGATAATTGATCACAGGTGCTTGAGGCCTATATAACCTTGTGTAGAACTCATTGTGAGCCTGCTCTTCTTTGAGTCTGCTGGAACTCTGTCCAAGTGGAACTGGTCTAAGTGGTGAGTTAAAACCAGAGTTAGTGGAACTGGTCTAAGTGGTGAATTAAAAACCGGAGTTGGAAACAGGAGGTTATAACAGGGGTCATAGAACCTGTGTAGTGTGATTACCTGAGTGTTGTCTGAGTAGTGTGTGTGGATCGTTAGTACTTGTGTATTGTGATCTGTGTATGTCTGCGAGTGCACGTAGGTCTGCCAGTGCACGTAGGTTTGCGAGTGGTCTGTGAGTGCACGTAGGTCTGCGAGTACCTGTGTATTGTCTTGTTGAGTACCTGTGTATTGTCTTGTTGAGTACCTGTGTATTTTCTTGTTGAGTATTAGTGTCAGGAAGCTAGTTGTTGGACAGGGTATAATCCCCAATCCTCATTAAATTTAATAGGTACTTTGCCCGGCGGGTGTGGAGAGGCGACTCATTGTACATCTTGCAGCATGTATGCGTTCCTTGATTATCCGATCGAGGGTGAATACTGCTGTGCAAAATGTAAGTGCATTGTTTCCCTGGAAGCCCAGGTTCTGAATCTGGGGAAGCAACTGTCAGCACTGAGAAGTCCCTTCATACTAAAGGAGAGCCATGAACGTACATGGCAGGTGCTGGTTGGGGCCAGCACAGAGGTGGGTGGAGACAAAGAGGTGCAGGCACTAGCAAAGAGTAGATGGGTGACAGTCAGGATGGATAGAGGGGGAAGTGCCAGGGAAGCTGATCCAGGGCTGGAGCATCCCAATAAGTATGCTCCATTGAGTGACATTGGTGCAACCAGTCAGGGACCAGCACTGCTGGAGCTGAGGGACTCTCCTAGCTGCCGGGGGAAGAACTTCCCCAGTGAGAGTGGGGGGGGGACCGAAGGGAAAGTAAAGACAGATTCTGGTAGTAGGAGACTCAGTTCTTAGAAGGACAGAAAGGCCAATCTGCAACAAAGACCTGAAGCGCCGGACAGTATGTTGTCTACCATGTGCTCAGGTTCAGCACATCATGGATCTGGTGGACAGATTACTGGGAGGGGCTGGGGAAGACCCAGCTGTCATGGTGCACGTTGGCACCAATGACAAAGTCAGAGGCAGATGGAGTGTCCTAAAGAACGATTTTAGGGACTTAGGAGCTAAATTGAGGAAAAGGACCTCCAAGGTAGTATTCTCAGGAATATTACCGGTACATCGAGCCACACCAGAAAGGCAGAGGGAGATTAGGGAAGTAAACAAGTGGCTGAAGAGCTCGTGTAGTAAGGAGGGGTTTGGGTCCCTGGAGGACTGGGCTGACTTCTTATGCCCCGTACACACGGTCGGACATTGATCGGACATTCCGACAACAAAATCCATGGATTTTTTCCGACGGATGTTGGCTCAAACTTGTCTTGCATACACACGGTCACACAAAGTTGTCGGAAAATCCGATCATTCTGAACGCGGTGACATAAAACACGTACGTCGGAACTATAAACTGGGCAGTAGCCAATAGCTTTCATCTCTTTATTTATTCTGAGCATGCGTGGCACTTTGTCCGTCAGATTTGTGTACACACGATCGGAAATTCCGACAACGGATTTTGTTGTCAGAAAATTTTATAGCCTGCTCTCAAACTTTGTGTGTCGGAAAATCCAATGGAAAATGTGTGATGGAGCCTACACACGGTCGGAATTTCCGACAACAAGGTCCTATCACACATTTTCCATCGGAAAATCCGACCGCGTGTACGGGGCTTTAGTCGATAACCGGTACTATAAAAGGGACAGACTGCACCTAAATAAGGAGGGTGCAGATCAGCTGGTAATGAAGATGGCCAAAAAGTTAGAGGGGTTTTTAAACTAGGCAATGGGGGGAGGGTCCAGAGGTAGACATAGTCAGCGCAGAACATATTTCAGAGGGTAGTATTGGGGGCATTAGTGGTAGGTTGACCAAAGCACATAAACCCAAGGCAAGTATAGTAGCAAGTCCTAGTTGCAATCTCAGAACACCGAATAAGAGGATAATATGCAACTGGTCAAAACTACGTGGCATGTTCACCAATGCCAGGAGCCTGGTGGACAAGATGGGGGAACTAGAGATACTGTTGTACGAGGAGGATTTGGATTTTGTGGGAATTTCAGAGACCTGGTTCAACAGCTCTCATGATTGGCTGGCAAATATTCAAGGGTATACCCTTTATCGCAAGGATAGAGAGGGCAAAAAAGGGTGAGGGGTATGCCTATATATCAAGAATAATGTACAAGTGAATGTGAGAGATGACATCACTAAGGGAGCTAGGGAGGAGGTGGAATCCTTATGGGTGGAGCTACAAAGGGATGAAGCTAAGGAGAAAATAATAATGGGAGTACGCTATAGGCCCCCTAAACTGAGGTAGGAAGGGGAGACAGATCCGCGTTACTGGATCTACTGATTACCAACAATACAGACTTGATCACGGATGTGGAAATACGGGCAATTTAGGTAACAGCGATCACAGGTCAATCGGCTTCAATATAAATCACACAAATAGGAAACATAAGGGGAATACAAAGGCAATGAATTTCAAAAGAGCCAACTTCCCTAAACTACGAGCCTTGCTAGAAGGCATAAATTGGGATAAAATCTTAGGAACAAAGAACACAGAGGAGAGATGGGTTTGCTTTAAGATCATATTAAATAAGAGCATTAGCCAATGCATCCCATTGGGTAATAAATTTAAAAGAACAAACAAAAGTCCTGGATGGCTTAACTCCAATGTAAAAATGCATATAAAAGCAAAGGAGAAGGCCTTTAAAAAAATTTAAAAAAATACAAGGTTGAGGGATCATCATCAGCATTCAGACTTTATAAAGAATGCAACAAGAAATGTAAGGGTGCAATAAAGACGGCTAAGATAGAACATGAAAGATACATAGCAGAGGAGAGCAAAAAACAAATCCTAACAGTAAAACAGTAAAAAGGGAGGACAGACCATACTGGCCTCATAAAAATGAGGAAGGACATCTGGTTACAAAGGATGGGGAGATGGCGAAGGTATTCAATTTATTCTTCTCTTCAATCTTCATGAGGGAATTGGGGGTCTTCAGTAACCAAAACTGCAGTGTTTATCCTCATGACACATCACAGGAAGCACCTCCATGGTTAACAGAGGACAGAATTAAAATCAGACTTGGGAAACTTAACATTAATAAATCACCGGGACCAGATGGCTTGCACCCGAGGGTACCTAGGGAACTCAGTCAAGTAATTGCCAGACCATTGTTCCTAATCTTTACTGACAGTCTACTGACTGGATTGGTACCAGCTGATTGGAGAAAAGCCAATGTAGCATCAATATTTAAAAAGGGCCCAAAATACATCCATGGGAATTACAGACCAGTTAGCCTAACATCAATAGTATGCAAGCTCTTGGAGGGGATGATAAGGGACTATATACAATATTTTAGTAATGAGAACGGTATCATTAGCAGTAATCAACATGGATTCATGAAGAATTGTTCTTGGCAAACCATTCTATTAACCTTCTGTGAGGAGGTGAGTTGCCATTTAGATAAAGGAAGGCCCGTAGACGTTGTGTTTCTACATTTTGCAAAAGCATTTGACACAGTTCCCCATAAACGTTTACCATACAAAATAAGGTCCATTGGCATGGACCATGGGGTGAGTACAAGGATTGAAAATTGGCTACAAGGGCGAGTTAAGAGGGTGGTGATAAATGGGGAGTACTCAGAATGGTCAGGGGTGGGTATTGGGGTCTCCCAGGGTTCTGTGCTGGGACCAATCCTATTTAATTTGTTCAAAATTGACCTGGAGGATGGGGTAAACAGTTCAATCTCTGTATTTGCAGATGATACTAAGCTAAGCAGGGCAATAACTTCTCCGCAGGATGTGGAAACCTTGCAAAAATATCTGAACAAATTAATGGGGTGGGCAACTACATGGCAAATGAGGTTCAATGTAGAAAAATGTAAAATAATGCATTTGGGTGTCAAACATAGGAATCCAATCTATACACTAGGGGGAGAATCTCTGGGGGAATCTAGGATGGAAAAGGACCTGGGGGTCCTAGTAGTTGATAGGCTCAGCAATGACATGCAATGCCAAGCTGCTGCTAACAAAGCAAACAGAATATTGGCATGCATTAAAAAGGGGATAAACTCCAGAGATAAAACAATAATTTTCCTGCTCTACAAGACTCTGGTCCGGCCGCACCTAGAGTATGCTGTCCAGTTCTGGGCACCAGTCCTCGGGAAGGATGTACTGGAAATGGATCCAGTACAAAGAAGGGCAACAAAGCTAATAAAGGGTCTGGAGGATATTAGTAACAAGAAAAGGTTGCAGGCACTGAACTTATTCTCTCTAGAGAAGAGACGCTTGAGAGGGGATATGATTTTGATATACAAATACCATACTGGTGACTAGGGATGAGACGAACACCCCCCTGTTCGGTTCGCACCAGAACATGCGAACAGGAAAAAAGTTCGTTCGAACACGCGAACACCGTTAAAGTCTATGGGACACGAACATGTATAATCAAAAGTGCTAATTTTAAAGGCTTATATGCAAGTTATTGTCATTAAAAGTGTTTGGGGACCTGGGTCCTGCCCCAGGGGACATGGATCAATGCAAAAAAAAGTTTTAAAAACGGCCGTTTTTTCAGGAGCAGTGATTTTAATAATGCTTAAAGTCAAACAATAAAAGTGTAATATCCCTTTAAATTTCGTACCTGGGGGGTGTCTATAGTATGCCTGTAAAGGGGCGCATGTTTCCCGTGTTTAGAACAGTCTGACAGCAAAATGACATTTTGAAGGAAAAAAACACATTTAAAACTACCCGCGGCTATTGCATTGCCGACAATACACATAGAAGTTCATTGATAAAAACGGCATGGGAATTCCCCACAGGGAAACCCCGAACCAAAATTAAAAAAAAAAATTATGTGGGAGTCCCCCTAAATTTCATACCAGGCCCTTCAGGTCTGGTATGGATATTAAGGGGAACCCCAACCAAAATTAAAAAAAAAAAAAGACGTGGGGTTCCCCCTTCAGGTCTGGTATGGATTTTAAGGGGAACCCCGCGCCAAAAAAAAACAAAAAAACGGCGTGGGGTCCCCCCAAAAATCCATACCAGACCCTTATCCGAGCACGCAACCTGGAAGGCCGCAGGAAAAGAGGGGGGGACGAGAGTGCGGCCCCCCCCCCTCCTGAACCATACCAGGCCACATGCCCTCAACATTGGGAGGGTGCTTTGGGGTAGCCCCCAAAACACCTTGTCCCCATGTTGATGAGGACAAGGGCCTCATCCCCACAACCGTGGCCGGTGGTTGTGGGGGTCTGTGGGCGGGGGGCTTATCGGAATCTGGAAGCCCCCTTTAACAAGGGGGCCCCCAGATCCCGGCCCCCCCCCTGTGTGAAATGGTAAGGGGGTACTTACCCCTACCATTTCACTAAAAAACTGTCAAAAATGTTAAAAATGACAAGAGACAGTTTTTGACAATTCCTTTATTTAAATGCTTCTTCTTTCTTCCTTCATCTTCTTCTGGTTCTTCTGGCTCTTCTGGTTCTTCCTCCGGCGTTCTCGTCCAGCATCTCCTCCGCGGCGTCTTCTATCTTCTTCTCCTCGGGCCGCTCCGCACCCATGGCATTGGGGGGGAGGCTCCCGCTCTTCTCTTCATCTTCTTCATCATCTTCTTCATCTTCTTCTTCTTCTTCATCTCTTCTTCCTTCTTCATTTCTTCTTCGGGCCGCTCCGCATCCATGCATGGAGGGAGGCTCCCGCTGTGTGATGGCGTCTCTTCGTCTGACGGTTCTTAAATAACGGGGGGCGGGGCCTCCCGGTGACCCCGCCCCCTCTGACGCACGGGACATGACGGGACTTCCCTGTGGCATTCCCCGTGACGTCACAGGGAAGTCCCGTCAAGTCACCGTGCGTCAGAGGGTGGCCCCGCCCCCCGTTATTTAAGAACCGTCAGACGAAGAGACGCCGTCACACAGCGGGAGCCTCCCTCCATGCATGGATGCGGAGCGGCCCGAAGAAGAAATGAAGAAGGAAGAAGAGATGAAGAAGAAGATGAAGAAGAAGATGAAGAGAAGAGCGGGAGCCTCCCCCCCAATGCCATGGGTGCGGAGCGGCCCGAGGAGAAGAAGATAGAAGACGCCGCGGAGGAGATGCTGGACGAGAACGCTGGAGGAAGAACCAGAAGAGCCAGAAGAACCAGAAGAAGATGAAGGAAGAAAGAAGAAGCATTTAAATAAAGGAATTGTCAAAAACTGTCTCTTGTCATTTTTAACATTTTTGACAGTTTTTTAGTGAAATGGTAGGGGTAAGTACCCCCTTACCATTTCACACAGGGGGGGGGGCCGGGATCTGGGGGTCCCCTTGTTAAAGGGGGCTTCCAGATTCCGATAAGCCCCCCGCCCGCAGACCCCCACAACCACCGGCCAGGGTTGTGGGGATGAGGCCCTTGTCTTCATCAACATGGGGACAAGGTGTTTTGGGGGGCTACCCCAAAGCACCCTCCCAATGTTGAGGGCATGTGGCCTGGTACGGTTCAGGAGGGGGGGGGGCGCACTCTCGTCCCCCCCTCTTTTCCTGCGGCCTGCCAGGTTGCGTGCTCGGATAAGGGTCTGGTATGGATTTTTGGGGGGACCCCACGCCGTATTTTTTTTTTTTTGGCGCGGGGTTCCCCTTAAAATCCATACCAGGCCTGAAGGGTCGGGTATGGAATTTAGGGGGAACCCCACGTCTTTTTTTTTTTTAATTTTGGCTGGGGTTCCCCTTAATATCCATACCAGACCTGAAGGGCCTGGTATGGAATTTAGGAGGACTCCCACATAATTTTTTTTTTTTAAATTTTGGTTCGGGGTTTCCCTGTGGGGAATTCCCATGCCGTTTTTATCAATGAACTTCTATGTGTATTGACGGCAATGCAATAGCCGCGGGTAGTTTTAAATGTGTTTTTTTCTTCAAAATGTCATTTTGCTGTCAGACTGTTCTAAACACAGGAAACATGCGCCCCTTTACAGGCATACTATAGACACCCCCCAGGTACGAAATTTAAAGGGATATTACACTTTTATTGTTTGACTTTAAGCATTATTAAAATCACTGCTCCTGAAAAAACGGCCGTTTTTAAAACTTTTTTTTTGCATTGATCCATGTCCCCTGGGGCAGGACCCAGGTCCCCAAACACTTTTTATGACAATAACTTGCATATAAGCCTTTAAAATTTGCACTTTTGATTTCTCCCATAGACTTTTAAAGGGTGTTCCGCGGCATTCAAATTTGCCGCGAACACCCCAAATTGTTCGCTGTTCGGCGAACTTGCGAACAGCCAATGTTCGAGTAGAACATGAGTTCGACTCGAACTCGAAGCTCATCCCTACTGCTGACCCCACAATGGGGATAAAACTTTTTTGCAGAAGGGAGTTTAACAAGACTCGTGGCCACTCATTAAAATTAGAAGAAAAGAAGTTTAACCTTAAACTACATAGAGGGTTCTTTACTGTAAGAGCGGCAAGGATGTGGAATTCCCTTCCACGGGCGGTGGTCTCAGTGGGGAGCATCGATATTTTCAAGAATCTATTAGATAAGCACCTGAACGACCGCAACATACAGGGATATACAATGTAATACTGACATATAATCACACACATGGGTTGGACTTGGTGGACGTGTGTCTTTTTTCAACCTCACCTACTATGATTCTGCTTTTTCTGTAACTGGCCAATTAATAGACCCAGAAGGAAGGTATCTTTTTTTCAAAGGTGACCTAGATGGCAAACCCACTACTCTAGTTAATGTGTATTTTCTGATTTCAGCTGACATCTCCTTTCGTCAACAGATTGTAGATGACCTAAAATGGTTTGCTACAGGATATGTAATCCTAGGAGAGGATTTTAATATACCTTTTAACCTGCTCCAAAATACCTCCTCTGGTAAAACTTGTATCGCCTACAGAGTACTTAAAAGAGTTAAATGCCTACTGAGTTCTATGACCGTAGTTGACTCCTGGAGAACTCTTCATCCTGTAGATAAAGACTTCACTTTTTACTCACCTCCACACAATCGTTATTCACAGATAGATTATCTTTTTATTTCCCAGACTGACCTCCCTATTTTAGTAGAAGCCAAGTTAGGAATTCAAACCTTTTCTGTTCATGCTCCAATTTCTTTAACATTAGGTCTTTCACATAAACGATCAAAACCATGCAATTGGAGATTTAACCCATAGCTACTCACTGACCCCACTATTTTTGAACATGTAGCTGAGGCTATTAAGACATATTTCACTCTCAACTCCTGCGATGAGCTCCCCCCACTGACAATTCGGGAGGCACATAAATGTGTTATAAAAGGTGAATTAATTAAATGGGGTTCCAGACCTAAAAAATAAAAGGAGAAGTAAATTAATGACCTTTCTGCTAAAATTGTCCATCTTGAATACCTACATAAACTTTCCCTATCTACTCAATCAGCGATGGATTTGTTAAAAAACAGTTTAGTCCTACAAACCGTTTTAGATAGGAAACCTAAAAGCTTGCTATATGTCAAAAAACATGTCTATTATGAGCATGGTGATAAAAGTGGAAAATTCCTCGCTAAAGCCCTGAAGGATTCTAAAATATTGGAAAACATATTCTGTAATAACGCAGTGGACGGTGAACAACAACACGCCTCTGATAAAATTGTGTCACAATTCCATAATTTCTACTTTAAACTGTATACTCTTTCAATTCTAATGAACCAGCCACTTTACAAGGTAACAGAGATCAGATTATTAAAGATGTCTTGAGGCAGGATAGGTTGCCCTCAATAGCTCTAGAAGTTGCTAATGACTTAGAACACAATTTTACATAAGAGGAATTATTACGTGCCATAAAAGTTTTAAAGTTGGGAAAAAGTCCTGGACCTGATGGTCTGACTTCTCAGTACTACAAATCATCCACAGATTTACTGAAACTAAGTCAATACAGGGTTTTTGTATATAAGGAAGAGAGTTATCTCTATCTATCTATCTATCTATCTATCTATCTATCTATCTATCTATCTATCTATCTATCTATCTATCTATCTATCTATCTATCCTGCATTTGGTGCAAACCTTCCAGATTTGTGGGTATATATACTGTATATATATCTAACTTTAAAGTGAATTACAAGTCAAAAGCGATCAACCTTACACTCTCTCCATTAATCACCATGCAACAAAATTGTACCTTTAAATTGAAAGCCCTAAAATACTTAGATACTGGCTCACACCTACATTAAAAAGATAAAAAAGATGATTATGCTAAAAATTTCACCCCCCTCTTTCTTTTTTATTTTATTTTATTATTTTTTTTATTTAGTACATTTTTTTTTTCAAAATGATTTATATTGGGTTTTCAATTTACAGGGAAAGAAACACATTGTTGTATTGTAGATAACATGTGTACATACATGAACGAACAACAGGATACGGTCTGTTAATTCAATCTGAACAAAACTCAGTCACAAAAGATTGCAGAGTATAAATTATAAAAAGAAAGAAAAAAGGTGGAAAGTATAACCCTCAATCATCCTTGGATATTCAGCCAAGGCTTCCAGGAGTTGGTGTATTTTGCAAGTAGGGATGAGCCGAACAACCCCCGGTTCGGTTCTCACCAGAACTTGCGAACAGGCAAAAAATGTGTGCGAACATGCGAACACCGTTAAAGTCTATGGGACACAAACTTGAAAAAAATCGGTGGTAATTTTAAAGGCTAATATGCAAGTTATTGCCATAAAAAGTGTTTGGGGACCCGGATACTGCCCCAGGTGACATGTATCACTGCAAAAAAAGTTTTTAAAACGGCCGTATTTTCAGGAGCAGTGATTTTAAGAATGCTTAAAGTGAAACAATAAAAATGAAATATTCCTTTAAATATCATGCCTGGGGGGTCCCCTTAGTCTGCCTGTAAAGTAGCGCAATTTTCCCATGTTTAGAAATGTACTGCAGCAAAATGACATTTCTAAAGGAAAAAATGTAATTTAAAATTGCTCACGGCTGTAATGTATTGCTAGATCCCGGCAATATGCATAAAAATCATTTAGAAAAACAGCGTGGGTTCCCCTCCCGAGTCCATACCAGGCCCTTTGGGTCTGGTATGGATATTAAGGTGAACGCCACACCACACGCCAATTTTTTTTCTAATGGCGTGGGGGTCCCCCCCAAAGGACCTGGTATGGACAGGGAAACCCATGCCATTTTTTTTATTCTGTCATAGGGCTCCCCTTAACCACTTCAATACACTATATTATGCAGTCAGGTCCATAAATCAACACAATTCTAATCTTTTTGGCTCTATATACCACCACAATGGATTTGAAATGAAACAAACAAGATGTGTTTTAACTGCAGACTTTCAGCTTTAATTTGAGGGTATTTACATCCAAATCAGGTGAACAGTGTAGGAATTACAACAGTTTGTATATTTGCCTCCCACTTTTTAAGGGACCAAAAGTAATGGAACAATTGGCTGCTGAGCTGTTCCATGGCCAGGTGTGTGTTATTCCCTCATTATCCCATTCACAAGGAGCAGATAAAAGGTACAGAGTTCATTTCAAGTGTGCTGTTTGCATTTGGAATCTGTTGCTGTCAACTCTCAATATGAGATCCAAAGAGCTGTCACTATCAGTGAAGCTAGCCATCATTAGGCTGAAAAAACAAAACAAACCCATCAGAGAGATAGCAAAAACATTAGTTGTGGCCAAATCAACTGTTTGGAACATCCTTTAAAAGAAAGAATGCTCAGCAACACCAAAAGACCCGGCAGACCACAGAAAACAACTGTGGTGGAAGACTGAAGAATTCTTACCCTGGTGAAGAAAACACCCTTCACAACAGTTTACCAGATAAAGAACACTCTCCAGGAGGTAGGTGTATGTGTGTCAAAGTCAACAATCAAGAGAAGACTTCACCAGAGTGAATACAGAGGGTTCACCACAAGATGTAAACCATTGGTGAGCCTCAAAAACAGGAAGGCCAGATTAGAGTTTGCCAAACAACATCTAAAAAAGCCTTTAAAGTTCTGGAACAACATCCTATGGACAGATGAGACCAGGATCAACTTGTACCAGAGTGATGGGAAGAGAAGAGTATGGAGAAGGAAAGGAACTGCTCATGATCCAAAGCATACCACCTCATCAGTGAAGCATGGTGGTGGTAGTGTCATGGCGTGGGCATGTATGGCTGCCAATGGAACTGGTTCTCTTGTATTTATTGATGATGTGACTGCTGACAAAAGCAACAGGATGAATTCTGAAGTCAAGCAATATTATCTGCTCATATTCAGCAAAATGCTTCAGAACTCATTGGACGGCGCTTCACAGTGCTTATGGACAATGACCCGAAGCAAACTGCAAAAGCAGCCAAAGAGTTTTTTAAGGGAAAGAAGTGAAATGTTATGCAATGGCCAAGTCAATCAACTGACCTGAATTCGATTGAGCATGCATTTTATTTGCTGAAGTCAAAACTGAAGGGAAAATGCCCCAAGAACAAGCAGGAACTGAAGACAGTTGCAGTAGAGGCCTGGCAGAGCATCACCGGAGATGAAACCCAGCGTCTGGTCATGTCTATACGTTCCAGACTTCAGGCTGTAATTGACTGCAAAGGATTTGCAACCAAGTATTAAAAAGTGAATGTTTGATGTATGATTGTTAATCTGTCCCATTACTTTTGGTCCCTTAAAAAGTGGGAGGCACATATACAAACTGTTGTTATTCCTACACCGTTCACCTGATTTGGATGTAAATACCCTCAAATTAAAGCTGAAAGTCTGCAGTTAAAGCACATTTCGTTTAATTTCAAATCCATTGTGGTGGTGTATAGAGCCAAAAAGATCAGAATTGTGTAGATGTCCCAATATTTATGGACCTGACTGTATATTGTACACTGCACTATATACCCTGCACTGTATAATATATACTACACTGAGTGCACTATATACTCTGAACTGCAGTATATATACTATACGGACTGCACTATATGTACTCTGAACTGCAGTATATATATACTATATGAACTGCACTATATACTCTGCTGAAAAATTGGGCCTTAGGTGGTGGTGGTGGCAGAACATGGTAACCCCTTACTGTTACTCTTGTTGGGTGCTAAGAATGGTACCTGTTGTTAAATATTATTTCAGAGGGCGCATGTGCAGACTCTAACCCGAGCGGTAATACTGACTTAGAGTTCCGCTCCAGTGAGAACCACACCAGGGGACACAACGCAGCTTAGGCTCCCAGAACGGTACCCGCCGGCATCTGCCACCTCGGAGTACACTCCGCTCACGCCACCATGGTCCTTGGGGGCTCAAAAACAAAACGAAAGCCCAGAAGCATCAGGGTGGTGCTGGCCCGATCATCAGGCAAGATGGTACCGACCTCCTCCTCACAACACAGCACGCCACGCTCAGCAAAGACCCAGCGCCACACTCAGTCACTGCAGGAGGAGAACAGTGAGTCTGATTTAGATGCAGGCACCCCAGACACACAGACAGGCATGTTCAAGCAGTTTGAACGAATGCTGCAGAGAGCCCTGAAGCAGACATCAGACCAAATAACAGATAAATTAACCTGTGAGATTAGGGAGCTGGGGCACAGAACAGCAGAGCTGAAAGGGAGGATGGATGAGCTGGAAAACCACACACAAGACTATCTTGCGTTAAAGTGTATAGTGTCAATCAATAAAAAATATATATAAACACCAAATAATAAATATATTGTAAGGCAGAAAGGATGCCGTGTCTATTGTGTTACATAACCCTATACGGGTAAAGTGCTAATAATACAACACCACTAATCAATCAATTAGTATATAAGGATAACAGATATAACAAAATACCCAGTAAAGTGCAAAGTGCATAAACAATAATACAAATCTATATACCAGTATATTAAAGTGCATACAACATATAAAAAGTGCTCAGTGTCCAGCATTTAGTGTGATCATCAATCATTTAAAATGCCGCAGAGTGACCAGTGCAATCCTGTAAATCAAATCACATAGGTGTATATCATAAGTATCCAAAGATGCAGATCCAGCATGCTTAAAGTGTTCCTCTGTGCTGCAAAATCATGCTCCAGTGCTATGCAGTGATCCCCCAGGAATTGCGCTCACCTCAGAGCGTGTGACCCAGCTGTTACACTAAGTCAATACACGCTTAAGAGCCTACCCACGGCTCAATGATGATCACCAGATGCACGACTCCAATGCAGCTCCACAATCGTAATATATGATAAACAGAAAACTCAATAGTGTGATAAGGTTTAAAAGGTTTATTGAATAAAAACTCTCCCCGCAAAGGGGTACTCACAATTCAAAGGTGCGTCGGTGCACCAATCTATCCACAGGCTTCAAATAATACAGCGGTAACAGGGGTAAGGTATGCGTCTCATCCCAAACAGAACTCACAGCTCCTTGCTCCATCCTGGCTCCTCCCCTACGCGTGTTCGACACAGGGATCACGTGTCTTCATCAGGGGGCTATGATTGGACGGACGCTCTGCAGCTTAAATATACCTATCACGGCCATTTTGTCATAGACCGCGGACACTCTAGTGATAGGCTCCATAAAGCACAGATCACTGGATCATCAAAACAAGCGACCGAAGGGCTACTAGTAGCAACCAGCCCTTCACAACGTAAAATTGTTGTTGGGAATAATATATACAATACTAAAAAAAAAGATAATAATGAAGATATAATTAAATAAAATCATTTAATCCGATTTCCCAGGATGGAGACTGTTGTGCAGCATACCATATCCCCCTAATCATACAATGCACAATTATTCCAAACTTTAATATCGTTACAGTATATATAATAACATCAAAGCTAAATATATAATCATTATGAAAACATTAATGAATAATATAGACCAATACCTGAAAAGACAGCAACATTATAATTCGTATGAACACACTACATGACAAAATCAGGCGAGCACATATGTTCGCTAGATCGACATAGTGTCCTGCATGTAGAAGCCGAAAAATAACATACAACCATAACCACAACAGATATCAAAAGGGTACCACATACATGCAATCCCGATAAAACACCTATCGGTCCAGTCACTGATATATAGTGCCATACACAATGAGACCACATGCTGTAGTACCCTTTAGAGGATATGGGAAGAATAAATATCTAAAAATAGAAATAAAAATGAAAATAAAATAAAAAATAAAAATAAAAAAATAAAATAAAATAAAAATAAATATAAAAATAAAAATAAAAATAAAAATATAAACCCCTATAACTCATTACCTTCATGCAAAATAATAATATACACAAATGTTTAATCAGACCATAAACATACGAGCCTGAAGCTCAACTAAACCACAAACTTCATAAACAGGGCCATTGGAAGTTATAATGTATTGATTCCAAAAATGGGAGGCAATTGTACAAGTAGATATAGTTACATAGTAGGTGAGGTTGAAAAAAGACACAAGTCCATCAAGTCCAACCTATGTGTGTGATTATGTGTCAGTATTTCATTACATATCCCTGTATGTTGCGGTCATTCAGGTGATTATCTAATAGTTTCTTGAAGTTATCAATGCTCCCCGCTGAGACCACCGCCTGTGGAAGGGAATTCCACATCCTTGCCGCTCTTACAGTAAAGAACCCTCTACGTAGTTTAAGGTTAAACCTCTTTTTTTCTAATTGTAATGAGTGGCCACGAGTCTAATTAAACTCTCTTCTGCGAAAAAGTTTTATCCCTATTGTGGGGTCACCAGTACAGTATTTGTAAATTGAAATCATATCCCCTCTCAAGCGTCTCTTCTCCAGAGAGAATAAGTTCAGAGCTCGCAACCTTTCCTCATAACTAAGATCCTCCAGACCCTTTATTAGCTTTGTTGCCCTTCTTTGTACTCGCTCCATTTCCAGTACATCCCTCCTGAGGACTGGTGCCCAGAACTGGACAGCATACTCCAGGTGCGGCCGGACCAGAGTCTTGTAGAGCGGGAGAATTATCGTTTTATCTCTGGAGTTGATCCCCCTTTTAATGCATGCCAATATTCTGTTTGCTTTATTAGCAGCAGCTTGGCATTGCAGGCCATTGCTGAGCCTATCATCTACTAGGACCCCCAGGTCCTTTTCCATCCTAGATTCCCCCAGAGGTTCTCCCCCCAGTGTATAGATTGCATTCATATTTTTGCCACCCAAATGCATTATTTTACATTTTTCTACATTGAACCTCATTTGCCATGTAGTCGCCCACCCCATTAATTTGTTCAGGTCTTTTTGCAAGATTTCCACATCCTGCGGAGAAGTTATTGCCCTGCTTAGCTTAGTATCGTCTGCAAATACAGATAACACACATACGCATACAACATGCAAAAAGAAGGAAGATGGAAGGAGAAAAAACACCAACCAGCATGAGGACACGGGGGTTAATAATTACTAAGGAAACATCCATGATCAAACTTCTTATTCAATCCCCCAGGTGCCAATGAGCCAAGCTGGTGTATCCACCAGGATTCCCGCTTACTTATTTCTTTAATGAAATTAGAACCCCTCCAATGCGTTCTGGTGCCTCTATACCCCAAAATTGCATCCCAACTGTGCTCTGATTATGCACATCCCTAAAATGTACAGACGAGTAATGTTTGTCAAACCCTTTACAAATATTTCTGACATGCTCTTCCATCCGGTCTTTAAAAGCTCTAATGGTAAAATAAATTACAGGGGCACCTAACCACATATACAACCCCTACAGTGTGACATGAGATAAAATCCTGAATGGTATACGTCTGGTTGGTGCGAGGGTTACAAAATTCCCTCACTTTCCTAATGTTGGTAGGAACGCTTAGGCAACTATAACATCTTCCACAACCATGAAAACCTTTTAAATCCCAAAACATTTTGGGCTTTGGAGGAGGTGGTTCCACAACATTATGCACCAGTAGATCACGTAGGTTGGGCGCTCTCTTGTAGATAATTTTTGTTTTTTCACGTAGGCAAACCCTAAGGTGGATATCATGCTTCTCTCTACTCTGTACCTCTGTACTTTGTAAACTATAATCAAGCACTATGCACGGACCCTTGTCCTCATTGGCTCCTCTAGTTACATCTCTTTCCATTAATAAATCTTCCCTATTTAAATTCCTGACCTTAATCTTTTCATTTTCAATGAACTCTTCTTGGTATCCTTTGTCCCTAAACATCCTACCAACTTATCCGCTTGGGCCTCAAACTCTCCATCCTGTGTACAATTCTTCCACATTCTCATAAATTGACCTCTAGGGATATTATCCACCCATGGGCTGAAGTGGCAGCTTGTGATGGGGATATATGAATTTCGATCTGTTGCCTTAAAAAAGGATTTGGTTTTGATGCCCCTTTCAGTGTTACATATCTCCAAATCTAAAAAATGTATATTGTCTCTACTAATGTTCCAAGTGAGGGAGATGTTCTGATCATTAGTGTTCATAGACTCCAATAATCCCATCAGAGACTCCATACTTCCCTTCCAGATAATTAATAAATCGTCTATGAATATTTTATATAGCATGATATCCAGATGCTCATCTGCAAGAACACCCTCTGCCTCCCACTTTGCCATATAGAGATTCGCCACACTAGGGGCGAATTTCGCACCCATGGCGACGCCTTTTGTTTGCAGATAAAGTTTGTTGGCAAAACTCCAAACACTTTAAATTAAATTATGCAAATCCTCCTCCATCACATTATCATCTTTACTTAAAGCCTACCTAACAGCATCCAAGGCCCCATCATGGTCAATATTAGTATAAAGCGAGTCTACATCACCAGTAGCCATAATAATATTACTATCAACCGCACACTCCCTCAATAATTGTAAGGTGTGTTTGGTGTCTTTGAGAAAAGCCTGCGTATTTTTCACTAAGGGCTGCAAATGGAGATCGATGTATTCGCCCAGTCTAGGTGTTAGAGACTCAATCCCACTCACTATTGGTCTTCTGGGGGGATTGCTACTATTTTTATGAATGTTCGGTAAATAATATATCACCGGAATCTTACTGACTGTGGGAACCAGGTATTTGGCCTCATATCTGTTAATAAGGTAATATTATCTGGTAATATTATCTGCACCATACTGTATAATTGATTCCAACTTCTTCCTTAAAACTTTAGAGGGGTTTGTGCTTAGCAATTGATACATATCCCTATCATTCACTATTCTGTTCATTTCCTCTTTATATTGTTCCAAAGATAGTACTACAATCCCCCCCTTTATCCGCTGGGTGGATCACTATGCCAGTTATATTGCCCAACATTTCTATACCTTTCTAAAGATCCCTATGCTCATATACCTTCCTGATAGGTACTTGCTCCAATTCAGTGGTACCCAATTTCTTAAAGAGGTCCATGTATTTATTGTTAGCTATATGGGGGTTAAACACAGAGTTATTTTTCAAACCAGTGAACTTATTCTCTATAGATGCATTTTCAACCAGAGTGAGGGCATAATACTTTTTTATATTTAGTTTTCTAATGAATTTCTGCACTCCAATGTATGTTTCAAATTCATTGAGCCCCTTTTTTGGTGCAAATTTTATACCCTTGTCCAGAGTCATTAACTCCTCCCTTGACAACTTGATGCCACTTAAATTTTATATTCCCTTCCCTAGTCTTCCTGTCTTCTTTTTTTGTTGTAACCTTCGTCCTGCCCTTCCCCCTTTTTTCTGGGTTTCTTACTCCCTGGGGGGAATACACCCGGCCTTTCTCTAAAAAAGACCCATCGGGGTATTGTTCTTCATCATCCTGTAATCTTTGATAAGTGTTATGGACGGGTACCCGATATTGGTCTTGCGGTGGTCTATCATACCTTGCTCTTTGTGGTTTAGGTGAATAGTAAGCTCCGCCCCCTCGGGTGTTTTCAATCAAATGGGATAGGGTTCCCCTGATAACGATAATCGACTTACAGGGTTGACGTGGGCCTCCCCTATAGGGTGTTCCATGTTGGTAACCATGATCCTGTTGATAACCATGTGAATAAAGGTCAGTTGGCTGTCTACCCCTATATTGAGGATTGCTGTATTGGTAACCTCTTCCATTTTGGTTACCCCCTTGGTGGCCTCTGCTTGCATTTCCCTGATAATACAGAGCTCCAGCCCCCCAATATTTCTGGTTTGGTGGCGCACCATATTGCGGGGGGTGATTACCATTTTCATAATGTTCATGGTTTCCTTGCTGGTCATAGTATGGTTTCCTAGGTGGCTGCCATTGTGGACTATTCAATTGTCTTTCATCATGATGATGTGGGGGATAACCCCTATAGGAATGCTTGTGATCATGTTGTGGATATTGCTGCTGCCTCTGTGGTTGCGATGCTTTTACACGCCCCATTCTGACCCACCTTTGTTTTCTCTTGGGGGTTCTCAGCACTATTAGCATTAACTGTTGATTGCCAGCGAAAAACCTGCTTCTTTTGATAATCTTTAAGATCCCTCAAATACTTCTTTCTCTTGGTGTTCCCATTCTCTAAATCCTTCTTCTGCATATTCCTCTGAAGCTCCCCCATATGTTTGATATATTCAGGGGTGTCCTTGAATGGGTTAATTTTATCTCTAATCTCCTTTATCTGGACCTCTAATTATTTTAACTTACGCTGCTTCCTTTTAATCAAAAAGTCCATAACCTCTCTTCTCTTCCCATCAAAAAATACATACCGCTCATCAATACCCTCTTCCCCAATAAACCGTCATTGATGGGTAAATCCCATCTAAGTTTCCTGGGCACCATATTATCCTTCAGATACTTTTCCATGGTGGACTGATCCCACCAAATATTGCTCTTTTTGTCCATACATAAAAAATGGAGAAAGGGTCCCCCAGGGGGGTTTTTAGGCAGCTAACTATAGATATGAGTGAAAAAACATTGAATAAAGCATTGAAATTCTTTATTAAAATTATGAATAAAAAGATTGATAAATGAGTGTTAAAGTATGAGCTCAAATTGGAATATGCCCATGCCAAAAACAGGTAGTAGCAAACAAATGAGTTATACACAGCATATGGTCATAACTATTGCATAACAATCCTAAATGGGAATATGCCCATGCCAAATACAGGTAGTAGCAAACATATAAGTTATACACAGCACATGATAATGACCTGCATCTACTTATAACGTATAACTTATATGTTTGCTACTACCTGTATTTGGCATGGGCATATTCCCATTTAGGATTGTTATGCAATAGTTATAGGGTTATGTAACACAATAGGCACGGCATCCTTTCTGCTTTCCAATATATTTATTATTTTGTGTTTATATATATATATTTTATTGATTTATTGATTGACACTATACACTTTAGCGCAGCGTAATTTTTCTACATTGGATTGAGTACACGGTTTATGAGACGTGGTCTACGCATGCAGCTAGTTGGGGATATTTTTGATTAAATTTTTTAGGCATAAGATCAGTGTGGCTCGCAGGATTTTTCCTTTGCTTGAACACACAAGACTATACTGCTGAAATGGAGAATCTCAAGGAAGAGAACCTAGTGCTACAGTCACGATTAGAAGACCAGGAGAACAGGGACAGGCGCTCTAATCTACGTATCCGAGGGGTTCCCTGAAACAGTGCTTGATCTACAGGCCACAATGCTGGCCATGTTTCAGGAACTGCAACCAAGCATCCATGTTGAAAGATTATAAATGGACAGAGTACACAGGGCCCTGTCCGCACGCAAAGCTAACGGTCCACCTCGGGACATTATAGCCAAGTTTCACTATTACCGTACGAAGGAGCAGCTACTTGCAGCAGAAAGGGGCAAAGAATACCTATCCTTCCAAGGTCACACATACCAGTTATTTGCGGGCCTTTCCCCACTAACAGTCTCAAAGAGATGTGCTCTCAAGCCCCACCTTCAGATTCTTCAAAGTAACCAGATCACATACCATTGGGGGTTCCCCTTCTCGGTACACTTTACCCACCTGGAAACCAAGTACGTCTGTTGCACATCTGCTGAACTGCAGACTGCCCTACAAGACCTAGGTTTGCTTGATCAGACACCACATAAGGATGCATCCCGCAGGCGATCAGCCTCCCGCTCTCCCCAGAAATCTTCGACAGCGAACAATGACCACTCAGGTCACTCTCTTCCAAACCTTTACAAACTAGGCAGTTTTGATAATCTTGCAACACCCGCCGAGAACTTGATGGACTGACTTTCAATTCTATCTCCTATATGACATAATTCACCCCTCTTACTGGCCCTCTAGACAGATGTATACATGTTACATCGGCCTTGAACGCTCTCTCCCACAAGAACTGACTTTCTTGTAACACCATCCAAGAGGGCCTAACCTGCTAGAGATGAACTGGCTCCAAAGATTCCTCCATGCTTGGGACTCACCTGGCCAACAAATCGGGAGACACGTAACATGTTACTACAATCCCTCATGGGCCACCCCCTGCGATTCAATCTTAAGCCATACTCCCCCTTTTTTTAATGTTCTAAGTTTTGGGTAATCAGTTTTTGTTGTTTGTTGAAAGTTGTTTGCATTTTGTTATACCCTGAGCATCATTTTGTTATACCCTGAGCATCTAGGGAACTCCCTTAAGTATGAGGCACTAGGAGACAATCAGTTGCATTGTCTCTAGATCTAAGCTTTGCCTACGGTACAGCCTCTCAGGCGTGTTCAACAGTTGACCTTTAATTATTGAAATGCCAAGCTAATTGTATGTATATGTTTATTTGCCTTTTTCTACCCCCCGGTGTTGTTCCCCCATTGGAACTGCTTGCTCTCCAATTCACTGCCCTCAGACCCCTGAACCTATTATGCAGGTTCCTGATGGTAGCCTCAGAGCCTCTATGGAACCGCTTGTCGCTCCCCTAGTATGCTCCTACACCCTACTTTACTGCTATGATTTAATGTTATCATTTGTAACTAACAGGGTTGCTAGACTCTTATTTGTTCCTTCTGACACCGTTCCTTTCTCTCCTGCTTTCTTTCTCACCACTGTAGATGCGGTTCTCCGTTCAGAATATGTTCCTGCCACAGCGACCATTAACAAGCACAAATGACCCCCCTTAAATATTTTCTCTTTGAATGTTCAGGGCTTTAACACCCCACACAAACGCACCAAGGCGTTACGATCCTTTGCAGCTGCCAAAGCTCACATATTATGCTTGCAGGAAACTCACTTTGTTGATAAATCCACCCCCAAATTTCTCAGTACCTCCTATCTATCTTTACAGCTTCAGCTACAGCCAAACAAAGAGGGACCCTGATCGGATTTCACCGTTCCTCAACTTTCACCCTTGCATCCCAAATTAAAGATCCTGAAGGCAGATATCTGATCCTTACTGGGCATCTATCAGACACTGCGATCACAATCGTATCATATTACGCTCCTAACAGCCTTTCTCCCACATCTGTTCCAGGTCGTGGATAAGCATACGTTTGGAATGGTCGTTCTCTGTGGGGACTCGAATCAAGTAATTTTCCCGTTCCTAGATAAATCTCCACCATCCCCGTCCTCTAGCCCAGTCAAGTTGACATTCCAACGCCTACTTTCCAAACACAACTTGGTAGACACATGGCGCAAGACCAACCCAGCTAGCAAGCATTATACCCACTACTCCTACCCACACAAATCCTTTTCCACATCGACCACATTTTCATAGTAACAGGTATGATCCCAGAGATCCTATCCTCCGTCATCATCCCCTTCTCATGGACAGATCACTGTGCAGTATGCACCACTATAGCCTCCCCAATACCCAGGGCACAAGACACCTCTTGGTGTATTATAGATACCACACTTACTCACCCCTCTCACCGCCTAGACATCGAAATAGCTCTCAAAGAATATATTTCAGATAATGACACATATGATATTTAAACACTGACACTGTGGGAGGCACATAAATCAGTTATACAAGGTAAATTGATTCAACAGGTGACGACTCTCAAGCGAGAACGTAAGGCCCTCTTCCAAAAACTAGAGGCAAACTTTCATGCATGTCACACTGCTTTCCAATTCGACCAAAACCCCACTACTAGTTCACGTCTTGATAAAGCTTGACTCGATTTTGACTTGTTCCTGACCAATTCTGCTGATAAGATCACTCACAAACGCAACATATATTTTATCTCAAGGCCAATAAACCTGACATGCCTATGGCATGGACACTGCAGAGGATTCACCACTAGGGATGAGCCGAACACCCCCGATTCAGTTCGCACAAGAACCTGCGAACGGACCAAAAATTTGCACGAACGTTAGAACCCCATTGACGTTTATGGGACTCGAACGTTCAAAATCAAAAGTGCTAATTTTAAGGGCTAATTTGCATGGTGTATTATTGACCGTGGAAAAGCATCAGAGCCTGACATTTGCAGCTCTCCCAGTGGGTATAGCACCTGTTATAGCATCAAGGAGATGATGTTCGTATTACCAGCTGATAAAGACTGACATCGCAAACTGTGGATGATTACATCGAGACCAGCCAAAAGGGATCCCCTTGTTCAGCTTTAGTGACAGTGCTCTACAGTTCGATATACATCTTTTAAATGTCGATATCTGCACGCTGATCCCGCCGACACTTGGCATGATGTGACGCTTCCTGGTCTGCTCCAGCCTACGGTAAAATCAGATTTATCTCCAATATATCACATAGATGCTACCTTTACATGCTGCATTACCCCACTGCTGGCTATTATTGAACTGATCAGATTACTGACATTTGGTTCTACTTAAAGCCGCAATTGTCTTAAGCTAATCTCACGGAATTCATTTGGAATTGCTTCACCACACCTGCACTTTAAAATCTTTTCATGAGACTGCTTTAATAGTGAATAAATAATCCATGATCGGGACTGCCTATGATGATCCAACACGTGTATCACTACTACTGACAAATCCCATAATCATTGGATGAATATTCAGACAGACTTGACAAGCGACTCTGATTGAATGGTGTATGTGGATGTGAGTATGAGAGGTTGATGAGATTTATCTGCACACTGGTGGCCACCAATATTTCCTTCAGACATTAGGTCTTTTTAATGTGTTCCGGGAATAAGGGTTGTGTTTTGACATTTGATTTATATGTATATGTTTAAACTTTGGATAGTTAATTGAATAAAGATTTATACCTTAGTACCGGTTTGTCCTTATAGAAGAGTTCCTTTGTGCCTGGCACGTGATTTTTTACTAATTTGCATGGTATTGTCCTAAAAAGGGTTTGGGGACCCGGGTCCTGCCCCAGGGGACATGTATCAATGCAAAAAAAAAGTTTTAAAAATGTCCATTTTTTCGGGAGCAGTGATTTCAATGATGCTTAAAGTAAAAAAAAAAAAAAAAAGTGAAATATTCCTTTAAATATCGTACCTGGGGGGTGTCTATAGTATGCCTGTAAAGTGGCGCGTGTTTCCCGTGCATAGAACAGTCCCTGCACAAAATGACATTTTTAAAGGAATAAAAGTCATTTAAAACTGCTTGCGGCTTTAATGTAAATGTCGGGTCCTGGCAATTTGGATGAAAATCAGCGAGACAAACGGCATGGGTACCTCCCAGTCCATTACCAGGCCCTTTGGGTCTTGTATGGATATTAGGGGGAACCCCGCACCCAAATTAAAAAAAGAAAGGTGTGGGGCCCCCAGGCCGTATATACTCTGAACAGCAGTATACAAGACAGGGACTGTAGGTTTGTTGTTAAGTAGAATCTGTTTATAATTTTGAACTGGTACATTTTTAACATGTTTAGCTCCAGTCAAAAAATCTATTTTAAGCTTTTTGGAAAACATAGGGAAGGGTTATCACCCCTGTGACATTTGTTTTGCTGTCTGTGCTCCACTTCAGAAGATTTCACCTCACTTTTTGTCCCAATGACAAATGTTTTTTGAAAATTTGGGGTTTTCAGTGAAACAAGGATTGGTGATAAAGCATCAGTGTAGAGGAGAAAAGTTTTTCCCATATTAACTTTTACAGGAGAGAATTTCCCTTCCTAGGGGTAGATTTTATCTCACTTCCTGTTGTCTCCTTCCGTTTGCAAGTAGGAGTCGTTTGTAAGTTGGATGTTTGAAAGTAGGGGCCTGCCCTATATACTCAGCAGAAATTTGGGCCTTAGGTGTTGTTGTGGCCACAACACTGTAAGCCCTCACAGGGCCCTGCTGTGAAATATTAGATCAAGAATTGTAATTACATGCCCCTGTTGAACAGGGGCAGAAAAATTGGGCCTTTGGTGGTGGTGGTGGTGCTGGTGCCACAACACTGTAATAGGGCGTACACACGGTCGGACTTTGATCGGACATTCTGACAACAAAATCCTAGGATTTTTTCCGACGGATGTTGGCGCAACTTGTTTTGTCTACACACGGTCGCACAAAGTTGTCGGAAAATCCGATCGTTCTAAACGCGGTGACGTAAAACACGTACGTCGGGACTATAAACGGGGCAGTGGTCAATAGCTTTCATCTCTTTATTTATTCTGAGCATGCGTGGCACTTTGTCCGTCGGATTTGTGTACACACAATCGGAATTTCCGACAACGGATTTTGTTGTCGGAAAATTTTATCTCCTGCTCTCCAACTTTGTGTGTCGGAAAATCCGATGGAAAATGTCCGATGGAGCCCACACACGGTCGGAATTTCCGACAACACGCTCCGATCGGACATTTTCCATCGGAAAATCTGACAGTGTGTACGGGGCATAAGTCCTCACAGTTACTCTTGGTGGGTGCAGAAACAGGCCCTGCTGTGAAATATTACATCAAGAATTCTAATTGCATGTCCCTGTTGAACAGGGGCTGAAAAATTGGGCCTTAGGCACTGGTGCTGGTGCCACAACACTGCAACCCCTCACAGATACTCTAGTTGGAGCGCAGGAACTAGCCCTGCTGCAAAGAATTGCATCAAAAATTGTAATTACACTAGATCTCACATATCTTTCTTGACCCTTTTTTTTCTATCTTTTCTCCTTCCTCTTCCCTCCTTTTCTCCCTTCTCACCCTCTCTTTTCCTCTTCCCCTTTTCCCCTCCCCTTCCTCTACCCTTTACAGTCCCCTTTTCCCCTTCAGATTCTCCCTCCTCAGCCCCTAGTCACATTCAATTTTCCCAAGCCCATCTCCATCTCCCTCACCCCCTCTCTACTGCCCCCTCGGTCTCCGCCACCTCCACTTCGCCACCGCGACTCCTCCCGATCCAACTACATTCCCACGATCCACCCCTAACACACTCGAAGAGGTGTAGTGACTAAACCGACAAAAGAGCAAATCCTTTTAAAGCATGTCGCACATACCACCTACCACCAAACATGACACACTAAAAGTGACATCCCTAAATGTAAAAGGGCTCAATATCCCAGAAAAACGCAGCCAAGTTCTGTCTATGATGCACAAACTAAAATCCAACATAGTTTTCCTCCAGGAAACCCATTTCCATGCAGATAAGGTTCCTAAGCTTACAAATCACTGGTTCCCTCACTCCTACCATTCTACCAATCCACAAGCAAAGACTAAGGGAGTTTCAATCCTGATCTCCAAAAACCTAACATGGGAACTCACTGATTCACTTATTGACAAGGAAGGCAGATATATCTTTTTAAAAGGCAAGATACAGGGCCGGTCTGTAACTCTGGCTAATATTTACAGCCCTAATTCTGCACAATCTAGCTTCTTTAGACAGATATCCCAACTTTTATCAGGCTTCTCTGTTGGTCTAACAGTGCTCGGAGGAGACTTTAATGTAGCCCTATACCCAATTTTAGACACCTCTTCAGGCTCCACATCGCTGCCATACCGAACTCTGCGCCAAATTAAACTGCAATTGAACGACCTGCTATTACATGATACCTGGCGTACTCTTCACCCAAATGTCAAGGACTATACGTTCTTCTCCGCCCCTCATGACAGATATTCCAGAATTGATTATCTTTTCCTCTCCCAACCAGACCTTCCATTCCTTTCCCATGCGACAATTAAACCAATGCTCCTATCTGACCACCACCCCATTACAATGACACTGACCTTCCCTGAGCATCAGAATGTTTCAAAAATGTGGCGCCTAGATTCTACCCTCTTGACCTCAGAAGGAGATATCACAGACATTAGACAAACCATACACAACTTCTTTATCGACAATGACAATGAAGACACATCTCCACTAACACAGTGGGAGGCCCATAAATGCGTCTTAAGGGGTAAACTTATTGCCCTTAAAACGTCGCGGAAAAAAGCCCACCAAGCCAGTATCTCAAACCTGATCCAGAAGATTAAAACTTTAGAGCTAGCTCACAAACAGACTCAGGCCCAACAAACATATCGAGAACTCACACAAACCAAAGAACATCTACTCACAGAATTGTCACAAAAAAAAAACGTAAATTCATCCTAAAACAGAAATTGTTCTATGAATTTGGAAATAAAAGCGGAAAGTATCTGGCCCGAACCATTCAGAAAAACAAAGCACGTTCCAATATCCATACGATCAACGACTCCCAAGGTAGATCGAAAGTCACAGCCCCAGACATAGCCTCCCAATTCGAAGCGTACTACTCTACGCTATACAATCTCGGCATAACAACTGACGGTGCATCTAATAACAAGGATAGACGATCCCTCATTAAAAGTTTTCTAAAAGAACATTGCCCTAAACCGATTGACAGAGAAGATGCTCGCCAATTAGAACTCCCCATTTCGGAAGCTGAACTTAAAAATGCAATCAAACAATTAAAAGCCGGAAAGAGTCCTGGCCCAGACGGCTTCACAGCCGTATACTTTAAAACCTTCATAGAGACACTCACTGGCCCCTTTCTCAAAGCCTTCAACTCCCTGTCCTCCTCCGCGCTCCCCTTCCACAGACTCCTTGAAGCCCACATTACAGTTATACCAAAGGAAGGAAAAGACGCGACCCTAGTAAATAACTATGGGCCGATTTCCCTACTAAACGTTGACATAAAACTCTTTGCAAAAATCCTAGCCAACCGCCTGCTTCCCCTGTTACCATCACTGATAGATGGAGACCAAGTTGGTTTCATTCCGGGCCGAGAGGCGAGGGATAACACCATTAAAACCATAAATCTCCATCATTGGATGACAACTAATAAACATAAAGGTTTCTTTCTATCATTGGATGCGGAGAAGGTGTTTGACAGACTGGCATGGGACTACATGGGGGCAGTGTTGCGACACTTAGGCCTCCAAAATCGCATGTTTAACTCAATCATGTCTTTATACACGACACCCACGGCCAGAGTTCGGATTAACGGACATCTGTCAAACGCCTTCTCCATAACCAACGGAACGAGGCAAGGATGCCCACTTTCCCCTATCCTCTTTGTGTTAACCCTTGAACCTCTCCTGAACTGCCTCAGGAGAAATTAAAATATTAAAGGAATACCCATATCAGGCCACACTTATAAGTTGGCAGCCTTTGCCGACGACATCCTGCTTTCCCTTAGCGAACCCCACACTTCTATTCCAAACTTATTAAAAGACTTCCACCTCTTCCAGCGCATCTCTAATTTTAAAATAAACTTCACCAAATCACACGCCCTCAATGTCACCATTCCAAAAGAAACAGTTGCGCAGTGTGAAACTAACTTCCCCTTCCAATGGTGACACAACGCAATTAAGTACCTTGGCATTTACCTTACAACGAACCTATCAGACCTTTTTGCACAAAACTATCTTCCCATCCTCAAAACGATCACTGCTGATCTCAAAAATTGGAACAAACCCCAGTTTTCCTGGTTCGGACGTGCAGCGATTATTAAAATGAATATTCTTCCCCGCATTCTATATATTCTACAAGCTGTCCCCATTAAACTCCCCCGGTCATTTTTCTTATCCTATAGAAGGCTTTGTACAGAATTTTTATGGAAACAAAAACCTCAGAGAATCGCATATGATCTTCTGACAAAACCTAAGACGAAGGGGGGCATTGGGCTTCCAGATCTGAAAAAATATTACTGGGCCTGCCACCTTACCCGTATTGTGGACTGGTCATTACACACCCAACACAAAGATTGGGTCAGACTGGAGGGATCACTGTCCCCCTTCCCGCTGAAATCCGCACCCTGGCTGGCGTCGACACATATCCCCTCCAATCTCAAAGAACACCCTCTTATTGGACCGACTCTGGGATGTTTCAGGGACGCATGCCGTAAATTACACATATCATCCTCCCCGGGCCCTTTGACTCCTATAAGACAGAACCCTGCCTTCTCTCCGGGCATGTCCGCACAATTTCTAGCAAAACAGTGGCAACTCCCCAACATACAAGCACATCAATTTTTCCGCGACGGATCTTTTCTAGACCGCCTCACACTGACACCCGCCATCACCAATGACCCTTTACCATTTTGGACTTACTTTCAAATTCGACATTTTTTAAAAGGAAGCCAATCGCGACTCTTCTATATCAAGAACATTTACTCCATTTGAGCATTTATGCTCTCAATCTAATCCCCAACATCATTTAATCTCCAGCATATATGCTATACTATTTACTGGAACTTCCCCCAAAGAAGGGAAAGCTTGCAAAACATGGGAAAGAGAATTACAAACAGAACTAGAAGAAGACCAATGGGAACACATATTCACGATTGCCCATAAAGGCTCCCTGAACGTGTCCATTCAGGAAAATAACTATAAGACCCTGACACGATGGTACAGAACCCCAGCTATCTTGAATAAAATTAACCCTTCATTCCCCAACAAATGCTGGAGATGTGGGGATGAACCGGGCACACTGTTACACATTTTGTGGTCGTGCCCAGCTATTCAATCATTCTGGACACAAGTCTGAGAACTCACGGAATCAATATCGACCTATAACTTAGACCATTCCCCAACTCAATGCCTGTTTCATCACTCAGATTTGTCCAAGCCATACTACCGTAAGACATTGATCTTACCCCTACTAAATGCAGTGAAAATGTGCATCCCTAGACATTGGGGGATGTCTCATGCTCCGACCATCCAAGAATGGTTCACACAAGTTAATAAAATAGCTGAAATGGAAGAACTCATTTCCATCTCACGAGACTCCCCAGCTAGATTCTCTAAGACGTGGGCATGCTGGACTCATTTTCGGTCAACTGACAGATACCTAACACTGATGACATAAATCTCAACCTGAACCTGCCCATCTAAATTCACCACCCACCACCCACCATCTATACTGTTTAATCCTCTCAGCCTCACCACTCATATACCTCTTCTTCCTTCCCAGATGATGTGGACCCCCCACCCCTAAACAAGGGACGAGTATGGGGGGCCACACGTCAAAGTTAGCCCAATATCACTCTCCGAGAGTAGAGATCGAACAAACCTGACCTGCTTCACCATAAAACAACACCAAACCGAATCTATACCACAAGTGGCGGAGACCGAGGAGACAATCACTCCTCTAGCTGCTTTAATCTCCCCCCCTTCCCCCCTTTGTTCCCTCCCCCCCCCCTCAAGTCCCTTAGGTCACCCCTCCCTCCCCCCCTTCCCCCCTCCCTTTTCTTTTCTTTTTATCCCCCCCCCCTTTTTTTTTTCTTTTTTTCTTTCATCTATTTCTCATTGTCCACCTACAACCCTTCTTAGCCCCTTATATGGTTTGGGTCTCCTAACAGAGCTCCCGACCAACACCTCTACTTTACACGTGGATTGAATTGTCATACAAACCCCTATGCCCTCACCCAACGAATGGGAATCCTCCCCTAAGATTTATAACAGCAACTTGGAAGGGGGGGGGGAGAAAGAGAGGGGAAAAAGAAGAGGAAATATCTTATGCCACCATATTTAACTTCAACCTCTCGATAGTCACTTCAATATGTTAATGGATTTAGTCTAAACCCCCCCCCCCCCGCACAGATATAGTAAAACATCAACAAGAGATTTTCTGTTATAGTCAATTCATTGTTACATTTGTCTCAATCGTAAGAATTTATGTCTATTCCCCACTTTTTGTACAACTGTATGATGATACTGTGATACTGTTATATTATATTATTTTTCTTTCAATAAAAATCTATTTTGGAAAAAAAAAAAATTGTAATTACACGCCCCTGTTAAACAGGGGCTGAAAAATTGGGCCTTAGGCACTGGTTCTGGTGCCACAACACTGCAACCCCTCACAGATACTCTAGTTGGAGCGCAGGAATTAGCCCTGCTGCAAAGTATTGCATCAAAAATTGTAATTACACACCCCTGTTAAACAGGGGCTTAAAAATTGGGCCTTAGGCACTGGTTCTGGTGCCACAACACTGCAACCCCTCACAGATACTCTAGTTGGAGCGCAGGAATTAGCCCTGCTGCAAAGTATTGCATCAAAAATTGTAATTACACACCCCTGTTAAACAGGGGCTTAAAAATTGGGCCTTAGGCACTGGTGGTGGTGCCCAGAACCAAAAATATTCTTACAAGCTATCAGCATGATCATTAAGGAGGAAGAGGATATTTACTCAGCATAACAGGATAGTCACTCAGCATAAGCATAGCCAGTCTTTGAAGGGATCTGACATTTCAAAAAAAATTATTCGGTTACATCAGCATCAGGTGCTTTGTAGCTGGTGATGATCCAAGACTGATTCATTTTTATGAAGGACAGTCGATCGACTGAGTCGGTGGACAGATGCACCCTGTGATCGGTTATAAAACCTCCAGTAGCACTTAATGTGCGTTCCGAAAGAACGCTGGATGCAGGACAGGCAAGTAGCTCAATTGCATACTGTGCAAGCTCTGGCCAGTGATCCATCCTCAAGACCCAGTAACCCAGAGGATTTTCGGTGGGAAAGGTGTCCAAGTCAGATCTTGCCCCTTGGTATTCCTGCACCATGTAAAACAGATGCTGGCGATGGTTGCTGGAACCGATCATACCTTGGGGCTGCGGACTAAAAAATTGTCTGAATGCATCAGTCATACGGCCACCTTCTCCGCCGCTCCTTCTTTGACTGACCGAAGCCTCAGCAACACGTTGTCCAGAAACAGGAGTTTCTAACCTCCCAGTCTCTGGGAACGCGTTGCACAGACCTTTCTGCAAGGCCTCCCGAAGATGTTTCATCCTCTGCTCCCTCTGCAATGGCAAGATAAGGTCCGCAACCTTACCCTTGTGACGTGGATCAAGGAGGGTTGCCAGCCAGTATTGTTCCTTCTCCTTGATACCACAAATACGAGGATCCTTCCGCAGGCTTTGCAGGATCAGGCCATGCAGCGTAGGTTTGCTGAGGCATTCGGTCCGGAGTCCTCTGGGTCACTAAGGACGACATGCTCCACAGCCACCTTCTCCCAGCCACGTACAAGTCCATGGGTTTCTTGGGACTGTAAATGATCCCTTAAAGACTGCTGCTGATGCTGAGTGCCAGGCTCCACCTCCATACTGAGACAATCCTCCTCCTCCTCCTCTTCCTGTGTGATCGGCAGGCATGCAGGAACACTGTCTGGATAAAGGGGGCCTTGAGAGCTAAGGAAGTTCTCCTCTTCCTGCCTCTGTTCTGCCTCAAGTGCCCTGTCCATTATTCCATGCAGCGTGTGCTCCAACAGGTGGACAAGGGGGGCAGTGACACTGATGCATGCACTGTCACTGCTCACCATCCTCGTGGCCTCCTCAAATGTTTTTTTTTTTTTTTTACCCCTTTTTTTTCTTTCCACATCAGCAATCTTTTAGAGAGTTTTCAAGTCAGCTGCGTCATTTACGCTGCGCCCCCTCTCTTTTTCGCATCATTGTGGCTTAAAGAGCATTATACTAACTTTAATACAAAAAACTTTAAAATACATTTTCCCTTTCGCTTATGTCTACTAAAAATACTAATGTTTACTTGTCTATTTTTCTCCCCTCACCCCCCCCCCCCACGGAAAAACCCAAAAAAAAAAAAAAAAAAAAGGAAGGGGGGGGAAATTAAATTTATTCCCCCTCTCCTCTCCTCTTTCCTCTCTCTCTCCCCCTCAAGCATCCATAATTGTCGCGTATCTTTCTGTATTCCTATACTCATGCCATCTTGCCCACCTCTTAGTGTATTTGTCTCGTCGCCCTACCGTCGAGTGTCTTGCTTCTTCCATTCCTCTAGTCCATTCAACTTTTGCTATCCAATCCTTCATCCTTGGAATTTCTATGTCCTTCCAATGACATGGGATCAGTGCTTTGGCTGCGTTTAGGAGGAGTGGGGTTACTGACTTTATATATTGGAGGGTCTCTCTTTCTGTGTCGTGAAACATGCACACCCAGGGGTTATTCTTAACCTGCTCTCCCGTTATCTGTTGTATTTCGTCTAAGACTTCTCCCCAATATTTCTGGATTTTAGGGCATTCCCACCACAGGTGGGCAAGAGTACCTACTTTTCCACATCTCTTCCAGCAAGTTTGAGGGGTCTCCTTGTCATATTTGTGTATCTTTTGGGGCGTCCTATGCCATCTTGCTATCATTTTATAGGCCATTTCATATGTCCGAGAGTCTTTTGCCGTTAAGTACACCATCTTTAGGATCTTGTTTCTATGATCTACCCCTTCTAGCCCCCCCAATTCCTTTTCCCACTTCTCCAGGAAGGTGGGATATCCTTTACTCGCTTCCCCTCTTATGATGTTATATAGTTTTGAAATACTTCCCTTTGCGCACATTGGGGAGCTTAGTAATTTTTCTATGGGCCTTAGCTGATCTTTTCCTCTCAGTGGTTGTGGTAGTGAACGTGTGAAGTGCTGTATCTGGGCGTACCTCCATTTGTCTAGTGGTTTGTTCCCCCAGGCCTGTGTGATTTCAGTGTAAGTGTATAGTTTATTTCCTCTCATAACATCTTTAAGCTGTATTGTATCTTTTTTTGCCCATCTCGTGAAATATAAATGTTCCTCCTTCCCCGGTAAGAAATAATCCGTGTTTAATAGTGATAATAAGGGTGAATTAAATTCCCATTGGCTACTTTTACCTACCCTATCCCATATTCTAAAAGTGTTTCTAGTCAAAAAATTAGTTCTCTTACCCAGATCTCTATATTGTGGTGGATTCCATATTAATTTTTCTATATCCGCCCGCTCAGTGTTATTTCAATGCTCACCCAACTTTTCTCTTGTTTATTATGTAACCAGTCAACTATCCTAGCCATCACCACCGACTGGTAGTATTTTTTTAAGTCCGGTGCTCCTAACCCTCCCATTTCTTTAGCCCTCGTTAAAGTGTCATATGCTATCCTAGGTTGCCTACGTGCCCATATATATCTCACTATTAAGGATTGTAATTTAACAAAAAAATTAGGGGGGATTTCTATTGGGACCATTTGGAAGGTATATAATAACATGGGTAGCACAAACATTTTAATCGAGTTTATCCTGCCAATCCATGACAGGGCTTTATATCTCATCCTGCCTAATAAGTCTTTGACTTTATTAAGTAGGGGTATGTAGTTAGCGACAAATAGGTCCCTCGGTGAAGGTGGTATTTTTATGCCTAGATATGTCAATTCCCTCTCACACCATGCAAATGGGAGTCCAATTTGCAGTGCTCTCTGCTCTCGCTTTGGGATTGTTATATTTAGGAGCTCTGACTTATTCATATTTATTTTGAAATTTGTCAGGCCTCCATACCGCTCAAATTCTTTTAGCACCATGAGGATTGTTGTTCTAGGGCAAGTAATAAAACATAGCAGGTCGTCAGCAAATGCTGCTATCTTGTATTCCTTCGATCCAACCTTGATTCCCTGAATATCTCCATTCCCACGAAAGGCCGCTAAGAGTGGCTCCAGGGATAAAACAAACAGAATTGGGGAGAGGGGGCAACCCTGTCTTGTCCCATTAAACAATTCAAGGGGACAAGACAGGGTTCCGTTTACTCTAATCCTTGCCTTGGGATGTCTATATAATGAGAGTATCCATTTCATCATCCTCTCCCCCAATCCTAGGTGCTTCAAGGTTTCCGTCAAAAATCCCCAATCCACTCTATCGAATGCCTTTTCGGCATCGATAGATAATAGGGCTGCTGGGGTATTACTCCTGATTACTTCCTGCATGAGGAGAAGTGTTTTCAAGGAATTATCTCTCCCTTCCCTCCCCGGGACAAATCCTACCTGGTCGTTGTGTATCCAATGTTTTAAACCAATTTTCATCCTGTCTGCGAGTATTCTAGAAAAAATTTTTGTATCTACGTTTAAGAGTGAAATTGGTCTGTAGCTTCCAGGGGAGGATGGGTCCTTTCCTTCTTTCAGGATTAGGGTGATGTGCGCTAATAGAGATTCTTCCCGAGACTCTTCATTCTCCCCGAGAGCATTCAAATAATCACATAGTTTGGGTGCGAGTATTTCTGAAAATTTTTTATAGTAAGCTACGGAGAATCCGTCGGGGCCCGGGCTCTTCCCAAGGGCAGTGTTTTTTATTGCCTTTTCTACCTCCTCTTGGGATATAGGAGCGTCCAAACGTTCAACCATATCCTTCTCTGCCCTGGGAAGGTCTAGTCCCCGAAGGTACTCTCTTATTTTTTCCCTCCTCTTGTCCCTCCCCCCTTCACTCTGGCCTACATCGTAGAGGGCGCTGTAGTAAGAGTGGAATATCTTAGCAATTTTTGGCGTAGAGAATTCTAGGTTCCCCTCTTCGTCTCTTATTTTAGGTATAAACGTCCTATTCTTTTTTTCCCTGACCCTTCTGGCCATCCACTTTCCTGGTTTGTTCCCTTCTCTATATATGTCTCTATTTATCATGTCAAAGGCACACTTCCTTTCCTTCTCCAGCAACTCGTTCAGATCTCTTCTTTTCCTGATTAATTCACACCTTTCGGGTAGCCCCCTAGGTCTTGTGCTCTGTTCCGCTTCCTGGATCTCTCTATATAGTCGTGTCAGATTTTCCCCTCTCTCTTTTTTTTTCCTTGTTCCCATTGCAATCCAGATCCCTCTTATGTAGGTTTTATGTGCTTCCCAAAGAGTGGATCTAGATATATCCTCTGTATCGTTAATCTTAAAGTAACTTTTTAATTCCTGTTCTATTTTCTCAACTACATCCGGGTACTGCATCAGGGAATCATTAAGTTTCCAGTTTATCCTAGACCGATCTGCACCTGCGATCTCCACTTGGATTTTCACCGGTGCATGGTCGGATAGGGTAATAGCCTTTATTTCTGCTACCTTCAAAAAGGGGACCAACTGATGTTCTATGAAAATATAGTCGAGTCTCAAGAATGATTTGTGTACCTGGGAGAAGAATGTGTAGTCGCGATCTTTTAGATGGCTTATCCTCCATGCGTCTGTCAATTGCATGCGATTTAACATTTTCTTAAGTGTCCCTCCCTGTGTGCCCGATCTTGTCTCACTCCTTGATGTATCCACCTCAGGGTCCATACACATGTTCAAATCCCCTGCGACTATTAGCCTCCCTTTTTTAAAAGATTCTAATTTCATCAAGACTCTCTTTAGGAAGCTCTCCGGGTTTCTATTGGGAGCATAGATATTTGCCAATGTGATCCATGACTCAAACATCTTCCCTTTCACAAACAGAAACCTGCCCCTGGGATCGGCCAGTCGCTCCTCTTCTTCAAACCTTACTGTTCTTTCGAACCCAATGGCCACTCCCCCTGAGTGTACTGAACTAGCGTCCCCATAGCGCCATTCTGGGAACCAATATGATGCTAGTCCCCTACTTGAGTGCGTTACATAGGTCTCTTGTAGGAACACCACATTTGCGCCCAAAAGGCGCAATTCTTGATTTATTTTATACCTTTTTTTTCCGTATTCAGTCCCCTCACATTGTAGGTAACAAGGTTTATTACTCCCATTTTATATTATTGGAAGGAGCGTCCGGCCAGTCCCATGCGGCATAGCCGGGGAGAGAGAGAGGGAGATGGGAGAAGAGAAAAAAAAAAAAAAGGGAAAAAAACCCACCCAAACAATCCCCCCCTCCCCTCCCCCCACCCTCACCCCTACCTTCCACCCCCACCTCCCCCCACCCTCCCTCTGGAACAGGTCGCCTAATCTGGCGGGGCAGATCCCTCTGTTCAATACATGGATCGGGTGGTCGTCCTCAATCGGATTCCATCCCGCCTCCATCTTCCCCATAGGGCTCGTGTCGCTAGGGTTCCCCGTATCACCCCAGCACCCTCCCCCCTCCCCCCCGCACCGCTCATCTCGGCATTGCCCTTCTCCCCTTAGCTATGCCTCTTGAATTTTAGCTTGCGTTAATCATTGTGCCCCTACCCTCCCTCCGCCATACTTTATCCCGCACTGGGGTTGCAGTCTCCCCCATACCCCAGCCCGGAATATTTGGGGGGGCAATATCTAGCTTGCAGCAAAAGTCCTCGAGGTCTTCTGGGAATCTGAGCACTGCCGTTCGTCCATTCTTTTTTCCGATTAAGCAAGCCGGGAACCCCCATTGGTACGGTATTTCTGTTGTTTTCAACACGCTTGTCAGTGGTTTTAGTAGCCGCCTTCTTGTGAGTGTCTCTGCGGAGAGGTCTGGATAAACCTGTATCTCTGCTCCTTCGAAGCTTAAGCCTGGTTGGTGTCGCAGCTTTACCAGGATTTTAGCTTTGTCCTCCTCATAGTGAAACTTCACTATCACATCTCTTGAATTTTCCGATGTGTTTCTGGGGTATCGTGCGACCCTATGGGCTCTGTCAATTTTCAAGGGAGCCGTCGCTTCTTTATCTAGTAATAGATTTAGCAGTTTTTGTAATATCGGCACCAGCTCTTCCTTCCCGATTTTCTCTGGGAGGCCCTTGAATCGCAGGTTTTTGCGTCGGCTGCGATTCTCCTGATCTTCTAATTTATAAAGGAGGCTTCTATTCGCTCTTTGTAGATCCCTTATTTGCGTGTTCATTCCTTCCAGTCTCTGCTCATGTTCTTCCAGTCTGTCTTCCGTCTCTTCCACTCTTTTCAACACATGCCCAATATCTACCCTTACAGTCGCGATCTCTTTTTTGAGGGAGGTCTCTAGTTTCGTTAGTAATTCAGTGAGCATTTCTCTGATCTGTGGGGCCTCTTCCTGTATAAGTTGGGGTGATGGTTTGTTCCCCCCGGTGGGATCCTCCTCTTCATGTCTCCCGTGAGAGCCTTCCTGTATCTCGCCACCGTGAGTCTGTTGGCTTCCACTGATCCTTGCTCTTGTGCTTTTACTTCTATTTTCTTCTGTTGTCCCTTTCTGTTTATTTATCCCTGGGCGTGAGGGTGCTCCCAATCTGGGGCTCCCCTGGGGTTCTTCCAGCATGCTGGCCTCGGTTGACATATATCTCTGGATCCCACCTGGGCTGGGAACGGTTATAGTTCCCTTACTGCCTTTGTTTGCCTTCCCCTTCATCTTCCCGGGTCTCAGAATCCTTCGCCCTGCCCCTAGGAATTAGTGCAGTCTCAGATGTAATTAGCTGTGCCTAGGTTACTCCTTTGCGGGTCCCGGAGCCAACTACCTCAGTTCCCTCTCCTGTCCCTCAAATATGCCTGAGCCACGCACCCATACCCGCTCACACCCTCGCTCCTATACTGAGCCCACAGAAGGTCCCCTCGATCCACTTGGGTCTGTGGGGGGGTCCTCTGGGGAGGTTACACTTCCCCACCGACCCTATATGTCAGACCTGAGCGGGTGTGTTTACCTCCCAGTGGTCTCGCTGGGCAGCTATCTAGTCCTTTCTAGACTCTGTCTAGCGGGGAGCTAAGTGGATTTAACCCCCAGCCCCCAATTTAGGGTAGGGTATATGTTTTTTTTTTTTTTTTTGGGTTGAGCTTGCTCCTGCCTCTCTGCCCTTCTGTCCCTATAACGGGTATTCACTTATATAGTCCAGGTTGCCCCGGATAACCGGTATCTCTACCCGATACTTTGTCCTCTTAGCCTTTGGCTATCAAAGAGACCGGGGGGTAGGGAGGATGGTCCCCACGTTTAGGAATAGGAGAGAGGGGCTGAGGCAGTCAGATCTTCTATTTTGGATCATCTACCCTCTACTATATGCGTCCTAGAGGGTTAACACAGTTAGCGCTGTTATAAAGAATGTCACTTGGAAGTAAAAATCCTTTTTTCTTTCGCACACAATACTCCTCTAGGTATGGGGTCAGCTCAGGTCTTTTTGAGGTTTATAATGTCACAGAGGTGGGTGAGTGTGAGGGCGCACAGATGTTCACATTGGACAGTCAGGAAGAACAGGTAAATGTGCAAATCGGGTGATAGGTAATCCAATCATCTGTCCCGGGTACTTGCGTGTAATTAGATACTTCCCAAACAACTCTCGACTACTTGCTGCTGTTCTGTGGATATTTCCCTCAACCCTTACTATAAGTCCTAGCTCCAGGTGGTTCGAGCAGCAACAAGAGGGGTTAATTTCCGGAGACTATGAATGTATAGTAGCGTCAAGTCATACAGATTAAATGCAAAATAACGTTTTTTGATTTCCTCCCCGGAGAGTGTAGATGCAGAGTGACGCAGGGTAATGCAGAGTGAATGCAGAGAGTGACATTTAATTTCTTACCCTGTTTTCAGCTGCTTCTCTAAAGACTTCACAGGGGGGGGGCCGGGGAGACACACATGGGGGCATCAGCTTACACAGGGCCTCTCCTCGGCTCTCGCTTCCCTCTGCTCCTAATCGCGCGTGTCTCCCTGCAGGCTACCCCCCTCCAGCTGCGGCATTACCTTATTGCTTGTTGAACCGCTCCAGCTCCCGGGGTTCTCTTCCCCCTCTGTTGCTACGAAACTCCTGCTCCTAATACCTGTGTTGGTTACGGTGTTGAGGGCTTATCCGAGCAGTAGCGGCAGCAGCGGTAGTGGTTAGCAGCTGTCTCACTCTTCTCCTCCTCCGCTCCGTGCTGGCGTCATCTCTCGGTGCCGGCGTCTTTGTGGCTTCCCAGCTTCCTCCTCACTGTTTGAGCGGATATGCGGGGAGGGCGGTGGAGGCCTCCTCAAATGGTGACATTACAGTGCATGCATCCCTGATCATGGCCCACTGGCGTGGGGAAAAAAAACAAGCTCCCCTGACCCTGTCCTGGTGCCATAGTCCCACAGGTACTCGTTGATGGCCCTCTGCTGCATGTGCAGCCGCTGCAGCATGGCCAACGTTGAGTTCCACCTGGTGGGCATGTCACAGATTCGGCGGTTCTTGGGCAGGTTAAATTCCTTTTGGAGGTCCGCCAGCCGAGCACTGGCATTATATGACCGGCGGAAATGCACACAGACTTTCCTGGCCTGCCTCAGGACATCCTGTAAGCCTGGGTACCTGCCCAAGAACCGCTGCACGACCAAGTTAAGGACGTGAGCCAAACAGGGCACATGGGTCATTTGTCCCTGTCGGAGGGCAGAGAGGAGGTTGGTGCCATTGTCGCAAACCACCATTCCTGCCTTAAGTTGGCGTGGCGTCAACCACCTCTGAACCTGCCCCTGCAGAGCTGACAGAACCTCTGCCCCAGTGTGGCTCCTGTCCCCCAAGCACACCAACTCAAGCACTGCATGGCATCTTTTGGCCTGCGTACTTGCTTAGCCCCTTGAACGCCTACGGAGCACCGCTGGTTCCGAGGACAAAGCACAGAAAGAGGCCATGGAGGAAGAAGAAGAGGAGGGGGTGGAGGAGAGAGGTGTGTCACAATCATTAGTAGTGGCATTTTGGAGGCATGGTGGCGGAACTACCTCCAACACTACTGCACCTTGTACTGCATCCTTCCCAGCTGCCAGCAGAGTCACCCAATGCGCGGTGAAACTTAGGTAACATCCCTGTCCATGCCTGCTGGACCATGAGTCAGTGGTAATATGCACCTTACCACTGACCGCCCTGTCCAGCAAGGCATAGACATTGTCTTCTACATGCCGGTAGAGAGCCAGTGGCATTTGGGTACCTGCCACTGTGGAACCGCACATTCCACAAACTCACGGAAGGGGACAGAGTCTACCAACTGAAAAGGCAGCAGTTGAAGTGCTAGCGATTTTGCCAAGCTAGCATTCAACCACGGCATGTGGATGGCTGGGAGCGAACTTCTTTCGGCGGTGCAGCAGCTGCGGCAGGGAAATTTGCCTGGTACAATCTGACGTTGGTGTACCGAAAGCAGATTGCCCACAAGTACTTGGCTGTGACACACCTAATTCTACACCTTCATTCCTCTCAGTGCAGGTCTCAGAGAGGACTGAAGGTATAGTGGGATTGGAGATCTCAGCTGATGAGGAGCAAGGAGAGGTCCTCTTTGTTCTTTGGTGTGGGTCTTTTAAATACGCTTGCCAACGAACTCCCTGGCAGGTCAACATATGTCTGGTCAAGCATGTGGTGCCCAAGCGGGAGACGTTTTTGCCACGCGAGATACGCTTGAGACATATGTTGCAAATAGCAGCGGTGCGATCTGATGCACTCGTCTCAAAAAAGGCCCACACCAAAGAACTTTTTGAATAATGTGCAGAGACTGCAGCGCCCTGCACATGCAGAGCTTTGGGGTGTGATGCAGTCAGTGTGCTGCCCTTAGGCTGGCCCCTGGAGGGCATCCTACCTCGTTGGTGATGTGCCTGCTCCTCCTCCTCCTCCTCCCCTCTCCTATCAGGCACCCACATTGAGTCAGTGACCTCATCATCCCCTCCCTCCTCATCACTGGAGCAAACCTGGCAGTATGCTGCAGCAGGGGGAGCATGACTGCCAGATTGCTGTCCTTCTTGGGCACCCCCTCTGTCCATGCTCACGTAACTGCCTTCATCTAGCTCCGTATCATCATCAGAGCCTTCCAAACGCTGGGCATCCTCCTGGAGCATGTACCCAACACTGTGGTCAAACAGTTCGAGGGACTCCTCAGGAGGACATGGTGGGGCTAGGGAAGGAGTCACTGATGACATTGAGCCAAGGGAAGAGGCCGCTGCTTTGCCAGATAAAGTACCCTGAGCATGGGTGAGAGAGGATGAGGACAGCTTGGTCATCCACTCGACCAAGTCTTCCGTATGTTGCGGCTCAACACGGCCAGCTGCTGAAAAAAAGGCCAATCGTGTCTCACAGCCACGTGCTGATGAGGATGCACTGTCTCCACGACCAGCACTGTTGCCTCTAGACACAGAGCCTGCTTGCCCTCTTTTATTGGCTTGTGACTGTCTGCCTCTCCTTGTTGGCCTTCCAGACATACTAATGGCCTGTAGCTGCACTAAGCTGGGATAAATATATATATATATATATATATATATATATATATATATATATATATATATATATATATATATATATATATATATATATATATATATATATACTGATACTGCAGCTAGCAAAATCAACTGCCTGCCTGTAGTATGAGAACACCACCAACCTTCTACAGGTAGCTTTAGCTGAACACTGTGCAGAGCTCGCCAAAAAATAACTTGTAGCTTATTTAGCTGCCTGCGGTAGTGATAGGATCAGGAAAACACCACCAACTTTCTACAGGTAGCTTTAGCTGAACACTGTGCAGAGCTCGCCAAAAAATAACTTGTAGCTTATTTAGCTGCCTGCGGTAGTGATATGATCAGGAAAACACCATCAATCTTCTACAGGTATCTTTAGGTGAACACTGTGCAGAACTCGCCAAAAAATAACTTGTATCTTATTTAGCTGCCTGCAGTAGTGATATGATCAGGAAAACACCACCAACCTTCTACGGGTAGCTTTAGCTGAACACTGTGCAGAGCTCGCACTACACTAACTTGTAGCTTATTTAGCTGCCTGCGGTAGTGATAGGCTCAGGAAAACACCACCAACCTTCTGCAGGTAGCTTTAGGTGAACACTGTGCAGAGCTCGCACTACACTAACTTGTAGCTTATTTAGCTGCCTGCGGTAGTGATAGGATCAGGAAAACACCACCAACCTTCTACAGGTAGCTTTAGGTGAACACTGTGCAGAGCTCGCACTACACAAACTTGTAGCTTATTTAGCTGCCTGCGGTAGTGATAGGATCAGGAAAACACCACCAACCTTCTACAGGTAGCTTTAGGTGAACACTGTGCAGAGCTCACCAAAAAATAACTTGTAGCTTATTTAGCTGCCTGCGGTAGTGATAAGGATCAGGAAAACACCACCAACCTTCTGCAGGTAGCTTTAGGTGAACACTGCAGAGCTCACCAAAAAATAACTTGTAGCTTATTTAGCTGCCTGCAGTAGTGATAGGATCAGGAAAACACCACCAACCTTCTACAGGTAGCTTTAGCTGAACACTGTGCAGAGCTCACAAAAAAATAACTTGTAGATTTGGCTGAACACTGTGAGGAGGACGCACTACACTACCTTGTAGCTTTACCTGAACACAGTGCAGAGGTCGCACTACACTAACCTGTAGTTTTAGCTGAACACTGTGAGGAGGACGCAGTACACTAACTTGTAGCTTTAGCTGAACACAGTGCAGAGGTCGCACTACACTAACTTGTAGTCTTAGCTGAACACAGTGAGGAGGACGCACTATACTAACTTGTAGCTTTAGCTGAACACTGTGCAGAGGTCGCCCTACACTAACTTGTAGTTTTCGCTGAACACTGTGAGGAGGACACACTACACCAACTTGTAGCTTTAACTGAACACTGTGAGGAGGACGCACTACCCTAACTTGTAGCTTTAGCTGAACACTGTGCAGAGGTCACAGTAAACTAACTTGTAGCTTTAGCTGAACACTGTGAGGAGGACGCACTACACTAACTTGTAGCTTTAGCTGAACACTGTGCAGAGGTCTCACTACACTAACTTGTAGTTTTAGCTGAACACTCTGAGGAGGACGCACTACACTAACTTGTAGCTTTAGCTGAACACTGTGCAGAGGTCGCACTACACTAACTTGTAGTTTTCGCTGAACACTGTGAGGAGGACGCACTACCCTAACTTGTAGCTTTAGCTGAACACTGTGCAGAGGTCGCACTACACTAACTTGTAGTTTTCGCTGAACACTGTGAGGAGGACACACTACACCAACTTGTAGCTTTAGCTGAACACTGTGAGGAGGACGCACTACCCTAACTTGTAGCTTTAGCTGAACACTGTGCAGAGGTCACACTAAACTAACTTGTAGCTTTAGCTGAACACTGTGAGGAGGACGCACTACACTAACTTGTAGCTTTAGCTGAACACTGTGCAGAGGTCGCACTACACTAACTTGTAGTTTTCGCTGAACACTGTGAGGAGGATGCACTACCCTAACTTGTAGCTTATTTAGCTGCCTGCGGTAGTGATAGGCTCAGGAAAACACCACCAACCTTCTACGGGTAGCTTTAGCTGAACACTGTGCAGAGCTCGCACTACACTAACTTGTAGCTTATTTAGCTGCCTGCGGTAGTGATAGGCTCAGGAAAACACCACCAACCTTCTGCAGGTAGCTTTAGGTGAACACTGTGCAGAGCTCGCACTACACTAACTTGTAGCTTATTTAGCTGCCTGCGGTAGTGATAGGATCAGGAAAACACCACCAACCTTCTACAGGTAGCTTTAGGTGAACACTGTGCAGAGCTCGCACTACACAAACTTGTAGCTTATTTAGCTGCCTGCGGTAGTGATAGGATCAGGAAAACACCACCAACCTTCTACAGGTAGCTTTAGGTGAACACTGTGCAGAGCTCACCAAAAAATAACTTGTAGCTTATTTAGCTGCCTGCAGTAGTGATAGGATCAGGAAAACACCACCAACCTTCTACAGGTAGCTTTAGCTGAACACTGTGCAGAGCTCACAAAAAAATAACTTGTAGATTTGGCTGAACACTGTGAGGAGGACGCACTACACTACCTTGTAGCTTTACCTGAACACTGTGCAGAGGTCGCACTACACTAACCTGTAGTTTTAGCTGAACACTGTGAGGAGGACGCAGTACACTAACTTGTAGCTTTAGCTGAACACAGTGCAGAGGTCGCACTACACTAACTTGTAGTCTTAGCTGAACACAGTGAGGAGGACGCACTATACTAACTTGTAGCTTTAGCTGAACACTGTGCAGAGGTCGCCCTACACTAACTTGTAGTTTTCGCTGAACACTGTGAGGAGGACACACTACACCAACTTGTAGCTTTAACTGAACACTGTGAGGAGGACGCACTACCCTAACTTGTAGCTTTAGCTGAACACTGTGCAGAGGTCACAGTAAACTAACTTGTAGCTTTAGCTGAACACTGTGAGGAGGACGCACTACACTAACTTGTAGCTTTAGCTGAACACTGTGCAGAGGTCTCACTACACTAACTTGTAGTTTTAGCTGAACACTCTGAGGAGGACGCACTACACTAACTTGTAGCTTTAGCTGAACACTGTGCAGAGGTCGCACTACACTAACTTGTAGTTTTCGCTGAACACTGTGAGGAGGACGCACTACCCTAACTTGTAGCTTTAGCTGAACACTGTGCAGAGGTCGCACTACACTAACTTGTAGTTTTCGCTGAACACTGTGAGGAGGACACACTACACCAACTTGTAGCTTTAGCTGAACACTGTGAGGAGGACGCACTACCCTAACTTGTAGCTTTAGCTGAACACTGTGCAGAGGTCACACTAAACTAACTTGTAGCTTTAGCTGAACACTGTGAGGAGGACGCACTACACTAACTTGTAGCTTTAGCTGAACACTGTGCAGAGGTCGCACTACACTAACTTGTAGTTTTCGCTGAACACTGTGAGGAGGATGCACTACCCTAACTTGTAGCTTTAGCTGAACACTGTGCAGAGGTCACACTAAACTAACTTGTAGCTTTAGCTGAACACTGTGAGGAGGACGCACTACCCTAACTTGTAGCTTTAGCTGAGCACTGTGCACTACACTAACTTGTAGTTTTAGCTGAACACTGTGCAGAGGTCACACTAAACTAACTGAACACTGTGAGGAGGACGCACTACACTAACTGTAAATAGTCTAGCTGCCTGACTGTGGTACTAATAGGATCAAAAGAACACCAGCAATTTTCTTCAGGTAGCTGTAAATACTGTAACAAGACAAGCCTGCCTGTCAGTAGGAAGATAACAGGAACGGATCTAGCTAAACTGAATACAGTGTGTATATATGTATATATATATATATATATATATATATATATATATATATATATATATATATATATATATATATATATATATATATATATATATATATATATATATACACACACACACACAACACCTGGGATGCATATATATATATACACAATACACTGTAAGTGCAGCTAACTCACTGCACTGACTGTCCTGCATAATCTAGCTAACTCAAATGAAATGACACTGTCTCTCTGTCTATCTAAGCACGCCGGAACACACTACACAGGGCCGCTGTGCAGGCGGCCTTATATAGTGTGGGGCGTGTTCTAAACCCCCTGAGCCATAATTGGCCAAAGCCACCCTGGCTTTGGCCAATTACAGCTCTCTCTACAGACGGCGCTGTGATTGGCCAAATAAAGCCTGTCTGATTATCATGGACCAATTGAGAGATATGTGGCATGGGGAAAGAGCATCTCAAATTGTTTTATAATAGCTAAGAGTTAACCCGTCTGGGCCAGAGGCCTTCCCTAATTTAGAGGCGTCTAATACCATATCTAGTTCCTTGCTTGTTATAGTAGCTTCCATCTCCTCACTGGCCTTTCGTAGAGAGAGAGGGCATACCTGAGGAAGATAGAAAAGTAATCAGGTTTGCACAAACAGGACAATGCTAAATTTTAGGACTATAAAGATTATAGAGAGGGGCGTGTTTTGGTGCTGCACCATAAGGGCCGCTTGATCCCCGCACTCCCATCCACCTGCTGAAGCCCAGCTGAGCCATCTCACAAAACAGAAATCAACCCCAGCCATAATCCTTGCCTGGTGGATCCTGCACTACACAGCCACTAAACATCTAAGACCTGGGATCAGTGGCAGAGGAGAATAAAGCCACGCTTGCAATGGCCATCACAGAGCTAAGGAGAGATGTCCAGACGATGGCAGTGTGAATGGATGATATAGAGGAAACAACAACCTACCACGGAACTGCCGTCCAACAATTGCAAGCCTCTTCAGCTTCCCAAAACGTCCAGATCAAAGACCTTCAAAGACATATGGAAGATCTGGACAACCGTGGATGCCGCCATAATATAAGGGTAAGAGGACTTGAAACAGTTGAACACAACCAACTTTCCCAGGCCGCTATTGCCATCTTCAATGACCTCCTAGGCAGACCCCCTGAATCGCCCATCAAATATGGACACCTTACACAGAGCACTAAAACCCAGGAGTAGAGACACTGATCTCCCTAGGGATGTTAAATGCTGTCTTGTCAATTTTAAGCTGAAGAAAGAAATCCTGCATAGGGCCAAAGACCGCTGATCCCTACTCTACCAGGGAACAGATGTAAAACTTTTCTAAGATCTCTCTCCCATTACCCTTCTTGAATCCAATACCGGTGGAAATTGCCCTTTTGCTTATCTGCCTCCTTTCAAGGTCGCACGGCAAATCTGCATGTACCAGAACATCTAACCTCCTTCTGCGAGACACTAAATCTTCCTCGCATTTACATACCAGAATGGTATAACACCCTCCGTCCTCCACACATGAGAAGAACCACATCAACGGATGCTATAACAGCTCAAAACAACTTCCATATATGGCATCGTAGATCTGCCTCGCCAAGAGATGCCATTTCTTCCAAACATTGGAACACCATGGTCAGCAGCCCAACGGCTTCTCCAGCTCACAGAAGAGCTCGCCATGAAGGATCCGACTGATTGACCTCTATCTCCACTCTTTTTCTCCCTCTCAGACACTCCAGAGTCAATAGCCCCCCAGCAGGGCATAAACTCCTATTTGCTACCCGTATATACCCTACAAGATGATAATCACATGGTAAGACTATCTGCACCAGAGATAACTTTATCTTCTTTGTAGTCACCACTGTCACCAAGTGTTCCTGACCAAGAGAGAAACTGCACTTCAGAAGTCTTAACTATCTCTAGACACATCATCTCCACCTGAAAAGCAAGCCTAATCCTTACCTCCTGAAACTCACTACTGTTGATTTTCATTGAAGATTTATATATTCTGAAGTTAAATGACACTTATCTAAGGCAAATAAATTGCCCTCAACCACACAACATAGGACTAAAATATAAGACCAATAAACTCAGCAGCCACAGGCATCATTCAGATATCCTCGTTATCAGCCGGCGATTCTGTGCACCATAAGAATGATCATAGCGGCAGTTCCGTCACTTGATCATTCTGACTCCCCCCTCCCGCCGCCATCCGGTGCTTCTCCGGGCTCCGTGCCATCAGGGACCCGGAGAAAGAATCGGCTGCTGCCGGATGATGATCATAGAGATTTCCGGTGACCATATGGTCACCAGTCATATCTATGACCGTCGGAGGCCAAGGCGCGGCGTTATGACATCACGTCCTGGCTGCGATTGTAAACAAAGCCATGATTAGGGATGAGCCGAACACCCCCGGTTCGGTTCGCACCAGAACCTGTGAACGGACCGAAAATTTGCACGAACGTTAGAACCCCATTGACGTCTATGGGACTCGAACGTTCGAAATCAAAAGTGCTCATTTTAAAGACTAATTTGCATGGTATTGTCCTAAAAAGGGTTTGGGGACCCGGGTCCTACCCAGGGGACATGTATCAATGCAAAAAAAATGTTTAAAAATGGCCGTTTTTTCAGGAGCAGTGATTTTAATGATGCTTAAAGTAAAAAAAAAAAAAGTGAAATATTCCTTTAAATATCGTACCTGGGGGGTGTCTATAGTATGCCTGTAAAGTGGCACGTGTTTCCCGTGTTTAGAACAGTCCCTGCACCAAATGTCATTTTTAAAGGAAAAAATCTCATTTAAAACTGCTTGTGGGTTTAATGTAATGTCGGGTAATGGCAATATGGATGAAAATCAGTGAGACAAACGGCATGGGTACCCCCCAGTCCATTACCAGGCCCTTTGGGTTTTAAACCCCGCACCCAAATTAAAATAAGGAAAGGTGTGGGGCCACCAGGCCCTATATACTCTGAACAGCAGTATACAGGCGGTGCAAACAAGACAGGGACTGTAGGTTTGTTGTTAAGTAGAATCTGTTTGTCATTTTGAACGGGTACATTTTTAACGTGTTTAGCTCCAGCCAAAAAATCTTTTTTAAGCTTTTTGGAAAACATAGGGAAGGGTTATCACCCCTATGAAATTTGTTTTGCTGTCTTTCCTCCTCTTCAGAAGATATCACCTCACATTTTGTTCCAATGACAAATGTTTTTTGAAAATTTGGGGTTTTTTGTGGAACAAGGATTGGAAAGCATCAGTGGAAATGAGAAATGTTTTTCCCATATTAACTCTTACAGGAGAGAATTTCCCTTCCTAGGGGTAGATTTCATCTCACTTCCTGTTGTCTCCTTCCGTTTGCAAGTAGGAGTCGTTTGTAAGTTAGATGTTTGAAAGTAGGGGCCTGCCCTATATACTCAGCAGAAATTTGGGCCTTAGGTGTTGTTGTGGCCACAACAACGTAAGCCCTCACAGGGCCCTGCTGTGAAATATTAGATCAAGAATTGTAATTACATGCCCCTGTTGAACAGGGGCAGAAAAACTGGGCCTTTGGTGGTGGTGGTGGTGCTGGTGCCACAACACTGTAAGTCCTCACTCGCTCTTGGTGGGTGCAGAAATGGGCCCTGCTGTGAAATATTAGATCAAGAATTGTAATTACATGCCCCTATTGAACAGGGGCAGAAAAATTGGGCCTTTGGTGGTGGTGGTGCCACAACACTACAACCCCTCACAGACACTCTAGTTGGAATGCAGGAACGAGCCCTGCTGCAAAGTATTGCATCAAAAATTGTAATTACACGCCCCTGTTAAACAGGGGCAGAAAAATTAGGCCTTAGGCACTGGTGCTGGTGCCACAACACTGCAACCCCTCACAGACACTCTAGTTGGAACACAGGAACGAGGCCTGCTGCAAAGTATTGCATCAAAAATTGTAATTACACGCCCCTGTTAAACAGGGGCTGAAAAATTGTGCCTTAGGCACTGGTGGTGGCGCCCAGAACCAAAAATGTTCTTACAAGCTATCAGCGTGATGATTGAGGAGGAAGAGGATAATTACTCAGGGATAGTCACTCAGCATCAGCATAGGCAGTCTTTGAAGGGATCTGAGATTTCAAAAAAAATTATTCGGTTACATCAGCATCAGGTGCTTGGTAGCTGGTGGTGATCCAAGACTGATTCATTTTTATGAAGGTCAGTCGATCGACCGAGTCGGTGGACAGACGCACCCTGTGATCGGTTACCATGCCTCCAGCAGCACTGAATGTGCGTTCCGAAAGAACGCTGGATGCAGGACAGGCCAATAGCTCAATTGCATACTGTGCAAGCTCTGGCCAGTGATCCATCCTCAAGACCCAGTAACCCAGAGGATTTTCGGTGGGAAAGGTGTCCAAGTCTGATCTTTCCCTTAGGTATTCCTGCACCATGTAAAACAGACGCTGGCGATGGTTGCTGGAACTGATCATACCTTGGGGCTGCGGACCAAAAAATTGTCTGAACGCATCGGTCAGACGGCCACCTTCTCCACCGCTCCTTCTTTGACTGACCGAAGCCTCAGCAACACGTTGTCCAGAAACAGGAGTTTGTAACCTCCCAGTCTCTGGGAACGCATTGCACAGACCTTTCTGCAAGGCCTCCCGAAGATGTTTCATCCTCTGCTCCCTCTGCGATGGCAAGATAAGGTCCGCAACCTTACCTTTGTAACGTGGATCAAGGAGGGTTGCCAGCCAGTATTGGTCCTTCTCCTTGATACCACGAATACGAGGATCCTTACGCAGGCTTTGCAGGATCAGGGAGGTCATGCAGCGTAGGTTTGCTGAGGCATTCGGTCCGGAGTCCTCTGGGTCACTAAGGACGACATGGTCCGCAGCCACCTCCTCCCAGCCACGTACAAGTCCATGTGTTTCTTGGGACTGATCCCTTAAAGACTGCTGCTGATGCTGAGTGCCAGGCTCCACCTCCATACTGACACAATCTTCCTCCTCCTCTTCCTCCTCGTCCTCTTCCTGTGTGATCGGCAGGCACGCAGGAACACTGTCTGGATAAAGGGGGCCTTGAGAGCTAAGGAAGTCCTCCTCTTCCTGCCTCTGTTCTGCCTCAAGTGCCCTGTCCATTATTCCACGCAGCGTGTGCTCCAACAGGTGGACAAGGGGGACAGTGTCACTGATGCATGCACTGTCACTGCTCACCATCCTCGTGGCCTCCTCAAATGGTGACAGGACAGTGCATGCATCCCTGATCATGGCCCACTGGCGTGGGGAAAAAAAACAAGCTCCCCTGACCCTGTCCTGGTGCCATAGTCGCACAGGTACTCATTGATGGCCCTCTGCTGCGTGTGCAGCCGCTGCAGCATGGCCAACGTTGAGTTCCACCTGGTGGGCATGTCACAGATTAGGCGGTTCTTGGGCAGGTTAAACTCCTTTTGGAGGTCTGTCAACCGAGCACTGGCATTATATGACCGGCGGAAATGCACACAGACTTTCCTGGCCTGCCTCAGGACATCCTGTAAGCCCGGGTACCTGCCCAAGAACCGCTGCACCACCAAGTTAAGGACGTGAGCCAAACAGTTGACGTGGCGTCAACCACCTATGAACCTGCCCCTGCAGAGCTGACAGAACCTCTGCCCCAGTGTGGCTCCTGTCCTCCAAGCACACCAGCTCAAGCACCGCATGGCATCTTTTGGCCTGCGTACTTGCGTAGCCCCTTGAACGGCTACGGAGCACCGCTGGTTCCAAGGAAAAAGCACAGGAAGGGGCCATGGAGGAAGAAGAAGAGGAGGGGGTGGAGGAGAGAGGTGTGTCACAATCATTAGCATTTTGGAGGCGTGGTGGCGGAACAACCTCCAACACTACTGCACCTTGTCCTGCATCCTTCCCAGCTGCCAGCAGAGTCACCCAATGCGCCGTGAAACTTAGGTAACGTCCCTGTCCATGCCTGCTGGACCATGAGTCAGCGGTAATATGCACCTTACCGCTGACCGCCCTGTCCAGCGAGGCATGGACATGCCGGTAGAGAGCCAGAATCGCCTTTCGTGAGAAAAAGTGGCGTTTGGGTACCTGCCACTGAGGAACCGCACATTCCACAAACTCACGGAAGGGGGCAGAGTCTACCAACTGAAAAGGCAAGTGCTAGTAATTTTGCCAAGCTAGCATTCAACCGCTGGGCATGTGGATGGCTGGGAGCAAACTTCTTTCGGCGGTGCAGCAGCTGGGGCAGGGAAATTTGCCTGGTACAATCTGACATCGGTGTACCAAAAGCAGATTGCCCACAAGTACTTGGCTGTGACACACCTAAATCTACACCTTCATTCCTCTCAGTGCAGGTCTCAGAGAGGACTGAAGGTCTAGTGGGGTTGGAAATCTCAGCTGATGAAGAGCAAGGAGAGGTCCTCTTTGTTCTTTGGTGTGGGTCTTTTAGATACGCTTGCCAACGAACTGCATGGCAGATCAACATATGTCTGGTCAAGCATGTGGTACCCAAGCGGGAGATGTTTTGGCCACGCGAGATACGCTTGAGACATATGTTGCAAATAGCAGCGGTGCGATCTGATGCACTCGTCTCAAAAAAGGCCCACACGAAAGAACTTTTTGAATAACGCGCAGAGACTGCAGCGCCCTGCACATGTGGAGCTTTGGGGTGTGATGCAGTCAATGTGCTGTCCTTAAGCTGGCCCCTGGAGGGCATCCTGCCTTGTTGGTGATGTGCCGCCTCCTCCTCCTCCTCCTCCTCCTCTCTCCTATCAGGCACCCACGTTGAGTCAGTGACCTCATCATCCCCTCCCTCCTCATCACTGGAGCAAACCTGGCAGTATGCTGCAGCAGGGGGAGCATGACTGCCAGATTGCTGTCCTTCTTGGGCACCCCCTCGGTCCGTGCTCATGTTACTGCCTTCATCGAGCTCAGTATCATCATCAGAGCCTTCCAAACGCTGGGCATCCTCTTGGAGCATTTACCCAACACTGTGGTCAAACAGTTCGAGGGACTCCTCAGGAGGACATGGTGGGGCTAGGGAAGGAGTCACTGATGACATTGAGCCGAGGGAAGAGGCCGCTGCTTTGCCAGACAAAGTACCCTGGGCATGGGTGAGAGAGGATGAGGAGGATGAGGACGGCTTGGTCATCCACTCGACCAAGTCTTCCGCATGTTGCGGCTCAACACGGCCAGCTGTCGAAAAAAAGGCCAAGCATGTCCCACGGCCACGTACTGATGAGGATGCACCGTCTCCACGACCAGCACTAGACACAGAGCCTGCTTGCCCTCTCTTATTGGCTTGTGACTGTCTGCCTCTCCTTCTTGGCCTTCCAAACATACTAATGACCTGTAGCTGCACTAAGCTGGGATATATATATATATATATATATATATATATATATATATATATATATATATATATATGTACTGATACTGCAGCTAGCAAAATCAACTGCCTGCCTGTAGTATGAGAACACCACCAACCTTCTACAGGTAGCTTTAGCTGAACACTGTGAGCAGGACGCACCCCACTAACTTGTAGGTTTAGCAGAACACTGTGAGCAGGACGCACTGCACTAACTGTAAATAGTCTAGCTGCCTGACTGTGGTACTAATAGGATCAAAAGAACACCAGTAATTTTCTTCAGGTAGCTGTATATACTGTAACAAGACAAGCCTGCCTGTCAGTAAGAAGATAACAGGAACGGATCTAGCCGAACACTGTGAGCAGGACGCACTGCACTAACTTTAAATAGTCTAGCTGCCTGACTGTGGTACTAATAGGATCAAAAGAACACTAGTAATTTTCTTCAGGTAGCTGTAAATACGGTTACAAGACAAGCCTGCCTGTCAGTAAGAAGATAACAGGAATGGATCTAGCTGAACACTGTGAGCAGGACGCACTGCACTAACTTTAAATAGTCTAGCTGCCTGACTGTGGTACTAATAGGATCAAAAGAACACCAGTAATTTTCTTCAGGTAGCTGTAAATACTGTTACAAGACAAGCCTGCCTGTCAGTAGGAAGATAACAGGAACGGATCTAGCTGAACACTGTGAGCAGGACGCACTGCACTAACTTTAAATAGTCTAGCTGCCTGACTGTGGTACTAATAGGATCAAAAGAACACCAGTAATTTTCTTCAGGTAGCTGTAAATACTGTTACAACACAAGTCTGCCTGTCAGTAGGAAGATAACAGGAACGGATCTAGCTGAACACTGTGAGCAGGACGCACTGCACTAACTTTAAATAGTCTAGCTGCCTGACTGTGGTACTAATAGGATCAAAAGAACACCAGTAATTTTCTTCAGGTAGCTGTAAATACTGTTACAAGACAAGCCTGCCTGTCAGTAGGAAGATAACAGGAACGGATCTAGCTGAACACTGTGAGCAGGACGCACTGCACTAACTTTAAATAGTCTAGCTGCCTGACTGTGGTACTAATAGGATCAAAAGAACACCAGTAATTTTCTTCAGGTAGCTGTAAATACTGTTACAAGACAAGCCTGCCTGTCAGTAGGAAAATAACAGGAACGGATCTAGCTGAACACTGTGAGCAGGACGCACTGCACTAACTTTAAATAGTCTAGCTGCCTGACTGTGGTACTAATAGGATCAAAAGAACACCAGTAATTTTCTTCAGGTAGCTGTAAATACTGTTACAAGACAAGCCTGCCTGTCAGTAGGAAGATAACAGGAACGGATCTAGCTGAACACTGTGAGCAGGACGCACTGCACTAACTTTAAATAGTCTAGCTGCCTGACTGTGGTACTAATAGGATCAAAAGAACACCAGTAATTTTCTTCAGGTAGCTGTAAATACTGTTACAAGACAAGCCCGCCTGTCAGTAGGAAGATAACAGGAATAGATCTAGCTAAACTGAATACAGTGTATATATATATTTATGGTCGTGGCCCTAAGACCGAGACAAATGTGGATCACATAAACACGCGACAAGACTCACAACATAAATAGACCTGAGGTGTGGCTTTTGGTCGTCTGGTAGGTATGGCAAGAAAAGGGGCCATACCCAAGATAAGTAATGGATGATTGTGGAGGAGAATTTTCTGAGAAGTGTTGTAAAAAGGGGAATGGGAGGGAGGGTATCGTGCACTGAAACTGACAAAGAGGAAGGGGAAGTGGTCAGCTTAAATACCCTCCGGGCTCCTCCCATAAATTCAGGCCAGCACACTGGCCTTCTAACTTATGGTCGTGGCCCTAAGACCGAGACAAATGTGGATCACATAAACACGCGACAAGACTCACAACATAAATAGACCTGAGGTGTGGCTTTTGGTCGTCTGGTAGGTATGGCAAGCAAAGGGGCCAAAAATAACCAGGTAGGGAAGTATCTTTATTGCCTCTAACCTTATTGAGTGAGCTTGGAGAAAGGGCCATCTTGAGGGAATATATATCTGGTAAAGCAGGCAGACTTTCACCTGCCTAGCTTCTTGGTCACATGGTCTGGTACTCCGTGCTGAGATGTGGCTGAGGCTGCGCCGATCCAAAGGAACTGCGCAGGAAGGACATGATGGGGAGCGACTTGGATCTACCCTTATTAATGATGTCAGCTGTAACCTGGTTGTCTGGTGAAGAGCTCTGTCTGATCTGTCCACGTGTGGCCCCAGACTTGGGCTGCTGCCACAATGGGGTACAGCTCGAACAATGATGAAGATCGAGGTAAGCCAGGAATCAGGCAGATTTCCGGGGGCCAAGGTCTGGCAAACCAGTGATGGCCAAAAACTGCAGCAAAGCCAGCGGAGGCTGCAGCATCTGTGACTACCTAGGGCGACTGAGCTGATACTGAGGGAAAAACATTGATATGTCATTCCAGTTGAAGAGGAACTCGTCCCACAAAGCCAAGTCTGCTATTGCTTCTGGGTCTAGTCTGAGGACTTGGTTGGGTCCTGCACTCGGGCAAGAAAGACTAAGAGCCTTGAGATGAACGACCGCCCCTGAAGCATTGTTCTCATAGCGAAATTGAGCATTCCTATCAAGGACTGCAGCTGTCTTTTAGTACATTCCTGTGACCGGGTAAACTCCTGAATGACCAACCTAACACAAGCTAATTTGTCAGAAGGCAGGCTAGGCTGCATGGCGTGCATATCCAGGACAATGCCTGAGAAACTTATGAAATGTGTTGGGCCTTCCACTATGTGTCCATAGTGAGATTGTTGAAGACCTCTTAGCTTGTCTAGATCTACTGGGGGGGTATGTCTAGGTGTTCGATAAGCAGAAATCGTCCGGATAATGGATAACCCTGTGACATTGGGCCTGGTGTGACAGGTTCAAGTGAAGGATTGGGCGAAACCGTCAGCTTTGTGGGCGAAGTGGCGACAAAAGAGTTCCGTGTCTGTGAGGCTCCAGTCAGAGCTTATAAGGAAATGGGCAAGTCTCGCTGCTGCTTTGGCTGAAAAATGACTGATGGTCGTAGACGGCAAAACCTCCATATTTGCAAGCAAGATCTGTCACTGCATGAAGGTATAAGTCCCGCTCCTCCCTCCTGCTGAGGGTGGCTGAACAAAGTACATCTCTGAACATCTCGAAGGCCAGGGAGAACTCAGTGGCTGACAGCTTACGACTGAGGCTGGGGTCTCTCGACATGACAACCACTGAGACATCCCCCCCAGGCGTATGCTTTGTTGTCCGCTAAGTCATGGACTGAGATGAGCCGGGATGCCAAATGACATCTTTGCCCTCCAATATATCCTCCCTGATGCTGGTCGGGACAAGATGAACGAGGAGGACGATAGGTGCAGAGCCTGGTGTACCTGCAAAAGGCGAAGCTGTCATCGGGACCATGACCAGGTCCGGGAGGGCCATGGATGGGCGAACTTTCAAAGGTGTGACTCTGGTCTGGACGTCCGAACTGTTGCGGCTAAGGGGGAGACCAAAGAGTGCAGCTGGGCCCCGTGGATGGATTGTAGGGATGCCTGTTGGGCCCAGCTGCAGCTAGAGGCGGGAAGAGGAGCCTGAAAAGCTTTGCCTTCCTGGCCGTTAGCAGGAAAGGGAATATCCCTGCGACTCAGCTATGAGTTTGGGGATGTTCCGTCCCCTGAGGGACTGCAGGCAGCCGCGCTCTGAGCCGTTTGGGGGGGGTAACAGAGGGGCGGGTGTGAAGTCCTCGCTGCCAGAAGACAAAAAGGGGGCTGGGTGCTCATATTTAAGAGGAGTCATAGCCATAGGATAGAGAGCGGAGTGGTAAAGAGAAAACTCAGAGAGGAGGAAAAAGGAAGAAGTACAGAAAAAGGAATGATAGGCATAGACAGGAGCTGACAGAGTTCTGTTGTGCAGAACTTATGTTGAGTGGAAATTTAGAAAACTCAGAGGAGTGCGTGGCGACCGGGGTGGGCCAGGAGGTGACTGGCCAGATAACCGATAGCTCGGGTGCCTGTCTGTGGCAAGCACAAACCTGGAGACCAGAACCCCAGGGCATACTGGGGCGAGAAGTAGAAGTCTGGTACGGCCTACATAGGAATGTTGCGGTCTGTAGGGGGTGACGTGTGCTCGGCCTGCTAACACTTGCACTGCCAGCAAGTCTACTGTTGAGCAACCTTGTCTGCGAGGTGAAGGGTCGCCCTTCGAAAACAGAGTGTCATGTATAGACATATGTGACAGAACTAACACCTGGAGATCACGTCCAATGATGTATGTGAAGTAACAGTATAGTGAAAGGGTGCTGCAGAATGATGTGATAGAAAAGCCCATGAACTAGGCCCTGACTGACGCTCTAGTAGCGAGGTCCTGGTTATGATCGAAACTTGGTCGACCGGGAACACCTGCAGTAGGGGTGACATGAGTGCAACAAGATTTCTTTACTTTTTTTTTTTTTCTTTTTTTTATGTGTCCCCCTTGTATGCGACTGGCCCTAGTGAAGATGCAAACATAGCTTTTTTTTTTTTTTTACCTGGGAAATAACGTCCAACCTGGTACAGGATGGAACCTGAACTCGACTGACCTGAGGGAGAAAAGATAGACGAAAACAATGAGTGGCTCGTATGAATGCCACTGGAGACGAGTGACCGATTAAGTGCCACTAAAAAATGAAGTGGGCTGTATGAGCACCACTGAGTGTGCTTGCAGGGATTGCAAGGAGTATATGTTGAGATGCATGTTTGCAGCGATTGCAAATGGGTATATGCTGAGATGCGTGTTTTTGCAGCGATTGCAAGGAGTATATACTGAGATGCGTGTTTTGCAGTGATTGCAAAAATGGGTAAATGCTGAGATGCGCGTTTTGTACCGATTGCAAGTGGGTAAACACTAAGATGCGTGTATTTGCAGCAATTGCAAGGAGTTTATACTGAGATGCATGTTTTGCAGTGATTGTATACGGGTAAATGGTAAGATGCGTGTATTTGTAGCAATTGCAAGGAGTTTGTACTGAGATGCATAATTTTACAGAGATTGCAAAATGGGTATATGCCGAGATGAGTGTTTTTTGCAGCAAATGCAAGGAGTTATGATGAGATGCGTGTCTTGCAGCGATTGCAAGGAGTTATGATGAGATGCGTGTCTTGCAGCGATTGCAAGGAGTTATGATGAGATGCGTGTCTTGCAGCGATTGCAAGGAGTTATGATGAGATGCGTGTCTTGCAGCGATTGCAAGGAGTTATGATGAGATGCGTGTCTTGCAGCGATTGCAAGGAGTTATGATGAGATGCGTGTCTTGCAGTGATTGCAAGGAGGTATGATGAGATGCGTGTCTTGCAGTGATTGCAAGGAGTTATGATGAGATGCGTGTCTTGCAGCGATTGCAAGGAGCTATGATGAGATGCGTGTCTTGCAGCGATTGCAAGGAGCTATGATGAGATGCGTGTTCTTGCAGCGATTGCAAAATGGGTATATGCTGAGATGCGTGTATTTGCAGCAACTGCAAGGAGTTTGTACTGAGATGCATGTTTTGCAGAGATTGCAAAATGGGTAAATGCTGAGATGCATGTTTTTTTGCATTGATTGCAAGGAGTTATCATGGGATGCGTATCTTGCAGCGATTGCAAGGAGTTTATACTGAGATGCATGTTGCAGCAATTGCAAAAATGGGTAAATGTTGAGATGCGTGATCTTGCAATGATTGCAAGGAGATTATACTGAGATGCATGTTTTTGCAGCGATTGCAAATGGGTAAATGTTGAGATGCGTGTTCTTGCAGCGATTGCAAGGAGTTATGATGAGATGCGTAGCTTGCAGCGACTGCAAGAAAGGTCACCTACTGATAGGTGAAAAAGAAAAGGATAGCAGAAATTGTATATGTAGGAAGGAGCTGCGAAGTGGCATACGTAACGAATCGTAGATTTGTTATAGGGACTGTTACGTATTGGTGTGTGGGATACTCGTGACGCGACCTGTTGTGCCGCTTGTGCGACTAGGTTCGGAGTGGACTGTGATGCATGTAGCTGCTGAGGTGATGTGAATCGGACAAAAAATAAATAAAATAAATAATGAATCGTAGGGTATGGTAAGAACCACTACAAATTGGTGTGCAGGATAAGACCGATGCAAACCGTTGTGCCGCCGAGGCGACTAGGCTTGAATCCGACTGTGATTCGTATGACATGAAAGCAATACGAAACAGTCAGTAGAAAATTACATAAACAACGAACCATTTGTGGGGTACAACAGGGACTAATAATCAGTGAGTGGGATGCATCCGATGCAAACCTTTGTGCTGCCGATACGACTAGGTTTGAATCGGACTGTAGCAGGTATGCAATATGAATCGGTTGTAAAGAGATGGCACTGATACAAATCGGTTGTAAGATGTATGAAGTGAATCCAATACAAATCGGTTGCAGCGTGTATACCACACCTTACTTCTAAAACCGAACACATTCCAACCACCCAGCCCCCTAGCCTAATCAAAGTGCAGACAAGGCCCCATGTGGGTCTAATTACCACCTCAATCAGACAAAAAACCCATGCAAATAATACATGCTGATCTCCAAATGGATGAGACGGCAACCCCATAGACAGTGAATCCTATGAGAAAATGAAGCCTGTATCGAGAGATATCAGAGAACAACCGACAATGGCTCAGAGGCTTGGATCTACGAACGAATCGTATGTTTGTGGATAGGATGACAAGCAAGGCAGAGCGAGCCTGCAAATCTAAGTTTGCAGGTATAGGAAACATATCCAATGGTAACATTGCATATGAACAAAAAGGTTTGAACCCTACCTGCAACAGCAAGCGAGAACCGCCGACGAAGACGCCGCAACCCACTTGTAATCGAACGCACAGACTTATGAACACAAGGTAAGCTGGGAAGAGTCAGCACAGTGACATGTAGTATCGTGCACTGAAACTGACAAAGAGGAAGGGGAAGTGGTCAGCTTAAATACCCTCCGGGCTCCTCCCATAAATTCAGGCCAGCACACTGGCCTTCTAACATATGCAACACCTGGGATGCATATATATATACACAATACACTGTAAGTGCAGCTAACTGACTGACTGTTCTGCCTAATCTATCTAACTCAAATCAAATGTCACTGTCTGTCTGTCTCTCTCTCTCTCTCTCTCTCTCTCTCTCTCTCAATGAACGCCGGAACACACACTACACAGGGCCGCCGTGCAGGCGGCCTTATATAGTGTGGGGCGTGTACTAAATCCCCTGAGCCATAATTGGCCAAAGCCTCCTTGGCTTTGGCCAATTACGGCTCTCTGTTCAGGCGGCGCTGTGATTGGCCAAGCATGCGGGTCATAGTGCATGCTTGGCCAATCATCAGCCAGCATATCGTTCGCAATTCGGCGAACGGGCGAACAGACGATGTTCGAGTCGAACATGGGTTCGACTCGAACACGAAGCTCATCCCTAGTCACCAGTAAGGTATTTGTAAATTGAAATCATATCCCCTCTCAAGCGTCTCTTCTCCAGAGAGAATAAGTTCAGTGCTCGCAACCTTTCTTCATAACTAATATCCTCCAGACCCTTTATTAACTTTGTTGCCGTTCTTTGTACTCACTCCATTTTCCATTTTTCAGTACATCCTTCCTGAGGTCTGGTGCCCAGAACTGGACAGCATACTCCAGGTGAGGCCGGACCAAAGTCTTGTAGAGTGGGAGAATTATCGCTTTATCCCTGGAGTTAATCCCCTTTTTAATGCATGCCAATATTCTGTTTGCTTTGTTAGCAGCAGCTTGGCATTGCATGCCATTGCTGATCCTATCATCTACTAGGACCCCCAGTTTCTTTCCATCCTAGATTCCCCCAGATGTCCACCCCCTAGTGAGTAGATTGCATTCATATTGTTGCCACCCAAATGCATTATTTTACATTTTTCTACATTAAACCTCATTTGCCTTGTAGTTGCCCACCCCATTCATTTGTTCAGATCTTCTTGCAACGTTTCCACATCCCGCGGAGAAGTTATTGCCCTGCTTAGCTTAGTGTCATCTGCAAATACAGAGATTGAGCTGTTTACCACATCGTCCAGGTCGTTTATGAACTAACTAAACAGGATTGGTCCCAGCACAGAACCCTGGTGGACCCCACTTCCCACCCCTGACCATTCTGAGTATTCCCCATTTATCACTCACCCTATGGTCCATGCCAATGGACCTTACTTTGTACAATAAACGTTTATGGGGAACTGTGTCAAATGCTTTTGCAAAATCCAGATACACCACATCTACGGGCCTTCCCTTATCTAGATGCCAGCTCATCTTCTCATAGAAGGTTAATAGATTGATTTGGCAAGAATGATTCTTCATGAATCCATGCTGATTACTGCTAATGATACCGTTTTCATTACTAAAATCTTGTATAGATTCCCTTATAATCCCCTCCAAGAGCTTGCATACTATTGATGTTAGGCTAACTGGTCTGTAATTTCCATGAATGTATTTTGGCCCTTTTGTAAATATTGGTGCTACAGTGGCTTTTCTCCAATCAGCTGGTACCATTCCAGACAGTAGACTGTCAGTAAAAATTAGGAACAATGGTCTGGCAATAATTTGACCGAGTTCCCTAAATACCCTCGGGTGAAAGCCATCTGGTCCCGGTGATTTATTAATGTTAAGTTTCCCAAGTCTATTTCTAATTCTGTCCTCTGTTAGCCATGAGGATGCTTCCTGTGGTGTGTCATGGGGACAAACACTGCAGTTTAGGTTACTGAAGCCCCCGATTCCCTCATGAAGACTGTGGAGAAGAATACATTCAATACCTTCGCCATCTTCCTATCCTTTGTAACCAGATGTCCTTCCTCATTCTTTATGGGGCCAATATGGTCTGTCTTCCCCATTTTACTGTTTATATACGTAAAGAATTTCTTGGGATTTGTTTTGCTCTCCTCCGCTATGTGTCTTTCGTGTTTTATCTTAGCTGCCCTAATTGCACCCTTACCTATCTTGTTGCATTCTTTGTAAAGTCTGAATGCTAATGATGATCCCTCAGCCTTGTATTTTTTGAAGGCCTTCTCCTTTTGCTTTTATATGCATTTTTACATTAGATTTAAGCCATCCAGGACTTTTGTTCGCTCTTTTAAATTTATTTCCCAATGGGATGCAGTGGCCAATGCCCTTATTTAATATGCTCTTAAAGCAAACCCTTCTCTCCTCCGTGTTCTTTGTTTCTAAGATTTTATCCCAATTTATATCTTCTAGCAAGGTTCGTAGTTTAGGGAAGTTGGCTCTTTTGAAATTCAGTGTCTTTGTGTTCCCCTTGCGTTTCCTATTCGTGTGATTTATACTGAAGCCAATTAACCTGTGATCTCTGTTTCCTATATCGCCCCGTATTTCCACATCCGTGATCAGGTCTGTTGGTAATCAGTAGATCTAGTAACGCCTTGTTTCTAGTTGGTGCGTCTACCATCTGACCCATGAAATTGTCCTGCAAGACATTTAGAAACTGGCGAGCCTTAGACGAATACGTGGTTCCCTCTGCCTAGTCTATGTCTGGATAATTAAAATCCCTTATTATAATAACACTTTTTTGGAATGCTTTAGCTATGGGATAATAAATAAATACGGTCCCCTGGTTCGGGCTGATGATTTTTTTGTATATAGGTACACATCTGCTTTTTTTTGTTGTTTCAATATTTTTATTAAAGAAACTGCATGTTACAAATAATAAGACATGTATGAATATGAAGAAAACGAGAAAACATAAACATAAACCAAGATGTTACGTACAAAAATCCTCTAGAATACTTGGAACTGTGGGACGCTTTAGGAGACACATCTGTTTTTTATGTATGGAATGAGCTAACATGTTACTGGATTTATTTCTGAATTCATGCATATAGTGCCTAGTCAGCTCTTGATAATGCATATAAAACATATCCAAAAGAGAGTATAACTCCCCTCTTCTCTGGATTGGTTCCTGGTATACTATAGTATCTGTGTATCTTATGACACTGCTCTAAATCAGTGGAGATAATGCATTAACCCCTGTACACCTGCGCTATAGCCGAATGACGGCTACAGCGCGGGCTTACTTTGCTGGGAGTATCTATTGACTAGGGATGAGCTTCGAGTTCGAGTCGAACTCATGTTCTACTCGAACATTGGCTGTTCGCAAGTTCGCCGAACAGCGAACAATTTGGGGTGTTCGCGGCAAATTCGAATGGCGCGGAACACCCTTTAAAAGTCTATGGGAGAAATCAAAAGTGCAAATTTTAAAGGCTTATATGCAAGTTATTGTCATAAAAAGTGTTTGGGGACCTGGGTCCTGCCCCAGGGGACATGGATCAATGCAAAAAAAAGTTTTAAAAACAGACGTTTTTTCAGGAGCAGTGATTTTAATAATTCTTAAAGTCAAACAATAAAAGTGTAATATCCCTTTAAATTTCGTACCTGGGGGGTGTCTATAGTATGCCTGTAAAGGGGCGCATGTTTCCTGTGTTTAGAACAGTCTGACAGCAAAATGACATTTTGAAGAAAAAAACACATTTAAAACTACCCGCGGCTATTGCATTGCCGACAATACACATAGAAGTTCATTGATAAAAACGGCATGGGAATTCCCCACAGGGCAACCCCGAACCAAAAAAAAAAAAAAAAATGATGTGGGAGTCCCCCTAAATACCATACAAGGCCCTTCAGGTCTGGTATGGATATTAAGGGGAACCCCAGCCAAAATTTAAAAAAAAAATGACGTGGGGTTCCCCCTAAATTCCATACCAGACCCTTCAGGTCTGGTATGGATTTTAAGGGGAACCCCGCGCCAAAAAAAAAAAAAAAAACGGCGTGGGGTCCCCCCAAAAATCCATACCAGACCCTTATCCGAGCACGCAACCTGGCAGGCCGCAGGAAAAGAGGGGGGGACGAGAGTGCGGCCCCCCCCCCCTCCTGAACCGTACCAGGCCACATGCCCTCAACATTGGGAGGGTGCTTTGGGGTAGCCCCCCAAGACACCTTGTCCCCATGTTGATGAAGACAAGGGCCTCATCCCCACAACCCTGGCCGGTGGTTGTGGGGGTCTGCGGGCGGGGGGCTTATCGGAATCTGGAAGCCCCCTTTAACAAGGGGACCCCCAGATCCCGCTCCCCCCTGTGTGAAATGGTAAGGGGGTACTTACCCCTACCATTTCACTAAAAAACTGTCAAAAATGTTAAAAATGACAAGAGACAGTTTTTGACAATTCCTTTATTTAAATGCTTCTTCTTTCTTCCTTCATCTTCTTCTGGTTCTTCTGGCTCTTCTGGTTCTTCCTCCGGCGTTCTCGTCCAGCATCTCCTCCGCGGCGTCTTCTATCTTCTTCTCCTCGGGCCGCTCCGCACCCATGGCATTGGGGGGGAGGCTCCCGCTCTTCTCTTCATCTTCTTCATCTTCTTCTTCTTCTTCATCTCTTCTTCCTTCTTCATTTCTTCTCTGGGCCGCTCCGCAGCCATGCTGGCATGGAGGGAGGCTCCCGCTGTGTGACGGCGTCTCTTCGTCTGACGGTTCTTAAATAACGGGGGGCGGGGCCACCCGGTGACCCCGCCCCCCTCTGACGCACGGTGACTTGACGGGACTTCCCTGTGACGTCACGGGGAATGCCACAGGGAAGTCCCATCATGTCCCGTGCGTCAGAGGGGGGCGGGGTCACCGGGTGGCCCCGCCCCCCGTTATTTAAGAACCGTCAGACGAAGAGACGCCGTCACACAGCGGGAGCCTCCCTCCATGCCAGCATGGCTGCGGAGCGGCCCGGAGAAGAAATGAAGAAGGAAGAAGAGATGAAGAAGAAGAAGAAGAAGAAGAAGATGAAGAAGATGAAGAGAAGAGCGGGAGCCTCCCCCCCAATGCCATGGGTGCGTCGCGGCCCGAGGAGAAGAAGATAGAAGACACCGCGGAGGAGATGCTGGATGAGAACGCCGGAGGAAGAACCAAAAGAGCCAGAAGAAGATGAAGGAAGAAAGAAGAAGCATTTAAATAAAGGAATTGTCAAAAACTGTCTCTTGTCATTTTTAACATTTTTGACAGTTTTTTAGTGAAATGGTAGGGGTAAGTACCCCCTTACCATTTCACACAGGGGGGGCAGGGATCTGGGGGTCCCCTTGTTAAAGGGGGCTTCCAGATTCCGATAAGCCCCCCGCCCGCAGACCCCCACAACCACCGGCCAGGGTTGTGGGGATGAGGCCCTTGTCTTCATCAACATGGGGACAAGGTGTTTTGGGGGGCTACCCCAAAGCACCCTCCCAATGTTGAGGGCATGTGGCCTGGTACGGTTCAGGAGGGGGGGCCGCACTCTCATCCCCCCCTCTTTTCCTGCGGCCTGCCAGGTTGCGTGCTCGGATAAGGGTCTGGTATGGAATTTTGGGGGGACCCCACGTCTTTTTTTTAAAAAAATTTGGCTGGGGTTCCCCTTAATATCCATACCAGACCTGAAGGGCCTTGTATGGAATTTAGGGGGACTCCCACATAATTTTTTTTTTTAATTTTGGTTCGGGGTTTCCCTGTGGGGAATTCCCATGCCGTTTTTATCAATGAACTTCTATGTGTATTGTCGGCAATGCAATAGCCGCGGGTAGTTTTAAATGTGTTTTTTCCTTCAAAATGTCATTTTGCTGTCAGACTGTTCTAAACACGGGAAACATGCGCCCCTTTACAGGCATACTATAGACACCCCCCAGGTACGAAATTTAAAGGGATATTACACTTTTATTGTTTGACTTTAAGCATTATTAAAATCACTGCTCCTGAAAAAACGGCCGTTTTTAAAACTTTTTTTTGCATTGATTCATGTCCCCTGGGGCAGGACCCGGGTCCCCAAACACTTTTAATGACAATAACTTGCATATAAGCCTTTAAAATTAGCACTTTTGATTATTCATGTTCGTGTCCCATAGACTTTAACGGTGTTCGCGTGTTCGAACAAACTTTTTTCCTGTTCGCATGTTCTGGTACGAACCGAACAGGGGGGTGTTCGGCTCATCCCTACTATTGACGTCCCCCCGTGATCATGCTTCCTGAGTCCTTAAGACACAGCTGATAACAGACGGGGGTAAAGGGCCAATTACAGCGGCCATTTACCTTGTGATCAGCTGTGTCCAATGACAGCTGATCACCAATGTCAACACAAGCCGGTTATCGGCTTTTCTTTCATCACGCTGACAGCATGAGGAGAGAAGAAGAGAGCTGATAACCGGCTTTTGTTAAAGGGACATTGACACTGATAATCAGGGCACTAATTATCAGTGTTCTGATTATCAATGCAGTCCTAACAGTGCTGCCAATCAGTGCCCACCAGTGCTGCCAATCAATGCTCATCAGTGCTGCCAATCAGTGCACATCAGTGCTGCCAATCAGTGCCCAACATCAGTGCCCACCAGTGCCACCTATCAGTACATCCTCATCAGTGCCTCCTCATCAGTGCCCACCAGTGCTGCTTCATCAGTGCCACCTATCAGTGCCCGTTAGTGCGGCTTCACCAGTTGCCATCAGTGCAGCCTATCAGTGCCCATCAGTGCAGCCTCAATAGCGCCCATCAGTGAAGGAGAAAAATGACCTGTTTGCAAAATTTAATAACAAAATATGAAAAAAAATTCAAAATTTTCTGTATTTTCATTTGTATAGCAAAAAATAAAAAAACAAGTGGTGATTAAATAGGGCACTGATTATCAATGCAGTCCCAACTGTGCCCACCAGTGCTGTCAATCAATGCTCATCAGTGCTGCCAATCAGTGCTGCCAAACAGTGCCCAACAGTGCCTCCTCATCGGTGTTACCTATCAGCAAAAAGAATAAAAACCAAGCGGTGTTTAAATACCATAAAAAAAAGCTCTATTTGTGTGAAAAAAATTATAAAAATGTCATATGGGTACAGTGTTGCATGATCGCATGTTTGTCAGTCAAAGTGTAACAGCACTGAAAGCTGAAAATTGGGCAGGAAGGGGGTGAAAGTGCCCAGTAGGCAAGTGGTTAAAAATATTGTAAACCTCAGACGTAAAAAATACAATCGTAGCATATCCTTCTATACATTTTTCTAATTATTACAATAAGTGTCATTTTTGTCTGCTGTTTTATTCCTCTGCTATCAGCATGAATCACTTCTGACAAGTGACACCAACAGAAAAAAGGTGACAGGGAAGGAATCTCCAGCTGATTGTCAGCCTCAGCTCTGCCCCTGTGTGTTGTGTGAAGAGAGGGGTGTCCTTTCCCTTCCAATCAGCTATAAGAGCTCATCTCAATGAGCTCGGCAGAGTGTAATTTCAGCTTTCTGCCCTTTTTTTTGACCACTCAGACAAGCTTTATTAAGGACCCCTGCTTATTAACTCTGGATTTTAACAGCTGTAGAGAGGATAAAACTGCATATAAAGAGGTACACCTTATGTAGGATAATTTTTCCATCTATGTGTTTCACCTGAGGCCAGTTACAGCCACTTTAAGGTAAAAAAAACTCCAGCCTTTACAACCACTTTAAATAACCTACTTTAATTATATTATCATACCAATATTAGTGATTTCAATAAGGAGGACTATTAAGGGGAGAAAACAACCACTCCTGTCTTTCTAGAAATAGGATAAGGAAGCCCATAGATCAGTCAGCTTTTTCATTCAACCAGTGGGTTGAGCGAAAAAAACTGACTTAATTCCCCCATCCACACACTTGATGTGGATAGGTGAATCCTACATGTTGAGCTATTGTATTCTGACAGCTGGAAGACTTCTCCACCATCAGAATTCACTGATTAGCTCTGATCAAGTCGGGAAAATCCGATAGGGCGGTTGTACAGAAGTTGATCAGTAGATTGACTTCTGTACAACCTCCTTCCCATACATGGATCAAAATTTGTAATCTGTCAGTGTGAGGCAATGAGAGACGATTACCGCCACTTCCACATTTACATGTGATTGGACACAGCCGATCACATGGTTAAAGAGCTGTGTCATCAGCTCTTTACAGAGATCGGGGTCGCGCCGTGTTCCTAGTGGTGGTGATCACATGCAAACAATGATTCTAGACAAAGTCCACATATGGAAAAAAAAAAAAAGTTACAAATCTTCCAATCCAATCCTGTGAAGACATGTGGTGCCAGGAGTGAACTATTACAAAACAAATTGTGCTCCAAAGCCCCTTACTGGATATTTTGATCTTTGGAAACTGAGATCAAATGTGGCTGGCTGTCTCATACATGCCTTTGTGTCCTTAATTTCTACTTCAATGGCCTCTTAGGGGCCTCTAAGATTTAATATTGTTATTTCTGTACCTGGTGGAACCTTTTACTCTGCTGTTGCTCAAAAACAAGTTGTTCTTGGTCAAAATTATGTGTGCGACATATAAAACGCGCATGTTGTATGTCGATTGGTGGAGTGGGCGAACCCAAATTGACATTAACCTCTGCTGAACTTTGTCTTAAATTGTTTTATTTGGTTTGGGAACTTGAATACGGCAGCGGAAGGTTGACTACCTCAACACTGACATTAGGCTGCTGTTCTTGAGACTGGCAAATGTCATCATTCTTGTCAGATGCAGAAAAGCCTATATCTTGAAAATCTGCTGCCTCAGAAAAGAGTAGGATGTTCCCTTCCTCTGTGGGGCCATCTGCAAGAGAACAGATACTGATTAAGACTGGGTTCACACTTCCGGTTCCGGCGCCGCATGGAGTAGCTGCTCTCCTCATCAGCTCCCGCAGCTCGACTCCAAAATCTGCTTATAAAGCCGGCAAACCCGCTCAAAACACCGGCACTCACCCCACGCCATCCCCGGTCACAGGATGGACTGATTTGTAGAAAAAACCGGCCCGCGATCGTACGCGGCCGCGGTGGCGCGGACCCCACAGCCGCAAATCGAGGCCCCGGCTTCGGCCTACACGGAGCCTCCCACAGAGCCAGAGCCTGACATGAAGGTAAGCGGCGCTGCGGCCCCCTCCCCATCTGCTGATACAACTGCACATCATACCAGCACATCCAGCGCATCCAGCACAGAAAGGATAGCACAGGCTGTGGCAGCCCTCCTCTCCCCAATGATTACAGCCTCGGTGGAGAAGGCTGTCAGCGCAGGCATGCAACAGCTCCAGGCCCAGCTAGGGGAACATGCTTCCAGGCTGAATGAAACTGAGCACCGCATAGCTAATATTGAGGAAGAACTATACCACTCTCAATCCTCAGTGCAGGCCCAAGATAAAACCAACAAATATATTCTTGAAAAGCTGGACGATTTGGAAAATAGATCCAGAAGGAGCAATTTGCGATTTGTGGGCATCCCAGAATCGCTGCTACCCTCAGCTCTCACAGACCTATGCGCCAGACGCATCCCTGAAGCACTAGGCCTGCCAGGTCCCTGCACAGTAGAACGGGCACACCGCATGGGAACCTTCAACTCAGAACGCAAATCGCCCCGTCCTATAATCGCAAAATACCTCAACTACTCGGATAAAGCTTACATCTTGCAAAAATTCAGGCAATCTAGAGCTCTCCAAATTGACGGCATGAAAATCCTGATTTTCGCAGATTACTCTATTGAAGTGTCCCAGAAGAGGAAAGCCTTTCAACAGATTTGCTCGGAACTGCATCATCAACAACTCAAATTCACTTTGGCTTTTCCAGCTACCCTCCGACTTAAAGCCCCAAATGGCGACCAACTCTCTTTCCAAGACCCAAAAGAAGCTGAGGCTTTCCTACGATCGCTACACTCAGGCCCCAACCTCAGCTCCTCTCCTAGAGCGGCTCCTGTCAACCGTGCTCTAGACCAAAGGAGCCCACGCAAAGACTCTCCAAAACGGTTCAGAGCTTTGGCACCGGACCAACACCGCTCCACTCCTCAATGAGGACCCCAAGCACGGTCCCACATTGCTACTCCACACCGCCTCGCCTCTACGGCTATGGTGGTCTCACTCTTAACGGGATATCCCACTCAAGAGACGAAGTTAAAATTTTCTCTTTCAAGCTTGTTCTCTCTTCCTCACCAGGCAAATCAGCTACTGGTAGGCCAAGCAGTTTCTTTTATGTTTTATACATACTGTTTACATTTTACTAACTGGTAAATTTGATTTTGTTACAACTAAGGTATTGACTCTCTCCCCTGGCTCTCCTGAGTATCCAACTCCTCCATCAAATATCGCGCAATCCAAGCTGCCACTGCACTTCACCCCCTCAAATACGGGTTCTCAAATACAGCAGTCTATGAGTCTTGCGATGGGAGTTGGACTACACAGTCCATGCGGAAAAAAGTGAAGTTTATTAAATATGTTTTACTGTTTCTCTTTTCTACCCCCCCCCTACACCCCTCCCTATACTATGCACCCCCATCTAATGGTACACACGCCCTTAGTGGTTACACAAACCCTCGTTCAAACAAAACAACCCCCTCTAGAACCCAGCCTACTTTCACATCATATCATCACCTATTAACAGGTGAAAATCATACAATATCTTCACATACCCCCCCAGTGACCCCTCCTATATGAAACTAGTCTCCTGGAATGTTAAAGGGCTTCGTTCACCCAATAAGAGAATGAAAATCCTCCGTCACCTCAAAAGACTCAAAACCGACATTGCCCTACTCCAAGAAACCCACCTCTCCTCCCCTGACTTCCACCGAATGAAAAAATTATGGGTAGGCACAGTACTAGGCTCAGATTCCAATGGACGCAAAGCAGGAGTCCTGATACTCATTCACAAAAACCTGCCATGTGAGGTCCTATCCATCAAAGCAGATGCTCAGGGCCGCCTTATATCAGCCCACATCAAATTAGGAACCAAGGAAATGATAATATCAAGCATCTATGCGCCCAATAACCCCACAAAACAATTTTATAGTGAACTTTCAACATGGCTCCTTAGCGACCCGACTCTCCCACACATAGCTGGCGGAGACTTTAACTCCACAATACACCCGATAGACGACAGATCCACTTCTAAGCGCACATATCTCCCCTCAGATCTCGATTCACAAACTTTACTAGCCTCAACGATGGAATCCCTCCATCTACACGACATTTGGCGACTCCGGCACCCAGCTGACAGAGATTTTACCTTTTACTCCAACCCCCACAACGTCTTCACCAGAATTGACTACCTCTTCTGCTCAGACGACCTTCTACCACTGGTATCCGATGCGGACATTCACGACATTGCCATATCCGACCATGCACCAATCTCGACCACGATTGATAACCCTGACTTACACCCGAATCCTAAAATATGGCGTTTCCCCTCTTATCTCCACTACAACTCTGACTTCCGACAATACATGGAAAACGTCTGGTCAGAATACACCTCGACCAATGCTGAGCACTCCGACAACCCCAATTTATTCTGGGAAGCAGGCAAAGCATTCCTCAGAGGCCGTATAATCTCCTATGCAGCATCCTTTAAAAGAAACGCACTCAAAAAATACAAACAAGCCAGCTCCCAACTACACCTAGCCCAAAGATTACTATACATAAATAACTCCAATGATAACAGAAAGGCATGGAAATCAGCAAAACAATCCTTTGATACTTGGGCCGAAACCCTAGAACAAACAAAAAAAGCCCACATGGATGCCACCCTCCACAAATTCGGCAATAAGGCAGGTAAACTCCTCGCCAATTTATGTAAGGGACCCTATCGCCCGACACACATCTCATCTCTCCGTGACTCCCTGGGTAACATAAAAACCACCCAAAAAGACATAAATGGAACCATGCTATAATACTTCTCATCCCTATACGGACCAGATCCCATTAACCATGCGACAGCACAATCCTTTCTTGAAAAGGTAACCCTTTCTCAAGTATCACCCTCACAGTTAGAAGCTCTAAACGCCCCTATATCCCTCCATGAAATATCTACTACAATTAAAAACCTAGCTCCTTCGAAAGCCCCAGGTCCTGATGGATTCACGGGAGAATTCTACAAGTCACTACAACCACTCGTAGATTCCACACTTCATGAAGTATACCAGTATATATGGTCAGGGGGAACATACCTACCCACGGGCAATCAAGCCACTATCAAATTACTAGCCAAAAAAGGTAAAGACCCCCAAGAACCAGGCTCATATAGGCCAATCTCACTTCTAAACCTGGATGTCAAAATCCTTTCCAAAATTATTGCCACAAGATTAGCAGACATCATACCCTCTCTGATACACCCTGCCCAATCAGGGTTTGTGAAAGGCAGAACTGCCACCATGAACATCAGGAAGGTAATGATGGCCCTGGAACATGCCAAATGCAACTCAGAGGGAAAGTATGCTATCATCACTCTGGACGCGGAGAAAGCCTTCGATAACGTCAGCTTCGAATGGCTTTCTCTGGTCATGAACAAAATGGTATTCTCCGGTTCCTTCGCCCATCTTATAAACACCATGTACACCGCCCCAGCCGCTAGACTGGTGGCGGCAGGCCTCCTATCAGAGGAATTCCGCCCACACAAAGGAACTCGGCAGGGCTGCCCCTTATCACCACTCCTCTTTAACATTGCATTAGAACCACTATCTAGGTATTTATCACACGTAGCCTCACTAAACGGCATCCCCATCGGCAAACAGGAGCTTCGCACCTCACTATTTGCTGACGATGTCCTTATATTCACAGCAAACCCCTCCTCTGACATGTTCACGATTAAGCTAATCTTTGACCAATTTAGAGTATGCTCGGGCCTTCGCATAAACTATAACAAAAGTGAAATCCTCCCCCTAGGCACCGTATCCAACCCCCCTTGGAAACAGAATTCCATATTCTCGGTAGCACAATCCCACATCACCTACTTAGGCATAAGAATAGGAAAACTACCCTCCTCTCTCTATCACCTCAACTACCCACCTTTACTCAAAAAGATCTCTCAAGAACTAGCAAACTGGATGGATCTGCCTCTTTCGCTACTGGGAAGATGTCATCTAGTGAAAATGGTCAGCTTCGCCCGCCTACTTTATCCACTACAAACCATTCCCTTACTCCTACAGCATAAAGATACAAAAATTCTTAACGAGGCAATATCCAAATTTTTATGGCGGAATAGGCGACCACGAATTGCATTCACTAAACTTTACCTTCCCAGGCGCGAAGGGGGTATTAGTCTCCCTAATGTCAGGATCTATAATTTAGCCTGCCTCTTGAGGATAAGTTTAGATTGGGTAGCGCAAACATCTCGTTACTCCAACTTTTATCTGGAAACTGAAATGGTCAACCCATACTCCCTGGTAGCTCTCCTCCACTGCAAGTGGAAATCCATCCCTCCGCCCCTTCAACATAACCTGCTACTTCGGGACACAGCAATTGCTTGGAGGGAGATCCGGAAAAGCCTCAAACTTTCACCGTTTATTTCTAGACACCTCCCAATACAAGGAAACCCGAGCTTCCCCCCAGGTCTGGAACGTCAGCCATATACCACCTGGCAACAGAAAGGCATCTCCAACTTTTCTTCGCTTTGTGATTCAGAGTCTGGCCGCCCCATCCCTTTCAAGTCATTAGCGGAGACATTCCAACTTCCACAGTCACACATGTTCCATTATGGTCAATGTATCAGCTTTCTCAAAAATACTTGCAGAGACGATCACAAAAGATTTAAAATGTCCCTATCGGACTCTCTTCTTTTAAAGGGCTCCTACAAAATCTCAGATATATACCAGCCTCTCCTCCTAAAAGCCATCCCCTCACTGGAGACCTCATCAGCAGCTAACTGGGCAAAAGACTTCCCTGATGCGACTTGGTCAACAAAATACTTCAAGGCCTCAACACTATTCACAAACTGGTGCCCAACGAATCCTGGAGGGAAACCCAACTTAAGATCGTCCATCGAGCCCACATACCTTTCCTCTCGAACAAACAAGCTCAAACCTCCTCCACGTGCCCCTTATGTCTACACCCCAGGCCTTCTTTGCCCCACCATTTCTGGTCATGCACTTACATATCCAGCTTCTGGGACCAGGTCCTACAATACATATTTGATGTGACCCTGCTAAAAATACCTAAGGACCCCCTACTCCTCATTTTCGGACACTGGGACCCCCAACTGTTACCCTGGTCTCTGATCTCTACCCCTTCTTGCAAGGATTGGATCCTGATATGCCTCCTTTTCGCTAGAAGAGCCATATTAAAAAATTGGATCTCCGACGCATGTCCCAACACCTTTCAAATCAAAAGGGATCTCCTACAGTTGCTCTACAAAGACAGGATCAACATGGACTTTACGAATGAAAGAACCAGGACACGCTTCCACCACAAATGGGGAGCTTTCATGACCTCAACACTCTCTCCCACGGATATAGCTCATCTTGAGACTTTCTCTTTCCTATATCATGAACCTCCCCCCCCCCACCGTAGATGGAATGATCCCCCCAAACCAAGATTCTACAACCCAACTCCTACCAAATACTACAACATAATCCAGGACGTCTTCATGATCTTCAAAACCCCATATTCTCCCCATATAGGAAGGTGATGACCACAACTGCTACAAAGGACACAAATGCCATTACCACAAAAATCATAACTATCACTATTATTATCATTTTAACCTTATTATTATCATTTTAACCTGTATTTTCTACCCACAAGCTGCATTGTTCCATCCATAACATGATCTTGGTGCTCTTTTCTCCTTACCCCCCCCCCCCTGATGTGGATAATCTGCATCTACCTGGTTTTCCCCCACTCATCCCCCCCCCACCCTATGCAGGGTACATCCAGTAACATTCTGCTAGCTATCTCAGGGATTCCTTCTCCCCCACCTAGATCCATCCAGTTTTATTTCCTCTCTTCCACATAGAAGGTTACCTTTCTCCCCACTCCCCAGGCAAATTGTCTTTATCAGCTGTTCTATATTTCTATTTTGTACCAAGCTGATGTTTTCTTTGTTATTTTTGTAAAAAACACAAAATACAATGATACTGTCTTTTGATGTCATTCCCTGTATGTTCAACTAAATAAATAAAATACCGCGCCTAACTAGTATGTGAAAACAGCTGCCAACACTAACAAACAACTGAAAACCATATAAACAATATAAGAAAAAAGTGTAGCGCTAAAGTGAATAAATGAATAAAGGGTTTTTAGAAACAAGGGGAGGTAAAGCTCAAATTTACAAATGGCCTATAACCTCGGCTTGGTCAAAAACCAGATAAATGTATACACAAATAGTGTGATAATAACTCTGAAGTATTAACAGAGTACAATGCTCTATAAAAAAGTGCAAATGTGCAAAAGAAATGTGCAAATGTGCATAAAAATATATGGAGTAAGAGAATAAACAAATAAACTCAAAAGTCCATATTTTGCTGGTAATGAAATGCAACGAAACTGTCCAACATATTAATGAGGAAGTGTTAATCCCATATAGGTAATGAAGACTCAATAATACAGTCCATATGTTGCCTGATGTAGTTGACACAAGAGGGCCCAAGGCAAAATATCCTTATAATAAAGCTACTCCGACTCAGAGGGGGCCAAGGCAGGTATCCTTACAACACAAAGACTCAAGAGAATGTAAGGTATAATACTCTTACCAACTTCGGTGGACTCACAAGCCGTAGGCGGTGAGTCATACGAGCTTGCACTGTCCCGTGATAGGTGACAGTAGGGAAGTGGATGGTACACCTGGAGACGTCCTCCTTGGATGGGAAGCCTGGAGCTTGTCCTGTAGGTCTATACGATCGTTGTTTTCATCGGCATACATCAGCATACATGGACCATAAAGGAAACAACGACAGAGAACCTCCACATAGTGTAAATCCGGAAAAATTGGTTTCTCAATGGGCATTTATTAGATCAATCATGATCAACAAAACAATCCGTAAAAAATCTTGATTAAAAGTTGGAATCGATTCAAATAAAAAGGTGACAAGGTAAGCGTGGTGAAGATGGCTGGGTACAGCAAAGAGACCCGACGCGTTTCGTCTGAAGAGACTTGTATGTTACATCCCTCAATAAAATTTATTTAAAAAAAAAAAAAAAAGACTGGGTTCACACTATTGCGAATTGGATGTGTGTCTCCCCACATCTATTTCGCATGTCAGGAGATTGTGACTGTCTCTCTATGGAGCCGGTTCACGCATTTCTGGAGTGGCACTGGTGCAAATTGCACAGGTGTCTTGTGCGTCTTCTGGTCCATTTCAGCTCTGAATTCAGCCAAAACGGTGAACCTCAAAGGGTGAACAGGGACGCACCGGACCCCTGCTGTGAGCCGCTCCGTGCTGTGGTGTTAACCCAGCCTTAAGTGTTACTAAACCCACAACAGTAAAATCAGTCTGTGTATGTAGTAAAGCATGCTTGTTATACTCACTGTGGCATCTAAGGGGTTAATCCTCTGCATTGTGTAAAAAGGCTGTTTGATCTTGTTTTCACAAATCCTCCTCTTCTTCCATTGACTCCAAAAGAGGTCCAGATAACACAGAGTTACTAGAGTCAGGCTGCACATGCTTAGTATAGTGTGTATTGCTAGAGAGTTATTTTTTTCTTGGGAAAGTGCATGTAATCAGCACTGTCCAGACAGAGGGTCAGGTGTCCTGCACCCTGATAGGATAGATTAGTGCAGTATGAAAACTCCTCCTTCAAGCTTTAACCAGGAACTGATAGAAGTTACAAAAGAAGAAAAACAGCAAAAGGCGCCTCTTAGTAAGATTGTATTATTTAATGACAGAATTCCATTAAAAGCACTCACATGTAACGACTTGTTAGTCCGGCACGGGGAATTACAGTAGAAGCCATATGTGATCTCTGCAGTTTTCCAGTGGAAGGGAGCCTTGTTCCTCTGCGCTGTCGGCTTGTATGTTCGGCGCAGACTTCCGGGATACAATCGTGATCCAAAACGAGGCTTGCACCTCAGCCAGGCAGTCCAGTGGAGGGCTGGAACGCAGAGTCATTGGTATGGGCTGTACTGCCGTTAAGCAACGTGTTTCAGAGCATGCTCTGTGGGGCGCTCCTTTCTCAAGCTAAGGGAGATGGGTTTTTTTGCAGCCTATTTAAGTGCTTTCTCAGCACTGTCACCTAGTGGTTAAAATTAATAATGCAGAAATATAACTATAACATCTTAAATAAAGGGATAAACAGAGGAAAGATGAGATTAAAAATGTGCATGTACATTATATTAAAATGTAACTTGCCTATATTATGTTCGTTTTCCTTAAATACTGGGTAATAGATCTATATGTATTATCACAAATACATATACATATATATAGAATTATAATCGGAAAGTGTAGAACAGGGGTGGGGAAGATATAAAATATAAATAGATAGAATGTATACAATTTTGCATATTATTACACACAGTAAATTTAAATATTGTTGGTGAGACTAGTACCCAGACCATTACTAATACATCTACCCATAACGCGTGCAATCAGATGCAGGTAAAAGAAACGGATAATTCTGTTCCAGAGAACCAGCCGAACAACAGAACTGGCAATACAGTTAACATCACTTCTGTACCAGATACAGATCCAGTCACGTCTTTCTCCTCTGTAGCAACAACAGCCACTTGCTTATTACCTGATATCTCTGTAACTCACCCCACTAGAAAATTGTCTCCACAGTCATCTAGGAATACTGTAAATACACCCATTACATTTGGTTCTAATAGTACTTTAGAAAATTCTTCTTTTTTATCTATACACCTCTCTCCAGCCTCCCAGATAAAAAGAAAGTTCACCAGAGAGGCTGCAGAGGGGGAAGGGGTAGAAATAGAAGCGCAATTAAGCAAAAATCGTAAACAATCAAAATCTTTAATCTGTCCCAACATATCTTATCCCCTGTTAAATCATGGTCTTAATTTTTCACCATCTAATAAACCAGACCCATTCATATTGTTTAAGGACCTTAATAGGTATGTCAGAAATCTAACATTGCATAGGTTTTTCCAAGTAAAAAATGCGAAAAATGCTTGTAATACAGACAACCCCATACCAGTAGTTAAGGCGGACTCTCCTCCTGAGGAATATGTATTTGACTTTGATGTAGAGATGATGGAGATGCTTGAGCACCTCTATCACGATGATTCATATACTGGACTGGATCTCTTTACACAACATCTACACACTTCCACACCAGTCATACATTCAGGATTGAAACCAAAATCGTTTTTTTACCCATACCAATCTAAGAGCCCACACCTTACCACATTTTATAATATCGTATTTTCAGACCTAAAAAAGATGTGTGCCTGTACAGAACCAAGTGATACCAACCTTGGTAGCCTTGCTCCTAAAGAAATGACAGCTTTAAAAGCCCTAACCGATAAAAAAAGATGTGATTATCAAAACTGCTGACAAAGGCGGTGGAATTGTGATCCAAAACAGATCTGATTATATCAAGGAAGCGGATTATCTGCTTGCGGATAGTTCTACCTATCGCAAGCTGAGTTCGGAGCCACTACCTGAGTTCCAAAAAGATATAAATTTACTTATTGATGGTGCCATCCAATCGAACATCATTATTAAAAATGAAGCCTCACTTCCGGTTCCGGCGCCGCATGGAAGAGCTGCACCCTCTCACAGCTCCCGCTCTGAGGACACCTAAATCCGCCTGTAAATCCTGCCCAGAAGCCAGAAACCTCCCTCGGCCACCTCGGGCACTTACACCCGCTCTATGGACCGTTTCGTGGAGGTCCTCGGCTCCCGCTCCAACACGGCCCTGACGCCGCCGGCCCAGCCGCAAATCGAGGCCCCGGCTTCGGCCTACACAGAAGCCCACACAGGCGCGAAGCAGCAACACACGGCGGAGATGGAAGTAAGTGGAAGCACAACTCCACACACATCCCTTCAGGCATCCCCTGCTCAGCCACACTCTCAGGCCTCCTCTCCTCAAGCACCCTTTCCTCAGGCCTTCTCCATGCCAGCTACATCCCCACAGCTCGCCGGGGACCACAAAACTGAACGCATTGCACAGGCAGTGGCAGCACTTCTGTCCCCCATGATATCTGCTTCGGTAGAAAAGGCTGTCAATGCGGGGATGAAACAGATAAAGGCCCAGCTAGGAGAACACAACACTAGGCTAAATGAGCTAGAACATCGCCAATCAAGCATGGAGGAAGAGATGTACCAAGCTCAAGCCACGGAACAAGCACAAGACAAAACAAACCAATATATAATCCAAAAACTTGACGATTTGGAAAATAGATCCAGAAAGAGCAACTTGCGATTCATGGGGATTCCCGAATCTCTCCAAGCATCTGCCCTAATGGACTTTTGCTCCCAACGCATACCCGAGGCGCTAGGCCTAACAGGCCTCTGCACGGTGGAACGCGCTCACAGGATGGGGTCGTATAGTGAAGAACGCAAGAATCCTCGGCCCATCATAGCCAAATATCTGAACTACTCTGACAAGGCTCTCATTCTTCAAAAATTTAGACATCCCGCTCGCTACAAATTGACGGGGTGAGGGTCCTGATTTTTGCTGACTACTCCATCGAAGATTCAAAGAAACGCAAGGCCTTTCAACAGATATGCTCTGAACTCTTTAAGCAACAGATTAAATTCACCCTAGCCTTCCCGGCCACCCTACGCCTCAAGACACCCAACGGGGACCAGCTCTCCTTCCAGGAACCCTCAGAAGCAGAAGCCTACATGCGGTCTTTGTTCCCCAACGCTCAACAACACACCCCTTCGAAAGGTACTTCAATCAACCGCTCCCTGGATCAACGAAGCCCGTGTAAAGACTCCCCCAAGCGATTCAGATCCTCGGTTCCGGACCAGCATCGCTATACTCACCGCTGAACAGAAACCTGAATCCTACCTCTATTGGTCTCAAAAATTTTGGACAGTAAATTTTTCTGTCCCCCCTCAGGTTCCACATATCCTCTGTTCCTCATCAACACGTAATGTATAATGTTTCTTATACATATGTTTGCTTTTCCATTTTAATCTTTTTTTTATAGGTCTCATCCTAGCAAGTTACATTTATTAAATGCCTTTCTCTACAGTTGTCCTCACTGTGTGCGGACAACTGCACCCCTCCCCCCCTCCCCCCCCCCCACATATGTGACCCCTTGGTGCCCACATGAACACTTGTCTCACGGCCAAGGGCTCTCTGGGGCTATACCATAACCGTCCTGAAATGGGAGTTGACCTACACAGTGACTCCATGCGGAAAAAAGCGAAGTTTCCATGTTCGTTTGTTTTATTGGTGATACTCTTCCCTATGTTGATTCCCCTACAGGTTAAGTCCTCTTCCCCTCCCCTCTCTCTTTCACATGACCCTAGCCAAATCAAGTCCACTTTCTTATTCATCCACCTACCATACAACAACTTCATGCCTCCAGACACAGCTAGCACACTATCACACCTCCCACACAATATTAAACCATACTTAACAGCACACACCCCCTTTCAACCCCCCTAATATGAAAATAATCTCATGGAATGTAAAGGGTCTCAGATCCCCCCAAAAGAGAATGAAAATCCTAAGGCATCTCAAGCGGCTCAAAGCCGATATAGCACTACTACAGGAATCGCACTTACCGGCCTCAGACTTTCATCGCATGCAGAAACTCTGGGTAGGCACTGTTCTAGGCTCAGAGGCAGCAGGACGCAAAGCTGGCGTTCTCCTACTCATACACAAGAACCTCCCATGCACAGTCCTGTCTGCGAAAAACTACGCTCAGGGCCGTCTACTCACGGTTCACATCAAAATAGGCTCCAAAGAACTAGTTATAACAAATGTTTATGCCCCTAATAATCCAGGCAGACAATTTTACACTGAACTAACCAGTTGGCTACTAGACAACACACATCTCCCTCATCTAATCGGAGGAGATTTCAATGACACCATCCATCAGATAGATGACAGGTCTTCACAAAAAAGACCAAAACAGGGCACTAACCCACCAGCCCCATCCCTCCTGGCCAGCACCATGGAATCCATACATTTCCAGGATCTATGGCGCCTTTCCCACCCGGCAGACAGGGAATTCACTTTCTACTCTAACCCACACAAAACATTCACCAGGATAGACTACCTCTTTGGCTCTGACAACCTTCTCCCCTACCTCCAGAACTCCAATATCCACGACATAACCATTTCTGACCATGCCCCTATAGAGGTGACACTAGACAATCTAGACCTACCTCCACACCCCAATATATGGCGGTTCCCATCTTATCTGCACAACAACACTGACTTCCAAAATTACATCTCCGACGCATGGGCTGAATACTCCTCAAACAACGCCCCACACATATACGACCCCAACCTATTTTGGGACGCTGGTAAAGCTTTCCTAAGGGGCCGTATCATATCTTATGCAACCTCTTTTAAACGCAACACCCTAACTGAATACAAAGAGGCCAGCTCACGCTTACACCAGGCACAACGAGAAATGTACACTAAAGACTCACCAGCAACACGCTCTGAATGGCAGATAGCAAAAAGGGAATTTGACATTTGGGTAAACAACCTGGAAAACACCAAGAAGGCCTATTTAGATGCCACATTCCATAAATTTGGAAACAAAGCAGGAAAACTCCTATCCAGACTATGCAAAGGTCCATACCACCCCACCCACATCACATCCCTACGTGATAAAACAGGCGCCCTGCACGCCACTCCACTTCCAATTAACAAAGTCATGCAAAAATTCTACTCCATACTTTATGCCTCAGATCCGATAGATACACAAACAGCACGCGCTTTTCTAGAAAAAATAACCTTACCCAAAATCTCCCCAACACAACTAGAAACCCTAAACACACCTATCACTCTCCCTGAAATATCGACAACCATCCGCAACTTAACCCTGTCTAAAGCCCCAGGCCCAGATGGTTTCACCAGCGAATTCTACAAAACCCTACGACCCCTACTAGAACCTACTCTTCTCCAAGTATATCAACATATATGGTCAGGGGGTGCATACCTTCATTCGGGGAACCAAGCCATTATAAAACTACTGGCAAAAAAGGGCAAAGACCCCCAAGAACCGGGCTCATACAGGCCCATATCACTTCTCAACCTAGATGTGAAAATCCTCTCAAAAATCGTTGCCACTAGACTAGCAGATATCATGCCCTCCCTAATCCACCCCGCCCAGTCAGGCTTTATCAAAGGACGAACGGCCACCCTTAACATCTGCAAAGTTATGCTGGCCCTAGAACATGCAATGCATCACCCAAACACTGATCATGCCATTATCACGCTAGACGCGGAAAAAGCTTTCGATAACGTCAGTTTCGACTGGTTATCCATGACAATGAAGGCAATAGGTTTCACTGGTCCCTTCCACCATCTAATTACCGCCATGTACACAGCTCCGACAGCAAGGTTAGTGGCGGCAGGTCTGCTATCAGAAGAAATTTGCCTCCATAAGGGCACACGCCAGGGCTGCCCCCTATCGCCACTCCTCTTCAATATAGCACTAGAACCACTTTCCAGATATCTAACATCAGTAGCCCCCCTGCATGGCTTAAAGATAAGCCCACACGACTTACGTACCTCACTTTTTGCAGATGATGTCCTTATATTTTCAGCCAACCCTACGTCAGATATGCTAACCATAAAAAATGTATTCGATGAATTTCGCTTGTGCTCGGGCCTCCGTATTAATTACACCAAAAGCGAAATTCTTCCCATCGGTTCCCACTCCACACCAAAATGGACCCAGCAATCAATTTTCCCTGTTGCTAAATCCCACATCACCTACTTGGGAATAAAAACAGGAAAACTCCCTTCTTCGCTATACCACCTCAATTTGCCCTCCTTTATTGTCAAAAATAACTCAGGAACTAAATACCTGGATGGATCTGCCCCTTTCGCTTTTGGGAAGATGTCATTTAGTGAAAATGGTCAGTTTTGCAAGACTACTTTACCCAATGCAAACCATCCCACTACTTCTCCATCATAAAGATGTGACCTCACTCAATAACGCTATATCTAAATTCTTATGGCAGAACAAACGACCACGTATAGCTCTTAAAAAACTCTATCTTCCCAGATGCGAAGGGGGCATCAGTCTCCCTCATATCAGAATGTATAACCTAGCATGTTTGCTAAGAACAAGTCTAGACTGGATAACCCAGTCCTCTCGCTACTTAAATTTCTCTCTGGAATCCGACATGGCCCATCCCTACTCACTAGTAGCCCTCCTACACTGCAGATGGAAGTCAGTCCCCTCTCCCCACCAACATAATCTCCTATTAAGGGATACAGCAGTAGCTTGGAGAGAAGCACAGAAAATACTCAAGTTATCCCCTTTTGTGTCGGTACACCTCCCGATTCAAGGAAATCCGGCATTCCTGCCGAGTTTAGAGCACAAATCTTTCAAAACACGGGAACAGAAAGGTCTAACTAAATTCTCCCTCCTCTGCAACATCCAGACGGGTCAACCATTACCCTTTGCCAACATCGCGAAAACCTTCTCTCTACCCTCCACACATAACTTCTATTATGGGCAATGTACCAGTTTTTTAAGGGAGGCGTGCAATCAAGACGACAAAAGGTTCCAAACAAATGTCACGGACCAAATGATAATGAGTAATGCATACAAAATCTCGGACATATACAAACCACTCCTCAACAAGTCCTCTTCACCTCTCTCATCATCGTCAATTAAAAACTGGAACAAAGACTTCCCTGATCCAAACCTAGTAGAAAAAATCATACAAGGGCTCAACGCTGTTCAAAAGCTAACACCAAACGAAATATGGAGAGAAACACAACTGAAAATAGCCCACAGAGCATATATGCCTTTCTTATCTTCAAAAACAGACAAAAACAAAGCCTTCTGCCCACTTTGTAAACACCAGAAACCATCCTTAGCTCATCGTTTTTGGCACTGCTCCTACATATCCACTTTCTGGGACCAAGTTCTTGCCTACATATTTGAAGTGACCCTAATTAAACTACCCAAGGATCCTTTGCTTCTTATCTTCGGCCACTGGGACCCAATCCTACTGCCATGGTCCAAAACCGCCATCACCAGGGTCGGCTCTACAAAGAACCCGAAAGACACCACATCACACAAAGGGTGGTCCTTGACTTGCCTATTAATTGCAAGAAGAACCATCTTGAAAAACTGGATTACACCTGTAAGCCCCAATATCACTCAAGTCAAACGGGACCTCATGCATCTTCTACTCAAAGACCGCCTAAACACGGACTTCAAACAAAAAAACTCCTCAGAACACTTCTACTCCAAATGGCACGCCTTTATGCACTCATCTCTTTCACAAGAGGAAATAACAAATGTCAGCTCATCCTCCTTCTCCTACTACGATTCCTCCCTCCCGATGCCATCTCAAGACCACAACTGGAATCACACTCCAATCTCTGGCACCAGCCAACCTAATGCCAATGCCAATGTCAACGTCAGTGGGACAACATAAATAAAAATATACTATTATTGGACAATTTTGTATGGCATTACACCATACCATAACAATTCTCCTAATCTATGTAGGGCGCCCCCCCTCCTCCCCCCCCCACTTACCCGCCCAACCCCCCCCCCCCCGGTTTTCGTTATTTTATTTGTATTTTTTCAGGTTCTAAAATGCAATGTACTCAGGGTTTTTCTAACAGATCCATCCAGGTATCCACTAATTGCTACCATTTATTGAAATGCTATGATCTGGTAAACATGCTCATGCAGCCACCTTACATGGGTACATACACTGGAAATCCTCCCTTATTTTAAAACTAAGTTTGCAATTAAGTAATCCATTTATTTGTTGCTTCTGTATATGCCACAAAATCAGACTGTACACAATACTGCATTGTTATTGTATTCTCTGAAAATCAAATAAAAACTTTTTGAAAAAAAAAAAAAAAATGAAGCCTCCTTCTTACGGAGAGACTTCTACCGCACCCCATACTTTTACCATATACCAAAAATTCATAAAAACCAGACTAATCCCCCAGGGAGACCTATAATTGCTGCCATGGATAGTATCACTTCTGGATTGTCTAAATATATAGATTAGCATTTACAGCCCCTGGCACAAGGGTTACAGTCATATATTCGAGAGGGAACCCAGCTGTTGGATCTATTGAAATCCTATAGATGGGAAGACGAATATACCTGGATATCCTTAGATGTCAACTCACTATATACCTCTATTCCTCATACCTTTGGATTAACAGCACTTAGTCACTTTCTATCTCAAGATCCATATATGAGTAATAAACAAGCTTCTTTTATCCTGGACTGTGCAAGATATTGCTTGACACATAATTATTTTGTATTTGATGTACTACCTGCAGGTCCAAGGTACAGCCATGGGGGCTAATTTTGCGCCCTATTACGCAAATATGGCAATGGGATTATGGGAACACAGATATATCTGGCAAAATAATCCATTCCTTAAGCATCTCATTTTTTATGGCCAATTCATTGACGACATCATAATCATCTGGGATGGTGCAGACGATGTCGTCAATGATTTTGTCTCTCATTGCAGCAGTAACCCATATGGCCTTAGTTTTACCCATGTTATGGATAAGGACAAACTAGCATTTTTAGACCTTGACCTCTACCATGCCAGTAATGAAATACGTGCTAAGAATTTTTTTAAACCTACAACAGTAAATTCTTTACTACATTATAAGAGCTGTCACTACAAAAAATGGAAAGACAATATTCCCAAGGGACAATTTTGTCGACTACGGAGAAACTGTACCAAAATATCAGATTATATAGAACAAAGTCACCTACTTAGAAATAAACTCAAAGACAAAGGTTACCCTGAATCGTTAGTTGATCAGGACCAAAAACACTATCTACAGCATACACCTTTGGCCCATCAAAAAAATGATGAGAGTTTTAACCAATCTGGCCGTTTCATCACTAGGTTCCACACCAATTTCTCCAAAATGGAGGCAATCTTCAAGAAGCATTGGCCAATTCTTCTTGAGGATCCATACCTCAAACCTGTCTTGCCCAATTACCCCAGAATTACTTATAGAAAGGCTCCCAACATTAAAAATAAAATTGCACCCAGTAAACAAAAGTCCATAAAGGAAATTACACCGGCACAGGCCCATATGATTCCACTTAGGGGCATGTTCCAATGCAAAAAAGCTATGTGCAAAACCTGTAGTTTTGTTAAACATGGAAAGAAACATTTTTCCACATTTCCTCGTGAACACTGAGGAGAAGAATAAATTCAATATCTTCGCCATTTCCCCATCCTTTGTAACCAGATGTTCTTCCTCATTCTTTATGAGGCCAATATGGTCTGTCCTCCATTTTTTACTGTTTATATACTTAAAGAATTTTTGGGGATTTTTTTTTCTCTCCTCCGCTATGTGTCTTTCATGTTCTATCTTAGCTGTCCTTATTGCACCCTTACATTTCTTGTTGCATTCTTTATAAAGTCTGAATGCTGATGATGATCCCTCAACCCTGTATTTTTTGAAGGCCTTCTCCTTTGCTTTTATATGCATTTTTACATTAGAGTTACGCCATCCAGGACTTTTGTTCACTCTTTTAAATGTATTACCCAATGGGATGCATTGGCTAATGCCCTTATTTAATATGCTCTTAAAGCAAACCCATCTCTCCTCCGTGTTATTTGTTCCTAAGATTTTATCCCAATTTATGCCTTCTAGCAAGGTTCGTAACTTAGGGATGTTGGCTCTTTTGAAATTCATTTTTTTGTATTCCCCTTATGTTTCCTATTTGTGTGATTTATACTGAAGCCAATTGACCTGTGATCGCTGTTACCTAAATTGCCCAATATTTCCACATCTGTGATCAGGTCTGTATTGTTGGTAATCAGTAGATCCAGTCCACTTTATTTCTAGTTGGTGCGTCTACCATCTGACCCATAAAACTGTCCTGCAAGACATTTAGGAACTGGCGAGCCTTAGATGAATGCGTGATTCCCTCCACCCAGTCTATCTCTGGATAAATAAAATCCCCCATTATGATAACATTTCCGATCCTTGCTGCTAATCCAATTTGTGATAGGAGATCTGTCTCCCCTCCCTCGGGTTAGGGGGCCTATAGCATACTCACAGTATTATTTTCCCCTTACCTTCATCCCTTTGGAGCTCTAAAATATAATGTTACCCATTGTGTCAATCATTGGGAATTAGCGTTAAAGATTAATGTTAGGTGGTACCTTACTCCTTGCAAATTAGTAAAATTCTTTCCTGGTTGTTCTGCACTTTGCTGGAGAGGTTGCGACCTTACCGGTAATCTATTCCACATATTATGGTCCTGTCTAAATATTTGCAGCTTCTGAAAGAAGATTTTTTGCATCATCTCGGAAATCTCAGGGTTCTTGCTCCATAAACATGTATGTGTTCTAGTGGAAAATTACACTATTGTATTTATATTACACCCTGGTGGTTGAGCCCACAATTTTTTACCTGTTGTTCTGTTTCTTTTAACCACTAGAGATCCGTGCTATAGCCGAATGACGGCTACAGCGCGGATCTACATTGCCGGGACTACGTCTATTGACGTAGTCCCCTTTCATTGCTCCCTGTGCGCTCTCGTGAGCGCGCATCGGGGAAAATCTGTGTTGACCGTGTCCCCTGGACACAGCCAATCACAGATCGCTGTAAATGGCAAATCACAGCAGCCGTTTACAGTGCAATCGCCGCCTCCAATGAGAGATGATCTCAAATGTAAACATATGAGATCATCTGTCATTGCCGGCTCTCTCTCCTCACACAGAGACAGCGTGTGAGGAGAGAGAGGATCTGTGAATCAGTGTGTGAGTAATTCTCTACAGTTCTACAGTTGAAAAAAAGAAGTGTGCCCTAACAGTGCCCAATCAGTGCCCACAGTGACCCATTAGCATCTATAGCTAGTGCCATCTGTGCCCACCTGTGCGCATCAGTGCCCACTTGTGCCATAAGTGCCCCATTAGTGCCCATCTGTGCCCGTCTGCAATCAGTGCGCGTCAGTGTGCATCTGTGCGCATCTGTGCCACCTCATCAGTGCCCATATGTGCCACCTCATCAGTGCCCATCTGTGCCAATCAGTGCCCATCTGTGCCACATCATCAGTGCACACCTGTGCAATCAATCAGTGCCCATCTGTGCCACCTCAACAGTGCACATCTGTGCAATCAGTCAGTGCACATCTGTGCAATCAATCAGTGCACATCTGTTCCGACTCATCAGTGCTCATTTGTGACACCTCAACAGTGCCCACTTGTGCCGCCTCAACAGTGCCCATTTGTGCCGCCTCAACAGTGCCCAATCAGTGCACATCTGTTCCGACTCATCAGTGCTCATTTGTGACACCTCAACAGTGCCCACTTGTGCCGCCTCAACAGTGCCCATTTGTGCCACCTCAACAGTGCCCATTTGTGCCACCTCAACAGTGCACATCTGTGCAATCAGTACACATCTGTGCAATCAATCAATGCACATCTGTGCCGACCCATCAGTGCCCATTTGTGCCACCTCAACAGTGCCCATTTGTGCCGCCTCAACAGTGCCCATTTGTGCCACCTCAATAGTGCCCATTTGTGCCACCTCAACAGTGCCCATCTGTACCACCTCAACAGTGCACATCTGTGCAATCAGTACACATCTGTGCTGACTCATCAGTGCACATCTGTGCCGACTCATCAGTGCCCATCTGTGCCACCTCATCAGTGCCACCTCATCAGTGCCACCTCATCAGTGCATATCTGTGCCCTCCTGTGCCAACTCATTAGTGCACATCTGTGCTGCTTCATCAGTACACATCTGTGCCTTTCTTATCAGTGCACATCTGTGCGATCAGTGCCAATCTGTGCCGCCTCATCAGTGCACATCTGTGCCATCAATCATTGCACATCAGTGCATATCTGTGCTCATCAGTGCCACCTCATCAGTGCCCATCAGTGCAGGCTTAGCACACACCTGTGCAGTCTCATCACCACCAACAACCAACCATGTCTAAAAGATGCTTTTCCGCCGAGGAGGCTTACCAAATTCTTTCCACGGCCGACGAGAGCAACGGGGAGCTCTCTTTTTCAGATTCCCTTTCAAATTCGGGTCCTGAATCTGACATAAATTATGAGCCAGTCCTCAGTAGTGAAACATTGAGTGACTCAGAGGAGGAAGATATTCGGCCCACCAAACGAAGGCGTTCTAGTGAGGAGGCAGTGGCATCCACCAGCACCGCAGTACCATCTACCAGCACCGCAGTGCCATCCACCAGCACCGCAGTACCTCAAACAGAAAGGCCAAGTACCAGTGGTGTGTCACCTCAGCCCCAAAGGGTTAGGACCCATGCCAGCCTTCCCTATGCCCTTCAGAACCCCTTGTGGCTTCCTCCTAATTCAGGAGAAGCTAACGTTCTCCCTTTCACTGCCCAGTCATGAGTCCAGGTGGACACTGAGAATTTTACCCCAATAAATTTTTTTAATTTAATTTTTACGGAGGACATGTTGGCGTCAATTGTGGCCCAGTGCAACCTGTATGCACAGCAATTTATTTAGCAAAATCCAACATCCTATTATGCCCATCCCTACGAGTGGAGAGACCTAACAGTGGAGGAGTTCAAGGTTTTTTTAGGCCTCACATTTAATATGGGACTCAGCAAAAAAAATCAATTGCGTTCCTATTGGTCAACCCAATAGGAACGCATGAGGTTCCTACATTTCAGTGACAATACCCAGTGCCCTCCCCGAAATGACCCAAATTATGACAGGCTTTACAAAATTCAGCCAATACTTAATTATTTTTCAGAAATATTCCCCCAATTGTTTATCCCGGACCAACACATATGTGTGGATGAGTCCCTTGTTAAATTTAGCGGCAGGCTTAAAATTAAGCAATTTATCCCCAGCAAAAGGGCCCGCTATGGGGTGAAGGTGTACAAATTATGTGACTGAGCCACAGGGTATACATATTCCTTCATAGTGTACGAAGGGAAGGACACCCGGCTGCAGCCCCCTAATTGCCCGGACTACTTGGGATCCAGTGGGAAAGTTGTTTGGGACCTCATATACCCCCTACTGGAGAAAGGCTACCACCTGTATGTAGACAACTTCTACACATTTCTGCCCCTGTTCCACAACCTTCACCGGAAGAAGACGCAGCATGTGGCACCATAAAAAAGAATCAGAAGGGCTTTCCTCAAAGTCTTGTCAATAAGAAATTGAGAAAAGGAGAAATGGCAAGTCTGCGAAACAACGAGATTCTGGCAGTGAAGTGGAGGGACAGAAGGGATGTCTACATGTTGTCTTCTATCCACAATGATACGTTCGTGGAAATTCCCAGAAGGAATGGCCCCATACAAAAACCAAAATGCATCTATGAATATAATTTGTTTATGGGGGGGAGTCGACTTCAATGACCAAATGATGGAACCATACCTTGCCACAAGACGGACATACCATTGGTATAAAAAAGTTGCAATAAATTTTTTTCAATTGGCCATATACAATTCATATGTAATTTACCGCAACTCCACCCAAAACCCCAAACGCTTCTTTGGCTACCAGGAGGAAGTTTTCACTACCCTTATATTCCTGAACGGCCCACCAGAAAATATCCGATCAGATGTTTTTAGTCGACTCTCTGAGTGCCACTTTCCTGATAAAATCCCTCCCAAACCAACAGGCCAAAGTTGTCAAAAAAGATGTAAGGTGTGTACCAGAGCAGGAGTCAGAAGAGACACATTTTATCATTGTCCCCAATGTCCTTCCCAACCAGGCCTCTGCATAGGTGACTGTTTTCGCAGTTACCATACTTCAATAAATTATTAGTGAAGTATGGTAAAAGTAATCCTCAGTTCCTGCCTTCACACATCTTCACACCCCTTATGCCACTGCCTGCTCTGTAACTGACCCTGGCTTGTTATTCGATCACGCTTCTGCCTGCCGATTCTGTACATACAGCTGCCCGATCTGGAACTGACCCTGGACTGTTATTTGACCACGCTTCTGCCTACCGATTCTGTACATACCGCTGCCTGATCTGGAACTGACCTTGGACTGTTTGACCATGATATTTGCCTGCCTCTTGGACTGATCTTGTACCCTGTAACTGGACTAGTGGGATTCAACACAGGGGTCTCACATATGTGAGGGGCTCCAGAATAGTTTTTCTGGATGAAGAAAACAATTTTCTTTGTTTTCTCATTCCTAGATTAGGGTCTGGAGACTCGGAGGCTTCAAAGAGATTTGGGTGGGAGAAGCCTCTACCCCTGTCCCCATTCTGTCCTGCACGCGGCCCTACTTCTGCCTGCTGCCTGTAGGGCTTACTGCCGTCATGCCTCTGTCTGTTGCACTGACCACACCACATGGACCTGCCTACTACCAGGACCAATATTTTTGGCACTGCTGACAATATCTCTGCACTGACCCTGGACTGTATATGGACAGTATCCCTGCCTGCTGCCTGAAAAATTGTCTTCGCTGTTGCTGACCAAGTCCCTGCCTGCTGCCTGGACCAGTGTTATCCTCCTGTGGACAACTGCACTACTAAAACTACAGGTAATCTTTTGTTTACCCTTTGCTCAGCATAATGTATTTTGGGATGTAATTCTTGGTATGTGCATGCTATGTGTCCCTGGAACACCTGACGGTGTTCCTTGCATGTTGGGCCTCTGTATGTGGTCAGGCTGTGTAAAGGTCTCACACATGTGGTACTGCCATACACACTGTGGTATTGCCAGGAGGAGTAGCAGAATGTATTTCGGAGTGTTATTTTTGCTATGTAAATGCTATGTTTTGGAAATATCTTATAAAGGGACAACTTTGTGTAAAAAAAAATGCGTTTTCATTTTTTTCCACATTTTCCAAAAACTTCTGGAAAAAAATGAACCATTCAAAAGACTCATTATGCCTCATAGATTATACGTTGGGGTGTTAGCTTTCCAAAATGGGGTAATTTTCTGGGCGTTTCCATTGTCCTGGTGTTCCAGGGCCTTCAAAAGTGTAATAGGTGGTTGAGAAATGAAATGTGTAATTTATGCTCCTAGAATGCCTGAAGGTGCTACTTCAATGTTAGGCCTCTGTATGTGGTCAGGCTGTGCAAAAGTCTCACACAAGTGGTATCGTTATACTCAGGAGGAGTAGCGGAATGTATTTTGGGGTGTTATTTTTGCTATGTAAATGCTATGTGTTGGAAATATCTTATAAATGGACAACTTTGTGTAAAAAAAATTGGAAAATTTATCATCAAATACTTACCGTAATTTTCCTTTCCTGATGGACTCCATGGCAGACTACGTGTGGGTTGACCCCGCCTCCTCTCTGATGCTATAGGACCCCATACCCATAAAAGAAAGCTCACCTGCGTTCCATAACTAGCCCGACTCTTAGACCCATTTTCTCTCTTTTTTTGGGTGGGAAGTCCGTCTGCCATGGAGTCCATCAGGAAAGGAAATTTACAGTAAGTATTTGATAATAAATTTTCCATTTTCCTCACAGACTCCATGGCAGACTACGTGTGGGAAATAACTAGCCAAGCCACACGGGAGGGTATGCTGAACCAAAAAGAGTTTTATTTTGCCCCGTCAACTGACAGGATTGTTAAACCCAAGTTCTCAGAGGAAAGAGAAGCAGTTTCAATGCAAAGAATGTGACATAAAAAGGTATTAATTGAGGCCCACTAGGCCGCTTTGCAGATGACATCAGGAGCCACATGTCGAACTGCTGCCCATGAGGCTGCTATGCCCCTGGTAGAATGTGCTGTCACTGACTCTGGAGGAGCCAAGCCCTTAGCTCTGTAAGCCTGCTGAATGGATTGGACGATCCAGTCCGCAAGTGTTCTGGATGAAGCTCGCTTCCCCCTGTTAATGCCAGAGTGCAAGACGAACAGGTGATCAGAACGTCTGAAAGAAGAGGTAACTTGTAGGTATTCCTTCAGTATTTTGCCTACATCCAGAGGATGCATCTCGGAAGACTCTGGGGACCTGAATGTAGGTAGGACGATTTCTTGGTTTTCATGAAACACCGAGGTGACCTCCGGGTTTGAGCCAAGCAAAGGAATGAGGACCACTTGGAGGAAAGTCAGAAACGGCTCTTAGCAGCCCAGAGAACCAATCTTGGAAACCGTATTGGCTGAAGTAATAGCAACTAGGAAAGCAACTTTGCAGAAAATTCATTGATAGAGAGTGGACTGAGTCCCATGGAACTGGGACCAGTCAGTGAATCAAGAATAAGAGGAAGATCCCATTTGGGGAATTTTGGTTTTCCTTGGGGCCTAAGTCTTGTTGCCCCACAGAAGTACTGCCGGAATAACGGTGAACGGCCCATGACGTTCCGGCCAACACCGACAAAGTCAAGACTTGAACCCTGATGGAGCTGATGGATAGAGACAGATCTATGCCAGACTGAAGGAAGCTGAGGATATCCTGGATTCCAGGGTCTCTACATGACCTGCCAGCAGAGGAAGAGAAATCAACAAATTTGGCCCATATTTTCTTCCAGACTTTATTTGAGCTTGACTTTCTTGAGCTCATGAGAGCAGAAATTACTCCTGAATAGGGATGAGCTTCATGTTCGAGTCGAACCCATGTTCGACTCGAACATTGGCTGTTCGGTCATTCGCCGAATTCCGAACGTTATGGGCCGTTCGCGTCAAATTCGTGTGGCGCGTCATGGCCCATAATTCACTGCGGCATCACAGTGCATTGCTGGCTGATGATTGGCCAAGCATGCACTATGACCCGCATGCTTGGCCAATCACAGCGCCGTCGGTAGAGAGAGCTGTAATTGGCCAAAGCCACGGTGGCTTTGGCCAATTATGGCTCAGGGGGTTTAGAACACGCCCCACACTATATAAGGCCGCCTGCACGGCGGCCCTGTGTAGTGTGTGTTCCAGCGTTGAAAGAGAGATAGACAGAGAGACAGTGTCATTTCATTTGAGTTAGATAGATTAGGCAGGACAATCAGTGAGTTAGCTGCACTTACAGTGTATTGTGTATATATATGCATCCCAGGTGTTTTATATATATATATATATACACTGTATTCAGTTTAGCTAGATCCATTCCTGTTATCTTCTTACTGACAGGCAGGCTTGTCTTGTTACAGTATTTACAGCTACCTGAAGAAAATTGTTGGTGTTCTTTTGTTCCTATTAGTACCACAGTCAGGCAGCTAGACTATTTACAGTTAGTGCAGTGCGTCCTGCTCACAGTGTTCAGCTAAAACTAAAAGTTAGTGTGGTGCGTCCTGGTCACAGTGTTCAGCTAAATCTACAAGTTATTTTTTTGCGAGCTCTGCACAGTGTTCATCTAAAGCTACAAGTTAGTGTGGTGCGTCCTCACAGTGTTCAGCTAAAACTACAAGTTAGTGTGGTGAGACCTCTGCACAGTGTTCATTTAAAGCTACAAGTTAGTGCAGTGCATCCTGCTCACAGTGTTCAGCTAAAACTACAAGTTAGTGTAGTGAGACCTCTGCACAGTGTTCATCTAAAGCTACAAGTTAGTGCAGTGCGTCCTACTCACAGTGTTCAGCTAAAACTACAAGTTAGTGTAGTGAGACCTCTGCACAGTGTTCATCTAAAGCTACAAGTTAGTGCAGTGCGTCCTGCTCTTAGTGTTCAGCTAAAACTACAAGTTAGTGTGGTGCGTCCTCCTCACAGTGTTCAGCTAAAACTACAAGTTAGTGTAGTGAGACCTCTGCACAGTGTTCATCTAAAGCTACAAGTTAGTGCAGTGCGTCCTGCTCACAGTGTTCAGCTAAAACTACAAGTTAGTGTGGTGCGTCCTCCTCACAGTGTTCAGCTAAACCTACAAGTTAGTGTAGTGAGACCTCTGCACAGTGTTCATCTGAAGCTACAAGTTAGTGCAGTGCGTCCTGCTCACAGTGTTCAGCTAAAACTACAAGTTAGTGTGGTGCGTCCTGCTCACAGTGTTCAGCTAAAACTACAAGTTAGTGTGGTGCGTCCTCCTCACAGTGTTCAGCTAAACCTACAAGTTAGTGTAGTGAGACCTCTGCACAGTGTTCATCTAAAGCTACAAGTTAGTGCAGTGCGTCCTGCTCACAGTGTTCAGCTAAAACCACAAGCTAGTGTAGTGAGACCTCTGCACAGTGTTCATCTAAAGCTACAAGTTAGTGCAGTGCGTCCTGCTCACAGTGTTCAGCTAAAACTACAAGTTAGTGTGGTGAGACCTCTGCACAGTGTTCATCTAAAGCAACTAGTTAGTGCAGTGCGTCCTGCTCACAGTGTTCAGCTAAAACTACAAGTTAGTGTAGTGAGACCTCTGCACAGCGTTCATCTAAAGCTACAAGTTAGTGCAGTGCGTTCTGCTCACAGTGTTCAGCTAAAACTACATGTTAGTGTGGTGGGTCCTCCTCACAGTGTTCAGCTAAACCTACAAGTTATTTTTTGCGAGCTCTGCACAGTGTTCATCTAAAGCTACAAGTTAGTGTAGTGCGTCCTGCTCACAGTGTTCAGCTAAAACTACAAGTTAGTGTGGTGCGTCCTCCTCACAGTGTTCAGCTAAACCTACAAGTTATTTTTTTGCAAGCTCTGCACAGTGTTCAGCTAAAGCTACCTGTAGAAGGTTGGTGGTGTTTTCCTGATCCTATCACTACCGCAGGCAGCTAAAAAAGCTACAAGTTAGTTTTTTGCGAGCTCTGTACAGTGTTCAGCTAAAGCTACCTGTAGAAGGTTGGTGGTGTTCTCATACTACAGGCAGGCAGTTGATTTTGCTAGCTGCAGTATCAGTACATATATATATATATATATATATATATATATATATATATATATATATATATATATATCCCAGCTTAGTGCAGCTACAGGCCATTAGTATGTCTGGAAGGCCAAGAAGTAGAGGCAGACAGTCACAAGCCATATAGAGAGAGGGCAAGCAGGCTCTGCGTCTAGTGCTGGTCGTGGAGACGGTGCATCCTCATCAGCACGTGGCCGTGGGACACACTTGGCCTTTTTTTCGGCAACTGGCCGTGATGAGCCGCAACATGCGGAAGACTTGGTCGAGTGGATGACCAAGTCGTCCTCATCCTCCTCATCCTCTCTCACCCATGCTCAGGGTACTTTGTCTGGCAAAGCAGCGGCCTCTTCCCTCGGCTCAATGTCATCAGTGACTCCTTCCCTAGCCCCACCATGTCCTTCTGAGGAGTCCCTCGAACTGTTTGACCACAGTGTTGGGTACATGCTCCAGGAGGATGCCCAGCGTTTAGAAGCCTCTGATGATGATACTGAGCTCAATGAAGGCAGTAACATGAGCACGGACAGAGGGGGTGCCCAAGAAGGACAGCAATCTGGCAGTCATGCTCCCCCTGCTGCAGCATACTGCCAGGTTTGCTCCAGTGATGAGGAGGGAGGGGATGATGAGGTCACTGACTCAACGTGGGTGCCTGATAGGAGAGAGGAGGAGGAGGAAGAGGAGGAGGCGGCACATCACCAACGAGGCAGGATGCCCTCCAGGGGCCAGCCTAAGGGCAGCACATTGACTGCATCACACCCCAAAGCTCCACATGAGCAGGGTGCTGCAGTCTCTGCGCGTTATTCAAAAAGTTCTTTGGTGTGGGCCTCTTTTGAGAGGAGTGCATCAGATCGCACCGCTGCTATTTGCAACATATGTCTCAAGCGTATCTCGCGTGGCCAAAACATCTCCCGCTTGGGTACCACATGCTTGACCAGACATATGTTGACCTGCCATGTAGTTCGTTGGCAAGCATATCTAAAAGACCCACACCAAAGAACAAAGAGGACCTCTCCTTGCTCCTCATCAGCTGAGATCTCCAACCCCACTATACCTTCAGTCCTCTCTGAGACCTGCACTGAGAGGAATGAAGGTGTAGAACTAGGTGTGTCACAGCCAAGTACTTGTGGGCAATCTGCTTTTGGTACACCGACGTCAGATTGTACCAGGCAAATTTCCCTGCCCCAGCTGCTGCACCCCAAAAGAAGTTTGCTCCCAGCCATCCACATGCCCAGCAGTTGAATGCCAGCTTGGCAAAATTGCTAGCACTTCAACTGCTGCCTTTTCAGTTGGTAGATTCTGCCCCCTTCCGTGAGTTTGTGCGGTTCCTCAGTGGCAGGTACCCAAACGCCACTTTTTCTCACGGAAGGCGATTCCGTCTCTCTACCGGCATGTAGAAGGCAATGTCCATGCCTCGCTGGACAGGGCGGTCAGCGGTAAGGTGCATATTACCGCTGACTCATGGTCCAGCAGGCATGGACAGGGACGTTACCTAAGTTTCACGGCGCATTGGGTGACTCTGCTGGCAGCTGGGAAGGATGTTGGACAAGGTGCAGAAGTGTTGGAGGTTGTTCCGCCACCACGCCTCCAAAATGCCACTACTAATGATTGTGACACACCTCTTTCCTCCACCCCCTCCTCTTCTTCTTCCTCCATGGCCTCTTCCTGTGCTTTTTCCTCGGAACCAGCGGTGCTCCGTAGCCGTTCAAGGGGCTACGCAAGTACGCAGGCCAAAAGATGCCATGCGGTGCTTGAGCTGGTGTGCTTGGGGGACAGGAGCCACACTGGGGCAGAGGTTCTGTCAGCTCTGCAGGGGCAGGTTCAGAGGTGGTTGACGCCACGCCAACTTAAGGCAGGAATGGTGGTTTGCGACAATGGCACCAACCTCCTCTCTTCCCTCCGACAGGGACAAATGACCCATGTGCCCTGTTTGGCTCACGTCCTTAACTTGGTGGTGCAGCAGGTCTTGGGCAGGTACCCGGGCTTACAGGATATCCTGTGGCAGGCCAGGAAAGTCTGTGTGCATTTCCGCCGGTCATATAATGCCAGTGCTCGGCTGGTGGACCTCCAAAAGGAGTTTAACCTGACCAAGAACCACCTAATCTGTGACATGCCCACCAGGTGGAACTCAACGTTGGCCATGCTGCAGCGGCTGCACATGCAGCAGAGGGCCATCAATGAGTACCCGTGCGACTATGGCACAAGGACAGGGTCAGGGGAGCTTGTTTTTTTCCCCACGCCAGTGGGCCATGATCAGGGATGCATGCACTGTACTGTCACCATTTGAGGAGGCCACGAGGATGGTGAGCAGTGACAGTGCATGCATCAGTGACACTGTCCCCCTTGTCCACCTGTTGGAGCACAAGCTGCATGGAATAATGGACAGGGCACTTGAGGCAGAACAGAGGCAGGAAGAGGAGGACTTCCTTAGCTCTCAAGGCCCCCTTTATCCAGACAGTGTTCCTACGTGCCCGCCGATCACACAGGAAGAGGACGAGGAGGAGGAAGATTGTGTCAGTATGGAGGTGGAGCCTGGCACTCAGCATCAGCAGCAGTCTTTAAGGAATCAGTCCCAAGAAACACATGGACTTGTACGTGGCTGGGAGGAGGTGGCTGCGGACCATGTCGTCCTTAGTGACCCAGAGGACTCCGGACCGAATGCCTCAGCAAACCTACGCTGCATGGCCTCCCTGATCCTGCAAAGCCTGCGTAAGGATCCTCGTATTCGTGGTATCAAGGAGAAGGACCAATACTGGCTGGCAACCCTCCTTGATCCACGTTACAAGGGTAAGGTTGCGGACCTTATCTTGCCATCGCAGAGGGAGCAGAGGATGAAACATCTTCGGGAGGCCTTGCAGAAAGGTCTGTGCAATGCGTTCCCAGAGACTGGGAGGTTACAAACTCCTGTTTCTGGACAATGTGTTGCTGAGGCTTCGGTCAGTCAAAGAAGGAGCGGTGGAGAAGGTGGCCGTCTGACCGATGCGTTCAGACAATTTTTTGGTCCGCAGCCCCAAGGTATGATCGGTTCCAGCAACCATCGCCAGCGTCTGTTTTACATGGTGTAGGAATACCTAGGGGCAAGATCAGATTTGGACACCTTTCCCACCGAAAATCCTCTGGGTTACTGGGTCTTGAGGATGGATCACTGGCCAGAGCTTGCACAGTATGCAATTGAGCTACTGGCCTGTCCTGCATCCAGCGTTCTTTCGGAACGCACATTCAGTGCTGCTGGAGGCTTTGTAACCGATCAAAGGGTGCGTCTGTCCACTGACTCGGTCGATCGACTGACCTTCATAAAAATGAATCAGTCTTGGATCACCACCAGCTACCAAGCACCTGATGCTGATGTAACCGAATAATTTTTTTTTGAAATCTCAGATCCCTTCAAAGACTGCCTATGCTGATGCTGAGTGACTATCCCTGAGTAATTATCCTCTTCCTCCTCAATGATCACGCTGATAACTTGTAAGAACATTTTTGGTTCTGGGCGCCACCACCAGTGCCTAAGGCCCAATTTTTCAGCCCCAGTTTAACAGGGGCGTGTAATTACAATTTTTGATGCAATACTTTGCAGCAGGGCTCGTTTCTGCGTTCCAACTAGAGTATCTGTGAGGGGTTGCAGTATTGTGGCACCAGTGCCTAAGGCCCAATTTTTCAGCCCCTGTTTAACAGGGGCATGTAATTACAATTTTTGTGGCAATACTTTGCAGCAGGGCTCGTTTCTGCGTTACAACTAGAGTATCTGTGAGAGGTTGCAGTGTAGTGGCACCAGCACCAGTGCCTAAGGCCCAATTTTTCAGCCCCTGTTTAACAGGGGCGTGTAATTACAATTTTTGATGCAATACTTTGCAGTAGGGCTCATTTCTCCGTTACAACTAGAGTATCTGTGAGGGGTTGCAGTGTTGTGGCACCAGCACCAGTGCCTAAGGCCCAATTTTTCAGCCCCTGTTTAACAGGGGCGTGTAATTACAATTTTTGATGCAATACTTTGCAGCAGGGCTCGTTTCTGCGTTCCAACTAGAGTATCTGTGAGGGGTTGCAGTGTTGTGTCACCAGAACCAGTGCCTAAGGCCCAATTTTTCAGCCCCTGTTTAACAGGGGCGTGTAATTACAATTTTTGATGCAACACTTTGCAGCAGGGCTCGTTTCTGCGTTCCAACTAGAGTATCTGTGAGGGGTTGCAGTGTTGTGGCACCAGCACCAGTGCCTAAGGCCCAATTTTTCAGCCCCTGTTTAACAGGGGCGTGTAATTACAATTTTTGATGCAATACTTTGCAGTAGGGCTCGTTCCTGCGTTCCACCTAGAGTGTCTGTGAGGACTTACAGTGTTGTGGCACCAGCACCACCACCAAAGGCCCAATTTTTCTGCCCTTGTTCAACAAGGGCATGTAATTACAATTCTTGATCTAATATTTCACAGCAGGGCTCATTTCTGCATCCACCAAGAACGAGTGAGGACATATGCCCCGTACACACGGTCGGACTTTGTTCGGACATTCCGACAACAAAATCCTCGGATTTTTTCCGACGGATGTTGGCTCAAACTTGTTTTGCCTACACACGGTCGCACAAAGTTGTCGGAATTTCCGATTGCCAAGAACGCGGTGACGTCAAGCACGTACGACGAGACTAGAAAAGGCCGGTTCAGAACCAAGCGAGGCACCCTTTGGGCTCCTTTTGCTAATCTCGTGTTAGTAAAAGTTTGGTGAGAGACGATTCGCGCTTTTTCAGACTCGTGGCTTTCAGATCGTTTTCTGCCGTTCAGTTTGTGCTTGTGGGTTTGTATCTGCTCTTCAGTGCGTGCAGTCAGTTCGTATTGGAGTTTTCTGTGCGATCTTTTCCGCTCGTTGCTGTTTTTCAGGTCGCTCTTCACAGGCCTTGCTGTTCTTCAGTGCGTTCTGTTACTTCGTTCTGAGCAGCCGACCGTTTTCTAGCCATGTTGCGTATGCGTACTCCTCGTAGAGTTCGTGCTGTGCGGGGGCTTGGTGTTGGGGTCCTGACCTTGACACAAGTCCAGTCCATGAACAGGGTGGGGAGGAGTTCATGGACCAAGAATTGGTTGCTTCAGCGTGACCAGTTCTGTCATATGCCTTTGCTCCGTGAGATCCGTGAGAATAATCCTGATGATTTCAGGAACTTTCTCCGGATGACGGACCCCGTATTTCACCGTTTGTTGGCTTCGCTGACCCCCTATATCAGCAGGCAGGATACCTGCATGAGGCAAGCCATCACTCCGGAGCAGAGGTTGGTCGCTACCTTGCGGTATTTGGCCACAGGGAGAAGCCTGCAGGACTTAAAGTTCTCGACAGGCATCTCCCCCCAGGCTCTGGGGATCATTATCCCAGAGACCTGTTCTGCCATCATCCAGGTCCTACAGAAGGAGTATATGAAGGTAAGATTTTTATCCTTTTATATCACATTTTATTGTATTGAATGTTTGATAATATATTGTATTTCTTTCCTCATTCCCTAATTACCATGATTGTATTATGCTGTGAATGTCCCCTTTGTCCTCATGCATGCTGGATTTTTATGTAATTATTATTTTAGGTCCTTCATACATATTTGCCCTTCAATAACCTCCCCAGCATGGTGTCTCCTTGCCTATATTCACCTCATGTAGTTACTTAACAATGTATTTTATCAGCTCCATAGTAGTGCTTTACCCCAAACACCCCCTAAAATGTTTGGAAATGTTATTTTTGCTTTAAATTCAGGCAGAGGGCCAGAGGCTTTTTTTTGTGGTGTCCCCAAATTTTTTGTAACCCTCCCTCCCCCAACTGCTAAGTCAGCTGATCCCAATTCTCTATCCTCAATCATCTATCTGCTGACTTTGCCAAACCCATACACACTATACCTACCTCTTTACTGGTCAGATTTATGGATGAATTCCCCAAAGCATGTAGTGCAAGGGCCTGCCTGTATACTTTCCAATGGTACTGTTTAAAGTTTTTGTATCCTATTATTATCTTGATAGGTAATAGCAGAATGTTCAAATGTGCTCAAATGTGTACAGTGTGTATTTATATCTTTGTATTATGACACTTCTTACCTGTCCAGTGGGCTGCCAATAGTGTCACTAAGGAGGGGCTGTTCCAAGTAATACCCTGTATTTAGGCATTCATCTCTCAATGAAGTGAAGAGGGTTACCTGTCCAAGAGTTCCCCCCCCCTATAATGTTAGAAATGGCCCATGAGGGGGGGGGGGGGGAATATGATAGGTGTACCTTATACTTTGTTGTTGTTAAATTCCCCTTAATAAATGCTATCTGGAGGTTGACCCATAATGTTTGTGTCTAATCTGCTTGCCAGGTTTCTGTGAAAAAATAGTAATGTTTATTGTTTTTTCCTCAACAGTTTCCTTCAACGCCACAGGAATGGCAGACTGTGGCCTCCCACTTTGCCCAGCGGTGGGACTTTCCTAACTGCGGAGGGGCAATTGATGGGAAACACGTCCACATCGTCCCACCACCCAACTCGGGGTCGTACTATTATAATTACAAGGGGTTTAATAGTATAGTGATGTTGGCGGTGTCGGCTAATTACGACTTCTTGTATGTGGACGTGGGGAAGAATGGCCGGATGTCCGATGGTGGAGTGATCGCCCAGACGGAGTTCTACAGGCGTCTCCAGAATGGCAGCTTGGACTTGCCACCTCCAGAGGACAATGTTGATGGTCTCCCATTTGTGTTCGTTGCTGATGAAGCATTTGCGCTGGGGGACCACCTGATGCGGCCATTCCCGATGAGGACCCTCACCCCGGAACAGAGGGTTTTTAATTACCGGCTGGCCAGAGCCCGAAGAGTGGTGGAGAACACATTTGGAATCCTGGCCAGCCGGTTCCGATTATTTATGACACCCATCCATATGGCGGAGTATAAACTGAACCATATAATACTTGCCTGCTGTGTTACATAGTTACATAGTTACATAGTAGGTGAGGTTGAAAAAAGACACAAGTCCATCAAGTCCAACCTATGTGTGTGATTATGTGTCAGTATTACATTACATATCCCTGTATATTGCGGTCATTCAGGTGATTATCTAATAGTTTCTTGAAGCTATCAATGCTCCCCGCTGAGACCACCACCTGTGGAAGGGAATTCCACATCCTTGCCGCTCTTACAGTAAAGAACCCTCTACGTAGTTTAAGGTTAAACCTCTTTTCTTCTAATTGTAATGAGTGGCCACGAGTCTTATTAAACTCTCTTCTGCGAAAAAGTTTTATCCCTATTGTGGGGTCACCAGTACAGTATTTGTAAATTGAAATCATATCCCCTCTCAAGCGTCTCTTCTCCAGAGAGAATAAGTTCAGTGCTCGCAACCTTTCCTCATAACTAAGATCCTCCAGACCCTTTATTAGCTTTGTTGCCCTTCTTTGTACTCGCTCCATTTCCAGTACATCCCTCCTGAGGACTGGTGCCCAGAACTGGACAGCATACTCCAGGTGCGGGCGGACCAGAGTCTTGTAGAGCGGGAGAATTATCATTTTATCTCTGCAGTTGATCCCCCTTTTAATGCATGCCAATATTCTGTTTGCTTTATTAGCAGCAGCTTGGCATTGCATGCCATTGCTGAGCCTATCATCCACTAGGACCCCCAAGTCCTTTTCCATCCTAGATTCCCCCAGAGGTTCTCCCCCCAGTGTATAGATTGCATTCATATTTTTGACACCCAAATGCATTATTTTACATTTTTCTACATTGAACCTCATTTGCCATGTAGTCGCCCACCCCATTAATTTGTTCAGGTCTTTTTGCAAGATTTCCACATCCTGCGGATCCTGTTCTCCATAATTTTCTACGAAAACATTCAGCCAACTATGCTGGCTCAGTTGGGCCTGAGGCCGGAATCCCAAATACATTAACAATGACGGCACTTGAAAGCGGCCGTCCTGGCTTGCCCTCCCTGAATGCCCGTGATGTCCGGTTACGATACCTGGAGTTCTTTGCGGGTAGGGGAGCTATCAATATGCCAGACAATATGTGACACCTTTTTCAAATAAAAAACAACCCAAAGAAATTCTTGGTGGACATTTACTGCTTGTGTTTGTTTTAGCTGACCCTGACAGAAATGTGTTGAGTGCAGAAAATGTCGTGATTGGGTAACCTTATAAAAAACAGTGTTGGCTGGTACTTCCTAAATGCAAAAACACATTTCACTACAAGTGCACTTGCAACTGCACTGAACCTGCACTTGTAGTGCAAAGAGGATTTGCCCTTAGGAAATAACCCCCATTTTTGCATAAAACAACAATTACATCACCCCAAAAGTGTTGTAGTGTTGAGACAATAATCCACACATTCTTGAGTAAGGCACTTTTTTATACCTGCACAATCACATGCGCATTTACCAAAGGTTTTTAAAACAAACCAACATGTTTGTTGTATAACAATGTATGCAGTAGCATTATGAAAAATCTAAATATCCATTTCAGATAAAACAGGCCTGTGTAAAACCAACAAGAAAGCCAAAAAACTTGAACTTACAAAGTTCACATTAGGTAAAACCTGAAGGCTATATCAGACATCAGTATTTAGGAACTGGGTTTGATATAGCGTTCAGATGGGGGGAAATCACCCCTGGAAAAGCCAAATTTGGAAGATGCACACCAATTTACAAATGTCCACATGTGCTATCTGCCATCAGGGGGGATCAAGGGACGTGTTTGGGGGGAGCAAGCCCTTCCTCAATGCTACTTTATAATTGAGGAAGGGGTTGCCCCCCCAAAACGCGTCCATTGATCTCCCGTGATGGCAGATAGCACATGTTGGCACACTGTGTGCATCCTCCAAATTTGGCTTTTCTAAACATTGAAAAAAGTTTGGTACGATAAAACAGGTGATTTTGTGGGGTTTAAATTCGCCCCAAAACATCAATGATGTTATTATTTTTTTGCTGTATGTTGTGCAATTCGAGATTACACCCCATGATCTCCCCGATCAGTATCTGGGCACTTTCAGATGTAAAGCGTTCTGGATCCCTCACATCACGATCACCTAAAAAGAGATAAAGAACAAAAAAAAAGGTCTCAAAAATCTGCCACCATCCATCTCTTTTACCTGAGTCTGTGGTCGCAGACACTCACCTGTTGTGGTGCCAATCTCCACCACATCTTCTTCTTCCTCCTGCTCTTCTTCTTGTGTTGGTATTTCCCCTTCTTCCAGAGGTGGGGGGTCTCTGGTCTCCTCAGATGAGGGGTGTCCTCCGAGTCTTTTCTCCCCTATGTAAAACAAAAATGGTATACTTAGCACACAGATATTTGATGGCAGAACTATAGAAATAGGAAACATTGCTTGGAAGTGGGGTACAATTGTCTATTTTAGCCGAGTTCCAAGATGTATATTTTTTATTGCCCTTTGTCAAGCTGCAATACTTTACCTGTTTGGTACAAGCTTCACAGATGGAGACCCCCCTATAGTATACACTGGAGCACCTGTGTGGCCCCCCTAATAAAAAATGGTGTTCTTGTGTCCCACACTAGTGCTCCAGTGTCCAGATGTGAAAACAGCTGCTCAGTGTCCTCTCCTTACACACAATCTAGTTGGCATTTCAAACCCAATCTAGTAACAAACCCATCTACACAAACAAATATTTGGCATCCAAGTAGGCCCCAAAAAAATGTGGGAAAATGCATATGGCCTAAACAATGGTGTTCTAGAGGCCGAAAGAAAAATGTTTGATACGAAGGAATAATGGGCCCATGAACATTAAAGTTGCCCTTTTAAACATTACAATTAATAAAAGCATATGGAGCAGCACGAACAGAATAAAGACAGAAAGAATAGGAACACAGCACAACTACTTACTTTTTTGCAGCACTCTCCGGATCTTTCGGTACTGCTCTGGCTCTCTCAACTTCAGGTCCGACCACCGCTTCCTGAGCTGATCTTTTGATCTTCTGACCCCGAAATTCCTCTCCAGACTCCTGACCACTTTCGCCATGATCTTGGCCTTTCGGATGTTCGGGTTGGGGTAAGGCCCATATTTTCCGTCATAGTCGGACTTCCTCATGATGTACACCATCTCCAACATCTCCCCAAACGACATATTTGTGGCCTTAAAACGTCTCCTTCTGGATCTGGACGTGCCTGGATCCGCCCTTTCCTCCTCCTCGTTGCTAGAATTAGCACGCACCTGCTGTATGTCCGCCATCATGCTCTTCCCCCACTGCGCCGAACGAAGGGGCGGGGAATACACTAGAAAGAACGTCAGGGGCGGGCGGAGTTACACGCATGTGCAGTGTGTATAAAGCGTAACACGTGTGCGTATTACGTACGATCTGTGAGCGGAGGAAGGAGCATTGGACGCACCGATCGTAAGAACGAAGGTAAGAGACAAACTTGTGCCTATACTGCTTCTAGATTGAGGCCTATATTGTAACAAGATTAGGAGAGTTTTGTCTGACATTAGGCTTTGTCTTGTGTTGTGTCTTGCAGTGAACATGGATATCTTAATGAGAGATCCTGACTTCATGTCACTATTCATTGATATGCTAAGTGAGCTGCCCTGTCTGTGGGAGATTACCCACCCCCATTTCAAGAACCAAGCAAAGAGGAAGGCAGCACTGGTGCAATTGTGTGAAATTGTGAAGCAGGTGATCCCCACGGCAGACATCACCTATTTAAAGATTTTCATTGGTGGCCTGAGGAGTACATATCTGAGGGAGCGCAAGAAAGTCCTGGATTCACAGAGATCCGGAGTAGCAGATGACATCTATGTCCCCAGGATGTTGTACTACGACAGGCTGCACTTTCTGGCAGGCCAGACTGAACCCAGGCCATCCATCTCCAGTCTTCCTTCCACGCTTCCTTCCCCCCCCCGGCTGAGGCTTCTGACGCCCAACCTGGGCCTTCCAGGCGATATGTGGAGGAGCCCAGATTGAGCCAGGTACAGCATTCCTCTAAATATTTCTGCTTGTCCAATCAATGATGTTAACTAGATGTTAGTTGGGAGTACTAATTTATGATTGTGATTGATGATGCAAAAACTAAAACCATGTCCCTTTTTCATACACAGGGAAGTCTCAGCCATGAGGTGGCCGGGCCGAGCCGGCTGGCTGATATCAAGGTCCCTCCACCCCCCCTGAAAACAGAAAGTGGCAGTAGGAGGAGTACCCTAGAGGAGGCGGCTATCAGATTCTTTTGGAGGGCTACAGAGGTCCTGGGAGCACCCCACACCATGCAGGAGAACATTGCTGCATTCATAGCATCTAAAATGCAGAGGATGGAGGAGGGCCAAAAGCCATGTGTGAGGCCCTCATATTGGAGGCTCTGGAGAAAGGTGTGAGGGGCCAAATTACACCTGACACACATCTTTGGGATGGTCCTCCTCCTGCAGGTCCTCCTCCTCCTCCTCCTCCCTCTCCTCCAGGTCCCCCCAGTCCTCCTCCAGGTCCCCCCAGTCCTCCTCCTCCTCCAGGTCCTACTCCTCCTCCTGCCACATCTCCAACTGCACAGCCACAGCCCGGAAGGAAGCGTGTAAGGAAGACCAGACAGTGATTGCCCTGGGTTCAGTCTGGTCGGCCAAAAAATGCAGCCTCTTGTGGTACCACAGCCTGGGGACAGAGATGTCATCTGCTGCTATCCGAGTCTCTGTGAATCCCGGACCAGACTGCCCTCCCTTATATATGGACTCCTCAGGCCACCAATTTTGATGTTGAAGAATTGTTGTCTGCCGTGGGGGTCCCAGGCTTCACTAATTTCTCCTGTTGATCCAGTGTTGCCTTCCTCTTTGTTTGGTTCTGAGCCCTTAATAAAGGATTTTTGTTTTGAATTATACTCTCCTATGTGTTTTACTTCAAAAATGATGGTTTGTTTGTGAGGAATCAGGTACATTTCTAATATACAATGTGAAATGAACAAGGGACACCAACAACAAAAAATCTCATGGAGATTAAATAATAAAAGATATCAATGGTGTTGGGGTAACTTGACACACAAAACACACACAAAAATATTCTGGAGTAAAAATAAAAATAACATTGAACAAAGATCAGCCTTGGAAAAAATCCAAACATTAAAGAAAAAAAAAAGCCTTAAAAACCAAAAAAAAAAAACATAAAAAATATAAAACTGTCAGATGTGACAACTAATAACAATATATTGAGGGAATCCCACTAATAAAAACACAAATAAAACTTTGTGAGAAGTGTGTGTGAATATGAGCAGCAAAACTACTTAATTCTTGTCACATTATAAAGAAGAAGAGAGTGCGCTGTAATTAAACCATTTTTTACATTGCAGCGTGACGAAAGTGCTGTATCCATTGCGAACGCTAAGTTTACCAGAACGAGCTGTCCCGTGTCGGAATTTCTTCTGAGCATGCGTGGCACTTTGTGCGTCGGAACAGGCCACACACGGTCGGAATTGACGCGATCGGATTTTGTTGTCGGAAAGTTTTATCTCCTGCTGTCCAACTTTGTGTGTCGGAAAATCCGATGGAAAATGTCCGATGGAGCCCACACACGGTCGGAATTTCCGACAACACGCTCCGATCGGACATTGTCCATCGGAAAATCCGACCGTGTGTATGGGGCATTACAGTGTTGTGGCACCAGCACCACCACCAAAGGCCCAATTTTTCTGCCCTTGTTCAACAGGGGCATGTAATTACAATTCTTGATCTAATATTTCACAGCAGGGCCCATTTCTGCGCCCACTAAGAGCGAGTGAGGACTTACAGTGTTGTGGCACCAGCACCACCCCCACCAAAGGCCCAATTTTCTGCCTCTGTTCAACAGGGGCATGTAATTACAATTCTTGATCTAATATTTCACAGCAGGGCCTGTTTCTGCACCCACCAAGAGCGAGTGAGGACTTACAGTGTTGTAGCACCAGCACCACCACCAAAGGCCCAATTTTTCTGCCCCTGTTCAACAGGGGCATGTAATTACAATTCTTGATCTAATATTTCACAGCAGGGCCCTGTGAGGGCTTACAGTGTTGTGGCCACAACAACACCTAAGGCCCAAATTTCTGCTGAGTATATGGGGCAGGCCCCTACTTTCAAACATCTAACTTACAAATGACTCCTACTTGCAAACGGAAGGAGAGAACAGGAAGTGAGATGAAATCTACCCCTAGGAAGGGAAATTCTCTCCTGTAAGAGTTAATATGGGAAAAACATTTCTCCTTTCCACTGATGCTTGCCAATCCTTGTTCCACAAAAAAACCCAAATTTTCAAAAAACATTTGTCATTGGGACAAAAAGTGAGGTGAAATCTTCTGAAGAGGAGGACAGACAGCAAAACAAATGTCACAGGGGTGATAACCCTTCCCTATGTTTTCCAAAAAGCTTAAAAAAGATTTTTTGGCTGGAGCTAAACACGTTAAAAATGTACCCGTTAAAAATTACAAACAGATTCTACTTAACAACAAACCTACAGTTCCTGTCTTGTTTGCACCGCCTTTATACTGCTGTTCAGAGTATATAGGGCCTGGTGGCCCCACACCTTTACTTATTTTAATTTGGGTGCGGGGTTCCCCTTAATATCCATACAAGACCCAAAGGGCCTTGTAATTGACTGGGGGGTACCCATGCCGTTTGTCTCACTGATTTTCATCCATATTGCCAGGACCCGACATTACATTAAACCCGCAAGCAGTTTTAAATGAGATTTTTTCCTTTAAAAATGACATTTTGTGCAGGGACTGTTCTAAACACGGGAAACACGCGCCACTTTACAGGCATACTATAGACACCCCCAGGTACAATATTTAAAGGAATATTTCACTTTTTTTTTATGTTAAGCATAATTAAAATCACTGCTCCCAAAAAAACGGCCGTTTTTAAAAGTTTTTTTTGCATTGATACATGTCCCCTGGGGCAGGACCCGGGTCTCCAAACCCTTTTTAGGACAATACCATGCAAATTAGCCTTTAAAATGAGCACTTTTGATTTCGAACGTTCGAGTCCCATAGACGTCAATGGGGTTCTAACGTTCATGCAAATTTTTGGTCCGTTCGCAGGTTCTGGTGCGAACCGAACCGGGGGGGTGTTCGGCTCATCCCTACTCCTGAAACACACCTGAGAGATTCCAGCCTTTCCCTCTCAAGAAACAGACCATCAGTCCCAGACAAGGGTGTAGAACTGTCCCCTGAGAAAGAAGGACCGGCCTGAGGGAAAGAGGCATCGGATGCTGGAAGCTCAGCTTGGTTAGGTAGGGAAACCATGGCCTATTCAGCCAGCAAGGCGCTATCTCCACCACCTCGACTGATTCCGTTTGGAGTCTTCTGCAAGAACTTGAGGATGATTGGAAGCGGAGAAAAGGCATATGCCCTGTTGAAGTTCCACTAGTCTGTCAGGGCATCTACTGCGAAGGCCTGGCTGCAACGGCCCGATTGTAATACTTCCTGACTTTAAAGTTGCAGGGGAATGCAAATAGGTCTACTTTGGGATCGACTCCCAGAGACAGGATCCACTCGAATGTTTGCATATGATGGGACAATTTGTTGTTTTCAAACTGTTTGCGAGACAGGAATTCTGCTTGGACGTTTTGAGTCCCGGGGATAAAGACTGACAAAATATTGGCTAAATTTCTCTGAGCCCCAGACAATGCGCTTGATGCTTCTTCTTGCCCCCATTCTTCACATAGAAAACCGATGTGGTGTTGACCATCCTTACTAACACTGACTCCCCTTTCAGTAGGTGAGTGAAGGATTGAAAGGCACACCAGGTTGCCCGAAGTTCCAGGACTTTCGAGCCCGGGTTGTGAAGACGGGCATCGCATTTGCCTTGTGCAAGTTCTGACCTGCAGTGGGCCCGCCCAACCAGCACCGCTGGTATCGGACGTGATTGTAACCCACGGAACAGGGGCAATGGAGTGGCAGGTGAGCAGATTTCTGCACTGAAGCCACCAAAAGAGGCTGTTCCTCATTGACGGTGTTATGCTCCACTGCTAAAGAAGTCCTGTTTGAAAGGGGGCGTAGCCTCCACAGTGCCCACTTGACCATGGGGGTCGTAGAGACCATTGTCCTGACAATTTTCAGGCATTGCAAAGCCCTCAGGCATGAGAGGCCAAAGCCTGTGAAATTCTCAAATGAATGGAATCTTCTCCACTGGGAAGGAGATGGTGCTTTCCACCGTATTGAGCTGGGCCCCTAAATAAACCAGGCACTGGACTGGTTCTAGATGGCTCATTTCCAGGTTTAGGAGCCACCCAGATTCGATTAGTGTAGATGCAACCTATTTTCTGTGGACTAGTAACTTCCCCTTGTCTTGGGACACCAGGAGATCATTGATGTAATGGTACAGGCTACCCCTCGTGCTCTGATAAGGGCCACCATGGCCAAGAGGACCTTCGAGAAAAACGCGAAGTGAGGTTGTCAGCCCAAAGGGAAGGCAGGTGAACTGTAGGTGTTCTTGCCTGACCAGGAACCAGAGATATTTGCAGAATTCCTCTGCGACTTGTACATGAAAGTAAGCATCTCTTGAATTGATTGAGATTAACCAATCACCTGGTTGTACGGTCTGTTGGATGGTAGACAGGGTCTCCACTTTGAACTTTTCGTATTTTATGAACTTGTTTAGGAAAGATAAATCCATCACTGGCACCATGACCATTTTTCTTCTGTACCAAGAAGAGGGGAAAACATGCCCAGAAATTCTTTGTTATTCGGGACAGGTACCACTGCTCCTTGTGCTTTCAACAAATCCACATAGGGTAGCAACACCTGCTTCTTTACTTCTGACCCTGACAGCAGGGTGGGAATTGAACTGCAGGGAAGGATACTTGGTGAAGGACCACATGTGGCCTGTAGAGACTGTCTTGATGGTCCAGTAGTCTGAGATTGAGACTAACCAGACACGCCTGGGCGGGCTCAATCTCAAGAGGACTTAGCCAGCTCACGACCACCGGGCACCTGTCTTTTGGTGGACCACTGAAAGGGTGCCTGCTCTCTGCCCCAATTTCTCCTTAAATCCCGTCCGGGCTTGTAGGAGCGTGCCTCTCTTGAACGCTCGGCACTGCGTCTTCGCTGGGGCCTCTTCTGACCGAACAGAACGCCTGTCCCGGGGTGGGAATCTGAACTGTCGAGCCCAGGCCAGATTTTCTGTGACTCCTCTGAGTGCGGAGTCAAACTTATTCGTTCAGGCCTCCATGGCCTTAGACATGGTCGCAAGGGCCGATGCTGGCAATCTGGAGGTTTTGTTTGACAAAGAAAACCTTCTTGTCTACTTTATTCCTCGTCAAAAAGTTCCTTCCACAATTGCTTAGAGAACTTTTCTCCATTTAGCTGGGGGAGTGGGAGCAACCCCCCATTTACAGGCCTCCTTGACCGCCTTGATCAGTGGGGAAATTTCTGACAAACTCATCTTCTTCTATCTCGCTGTGCGAGGAATCAGGGGAGGCATCATAGGGCTGGAATTGGCCAGGATTCACCAGGGCCTCATCAACCAGGGAGCCAGATATGGTGGTGGACTGGCTCCACGTGTGGGTGGGACTCCTTTAGGGATCGTTGCATCACACGCTTGACAAGAGACTCTATGTGTTGTTTTTCCGTCTCTTTTTCCCCGACCGCCCGGGCATAACAGGATCACACAATGATTTGCCCTCCGGGACTCGGGTCCCACATCCCCAGCGGGCCCTGCGACCAGAGCAGCTGTCATGGCGGTGGGTGCAGTAACTGGAGGAGAAGTGGGAACATCTCTGACCGAAGGAGGAATGGGTACATCTCCTTTGTTTGGAGGAGGAATGGTACATCTCCTCTGACTGAAGGAGGAATGGGAACATCTCCTTTGTTTGGAGGAGGAATGGTACATCTCCTCTGACTGAAGGAGGAATGGGAACATCTCCTTTGTTTGGAGGAGGAATGGTACATCTCCTCTGACTGAAGGAGGAATGGGAACATCTCCTTTGTTTGGAGGAGGAATGGGAACATCTCCTCTGATGGAAGGAGGGATGGGAACATCTCCTTGGTTTGGAGGAGGAATGGGAACATCTCCTCTGACTGATGGAGGGATGGGAACATCTCCTTTCCTGGTGGGTCCCAGATGGAGAGTCACGTCTGGACCTAGATGATTAGTGTTGATGTCATGGCATGGCAAGGTCCCTATCGATTTTTGCCACCACTTGGCGGTCTGATCTGGTAGGGCTGCAAGAGAAAACGATAGAGAGGGGGAAGGAGGGGGATAAAGACCGTAAATAATGCCTTCTTGACCAAGAAAGCTTTCATCCCCTTCCACCCATCTTCACATACCTTGTGCACGAGGGCTGGCCACACAAGGGCGGTGATTGTCCATAATTTCTGGTCGAATTGATAATACAGATGCCAGAAAAAAATGCACGTATACACACACTACTGGGCGATACCTAGGTATCAAGCAGCAAGACAGAGAAAGAAAAGAAAGAAAACACACATTTTTTTTTTTAAATACTTCCCCTTTAAGAGAAAGGAGAACGTACAAGTTTTACCTTGCCCTGAGTGGTGCTGGACTTTGGGGAAGCTGTCTCTGACTGCCCACAGGTATCCCAACCTGCCCGGGACTGACAGCCTTTCGAATCCCCCACCGGAATGACGTCACAGCCGGCCCCCAATTCGCGCTGCGCCGTGGAGACCGGCCGAACGGCGCCTGTGCAGCCACGGGTTGCTCCGTGCATGCGCAAAACTAAGCCTCGAAATTACCGAGACCTCGCACATGCACAGACGCTCGCGGCAAGCGGGAACCCGGAAGAGATGCGGCGTCCTGGAACGCAAAAGCGTTCCAGGCACCATGAGAGCAAACAAAAAAAAAGAAAAAACAATATACAGGGAAGGAGGGAGCCTACGGACCAACGATACACACAAACACAACTGCCATGGAGACAATAGAAGAAAACTTCAGACCTTGGCAGCCAAGATGACGCTGTCCGACGTCCATCCTGGTATATGTGGGCCACTTTCCTTCCACCATAGGGGTATTTACAATTCCAAAACCACTCGCCCGCCCATGGCTGGGCCCTGGGTTGCACCGTATAGCTGACATCAGTAGCAGGAACATCCAGACGTTGAACAAGAGTAACGTGATGTAGGGTCCAATGGAGGAGGACAAAAAAGGAATGCAGTTCTGAAAGGTGAGCTTTCTTTTATGGGTATGGGGTCCTATAGCATTGGAGAGGAGGCGGGATCAACCCACACGTAGTCTGCCATGGAGCCTGTCAGGAAAAATGCGTTTTCATTTTTTTCCACATTTTCCAAAAACTTCTGGAAAACAATGAACCATTCAAAAGACTCATTATGCCTGATAGATTATACGTTGGGGTGTTAGCTTTCCAAAATGGGGTCATTTTGTGGGCGTTTCCATTGTCCTGGTGCTCTAGGGCCTTCAAAAGTGTAATAGGTAGTCAACAAGTTAGATGGGTAATTTATGCTCCTTGAACACCTGATGGTGCTCCCTGCACGTTGGGCCTCTGTATGTGGCCAGGTAATGAAAAAGTCCCACACATGTGGTATTGTAATACTCACGTGGAGTAGCAGAATGTATTTTGGGGTTACATTTGTGGTATGCACATTCCATGTGAGAGAAATAAGCTATTACAATGACAATTTTGTGAAAAAAAATAAAAAATAAAATAAAATCTTAATTTTGCAAAGAATTGTGGGAAAAAATGACAGCTTCAAATAACTCACCATGCCTTTTACTAAATACACTGGAATGTCTACTTTCCAAAAAGGGGTCATTTGGGGGGCATTTGCGCTCGTTTGGGTGGGGAGAGCTGGTCGTGAGTCCAAGTGGTCGTTAAACAGATCTAGCCACTACCACAGATGCCGGTATAGGTTGTTGGGAGACCTTAACATTCCCTGTGCTTGGTGAGACCACCTGTGTGGTCATTTGAGTCAGTAAGGAGCCTCATTACTCACTCGGGTGTGTTTAACATTTGGGAGATTGGACCTATTCTTACCACATCCTTTGGATTAGTTTCTATACTACGTTTATGGACTTTTTTTTTTCTCTTAATCATTTGCACTGTTTGTTATGAGACTTTTTATATATTTGCTTTTCATCTATGGTGATTAAAAGCACTTGGATGTTATTTAGTGTTTTTCTCAGTCGATTTCACTAATTAACACTTGAATTTTTTCTGGTGGATCAATACATAATTATTTTTGTGGCACTTATATTATAATCTGATGTTTTTTATACTATGTATTCATTTATGTAAAGTATAGAATTTTTATATAATTTTCATTTTTTTACAATTGTTTTCGTTTTTCTCTTGTGATTTTTCACATTATCATTCACTTCACTAATTTAGTGCTGCATCGTTTTCTTTATTATTTGTATTTGGAGTTTTTGTATCTGACTCTTTGATGCTGGCTGCTTTGCTGTTACTGAATTCAATTTTCTTAAAAAACTTTTTTATATCAATCGGTTTTCTAGCGCAGCGTTAACCCTTTGGGTTTTTCTATACAAATATAAATGGCAGCCTAGTTATAGATGGTTTTCTTTGGACGTGGCTTCTCTCTATTCATCTATTGATCACATATATGGCCTAAGAGCCATTGATCACTATTTGTTGGAGGAAGGTAGATTCAATCCCTTACTGGCTAAATTTCTATTGGACTGTGTTGAGTATTCCCTTACACATAATTATTTTTCTTTTTTGGGAGAACATTATCTACAGACCAGAGGCACAGCTATGGGGGCCAGGTTTGCCCCTAGCTATGCAAATCTCTTCATGGGATATTGGGAGAGTTCCTTTATATGGAAAAATTATCAGTTTGGGGTGAACCTGATCCTCTACGCTAGGTATATCAACAACATTTTTATCATTTGGGATGGGACTGACCAAGATCTAAGCAAATTCTTGGGATACTGTAAAGACAATCCCTTTGGTATAGAGTTAACATATGTCGTTGATAAAGATTGTCTAGTATTTCTGGATTTAGTGCTGAAGGGAAATCCTGATGGTGAATATCTGTTCCAGAACCCATTTTAAACTGAAGGGAGGCAACTCCAACTTGCATGCTAAAAGCAATCACCATCCTAGATGGATACAAAATGTCTCTTATGGACAATTTTGTCGCCTTAGGCATACATGTACAAGAAAAGAAGATTACATAGAAGAAAGTGACCTTCTTAGAAACAATTTCAAAGAGAAAGGCTATGATGTGACCCATGTGGAGACTGCCTTTAATAAGTACCTTGCCACTGTAATGGAAATTTGTAAGTTCTGTATATAATTGTATTCTGTTTTGTATGTTTTGCACACTGCCCTCACTGTGCACACGTCACTAATAAAGTTTTCAGTATATGTTTACATTCTTTCGAGTCCTGATTAGAATTAGCCTGCCTATGTAACGCCCCTTGTTACCATAAACGTACAATTGTAATATTAATGTGATACCTACGTAATCATGTGTATAAAAACCTTCAATTGCGTCATAATAAAGCAGAACAGTAATTTGGAAAGATGCTGAGCATATCTTTTGTGTCTGTTACCTACTGCAGTAGTTATTATTAATTTGGAACTACTAATCCATATGAGTATAGGAGTTGCCTATCATCAATTTAGTCAGCATGGCGAGCTTTGCCTTAGGAGGGGTTTCCAGGTGACCCTGAGTATCCGAAACAAGGAGCTGTATTGATTGGTGGTTATATGTTATGTTGTCACTGTATAGCTCTGAGGAAGAGGGGACTCTCCCCTCGAAACGCGTTAGCGGATTGCAACGTCTGTGCGTTCCTCCACGACCCTTGGAAGGTTTCGCTCATCCCAAATCGCAGGCTGTCTACCGGTGCGATTTTATGTTGTGCCTCCTCCACCAATCGCTTGTGAGTTATTTATTTTACCATTTTTATTTAATAAATGTTTTAAAAGTTAATGCACAAGGCTGGTGCGCCCCTGTCTTCTTTTTATTTATGTTGTCACTGTCTATGGTCCATCGGAGTGTTATAGATAAGAAAGGGAAGAATAGTGCTGTTCACAGGTATATGTAGTACATCTGCTAGATAAAGTAGTTTAGAGGCAAAGGGTATAGGCACATGTAGAGAAGACTGGCCAGTCATTATGGGCATTGAATTAAGTAAGGGAATGAAGGGTAAGAGACCCTCAAAAATGCCCAGCTCAAGAGGAGCGCTATATATGAACCGAAGGTGCGGTTCCGCCTATACTGAGCCCCTAGATTAATGTTTACAGTGGACAGGGATCCACAATGGGTAACTGGGTTACCAAGGTGCACAGGGACTAAGAATTATGCAGAGTAAACAGCTAAAGAAACAGCTATCTATGTGAGCAGGATGGATGAAGGGTGACATTAACACTAGACAGAAAGGGACATTTTCATGTTAAGTTGTGGGATGAATTTGGGACCAAGCACTACAACTAGTAAAAGTCAGAAACAGAGAAATGAGAGGTAAAACAGAATACTTTATATGTTGTCAGAGAGGGAAGATGGGATGAGCACTCTGGCTGCCTGTCTGATCATAGAAGCTAGATATAAAAGCTATATAAACAAAATAAGGAAAGCAGAATTTAGGCAGGGAAATATTAATGAGAGTTCAAAGAAAGTGAGAGAATGATATGCATGTGTTGTGTACAAATGGGAAAAATGTAAGCGATTTTAGAGAGATATTGTTGTAGGTGTGTGCGAATGCTGGGACCTTTAGTTCTATTGCTTGTGTGTGTCCTATACGCAGATGTGACCCCCTCCTTTGTGCTCTCCTGAAAGAATGTGGCTGAGAGGTCAGTGATAAGCTGGAAGGACACCATGCCAATTCCAGTTTTTTAGACAAAACATATGTCGGGTTAACAAATCTAATGGTAAACAATGTGATCACAATTATTTTTTTTAATCTGTTTTCCAGACATGGTAAAATGAAGGTTACATTTAACCGTGTATTACACAAATTGAATATCCTTTGATAGTGGAAACAGTGCATTTAAAAAAGGGAAATTAAGTAAAATTAAGTAATAATGAGTATTAATTTCTAATATGAGTTTAACAATTTTATTAATAATATAGATATATTGAAACTGGTTTAGACAACCTTTGGTTGGAAATGAAATCCAGGTTATTGGGGAAATGTGTAAAAATGGGATTAGTTTAGATTAAGATAACAATTTTGTAATTTTACATTTATTCAATAAGCCCTTATTGAGAGAAAAAAAGATTAAGATAAGGTTGTTATTTGGAATACAGCTGCCATAATATTTAACAAAGCCAAGATGGATGGGATACATAAGAAGTTTTCCTACAAAAAATGAAATGTTAAGGTTTTTGATAATAACTTGATGTGCGGTCCATGATGTGAGAGTAATAATAAATAAAATTTAAATATAACAGACCCATCACATCAAGTCCACACACCCTGTTAGGATAGATGCCACCAGCAGCCAGTTGTTTTATAGTTTTTGATGCTTTCTGGTCCATCATACAGATTGTTGATCCTTTTGTTTTATTTATTTTTATTTTTGAAATCCAAAGCAGAATGTGTGGATTGTGAAATGATGTGCCCCTTTTCCTTGTAAGTGCAGTGGTATAAGCAGAAGAATATTTTTGATTTATGGGCATCTCTCCATGACCACAGTGTATTGTTATCATTTATTATAATATTGCCAGGAAAGCGTTGTCTTTTGAAACATGAAACTGGAGTTCTTATACAAACAGCATGATAGAAAACAAGCCATTGTAATATATTTATGCTAGCTGTACCCAGTAATGAAGGGTTCACCCCGATATATCAGAGCTGTAGCTTTTATGCAAAGGTGCTATTAGACAAAGTTAGATATTGTTTTGGTCAAACATTTAATTTTGAATGGTCCGACATTCTGTGCAGCAAATATACAGCTAACTAAATGTTTGTCTAATGAAAGGTTTAAAATATGAGTTTGTTTATGTACAAATATAACAATGAAAAATGCGTACATTTGAATCCAGCCACCTTATTGCCTCTATTGCAGGAGGCTGGAGAGAAAGGAAAAGACACATGTGTTAAATTGATGGTGTAGGAATCAGCTGCTGTGAGCCCAGTGCGGGACACACTCCCTGAAGACCCAGATATTACATTTTTTGTAGATTTGAGTATGCAGTTTATCACCCAGAAGGATACTCTGTATTCAAAGTCATTGGATCCTTTTTCCCCAGCTCAAGAAGCAGAGCTCCATGTTTTAGCAAAGCCTGTGAGCTATAAAAAGAATGTATATTTATATAGATAGTCGTGATATTGAGAGCTTTTGGTTCCATTTGAAGGGCCAGAAGTTTGTTTTTACTTTGGCAGGTAAACCAATAAAGCATGCCAAGTTAATTTGATTGGCTGTTTTCAGCCTTCCAGGTTCCTGCTGAGGTAGCCATATTAACTTTCACACATGGAAGCAGACCAGGTGACTAAGGATGCTGCATTTACAGCCCCGGACACTTGATGGGTCTGTGCAGCTCACAGATTCCACCCTAGTTCTGGCCCAGTATAGCTGGGATTAAAAATTCAACTTTAAGGACCCCAGAACGAGAAGAACAAGTGGTCCACAGAGGGCAACTTCTTATGAAACAGGACTTTGGAAAAGGTGATCATTTATGGCTCCCAGCCACTCTTTTCCCTCCAGCTTGACACATGGACCGTGTCATCAGTCACAAGCAGTTATGGCTGCCTTAGTAAATGAGCGTGGGATAGAGCCAGGGTTCTCCACAGTTGTTTTTATAACATACCACTTCTTGTTTTACCTGTTACCAAAGGTGTTACCAAAAGCTGAACATCCCTTCCAGAGATTACAAAAAGATATATCCAGATGCCCAAGTTAGGATCTTACAAGTATGCATTTTGTCTGTATGGACATGTTTTCTGGATGTCCGGTGGCAAATGCTACTGCAAAGGCCACAGTAAAAAGTGTTATCAGAAGTAGTTTGTAAATATAGAGTGCAGAAAGTACAGAGAGTAACAGAGGAAATCATTTTTATAGGAGAGTCCTTACTAGAAGTTTTGAGGTTTTATTTTTACACTCCCTACTGTCTGCAATGTAGCAGACAAAGTAGAGTAAGAAACCAGAAAACTTTTGCCTCAATGTTTTCTTATATTTTATCAAGCCTCTAAGGGGGATGTTGGACTCTCTCCCTATGGGATTTGGTTTGGGAGTGTGTTACTCACTTGCTTTTATTTTGTCTCAGCAGCTGAAGTCCTCCATTCAGATCTCACAGAGAATGTTGCTGATCTTTTAAGGTTTTTGACAAACTCATTTATGTGTTTTCTCCCCAATACCAGATCCTAAAAGTTTGGAAGGATCTAAAACTAAAGCCAGGTGACTTGTGGATTGTTAAGAGACATTTATATATAAGGGAATGTTTGGAGACTCAATACAGCATCTATTTCATGTACAGTTTTTGCAAAACTTTAAGGAAAAGTCACCTGGATCCACACCAGACACTGCAAAAATGACTAAATTAAAGAAATCTCAGTGTTTGATTTGTTTCCCTCTTGTGATCACAGTCCAGGGTACTTTTTGACTCAATTACTTTAATTGTAAGGGATATATATATTTGAAAAGTAGTTTAGCCATGTTGAAGTCATTATTGTCTTGTGTTTGTCTTCCATTTTATGTAGAATTGTCTGTGTTTACATATGCTGATAAGTCAGCATGCTAACAATTCAGCTAGAAGGCCATTCTGGCCACAGGAGTGTACAGCCAGTACTCTGTAAATATGTCTTATCAATCATTTGTTTTTTCACAATGAAAATTCATTTGGTAATGAAAAAGTTGCTCAGCTATTATTTTCTCCACAATGGAGTTTTTTGCCTCTTTGGCCAGGACTACCTCCACCTAAGCGTGTGGAGGTTCCAGGTTAAAGGTGATAGCAGGTATGGTTAGTGATCAAAATATTGATCAAAAGAGGGGAGACTGTAATGGAAATTTGTAAGTTCTGTACAGGGGGTCCCCGGGTTACGAACAGGATAGGGACTGTAGGTTTGTTCTTAAGTCGAATTTGTTTGTAAGTCGGAACAGTACCTTTTTTAAGTGCAAATCTAGTCTCAGAGACAGGATGTAAACCCAAATCAACAGAGAAAGGCAACCGGATGGCAGGGGCGGCATGGTTAGTTCAAATATGTTTTGTTTTTTATTTTTTTTACTTTTTAATCACTTTTTTTTATTTGTAATTATTTGTAGCTTGTCGTTTACTTTTTCTTTATTTTTGTATAATTTTCTTATTTTTAATATTATTTTTCTTATTCTTTACTTTTTTTTAATTATTTTTTTTATTTTATTAATTTAATTATTATTGTATTTCTTATTTTTATTTTTTTTTATCAATTTTTTTTTCACTTAACTTTATTGCTATCACACAGGAGGAAACAATTCCCTGTGTGATAGCAATTGGAGGTGACAGGTTCTCTTTATTGACCCTGTCACTTCCAAAACAGGAGTCCAGGAGCGCAGCTGAGCACAGCTCTCCCCTCTCACTATTTTCATGGCGGCAGCAGAGAGAGGTACACTGTATGGCACAGCAGGGAGATGGATGGTGAAAGCAGCCATCAGAGGCCAGGCAGGCCGGCCGGCCGAGCGGCCGGCCGCGGTGCACCCTCGCGGGGCAGCGGCGTAGGAAAGACCGGGGATCCTGGAGGCTTCGTAGGTCGCACAAGGCCTCGGCCACAACAGGCAGTTTTAGCGGCCTAGCAGGCCACCGGACCATACCAGGCCTGTGGATGGGCAGGCAGGAGGATGAAGGGGACCCGCAGCCAAGCCAGGAACGGAGGAAAGGCTCAGGAGAGGAAGATTCGGCCAGCAGTGACGTCATTCGGGCCCCGTTCGTAAGTAGGGGTTGTTCGTAACTCGGATGTTCGTAAGTCGGGGACCCCCTGTATATAATTGTATTCTATTTTGTATGTATTGCACACTGCCCTCACTGTGCACACGTCACTAATAATGTTTTCAGTATATGTTTACATTCTTTTGAGTCCTGATTAGAATTAGCCTGCCTATGTAACGCCCCTTGTTACCATAAATGTACAATTGTAATATTAATGTGATACCTACGTAATCATGTGTATAAAAACCTTCAATTGCGTCATAATAAAGCAGAACAGTAATTTGGAAAGATGCTGAGCGTATCTTTTGTGTCTGTTCCCTACTGCAGTAGTTATTATTAATTTGGAACCACTAATCAATATGAGGATAGGAGTTGCCTATCATCAATTTAACCGAGTCACCTTATATGATAATCCATTAGACCACAATCAAGAACCCTCATCCCCCACTAACTCAGATGCATACCAAGTTAGGTTCTCCACCCAGTATACAGGCTTTTGAGATACAAAATGTACTAAAGAAAAACTGGAGTATCCTGAAACAGGACCCTGTGTTAGGCAATAGGCTTCCTGATCGCCCTAATATTGTCTTTAGAAAACCTTGGGATCCGAGGAGCTTGGTAGCCCCTAGTAGGGTGAGAAAATCTACTAATAGGCCCACTAGTATATGGTCAACAATATTTGACCAAAAAGGAAGCTATAGGTGCAGTGTCAAAAATTGTGGCACGTGCAAGTATATGTGCAACAGGAAACTGTTGTAGGGAAGGATGGGAGGATTCACCAACTAAAACAGTTTAAAAACTATGGAACAAAGTATGTCATGTACGCTATCCTCTGTCCTCGTGGTCGTCTCTGTGTGGGTCGGACATCCCGCACTATGAGAGTCCGGATAGGTGAACACAAATGCTGTATTATTAACCTAAGAGATAAATACCCAGTCCCTCTGCATTTTCAAGAAGCCTATCAGGGAGATCCATCGGGCATGAGAGTGTTCGGGATAGAGTTGATCTAGATGCAGGGAGAAGACATCAGAATTTATGCAAGCGAGAAGCCTTCTGGATCTTTACTCTTGGCAGTCTCTCCCCTGAAGGCCTCAACGAAGATTTCGAGATACATAAAATAGTGTAAAAGTAGTAGTAGGATTATACAGTTAGGCATAGGATGGGCTCCTCATGTGGAAATAGTGTTCGTTGTTACCATCATCTTCATCATCATCGTTTTCTTACACCCTATTAATTGGTCATCTGTGAGTGAAGCTTTGCCTGCTGCACAATGTGCGCCAGTTTTTACCTTTTCTAGGAATCCTATTCTCTTTCCTTTAGTAATTATTATTATTAGTGTTTTTAGCAAAGAATTTAAAATATAAAATATATGTGTGCGTATGTATTTTTAGATTAATTTAATTTTAATGCTAAATCTATTAAATTCAATTTATGATACATTTTATACCAATTTTTAATATAAGATTGTGGAATATAATATATTGCTGCCTCCTCAGCTATATCTTTAGACATCTATAATTTAGTTCAATTATCTATAATCTAGTACAGTTGTCCACTATAGGTGTCCACAATTTAGTGCTACTGGCTATTTATATGTGTGTGTAGGTATACACTTTTATTTACTTTTTTATTGATTAATGCATATATACATATACAAGTGCATTTTTTTGTGTGTGCATGTATTTTTATGTACATGCCTTTTAGTATACATTTCCACCAATGTTACCCCAGAGAGGCCCAGGGACTCCGTGTCCCATTCTATCCGTAGGGTGAGTTTGACTGTTTACCAGGAATGGCCAGGTATTCTGTTTCCTTGTATACATTTATATCTGTAACTTCAGTTTCCACACGGAGGAACGGCAGATGCGTCTGCTTTGTGCTCTATGGGAAGTCCACACCAAAATGGCGGATGCAATCTGTAGCGGCTGACGTCAGCTATATGCGACGGCGGGCGAACAGGAAGTGATGTCTGGACCGCACCTCTGGTTTCACGCTGGAACGCAAATAGCGTGGTATGCATTCCAGGCGCCGGTTTGGCCGCGGAGATGCGTTGGAAGATGCCATTAGAGCGATAACAACATGTGTATAGTGATGGTAAATCTAGACGGGAATTGGCACCCGGTGCAATGGGATACAGACCCATGTAGGTATCATGCGTCACTGTGGTCTGTGTACAAATGGGTATGGGGCATAGTTGCAGTCTCTACTCTGTTTTGCACCTGACTGAGTGGCGGGCCCCTGGGCCTCTTTGGGATGTGTCCTTTGTATGCTTACATATATTTAAGAAGCTGAAGGAGGCAGTACTGCTAGGCTCTGAGGAAGAAGGTTATCCTTCGAAACGCATCAGCCTGTGGTGGTTTCTACGTCCTCTCTTTCGTTATCTGGAGACTGTGGCTACTAGACCGATTGCCATCCTTTAAAGGCTTCTATATTGCGGTTTACTTTCACATGCTTGTGAGTAGTTTTTATTTGTTTTTTAATAAATCTATCTAAGGATATTACACAAAGCTGGTATTCCTTTTTTACTTCTTATTCCAGTCTCCAGCCTGACAGCTGTTCCTGGCTATCCTGCTGTGTTGGTGTTTCTCCACGACTCTACCATGAGTTCCAGTTCAGCTCCACTTCTAGCAACTCTGCCAGGCACTCATGCGCCTCCTGTTTACTCTACCAGGGGCCTCGAGTCAGAGGTGTAAAAGAGGCCCTCCTCTGTATATCAGACTCTACCACCAGGTACGTGACAGTACCAGACAGCCATGTCTGAGTCTGCGCAGGGAGCCTCTCCTATGGAAGAACTTTGCCTGCATCTGGCAGCCTTATCCATTCTGTCAAGAACCTACAAGAGGGTTACATCCGACTGGAGGAACGTGTCCAGGCCCTGTCCTCACCTACTACTGCCAGGATTTGCTCATGCATCCACTACCTCTACCAGAGCCACTGCTACCTCCTGAGCGCACGGTCCCTACGCCTGAAAGATTTGCTGGTGAACGCAGTAAATTTCGGGCATTCCGCAATGCTTGTGAACTGTATTTTGCCCTGCAACCACGCACCTTCTCCCTGGAAGTCACCAAAGTTGGGTTAGTCATCCACCTGCTACAGGGTGAGCCCCAGTCATGGGCCCACCACCTGCTGGAACAAAAAGCTGCCTTCCTGACCAACCTAACCAACTTCTTTGACTCCATGGCTCAGCTCTATAAAGATCCCCAGCAAACCGTCACTGCGGAACAGCGCTACACACCCTCCAGCAAGGTTGCAGAGTGGCCGAAGACTACATTTCAGAATTCAGGCCCTGGAGTTCTGACACTAACTGGAATGATGCTGCTCTTCACCACCAATTCCGCATGGACCTTTTTGAACCTTTGAAAGATGAGTTGGCCTGAGTTAGCGTCCCCCACTCCCTGGATGCTCTGAATAACTTGGCCATCCAAATCGATCGCTGGTTACACCTTGCTCCACCAGTCCCTGCAGCACCTATGCCTGATGTGACTTTCCGCTGAAGAGCGCCAATGCCGACATCATAATAATCTTTGTCTTTATTGTGGGGAACCAGGACACTACGTGAGATCATGTCTAGCGAAGCTCCATAAGTACTTAACCATTTCTTCTGCTTATATACCAACTCTGACAACTCACTCAACTTACCTGGCTCTTCCTATTGTATTGCAGCTTCCAGGAAGGAGCATCTCAGTTCAGAACATCAAATTCCTTTGCACCCCCAGGGCCCAGGGACTCTCAGTACATGTGCCCGAATGGTCTGCCATCAAATCTGGACTAGTCACACAAGAAACTATGCCATTATCTGTCTTCATGGCTGATAACCATAAAGAGCTGTTTCACCCGGATGCAATTGCATCTCCCCTGTTTCCTATTATCCTCGGCATGCCGTGGCTACAAGCACATAACCCTCTTTTCAACTTGGTCACAGGGGAAGTCAAGTTCGACTCTCCCTACTGCCTTCAACACTGCTTACAGGAGTTCTCATGTGATCCACCATCCCTGCTGTGCTTGGACTCTGATGCTGAAGCTTGCCAATCCATACTAGTTGTGTATCATGACTTCTTGGATGTGTTCAGTAAAAAGGGGCAGAGACTCTTCCTCCCCATCGGCCCTATGACTGCCCGATTGAACTTCTCCCCGGGGTTGAAGTTCCTTTTCGAAAGAATTTTCCCTCTTTAAGAATTGGAGCTTGCCGCTGTAAAAGACTATATTGATGACAATCTAAAGAAGGGGTTCATCCGCCCATTCACCGCCCCGGCGGGAGTGAATATCTCCGTTGTGGAAAAAAATTATCATTCTCTTCGGCCTTGCATAGACTATCGTAAACTCAACAAAGTTACTGTCAAAAACTGTTACCCTCTTCCCTTGGTACCCAAACTGTTTCAGAGGCAGGGATCCGCAACCATATTCACAAAGTTGGACCTCGAAGGAGCTTACAATCTGGTTCGTATCCGGAAGGGGGATGAGTGGAAGATGGCCTTTCGCACCCGATTCGGGCATTTCAAATATCTTGTGATGCCTTTTGATCTATGCAATGCTCCTGCCACATTCCAGCATTTCATTAATGACATTTTTCAAGATTTCCTGTACTTTTTTGTCGTAGTACACCTGGACGATATCTTAATCTTTTCTTCTTCTCTTGATAATCACTGCAGACATGTCAGGAATGTGCTGGGCCATCTACGACAACGTGGTCTATATGCTAAGCCCAAGAAGTGAGAGTTTAAACGGCAGAGCATTCAATTCCTGGGACTGATTATCTCTACTGAGGGTGTTAAAATGGATCCCCAAAAAGTCGCTGGACTGGCCAGCCCCGGTGGACAAGAAAGGCATTCAACGCTTTGTCGGGTTTGCAAATTTTTATCGGAAGTTTATAAGGGTATTTTCAGCTATCTTCTCCACCTTTACACAACTGACCAAGCAAAGCATCAGGTTACAATGGTCCCCCAAAGCTCAGGGTGCTTTCAAAACCCTTAAGAAGCTTTTTATATCTGTATTGGTTTTAAGGCACCCTGACCCAGTACTGCCCCAGAGACAGGGGTCCAAAGCTCTGTTACACCCAGTCGCTTTATTTTCCCTCAAGTTGTAAAGTGCAGAAAGAAACTATGATGTTGGGGACTATGAAGTTCTAGCCATCAAAACTGCACTGTGGAAATGGAGAGAATCAATCAGACTCTTGAGCTGTATTTATGCTGCTTCTCCTCATTTTCGCAAGATGATTGGGCTGTATTACTTCCTTTAGCTGAAAGGAAGTGTGGCTTTCCACAGCAAATGTGAAATTAGCATGCCCTTCTAAAAAAACTGGGTCCTAGGTTCGTGGGGCCCTTCCCGGTAAGGAGGAAGATCAATGATGTGGCTTATGAACTGGAGCTGCCAGACTCATTTAGGGTGCATCCTGTCTTCCATGTAGCCTTGCTAAAACCTGTGATCCCTGATCCATTTCCCGGATGGAATATAGGCCCACCTGAACCAGTGTTAATCCATGGGGCAGAAGAATTTGAAGTTGAAGCAATTCCAGACTGAAGGAGAAATCAGGTTCAGTATCTAATCAAATGGAAGGGGTATGAGCTGGAGGAAAATTCATGGGAACCTGAAGATAACATTCACATCGAAAGGCTTGTCCAAGCATTCAAGAGATCCCATCCTTTAAGGTTGGCCCGATTGGGCATCCCAGAGGCTGCCCATTGGGAGGAGGCAATGTCAGGAAGGGCACGCCAATATCCAAGATGGCGACCATAGAAGATCCCCTGTGTTGCATGTCCCACTGAGAAGAGCTGCACAGGCACACTTGCGTGCACCAATGCACACGAGCATGCCAACGAGTGTGTGCGCGCACCCAGTGACAGTTCTTGGCGCTAAACGGACTATTTAAACTGACTCATTCCCCTGTGCTGTCTAGTCTACAGAATTCCCTGTGATTCCTGTTATCCGTTTGCCTGTACCTGTTCCAGTTGACCTACCCCTCTTGTCCCTAACTGTTCCTGCTATCTTCCTGCATCTGATCCCGGCTTGACTCTAACTACGCTCCTGTCTGTTCTTCTGCTACCTCGTTGCTAGCCATTTGCCAAACCTGCCTGCACCTGACTCTGCTTCTGTATCCACACCTGTTCTGGACTTGTTTACTAGTGTCTTAGCCAGCCAGCCTGCACCTGCTTTTGCTCCAGTCCATGCTGATATAATTCCTGCTAGCTGCTGTACCCACGCTTCAGCCCATGGCTTCCAAGTACCAGCCTATTCCAGACTCCAGCCTGACAGCTGTTCCTGGCTATCCTGCTGTGTCAGTGTTCCTCCATGACTCTACCATCAGTTCCAGTTCAGCTTCACTGCTAGCAACTCTGCCAGGCACTCGTGCGACTCTGCACTCCTGTTTACTCTACCAGGGGCCTTGATTCAGAGATGTAAGAGAGGCCTCTGCAAATCAGACTCTACCACCAGGTACGTGACAGCCACTCTAAATGTTTAAAAATGCTATCCTGTATCTGCCTTGCATTTCATGTTTCATATTGTTTTGGGATCCATGCTACCTTTTCTAGCTTAACTATGTTTACATTTCTCTCCAACAATACCCAGCTTTTACCCAGCTAATACTGCTGCATTATTATAATGCTTCAAATCTGGGAGTACTAATCCTCTTCCTGTTTTGATTTAACCATTTTTGAATAGTTGATATGTGACACCTGAGGCTTCCTCACAAACCTTATCACTAAAGACCAAAGGGGTTGATTTACTAAAACTGAAGGGTGCAAAATCTGGAGCAGCTGTGCATGGTCGCCAATCAGCTTCTAACTTTAGCTTGTCCAAGTAAGCTTTGACAAAAAAACCTGGAGGCTGATTGGTTTCTATGCAAAGCTGCATCAGATTTGCACTCTCCAGTTTTAATAAATCAACCCCAATATGTCTTAAAAAATGCTAAAAGGGTTTGTATAGGAAGGGTTTGAAATACTTACAAGAATCTTGGAAGGGTTTCCATCTTTATTGTATTCACTCTCTGCATAAAGAAATCAAGGACACCCAGGGTCGTTATCTGATCCTCATCTGTGACATAAACTCCACAACTTATACCTAGTGAATGTTTATGCTCTGAATGTTTGTCAGATACATTTCTTCAATAAACTCCTCCACAAAGTGCGTAAAATACTACAAGGTTCACTATGGCTATGTGGAGATTTTCTTCTACCTCCAGACCTCATCATAGACTCAACTACAACTTAGAAAAAGACACTCCCCAGCTCTTCAATCCTCAATTCATTAACATGACCTCTATGATGCGTGGAGGTTTTTGCACGCAGGAGAGAGAGACTTTACCTTTTTTTTCAATCCCCACTGCTCTTACACAAGAATCAACCTGTTCCTATTGGATCAATGGCTCCTAATGAAAGTAGCATCTTCATCTATAAATTGTATCACATGGTCAGACCATGCCACAGTCCTGTTAATTATTGAGGACTCTATGTCATCTACACCTCCTTTCGTGTGGAGGTCAAATCCAAGACTCCTGCTATATTCTGGAACTAGATCCCAGTTGGAAAAGCATTTAACAGAATATTTTCAGAACTTTTATTCTGTAGAAGACCCGTTTATAATCTGGAACAGCCACAAAGCGTTCATTAAAGGCATACTAATTAAACAAGGGGCAAGAGCGAAGAGACAGCAACTTCAGCATTTAAACAATCTTACTAATAAAAATCTACTAGATACCCAAAACAAAAGCAATCCCTCAGTCGTGCTCTCACACGACCTTATGCCTAATCCCTTTCAAGCGTTGGTCTAGTTCCCTATATTCTACAACCTAAAACTAATGATAAGCTCTACCATTCCCAAGTTGTGGCAGACACCTTCAGCCACTACTACAGCGCCCTGTACAATCTCAACGCTGATCCTGATACATCCCAGCTGTCACCCGATCTGATCAGCGATTTTCTTCAACAGATGAACCTTCCCAAGGTATCAACTTAACACCTACACCTCTTGAATGCAACATTTACCTCCATGGAAATTCTCAGAGTTATAGTCTCTTTACTCAATAACAAATCATCAGGGCTAGGTGGCTTCACTGGGGAGTATTTCAAAACATTTAAACACATTCTAACTTCTCCTTTGAAAAAAATCTACAATGCCACAGCTGCCTCTTTCTACTTCTTCCCTGAAATGCTTAAAGCAATGATTATTATGATACTTAAAAGCCAGGGAAAGATTCTACTACACCCCAAAACTTTAGACCCATCTCACACCTAAACAATGATGATGGCACAATTTCCACCCCTTTTTTTTATAACCAATGGCACGCGTCAGGGATGCCCACTCTCTCTACTTCTTTTCAATTTGTTGATGGAACACTTGGCAACCTAATCCTGACATATCTGGATTTTGTGTTGGAGATAGAATGCATACTATCAGTCTCTTTGCTGATGATATCATCTTAATGATAACTGATGTGGAAAAATCCCTAGCTTCAGTACACTCAGCTTTGGATATGTTTAATAGTTTGCAATATTATAAAGTCAGTAAGTCTAAATCGTATATCTTGGACCTTGGACTCCCTACTGTTACCAAGAGGTGACTGATGTCTACCTTTTTATACATGTGGAAACAAGATGGCATCAACTACATGGGTATCACCACCCTTAGGGCAACTGACCTAGCTGGTGCCAACTACTTTTCCTTTTTGAATTCCCTAAAAACTAAACTATAAAACTTAGCCAAAGTTGAGCTGTTGCTGACAGGACGCCTGGCATCCTTCAAAATGTCTCTACTACCATAATCGCTCTATTTGTTCAGGACACTGCCTATCACTGTACCCAATACCTTTTTGCACTATCAATACTTATCCAATTTCTATGGCAAAGAAAAAGGGCGAGGTGTGCCTTCAGCAGATTAGTCTGCACGCAGAAAGCTGGAGGGGTAGGTCGCGTCTCCAAAAAAGACTATTATCTCGCAACTATTCTTACCCAATTAAAAGCCTGGTTTTCACTGACCCCCAAAACCTTGTAGGCAGAATTAGTAGGTTCACAAATACCGGGCAATAACCTATTTAAAGCAGAGCTCCACCCAAAAGGGGAAGCTCCATTTATTTGCCTGCCCCCCCCCGCTGCCACATTTGGCACCTTGGCACCTTTAGGGGTGATGGCGGAGTGCCTGGTTTTGACAGTTCGGCCCCCTCCTCCTGCCAGGCCATTGACAAAGCTCAGCATGCTTCACGCATACGCAGTAGGGAACTGACTGTGAAGCCACAAGGCTTCACTGCTGGTTCCCCTTACCCAAGATGGTGGCAGCAGCACCCGATTGAAAAATTGGCTCGGGTGAAGACACGACAAGTAAATGTTCTAATATTAAAAGTCAGCAGCTACAATATTTGTAGCTGCTGAATTTTAATTTTCTGAAGGAGCCTGGAGCTCCATTTTAACTACCCTTTGGCCAGTCGTTCCCCAGCATTTAAACCACGTTCAGTAACCCCCAGCATGCATGCTCGCCTCACTCATGGCGTGGCGACAACTATTGCAAACACAATTTGAGGACTCACCTTAAACACCTTCCCCCCTTTCTACCCTTAGCCTGCCTCTCCTCATCCCAGACCTCAACCTTACACAGTGGGCACAAAAAGGAATATCCTCGATGGAGAATATACTAGTGGGTCCAGCCACAAAAACTTTTAAAACCTTTCAAATTGAATATGACATATATGTTTATGATTATTATAAGTATATTATAAGTATACACTACCAATAATATAACACATGCCTATTGATTATATATTAGAGGTTTGGAATGACTTGTGTGATGTGCTGCATTTACAAATAGTGCATACTAAGCAACTTAAATGAATATAGGGATGATATATAAATCAGCAATTCTGTACCATCAATAGTACATACTATAGGTATATTAACCAATTAAGAACCAGAAGGATTTGCCCCCTTAATGACCAGGCCATTTGTTGCGATATGCAGATCGCAATTGCGTGGTCATGCGACCTTGTACCCAAACAAAATTGATTTTTTATTTTATTTTTTTCCCACAAATAGAGCTTTCTTTTGGTGGTTTTAATCACCTCTGCGTTTTTTTTGCGCCATAAACAAACAAAGAGCGACAATTGTGAAAAAAAATATTTTTTACTTTTTGCTATAATACATATCCTCAAAAAAATATGTATAAAAAAACAAATTTCTTCATCAGTTTTGATATATATTCTTCTACATATTTTTGGTAAAAAAAAATTGCAATAGAAGTATATTGATTGGTTTACGCAAAAGTTATCACGTCTAGAAACTGTAAGATAGATTTAGGGACTTTTAATTATTTTTATTGTTTACTAGTAATGGCAGCGATCTGCAATTTTTAGCAGGACTGCGACATTGCGGCAGAAAAATCTGACCCCAAATTACACTTTTTAGAGATCAGTGACATGCCAGTAAAAATGCACTGACCAATGTAAAAATGACACTGGCAGGGAAGGGGTTAACACTAGGGGGCAATTAAGGGGTTAAGTGTGTTCTCTTGGTGCGTTCTAACTGTAGGGGGGAATGGCTGCCAGGGACATGACAGATCACTGTTCCGGATGACTGGGAACAGTAGTTCTCTGTCATGTCCCCTGTCAGAATGGGGAACCATTTACAAAGGCAGATCCCTGTTCATCGAGTCTGCCCAACCCGCGGGCACACTCCCGCAGTGTGCAGCGGGCGTGTGCCGCTGGCAGCGTGCGCCCGCCTGCAACTGTGTGAGCTGCCGTACAGCTACACTGATTGGCGCAGGAAAGCCAACCTGCCACCATATAACGATGGCGGCTGGTCGGCAAAAAGTTTTTTTTCCTCCTCCTGTGTGTCATGGGTGTTACTTTATTTGTTATGAGGTAACTAAGTTTTTTTTAATATAAAATAACATATTTAAAAACTCCATGAAGAAGCTGTCTAGAATCAATGGGGGTCATTTACTATAGAGCTTCGGTGCTAATTAGCGGCAATTACCGCTAATTAGCGCTAAAACTGTATTCACTATAGCGCTGGTGAGAAAATACTCCCAAAATCGAATTTACTATAGTTCCCTGAAACCAAATAGCGCCCAAACCCTTACTCTGCTAAAACCTGGAGAATTGCACGTGGAAATAATGTTTAGAGCATGATATAATTGCCTAATTGGTACTGAAATAAGCGGTATATTATTTAAAGATAACCTGCTTTTAAACCGTGTGAAAAAGTGATTTCTATGCTGAAAACGGAAAATTTTATCATACTTACCATAATTTTCCTTTCCTGACGCCAATCCATGGCAACATCCTAGTGATAGGCTCCGCCTTTCTCCCCTCCCTCAGGACCAATGAAATAGCATAAATTAAAGGCCAGTTAGGCCCCGCCCCATTCTTTGTAATTAGCTAGATACCGAAATGCACAAGGGTGGGTCCGTATGCTGCCATGGATTTGCGTCAGGAAAGGAAAATTACGGTAAGTATGATACAATTTTCCATTTTCCTGAAGCCACCATGGCAGCATACTAGTGATACATATCCTAGCTGACAGGGTGGGTTCTACTTAACAAACCAAAATAATTATTTTATATATTTTCAAATGGGACAGAAGACTGAACAGTCATTCCTCCGAAGCCCACTGATGACAAGGCACCCAGATCCATTCTGTAAAGGTTGGAAAGGTATGCTGGGAAAAGCATGCCACTTTCCTTTAGAATGAATCCATAGATGCTTTCCACTGGGCCACCTATGAGGCCTCAACCCCTCTCGAAGAGGATGCATCCTGTCACTGAAGGAGGCTCACGACCCATTTCCCATCTGCACAACCAATCTTGCTAAAGTCCAGGAGGCAACCTCTCTTGCCTGATGAATTCCATCTGGAACAGTGAAAAACTTATCATATGAACTGAAAAGAGCAATTGTGGACAGAAACTTCTTTAAAGCTCTGGGAATGACCAATTTGTGTGGCTTTCTTGCTTGAACGTCTGGAAAGTTAGGCAATGGACAGATGATTGATAGATGGAGGGCTGTTGCTACCTCTGATATAAGCTGAACTACAGGATGCAGCTCTACTCCTGTAACAAAAGCAATATGCTTTTCTGAAGCTCTAAGGGCTTGAAACTCAAACCGACTTCTGTTTGACGATTTGCGCTAAATACTGGTTAGTAAGCAATGTCTTAAACCGAACACTGCCCTGTTGGAGTAAACAGTTGAAATAATCCCCAACAGCATGGAAAGATTTTAATTGTGAAAGGTTCTCTCTCGCGGTTGACGAAACCTCCTGTCTTCAAAATTTTGCAAACTAAAGGGTCTTTGGCCAAATTAAACCTTGTTCTTGCTGACACCTGCAACCTCAAAAGAGTATAGGGTAAGGTTTATGTCCAATTTGACCTACAAGAAGACCAGAACAGCTGCCACCAGAGGCACAGTAAGAATAATATCTTGCCATGCAAAATAGAAAAAAAAAGACAAGTTTGTTCCAGATCTTGGCATAGAGGCTGTTAGTAGAATGCCTTTCGCACCCCCCCGAAGTAGAGCTCACTCTTGGAGCAACTCTGGAGCAATCTAGGTTCTGCGGCTTCCCCTTCCCGCCATTATGCTTGCATCTCTGGTCTGTGCATGTGTGAAGGGGAATCGACTTCTGTATTCTGAAGTAGAAAGCCAGGAAGCACTAAGACTCCTATGGTCAGAATGGAGGGGTGGTCGTGACTACCATGCTCATTCTTGACAGCTTCCAGAGGAATTTCATTACAAGAGAAGTTGGGGAAACATATACAGTAGGCTTGATTGCAGTTTCATGGAGAAACTCAGCTTCTATTCCCTGCTTTGGGGAGCGGAAACTGAGTCAGACCTCTTAAATTGGCCTTTGCTGTGAGAAGCAAAGAAGCCTGTCTGTGGTAGGCCACCTGTGGACAAGCCTCCCCCTCATGCTCTGGCAAGCTTGCATGGACAGTATGTCCGTGTATTCCAGTCCCCTAGGAAGTAAATTGCTTCCGGAATTTGCTGGTGATCTTCCTACCCAGACATTCTGGGTTCTACATCTCTCAATATCATATTGCCGCAAAATCCTCCGTGGAGCTGAAAATACACAATTGCTGTCCTGTTGCTCAACTGCAAGATGACTGGTCACCCTTGATTCTGTGTAGCAAGGTCGAAGTGATAAAAAAAGGCTGCCTGACCTTCCAGCGCTTTTGAGACTATCCTCCTTGGCTAGCAAACTCCGCTTGCCTTGACCAACAGACCCTCGCAGTGCGCCTTCCAGGCTGTCTTGCCAATATGATTCATCACATTGATCCAGTCAGATGGTTCGTGACATCCTCAAAGTCTTTCCATCACCGTGGACCACTATACATACTGTGTGACACTGACCATAGCAGCGCCGGATCCCGTTTCCTCTGTTGTAGTTGAAACTAGCAACGGTGCCCATGTACCCAAGGTATCATCGGTATGAATGATAACATTTCGGCCAGGAGGCTGAGACACCTAGAAGTCCTCCCAGAAGTAGAGGAATCTGATCTCAGAATTCTCCTTATGACCATCAACCGTCCTTTTCTGATGGAAGCAAAACAGAGGAACCAGTAGAGCCCCCACAGGCACTTTAACTGTTGGAAAACAAAAGTTGGGTTTTTTTTTTTTTTAATGTAGAAAGGAATGACGCCCAGGTAGTGGCGAATCTGGAGATCCTGTTCTCCAAAAGGAACTTACATGGCACTGAAACCTCTGTGAATATTCTTAGAGATATTCATAGGCTAAAAGGTAGGCTGATAAAGCGGAGATGTGTCCAACCAATCAACAAATTTACTTACTTTGGAATAAAAAAAGAAAACATTTTCGGGTTGTGAGGCTAAGAATCCTGACGATCTAGCGAAAGCCTCCAGCCATCTGCTGCAAGTGAATGCTTCTCTCCAACCCCCGCAACCTACAAACAGGGGTGGGTAGGAAACCTACAATCTCTCCTGTGAGATGGGACCAGGACAGCTCCCCTCTGAGTCTGAAGTGTCTGTAAGTATTGTAACCGCCGTGGTTGCGGTGGATCTGGCAGCTCCAAGGGGGAGAAAAAGGTCCGGAGAAGGAACAGTGAGGAATCCACCGAAGTGACCATGAGTGCCTATCCTCCAAGGATCTGCACAATCCACTGTCCAGTAACAGTGATGCCCACTGGAACTTACCTTAAAAGTCTAGGCATGCACCTGGTAAAAGGGTTTTGTGGGTACCTGCCCAAAAATTTTTATTTATAGACGTTATAAAAGGTTGCCCCTAGAGGAGCGGAACCTAGCGGGAGAAACATATTTCTCCCTTTATTTTTTATTATTTATTTTTAGTTATATATAAATATATTTTTTTTTACTTTCCTGCTTTCTGTTATTGGAGAAGAGCAGACCATCCTCCTGTCACTTCCGACATGGCTGTCTCTGGTTTCATATCAAACAGAGATCTTGCACTATAAACTGACTATTCCAATTTTGTTTCTAGGAAGACAAACACAGCCCCGGGTCTCAACCCAATGGGTACCCCTAGCCGTAACTGAGTATAGCATTGCCTTGGCCAGGCACCAGGTTGAGACTATTGCTGCTTCCGCAGTGAAATTTGCCGACACATCTTGGCCGGGTCCCAAGATATCACCCCTAAGGATTTCCTCTTTAACCATATTCTGGGAGCAGAAACCCAAAGTACCCGTCACCAAGGTAAGGGCCTCTGTTGAGTGGCAGGCCCTTCCCAGCCGCCACCCTATTGGACAACAGCCGGTCCCACTGTAGGTATGGATTTCAGCAATGCTATATCCGCCTTGAAATAAACCAGTTTCCTAATGGAAAAGTGATTGCTCATTGAAAGGGTAAATAGGACTTTGTCTTTTAACCCATGTAATGGTCTGCATGACTGCCTGGATGCACAGTTCTCCAAAGAAAAACTGACACCAAGTAGCTCCAGATCTTCCTCTGGTGCAAGGGAGCTAAAATCATTTGCAGGCTGTGCCCCCTCCTCAGGAGTACTGAGAGGATGAGTGATCCATGAGGCAGATTGTTCTGCTAGTGGCTAGACCCGCAACAAGGGGGCTGACTAGCTAGAGTAATTAGAGTGAGTTTAAAACAGAAGTTTTGTGCCACCTTATAAGTAATAAGGACATTCGGTATTACCTGTCAGCTGCAAACTTCAACCAGGCCGACTTCACTCACCAGCCTCCTGGGCATAGGCACTGCGCCACAGGTCCTGCAGGACTCTTGTTGGGGTGCTGGTCTGGGAAAGAAGAGCTAAGACGTTTTCCTTGGAACCTCTCTCCTGAGTGGGAACGGCATCCGAGCTATGCTCCTCTGAAGAATGTCCGCCTTTCTATGGCCTCTGGCTCTGGCCTTTGAGAGCGTGGGCGTGCGGAGCTGAAGCAAATCAAAGCAATCCGCATGAGAGGGCACTCTTTTCCTGAAAACTTACCGACACGGTGGTCCCCACCCTAAGTGTTGAGGATCTTTTGTATGGGTGGTGACTGATACTTGAACCGTGGAGAAATGGGACGACCAGCTGAGAGATGGACAGCCACAGAAAGACAGAGAAGAGGAAAAATAGATAAGGCAACAGCGACTTCGCTTCTCCCTCTAATAATGTATATCTAAATATATACATCTACACACTCTTTCCTTTCCCGCCTTTTTTTTTTTTTAAAACAATATGCATGCATTTATAAATTCATGCACATACCGCTCCATATAACACCCCCCACACACATACATACCAGCCAACATAAGAACACACACATATATATACAAACATATACATACTGCAGAGGGTAAGCCTGGGGCAGGGTTAAGAAGGGGTTAATCAAAGAGGGCAGGTATTTCCCCTTCAGACCTGCTAATTGTCAGCTGGGCTGAAAGTCTCAGAGAGGAGCTGTTTGAGTAGGAATGAGAGACACAGCAGCATGCTGTGTGTGAAAATGTCCATTGCTGGAAGGTGTGCTGGGTGAGCTTACCACAAAGACTGTAGCTCTGATTGGAGCCATGAACTATTATCTATAAGCATGTGTGCTGCTGAACTGTACCTGTGTGCACAACCTTGAGACAAGACAAGTCTGTCTTATCTTATGTTTAATTTGTCATTTTGCTGACTAAAGCCACTTTTGTTTTAATGGGCTGTCTCTGAGCCAGCTGTCCACCCCTCTGATCCCCTACAATACACACACATACATATATATATATATATATACACACATACACACACATATATATATATATATATATATATATATATATATACACATACAGCTCCCAAGCTACTCTGGCGCTTTTAGCAGCCTGATACTGGGACTTCGCACTGGGAGAGGCTTAACCCAGCCGGCAGCTGCCTGGAGGCAGAGGGGGGGGACATGTTACTGCTTACTCTTCACTGGTGCATGGAGGTATGAGGACAAAAAGAAGAAATGGGGCGGGGCCTAACTGGCCTTTAATTTATGCTATTTCATTGGTCCTGAGGGAGGGGAGAAAGGCGGAGCCTATCACTAGTATGCTGCCATGGTGGCGTCAGGAAATATCTTTAAAAGTCTGAGAAGTTAAAAATTCCCCGTTTTGGACAACTAGGTGCCAACACAACTGAGCATGCTCAAACCTGAAAATAACTCTCATTTTAACTCAAGTGTCTTTTATAGTAAATACCAAAATGAGAGCTAATTAGAGAGCATTTTTTTTAAATGAAAATCTGCTCTATTTTAGTCCAAATGAACTATTAGCCATTGATTCTAATGGAACAATTGTAACTTTCACAAAAAAACCTTTTAAAGCGGAGTTCCACACAAAAATGGAACTTCCACTTTTCGGAACCCTCCCCCCCTCCGGTGTCACATTTGGCACCTTTCAGGAGGGAGGGGGGTGCAGATACCTGTCTAATATAGGTATTTGCACCCACTTCCGGCATAGACTCCCATGGGAGTCTACGCCACTTCCCGTCCTTCCGCGCTGTCTCCTGGGAATCACACAGCTCCCAGGAAAGAGCGGGGACCACTTGGGACGCGCAGCGTGACTCGCGCATGCGCAGTAGGGAACCGGGAAGTGAAGCCGCAATGCTTCACTTCCTGATTCCCTCACCTAGGATGGCAGCTGCCGAGAACCGAGAGGGTTCTCGGCGTCCCCTGCCGACATCGCTGGACTCTGGGACAGGTAAGTAGCCATGTATTAAAAGTCAGCAGCTGCAGTATTTGTAGCTGCTGGCTTTTAATATTTTTTTTTTTTTAGATGATGTATGTGGACCCCTGCTTTAATGTTGAGATGAAATGTATCTTTCTGAAATAAAGATACATTTGTGAAATAAATTTTCCTTTGCAACATTGTTGCTTCTACTTAAAATTTTTTGATTTTAAGAATATTAGAATGTGGAATGTTTTGATGTTTTGGTAAAATATATTTTTCTCTGTCCCTTTCACTTGTTACTCTCAATCTCACAACAATCTTTACCCCAAACTCACACAGGTGTCTTTATAATCCACAAACAATACCATTGTTGATGCAAATTTAAAATGAATCACAATTTTTTGTGCTTTTTATTATTTCAAAATATTCATAATTTGAGCCCAAAAAATGTGATATGTGTACCAACATCAGAAATCAAAATGTAATTCCCAAATATTTGAGGGTAATATTCTACTCTCACGCACAAAAAAGCACCAAATATCACAGAATAAATCAAGAAGAATAACTCTTGAGTAATGTAATTCCATCACCTGTATGTCCAAAGAAATGCAGTATTTATGTGTAGTTATGTGTAAGAGGCTCTCACACATGGCAGCTCTGTAGCTTAGAGGTTAGAACTTCTGCTTAGCATCCCTGAGTGTATGGATTTAAATCCCAACCATGTTGCTTCATGTAGAGAATTTGTCTCATCTCCCAGGTGCTCATAGGCGTGCACACGGGGTGTGCCGGGTGTGCCTGGGCACACCCTAATCGCCATGCTGTCTCCCGAGATTCGCTGTCAAATGTTCCATCCAAGCGCTGTGTGGCCCGCGCTGCCTGTGAATCACATTCACATACAGCAGATCCGATCGTGAGGAGAGAGACGCTCACTGTGTGTAAAACTGCTTGCAGGGAGAGAGGAGCTGTCAGAAGTCTGAAGTGATGTCGGGGGTGGGCGGGACCGAACAGCCATCAAACACCAGCCAATGGGATGTGGTCCGGGCGGGCCGCTACATGTATGTGGCCCCGCCCCCTTTCTTAGACAGCCCAATCATTGGCTGTTTGATAGCTGCTCGGTCCCGCCCCTCCCCCGACATCGCCCCTGAGTTGTGACAGCTGGTCTTCACACTGCATGCAGATACATTACATCATGACAGTTTCACACACCAAGCTCTTGCCACGATCTACTGCATGTAAAGCTCCTCTCCTCTGTCAGTGTCAATGAGTGCTGCTGCCCATTAGTTGAAATTTCTGCTGCCAATCAGTGCCAATAAGTGATGCCCATCAGTGCCAATCACTGCTGCCCATCGGTGCCAAACATTGCTGCCCATTAGTGCCAAACAGTGCTGCCCATCAGTGCCAATCAATACTGTCAATCAGTGCCCATCACTGCTGCCCATCAGTGCTGCCCATCAGTGCCCACCGCTGCTGCCCATCAGTGCCGCCAGTCAGTGCCGCCAGTCAGTGCTGCCAATCAGTGCTGCCAATCAGTGCCCATCAGTGCTGCCAATCAAGGCTGTCTATCAGTGCTGCCTATAAGTGCCAATCAGTGCCGCTATCAATGCCAATCAGTGCTGTCTATCAGTGCCGCTATCAGTGCTGCTTATCAGTGCCGCTATCAGTGCCAATCAGCGCTGCCCATCAGTTCTGCCTATCATTGCCACTATCAGTGCCAATCAGCGCTGCCCATCAGTGCCAATCAATGCTGCCAATCAGTGCTGCCTATCAGTGCTGTTATCGGTGCCAATCAATGTTGCCAATCAGTGCCCATGAGTGCTGCCTATCAGTGCCCATCAGTGCTGCCTATCGGTGCTGCTTTCAGTGCCAATCAGTACTGCCCATCCATGCCAATCAATGCTGCCAGTGCCCATGAGTGCTGCCTATCAGTTCCAATCAGTGCCCATGTGTGCTGCAAATCAGTGCCGCTTAGTGCTGCCTATCAGTGCCGCTCAGAGCTGCCAGTCAGTGCTGCCTATCAGTGCCTCCTATCAGTGCCAATCAGTGCTGCCCATCAGTGCTGCCAATTACTGCCCATAAATGCTGCCAATCAGTGCAGCCTATCAATGCCAATCAGTCCCCATCAGTGCACTGAGTGCAGGGATAGGAAGCTGAAGTCTGCAGCCAGGCACATTGTTCATGGGGGGGGCACAACTGAAATGTGTTAATGTTTATTAATGCCACATGCCGATCTTTAGTATAATACGTAATCACCACACTACTATTAACAATAAACTACTGGAGGTCAAATAAAAAAGTGTCAGTAGAAGGCCGGCCGCTAAGCACTGTTATGTGTTCCCACACCACAAAAAAAAAATTGCAGCGCTAACTTACTGATCAATAACTTAACAATAAGAACCCTCTAATGTATGGAAATATCAATAAATGGCAATATTACCACAATACCGGTGATATGTAACATCACATATAATACACATCAAACTGAAAAAATAAATAAAAAATCAAACTTAGCAGGGATGGTGGAAACCCCTCCTATAGATATTTGCCATACAGATTAACTACAAGTGCAATATATAACAGTGATATGTGATTTCACATGTAATACACATCAAAATGATAATAAGACATCTTTTTTTTTTTTACTTAGCAGGGATGGTGGAAACCCCTCTACAGATAATTGCAATACAAATTAACTTCAAGTGCAACAACTTTTTAGTTGGCAGGTTCCCATTATTATAGCACTTTGGAATTTTTATTTTTTAGATTGTTACACTTTTTTATGTTTTAGTTACTCTTATAATGTGAATTTTTGCACTTGAAGTTTAATTTTCCTCCAACCCAATCTTGCTCATCCATGTCTTTATGGACCTTGCTTTGTGCACTGGTGTGCAGTCATGTTGGAACAGGAAGGGGCCATCTCCAAACTGTTCCCACAAATTTGGGAGCATGAAATTGTCCAAAATGTCTTGGTATGATGACGCCTTAAGGGTTCCCTTCACTGGAACTAAGGGGCCAAGTCCAAACCCTGAAAAACAACCCCCCACCATAATCCCCCCCCCACACCATAATCCCCCCCCCCACACCATAATCCTCCCTCCATCAAATGATTTGGACCAGTGCACAAAGCAAGGTCCATAAAGACATGGATGAGCGAGTTTGGCTTGGAGGAACATGACTTGCCTGCACAGAGTCCTGACCTCAACCCGAAAGAACACCTTTGGGATGAATTAGAGCGGAGACTGTGAGCCAGGCCTTCTCATCCAACATCAGTGCCTGACCTCACAAATGCACTTCTGGAAGAATGATCAAACATTCCCATAGACACACTCCTAAACCTTATGGACAGCCTTCCCAGAAGAGTTGAAGCTGTTATAGCTGCAAAGGGTGAGCCAACTTAATATTGAACCCTACGGACTAAGACTGGAATACCATTAAAGTTCATGTGTGTGTACTTTTGACATTATAGTGTGTATATATATATATATATATATATATATATATATATATATATATATATATATATATATATATATATATATATATATATATACACATACACACACACACACACACACACACGTGCGCGCATGTGTGTTTTACCTCTGGGGTGCACACCCTTATGCAATAGGCTGCGCATGCCTATGCAGGTGCTATAAGTATGTCTAAATGTAGTATTTATGTGCAGGAGGGTTTCACCACCATTGTAAGTTTTTTTTCCAGATACACTATTTAGCCAAAAGTATTGGGACACCTGCCTTTACACACACATAAACTTTAATGGCAGCCCAGTCTTAGTCCGTAGGGTTAAAATTTTATTTGGACCATCCTTTGCAGCTAGAACAGCTTCTGGGAAGGCTGTCCACAAGGTTTAGTGTGCCTATGGGAATGTTTGATCATTCTTCCAGAAGTGCATTTGTGAGGCCAGGCACTGATATTGGATGAGAAGGCCTGGCTCACAGTCTCTACTCTAATTCAGCCAAAGGGTGTTCCATCGGGTTGAGGCCAGGACTCTGTGCAGGCCAGTCAAGTTTCTCCACTCCAAACTTGCTCATCCATGTCTTTATGGACCTTGTTTTGTGCACTGGTGTGCAGTCATGTTGGAACAGGAAGGGGCTTTCCCCAAACTGTTCCCACAAAGTTGGGAGCATGAAATTGTCCAAAATGTCTTGGTATGCTGACGCCTTAAGAGTTCCCTTAACTGGAACTAAGAGGCCAAGCCCAACCCCTGAAAAACAACCCCACATCATAATCCCCCCTCCACCAAATCATTTGGACCAGTGCACAAAGCAAGGTCCATAAAGACATGGATGAGGGAGTTTGGGGTGGAGGAACTTGACTGGCCTGGACAGAGTCCTGACCTCAAAACAACAGAACACCTTGGGGATGAATTAGAGAGGAGACTGTAGGTTAGGCCTTCTCGTCCAACATCAGTACCTCACCTCACAAATGCACTTGCAAGAATGGTCAAACATTCCCATAGACACACTCCTAAACCTTGTGGACAAGAAGAGTTGAAACTGTTATAGCTGCAAAGGGTGGGCCAAATGAGTTTTGAACCCAATACTAATACTGGGATGCCATTATAGTTCATGTGCATTTAAAGGCAGGCGTCCCAATACTTAGGCCAATATATTGTATATTGCTTGTGACACTGAGCATGGCTATGGACTTAGGGCTGGTTCACACCACAGAGATGCAGAGAACATGTGTGGGGCTGCCTGGTGGCTAAGTGGGTAGCAGTTCTGTCTAGCAGTAGGGATGAGCCGAACACCCCCCGGTTCGGTTCGCACCAGAACCCGCGAACGGACCGAAAGTTCGCACGAACGTTAGAACCCCATTGACGTCTATGGGACTCGAACGTTCAAAATCAAAAGTGCTCATTTTAAAGGCTAATTTGCATGGTATTGTCCTAAAAAGGGTTTGGGGACCCGGGTCCTACCCCAGGGGACATGTATCAATGCAAAAAAAACTTTTAAAAACGGCCGTTTTTTCGGGAGCAGTGATTTTAATGATGCTTAAAGTAAAAAAAAAAAAGTGAAATATTCCTTTAAATATCGTACCTGGGGGGGGTGTCTATAGTATGCCTGTAAAGTGACGCATGTTTCCCATGTTTAGAACAGTCCCTGCCCCAAATGTCATTTTTAAAGGAAAAAATCTCATTTAAAACTGCTTGCGGGTTTAATGTCATGTCGGGTCATGGCAATATGGATGAAAATCAGTGAGACAAACGGCATGGGTACCCCCCAGTCCATTACCAGGCCCTTTGGGTCTTGTATGGATATTAAGGGGAACCCCGCACCCAAATTAAAATAAGGAAAGGTGTGGGGCCACCAGGCCCTATATACTCTGAACAGCAGTATACAGGCGGTGCAAACAAGACAGGGACTGTAGGTTTGTTGTTAAGTAGAATCTGTTTGTAATTTTGAACATTTTTAACGTGTTTAGCTCCAGCCAAAAAATCTTTTCTAAGCTTTTTGGAAAACATAGGGAAGGGTTATCACCCCTGTGACATTTGCTTTGCTGTCTTTCCTCCTCTTCAGAAGATTTCACCTCACTTTTTTGTCCCAATGAAAAATGTTTTTTGAAAATTTGGGTTTTTTTGTGGAACAAGGATTGGAAAGCATCAGTGGAAAGGAGAAATTGTTTTCCCATATTAACTCTTACAGGAGAGAATTTCCCTTCCTAGGGGTAGATTTCATCTCACTTCCTGTTGTCTCCTTCCGTTTGCAAGTAGGAGTCGTTTGTAAGTTAGATGTTTGAAAGTAGAGTCCTGCCCTATATACTCAGCAGAAATTTGGGCCTTAGGTGTTGCTGTGGCCACAACACTGTAAGCCCTCACAGGGCCCTGCTGTGAAATATTAGATCAAGAATTGTAATTACATGCCCCTGTTGAACAGGAGCTGAAAAATTAGGCCTTAGGCACTGGTGCTGGTGCCACAACACTGCAACCCCTCACAGACACTCTAGTTGGAACGCAGGAACGAGCCCTGCTGCAAAGTATTGCTTCAAAAATTGTAATTACACGCCCCTGTTAGACAGGGGCAGAAAAATTGGGCCTTAGGCACTGGTGCTGGTGCCACAACACTGCAACCCCTCACAGACACTCTAGTTGGAACGCAGGAACGAGCCCTGCTGAAAAGTATTGCATCAAAAATTGTAATTACACGCCCCTCTTAGGGGCAGAAAAATTGGGCCTTAGGCACTGGTGCTGGTGCCACAACACTGCAACCCCTCACAGACACTCTAGTTGGAACGCAGGAACGAGCCCTGCTGCAAACTATTGCATCAAAAATTGTAATTACACGCCCCTGTTAGACAGGGGCAGAAAAATTGGGCCTTAGGCACTGGTGCTGGTGCCACAACACTGCAACCCCTCACAGACACTCTAGTTGGAACGCAGGAACGAGCCCTGCTGCAAAGTATTACATCAAAAATTGTAATTACACGCCCCTGTTAAACAGGGGCTGAAAAATTGTGCCTTAGGCACTGGTGGTGGCGCCCAGAACCAAAAATGTTCTTACAAGCTATCAGCGTGATGATTGAGGAGGAAGAGGATAATTACTCAGGGATAGTCACTCAGCATCAGCATAGGCAGTCTTTGAAGGGATCTGAGATTTCAAAAAAAATTATTCGGTTACATCAGCATCAGGTGCTTGGTAGCTGGTGGTGATCCAAGACTGATTCATTTTTATGAAGGTCAGCCGATCGACCGAGTCGGTGGACAGACGCACCCTGTGATCGGTTACCACGCCTCCAGCAGCACTGAATGTGCGTTCCGAAAGAACGCTGGATGCAGGACAGGCCAGTAGCTCAATTGCATACTGTGCAAGCTCTGGCCAGTGATCCATCCTCAAGACCCAGTAACCCAGAGGATTTTCGGTGGGAAAGGTGTCCAAGTCTGATCTTGCCCCTAGGTATTCCTGCACCATGTAAAACAGACGCTGGCGATGGTTGCTGGAACCGATCATACCTTGGGGCTGCGGACCAAAAAATTGTCTGATTGCATCGGTCAGACGGCCACCTTCTCCACCGCTCCTTCTTTGACTGACCGAAGCCTCAGCAACACGTTGTCCAGAAACAGGAGTTTGTAACCTCCCAGTCTCTGGGAACGCGTTGCACAGACCTTTCTGCAAGGCCTCCCGAAGATGTTTCATCCTCTGCTCCCTCTGCGATGGCAAGATAAGGTCCGCAACCTTACCCTTGTAACGTGGATCAAGGAGGGTTGCCAGCCAGTATTGGTCCTTCTCCTTGATACCACGAATACGAGGATCCTTACGCAGGCTTTGCAGGATCAGGGAGGCCATGCAGCGTAGGTTTGCTGAGGCATTCGGTCCGGAGTCCTCTGGGTCACTAAGGACAACAACGTCCGCAGCCACCTCCTCCCAGCCACGTACAAGTCCATGTGTTCCTTGGGACTGATCCCTTAAAGACTGCTGCTGATGCTGAGTGCCAGGCTCCACCTCCATACTGACACAATCTTCCTCCTCCTCCTCCTCCTCCTCGTCCTCTTCCTGTGTGATCGGCGGGCACGCAGGAACACTGTCTGGATAAAGGGGGCCTTGAGAGCTAAGGAAGTCCTCCTCTTCCTGCCTCTGTTCTGCCTCAAGTGCCCTGTCCATTATTCCACGCAGCGTGTGCTCCAACAGGTGGACAAGGGGGACAGTGTCAATGATGCATGCACTGTCAGTGCTCACCATCCTCGTGGCCTCCTCGAATGGTGACAGGACAGTGCATGCATCCCTGATCATGGCCCACTGGCGTGGGGAAAAAAAAACAAGCTCCCCTGACCCTGTCCTGGTGCCATAGTCGCACAGGTACTCATTGATGGCCCTCTGCTGCATGTGCAGCCGCTGCAGCATGGCCAACGTTGAGTTCCACCTGGTGGGCATGTCACAGATTAGGCGGTTCTTGGGCAGGTTAAACTCCTTTTGGAGGTCCGTCAGCCGAGCACTGGCATTATATGACCGGCGGAAATGCACACAGACTTTCCTGGCCTGCCTCAGGACATCCTGTAAGCCCGGGTACCTGCCCAAGAACCGCTGCACCACAAAGTTAAGGACGTGAGCCAAACAGGGCACATGGGTCATTTGTCCCTGTCGGAGGGCAGAGAGGAGGTTGGTGCCATTGTCGCAAACCACCATTCCTGCCTTAAGTTGGCGTGGCGTCAACCACCTCTGAACCTGCCCCTGCAGAGCTGACAGAACCTCTGCCCCAGTGTGGCTCCTGTCCCCCAAGCACACCAGCTCAAGCACCGCATGGCATCTTTTGGCCTGCATACTTGCGTAGCCCCTTGAACGCCTACGGAGCACCGCTGGTTCCGAGGAAGAGGCCATGGAGGAAGAAGAGGAGGGGGTGGAGGAGAGAGGTGTGTCACAATCAGCATTTTGGAGGCGTGGTGGCGGAACAACCTCCAACACTACTGCACCTTGTCCTGCATCCTTCCCAGCTGCCAGCAGAGTCACCCAATGCGCCGTGAAACTTAGGTAACGTCCCTGTCCATGCCTGCTGGACCATGAGTCAGCGGTAATATGCACCTTACCGCTGACCGCCCTGTCCAGCGAGGCATGGACATTGCCTTCCACATGCCGGTAGAGAGCCGGAATCGCCTTCCGTGAGGAAAAAGTGGCGTTTGGGTACCTGCCACTGAGGAACCGCACATTCCACAAACTCACGGAAGGGGGCAGAGTCTACCAACTGAAAAGGCAGCAGTTGAAGTGCTAGCAATTTTGCCAAGCTAGCATTCAACCGCTGGGCATGTGGATGGCTGGGAGCAAACTTCTTTCGGCGGTGCAGCAGCTGGGGCAGGGAAATTTGCCTGGTACAATCTGACGTCGGTGTACCAAAAGCAGATTGCCCACAAGTACTTGGCTGTTACACACCTAATTCTACCATTCCTCTCACTGCAGGTCTCAGAGAGGACTGAAGGTCTAGTGGGGTTGGAAATCTCAGCTGATGAGGAGCAAGGAGAGATCCTCTTTGTTCTTTGGTGTGGGTCTTTTAGATACGCTTGCCAACGAACTGCATGGCAGGTCAACATATGTTTGGTCAAGCATGTGGTACCCAAGCGGGAGATGTTTTGGCCACGCGAGATACGCTTGAGACATATGTTGCAAATAGCAGCGGTGCGATCTGATGCACTCGTCTCAAAAAAGGCCCACACCAAAGAACTTTTTGAATAACGCGCAGAGACTGCAGCGCCCTGCACATGTGGAGCTTTGGGGTGTGATGCAGTCAATGTGCTGCCCTTAGGCTGGCCCCTGGAGGGCATCCTGCCTCGTTGGTGATGTGCCGCCTCCTCCTCCTCCTCCTCCTCCTCCTCCTCCTCCTCTCTCCTATCAGGCACCCACGTTGAGTCAGTGACCTCATCATCCCCTCCCTCCTCATCACTGGAGCAAACCTGGCAGTATGCTGCAGCAGGGGGAGCATGACTGCCAGATTGCTGTCCTTCTTGGGCACCCCCTCTGTCCGTGCTCATGTTACTGCCTTCATCGAGCTCAGTATCATCATCAGAGCCTTCCAAACGCTGGGCATCCTCCTGGAGCATGTACCCAACACTGTGGTCAAACAGTTCGAGGGAATCCTCAGGAGGACATGGTGGAGCTAGGGAAGGAGTCACTGATGACATTGAGCTGAGGGAAGAGGCCGCTGCTTTGCCAGACAAAGCACCCTGGGCATGGGTGAGAGAGGATGAGGAGGATGAGGACGGCTTGGTCATCCACTCGACCAAGTCTTCCGCATGTTGCGGCTCAACACGGCCAGCTGCCGAAAAAAAGGCCAAGCGTGTCCCATGGCCACGTGCTGATGAGGATGCACCGTCTCCACGACCAGCACTAGACACAGAGCCTGCTTGCCCTCTCTTATTGGCTTGTGACTGTCTGCCTCTCCTTCTTGGCCTTCCAGACATACTAATGGCCTGTAGCTGCACTAAGCTGGGATAGAACACCTGTAATTTTCTTCAGGTAGCTTTATATACTGTAACCAGACAAGCCTGCCTGTCAGTAGGAAGATAACAGGAACGGATCTAGCTGAACACTGTGAGCAGGACGCACTGCACTAAATGTAAATAGCAGGAACGGATCTAGCTGAACACTGTGAGCAGGACGCACTGCACTAAATGTAAATAGCAGGAACGGATCTAGCTGAACACTGTGAGCAGGACGCACTGCACTAAATGTAAGTAGCAGGAACGGATCTAGCTGAACACTGTGAGCAGGACGCACTGCACTAAATGTAAATAGCAGGAACGGATCTAGCTGAACACTGTGAGCAGGACGCACTGCACTAAATGTAAATAGCAGGAACGGATCTAGCTGAACACTGTGAGCAGGACGCACTGCACTAAATGTAAATAACAGGAACGGATCTAGCTGAACACTGTGAGCAGGACGCACTGCACTAAATGTAAATAGCAGGAACGGATCTAGCTGAACACTGTGAGCAGGACGCACTACACTAAATGTAAATAGCAGGAACGGATCTAGCTGAACACTGTGAGCAGGACGCACTGCACTAAATGTAAATAGCAGGAACGGATCTAGCTGAACACTGTGAGCAGGACGCACTGCACTAAATGTAAATAGCAGGAACGGATCTAGCTGAACACTGTGAGCAGGACGCACTGCACTAAATGTAAATAGCAGAAACGGATCTAGCTGAACACTGTGAGCAGGACGCACTGCACTAAATGTAAATAGTAGGAACGGATCTAGCTGAACACTGTGAGCAGGATGCACTGCACTAACTGTAAATAACAGGAACGGATCTAGCTGAACACTGTGAGCAGGACGCACTGCACTAAATGTAAATGGCAGGAACGGATCTAGCTGAACACTGTGAGCAGGACGCACTGCACTAAATGTAAATAGCAGGAACGGATCTAGCTGAACACTGTGAGCAGGACGCACTGCACTAAATGTAAATAGCAGGAACAGATCTAGCTGAACACTGAGCAGGACGCACTGCACTAAATGTAAATAGCAGGAACGGATCTAGCTGAACACTGTGAGCAGGACGCACTGCACTAAATGTAAATAGCAGGAACGGATCTAGCTGAACACTGTGAGCAGGACGCACTGCACTAAATGTAAATAGCAGGAACGGATCTAGCTGAACACTGTGAGCAGGACGCACTGCACTAAATGTAAATAGCAGGAACGGATCTAGCTGAACACTGTGAGCATGACGCACTGCACTAAATGTAAATAGCAGGAACGGATCTAGCTGAACACTGTGAGCAGGACGCACTGCACTAAATGTAAATAACAGGAACGGATCTAGCTGAACACTGTGAGCAGGACGCACTGCACTAAATGTAAATAGCAGGAACGGATCTAGCTGAACACTGTGAGCAGGACGCACTGCACTAAATGTAAATAACAGGAACGGATCTAGCTGAACACTGTGAGCAGGACGCACTGCACCAAATGTAAATAGTCTAGATAGAAGATAACAGGAACGGATCTAGCTAAACTGAATACAGTGTATATATATATATATATGCAACACCTGGGATGCATATATATACACAATACACTGTAAGTGCAGCTAACTGACTGACTGTTCTGCCTAATCTATCTAACTCAAATCAAATGACACTGTCTCTCTCTCTCTCTATCTCTCAGCACACCGGAACACACACTACACAGGGCCGCCGTGCAGGCGGCCTTATATAGTGTGGGGCGTGTACTAAATCCCCTGAGCCATAATTGGCCAAAGCCACCCTGGCTTTGGCCAATTACAGCTCTCTCTACTGACGGCGCTGTGATTGGCCAAGCATGCGGGTCATAGTGCATGCTTGGCCAATCATCAGCCAGCAATGCACTGCGATGCCGCAGTGAATTATGGGCCGTGACGCGCCACACGAATTTGGCGCGAACGGCCCATATCGTTCGCAATTCGGCGAACGACCGAACAGCCGATATTCGAGTCGAACATGGGTTCGACTCGAACACGAAGCTCATCCCTATCTAGCAGTACCTGGGATGTTGGTTCAATTCCCCGACATGCAAATCCTTATGTTGAAGTTTATATGTTCTCCCTGTGTGGGTTTCTCACCACAATCCAAAGACATGCAGGCATTTTATTTGTCTCCTGTCAAAATAGGTTCTAATGTAAGAAAGTTAATTTTGGACATTAGATTGGAAGCTCATTGCAGCCAGGGACTGATGTTAATGTTTATTAGCACTAATCATGCCCAGGGACTTGGACATTTCAAATTTTAGGGTTTACACTGCACAGGTACATATGCTTAGAAAACTGTTGCTTTGTTTATGTGGATGCAAATGTACTTTTGATCCTGTAGTTGGAGATTTGATGCACATAGCCAAGGGCTAACACAGTTGCAAATACTATTATGTGTTCCAGCTCATCAGGTGCAATCACTTTAGACATACATGAACAGACAGATTGAAAGATACTGGTGGGCGTGTACTTCTATTGGGTGTGTCAGTGTGCTAACAATACAACTTCTCTTATATAAAGTTTCAAGAAATATGATACAGCGCTGCGCTAAAACAAACTAAGGAAGCAGCCAACACACCCGTAGACTCAGGGAGAAAAAAACAACTAAAAAATGCACAGTGTGGCGCTATTATGTGAATACAATATGAAAAAACTAAACATAAATTATTCAAATCATAAACATCTCATGTGAGCACTTGTGACAGTGACTAGTGAAAGAATAATACATATGTGTATTTAGATGAATTAAACATCAAAGGCAAAATCAAATATAGAGTCCATAACACCAAAAAGAAAAAGTCCGTGATAGCAGTGTATAAATGGTATACAGGTGTTTTTCTTGTATATGCAGGAAGATCAATTAGACCCGGTAGCCTGGTAGATGAATGGACCATAAACGACCAGAGGTGCACAGAAATTTGAAAACGGTGCCAGGACCATCACCAGAAGATATGTAGGCTTACCAGAAGTAGTGGCCTGAAATAGCGTATGCTAAAACAGGTCAGGAAGGCTTGGTGACCAACTGGTCTAGATGTATTGTCTGGTTAGATGTCATCACCACACCAACGGAGGGAAGGGGGGGAAGCAATCAGCACGATTTCCTCAATAATAATCACACCACCAAGCCAAGCGAAAGATTCGTGTACCATGTGAGGGATGAAAACACTCACATAGTGTAATAACGTATTAACTTAGATTTATTAAAAATAGCAATAAAAAACAAACTCACATTTTATGCAGATCAAACAGGCATGTAAATCGTATAGCGGTAGTTGTGAGGGGTCCACCCGACATGTTTCAACTAAAAAAGTCCCCAGAAGACGACTTTTTTTAGTTGAAACATGTCGGGTGGACCCCTCACAACTACCGCTATACGATTTACATGCCTGTTTGATCTGCATAAAATGTGAATTTGTTTTTTATTGCTATTTTTAATAAATCCAAGTTAATACGTTATTACACTATGTGAGTGTTTTCATCCCTCACATGGTACACGAATCTTTCGCTTGGCTTGGTGGTGTGATTATTATTGAGGAAATCGTGCTGATTGCTTCCCCCCCTTCCCTCCGTTGGTGTGGTGATGACATCTAACCAGACAATACATCTAGACCAGTTGGACACCAAGCCTTCCTGACCTGTTTTAGCATACGCTATTTCAGGCCACTACTTCTGGTAAGCCTCCATATCTTCTGGTGATGGTCCTGGCACCGTTTTCAAATTTCTGTGCACCTCTGGTCGTTTATGGTCCATTCATCTACCAGGCTACCGGGTCTAATTGATCTTCCTGCATATACAAGAAAAACACCTGTATACCATTTATACACTGCTATCACAGACTTTTTCTTTTTGGTGTTATGGACTCTATATTTGATTTTGCCTTTGATGTTTAATTCATCTAAATACACATATGTATTATTCTTTCACTAGTCACTGTCACAAGTGCTCACATGAGATGTTTATGATTTGAATAATTTATGTTTAATTTTTTCATATTGTATTCACATAATAGCGCCACACTGTGCATTTTTTAATACAACCTCTCTTATATAAAGGCCTGCAGTAGGGGGGTTTGTTTGGCCTGAGAAGGTCAGGTTTTTTGCTGTGATTTGTGCGGGAGAAGGAATGATATTGGGAGATTTTATGAAATTCTTGTGCATTTTTTCAATCAAAAGTGGGTTTATGTGGCCATGCTGTCAATGTTGTGTGTGTATTGTTCCTGTCTGATCATGCAAACATCGTTTGGAAGCATCTGCTGACCTACTCTTTTTGATCTTGTTTAATCGTGTACACCGAAATGCAGCTTCCAGCAGAACATGGTCACCAATGTATATGTGTGGATTGTGGGCTGGTGGTGGGTGTTTTGAATAAGTATTTTAATATTATGTTGGAATGCTTTGTAAGAATGACTGTTAAGTATGTTTCTATAATCTTGGAGATAAAAATGTGATGTGTTGCCCATTACACACTGAAATTAAAGCTATGTCCACTCTAAGGTTTTGTCAAATTGTAGATTGTAAGCTCCTATGAGCAGGGCCCTTAAAATCCCATTGCTAAATGTAGCACCATATAGCCTGTCCAAATTTTTTTGAAGCTAGTAAATGTAATTTTTTTTTGTTTTGTTTTTCTGCTGGTAAAATAAAAGTACATTATTGAGCTTTGTTGTGTTTTTTTTTTCTTCTACTTTTTTCTCTTTAGTTTTTGTGGGTGGTGGTTTTGGGAAAGTGCAATATCTCTTATATTTTATTTCAATATGTATTTGTGCACCAAAAAACTAATCTCTTTGCCCTGGTTCACATTGATGCTACTTTGAAATCGCGCTACTTCACTTCAAGTAGCACAATTTCAAAGTAGCAAGGTCAGCGTGATTTCAGGTGCTACTTGATAGACATTCGTGTGGCTTCATACACAAATGTCTATTGAAGTTGCACCTGAAATCGGCAAAAGTAGCGCAGGAACTACTTTATCAAATTGGTTGGTGCCACAAAAAAAGTTGCATCGATTGGAACAGTGCGCCATTGCTGCCAATAGTCATGCGATTTGATCTCTCAAATCGCATGACAAATAGCTCCAATGTAAACCTAGGCTTCTGCACACCTGTAAGTTAATGATAAAGGTGGAATCTTTATATATAACAGCTGTGAAGAATTGCAGGTAATGAATTCAGCTGGTGGATAGGCAGTGTTGTATGTGTCAGCTTTAGTTCACGTTGGTGTGATTTGACATGTCAAAGCGGTGACAATTGCACTGTTTTAATTGGTGCAATTTGTATTGACATCAGTGCAGAAACCTGCACAGATGTCTCTGAAATTCCCCCTGCAGTCGGGACTGACATGCGAGAATGAAAGTGTGTGATTTCAGCTGAACGATTTTCTCCCGCTGCTAACCCAGGGACACCATCTCTTATCGAACGCCTTTAAATATCATAAGTAGAAATACAAATTTGCATATCTGCAAATAAACAAAAATAATAAAATTCTAATAGTGGTTGCAATCAAATATTTGCAGCATCGATCAAAAGAGTGTTGATGGGGGCGGAGCCGGCAGCCAGAGCGGATGGTAGTGTGAGGAGAGAGCTCTGACACAACGGCTTCTATAGAGCGGCTCACAGCAACACTACACCCTGCAAAATACATCCACAGAGAGGGGAGACACAGTGGAACCCAGCGGTTAAGATGTACAAAAGAAAAGCGAGAGAAGCACCGAAAAAACTGACCGATTTCTACCCCCTCACGGCCGGCCGAGATTTCCAAGATGGCGCCCGCTCCGGGAATAGAAATGCGGCATCCCCTGCACACTCCTGCAGCCATCCGTCGCCATCCTCGGGTGAGTCTAATCTCACACAGCATCCACCAACATCCTCACCCTCTGATAGCCCAGTTAAGCAGAAAAGGAGGATTGGGGTGGAGGAGGAGAATCAGGATGAGGCAGGGGCAGAGGAAGACATAATGGAGGATTCATCCTCTCATAGCCAGCAGTTAGATGCCTTTCCCACATCAGGGCAGCCCATCCTGGATATCACAATGAAGGAAATGTTATTAACCCTCAGGGGGGCCCTCCAACAGGACATGTCAGCATTTATGCACACTACAAAAAAAGAACTGTCAGCGTTTGGTAGCAGAGTCAAGTATGTGGAAAAAAAAATGGAAGAATTCACACTAGCTCATAATGAGCTGGTGGATGCGCACTTTGATGTAGAAGATGAGATAAAATCTATGCGCCTAAAAATGGCGGACATCGAAGACAGGGCACGCAGGAACAACATAAAGTTCAGAGGGATCTCTGAATCGATCAAACCAGCAGAACTTACTGCGTACCTCCAAAAGCTCATGACCACGGTTCTGCCGTCTTTGGGGCCTAACGACATAATCATAGACAGAGCCCACAGACTGCCAAAACCCTCATTCCTGCCGGACCAAATCCCCAGGGATGTCATCGCTAGGATCCACTTTTACCACATAAAAGATCAGCTGATGCGATTTGCCAGACAGCACCCCACGCTCCCTGATCCATTTACCGGAATCGCATTGTATGCAGATTTATCGCAAGCTACACTAACGGCAAGGCACAACTTAGTCCCTATTACAAAAATCTTACACAATCACAAGATTCTATATAAATGGGGATTCCCTGCCAAACTGCTGCTGGAAATGCACGGCGAATCGCACGCAATTACTTCACTGGAAAAAGGGATGGATCTCCTCAGAAAATGGCGACTTCTACCGCTGGATGGAGAAGCTGAAGACCCTGATCCACTGCTTGACAGACGAAACAACTACCGTCAAAACAGAAGAGGCAAGTAAATCCTACTCGGCTACACGGTCGTCTCAGTAGATGGCTTTTATACACGTGTGGCACTTCTCTCAGGATCAACAACCCCTGATGCCTTCCAAATCTTCCATGTACCCAGGTGTAGGCTCCAGAAGCAGCCGTTGTTCGGCTAATATGTTTCTTAGTTATCCCCCTTCTTCATTTACAGGATGACACCTGTGACCTGTTCTACACAAACTTTAATGTTTTATTGGTATATAATGCTGCATAAGTCAGCTTGGTTTTTTGTTCATGTTTTTCTTTTTCTTTTTGCTATTCTGACATTTTTTTCAGAATCTTCATTTCAATCCTTACACATACCCAACATCAATCCAAGAGCATATTGTTTATTGATCTCCACCACTAGATGGCAGCAGCTTGTACTCATTGAATGGAATGAATCTTAAAATAGTATCACACAATGTGAGAGGTTTAAACAGCCCCTACAAGCGCAGGGCTATGTGGAAGTCAGCTCTGGACCTGAAATGTGACATCCTGTGTGCACAAGAAACACACTTCGCCAGCAGCAAACCTCCAAAGTGCACGCACAATAAATTTTCCAAAGTATTCACCGCTAATGACACTTCGAAAAAAAATGGGGTATTGATCGCTATTAAGGACACATTAACCTTTTCTTTATTGCAGATCCATAATGACCCCCATGGACGCTATATTATTTTGATCGCAGAAATAGATCGGGTCCTCTACACACTGGTAAACTTATATGCCCCAAATGTTAAGCCAATGAAGTTTATCCGTAAGGTTGTTAAACATGCCAAATCCTTGCAAAAGGGCAATCTAATAGTATGTGGGGATTTTAATATGGTCATGAATGAGGAATGTGACTCCTCCTCGGTGGCTCTGAGGAAGAGGCCCTCTTTAAGCACTTGGTGTCATGAAGAAAGGCTCTTTGATCCCTGGCACTGCCTTAGATCCACCGAGAGGGACTACTCTTATTACTCTATGGTGCATAATAGCTACTCTAGAATTGACTTTTTTTCTAACAGATATGTATACCCTGCAGAAAGTGATTAAGGCTGATATCCTCAACATTACGTGGTCTGATCATGCGCCTGTGGCCATTGAGGTTGAAACTAGCAATAAAACATCCCACAAACCACTATGGCGTAACAATACCTACCTACTGTCTTGTCCTCACATTAAAGAGGAAGTAGAGAAGAAACTTAAAGAATACTTTAGTATCAATTCCAATGGGGAATGCTCCCCAACAATGATCTGGTGTGCTCACAAAGCATACGCTAGGGGTATTCTTATTCAGATTGCTTCAAGAGAAAAGAAAAAGAAATCACATCGCTTAGCGAAACTCCATAAGATCTAGAGGCTCAACACAAGGACCCCAGCACCGCATCCCCCAGTATCTTAAAATGCCTTAATTCTTGTCGCGAAGAACTGCGACAGGAACTTAGGGCAGATTACGATCTATATTTCAAAAGGCTGAAACTATCATTTTACTCCCAAAGCAATAGGGCAAGCAAACTTCTGGCCTCGCAAATTAAAAAAAGACATGCAAAATCCAACATCACTCATATTCAACATCATAGCTCTAATACCACACTCCACAACCCTAAGGACATAGTTAATGCTTTTGGAGACTATTACAAAACCCTTTACAATCTCAATAAGGATCCATCCACCTACCAACCCACAGATAAAGAGATAGATGAGTTCCTTCAAGGAATCCAACTCCCCTCAGTAGACTCAACAACTCTTCAAACCTTAAACTCCCCAATCACTGATGCAGAAATTGAGGCAGTTATTAAAACTCTCCCCATGCATAAATCCCCGGGAGCGGACGGTTTTTCTGCTGAGTATTACAAGGCATTCAGCTCCCTGCTCGCACCAAAACTAGTAGATGTTTTCAATAAAGCAGCCATAGGGGGATCCTTCCCAAAAGAAATGCTCCAAGCAATAATAGTAACACTACCCAAACCCGGCAAAGACAACTCCCACCCCCAAAATTATAGGCCAATATCCTTACTCAATTGTGACCTAAAGATCTATGCGAAAATATTGGCCAACAGGTTATTAGAAATTACCCCTTCCCTAATAGGATTGGATCAGGTGGGATTTGTAAAGGGCAGACAAGCACCGGATGGAACTAGAAGGATGTTAGATCTACTACGATACGCAGAACTTAATCAATTACCAAGTATTTTTCTTGCATTAGACGCTGAAAAGGCGTTCGATAGGGTGCATTGGGGTTACCTATCGAAAACTTTACAAAAATTTGGAATATCAGGAACGATACATTCGGCAATTATGTCCCTATACTCAAACCCATCCGCCCAAGTCTATACCTCTAGTCTCCTATCTGATCCTTTCCTACTATCTAATGGTACACGACAAGGTTGCCCCTTATCACCAATAATCTTTTCACTCATTATAGAACCTCTGGCACAAAGCATTAGGTCCAATACTTCCATCAAAGGCATAAATATAGGTAAAGAGAGTCATAAAATAGGACTCTTTGCCGACGATATAATATTAACCTTATCCGAGCCAGCAACCTCTATACAAGAAATTAAAAAACTATTGCATAATTTTAGTAAAGTCTCCTTTTACAAAATCAACACAAAAAAGTGTTTTGCTTTAACACTCAATATACCCCTAGATGAACAAAGCACGATTAAACATTTGTTTCCCTGTAATTGGGACCCCCCCTCAATTGCGTATCTTGGTGTGCAGCTCACCTCCTCTTCCGCTAAACTATACTCCAGCAATTACACTCCTCTACTTACAAAGGTGGAAGAAGAAATGGCCCAAATAGGTAAACTGCATTTATCATGGATGGGGAGGATAGCTGCATATCAAATGCAAATATTACCTAAACTTCTATACCACTTCAGAACTATGCCCATACCTCTCCCTCAAACATTCTTCTCACAACTAGCGAAAAATTTAAATAAATTTATTTGGACAGGAAAAAAACCTAGAATTGCACTGACTCATCTATATAAACCCAAACAATTAGGAGGAGCAGGTCTCCCAAATGCACACACTTATTACCAAGCTGCTATATTGGAACAAACCCGATATTGGTTCGCATGCCAAACTGACAATAAATGGTCTGAATTAGAACAAGAGATTACTCCCGGCCATAATCTACCAGCCCTGGTGATAGCAGCTGGCATACACCATAGACCAATCACTCCACTATACCCTACGGTACAAGCTTCTATAACAGCCTGGTCCTCCTTGCTAAGACAACCATTTAAGGATACTCCTATGCAGGAAATACAAATCCCTTTGGCAACATACGAATACTTGATTCCAAACATTTCGACCCATACTTTGAAAATTAGAGGGGAACATTTCCACACACCTGACCTACAAGGACAGGAAACAATGGAAAGTTATCAACTGTTTCAAATAAAGCACTACCTCAAACATAATAATTCTAGACCACTTAGATTACCCCAAATACTGTGGCGCTATCTATTAAACAAAAACCCGGGGAAACACAAGGGAATATCGTTATTCTACAAATTCGCTACCCCTCTATACTTACAAGCTAAATTGCCTAACATGAGAAAGTGGGAACAGGACCTCAAAAAGGAATTCCCATTACACCAATGGCAACTAGCGGTGAAGAGTAATAGTAAATCTTCAGCGTGCATAGACCACTGGGATAATGCATTGAAGATACTACACAGGTGGTATCTTACTCCCCTACGTATTCACAAAATGAATCCGAGTTCCTCCCCAATATGCTGGAGAAAATGTGACAATACTGGCAACCTTCTACACATATTGTGGAGCTGCAAAGTAATAAAACCTTTCTGGCAGAAAGTAGCTTCCATCATTCACACAATTACAAACACCACGAGCCCACTAAATCCTGAACTTTCCCTCCTTAGTTTGGGCATAGACAACTTTCCTCATTTGACGAGAAAGGTTGTTATAAATATTCTATTTGCAGCACGCATATCCTTAGCAAGAGAATGGCGTTCTCAATCACCCCCAAAAATCGAAGAAGTAATTTCCAGAGTGAATGCCCACTACACAATGGAAAAAATGCTAGCGTATAAGGAAAGAAGAGTCCCGGCCTTCCACAAACACTGGGAAGTCTGGAAATCTTCTCAGTATGCTCCCTCTCACTTGTGAAACTGAGTACTGTGTTTCATGATATTTAGGCTAAACGACTAGGCTTATAGTGGTAAAAGTGTTTAAATAATTAAGTGTTCTTGCATAGCAAGACCACTTACTGTTATCTCACATATATATTATTATTAAGTGTTCTTGCATAGCAAGACCACTTACTGTTATCTCACATATATATTATTATTAAGTGTTCTTGCATAGCAAGACCACTTACTGTTATCTCACATATATATTATTAAGTGTTCTTGCATAGCAAGACCACTTACTGTTATTAGTGGGAATGCTTTAGCAGTCCCACTATTGTTATTCGATTTTATTTATTATTTTTAATAATTTTAATTTTATTCCGTACGTTTTTCGGTAATGCGTAACTTCTGCATACTTTCAGCTATTAAAACCATTCAACTATCAAAATGTTCGTCTCTTTTAGCTGAGGTGTGCTCTTTTTCAACTTTTTTTCTACCATTTATACTTTTTAAAATATTAAGCTTTTTATCACTTTTTTTTAACATTGAAGTCAATGGGAGCATGCTTGAAATCCTTACATTTTTCTTCCGCTCCCAAAAGTTTCAGCTCCTTCATACTTTCACCTAGAGACACCAAACAAACTTTAAAATGTTCACAAAATATTCAGCTATCTGGCTATATCTTTTCAGTTTGATATCTTTTACAGTTTTTGAGAAAAAGCTTTTTGTTTAGAGGTCATTTCAAGAAATTTTAGCCATTAATCAGAGTGTACTGTGTGTGTGTTTTGTTGCCATGGTTACCAAAGCTTCTGTTATACACAGGGGGGAGGTGGCTGGAGCATCTCAGCTCTGATTACAGAGCCCGGGGGGAGAGGACAAAAGCTGAAAAATCAGAACATGATTTCTAAACTGCCGCCACTCCCTCATTTTCAAGCCCACCTACACAAATCTTATATCAAAACGTTCAGCTATCCCTGCTGCCACTAAACATGTCCACGGCTAAGCCATAGTCCTGATAGTTTTCACAATATGACCATTTGTTTGCAACTCACACCGTCCATTGACATTCATTGAAACTACACTCTAGCCCCTTCAAATTTGAAGGGCAATTTCTAAACTGCGACCGTGCCTTCAATTTTAATATTTCAGAGACATACTATGTATCAAAATCTAGGTCTGGGTCTTGTGATTCTCACAATATAAAGATCTTCGCTGTAGGATGTATAGTTTTTAAAATACGGCCATTTGTTTAGAGGTCATTTCAGGAAATTTTAGCCATTAATCAGAGTGTACTGTTAGTGTTTGTTTTGTTGCCATGGTTACCAAAGCTTCTGTTATACACAGGGGGGGAGGTGGCTGGAGCATCTCAGCTTTGATTACAGAGCCCGGGGGAGGGGACAGACACACCATGTACTGATTTATAATAGAGGAATATGATGGGGCAGTTTTGATGGGGTAATTCTGATGGGGCAGTTTTGATGGTGGCAATATGATGGGACAGTTTTGATGGCAATATGATGGGGGCAATTTTGCTGGGGGCCGTTTTAGCAATTCAGCATTCCCACGCATTTTCCCCAGGAAATGCATTTTCTAGTTAAGTGTTCTTGCATAGCAAGACCACTTACTGTTATCTCACATATATATTTAGTGGGAATGCTTTAGCAGTCCCACTATTGTTATTCGATTTTATTTATTAGTGGGAATGCTTTAGCAGTCCCACTATTGTTATTCGATTTTATTTATTTTTAATAATTTTAATTTTATTCCGTACGTTTTTCGGTAATGCGTAACTTCTGCATACTTTCAGCTATTAAAACCATTCAACTATCAAAATGTTCGTCTCTTTTAGCTGAGGTGTGCTCTTTTTCAACTTTTTTTCTACCATTTATACTTTTTAAAATATTAAGCTTTTTATCACTTTTTTTTAACATTGAAGTCAATGGGAGCATGCTTGAAATCCTTAAATTTTTCTTCCGCTCCCAAAAGTTTCAGCTCCTTCATACTTTCACCTAGAGACACCAAACAAACTTTAAAATGTTCACAAAATATTCAGCTATCTGGCTATAGCTTTTCAGTTTGATATCTTTTACAGTTTTTGAGAAAAAGCTTTTTGTTTAGAGGTCATTTCAGGAAATTTTAGCCATTAATCAGAGTGCACTGTGTGTGTTTTGTTGCCATGGTTACCAAAGCTTCTGTTATACACAGAGGGGGGGGAGGTGGCTGGAGCATCTCAGCTTTAATTACAGAGCCCGGGGGGAGGGGACAGACACACCATGTACAGATTATAATAGAGGAATATGATGGGGCAGTTTTGATGGTGGCAATTCTGATGGGGCAGTTTTGATGGCGGTCATTTTAGCAATTTAGCTATTCAGCAATTATTTTTGAAAAAAAAAAATATATTTTTGAAAAAAAAAATATATTTCTGAAAAAAAAAAAATTATTTTTGAAAAAAAAAAAAATCATTTTTGAAAAAAAAAAATTATTTTTGAAAAAAAAAAAATATTTTTGAAAAAAAAAAAATATTTTTGAAAAAAAAAAATATTTTTGAAAAAAAAAATATTTAAAAAAAAAATCATTTTTGAAAAAAAAATTTTTTGAAAAAAAAATTTTTTGAAAAAAAAAATTTTTGAAAAAAAAAATAATTTTTGAAAAAAAAATATTTTTGAAAAAAAAAAATATTTTTGAAAAAAAAAAATATTTTTTGATGGGGCAGTTTTGATGGTGGCAATATGATGGTGCAGTTTTGATGGGGCAATTCTGATGGGGCAGTTTTGATGGTGGCAATATGATGGGACAGTTTTGATGGCAATATGATGGGGGCAATTTTGCTGGGGGCCGTTTTAGCAATTCAGCATTCCCACGCATTTTCCCCAGGAAATGCATTTTCTAGTTAGTGGGAATGCTTTAGCAGTCCCACTATTGTTATTCGATTTTATTTATTTTTAATTTTATTCCGTACGTTTTTCGGTAATGCGTAACTTCTGCATACTTTCAGCTATTAAAACCATTCAACTATCAAAATGTTTGTCTCTTTTAGCTGAGGTGTGCTCTTTTTCAACTTTTTTTCTACCATTTATACTTTTTAAAATATTAAGCTTTTTATCACTTTTTTTTAACATTGAAGTCAATGGGAGCATGCTTGAAATCCTTAAATTTTTCTTCCGCTCCCAAAAGTTTCAGCTCCTTCATACTTTCACCTAGAGACACCAAACAAACTTTAAAATGTTCACAAAATATTCAGCTATCTGGCTATATCTTTTCAGTTTGATATCTTTTACAGTTTTTGAGAAAAAGCTTTTTGTTTAGAGGTCATTTCAGGAAATTTTAGCCATTAATCAGAGTGTACTGTGTGTGTTTTGTTGCCATGGTTACCAAAGCTTCTGTTATACACAGAGGGGGGGGGAGGTGGCTGGAGCATCTCAGCTTTAATAAAATCAAATAACAATAGTGGGACTGCTAAAGCATTCCCACTAATTACAGAGCCCGGGGGGAGGGGACAGACACACCATGTACTGATTATAATAGAGGAATATGATGGGGCAGTTTTGATGGTGGCAATTCTGATGGGGCAGTTTTGATGGCGGTCATTTTAGCAATTTAGCTATTCAGCAATTATTTTTGAAAAAAAAAATATATTTTTGAAAAAAAAAAAATATTTCTGAAAAAAAAAAATTATTTTTGAAAAAAAAAAAAAATAATAATTTTTGAAAAAAAAAAATATTTTTGAAAAAAAAAATATTTTTGAAAAAAAAATATTTTTGAAAAAAAAAAAATTATTTTTGAAAAAAAAAATATTTTTGAAAAAAAAAAATATTTTTGAAAAAAAAAAAATATTTTTAAAAAAAAATTATTTTTGAAAAAAAAAAAATTTTTGAAAAAAAAAAAAATTTTTGAAAAAAAAAATAATTTTTGAAAAAAAAATTATTTTTGAAAAAAAAAAAATTTTTGAAAAAAAAAAAATTATTTTTGAAAAAAAAAAAAATTATTTTTGAAAAAAAAAAAAATTATTTTTGAAAAAAAAAATATTTTTTGATGGGGCAGTTTTGATGGTGGCAATATGATGGTGCAGTTTTGATGAGGCAATTCTGATGGGGCAGTTTTGATGGTGGCAATATGATGGGGGCAATTTTGCTGGGGGCCGTTTTAGCAATTCAGCATTCCCACGCATTTTCCCCAGGAAATGCATTTTCTAGTTATTTTTAATAATTTTAATTTTATTCCGTACGTTTTTCGGTAATGCGTAACTTCTGCATACTTTCAGCTATTAAAACCATTCAACTATCAAAATGTTCGTCTCTTTTAGCTGAGGTGTGCTCTTTTTCAACTTTTTTTCTACCATTTATACTTTTTAAAATATTAAGCTTTTTATCACTTTTTTTTAACATTGAAGTCAATGGGAGCATGCTTGAAATCCTTACATTTTTCTTCCGCTCCCAAAAGTTTCAGCTCCTTCATACTTTCACCTAGAGACACCAAACAAACTTTAAAATGTTCACAAAATATTCAGCTATCTGGCTATAGCTTTTCAATTTGATATCTTTTACAGTTTTTGAGAAAAAGCTTTTTGTTTAGAGGTCATTTCAATAAATTTTAGCCATTAATCAGAGTGTACTGTGTGTGTTTTGTTGCCATGGTTACCAAAGCTTCTGTTATACACAGAGGGGGGGGGAGGTGGCTGGAGCATCTCAGCTTTAATTACAGAGCCCGGGGGGAGGGGACAGACACACCATGTACTGATTATAATAGAGGAATATGATGGGGCAGTTTTGATGGTGGCAATTCTGATGGGGCAGTTTTGATGGCGGTCATTTTAGCAATTTAGCTATTCAGCAATTATTTTTGAAAAAAAAAATATATTTTTGAAAAAAAAAATATATATTTTTGAAAAAAAAATTATTTTTGAAAAAAAAAAAATATTTTTGAAAAAAAAAATATATTTTTGAAAAAAAAAATTATTTTTGAAAAAAAAAATATTTTTGAAAAAAAAAAAAATATTTTTAAAAAAAAAAAAAATCATTTTTGAAAAAAAAAATTTTTGAAAAAAAAAATTTTTGAAAAAAAAAATATTTTTGAAAAAAAAAATATTTTTGAAAAAAAAAAAATTATTTTTGAAAAAAAAAAAAAATTTTTGATGGGGCAGTTTTGATGGTGGCAATATGATGGTGCAGTTTTGATGAGGCAATTCTGATGGGGCAGTTTTGATGGTGGCAATATGATGGGACAGTTTTGATGGCAATATGATGGGGCAATTTTGCTGGGGGCCGTTTTAGCAATTCAGCATTCCCACGCATTTTCCCCAGGAAATGCATTTTCTAGTATTCTTATTATTATAGCCAAATTTACCACCCTAACTCCTCCCACAGTTTTTACACTACATAGACAAGTAATATACCGAAACGTGCGGATTGTTCCCGAATGGTGTGCTATTACTTTGTGGAACGTTTCGCCGAATGGTTCACGAAATATCGTCGTTTTTGCGGCGAAATTGGTCCCATAGGAATGAATGGGGAAACTAGAGTGGGAGATGACAAAAGCTGGAAAATCAGAACATGATTTCTAAACTGCCGCCACTCCCTCATTTTCAAGCCCACCTACACAAATCTTATATCAAAACGTTCAGCTATCCCTGCTGCCACTAAACATGTCCACGGCTAAGCCATAGTCCTGATAGTTTTCACAATATGACCATTTGTTTGCAACTCACGCCGTCCATTGACATTCATTGAAACTACACTCTAGCCCCCTCCAAATTTGAAGGGAAATTTCTAAACTGCGACTGTGCCTTCATTTTTAATATTTCAGAGACATACTATGTATCAAAATCTAAGTCTGGGTCTTGTGATTCTCACAATATAAAGATCTTCGCTGTAGGATGTATAGTTTTTAAAATACGGCCATTTGTTTAGAGGTCATTTCAGGAAATTTTAGCCATTAATCAGAGTGTACTGTTAGTGTTTGTTTTGTTGCCATGGTTACCAAAGCTTCTGTTATACACAGGGGGGAAGGTGGCTGGAGCATCTCAGCTGATTACAGAGCCCGGGGGAGGGGACAGACACACCATGTACTGATTTATAATAGAGGAATATGATGGGGCAGTTTTGATGGGGTAATTCTGATGGGGCAGTTTTGATGAAGCAGTATTTGGGAAGCATAAACAGGGCATGAGCGTTGCTAGGAAACAGTGGTTGTAAACACAAGATGCTGAGACACTCCAAATGCATGTGACTTCATCTGCTAGACTTGATAATGCTTGTAGACTCCTCCCACAGTTTTCACACTACAGAGACAAATAATATACCGAAACGAGCGGATTGTTCCCGATTGGTGTGTTATTACTTTGTGGAATGTTTTGCCGAATGGTCCACGAAATGACGTTTTTGCGGCGAAATTGGTCCCATAGGAATGAATGGCGAAATGTTCAAAACTAGAGTGGGAAGTGACAAAAGCTGACAACCCCATGATCAGCCAAAACATTATGACCACCCCATGATCAGCCAAAACATTATGACCGCCCCATGTAAAAAAAAAAATATTTTTGAAAAAAAAAAAATTTTTTTTGAAAAAAGTAAAAAAATAATTTTTGAAAAAAAAAAATCATTTTTGAAAAAAAAAATATATATATTTTTGAAAAAAAAAATATTTTTGAAAAAAAAAAAATTATTTTTGAAAAAAAAAATATTTTTGAAAAAAAAATTTCTTTTAAAAAAAAAATTATTTTTGAAAAAAAAATATATTTGAAAAAAAAAATATTTTTGAAAAAAAAAAATTATTTTTGAAAAAAAAATTACTTTAAAAAAAATAATAATTTCGAAAAAAAAATTATTTTTGAAATAAAAAAATTCATTTTTGAAAAAAAAAATTACCTTTGAAAAAAAAAATTACTTTTGAAAAAAAAAATCATTTTTGAAGAAAAAAAAATAATTTTTGATTAAAAAAAATTCATTTTTGAAAAAAAAAATTACTTTTGAAAAAAATGTTCAGCTCTTTCAGCGAATGATGGAACTTTTTTACTACTATTTATACTTTTTAAAATATTAAGCTTTTTAACACTTTTCACAGTTACTCAAGCCACTCCACCCCACCCAGTTACTCCGCCCACTCCAGTTGTAGAGGCAAAACACTTTCACAATTTCCCCAGAAATTGTACCTTTTCTAGTTATTAAGTGTTCTTGCATAGCAAGACCACTCACTGTTATCTCACATATATATTATTATTATAGCCAAATTTACCACCCTAACTCCTCCCACAGTTTTTACACTACATAGACAAGTAATATACCGAAACGTGCGGATTGTTCCCGAATGGTGTGCTATTACTTTGTGGAACGTTTCGCCGAATGGTTCACGAAATATCGTCATTTTTGCGGCGAAATTGGTCCCATAGCAATGAATGGGGAAACTAGAGTGGGAGATGACAAAAGCTGGAAGATCAGAACATGATTTCTAAACTGCCGCCACTCCCTCATTTTCAAGCCCACCTACACAAATCTTATATCAAAACGTTCAGCTATCCCTGCTGCCACTAAACATGTCCACGGCTAAGCCATAGTCCTGATAGTTTTCACAATATGACCATTTGTTTGCAACTCACACCGTCCATTGACATTCATTGAAACTACACTCTAGCCTAGCCCTTTCAAATTTAAAGGGCAATTTCTAAACTGCGACCGTGCCTTCAATTTTAATATTTCAGAGACATACTATGTATCAAAATCTAGGTCTGGGTCTTGTGATTCTCACAATATAAAGATCTTCGCTGTAGGGTGTATAGTTTTTAAAATACGGCCATTTGTTTAGAGGTAATTTCAGGAAATTTTAGCCATTAATCAGAGTGTACTGTGTTTTGTTTTGTTGCCATGGTTACCAAAGCTTCTGTTATACACAGGGGGGGAGGTGGCTGGAGCTTCTCAGCTCTGATTACAGAGCCCGGGGGAGGGGACAGACACACCATGTACTGATTTATAATAGAGGAATATGATGGGGCAGTTTTAATGGGCCAATTATGATGGGGCAGTTTTGATGGTGGCAATATGATGGGGCAGTTTTGGTGGGGCAATTATGATGGGGCAGTTTTGATGGTGGCAATATGATGGGGCAGTTTTGATAGGAATTGTATTGTGTAGAAATTACATTGTGTTGTGTATTGAGCAGTGCGTGTGAAGCATAAACAGTACATGAGCGTTGCTAGGAAACAGTGGTTGTAAACACAAGATGCTGAAACCCCCCAAATGCATGTGGCCATACCTTCATCTGCGAGGCTTGATAATGCTGATAATTTACCACCCTAACTCCTCCCACAGTTTTTACACATTCGCCGAATGGTTCACGGAATATCGTCGTTTTTGCGGCGAAATTGGTCCCATAGGAATGAATGGCGAAATGTTCAATGTCATTTAATTGGTGTCCTATTACCTTGTGGAACTTTGTGAAAATCTGAAAAATACCAGTGTGAATCCGGCCTCAATGTCATTTAATTGGTGTGCTATTACTTTGTGGAACGTTTCGCCGAATGGTTCACGAAATATCGGCGTTTTTGCGGTGAAATTGGTCCCATAAGGAATGAATGGTGAAATGTTCAAAACTAGAGTGGGAGGTGACAAAAGCTGACAACCCCATGATCAGCCGAAACATTATGACCGCCCCATGAAAAAAAAAAAATATTTTTGAAAAAAAAAAAAATATTTTTGAAAAAAAAAATTATTTAAAAAAAAAAAAATATTTTTGAAAAAAAAAAAATTATTTTTGAAAAAAAAATTATTTTTGAAAAAAAAAATATTTTTGAAAAAAAAATTACTTTAATAAAAATATATTTTTGAAAAAAAAATATTTTTGAAAAAAAAAATTATTTTTGAAAAAAAAAAATATTTTTGAATAAAAAAAAATCATTTTTGAATAAAAAAAATTCATTTTTGAAAAAAAAAAAATTCATTTTTGAAAAAAATGTTCAGCTCTTTCAGCTAATGATGGAACTTTTTTACTACTATTTATACTTTTTAAAATATTAAGCTTTTTAACACTTTTCAGAGTTACTCAAGCCACTCCACCCCACCCAGATACTCCGCCCACTCCAGTTGTAGAGGCAAGAACACTTTCACAATTTCCCCAGAAATTGTAGCTTTTCTAGTTAAGTGTTCTTGCATAGCAAGACCACTTACTGTTATCTCACATATATATTATTCTTATTATTATAGCCAAATTTACCACCCTAACCCCCCCCCCCCCACAGTTTTTACACTACATAGACAAGTAATATACCGAAACGTGCGGATTGTTCCCGAATGGTGTGCTATTACTTTGTGGAACGTTTCGCCGAATGGTTCACGAAATATCGTCGTTTTTGCGGCGAAATTGGTCCCATAGGAATGAATGGGGAAACTAGAGTGGGAGATGACAAAAGCTGGAAAATCAGAACATGATTTCTAAACTGCCGCCACTCCCTCATTTTCAAGCCCACCTACACAAATCTTATATCAAAACGTTCAGCTATCCCTGCTGCCACTAAACATGTCCACGGCTAAGCCATAGTCCTGATAGTTTTCACAATATGACCATTTGTTTGCAACTCACGCCGTCCATTGACATTCATTGAAACTACACTCTAGCCCCCTCCAAATTTGAAGGGCAATTTCTAAACTGCGACTGTGCCTTCATTTTTAATATTTCAGAGACATACTATACATCAAAATCTAGGTCTGGGTCTTGTGATTCTCACAATATAAAGATCTTCGCTGTAGGATGTATAGTTTTTAAAATACGGCCATTTGTTTAGAGGTCATTTCAGGAAATTTTAGCCATTAATGAGCATGTACTGTTTGTTTTGTTGCCATGGTTACCAAAGCTTCTGTTATACACATGGGGGAGGTGGCTGGAGCATCTCAGCTCTGATTACAGAGCCCGGGGGAGGGGACAGACACACCATGTACTGATTTATAATAGAGGAATATGATGGGGCAGTTTTGATGGGGTAATTCTGATGGGGCAGTTTTGATGAAGTAGTATTTGGGAAGCATAAACAGGGCATGAGCGTTGCTAGGAAACAGTGGTTATAAACACAAGATGCTGAGACACCCCAAATGCATGTGACTTCATCTGCTAGACTTGATAATGCTTGTAGACTCCTCCCACAGTTTTTACACTACAGAGACAAGTAATATACTGAAAGGAGCGGATTGTTCACGATTGGTGTGTTATTACTTTGTGGAATGTTTCGCCGAATGGTCCACGAAATGACGTTTTTGCGGCGAAATTGGTCCCATAGGAATGAATGGCGAAATGTTCAAAACTAGAGTGGGAGGTCACAAAAGCTGACAACCCCATGATCAGCCAAAACATTATGACCACCCCATGATCAGCCAAAACATTATGACCGCCCCATGTAAAAAAAATATATATTTTTGAAAAAAAAAAAATAATTTTTGAAAAAAAAAAATAATTTTTGAAAAAAATAAAAAATAATTTTTGAAAAAAATAAAAATAAAACCATTTTTGAAAAAAAAATATTTTTGAAAAAAAAAATATTTTTGAAAAAAATCATAATTTTTGAAAAAAAAAATCATAATTTTTGAAAAAAAAATCATAATTTTTGAAAAAAATGTTCAGCTCTTTCAGCTAATGATGAGACTTCAACTTTTTTACTACTATTTATACTTTTTAAAATATTAAGCTTTTTAACACTTTTCACAGTTACTCCAGCCACTCCAACCACACAACAGTTACTCAAGCCACTCCACCCAGTTACTCCGCCCACTCCAGTTGTAGAGGGAAGAACACTTTTCACAATTTCCCCAGAAATTGTACCTTTTCTAGTTAAGTGTTCTTGCATAGAAAGACCACTTATTGTTATCTCACATATATATTATTATTATTATTATAGCCAAATTTACCACCCTAACTCCTCCCACAGTTTTTACACTACATAGACAAGTAATATACCGAAACGTGCGGATTGTTCCCGAATGGTGTGCTATTACTTTGTGGAACGTTTCGCCGAATGGTTCACGAAATATCGTCATTTTTGCGGCGAAATTGGTCCCATAGGAATGAATGGGGAAACTAGAGTGGGAGATGACAAAAGCTGGAAAATCAGAACATGATTTCTAAACGGCCGCCACTCCCTCATTTTCAAGCCCACCTACACAAATCTTATATCAAAACGTTCAGCTATCCCTGCTGCCACTAAACATGTCCACGGCTAAGCCATAGTCCTGATAGTTTTCACAATATGACCATTTGTTTGCAACTCACGCCGTCCATTGACATTCATTGAAACTACACTCTAGCCCCTTCAAATTTGAAGGGCAATTTCTTAACTGCGACCGTGCCTTCAATTTTAATATTTCAGAGACATACTATACATCAAAATCTAGGTCTGGGTCTTGTGATTCTCACAATATAAAGATCTTCGCTGTAGGATGTATAGTTTTTAAAATACGGCCATTTGTTTAGAGGTCATTTCAGGAAATTTTAGCCATTAATCAGAGTGTACTGTTAGTGTTTGTTTTGTTGCCATGGTTACCAAAGCTTCTGTTATACACAGGGGGGAGGTGGCTGGAGCATCTCAGCTTTGAATACAGAGCCTGGGGGAGGGGACAGACACACCATGTACTGATTTATAATAGAGGAATATGATGGGGCAGTTTTGATGGGGTAATTCTGATGGGGCAGTTTTGATGAAGTAGTATTTGGGAAGCATAAACAGGGCATGAGCGTTGCTAGGAAACAGTGGTTGTAAACACAAGATGCTGAGACACCCCAAATGCATGTGACTTCATCTGCTAGACTTGATAATGCTTGTAGACTCCTCCCACAGTTTTTACACTACAGAGACAAGTAATATACCGAAACGAGCGGATTGTTCCCGATTGGTGTGTTATTACTTTGTGGAATGTTTCGCCGAATGGTCCACGAAATGACGTTTTTGCGGCGAAATTGGTCCCATAGGAATGAATGGCGAAATGTTCAAAACTAGAGTGGGAGGTGACAAAAGCTGACAACCCCATGATCAGCCAAAACATTATGACCACCCCATGATCAGCCAAAACATTATGACCGCCCCATGTAAAAAAAAAAAATATTTTTAAAAAAAATAAATAATTTTTGAAAAAAATAAAAAAATAATTTTTGAAAAAAAAAAAAAATAATTTTTGAAAAAAAAAAATCATTTTTGAAAAAAAAAATATTTTTGAAAAAAAAAAAATTATTTTTGAAAAAAAAAATTATTTTTGAAAAACAAAATACTTTTAAAAAAAAAATATTTTTGAAAAAAAAAATATATTTGAAAAAAAAAATATTTTTGAAAAAAAAAAATTATTTTTGAAAAAAAAATTACTTTAAAAAAAATAATAATTTCGAAAAAAAAAAATATTTTTGAAATTAAAAAATTCATTTTTGAAAAAAAAAATTACCTTTGAAAAAAAAAAATTACTTTTGAAAAAAAAAATCATTTTTGAATAAAAAAAAATTCATTTTTGAAGAAAAAAAAATCATTTTTGAATAAAAAAAAAATCATTTTTGAATAAAAAAAATTCATTTTTGAAAAAAAAAATTACTTTTGAAAAAAATGTTCAGCTCTTTCAGCGAATGATGGAACTTTTTTACTACTATTTATACTTTTTAAAATATTAAGCTTTTTAACACTTTTCACACTTACTCAAGCCACTCCATCCCACCCAGTTACTCCGCCCACTCCAGTTGTAGAGGCAAGAACACTTTCACAATTTCCCCAGAAATTGTACCTTTTCTAGTTAGTGGGAATGCTTTAGCAGTCCCACTATTGTTATTCATTTTTTTATTAGTGGGACTGCTTTAGCAGTCCCACTATTGTTATTCGTTTTTTATTATCTTTCTTCTTATTCCGTACGTTTTTCGGTAATGCGTAACTTCTGCATACTTTCAGCTATTAAAACCATTCAACTATCAAAATGTTCGTCTCTTTTAGCTGAGGTGTGCTCTTTTTCAACTTTTTTTCTACCATTTATACTTTTTAAAATATTAAGCTTTTTATCACTTTTTTTTAACATTGAAATCAATGGGAGCATGCTTGAAATCCTTAAATTTTTCTTCCGCTCCCAAAAGTTTCAGCTCCTTCATACTTTCACCTAGAGACACCAAACAAACTTTAAAATGTTCACAAAATATTCAGCTATCTGGCTATAGCTTTTCAGTTTTATATCTTTTACAGTTTTTGAGAAAAAGCTTTTTGTTTAGAGGTCATTTCAAGAAATTTTAGCCATTAATCAGAGTGTACTGTGTGTGTTTTGTTGCCATGGTTACCAAAGCTTCTGTTATACACAGGGGGGGAGGTGGCTGGAGCATCTCAGCTCTGATTAGAGCCCAGGGGAGGGGACAAAAGCTGAAAAATCAGAACATGATTTCTAAACTGCCGCCACTCCCTCATTTTCAAGCCCACCTACATAAATCTTATATCAAAACGTTCAGCTATCCCTGCTGCCACTAAACATGTCCACGGCTAAGCCATAGTCCTGATAGTTTTCACAATATGACCATTTGTTTGCAACTCACACCGTCCATTGACATTCATTGAAACTACACTCTAGCCCCTTCAAATTTGAAGGGCAATTTCTAAACTGCGACCGTGCCTTCAATTTTAATATTTCAGAGACATACTATGTATCAAAATCTAGGTCTGAGTCTTGTGATTCTCACAATATAAAGATCTTTGCTGTAGGATGTATAGTTTTTAAAATACGGCCATTTGTTTAGAGGTCATTTCAGGAAATTTTAGCCATTAATCAGAGTGTACTGTTAGTGTTTGTTTTGTTGCCATGGTTACCAAAGCTTCTGTTATACACAGGGGGGAAGGTGGCTGGAGCATCTCAGCTGATTACAGAGCCCGGGGGAGGGGACAGACACACCATGTACTGATTTATAATAGAGGAATATGATGGGGCAGTTTTGATGGGGTAATTCTGATGGGGCAGTTTTGATGAAGCAGTATTTGGGAAGCATAAACAGGGCATGAGCGTTGCTAGGAAACAGTGGTTGTAAACACAAGATGCTGAGACACTCCAAATGCATGTGACTTCATCTGCTAGACTTGATAATGCTTACCAAAGCTTCTGTTATACACAGGGGGGAGGGGACAGACACACCATGTACTGATTTATAATAGAGGAATATGATGGGGCAGTTTTGATGGGGTAATTCTGATGGGGCAGTTTTGATGGTGGCAATATGATGGTGCAGTTTTGATGGTGGCAATTCTGATGGGGCAGTTTTGATGGTGGCAATATGATGGGACAGTTTTGATGGCAATATGATGGGGGCAATTTTGCTGGGGGCCGTTTTAGCAATTCAGCATTCCCACGCATTTTCCCCAGGAAATGCATTTTCTAGTTAGTGGGAATGCTTTAGCAGTCCCACTATTGTTGTTCGATTTTATTTATTATTTTTAATAATTTTAATTTTATTCCGTACGTTTTTCGGTAATGCGTAACTTCTGCATACTTTCAGCTATTAAAACCATTCAACTATCAAAATGTTTGTCTCTTTTAGCTGAGGTGTGCTCTTTTTCAACTTTTTTTCTACCATTTATACTTTTTAAAATATTAAGCTTTTTATCACTTTTTTTTAACATTGAAGTCAATGGGAGCATGCTTGAAATCCTTAAATTTTTCTTCTGCTCCCAAAAGTTTCAGCTCCTTCATACTTTCACCTAGAGACGCCAAACAAACTTTAAAATGTTCACAAAATATTCAGCTATCTGGCTATATCTTTTCAGTTTGATATCTTTTACAGTTTTTGAGAAAAAGCTTTTTGTTTAGAGGTCATTTCAGGAAATTTTAGCCATTAATCAGTGTACTGTGTATGTTTTGTTGCCATGGTTACCAAAGCTTCTGTTATACACAGGGGGGGGAGGTGGCTGGAGCATCTCAGCTTTAATTACAGAGCCCGGGGGAGGGGACAGACACACCATGTACTGATTATAATAGAGGAATATGATGGGGCAGTTTTGATGGTGGCAATTCTGATGGGGCAGTTTTGATGGCGGTCATTTTAGCAATTTAGCTATTCAGCAATTATTTTTGAAAAAAAATATATATTTTTGAAAAAAAAATATATATATTTCTGAAAAAAAAATTATTTTTGAAAAAAAAAAATCATTTTTGAAAAAAAAAAAAATTTTGAAAAAAAAAAATATTTTTGAAGAAAAAAAATATTTTTGAAAAAAAAAAAATATTTTTGAAAAAAAAAAAATTTTTGAAAAAAAAAATATTTTTGAAAAAAAAAATATTTTTGAAAAAAAAATCATTTTTGAAAAAAAAAATTATTTTTGAAAAAAAAAAATTATAAAAAAAAAATTATTTTAAAAAAAAAAATATTTTTGAAAAAAAAAAATATTTTTTGATGGGGCAGTTTTGATGGTGGCAATATGATGGGACAGTTTTGATGGCAATATGATGGGGGCAATTTTGCTGGGGGCCGTTTTAGCAATTCAGCATTCCCACGCATTTTCCCCAGGAAATGCATTTTCTAGTTATTTTTCTTATTCCGTACGTTTTTCGGTAATGCGTAACTTCTGCATACTTTCAGCTATTAAAACCATTCAACTATCAAAATGTTCGTCTCTTTTAGCTGAGGTGTGCTCTTTTTCAACTTTTTTTCTACCATTTTATACTTTTTAAAATATTAAGCTTTTTATCACTTTTTTTAACATTGAAGTCAATGGGAGCATGCTTGAAATCCTTACATTTTTCTTCCGCTCCCAAAAGTTTCAGCTCCTTCATACTTTCACCTAGAGACACCAAACAAACTTTAAAATGTTCACAAAATATTCAGCTATCTGGCTATAGCTTTTCAATTTGATATCTTTTACAGTTTTTGAGAAAAAGCTTTTTGTTTAGAGGTCATTTCAAGAAATTTTAGCCATTAATCAGAGTGTACTGTGTGTGTTTTGTTGCCATGGTTACCAAAGCTTCTGTTATACACAGGGGGGGAGGTGGCTGGAGCATCTCAGCTCTGATTAGAGCCCAGGGGAGGGGACAAAAGCTGAAAAATCAGAACATGATTTCTAAACTGCCTCCACTCCCTCATTTTCAAGCCCACCTACATAAATCTTATATCAAAACGTTCAGCTATCCCTGCTGCCACTAAACATGTCCACGGCTAAGCCATAGTCCTGATAGTTTTCACAATATGACCATTTGTTTGCAACTCACACCGTCCATTGACATTCATTGAAACTACACTCTAGCCCCTTCAAATTTGAAGGGCAATTTCTAAACTGCGACCGTGCCTTCAATTTTAATATTTCAGAGACATACTATGTATCAAAATCTAGGTCTGAGTCTTGTGATTCTCACAATATAAAGATCTTTGCTGTAGGATGTATAGTTTTTAAAATACGGCCATTTGTTTAGAGGTCATTTCAGGAAATTTTAGCCATTAATCAGAGTGTACTGTTAGTGTTTGTTTTGTTGCCATGGTTACCAAAGCTTCTGTTATACACAGGGGGAGGGGACAGACACACCATGTACTGATTTATAATAGAGGAATATGATGGGGCAGTTTTGATGGGGTAATTCTGATGGGGCAGTTTTGATGGTGGCAATATGATGGGGCAGTTTTGATGGTGGCAATTCTGATGGGGCAGTTTTGATGGTGGCAATATGATGGGACAGTTTTGATGGCAATATGATGGGGGCAATTTTGCTGGGGGCCGTTTTAGCAATTCAGCATTCCCACGCATTTTCCCCAGGAAATGCATTTTCTAGTTAAGTGTTCTTGCATAGCAAGACCACTTATTGTTATCTCACATATATATTATTATTATTATTATAGCCAAATTTACCACCCTAACTCCTCCCACAGTTTTTACACTACATAGACAAGTAATATACCGAAACGTGCGGATTGTTCCCGAATGGTGTGCTATTACTTTGTGGAACGTTTCGCCGAATGGTTCACGAAATATCGTCATTTTTGCGGCGAAATTGGTCCCATAGGAATGAATGGGGAAACTAGAGTGGGAGATGACAAAAGCTGGAAAATCAGAACATGATTTCTAAACTGCCGCCACTCCCTCATTTTCAAGCCCACCTACACAAATCTTATATCAAAACGTTCAGCTATCCCTGCTGCCACTAAACATGTCCACGGCTAAGCCATAGTCCTGATAGTTTTCACAATATGACCATTTGTTTGCAACTCACGCCGTCCATTGACATTCATTGAAACTACACTCTAGCCCCCTCCAAATTTGAAGGGCAATTTCTAAACTGCGACTGTGCCTTCATTTTTAATATTTCAGAGACATACTATACATCAAAATCTAGGTCTGGGTCTTGTGATTCTCACAATATAAAGATCTTCGCTGTAGGATGTATAGTTTTTAAAATACGGCCATTTGTTTAGAGGTCATTTCAGGAAATTTTAGCCATTAATCAGAGTGTACTGTTAGTGTTTGTTTTGTTGCCATGGTTACCAAAGCTTCTGTTATACACAGGGGGAAGGTGGCTGGAGCATCTCAGCTCTGATTACAGAGCCCGGGGGAGGGGACAGACACACCATGTACTGATTTATAATAGAGGAATATGATGGGGCAGTTTTGATGGGGTAATTCTGATGGGGCAGTTTTGATGAAGTAGTATTTGGGAAGCATAAACAGGGCATGAGCGTTGCTAGGAAACAGTGGTTGTAAACACAAGATGCTGAGACACCCCAAATGCATGTGACTTCATCTGCTAGACTTGATAATGCTTGTAGACTCCTCCCACAGTTTTTACACTACAGAGACAAGTAATATACCGAAACATGTGGATTGTTCCTGATTGGTGTGCTATTACTTTGTGGAACGTTTCGCCGAATGGTCCACGAAATATCGTCGTTTTTGCGGCGAAATTGGTCCCATAGGAATGAATGGCGAAATGTTCAAAACTAGAGTGGGAGGTGACAAAAGCTGACAACCCCATGATCAGCCAAAACATTATGACCACCCCATGATCAGCCAAAACATTATGACCGCCCCATGTAAAAAAAAAAAAATATTTTTGAAAAAAAAAAAAATTCATTTTTGAAAAAAAAAATATTTTTGAAAAAAAAAAATATTTTTGAAAAAAAAATATTTTTGAAAAAAAAAAATATTTTTGAAAAAAAAAAACAAATTCATTTTTGAAAAAAAAAAATATTTTTGAAAAAAAAAAATATTTTTGAAAAAACATTATGACCACCCCATGATCAGCCAAAACATTATGACCGCCCCATGTAAAAAAAAATATATTTTTAAAAAAATAAAATAATTTTTGAAAAAAATAAATAAATAATTTTTGAAAAAAATAAAAAAATCATTTTTGAAAAAAAAAAAATCATTTTTGAAAAAAAAAAATTTTGAAAAAAAAAAATATTTTTGAAAAAAAAAATTATTTTTGAAAAAAAAAATTATTTTTGAAAAAAAAAAATTATTTTTGAAAAAAAAAAATATTTTTGAAAAAAAAATTACTTTTAAAAAAAAAATTATTTTTGAAAAAAAAATATATTTGAAAAAAAAAATATTTTTGAAAAAAAAATTACTTTAAAAAAAATAATAATTTCGAAAAAAAAAATATTTTTGAAATAAAAAAATTCATTTTTGAAAAAAAAAATTACCTTTGAAAAAAAAAATTACTTTTGAAAAAAAAATCATTTTTGAAGAAAAAAAAAATCATTTTTGAATAAAAAAAATTCATTTTTGAATAAAAAAAATTCATTTTTGAATAAAAAAAATACTTTTGAAAAAAATGTTCAGCTCTTTCAGCGAATGATGGAACTTTTTTACTAATATTTATACTTTTTAAAATATTAAGCTTTTTAACACTTTTCACACTTACTCAAGCCACTCCATCCCACCCAGTTACTCCGCCGACTCCAGTTGTAGAGGCAAGAACACTTTCACAATTTCCCCAGAAATTGTACCTTTTCTAGTTAGTGGGAATGCTTTAGCAGTCCCACTATTGTTATTCGATTTTATTTATTATTTTTAATAATTTTAATTTTATTCCGTACGTTTTTCGGTAATGCGTAACTTCTGCATACTTTCAGCTATTAAAACCATTCAACTATCAAAATGTTCGTCTCTTTTAGCTGAGGTGTGCTCTTTTTCAACTTTTTTTCTACCATTTATACTTTTTAAAATATTAAGCTTTTTATCACTTTTTTTTAACATTGAAGTCAATGGGAGCATGCTTGAAATCCTTAAATTTTTCTTCCGCTCCCAAAAGTTTCAGCTCCTTCATACTTTCACCTAGAGACACCAAACAAACTTTAAAATGTTCACAAAATATTCAGCTATCTGGCTATATCTTTTCAGTTTGATGTCTTTTACAGTTTTTGAGAAAAAGCTTTTTGTTTAGAGGTCATTTCAGGAAATTTTAGCCATTAATCAGAGTGTACTGTGTGTGTTTTGTTGCCATGGTTACCAAAGCTTCTGTTATACACAGGGGGGGAGGTGGCTGGAGCATCTCAGCTCTGATTACAGAGCCCGGGGAGGGGACAAAAGCTGAAAAATCAGAACATGATTTCTAAACTGCCGCCACTCCCTCATTTTCAAGCCCACCTACACAAATCTTATATCAAAACGTTCAGCTATCCCTGCTGCCACTAAACATGTCCACGGCTAAGCCATAGTCCTGATAGTTTTCACAATATGACCATTTGTTTGCAACTCACGCCGTCCATTGACATTCATTGAAACTACACTCTAGCCCCTTCAAATTTGAAGGGCAATTTCTAAACTGCGACCGTGCCTTCAATTTTAATATTTCAGAGACATACTATGTATCAAAATCTAGGTCTGGGTCTTGTGATTCTCACAATATAAAGATCTTCGCTGTAGGATGTATAGTTTTTAAAATACGGCCATTTGTTTAGAGGTCATTTCAGGAAATTTTAGCCATTAATCAGAGTGTACTGTTAGTGTTTGTTTTGTTGCCATGGTTACCAAAGCTTCTGTTATACACAGGGGGGGAGGTGGCTGGAGCATCTCAGCTTTGATTACAGAGCCCGGGGGAGGGGGACAGACACACCACGTACTGATTTATAATAGAGGGATATGATGGGGCAGTTTTGATAGGGCAATTCTGATGGGGCAGTTTTGATGAAGTAGTATTTGGGAAGCATAAACAGGGCATGAGCGTTGCTAGGAAACAGTGGTTGTAAACACAAGATGCTGAGACACCCCAAATGCATGTGACTTCATCTGCTAGACTTGATAATGCTTGTAGACTCCTCCCACAGTTTTTACACTACAGAGACAAGTAATATACCGAAACATGTGGATTGTTCCTGATTGGTGTGCTATTACTTTGTGGAACGTTTCGCCGAATGGTCCACGAAATATCGTCGTTTTTGCGGCGAAATTGGTCCCATAGGAATGAATGGCGAAATGTTCAAAACTAGAGTGGGGGGTGACAAAAGCTGACAACCCCATGATCAGCCAAAACATTATGACCACCCCATGATCAGCCAAAACATTATGACCGCCCCATGTAAAAAAAAAAAAATATTTTTGAAAAAAAAAACAAATTCATTTTTGAAAAAAAAAAAATATTTTTGAAAAAAAAAAATATTTTTGAAAAAAAAAATCATTTTTGAAAAAAAAAATGTTTGTGCTCTTTCAGCTAATGATGAGACTTCAACTTTTTTACTACTATTTATACTTTTTAAAATATTAAGCTTTTTAATGCTTTTCACAGGAGCTCCAGCCACTCCAACCACACAACAGTTACTCAAGCCACTCCACCCAGTTACTCCGCCCACTCCAGTTGTAGAGGCAAGAACACTTTCACAATTTCCCCGAAATTGTACCTTTTCTAGTTCTTATTATTATAGCCAAATTTACCACCCTAACTCCTCCCACAGTTTTTACACTACATAGACAAGTAATATACCGAAACGTGCGGATTGTTCCCGAATGGTGTGCTATTATTTTGTGGAACGTTTCGCCGAATGGTTCACGAAATATCGTCATTTTTGCGGCGAAATTGGTCCCATAATAATGAATGGGGAAACTAGAGTGGGAGATGACAAAAGCTGGAAAATCAGAACATGATTTCTAAACTGCCGCCACTCCCTCATTTTCAAGCCCACCTACACAAATCTTATATCAAAACGTTCAGCTATCCCTGCTGCCACTAAACATGTCCACGGCTAAGCCATAGTCCTGATAGTTTTCACAATATGACCATTTGTTTGCAACTCATGCCGTCCATTGACATTCATTGAAACTACACTCTAGCCCCTTCAAATTTGAAGGGCAATTTCTAAACTGCGACCGTGCCTTCAATTTTAATATTTCAGAGACATACTATGTATCAAAATCTAGGTCTGGGTCTTGTGATTCTCACAATATAAAGATCTTCGCTGTAGGATGTATAGTTTTTAAAATAAGGCCATTTGTTTAGAGGTCATTTCAGGAAATGTTAGCCATTAATCAGCGTGTACTGTGTTTGTTTTGTTGCCATGGTTACCAAAGCTTCTGTTATACACACGGGGGGAGGTGGCTGGAGCATCTCAGCTCTGAATACAGAGCCCGGGGGAGGGGACAGACACACCATGTACTGATTTATAATAGAGGAATATGATGGGGCAGTTTTGATGGGGTAATTCTGATGGGGCAGTTTTGATGAAGTAGTATTTGGGAAGCATAAACAGGGCATGAGCGTTTCTAGGAAACAGTGGTTGTAAACACAAGATGCTGAGACACCCCAAATGCATGTGACTTCATCTGCTAGACTTGATAATGCTTGTAGACTCCTCCCACAGTTTTTACACTACAGAGACAAGTAATATACCGAAACGAGCGGATTGTTCCCGAATGGTGTGCTATTATTTTGTGGAACGTTTCGCCGAATGGTTCACGAAATATTGTTGTTTTTGCGGCGAAATTGGTCCCATAGGAATGAATGGGGAAACTAGAGTGGTAGTTGACAAAAGCTGAAAAATCAGACCATGATTTCTAAACTGCCGCCACTCCCTCATTTTCAAGCCCACCTACACAAATCTTATATCAAAACGTTCAGCTATCCCTGCTGCCACTAAACATGTCCACGGCTAAGCCATAGTCCTGATAGTTTTCACAATATGACCATTTGTTTGCAACTCACACCGTCCATTGACATTCATTGAAACTACACTCTAGCCCCTTCAAATTTGAAGGGCAATTTCTAAACTGCGACCGTGCCTTCAATTTTAATATTTCAGAGACATACTATGTATCAAAATCTAGGTCTGGGTCTTGTGATTCTCACAATATAAAGATCTTCGCTGTAGGATGTATAGTTTTTAAAATACGGCCATTTGTTTAGAGGTCATTTCAGGAAATGTTAGCCATTAATCAGCGTGTACTGTGTTTGTTTTGTTGCCATGGTTACCAAAGCTTCTGTTATACACAGGGGGGAGGTGGCTGGAGCATCTCAGCTCTGAATACAGAGCCCGGGGGAGGGGACAGACACACCATGTACTGATTTATAATAGAGGAATATGATGGGGCAGTTTTGATGGGGTAATTCTGATGGGGCAGTTTTGATGAAGTAGTATTTGGGAAGCATAAACAGGGCATGAGCGTTGCTAGGAAACAGTGGTTGTAAACACAAGATGCTGAGACACCCCAAATGCATGTGACTTCATCTGCTAGACTTGATAATGCTTGTAGACTCCTCCCACAGTTTTTACACTACAGAGACAAGTAATATACCGAAACGAGCGGATTGTTCCCGAATGGTGTGCTATTATTTTGTGGAACGTTTCGCCGAATGGTTCACGAAATATCGTTGTTTTTGCGGCGAAATTGGTCCCATAGGAATGAATGGGGAAACTAGAGTGGTAGTTGACAAAAGCTGAAAAATCAGACCATGATTTCTAAACTGCCGCCACTCCCTCATTTTCAAGCCCACCTACACAAATCTTATATCAAAACGTTCATCTATCCCTGCTGCCACTAAACATGTCCACGGCTAAGCCATAGTCCTGATAGTTTTCACAATATGACCATTTGTTTGCAACTCACACCGTCCATTGACATTCATTGAAACTACACTCTAGCCCCTTCAAATTTGAAGGGCAATTTCTAAACTGTGACCGTGACTTCAATTTTAATATTTCAGAGACATACTATGTATCAAAATCTAGGTCTGAGTCTTGTGATTCTCACAATATAAAGATCTTCACTGTAGGATTTATAGTTTTTAAAATACGGCCATTTGAATGACTGCATAGTTTTTACATCTATCATTCTCCTGTGTATTGTGTATTGAGCAGTATTTGTGAGGCATAAACAGGGCATGAGCGTTGCTAGGAAACAGTGGTTGTAAACACAAGATGCTGAGATCCCCCAACTGCATGTAGTCATACCTTCCTCTGCTAGACTTGATAATGCTTGTAGACTCCTCCCACAGTTTTTACACTACAGAGACAAGTAATATACCGAAACGTGCGGATTGTTCCCGATTGGTGTGCTATTACTTTGTGGAACTTTTTTCGCAAAATGGTTCACGAAATATCGTCGTTTTTGCGGCAAAATTGGTCCCATAGGAATGAATGGCGAAATGTTCAAAATTAGAGTGGGAGGTGACAAAAGCTGACAACCCCATGATCATACCACCCTAACTCCTCCCACAGCTTTTGAACTACATAGACAGTAATATACTGAAACGTGCGGATTGTCCCCGATTGGTGTGCTATTACTATACTACTACTACTACTATATTTTTTGAAAAAAAAATAATTAAAAAAAAATGTAAAAAAAAAAATCATTTTTGAAAAAAAATAATTAAAAAAAAAAATCATTTTTGGAAAAAAAAAATCATTTTTGAAAAAAAAAAATCATTTTTGAAAAAAAAATAAATCATTTTTGAAAAATTTTGTTTTTGGAAAAAAAACATTATTTTTGAAAATAAATCATTAAAAAGAAATAATTTTTGAAAAAATAAAATCATAAAAAAAAATCATTAAAAAAAACAAAAAAAAACAAAACAAAATCATTTTTGGAAAAAAATAAAACATTTTTGAAAAAATAAAACATTTTTGAAAAAAAAAAAAATCACAAAGCTCTGAGGGGAATTATAGCTCCTCTCACACAACTCTGAGGGGAATTATAGTTTCTCCCACACAGCTCTGAGGGGAATTATAGCTTCTCCCACACAACTCTGATGGGAAATGTAGCTCCTCCCACACAACACTGAGGGGAATTGTATCTCCTCCCACACAGCTCTGAGGGGAATTGTAGCTCCTCCCACAAAGCTCTAAGGGAAATTATAGCATTATTGCTCCTCCCACACAGCTCTGAGGTAAATTATAGCTCCTCCCACACAACTCTGAGGGGAATTATAGCACTTCAAACAAAGCTCTGAGGGGAATTATAGCTCCTTCCACAAATATCATCATGCCATCTAAAGGAAAGAGATCTAAAGCTGCAAAGATACGCTGGACTACACTGGATCCGGAGCCCCACAGCAGCATAGTGGATATGGAGGTTTGTGACAGTGAATGTGCACAGGAGGTACATAGTGAACCTGTGGTGTCATTTTCATGTTCAACTCAATGTCAAGTTCAAGAGCACAGTGACAGTGTGATGGGCACTTCTGAAAACCATGGCATGCAAGAACCATGTGTACCAAGTGAGATTTCTGTGCAGGCATCATTTCATCAGGGTCATCATGGCTATGGAAGGTTAAGGAACAAACAGTGTACATGCATGGCTCTGACATTTTTGGCATACCACAGTGAGCTTGATGATGTGAGAAAGGGTGATCTTGATCAAATACTGAAGAAGGGCAACAGCTTGTATGGCTCAACAATAAAACAGCTAAAACAAAGAAATGTCTATCAGCATCAGCACTTGACAATGGAAGAATTGCCCCTCAGACTCAACACTGACAAATATGAGTATAACGTTGTTAAATCTCCAGTGTTATCGGGATGTATGAGAGCCACTGTAGACGGTGACAACAAAGGTTGGTTTGTTGACCTCTCCACAAGACTTCAGTGCCTCAATGCAGATGTTACACATGCACTTTTTATAGTAGTGCCATATTGCATTGCATTGTTCAGAGACAAGTCTGGGAGATATGGACTGTTTGATTCTCATAGTCGAAATAAGGATGGACTTCCTGCCACTGGAAAAGGAAAAGCTGTTATGATCACTTTTACACATTTGAGTGATATGGGGGCAAGGATTTATAAGTTGTATGAATTGCTCCTTACAGACACCAGAGGCCCTATTGATGGACTGCAGTATGACTTCATGCCAGTCTCATTTCATCGTGCAAGACGTCTGTCAGATGGTTTGCTGTCCCCACCGGTGCAATCTGACAAACCACATAATGCAAAGCATGTTGAGAACAAAGTGACACAGATGACCAAAGATGCAACACACACTGGATTCCCAGCCAGCAAGCATTCTCCACGGTCACTTGATGCAAAATCCTCACAGGGCATATGGAAGGACAGTAAGGCATTTTCCAAATTAAATGCACAGAGAAGACAAAAACTGAAGACAAGGCACAGAAATGAAAGAAGGCGTGATTTCAAGGCTACAAAGATGTCTGTCACCAATAAGAAAAGGACATACATCACCAGCCGATACAGAGCAGATGCTGATTTTAAGTTGAAGCAGAAGCAATATATAATTCGCAAATATGCAACAGATGCCAATTTCAACTTGAAGCAGAAGCAATACATCACCAGAAAATATGCGACAAATGCTGAATTCAACTTGAAGCAGAAGCAGTACATCACCAGAAAATATCATAATGATCCTGCTTTCAGAAAACGTCACTTGCAACATTGCATGAGTTACATGAAAATGAAGCGTCACACTCAAGCAGATTTTCACATAACCCATAAGATGCAATGTGCCTTCAAAATAAGAATGAAATACAGACGATGGACTCGTGTCATGCAGGAATGCAGTCAACCAGTGGACAACAGCCTAATGCAGACAGCTATATCCACTTTCCATGAATGCATTAAAGCTGGGCCAACATTTGTGTGCACGATGTGTCATCGCACCCTTTTCCCTAACCAAGTGAAACATTGCATTCACAGCAATTACAAGAAGAATCTACACATTGTTGCTGCCTGTTTGACAGGGAAATATGTCCATGTGTGCAACAATCACTGTCAAGGACCTGAACAATGCACCGTACCAGATGAAAGGACCAAAGAATGGATTTGTCACAACTGTGACTCACATTTAAAAGCAGGACACAAATCTTCCATCGCTGTGGCTAACAACATGGAGCTGGCGCCCATTCCCCCAGAGCTCTGCGATTTGAATGTGCTGGAAAGACAACTTTTGGCCAAAATACTGCCATTTGCCAAGATCATCACACTTCCCAAAGGTCGACAGGCAGCTATACATGGCGCTGTAATGTGTGTGCCATCCGAGGTGGAAACCACGGTCAATACTCTACCAAGATCGCACAGCACATCCCATTTACACAGAGTGAAGCTGAAAAGACGTCTGACTTACAAAGGCCACCAGCTGTTTCATAATGTCAACATGGGAAATGTAGTAGCAGGTCTGTCAAAACTCATTGACACACACCCCGACTACAGTGACATTTCAATTAGAGTGGATGAGACAATCGCTGATGATGATGATGATAATGATGATGATGATGATGATGATGGTGGGATGGAACTCGACAGTTGTGACGAAACTGAAATGATGGAGATACTTGAACGCATTGAAAATTGTGATCCATCAGAGGTACAGTCTGCATGTTTACCGGCTGCTTCTGAGCAACAGGAAGGCCATGACCAACAACCTCCCAATGCAGAGGATGAGAAGGATACACTAAGACCTGGAATTGGCCTAGACAGTTGTTTGCAGCCATCTGACCTTGGAGAGGAAGCACTGACACACGGTGATGGAATATTCAGCATTGCACCTGCACAAGGAAACACACCTTTCAGCTTCTTTAAAGTTCCTAGGCTTGAGGCAATGGCTTTCCCTGTTCAGTTCCCTACTGGACAGAATACATTGGACCAGGCAAGACAAGTCAAACTGTCCCCGAGCATGTATTTCAATGCAAGGCTTTTTTGTGTTGATACTCGTTTTGCAAGAGACACAAGCTACATCTTCTTTGCGCAGTTTGTCACAGAAACACACATGGCCAAAAGCAGCATGTCCATCCAGTTAAGGAAAGGAAAACCCAATACCAGGGATGGACGGAAAATATCCAACAAGCTGCTACCGGACAAGTGTGAGGTTGAGAGGTTGGTGCGAAACCGAGATGCCACAAGGTTCATGCAACCACTGAGAGGGAGTCCAGCTTACTGGGATAAAAATCTGAAGAATTTGCTAGCCATGGTCAGACAATTGGGTAAGCCAACATTTTTTCTTACCTTCTCTGCTGCAGAATTCAGATGGCCAGAGGTAATAACGGCAATAAAGGCACAACAAGGTCAAAAGGTGGATTTTGTGGGGCTAGACTGGGCTGAAAAGTGTGACATTCTTCGAGGCAACCCAGTGACCACCATGCGCATGTTTGACAAACGGGTTGATGCTCTGATGCGAGAGCTGCTGTTGGGTCCTGCACAGCCAATTGGTGAAGTTATCGATTACTTTTACCGGGTTGAATTTCAGGCGAGAGGGAGCCCTCATATACATTGTCTCTGTTGGGTAGCAGGAGCTCCTATATTTGGACAAGACAGTGATGACAAGGTGTGCCTTTATAGATCATAACATCTCATGCCAGCTGCCTGATGAAGCCAAACAGGCCTTACTTCACAGATTTGTAACAGAACTTCAAATGCACAGCAGATCTCATTCAAAATCATGCAAGAAAGGTAACAGAGTATGCAGATTTGGATTTCCAAAGCCACCTATTAGAAAAACGAGGATAACTTACCCGATGCCAGAAGAACAAGGAGATTGTGCAATGAAACCACAAGCAGCCAAAAACAAACTGAAACCAGTCTGGGATTTGCTTAATAACCCAAAAGTGCAGCTTGAAGACATGTCACAGCTACTGGCACAGTGTGATATGACTTTGAATCAGTACAACTCGTACATTCAGGCATTGACCTCCTCAAGCGTGATTCTAATGAAGCGTGATGTCAAGGACTGCTGGGTGAACAACTACAATCCACATTTGCTGACGGCCTGGAACGCCAACATGGACATCCAGTACATTCTTGATGAGTATGGTTGCATCATGTACATGTTGTCCTACATATCCAAGCCAGAACGGGAGCTGAGTGACTATCTCAAAACAATAGTCAAAGAAATGAGCCCAGAAACAGCGACAGAACGAGAAGAAATGAAAGAGGTTCTTCAGGCTTATTCAAAACACAGAGAGGTCAGCGCCCAGGAGTCTGTGGCCCGTACGTGCAGCCTGAAAATGAAGTCTTGCTCACGTGAGGTTGTTTTTCTGCCAACTGGTGACAACGCACTGAAAATGAGTCTCCCGCTCAGTGCATTGTAGAACAAACCAGCCGATTCTCTTAATGTGTGGATGACGAGTTTTGTCGACAAATACAGAGCCAGACCCGAAACACCAGAGTTTGAGTCCATGTGTCTGGCAGACTTTGCATCCCATTACAGGGTTGTCTATGCCAAGCAGAAGGAAGATGGCAAGCAAAAGGAAGACAGCAAGCGTGTCAGCCTATTGAATGAAATGGGAATGATTCAAAAACGCACGAGAGGGAAGCCTGCAATCATCAGGTACGCACGCTTCTCAGAGAAGAAGGACCCTGAGAACTACTACGGCAGACTGCTTAAACTCTACCTCCCCCACCGTTCAGAGTCATCACTGAAAACTGTAAGGTTCCCAACACACCAGGATTTTTACAAAGGCGCCTGTGTGAGCTTACCAGGAGAAGAAGCATTCCAAGCAGTGTCTGCAATTGTTACCAGCAACCAAAAGAAGTTCGAACAACACAACAAAATTGTGGAACAAGTCTTGGATGACTTTGTAAAAAACGGCCCTGTTGAAGATGCTTGGAACACCTTTGCCCCAGAAGCTGAGTTGGATAGGTTGGAATGTATAGAGGAACGCAAAGAAGGGGAGCCACTTCATGAGAATGAACAAGATGATGTTCCGGAGTATACACGTCACAAACAAACAGGTGGAATTGCGCTTACTGTGAAGGCCCCACAAATGTGCCCTGATTTCCTTTGGAAAATGTACAGAAACCTTAACCGGACACAAGCTCAGACATTCTACTCTGTTTGTGACTGGTGCACTAACCATGTGCGTGGCCTAAATCCTGACCCATTCTATTACTTTGTCACTGGTGGTGCAGGGACAGGCAAATCACACCTGATAAAGTGTATCTATGCTGAGGCGACAAAGATACTCTGTAAACTTACCAGACTACGTGAGGAAGCAGACATATCCATGCCCAGCGTTTTACTAACTGCATTTACAGGAACAGCAGCTTTCAACATTTCAGGCAACACTTTGCATTCTCTACTGAAGTTGCCAAGAAGCTTGAAGCCACCCTACCAAGGACTTGGAAATCTAATAGATGAAGTGAGGGCACAGCTGTCAAATGCGGAGATCATTGTTATTGACGAGGTGTCAATGATTTCAAAGCCCCTGTTTGCCTACATCAACTGGAGGTTACAGCAAATCAAAGGCAGTAAGAAACCTTTTGGTGGTATGTCAGTACTAGCAGTAGGAGACTTTTACCAGGTCCCCCCGCTGGGAAAAAGTAAGCCACTCTGCGTGTTTGAGGAAAATACCAATGACGTCTGGAAAGACAACTTTCAGATGATCACGCTGACAGAGATCATGCGACAGAAGGATGACATTTCATTTGCTGAGCTTTTGAATAGAATCAGAGTCAAGCAGAAGACTGGCACCTTAAGCAATGATGACAAAGCTCTGCTTGCTCAGGCTTTTACAGATCCCACCCACTGCCCTAATGACGTGCTACACATATTTGCCACCAACAAAGAGGTTCACAAACATAATGCTGCAACTGTGTCTGTTCTCTATTCAAACATCACCAACATAGATGCCGACGATTACAGAAAAGACCCTAAGACAGGAGTGATGCTGAGGCAACACCAACCTTTCAAAGGACACAAAGACAATCTGATTGACACACTGCAAGCAGCTGAAGGTGCCCGTATCATGATCACAAGAAACATTGATGTAGAAGACGGGCTTGTTAACGGGACATTTGGCAAGATTGCAAGAATAATCATCCAGACTGAGAATGGTGCTACTACGGTAAACAAGCTTGGGCTTGTGCTGGACAATCCAAATGCAGGACAGAGATACCGTAACAAGTCGTCTTGTGATGCTGACAACTTGGTGTACATAGAAAGGGTAGAGGAAAACCTGAGACAGAAAGGAGTTGTTCGCAGGCAGTTCCCCCTGAAGTTGGCTTTTGGATGTACGATTCATAAGTGTCAGGGGATGTCGATACAGTCGGCAGTGGTCTCATTGAAACAGGTCTTCCAACCGGGAATGGCCTATGTTGCTCTGAGTAGAACGACTACACTACAAGGACTGTACATAACCGACTTTGATGAGAAGAAGATCTTTGCTGATCCTGAAATCACAGCTTCCCTGGATTCAATGAAGAAAGCATCACTGGAAAGTGTTATGCCCCTCTTAAAGTTTCTACAGACAACAGACAAACAGCAAACATTAACAATTATCCATCACAACACGGAAGGATTACCAGCTCACATTGAAGATATCAAATCTCACCATGAGTTGACACTTGGAGATGTTTTATGTTTCACTGAAACTCATCTCTCAGGCTCTTCTGTTGCTGAAAGTCTCCAGCTGGAGGGCTACAACCTGTTCAAACGCAACAGACACCTCTCGTACACAAACCTTCCTGACATTGCAAGTAAAAGTGGCGGAGGTGTCGCCTTGTATGTCAGAAACCATTTCAAGGCCTATGAAAAGCAGTATCATCACAATGTGACTGACTTGGAGTTCTTGGTTGTCAAACTGGAGTCCCCTGTACAAGCTTTGATCGCTGTCGTTTACAGGCCACCGGATTACAGTATTGGCCAATTCCTTACTAACCTGCTGGGCCTCTTGGAATCTTTGGAAATAATGGATTGCCAACCTATAATACTCTGTGGAGATTTCAATGAAGATTTTCTGTGCAGAGAAAAGAAGCCAATATCTTCACTCAAGAGGATATACTCAACTGGTCTGGGCAGCCACCACAGAAAAAAACACACTGTTGGATCACATTTACATCTACAGGGTGCAGCAGTGTCTCCAGTCAGGAGTACTGCACAGTTATTACAGCTATCATGATCCTGTGTATTGTGTTTTGAGCAGTGGTTGTGAACACGCTTAGAGCCTGCATAAACAGGGCATGAGTGTTGCCAGGAAGCAGTGGTTGTGAGACAGTGGTCATCAAACAGATAATAAAGTGGCAATGAGGGTCAGTTTACGTGGCCATAGTTATGTGGGACCATTTACAATTCGCTAAACATCATTCTCTATATTTCATGTTCGGTGTACTTGTTAGACACTGAACTCACTTACTCCCCCCCATCCATCACAGACATCTGTCCTCATCATATAGTAAGAGGAATACCGTGCTGTAGTGCACCCAAAAAGGGTACCTGTTCGTGAAATATTGTGAATGACCAAATAGGGGATAACCAAAATAGTGATGAAAATAACTTAGTGAAAAAAAAAAAAAAAAAAACTACATAATAACAAAAGCAGCCACTCTATGTGAGATACACACACTAATACAACAATATAACAAATATAGCAGCGCTGTAAATAGGAGTAAATACTAGTACCAGTGTTGAATGGGACTAATTGGTTAGAACCCAAATTAAATAACTAACACAGTTCTTGAAACCTAAATCAATAAGTGTTCACTGGACAGTCCTAACACAGTGAATAAAGTCCAAATAAATGTTGTGAAAATACATAGGCTCAGACCCCATTTTTTTAAAGCAGGAAATGTAAAATAGAAAAAATTCCTCCACCGCACCACGGTGGTAGCTGAAAATAAAATGCGCGCTTACCAAACGGCAAGCACAAGGGGGCTTGCGACCTTAACCCGGTCAGGGCCTTTCATTGGATGGGCTTCTAGGAAACGACATGCCACTTCATACAGCCAAAGGGTGATGATACCACTAGTCCACCAAGTCACAGGAAATCACTCTTATCATGGAGATTAATAAAAGACTCCTAGCTGGGGGGTTGTTCTCATTTAGGGGTACCCCGGGAAAAGAGAGGGAAACAACATAGCGTAATCCTGGTTTTGAGGTTTATTAAAAGAATTAAAATAACACTTACAGTGTAGCAGATTCAAATAAGCATAAGAAGCCGGCTGGCTAAAACGATCACCCGTCCTGCAGACGGTAGATGCAGCACGTCAGCTCACCCTATCACACTGTCCTCATCACACTCACCCTCTCCTTCCTGTGCTATAGCCTGCTTGCTGATTAGTAAGACAAAGAAACAGCAAGGAGCAAAACTGCAGAGAAACTGAAAATTTGTAAGGGTTTAAAGTATATGCTTTAATGAATTACCTTGTATCCAAAAAGTTCAAAAAGTTGACTGTTCAAAATGTTAATGTTAATGTTAATGTATAACGGAAATATACCGCCAGTTCGCTTGTGATGCAATATATTGAAATTATATGTACACTGTGTAAACTGTTTCTGACACACTTGATTTTGGGACGCGAGTCCGTCAGGTGCTATGCTTTGGCTGGGGCGGAATAAATCCTGGTAACCCTTAAGTCTGTGTCCGACAAAGTCCTTTACTGATATTTCTACCTTCTAGCACTTGTGCACTTTTTAAATTTGATCAATCAATTGGTTAGTGTAATGTTTACTATCTTTACTCACTACAAACACTCCACACAGTTACTCTGCCCATCTGCCCAGTTCAACCTTTCCACAGTTACTCCAACCACACAACAGTTACTCCAGGCACTCCCCCCAGTTACTCCGCTCACTCCAGATGTAGAGGCAAGAACACTTTTCACAATTTCTCCAGAAATTGTACCTTTTCTAGTTATTAAGTGTTCTTGCATAGCAAGACCACTTACTGTTATCTCACATATATATTATTATTATAGCCAAATTTACCACCCTAACTCCTCCCACAGTTTTTACACTACATAGACAAGTAATATACCGAAACGTGCGGATTGTTCCCGAATGGTGTGCTATTACTTTGTGGAACGTTTCGCCAAATGGTTCACGAAATATCGTCATTTTTGCGGCGAAATTGGTCCCATAGGAATGAATGGGGAAACTAGAGTGGGAGATGACAAAAGCTGGAAAATCAGAACATGATTTCTAAACTGCCGCCACTCCCTCATTTTCAAGCCCACCTACACAAATCTTATATCAAAACGTTCAGCTATCCCTGCTGCCACTAAACATGTCCACGGCTAAGCCATAGTCCTGATAGTTTTCACAATATGACCATTTGTTTGCAACTCACGCCGTCCATTGACATTCATTGAAACTACACTCTAGCCCCTTCAAATTTGAAGGGCAATTTCTAAACTGCGACCGTGCCTTCAATTTTAATATTTCAGAGACATACTATGTATCAAAATCTAGGTCTGGGTCTTGTGATTCTCACAATATAAAGATCTTCGCTGTAGGATGTATAGTTTTTAAAATACGGCCATTTGTTTAGAGGTCATTTCAGGAAATTTTAGCCATTAATCAGCGTGTACTGTGTTTGTTTTGTTGCCATGGTTACCAAAGCTTCTGTTATACACAGGGGGGAGGTGGCTGGAGCATCTCAGCTCTGATTACAGAGGCCGGGGGAGGGGACAGACACACCATGTACTGATTTATAATAGAGGAATATGATGGGGCAGTTTTGATGGGGTAATTCTGATGGGGCAGTTTTGATGAAGCAGTATTTGGGAAGCATAAACAGGGCATGAGCGTTGCTAGGAAACAGTGGTTGTAAATACAAGATGCTGAGACACCCCAAATGCATGTGACTTCATCTGCTAGACTTGATAATGCTTGTAGACTCCTCCCACAGTTTTTACACTACAGAGACAAGTAATATACCGAAACGTGCGGATTGTTCCCGATTGGTGTGCTATTACTTTGTGGAATGTTTCGCCGAATGGTCCACGAAATGACGTTTTTGCGGCGAAATTGGTCCCATAGGAATGAATGGCGAAATGTTCAAAACTAGAGTGGGAGGTGACAAAAGCTGACAACCCCATGATCAGCCAAAACATTATGACCACCCCATGATCAGCCAAAACATTATGACCGCCCCATGTAAAAAAAAAAAATATTTTTTAAAAAAAAAAAAAAAAATCATTTTTGAAAAAAAAAATATTTTTGAAAAAAAAAAAATCATTTTTGAAAAAAAAAAAAAAAAAAATTCATTTTTGAAAAAAAAAATTTTGAAAAAAAAATATATATTTTTGAAAAAAAAATTCATTTTTGAAAAAAAAATCATTTTTGAAAAAAAAAAATCATTTTTGAAAAAAAAAATATATTTTTGAAAACAAAAAAATATATTTTTGAAAAAAAAAAAATATTTTTGAAAAAAAAAATCATTTTTGAAAAAAAAAATCATTTTTGAAAAAAAAATCATTTTTGAAAAAAAAAATCATTTTTGAAAAAAAAAATCATTTTTGAAAAAAAAAAAAAAAAAAAAATTCATTTTTGAAAAAAAATTTTTTGAAAAAAAAATATATATTTTTGAAAAAAAAAAATCATTTTTGAAAAAAAAAATCATTTTTGAAAAAAAAAATGTTTGTGCTCTTTCAGCTAATGATGAGACTTCAACTTTTTTACTACTATTTATACTTTTTAAAATATTAAGCTTCTTAACGCTTTTCACAGGAGCTCCAGCCACTCCAACCACACAACAGTTACTCAAGCCACTCCACCCAGTTACTTCGCCCACTCCAGTTGTAGAGGCAAGAACACTTTTCACAATTTCCCCAGAAATTGTACCTTTTCTAGTTAGATAAAGCAATCAGAATATTAATAAACAAATCGACATCATTAGAAGTAGTCAAACCAGAAGAACCATCCCAGACTATATTATTGAGTGACTGCTCTAAAAGGTATGTGTTTTCTGTTCTTAATGTACCAAGAATATATCTATGTTTGAAGTTCATAAGATAGCTGTCTACAAAGTTCAATATGAACATATATAGTATTTCCTCACTATTGACCCTCATTAAGGTCATTAGAGGGCTGCCTGGTTTAAGACTACTAGAGGTTCCTGCTCACAGTCTGTACCCAGTCGGGGTGACAGGGCCTACCTCCTGTTGAGGTCGTTAGCTACGTGGTTATAGGTGGCTCACGTAGATTTATCTCTTTGTGGAATTATGACTGTCAGTCAATTCTCACCCTGTTTATGTCATATACTGTAAACAATGCTTTGTACTTTATGTATAAACTGAAATTCTTTAATAAAAATCTATGGTTAAAAAAAAAAAAAAAAAAAAAAAAGAGTGTTGATCGTTGATTGATCGTTCTTACGGGAGGCCGCCGCCCTCCGGTGCTTGTACCGACTCAACACTACGATCGGTGAGTCGGTCACAGGATCTGCCAGCCCCGAATGTTTAGCATAGAGATTTCCGGCGGACCAGATGGTCGCCGGAGTCTCTATGATCGTTCGGAGGTTGGGCGTCATGTTATGACGTCGCACCCGGCCCCTGTATTAAAAAAACGGTGCCGTTTCGGCTGGGAAGCGGAGATTGTTTTTTTTTTTTTTATTTCAGGCTTCTAAGCCTAGAGGTGAGATGTGGGGTCTTATTGACCCCACATCTCACTGTAAAGAGCACCTGTCATGCTTATTCCTATTACAAGGGATGTTTAAATTTCTTGTAATAGAAACAAAAGTGATTACAAATTTTTTGGGGGTAAAAAGTGTCAAGCTAAAATAAAAAAAGTAAAATTAACAATTAAAAAAAAAAAAAAATTAAAGCGCCCTTGTCCCCGTGAGCTCGCATACATAAGTCCCGCCCACATATGAAAACAGTGTTCAAACCACACATGTGAGGTGTCGCCGTTAACATTAGAGCAAGAGCAATCATTTTGGTCCTAGACCTCCTCTGTAACTCAAAACATGTAACCAGTAAAATTTTTTAAAGCGTCGCTTAAGGGGATTTTTAAATAGCGAAGTTTGGCGCCATTCCACCAGCGTGTGCAATTTTGAAGCGTGACATGTTGGATATCTATTTACTCGTCGTAACTTCATCTTTCACATTATGCAAAAACTATCTTGTTTTTTTTTTTTTTTAAAAAGTCCAAAATTGTTTTTTTTCCTAAAAAAACACATTCAAAAAATAATAAATACCGTGCTAGATAAAAAGTTGCAATGACCGACATTGTATTCGCTAGGGTCTCTGCTAAAAAAAACATATATAATGTTTGGGGGTTCTATGTAATTTTCTAGCCAAAAAATTATGATTTTTACATGTAGGAGAGAAATGTCAGAATTGGTCTGGTAGGCAAGTGGTTAAAGTCTATGGGACACGAACATGAATAATCAAAAGTGCTAATTTTAAAGGTTAATATGCAAGTTATTGTCATAAAAAGTGTTTGGGGACCCGGTTCCTGCCCCAGGGGACATGTATCAATGCAAAAAAGTTTTAAAAATGGCTGTTTTTTTCGGGAGCAGTGATTTTAATAATGCTTAAAGTGAAACAATAAAAGTGTAATATTCCTTTAAATTTCGTACCTGGGGGTATCTATAGTATGCCTGTAAAGGGGCGCATGTGCACGTGTTTAGAACAGTCTGACAGCAAAATGACATTTCAAAGGAAAAAAAGTCATTTGAAAAGTACTTGCGGCTAATAATGAATTGTCGGTCCGACAATACACATAAAGGTTCATTGATAAAAACGGCATGCGAATTCCCCACAGGGGAACCTCAAACAAAAATGTAAAAAAAAAAATGGCGTGGGGGGTCCCCCTAAATTCCATACCAGGCCCTTCAGGTCTGGTATGGATTTTAAGGGGTACCCCGTGCCAAAATCTTTAAAAAAAAGGCGTGGGGTCCCCCCAAAAATCCATACCAGGCCCTTATCCGAGCACGCAACCTGGCAGGCCGCAGGAAAAGAGGGGGGACGAGAGAGAGGCCCCCCTCCTGAACTGTACCAGGCCACATGCCCTCAAGGTTGGGAGGGTGCTTTGGGGTAGCCCCTCAAAACACCTTGTCCCCATGTTGATGGGGACAAGGGCCTCATCCCCACAACCCTTGCCCGGTGGTTGTGGGGGTCTGCGGGTGGGGGGCTTATCGGAATCTGGAAGCCCACTTTAACAAGGGGACCCCCAGATCCCGGCCCCCCTGTATGAAATGGTAAGGGGGTACGTACCCCCTACCATTTCACTAAAAAACTGTCAAAAATGTTAAAAATGACAAGAGACGGTTTTTGACAATTCCTTTATTTAAATGCTTCTTCTTTCTTCTATCTTCTTTCTTCTATCTTCTATCTTCCTTTGGTTTCTTCCTCCATCTTCCTCTTCTTCTGGTTCTTCTGGTTCTTCCTCCGGTGTTCTCGTCCGGCATCTCGTCCATGGCGTCTTCTTCTCTTCATCTTCTTCTCCGGACCGCTCCGCATCCATGATGGCATGGAGGGAGGCTCCTGCTGTGTGATGCTTCTCCTCTTCTGACGGTTCTTAAATAACGGGGGCGGGGCCACCCGGTGACCCCGCCCCCTCTGACCCACGGGGACTTCCCTGTGGCATTCCCCGTGACGTCAGAGGGGGCGGGGTCACCGGGTGGGCCCCGCCCTCCATTATTTAAGAACCGTCAGAAGAGGAGAAGCGTCACAGAGCGGGAGCCTCTCTCCATGCCATCATGGATGCGGAGAGGCCCGGAGAAGAAGATGAAGAGAAGAAGACGCCGTGGACGAGATGCCGGATGAGAACACCGGAGGAAGAACCAGAAGAACCAGAAGAAGAGGAAGATGGAGGAAGAAACTGAAGGAAGATAGAAGAAAGAAGAAGCATTTAAATAAAGAAATTGTCAAAAACTGTCTCTTGTCATTTTTAACATTTTTGACAGTTTTTTAGTGAAATGGTAGTACCCCCTTACCATTTCACACAGGGGGGGAGGGCCGGGATCTGGGGGTCCCCTTGTTAAAGGGGGCTTCCAGATTCCAATAAGCCCCCCACCCGCAGACCCCCACAACCACCGGCCAGGGTTGTGGGGATGAGGCCCTTGTCCTCATCAACATGGGGACAAGGTGTTTTGGGGGGCTACCCCAAAGCACCCTCCCAATGTTGAGGGCATGTGGCCTGGTATGGCTCAGGAGGGGGGGCGCTCTCTCATCCCCCCTCTTTTCCTGCGGCCTGCCAGGTTGCGTGCTCGGATAAGGGTCTGGTATGGATTTTAAGGGGGACCCCACGTCATTTTTTTTTTTAATTTTGGCCCGGGTTCCCCTTAATATCCATACCAGACTTGAAGGGCCTGGTATGGAATTTAGGGGGACCCCCACGTCATTTTATTTTTTTTTTAAATTTTGGTTTGGGGTTCCCTTGTGGGGAATTCCCATGCCGTTTTTATCAATGAACTTTTATGTGTATTGTCGGACCGGCAATTCATTAATAGCCGCGAGTAGTTTTAAATTACTTTTTTTCCTTTGAAATGTCATTTTGCTGTCAGACTGTTCTAAACACGGGAAACATGCGCCCCTTTACAGGCATACAGGAATATTACACTTTTATTGTTACACTCAAAGCATTATTAAAATCACTGCTCCCGAAAAAATGGCCGTTTTTTAAAAAAAAAATTGGCATTGATCCATGTCCCCTGGGGCAGGACCCAGGTCCCCAAACACTTTTTAAGGCAAATAACTTGCATATAAGCCTTCAGTGAGAACTTTGGATTTTGCAGGTTCGAGCCCCATTGACTTCCACTATTCCAGCATATGTGATCTGACAGGCATTATTGCCGTAATAGTGCTGCTTTTCATTTGCATTAGCGCTGACTTTCTGAGAGTTGAAGTCTTTCTGGCCTTTTTTGAGAGTTATTTTTTGGTACTGCAGAAGAATTTTTTGGCGCCATAGTAAATGACCCCCAATGTGTCCTAATATAATTACAATGAAGTATAGCATACAATAGAGAAAACAATTTTACATGATTTAATACCCTGAAAAATGTTGACACTTAATTGTTTTCTTTCACTTGCTACCAAATCTGTCTTATAGCTGTCTCTTGATATGAAGTAGTTGACATTGTCATTAAAAATGGATATTTATCAGAACAAAATATTTTAGTGACAGTTAATTAAAGCACTTTTTTGAGCATAAGAATGATGTAAATAATCAAGAAAAATTCTTTCCAGTTCTCAGATATGATGAATTGCAACTTCCTTGGCAAATGACAAGGATATTACGTTATAAATTTGCAAGATGATTAGGAAACTAGACAGATAGCCTGTTCCTTTTTTTGAGTAATGATCATGTATGAATATCTAATAACAGCCCCAAGTTACTGTATGTACTGTCTAAAAAGCAAAAATTCCCAAATGCTGGAATAATACATGTAAGGTAAGGTGTTTCTTACCGTGTTTTTTTCCTACTTGTGAGGTCAACTGTGATCTATAAAATCTCTCCCAATTCCCCTTTCATTTGTTTGTAACAAGCAATGCATGTTAGTTGTGGTCATATGCACTGGTCTATGCACACTACAAATCTCATAGTCCCTAGTCCAAGAGAGGGTGGCTACTTACAGTGGGACCATGGTCAATAAATGAAGCCACAATCTAACAGAAAATTGGATCACAGTTGTAAAAAAAAATAATTTGGAGATTTGGAGGAGGATGAGAGCAACAGAAGGTACTTTTTTTTAAAGAATACATATGCAGTGCTAAATGCGGAAACCAGCCCAAGGGACCTTTGACTCCCAAGGGGGTTGAGTCAGGGAAGGTCCTGAATCCCCAGCAGGCCCGGACTGGGACAAAAAATAGGCCCGGGCATTTTGGATTGAGCAGCCCATGACATGTTAACCGGCCCCTTCCCCACTCTCCACCCTGACAGATTCCCTGAGAGAGGGGAGGGGGGAACCCAGCAGAGGTGTGGGGGGAGGTGAGGTGGGACCAGGAAAGAGCATGGGGGGGATGGAGAGCACAGGGAAGAACCTTGAGAACATGGGGTGGGGCGAGAGCACAGGGAGGAAGAGAAGAGCACAAGGGGCAGCGGAGAGCATGGGGGGAGGTGGAGAGCACGGGGGAAGGTGGAGAGCACAGGAAGGGTGGCGGAGAGCATAGGGGGAAGGTGGAGAGTGCATGGGGGGATGTTAAGAGCACATGGGGGGAGGTGTAGAGCACAGGGGGGCTTGTTGAGAGCACAGGGAGGGCGGCGGCAAGCATGGGGGGAGATGGAGAGCACAGGGAGGGTGGCGGAGAGCATGGGGGATGTGAAGAGCACATATGGGAGTTGGAGAGCACAGGGGGGGCTGGTGGAGAGCATGGGGGGAGGTGGAGAGCACGGGGAGGGCAGCGGAGAGCATGGGGGGAGGTGGAGAGCACAGGGATGGCGGCAGAGAGCATGGGGGGAGGTGGAGAGCATGGGGGGAGGTGGAGTGAACAGGGGGCTGGTGGAGAGCATGGGGGGAGGTGGAGAGCACAGAAAGGGTGGCGGAGAGCATAGGGGGAAGGTGGAGAGCGCATGGGGGGATGTTAAGAGCACATGGGGGGAGGTGTAGAGCACAGGGGGGCTTGTTGAGAGCACAGGGAGGGCGGCGGCAAGCATGGGGGGAGATGGAGAGCACAGGGAGGGTGGCGGAGAGCATGGGGGATGTGAAGAGCACATATGGGAGTTGGAGAGCACAGGGGGGGCTGGTGGAGAGCATGGGGGGAGGTGGAGAGCACGGGGAGGGCAGCGGAGAGCATGGGGGGAGGTGGAGAGCACAGGGATGGCGGCAGAGCGCATGGGGGAGGTGGAGAGCATGGGGGAGGTGGAGTGAACAGGGGGCTGGTGGAGAGCATGGGGGGAGGTGGAGAGCACAGGGGGGGCTGGTGGAGAGCACAGGGGGGCTGGTGGAGAGCATGGGGGGAGGTGGAGAGCACAGGGGGCTGGTGGAGAGCATGGGGGGATGTGAAGAGCACATGGGGGGTGGTGAGCACAGGGAGGGTGGTGGAGAGCATGAGGAGGCAGCGGAGAGCATGGGGGGATGTGGAGAGCACAGGGGGGCTGGTGGAGAGCATGGGGGTATGTGAAGAGCGCATGGGGGGTGGCAAGCACAGGGAGGGCGGCGGAGAGCATAGAGAGGGGAGGGGGGAACCCAGCAGAGGTGTGGGGGGGAGGTGAGGTGGGACCAGGAAAGAGCATGGGGGGATGGAGAGCACAGGGAAGAACCTTGAGAACATGGGGTGGAGTGAGAGCACAGGGAGGAAGAGAAGAGCACAAAGGGCAGCGGAGAGCATGGGGGGAGGTGGAGAGTATGGGGAAGGTGGAGAGCACAGGAAGGGTGGCGGAGAGCATAGGGAGAAGGTGGAGAGCACAGGGGGGCTGGTGGAGAGCATGGGGGATCTGAAGAGCACATGGGGGAGGTGTAGAGCATAGGGGGGCTGGTGGAGAGCAGGGGGAGGTGGAGAGCACAGGGAGGGCGGCGGAGAGCATGGGGGGAGATGGAGAGCACAGGGAGGGTGGCGGGGAGCATGGGGGATGTGAAAAGCACATAGGGGAGGTGGAGAGCACAGGGGGGCTGGTGGAGAGCATGGGGGGAGGTGGAGAGCACGGGGAGGGCAGCAGAGAGCATAGGGGGAGGTGGAGAGCACAGGGAGGGCGGCAGAGAGCATGGGGGGAGATGGAGAGCACAGGGAGGGTGGCGGAGAGCATGGGGGGAGATGGAGAGCACAGGGAGGGCAGCGGAGAGCATGGGGGGAGGTGGAGAGCACAGGGGGGGGCTGGTGGAGAGCATGGGGGGAGGTGGAGAGAACAGGGGGCTGGTGGAGAGCATGGGGGGAGGTGGAGAGCACAGGGGGCTGGTGGAGAGCACAGGGGGGCTGGTGGAGAGCATGGGGTTAGGTGGAGAGCACAGGGGGGCTGGTGGAGAGCATAGGGGGAGGTGAAGAGCGCATGGGGGGTGGCGAGCACAGGGAGGGCGACGGAGAGCATGAGGGGGCAGCAGAGAGCATGGGGGGATGTGGAGAGCACAGGGGGGCTGGTGGAGAGCATGGGGGTATGTGAAGAGCGCATGGGGGTGGTGAGCACAGGGAGCGCAGCAGAGAGCATAAGGGGACAGCGGAGAGCATGGGGGGATGTGGAGAGCACAGGGGGGAAGCGGAGTGCGTGGGGGGTTATGAACAGCACAGGGGGGTGAGCGCAGAGCTTGGGGGGTGGCAGAGAGCATGGGGGTGGCGGAGAGCACAGGGAGGGTGGCAGAGAGCATGGAGGAGGTGGAGAGCACTGGGGGGTGGCTGAGAGCACTGGGGGTGGCAGAGAGCATGAGGGAGGTGGAAAGCACTGGGTGGCGGCAGAGAGCATGGGGGAGGTGGAGAGCACTGGGGGGGTGGCAAATAGCTTGGGGGAGGTGGAGAGCACTGGGGGGGTGGCAAAGAGCATGAGGAGGCAAAGAGTATGGGTGGTGTGGAGAGCCCAGGGGGGGCAGCAGAAATAAGCAGGATAGGAGGAGCGGTGGGGGCGGCTGCATATAGAACAATCATTCTCTCCATCTTCCTCCTCCAGTATCGGAATGCCTGCGAGAGGTAAAGGAGAAACAGGAGACTGCAGGAGGAAGATGGAGAGAATGATTGTTCTATATGCAGCCGCCCCCACCGCTCCTCCTATCCAGGTTACAGGGGGGTGGCGGAGAGCACGGGGCTGTACTCATATTTTCTGTTATCCGGCTTCAAGTTGTTAGCAGCAGGAGTCTGCTCTGGCTCCACCCCCTTCGCAGTCACGCCCCCTGGCACCGACGGCTGACCTATACGGACGGCCGCAGAAGGCCGAAAGGCTTCTCATCTAGCTCCACCCCCCTCTATGTTTACGTCCCCCAGGCGCCAATGGACTGAGTTTAACTGGCAGCCGGGAGGCCGCGGAGAGGCTGCATGAGTGGCGCGGGCCCAAATAGCCTTGAGCCCCGCAAGGACTTGCAGCCTGGCGGGCGCAGCCCACCGGGGAAGTGCCCAGTTTGCCCTATGGCCAATCCGGGCCTGATCCCCAGGTTCATGGAGCCGAGGAGGGAGCCCCAGACTGTACTCTCACCAGTCAGGAAAGTGGTCCAGAGGGGCATAAAATGAGGGCTCTGTTTTACCGCTCAATAATTATGGAGGTAATCAGGTAAGATAAAGTAAGATGGAGGTAACAGCCAAAAAATCTTCTTCCCTCCCACTCTGAATTCCAGCAGATTGTTTTCTGTCGAAAGGAAGGAACACAAATATTGAACAGTTCAACAGGTTAAAGTATTTTTTGGTGATGCTTTTCATGTTCCTAAGATGGTGCCTATCTCTCTTGTGATGCTGTCATGAAAGACGATTTGGCAAAAAGGAATATGGAGATTTGGAGGAGGTTGAGAGCAATAGAAGATACTTTTCTGAGTTAAGAATACATACTTGAATATAATATATTTTTTAAACCAGAGTTTAGTGTCACTTTGAAGGCCCTGACCTATTGGGCATACTTGAAGGTTAGGAACAGAGCTAGATTTCTTGAAGACTGGAGTTGAGAGACAAAGTTGCATGGGTGCCCTATTTATTTGGCTATTTTTATTTAACTGAGATATATTTCAGAGCTTTGCAGAGGACATAACGTCAGTCACATTAGTTGTAGTGATTCAAATCTAATGCTGCAGCATCCTATATATACTATAACAATTGGTTCAGGAGCTACAGCGCCTTGAAAAAGTATTCATACCCCGTTTTGACATTTTGTCAGGTTACAACCAAAAACGTAAGAGTATTTTATTGGGGTTATATGTGATAGACCAACACAGAGTGACATATAATTGTGAAGTGGAAGGAAAATGATAAATGGTGTTCCAATTTTTTTACAAATAAATATGTGAAAAGTGTGGTGTGCATATGTATTCAGCCCCCTGAGTCAATACTTTGTAGAACCACCTTTCGCTGCCATTACAGCTGCAAGTCTTTTTGGGGATGTCTCTACCAGCTTTGAATATCTAGAGAGTGACATTTTTGCCCATTCTACTTTGCAAAATAGCTCAAGCTCTGTCAAATTGGATGGAGAGCGGAGTGCGCATGCGCGGGACTTCCGGAGCGACACGCTGACCGAGAGCTCCGCACCGCTCCGGCCCTCCAGAGCTCAGCACAGACGCTAAAATTAGCGGATTTCGGCAGGGGTACCAGGTATCAGACCCTCTGTCATCAGGGAACCAGCCTACATGTCCGGATCTCAGCAGAAAAAGGACGTTAATAGGCAGCTGAACTTTGGCCTAGCTCCCCCGGGACCTTCCAAGATGGCGGCCGCAACTGCTCCATGCAGAGACACTGCAAACACACAAGGCCCGGTGTATCCTCCAGCGTTATCTACACCAACCACAGCGCAAGTGAGTAACATTATGGGAGCTCAAAACTACTTAGCATCACCTGCATCCACTGAATCGCTCCTTAGCAGAATGCAGAACGGCAACCCTTACTCCCCCCTTCTTAATTCCCCTGACACCATTGCAGACTCCCCACAGACCTCCCCCATCACAAATAATCATCCCCCGGAGATGGCACAACTGCTGAACTGCTTCTCAGACATGATGGCTACAGGGCTAGCACAAAACGCCATACAAATTACCACATCAATTAAAGCAGATCTCCAGAGCCTAGGGGCTAGAATAGACGCTATTGAACAGGCGGTACACGACTCCGCAGCACGCACCAATCAACATGCCACCTGTATCCACTCTCTACAGGATCAGCTTGAGAATGCTTTGGCCAAAATTGAAGACCTGGAGAACAGAAGCAGACGCTATAACTTTAGAGTGCGAGGTATCCCTGAAACCAACATGGACATCCCTAACACAATCAAAGCCCTAATCAAAGAAATCATCCATGACATTTCAGACGACAAACTCGAATTGGACAGGGCCCACAGGGTGCTTCAACCCCCCCGCCAAGATGGCCTCCCCAGGGACATAGTGGTCAAGACACACTTTTACGGGACTAAAGAAGAGGTCATGAAAAGATCCCGCTACAAGGATGACATCACCCTGTTTGGCAATAAAATCCAGATTTTCGCCGACATCTCACCAACCACGATTCAAAAAAGAAGATCACTTAAACCACTCTTAGAAGTGCTCTCACAGAAAATGATCAAATATAGATGGACATTTCCTTTCCGGCTCCAATTCAACTACAAAGAGAAATCCTACGGCTTTTCGAATTTCCACATGGGAGAGCAACTACTTCTTCGCCTTGGGCTAATCTCTCAAGATATCCCCCAGCACAACGTGGAAAATCGACCAGCTTTGTCCAAAAGACCCCCTCCAAGCAGCCCCCTTACTCCACTGTGGGTGAAACAACAAACAAAGAAACAACGGGAATTCATGCCCCCCAGATGAACTTGGCTATCATTTTCTCACGTAACTCAAATCATTCTACAGGATTTGTGTAGAGGCTTCTCCTACACACCCACGTTTTTTTTCTGGTCCTGACCTACTTTGGCTGCTTTTTGCCATTCCCCTCTGAAGCACTAGATGCAGAAGAACTTTTCATCTTAAGAGGACTGCCAAAGACTTACTAACCTTATTACTTCCCTTTAGGTCTCAGGCCTGGGCCCTATTTGGGAACATCCCGAACCCTCATAAGTCTCACCCCCTCACTTCCTTTCCCCTTCCCTTATCCCTTCCCTTATCCCCCCCCCACCCTTCCCCTCCCCATCCCCCCTCCCCTACATCCCCCGTACTGCTTTATTTTGCGTATCAGATTTATCAAATATGATATGACGCAGGTCATTCTTTTGTTTACAGTTTAAACAGATTGTGCTAGTTCGTCTCCAGTTTACAAGGGCGAGCTTGCCCCATTTATTTAGAGTTAATACTTGGAAAGCACTCTAGTTCGCTCTTATTAAGCTAATATTAGCTCCTGCTATAGGGAGATTTCTCTATTAGTCTTTTTTATTTACTTATTTATTTTTATTTTTTTCTCTCTTTTTATATATATCTTTTTCATGGTTCATAACAAATGCTCTGCGGCCGGAGCGGCCCCACATGCCACCCCACTTATTGTAACCGAGAGGGATTTTTACCCCTTGGTCACAATAGACATACGACCCTATTTTTGGTCGTCCATATTTTACTGAGCCCTCTATTTTAGGGACTCAGTGCAGGTTTCTGATCCTGCAACTAAAGGATCCAGTGTCCTTTTTACACACTGGACTCCTTCTCTTTCAGTTGGTTCTATTCTTTTATTCTGCCTTTTTCTGTCCTGCTCTCTTCCCCACCCTTTCTTCCCCCCACCCAGGTGCCTTTGAGGGGAGCTGATCAAGCAAAATATCCGAAATTCCACAGCCAAGATCATGATCCAGTAGCAGATGGGACCCCAAACCTGGATAGGGTAAGAAACTTTATTTTATTATCGAACACCTCACTCAATGTCCATGGCTGACGAACCTACCCCACTGTCATCTTTTAAAATAGCAACTCACAACGCTCAGGGACTAAACTCCCCAGTAAAAAGGCTCAAAGCTTTTCATAACTACCACTCCAGAGGGTTAGATATTATACTCATCCAAGAAACTCACTTCCCGAAATCCTTCAATCCATCTTTCCTACACCGTAACTATCCCACCTTTTATTTGGCCAATGCAGATGACAAAAAAAGAGGAGTAGCTGTACTTATCTCCAAACGCACACCATTTTCTTTGACCAAAACCATTAAGGACGAGGAGGGGAGATACATACTAGTGAAGGGTCAAATAAACGGCGCAACTCTCTCCATAATATCGTACTATGCTCCTAATGGGGGACAGGCCTCTTTCTTCTCCTCTATGCTCAATTCGCTCTCCCCACATTTGGAGGGCAAAGTGATCATGGGAGGGGACTCTAATATTGCCTTCGATTATATGCTTGACAAATCAACAAAAAGCCATTCGAAGCTCAAAAGGCCCCCCAACCAGAGCCTTCGTATTGCCCAACTTCTACACTCCTTGGGTCTGATTGATGTATGGAGAGAGTTGAACCCTAGTGCCAAAGACTATACTCACTAATCAGCCCCCCACAAAACATACGCTCGTATATATCATATCTTTATACACACTACTGACATACACCTAGCATCTAGGGCAATAATTAACGAGGTCCCCTGGTCTGACCATTCATTGGTCTCAGCCAAGCTAAGCGGGTTCCTACACACAAGAAGCCCACCACAATGGCGCCTCAATGAAACTCTCCTATCCAACCCGGTACACTGCACCATGATAGAAAAAGACATCCTAGAATACTTCCGCCTTAATGACACACCAGAGATTTCCCCAGGATCTTTATGGGGAGCTCATAAAACAGTAATAAGGGGTAACCTTATACAACTTGCAGCGAAACTTAAAAGAGAAAAACAAATTGACATTAAAAAATTGCAAAAAGAATTCCAACTCATTTGCAAACAGCACAAGCAAAACCCCACTCCCGCGTCTTTGGCCAAGATGGATGCCTCTAAGATTGCCTTAAACACTGCGCTAACAACTTCTGCAGAAAATCACCTCAAATGGGTCAGTGGAAGATTTTACCTTAATACTGATAAGTTTGGTCCCCAATTGGCCTCAAAACTTTCCCCCAGACATAGATACCAAGCTCTACCCAAAATAAAATCTGTTTCGGGCTCATTAACACAAAACCCCAAGACAATCCTAGAAACATTCCACTCATTTTATTCCAAGCTATACTCCCACCCTAGTCAAGAGAAGGCCCAGAAACTCAACTAATTTTTTGATAGTATCCCCCTCCCCAAAATTTCTGATTCTCATCGCTCCCTAATGGAAGCCCCCATTTCGATAGAGGAGGTCTTGGAAGTCATAAAAGAAACTAAAACGGGATCAGCCCCTGGCCCTGACGGGTTCTCGTCACTGTACTATAAAAAATTTGGTACTCCCTTGGCTCCTTATCTGGTCCGGTACCTTAATTCTCTTAACAGAGATTCACCCGTAGAACCAGCGACAAACCTAGCCTATATCTCGGTCATACCCAAACCGGGAAAAGATTAAAGCCTGGTCGGTAACTACAGACCTATATCCCTCATGAACAATGACCTTAAAATAATGACCAAAATCCTCTCCAACAGACTAGGCTCCTTTATAGGAGCATATGTTCATAGGGATCAAGTGGGATTTATACCAGGGAGGCAGGGCCCGGACCAGATAAGGAGAGCGATTGATGTCATTTCTATACTGCAGTCAAAATGGGATGGTAATCCACCCCAGGAAGGGTACCTCCTGTCTATAGACCTCCAAAAAGCTTTTGACTCCATTACATGGCCCTACCTTTTCGGAACATTAGAGCGATGGGGTTTCGGCTCACACTTCTTAAATCTCCTTGCAGCTCTCTATTCCCACCCCAGAGCCCAGATTAGGATCCAAGGCCATTTATCTGAACCCTTCCCCATAACCAAAGGAACTAGACAGGGGTGCCCTTTATCACCCCTTCTCTTTGCCATTGGCATAGAAAATTTAGCTATTGCAATAAGAAACCATCCGGATATACATGGTGTTAACTGTGGTCAGTCAACACACAAATGCGCCCTATTCGCGGACGATGTCCTACTCTTCATCACTTCCCCCCTCTTCTCTACCCCCAATATCTTCTCCCTTCTAAACAAATTCGGACGGATCTCGGGTCTACAAGTGAATATGTCCAAATCCATAGCACTTAACATATCCACTCCATCACGTACTGTGGAAAGTCTAAAGGAACACTTCCCTTTTGTCTGGAGCTTAAATTCCATCACATACTTAGGTATTCAGTTAACCCCCCTAATAGAGCAACTATACCGCTTTAACTACCCCCCTATGTTCAAAAAACTTAAATCTGATCTTGATCAATGGTCACTACACAAATTATCTTGGCTAGGAAGATTAAATGCGGTCAAAATGACGCTACTACCGCAAATCCTATATTTGTTCCGCTCCCTCCCCATCCCTGTCCCCAAACTTCATATCTCCAAATTACAATCCTCGATCATCCAATTTATTTGGAATAAATCAAACCACAGGCTCCCTAAAAAAACTCTTTATAGACCAAGGAAAAAAGGGGGTCTTGGACTACCCAATCTCTGGTGGTACTACCAGGCAGCACATCTTAGTCAGTTTTCAGCTATTTATTACAGAGGCCCCAAACCTGAATGGATAGAGATGGAAAGACAAGCTATACCCAAATTCACAATAGATTACCTTTTATGGCGCCCCCATAAGACTAGACCATCGATCCTCTCCCCCTCTCTCTCACATTCATTCACATTATGTGACACCATGCACAAACTACACAATTTAATATCGCCATGGAAACCCCTAGCACATATTTTTAACAATCCCCTCTTCCCCCCAGGTACAAACACAAGAGCGTTCCAATGTTGGCTTGATAAAGGAATGTTCAGAATAGGTCATTTCTGTAACTCTGGTGGTCCCCTCACTTTGGCACAATGCACATCGAAACTAAAAATGCCCCAATCAGAAAAATTTCGCTTACACCAACTGAGACATTTCCTACTCTCCACCCTATCCCAGGAACAGCTTCCACTTCATACCACTCCCTATGAACAGTAGTGCTCCTCAGCCACGGACATGAAAGGGGGAATTTCGCTAATATACTCAGCTTTAGCTGATCCTCCAGAGAAAGCTGCTTATATGATATCCTGGGAACGTGATATCGGATTTGAATGGGATCTCGATACATGGCATTCTAATGTAGCATCCGCTTTTAAAGGGATTCTAAGTGTCTCCCTTACTGAAGCAGATCTCAAAATCATAACGCGATGGTACCTAGTCCCCACTAGGCTAGCTAAGTTCTACCCACATTCCTCCCCTACATGTTTTAGGGGATGTGGACACTTGGGCACCCTCTTACATATTTTTTGGGAATGCCCACGTATCAGAGGATATTGGAACAAAATATTCAACTTAATTCGCAAAGTCACTGACTTGGCGATTCCACAAACTCCAACTGTAGCCCTATTAAATCAAAAAATCCCCAAAATTCCTAAATATGACCAGATCCTAATCCACTACATTCTTATCGGGGCCAAAATTACAATAGCCCGGGCATGGAAACTTCCTAAAGTTTCGTTCCCTATAACCAAACAGAAAATCTCCTGGATCATGTATCAGGAGAAAATCTCTAATTTCATTCTTGACAAGACTGAGAAATTCAAACGTATATGGGACCCATGGGCTCGTCACATAGGAGTAACCCTCTAATCCCTAATTCCGTTTCTCAGTATGCTAAATAAGTTTCCCTGCCCGGCTGCATGAAACTCTAATACGGCTCTCCTCGAAGGACCAGGCAACCCCCCCCACTCAATCCTCCCATCCCCCTCTCTCTCTCTTTCGTACTTCATCCCTCTTTTCTCTTCTTCCTTTTTTACTTTTTTTTTTTATTATTTTATTAATAAAATAAAATTTTTCTTGGTGCCTTCTCTCCCACCGAATCAGAATGGTGGGATGTGTACTTGTAGATACAAGATTATACAAACGTCTTTTATGTTCTTTTAGGTTATTACGTTAAAGATACTATTTTTCAAAGACATTAACGCTGAGTTTGCGATTGTTAAACTATAGTATCATTTTTTAGAAACTAAATGTTTGACATTGCACCAAAGTTCACAAGCCGTTGAGAAACTACCTTCTAGCGGAAGACCGGAGCCCGCGGTACCCAGACACAGCATGATCCCATTTCGGGGTGTCTGGTCACTAGGGCAGACGGCCTCTTGTTATGAATACCCAACTGGATCATATAAAATCTTTACTTTATTGTTGCTACATTGAAAGTACGGATGTCAATCAATACTGTGCAGAGATTTTCATGTTAATTCCGCTTATAGATGTATCTACATGTTCAAAATCTGATATCTGCTCCTCTCCCCTGCTTGGGAAAAAAACTGTTGATGTTTAACATTTTGCTTCAATAAACATCTTAAAATTTAAAAAAAAAAAAAAAAAATTGGATGGAGAGCGTCAATGAATAGCATTTTTGAAGTCTTGCCACTGATTCTCAATTGGATTTAGGTCTGGACTCTGACTGGGCCATTCTAATAGGGCGTACACACGGTCGGACTTTGTTCGGACATTCCGACAACAAAATCCTAGGATTTTTTCCGACGGATGTTGGCTCAAACTTGTCTTGCATACACACGGTCACACAAAGTTGTCGGAAAATCCGATCGTTCTAAACGCGGTGACGTAAAACATGTACATCGGGACTATAAACGGGGCAGTGGCCAATAGCTTTGATCTCTTTATTTATTCTGAGCATGCGTGGCACTTTGTCCGTCGGATTTGTGTACACATGATCGGAATTTCCAACAACGGATTTTGTTGTCGGAAAATTTTATCTCCTGCTCTACAACTTTGTGTGTCGGAAAATCCGATGGAAAATGTCCGATGGAGCCCACACACGGTCGGAATTTCCGACAACACGCTCTGATCGGACATTGTCCATCGGAAAAATCCGACCGTGTGTACGGGGCATAACACATGACTATGCTTTGAAGGTGAACCTCAGCCCGCCCCAGTCTCAAGTATTTCACAAACTCTAACAGGTTTTCTTCTAATGCCGCGTACACACGAGCGGACTTTACGGCGGACTTTGCCCGGCGGACTGGATTTCGTCGGACAATTCAATGTGTGTGGGCTCCAGCGGACTTTGTTTGCTCAAAAGTTGGACGGACTTAGATTTGAAACTTGTTTAAAATTTATCCGTTGAAATCGAGTCTGATCGAAAAGTCCGCCGTCTGTATGCTAGTTCGACGGACAAAAAGCCACGCTAGGGCAGCTATTGGCTACTGGCTATGAACTTCCTTGTTTTAGTCCGGTCGTACGTCATCACGTACGAATTCGACGGACTTTGTTGGATTGTGTGTAGGCAAGTCCGTTCATTCAGAAAGTCCGTCGTAAAGTACGTTGAAAAATCCGCCGGGCAAAGTCCGCCGTAAAGTCCGCTCGTGTGTACGCGGCATAAGATTGCCTTGTATTTGGCTCCATCCATCTTCCCATCAACTCTGACCAGCTTCCCTGTTCCTGCTGAAGAAAAGCATCCCCACAACATGATGCTGCCACCACCATGTTTCATGGTGGGGATGGTGTGTTCAGGATGCTCAACAACAAGTGAACCTCACACTTTTATCACATAGACATAAAAACTATTAAACCCCCAAAAGAAAAGAACACATAAATACCACAACTTGGCCCTAAAGCCTTGCAGAAAAAAGACTGTTTGCTATGGATGAGACAACACTTAAAAGTAACTGCTGCCTTAAATAAACAACAAACTAAAATTAAAGACAAAAATGTCCCTAATAATAGAAACAAACAATGTCTTTCTGTTTGTAGTTTTTCCTCTCTTTTATCTATATCAACTTCAAAACTGTTATGATACCCTCTGAAAGGTGATGCATGCTTTCCCAGGATGCAGAATCGAAGTACCCGTTGGTCTTCACCAGAGCTCCTGATAGTGGAGATGGTCAGGGAAGCCTAGATGTCCCTGGAACTCTTTGTTGCAACTGGTTTCAGGTCACGGTGCCTCTGGGAGTGGCCCTTAAGGGGATACATTAACAGGAGGGCTATACCGAAGAGGCAGATGACCAGAGCTCAGTTGGGATTAAGCAGGGGTTTTAGCAGGTAGTAAGTAATGAGAAGTCAGGCAGTCCAGTTCACCAATGAGTGGAGAGTCAATTAGGCTGGAGACAAAGAAGTAGTCAAGTGCAAGCAGGGGTCTTGGTCAGCAGGAAGCAAAGGGTAATCAGATACTCTGGGTTGGCACAGAGGGAGCCAGGAGACAAAGCAGAAGATGAGAGAAAAGTAAGGCATTCATCAACCACCAGGAACATGTTTCAATAGCTCTTGCTCTGAGTTAGCTGGTTTAAAGACACAGCACTAGCCACTTTTAAGGCTGTTTGGTCAGGGGACACATCTAGCATTATTTCAGGAAACTCTGGAAGTCCTGGCAGGGATTCTGGGAGTCACATTGGAGGTCTCCCTCATATTACAGTATATCATTTGCTGGTCGAATGTTCAAAAAGTATTTTTTTATAAATAGACCCCAATGACTGATTTTGGCCCCCCTTTTATAATGGGGGGGGGGGGGTAGGGTGGCTTATCCAACAGCCTCCTTATTGTCCCTTCTATGCTGTTCATGGACTACATTATAGTAGAAAATAATTTCTTCTGGGCAAAAACATGGTAGTTATACAACAAAGTGCAGCAAAAGAAAAAACAAAAGCCGCCATTTCTGGTCTTAGAACCGTCAGTGATTTTAGTAAGTGCACTGTTACTTGATTTTATTGTTTGGCATCTGAATGCAATTTTTATGAATCCTATCTACTTTTAAAGCAACTTGAATATATTACTACACTATATACGGCCCTCTGGTGTTTGGCTCCATGAGGTGAGCGCTTTTCTCCCATTTAGTAGTGTTGTGGGTGACTCAATTTCCTCTAATGGTGTGTACTGCTGCTGCCAGGAGATTCCAGATGGATGGATGGAGCTGGATGACCATACAGGAAGGCCATGATTGATTGTTTCAAATGCACTACTTGCTGCATTGGCAGCTTTGGAGCTAGTGAGTAGGGATGGGCCGAACACCCCCCTGTTCGGTTCGCATCCAGAACATGCGAACAGTCAAAAAATTAGTTTGAACACGCGAACACCGTTAAAGTCTATGGGACACGAACATGAAAAATCAAAAGTGTTAATTTTAAAGGTTAATATGCAAGTTATTGTCATAAAAAGTGTTTGGGGACCTGGGTCCTGCCCCAGGGGACATGTATCAATGCAAAAAAAAAGTTTTAAAAGCGGCCGTTTTTTTGGGAGCAGTGATTTTAATAATGCTTAAAGTGAAACAATAAAAGTGAAATATTCCTTTAAATTTTGTACCTGGGGGGTGTCTATAGTATGCCTGTAAAGTAGCGCATGTTTTCCATGTTTATAACAGTCCGAGAGCAAAATGACATTTCTAACGGAAAAAAAAGTAATTTAAAAGTGCTAGCGCTAATGCCGGCTATTAATGAATTGTCGGTCCCGACAATACACATAAAAGTCATTGAAAGTAATTGAAAAATAAAAAAAATGCATGGGGGTCCCCGAAAATTCCATTACCAGGCCCTTCAGGTCTGGTATGGATATTAAGGAGAATACCGGTCACGTGACCTCATCCCCCTCTAACAAGGGGAAACGCCGGGGTTTCCCAGTGACGTGTATGGGTGACCCCGCCCCCCTCTGATGCAACACAGGATACCCGTTGCATCAGAGGGGGACAGGGTCACATGACCGGTGGCCCCACCCTCAGCTACATGAGAGCTGTCAAGCTAGCCCCGCGTCATTGGCTAGGTGCCTCTGGTGGAGGCAGGATCCTGTGTGTGTTCCTCACTGGAGTCGCTGGAGATCATCCATCACTGGAGATGGAGAATTGGATTACATCGCTGAAGTAGGAGCATGGATTTATTGGATTACATCGCTGGAATCTCTTTTTTATTTTTAATAAAGGACTTGTCCCAAGCCATCTCCTGTGTTTTTTTAACATTTTGTCACTTTCTTTTTGTGAAATGGTAGGGGTGCAATGTACCCCTTACCAATTCACATGGGGGGCGGAATCTTGGTGTCCCCTTTGTTAAAGGGGGCTTTCAGATTCCGCTAAGCCCCCCGCCCGTAGACCCCCACAACCACCGGGTAAGGGTTGTGGGGATGAGGCCCTTGTCCCCATCAACATGGGGACATCCTCCCCATGTTGAGGGCATGTGGCCTGGTATGGTTTAGGAGGGGGGGCGCTCTCTTATCCCCCCTCTTTTGCTGCAGCCTGCCAGGTTGCCTGCTTGGATAAGGGTCTGGTGTGGATTTTTGGTGGAACCCCACGCCATTTTTTTTAAATGTTGGCGCAGAGTTCCCCTTAAAATCCAACACCAGACCTGAAGGGCCTGGTTATGGTATTTTGGGGGACCCCCACGCATTTTTTTTTCAATGAATTTCAAGGACTTTTATGTGTATTATCGGGACCGACAATTCATTAATAGCCGACACTAGCGCTAGCACTTTTAAAAGACTTTTTTTTCCTTTAGAAATGTCATTTTGCTCTTGGATTGTTATAAACACGGGAAACATGCGCTACTTTACAGGCATACTATAAACACCCCACAGGTAGGAAATTTAAAGGAATATTTCACTTTTATTGTTTCACTTTAAGCATTATTAAAATCACTGCTCCCGAAAAAAACAGCCATTTTTAAAACTTTTTTTTTGCATTGATACATGTCCCCTGGGGCAGGACCCAGGTCCCCAAACACTTTTTATGACAATAACTTGCATATTAACCTTTAAAATTAGCACTTTAGATTTCTCCCATAGAATTTTAAAGGGTGTTCCGTGGCTTTTCGAATTTGCTGCGAACACCCCAAATTGTTCGCTGTTCGGAGAATGGCGAACAGCCAATGTTCGAGTCGAACAGATAGCCCATCCCTACTAGTGAGGGGTAGTATTACTCTCAGTCACATGTGGTGTGGAATTCTGGATGGTGGAAGTCATACACGGACACTTTGGACTTTAAAAAAGACTTTTATTTATCCCATTATTTCACACTTGTCTAGTGGATTGTTTCACGTTTTATTTAATCACTTTTGTTATATGATTATTGTTACATTGTATTATTTTGCTGCACTAGGGCACTGCACTTACTATACAGATTTGTTGGGTTTTGTATACTTACCCAGTGCTAGCTGCTGTGTGCATTCCTTTTAGCACAGACTTATTACAGTACCTCACAAAAGTGAGTACACCCCTCACATTTTTGTAAATATTTTATTACATCTTTCCATGTGACAACACTGAAGAAATGACACTTTGCTACAATGTAAAGTAGTGAGTGTACAGCTTGTATAACAGTGTAAATTTGCTGTCCTCCCAAAATAACTCAACACACAGCCAATAATGTCTAAACCACTGACAACAAAAGTGGGTACACCCCTAAGTGAAAATGTCCAAATTGGGCCCAAAGTGTCAATATTTTGTGTGGCCACCATTATTTGGGGGTTCTCCTCAAAATCCTTACCAAACCTAATGCAGCATACACACGGTCGGACTTTTCGTCTACAAAAGTCCGACAGCCTGTCCGACAGACTTTCGATGGACTTTTGTCGGACTTTTGGCGGACTTGCGGCAGACTTTCTTACGAATGGACTTGCCTACACACGATCACACAAAAGTCCGACGGATTCGTACGTGATGACGTACACCGGACTAAAATAAGGAAGTTGATAGCCAGTAGCCAATAGCTGCCCTAGCGTGGGTTTTTGTCCGTTGGACTAGCACACAGACGAGCAGATTTCTGGGTCCGGCGTAGTTACGACGTAAAGATTTGAAGCATGTTTGAAATCTAAAGTCCGTCATATTTGAGGCTGGAAAAGTCAGCTGAAAGTCAGCTGAAAGTCCGGGGAAGCCCACACACGATCGGATTGTCAGCCAGCTTTAGTCCGTCGGCGTCCGTCGGACTTTCGTAGACGAAAAGTCTGACCGTGTGTACGCGGCATAAGGGTCTGGTATGGATTGGGGGGGCGGGGAGGGGCACGCTGTTTTTTTTTTCATTTTGGCTGGGTTTCCCCTTAAAATTCTTACCAGACACAAAGAGCCTGGTAAGTATTGGGGGGGGGGGGGGGGGCACGCCATTTTTTTTCACATTTTTGTATTGTTGGCAATGTTTTTCTTTTTTCAAGAAAGCTTGCAGCCGGGAACATTGATTTAAATGTCTTTTTTTTCTTTATATATCTCAGTTTTGCCACAGCAGGTTACATAGGGGGAAATTTAGATGGTTTAGCACTGTGCAATAATCTGTGCAAAAATTGCTAAAAAATGTGACTGTGCAAAAAAACGCTAAAGATGCTGGGCAAGATTGCTAAGTGCAAATATGAGCTTGTGTTCAAATAAATCAATACCAATGAACGCTTATGGCGCTGTGCAAAATACAAATATGAACCTGTGCACATAAGATGACTTCATTGCAAAAAAAATATATAAATATCAATAATAAATTCCTATGCATATGCAATATATCAATGAGACACGTGTAATTATTATAGATGAATGTAGCAATAATCCGTATAATCTCTCTTTATCACACTGCTGACACAACAAATAGTGGTGGCCTAATGATAGATGATTTAGCACTGTGCGATAATCTGTGCAAAAATTGCTAAAAATGCGACTGTGCAGAAAAACGCTAAAGATGTTGTGCAAAATTGCTAGGTGCAAATATGAGCCTGTGCTCAAATAAATCAATGCCAATGAATGCTCATACTATAAATAAATTTAGATGATTTAGCACTGTGTGATAATCTGTGCAAAAATTGCTAAAAATGCGACTGTGCAAAAAAACGCTAAAGATGCTGTGCAAATTTTCTAGGTGCAAATATTAGCTTGTGTTCAAATATCAATGAACGCTCATGGCGCTGTGCAAAATACAAATATAAATCTGTGCACATAAGATGATTTCAGTGCAAATATATATATATATATATATATATAATATATATATCAATAATAAAGTTCTTATGTATATGCAATATATCAATGAGACACATGTAATTTTATATAGGTGAATGTAGCAATAATCTGTATAATCTCTCTTTATCACACTGTTGACAGAACAAATAGTGGTGCCGCAATAGTTCATGAAGTGAAGATAAATAAAGTCTATGATAAAACAAAGTGCAGACAGTGGTTCAATAAGTGCTCTTCAATAAAATTGCCGGTGTGTCACTTTTCGTGTGAATCACTCAGTGTTCACTAGACTCTTACCTCCATATGGATAGTGAAAAGCAGTGGAGATGGATGTAGCTGGAGACCTTTCCAAGATGTTGTGATGGTAGATGGCCCTTTCCAGGTATTGTATATTAGATGGTGGCTCCGGCTTAGTCCATACGGACGTTCATTCCCAACGGATATGTACAGGGGATAAAGAAGAATCTCCCATAGTGTAGAATGTATAAACTGATTGATTTATTTAAAAGCCAAGTGGAAACTTACAACAGTAGTGAAAAAACAGCAGATCTGTAATTTGGACGGCGTTACAGGTGCCTCTTACATCACTTCCAGTTCTTGTGTGGTCCGGTCACTTCCAAATGAGGATGCAAGTTTTAGCCATTCTAATGATACAATTGTAACTTCCCCAAGTAAATCCTTTTAATGTTGAGATGAAATGTATCTTTCTCTGAAATAATTTTCCTTTGCAACATTGTTGCTTCTACTTTAACTATTTTGTTTTTAAGAATGCTAGTATGTGGAATGTTTTGATGTTTTGGTAAAATCTATTTCTCTCTGTCACTTTTACTTGTTAGACCCCTTTCACACGGGCGGACCATTCAGGTCCGCCTGTCAGTTTTTTCGGCAGACCTGAACGGGCGCTCCATGTAAGTCTATGGAGCGATGGATGTCAGCGGTGACCATGTCCGCTGAAATCCGATCCGGTCCGACCTGCGAAAATCAGACGGATGGCCCTACCTTCGTATCAATCCATGGCGCATAGGATCGGGTGATATCTGATCAAAATGGACATGCTGTCCGTTTTCATCCGATCTCTCCATAGCAAGCAGCAGCGCTCGACAAGCCCCCCCCCTGCTCAGTGAGCAGAAAGTGACCTGTCATCCGCTGGCTCAGCGGAGATCAACGGAGAGATCTCCCGCTGAGCTGGCAGACTCAGTGGCAGCGGATCCACCTCGTGTGAATGAGGCATTACTCTCCATCTCACAACAATCTTTACCCAAACTGACACAGGTGTCTTTACAATCCACAAACAATACAATTGCTGATGCAAATGTAACCACTTCAGCCCCGGAAGATTTTACCCCCTTCCTGACCAGAGCGTTTTTTGCGATTCGGCACTGCATTTTTTTTTACTAGTAATGGCGGCGATCAGCGTTTTTTTATTGTGACTGCAACGTTATGGCGGACATGTCGGACATTTTTGACACATTTTTGGGACCATTGTCATTTATACAGCGATCAGTGCAATTAAAAATGCACTGATTACTGTGTAAATGGCACTGGCAGTGAAGGGGTTAACCACTAGGGGGCGGGGAGGGGTTAAGTGTGTCCTAGGGAGTGATTACTAACTGTAGGGGGATGGGCTGTATGTGTGACGTCACTGATCTCTGCTCCAATGACAGGGAGCAGTTATCGAGTGACACTTGTCACTAGGCAGAACAGGGAGATGCTGTTTACAACGGCATCTCCCCGTTCATCCGCTCCGTGAGGCGATCGCGGTTATCCCCGCGACGATCCAGTCCGCGGGACCCGCGACCCGACTTACGGAGCTCCCGGCCGGCGGGCACGCAATGGCACGGCGGGGAATTCAAATGGACGTACAGGTATGCCCATTTGCCCAGCCGTGCCATTCTGCCGACGTACATCGGCGTGCGCCGGTCGGGAACCGGTTAAAATGAGTCACAATTTTTTGTGCTTTTTATTATTTCCAAATAATCATAATTTGAGCCCAAAAAATGTGATATGTGTACCAGCATCAGAAATCAAAATGAAATTCCCAAAATTTGAGGGTAACATCCCTATTCTACACTGACCCACAAGGAACCACCAAATATCACAGAATAAATCAAAAAGAATAAAGCCTAGTACACACAATCACATTTTCCACTGGGAATTGTATGATGACAGACTGTTGGCCTGAAATCCAACCGTTTGTACGCTCCATCGGACAATTGTTGTCGGATTTTCCATTGACAAATTTTGGATGGCAGGCTTATATATTTTCCACGGACAGCGGTCTGTTGTCAAATTTTCTGATTGTGTGTACACAAGCCCATCAGACAAAAGTCCAAAGTACAAACACGCATGCTCTGAATCAATGTTCACCAAACACAACATTAGCAGAAGGTGCCCAAAGGGTGGCGCTAAAGAGCTGAAAAGCCACGTAGTACATCACTACATTCGTGTTTGTTGGCCGACAATTGTGTGCAGTTTGTATGCAAGACAAGTTCATGGCAAATGCCCTTCCGACAAAAGTCTGACGCTTTGTTTGTGGAAAATCCAGTCATGTGTATGAGGCTTAACTCTTGAGTAATGTAATTCCATCACCTGTATGCCCAAAGAAATGCAGTATTTATGTGTATTTATGTGTAGGAGGTTTTCACATGTGGCAGCTCCATGACTTAAACAGGGCCAGATTAACATAGGGGCTATTGAAGCTGCAGCTCCAGGCCCCTTATCTTAAGATAGGCCCATTAAAAAAAAAATCACAAAAAAAAACAAAAACGATTGACTTTGAGGGTCGTGGCTCGGTGACCAGGAGTCACATAGAGCCCAAATTTAGGGGGTAGGTAGCTGAAGGTCTACCCCACTACTGGGTGACCCCGCCCCCTCTGACAACACGGGGAAAGCCACAGGGAACTCCCGTGAATTCCCCATGCGTAAGAGGAGGACGGGGTCACCGGGTGGCCCCGCCCTCCGTTATATAAGAAATGTCAGAAGAAGCAAAGCGTCACACTGCTGAAGACTCCCACTGAGGCAGATCATGCGGACAGTGTGGAGAAGAAGCCTGGAGGAAGATGCGGAACGAGAAGAGCGGAGGAAGAAGAAGATGAAGAAGGAGAAGATGGAGGAGGAAGAAGAACACCGAAGGAAGACCAAAAGAAATAAGATGGAAGAAGAAGCGGAAAGAAGAAGAAATTAATAAAGGACTTGTCAAAAACCGTCTCTTGTGTTTTTTTAACCATTTTGACACTTTTTTTGTGAAATGGTAGGGGTACATTTGTACCCCATTACCAATTCACACAGGGGGGCGGGATCTGGGGGTCCCCTTGTTAAAGGGGGCTTCCAGATTCCGATAAGCCCCCCGCCCGCAGACCCCTACAACCACCGGCCAAGGGTTGTGGGGATGAGGCCCTTATCCTCATCAACATGGGGACAAGGTGCTTTGGGGGCTGCCTCAAAGCACCCTCCCAATGTTGAGGGCATGTGGCCTGGTACGGTTCAGGAGGGGGGGCGCTCTCTCGTCCCCCCCTCTTTTCCTGTGGCCTGCCAGGTTGCGTGCTCAGATAAGGGTCTAGTATGGATTTTTGGGGGGACCCCACACCATTTTTAAAAAAAATTTTGGCACGGGGTTCCCCTTAAAATCCATACCAGACCTAAAGGGCCTGGTATGGAATTTAGGGGGACCCCACACCATTTTTTTTTTAAATTTTGGTTTAGGGTTCCCTTGTGGGGAAATCCCATGCCGTTTTTATCAATGAACTTTTATGTGTATTGTCGGACTCATTATAGCCGTGAGTAGTTTTAAATGACTTTTTTTCCTTTGAAATGTCATTTGGCTGTCAGACTGTTCTAAACACGGGAAACATGTGCCCACTGTCAGGCATACTATAGACACACCCCAGGAATGAAATTTAAAGGAATATTCCCCTTTTTTGTTTCACTTTAAGATTCATTAAAATCACTGCTCCTGAAAAAGCGGCCGTTTTTAAAAATTCTTTTTGCATTGATACATGTCCCCTGGGGCCAGACCCAGGTCCCCAAACACTTTTTATGACAATACCATGCATATAAGCCTTTAAAGTGAGCACTTTTGATTTCTCCCATAGACTTTTAAAGGGTGTTCCGCGGCTTTCGAATTTGCCGCGAACACCCCAAATTGTTCGCTGTTCGGCGAACTGGCGAACAGCCAATGTTCGAGTCAAACATGAGTTTGACTCGAACTCCAAGCTCATCCCTACTCATAATACCTTTCACACTCCTCTCCTGTACATACTGCCCCTATCATACCCTCCACACTCCTCTTCTGTACATACTGCCCCCATCATACCCTCTACACTCCTCACCTGTACATAATGCCCACTGGCATACCCTCCACACTCCTCTCCTGCCCACTGTTATACCCTCCACATTCCTCTCCCTGACTTGCACATACTTTCCACTTTTATACCATCCATACTCCTCCCCTATGCCTCTTACACACAAAAACAGTTCTTTAAAATTATATTGAATATCCTCAATGTTACCAGCTCTAGAATGGGCACACTTTTGTTCCATGTTCACTCTGTCTTCCTTCCGGGTTCTGTGCCTTCGGTCACTTGCCTTGGTCGGGCTTTGATGCTGTCACTTCCACGCATGCTCATTCACATTCTCTCTCTATCGCTAATCCCCCTCTATCTCTCATCCTTCCTCCCTTACCCCTCACCCCTCTCTCATCCCCTTTCTCTCTCTGTCAGGAACGGTGTCATCTCTGGTTTCACCTGCTGGTGGCACTATTACATTCAGCACCAAAAGGGTGTAATTCCAGTGGCCACCAGCAGGTGTCTCCCTGCCTGGACTTCAGACTTGCCATCAAGCACACCTGTCATGGGTCTGCTGAACTATATAGACCCGCCCCAAACTAGGCCTCAGTGCTTCAGAATTCCTCTGCTAGCCTTTGTCCCTGCAAGTACCTGCTCTTGTTCCAGCCTGTTCCTGTTTGTGTATCCTGTCCTTGAGTCCTGTTTCCTGCTCCTTGGTCTGCTTCCTTATTCCTGGTTTCTGTTTCCTTGTTGCTTTTGTCCCTGCCTTATTTTATTTCATCTTTGTTTCCTTGCTCATGTATTATATTAGTTACATAGATAGTTAGGTGGGTTTGGGGGTTTGCTGTGTTCTCACTATTTACTTGTTTTTGGTTTGCTGTCTTGATTACACGTGCATCTTTATCATTAATAATAAACATACTTTTTTTCATTTACTTGTTTGTCCCTGATTCCTTGGTACAGCCCAGCGATCTGATCACCTGCATTGGATGTTGTGTATAACATCCTCTGACAGAATTCTGAAGCCATACAATCAGATCGGTTGTACCTGGGAATTGGGGCCTGAGCCCCAGCTATTGTTGAAAGATGGACTTCAAAAGTATTTTGTATTTATCGCTCCTGGCAACTGATGACAGACATTTGTTATCAGACATTGGCTGAATGCACTAGGGAACAATTGTTAGAATGCATCCGCCTAGGTCATGTTTTTATTGATCAAGGCAGTTTTTGTTTGAAGATGTGCAACCATTAATTAAGATCTGTACTGAGTTGGCCCTGTCTGATGTCGCTGGGGGAGGTGATGACTATACATCCTCTTTTTAGTGCAGCTCATGTAGAATCTTTAGTTTGGCTGTTGGAGGATGACTCAGCATTTTTTTTAACAATATTCAGCTTGTCCTCAACAGGTGCTTGCTAAATGCAATGAATCAGTGCAGTCTCTGGTCAGACAAGCTAAGTGCAAACCTGATTCGGTGCAATCAATACAGGCCTGGTCAAGTCTGTTGCACTCAGCCTCTGTTAGCTCCCAATATACCCTTCTACCAATGAAATACCAGTACCCTGTTTCCCCCTGTTGCCCTACCCTGCCTTTAACCCACCTGCTTCTTCTCAGCTGCCTCTATCAGCTCCACTAAATCTCCCTTCAAAACCTGCTCCCTCTGTTTTGCCATCCTTTCACTCTTCGCCGCTACCTACAGCCCTGTACCCACTTATAAATCCCCAGTGGCTAAAACCAAAAAGAAGTGGAAGTTTTTCCCAACCCATACCATCATGCCAGTATCCAATCCTGCCTCCCCACCAGCTGATCTGTTCCAGCCTGATGTGTGCCTGTATGCTGCCTAGCCTGATGTTTCGATGCCTGTTGTGCCAGTGTCTCTGCCTATTTTCCAGTCTAACATCCCAGTGTCCATGTTCCAGTCTTATGTGCCTACCTTCCAGTCTGATGTGTCTGCTGCCCAGTCTGAAGTTCCAGTACCGGCTGCCTGGTTTGAAGTTCCAGTACCTGCTATCCAGTCCGATGCACCTGCTGTTCTGCCTGATGTGCCAGCGCCTGTGCCTGCTGCCCAATCTGAAGTTCCAGTACCTGCTGCCTGGTCTGATGTCTCAGTGCTCGCTGTTCGGTCTGATATCTCCGTGCTTGCCTTCCAGTCTGACATGCCCGCTTTCCATTCTGATGTGCCTGCCTTACAGTCTGATGTCCCGGTGCCCACTCTCCAGTCTAATGTGCCCCTGTCTGCTGCCCAGCCTGATGTGCCACTGTCTGCTGCCCAGCCTGATGTGCCACTGCTGCCCAGCCTGATGTGTTCCTGTCTGCTGCCCAGCCTGATGTGTTCCTGTCTGCTGCCCAGCCTGATGTGTTCCTGTCTGCTGCCCAGCTTGAAGTGCCTTTGCCTGCTTCCCAGCTTTAAATGCCTTTGCCTGCTGCCCAGCTTGAAGTCCCTTTGCCTGCTGCCCAGCTCGATGTGGATGTGCCACTGCCCAGCTTGATGTACCTCTGCTTTCTGCCCGGCCTGATGACCCGGAGCCTTCTGCCTGGCCTGATGACATAGTGCCTGCTAAAACTGTTCCTGACTGATGCCCATCTTGCCGCTGTGTCAATCCTGTTTGTTGCCCAGCCTGAATGTAATGCTCCTGTGTGGTCTGCCTCTGATGGTTTCTTGCCCGTTACCCTGCTAATTTCTATCTCCGGATCCAAACTTCCTGACCCGGGTGGTGGGGTGCGTGTCCTATTTTCAGACTCTGGTGGCACGCCCCCCAGTGAACTAAAAGACTCTGGCCTTGGAAGTGTGAAGAAGTCCGCAGACTCAGTAGGGAAACATTTTAGGGTGTTTTTGCACCCACTCGGACTGTCGTACCCAGGGCTGAATGGAGTGTCCGGAGGCCACTCCTTTAGGAGGGGGAACTGTCAGGAACGGTGTCATCTCTGGTTTCACCTGCTAGTGGCACTATTACATTCAGCACCAAAATGGTGTAATTCCAGTGGCCACCAGCGAGTGTCTCCCTGCCTGGACTTCAGAATTGCCATCAAACACACCTGTCATGGGTCTGCTGGACTATATAGACCCGCCCTAAACTAGGCTTCAGTGCTTCAGTATTCCTCTGCTAGCCTTTGTCCCTGCTGGTACCTGCTCTTGTTCCAGCCTGTTCCTGTTTGTTCCTGGACCCCGTTTGTGTATCCTGTCCTTGGGTCCTGTTTCCTGCTCCTTGGTCTGCTTCCTTATTCCTGGTTTCTGTTCCCTTGTTGCTTTTATCCCTGCTTTATTTTATTTCATGTTTGTTTCCTTGCTCGTGTATTATATTCGTTAGATAGATAGTTAGGTGGGTTTAGGAGTTTGCTGTGTTCTCACTACTTACTTGTTTTTGGTTTTCTGTCTTGATTAGAAGTGTGTCTTTATCATTGATGATAAACATACTTTTTTTCATTAACTCGTTTGTCCCTGATTCCTTGGTGCAGCCCAGTGATCTGATCACCTGCATTGGATGTTGTGTATAACATCCCCTGACACTCTCGCTCATCCTCCCTCTCTCTATTTAATTTGTTATAACAAAAAATTGTTTGCATGTTTAATTATTTATTTTTTCTCAAGTCGTCTTCCAGGACGGCACCCTGAGAGATGACTGGTCCACCTGACAGGAAACACAATCAATCAAAGAGGTTAAAGCCCCCGCCTCTCCACGTGCTCCCCAGTTTTTGATTGTGTTTCCCCACAGCAAAACTGTTTGTTATTTTATCTATAGACCCGAGCCTGGGGCTGGTGGTCTCCCCCCTGGGAGCTGGACCAAATGCCTGGGTGGCCGCTGGGTCCGGCCGGATATTTTTATACTTCCTGGGGGGGGGGTTCCCCTATATTTTCCTCAGGGGGGCAACGCAAGCTGAAGAAACCCCCCCCCTGAGAGCTGAAGGCCCCTGGGTACAGTGGTGTATGCAGAACTTCAGGGGCCTGTCTTCCTGCCTCCCCTCTTACCTGCACAGTGTCCGTGCAGAAAAGGAGCCTGGTTCTCTTCCCTTCTTGGGCGGTGAGTTTGTCTTACCTTTTCCCCTAGGCAGAGGTGCTGGTCAGGGTGGGCAGGCAGCTGCCTTGGTTGGCAGGGGGATGAGGTGGGTGGCTGGCTTCATGCTCCATGGCATCGGCACCCCCCCCCCCGCTCGCGCGGTTCTTATCCCCCTAGCTGTGCAGCAGAGGGGGTAGGTGCCTGCACTTCTCAGTGTCCTGTGGGCACTCTGCGCCATTTTGTTGAGGATAGGGGAGGAGTGGTGTGGTGTTACATCACTTCCTCCACTACACAGGAAGTGAGCTCAGTGTAGCCCGTGTCACTTCCGGTCTACGGCAAGATGGCGGCGGCATCAGCGTGGTGAAAGGGGGAAAAGGCACAGCTGCTCATCATAACAAGGAGATATAAATCCAGCTGGAGCAGGCACCCATTTCTCCTACAGACCAGGCTATTTGTGCAGCATGGAACATGAGGAGCGACCTACAGGGTCCTATAGAGGAGACCACGGGGGGTGAGTCTGACCTGCCGCCAGAGGTTTAGATGGGGGAGGGTACCCCAATTCTTCTCCTCTGAGTATTACAGTGCTATATTTATGCCTGTGAATTTTGTTTCAGGGGACGATGCCATTGCCCATGAGGCTGCCAGCCGTTCCGTTAAGACTACCAGTTCTAAAAGATGTGAGAATTGTAATGATAGGTTACCCCCAAGTCACCCTAAACCTTTGTGTTTTAAATGTATACAGAAGCTAACAGGGAAGGAGACATCCCAGATCATGAAGGATTTCCTCACGGTTCAAACTGAGATGCTCTCCACCCTAAAGGTGTTTCAATCCTCCTTTAAGGCGAGGGAGTCAGAGGCCCATACCAGTAAGGACACCTCCTCCCAGGAGGACTCCGCTTCCACTAGAGGATCTAAATGTGTCAGGGATATCCCAAAGTACTCCTTTTCCCAGGATTTGGAAAAGGAACTAGAACCCAAATCTCTTGAGCAGAGATCTTCAGATGAGGGGGTAGCAGACAGCCAGGAGGAGGAGGAGGGTGAGGACTCCAGGTCTAGTAGGCATATTTTTTCAGCTGACGACATGGAGGGCCTCCTGAAGGCCATTTATGCTTCCGAGGAGATTCAGGAGCCCACTGAGCAGGTCTCTGCCCAGGACAGGATGTACAGAGGCTTAATTAAGCCACAAGCTCGCGTTCTTCCAGTACATTCAGCCCTCAAAGATGTTATCTTGAGGGAATAGAAGGAACCAGAGAAGAGGCTCCTGAAATACAAAACGTGGAAGCGTAGATGCCCCTTTTCGGAAGAAAATGAGGAGAGGTTTTTAGGACCCCTAGATTAGACGCCTCCTTAGCTCAAGTGTCTAAACAGTCCGATCTCTCCTTTGAGGACATGGGCAACATACAGGTTCAGATGGATCGGAAGGCGGAAACCAATTTATGCAGAGCCTGGGAAGCTAACGATGTGGCTATGAGCCCCGCATTGGCCTCAGCTTGCATTGCAATAAATGCGGACATGTGGGTATGTAAACTCATGGACCATGTGTCCCGAACCACGAAGTCTAAGGAGGTCTTAGATTCATTGGCAGTCATATGTAGTGCAGTTGCATACCTACCGGATGCTGCAGTTGAGACAGTGCGTGCCACCGCTAAATCTGGTGCCTTATTGAACTCAGCCAGGCGAGCCCTCTGGGTTAAAACCTGGGATGGGGATAGTTCATCAAAGACCCGGCTTTGTGGCCTCCCTTTTGAGGGTTCACTCCTTTTTGGTACTGTGTTTAATCAAGCTTTGGCTAGATCTACAGAAAAAGGGAAAACGTTCCCTGTTAAACCAAGAAGAGACAGGAAGAGGTTTTTTCGTGGCCCCCAAGCAAAGAACCACTTCTCAGATAAAAAGGTCTCCCCTAATAGGCGTTGGGGAGCTGGAAAGGACAAGCAGAAACCAGGTATTCTCTTTTCCAGCCAGAAGGCGGGTGACAAGTCCGCCAAATGACTTGCCAGTAGGGGGAAAGCTTTCCCACTTTATCCCTCAGTGGGAAAGAGTCACGCAGAGCCCCCACATTCTCCAGATAGTAAGACAGGGTTACAAGTTAGAATTTCTCTCCCCTCCTCCCCAGAAGTTTCTTTTGACCCACCTTCCCAAGAATCCCAGCAAGGCAGAAGGCATCCTACAGAACATAGAAGAGCTGGCCAGTCAGGAGGTCATAATACCGGTCCCAGTAGACCAACAGGGTCGGGGGTTTTACTCCCACATTTTTGTGGTGCCCAAGCCCTCGGGAAAACATCATCTTATAATAAATCTAAGGAACCGCAATGTTTTCTTGCAGTACAAGAAGTTCCGCATGGAGAGTGTGTACTCCCTCAGAAGACACCTCCCCAAGGATGTGTTCTTGGTAACCTTAGATTTAAAAGACGCTTACCTCCACGTCCCTATTTTTCAGGGTCATCATATTTTTCTGAGGTTCGCAATTGCCTCCCCACAGGGAATTCAGCATTGGCAGTTTGCGGCCCTCCCCTTTGGACTGGCATCCAGTCCAAGGGTCTTCATGAAGGTCCTGGCAGAGGTAGTGGCCTTTCTACATCTCCAGGAAATAACGTTGATCCCCTATTTAGATGACATTCTGATTTACAATCAGAATCGGGACCAGCTGCTTCTGAACCTAGCCAAGGTGATGGAGACCTTAGAATCTTTGGGATGGATCATCAGCAGGGAAAAATCCTCGCTGGTTCTGGCCCAAGTGAAGATGTACCTGGGATTCCTGGTGGATTCAGCGGAACAAAGGTTAATTCTTCCTCAGAGCAAGGTAGAGGCTCTAATTTCAGCCGCCACTTCTCTGCTAGAAGCAAGGACAGCCTCATACAGGGGTATTATGAGAGTTTTGGGCCTAATGACTGCGTCTATACCTGCAGTCCCTTGGGCACAACTACATTCCAGGACCCTCCAGCATTTCATCTTATCCTCCTGGGACAAGAAAAGGAACTCTTTAGACCTAAAGGTCGTCATTCTGGTCGAAGTGAAAGAATCTCTTCACTGGTGGCGTCTTCGTCAGAGGCTTCAGGGGGGTCTCCTTTGGGGTCAGCTTCAGCCTCTCAGAATAACGACAGATGCAAGTTCCTGGGGGGTGGGGGGCACACCTAGAGGATCTAAAAGCTCAGGGGTCCTGGGACTCAAGTCAGAGAGGATCCTCCTCAAACTTTCGAGAGCTTTTGGCTGTCGGAAAAGCGTTAAAAACGTTTGCGGGGAGAATCGAGAACCAAGAAGTTCAGATCCTTTCAGACAATGCCACAGCTGTGGCTTTTCTGAATCATCAAGGGGGCACCAGATCCACATCCCTCCTGGCTCTGTCTCTAGAGATCCTGGATTGGGCAGAGCACAGGGTTCTCTCTATTTCCGCAGTTCACATACAGGGAACTCTGAATTTAGAGGCCGATTATCTCAGTCGCCAGCCGATTCTGCAGGGAGAATGGATGTTGAATCCAGAGGTTTTCTCCTTGGTATGCCAGCAATTCGGTGTTCCAGAGGTAGATCTCTTCGCCCGCAGGGAGAACAGAAGGGTAAAGAGGTTCTTTTCCCTTGCTCGAGAAATGGGCGCGGAGGGGATAGATGCATTGGCCCAGGTTTGGAAGTTCCGGTTGGCTTATGCTTTTCCCCCCCTGGGGCTTATCCCGAGAGTTCTGCAAAAGGTATTTCTCTCGGAGGGCAATCTAATTCTGAGCCCCGTGGTGGCCCAAGAGGGCTTGGTTTCCAACCTTACAGCGTTGGTCCATAGCCCCGCCTCTTCACCTTCCTGTTTGGCGCGACCTTCTCCTTCAGGGTCCTGTCTGCCACCCAGACCCCAGCTTCTTCAAGCTGACGGCCTGGCTCTTGAAAGACGGAACCTGCAGGAAAAGGGCCCGTCGGTCGGAGTAGTGGATACTCTTCTTCTTAGCAGGAAGAAGGTCACAAGGCATATTTACGCTAAGACTTGGGGAGTTTTCTCTCGCTGGTGTCAAGCGAGAGGGACTTCTCAACAAGAGATCCCCGCCATTCTGGAATTTCTCCAGGATGGAGCAGATCAGGGTTTAGCAACCAAGACGCTTAAAGTACAAGTCGCAGCCCTATCCTGTTTTTTGGAAAGACGCTTGGCATTGGACCCCCTGATCAAGAGATTCCTTTTGGTCAAAGAGAGGTTGTCCCCTGCCAAGATGTCTAGCTTTCCACCTTGGGATTTTACCTTGGTGTTGGAAAGTCTAACTAAGGCTCCCTTTGAACCTATAGACCGAATTCCCCTTAGGTTCCTCACCTTTAAGTTAACTTTTCTACTAGCAATCACACAAAAATAAAAAGAGGGAGATGGATCTCTCTCTAAAAATATGGGATTTTGAGTGGGAGATAATGTGTCTGTTGACAGTGAGCCAATCCAACGATGATAAATATAAAAGTATAAATTTTATTTAGATATAATTTAAAATATACATTACGAAGTTTAACAATCAAACGTTAATCTGACCATGCAATAGCTCGTGTTCATATGTATGATAGCCAGCATTAGGGACATCATTGATTTTCTCTAAATTGCATACAAAATATAAGTAGGTAATATAATTTATCAATACATTTCGGCCATAGATAAATGAATACAAACCATAAAGCAAATACATGATAAGAAGCATAGTTGTGCTCACCTAGTCTATTGCAAATCGGAAAGACAAAAAAGTAGCCACCTCCAAAACCGAGTGCCCTCTAGTACATCTCCCGGGGCAAAAGACCCCTGGGTGCCAGATCCCAATGGGCAGTGCCAACAAGGGAATTGGACCATGCAGAGGGAGGGGCAGAAGTCTAGCAGAGAAATTAATGACAGGAGAATTCAATTGTTGAAATATTGCAAGATATATATAGACAATATATATACAATATATAGAACCACAAGGAATACTAAATCAGTTGCCCCAACTACTACTACTAGCAATCACATCTGCCAGGAGAGTAGGGGAGATTCAGGCTTTCTCGATTAAGGAGCCATTTTTTCGTTTATTAGAGGACAGGGTGATACTTAGGCAGGACCCCCTGTACCTCCCTAATAGGGATGAGCTGAACACCCCCCGGTTCGGTTCGCACCAGAACCTGCAAACGGACCGAAAATTTGCACGAACGTTAGAACCCCATTGACGTCTATGGGACTCGAACGTTCAAAATCAAAAGTGCTCATTTTAAAGGCTAATTTGCATGGTATTGTCCTAAAAAGGGTTTGGGGACCCGGGTCCTACCCCAGGGGACATGTATCAATGCAAAAAAAACTTTTAAAAACGGACGTTTTTTCGGGAGCAGTGATTTTAATGATGCTTAAAGTAAAAAAAAAAGTGAAATATTCCTTTAAATATCGTGCCTGGGGGTGTCTATAGTATGCGTGTAAAGTGGCGCGTGTTTCCCGTGTTTAGAACAGTCCCTGTACCAAATGTCATTTTTAAAGGAAAAAATCTCATTTAAAACTGCTTGCATGTCGGGTCCTGGCAATATGGATGAAAATCAGTGAGACAAACGGCATGGGTACCCCCCAGTCCATTACCAGGCCCTTTGGGTCTTGTATGGATATTAAGGGGAACCCCGCACCCAAATTAAAATAAGGAAAGGTGTGGGGCCACCAGGCCCTATATACTCTGAACAGCAGTATACAGGCACTGCAAACAAGACAGGGATTGTTGTTAATTAGAATCTGTTTGTCATTTTGAACGGGTACATTTTTAACGTGTTTAGCTCCAGCCAAAAAATCTTTTTTAAGCTTTTTGGAAAACATAGGGAAGGGTTATCACCCCTGTGACATTTGTTTTGCTGTCTTTCCTCCTCTTCAGAAGATTTCACCTCACTTTTGTCCCAATGACAAATGTTTTTTGAAAATTTGGGTTTTTTTGTGGAACAAGGATTGGAAAGCATCAGTGGAAAGGAGAAATGTTTTTCCCATATTAACTCTTACAGGAGAGAATTTCCCTTCCTAGGGGTAGATTTCATCACACTTCCTGTTGTCTCCTTCCGTTTGCAAGTAGGAGTCGTTTGTAAGTTAGATGTTTGAAAGTAGGGGCCTGCCCTATATACTCAGCAGAAATTTGGGCCTTAGGTATTGTTGTGGCCACAACACTGTAAGCCCTCACAGGGCCCTGCTGTGAAATATTAGATCAAGAATTGTAATTACATGCCCCTGTTGAACAGGGGCAGAAAAACTGGGCCTTTGGTGGTGGTGGTGCTGGTGCTGATGCCACAACACTGTAAGTCCTCACTCGCTCTTGGTGGGTGCAGAAATGGGCCCTGCTGTGAAATATTAGATCAAGAATTGTAATTACATGCCCCTGTTGAACAGGAGCTGAAAAATTAGGCCTTAGGCACTGGTGCTGGTGCCACAACACTGCAACCCCTCACAGACACTCTAGTTGGAACGCAGGAACAAGCCCTGCTGCAAAGTATTGCATCAAAAATTGTAATTACACGCACCTGTTAAACAGGGGCTGAAAAATTGTGCCTTAGGTACTGGTGGTGGCGCCCACAACCAAAAATGTTCTTACAAGCTATCAGCGTGATCATTGAGGAGGAAGAGGATAATTACTCAGGGATAGTCACTCAGCATCAGCATAGGCAGTCTTTGAAGGGATCTGAGATTTCAAAAAAAATTATTCGGTTACATCAGCATCGGGTGCTTGGTAGCTGGTGGTGATCCAAGACTGATTCATTTTTATGAAGGTCAGCCGATCGACCGAGTCGGTGGACAGACGCACCCTGTGATCGGTTACCACGCCTCCAGCAGCACTGAATGTGCGTTCCGAAAGAACGCTGGATGCAGGACAGGCCAGTAGCTCAATTGCATACTGTGCAAGCTCTGGCCAGTGATCCATCCTCAAGACCCAGTAACCCAGAGGATTTTCGGTGGGAAAGGTGTCCAAATCTGATCTTGCCCCTAGGTATTCCTGCACCATGTAAAACAGACGCTGGCGATGGTTGCTGGAACCGATCATACCTTGGGGCTGCGGACAAAAAAATTGTCTGAACGCATCGGTCAGATGGCCACCTTCTCCACCGCTCCTTCTTTGACTGACCGAAGCCTCAGCAACACGTTGTCCAGAAACAGGACTTTGTAACCTCCCAGTCTCTGGGAACGCGTTGCACAGACCTTTCTGCAAGGCCTCCCGAAGATGTTTCATCCTCTGCTCCCTCTGCGATGGCAAGATAAGGTCCGCAACCTTACCCTTGTAACGTGGATCAAGGAGGGTTGCCAGCCAGTATTGGTCCTTCTCCTTGATACCACGAATACGAGGATCCTTACGCAGGCTTTGCAGGATCAGGGAGGCCATGCAGCGTAGGTTTGCTGAGGTCTTCGGTCCGGAGTCCTCTGGGTCACTAAGGACGACATGGTCCGCAGCCACCTCCTCCCAGCCACGTACAAGTCCATGTGTTTCTTGGGACTGATCCCTTAAATACTGCTGCTGATGCTGAGTGCCAGGCTCCACCTCCATACTGACACAATCTTCCTCCTCCTCCTCCTCGTCCTCTTCCTGTGTGATCGACGGGCACGCAGGAACACTGTCTGGATAAAGGGGGCCTTGAGAGCTAAGGAAGTCCTCCTCTTCCTGCCTCTGTTCTGCCTCAAGTGCCCTGTCCATTATTCCACGCAGCGTGTGCTCCAACAGGTGGACAAGGGGGACAGTGTCACTGATGCATGCACTGTCACTGCTCACCATCCTCGTGGCCTCCTCAAATGGTGACAGGACAGTGCATGCATCCCTGATCATGGCCCACTGGCGTGGGGAAAAAAAAACAAGCTCCCCTGACCCTGTCCTGGTGCCATAGTAGCACAGGTACTCATTGATGGCCCTCTGCTGCGTGTGCAGCCGCTGCAGCATGGCCAACGTTGAGTTCCACCTGGTGGGCATGTCACAGATTAGGCGGTTCTTGGGCAGGTTAAACTCCTTTTGGAGGTCCGTCAGCCGAGCACTGGCATTATATGACCGGCGGAAATGCACACAGACTTTCCTGGCCTGCCTCAGGACATCCTGTAAGCCTGGGTACCTGCCCAAGAACCGCTGCACCACCAAGTTAAGGACGTGAGCCAAACAGGGCACATGGGTCATTTGTCCCTGTCGGAGGGCAGAGAGGAGGTTGGTGCCATTGTCGCAAACCACCATTCCTGCCTTAAGTTGGCGTGGCGTCAACCACCTCTGAACCTGCCCCTGCAGAGCTGACAGAACCTCTGCCCCAGTGTGGCTCCTGTCCCCCAAGCACACCAGCTCAAGCACCGCAAGGCATCTTTTGGCCTGCGTACTTGCGTAGCCCCTTGAACGGCTACGGAGCACCGCTGGTTCCGAGGACAAAGCACAGGAAGAGGCCATGGAGGAAGAAGAAGAGGAGGGTGTGGAGGAGAGAGGTGTGTCACAATCATTAGCATTTTGGAGGCGTGGTGGCGGAACAACCTCCAACACTACTGCACCTTGTCCTGCATCCTTCCCAGCTGCCAGCAGAGTCACCCAATGCGCCATGAAACTTAGGTACCATCCCTGTCCATGCCTGCTGGACCATGAGTCAGCGGTAATATGCACCTTACCGCTGACCGCCCTGTCCAGCGAGGCATGGACATTGCCTTCCACATGCCGGTAAAGAGACGGAATCGCCTTCCGTGAGAAAAAGTGGCATTGTGGTACCTGCCACTGAGGAACCGCACATTCCACAAACTCACGGAAGTCGGCAGAGTCTACCAACTGAAAAGGCAGCAGTTGAAGTGCTAGCAATTTTGCCAAGCTAGCATTCAACCGCTGGGCATGTGGATGGCTGGGAGCAAACTTCTTTCAGCGGTGCAGCAGCTGGGGCAGGGAAATTTGCCTGGTACAATCTGACGTCGGTGTACCAAAAGCAGATTGCCCACAAGTACTTGGCTGTGACACACCTAATTCTACACCTTCATTCCTCTCAGTGCAGGTCTCAGAGAGGACTGAAGGTCTAGTGGGGTTGGAAATCTCAGCTGATGAGGAGCAAGGAGAGGTCCTCTTTGTTCTTTGGTGTGGGTCTTTTAGATACACTTGCCAACGAACTGCATGGCAGGTCAACATATGTTTTGGCCACGCGAGATACGCTTGAGACATATGTTGCAAATAGCAGCGGTGCGATCTGATGCACTTGTCTCAAAAAAGGCCCACACCAAAGAACTTTTTGAATAACGCGCAGAGACTGCAGCACCCTGCACATGTGGAGCTTTGGGGTGTGATGCAGTCAATGTGCTGCCCTTAGGCTGGCCCCTGGAGGGCATCCTGCCTCGTTGGTGATGTGCCGCCTCCTCCTCCTCCTCTCTCCTATCAGGCACCCACGTTGAGTCAGTGACCTCATCATCCCCTCCCTCCTCATCACTCATCACTGGAGCAAACCTGGCAGTATGCTGCAGTATGCTGCAGCAGGGGGAGCATGACTGCCAGATTGCTGTCCTTCTTGGGCACCCCCTCTTTCCGCGCTCATGTTACTGCCTTCATCGAGCTCAGTATCATCATCAGAGCCTTCCAAACGCTGGGCATCCTCCTGGAGCATGTACCCAACACTGTGGTCAAACAGTTCGAGGGACTCCTCAGGAGGACATGGTGGGGCTAGGGAAGAAGTCACTGATGACATTGAGCCGAGGGAAGAGGCCGCTGCTTTACCAGACAAAGTACCCTGGGCATGGGTGAGAGAGGATGAGGAGGATGAGGACGGCTTGGTCATCCACTCAACCAAGTCTTCCGCATGTTGCGGCTCAACACGGCCAGCTTCAGAAAAAAAGGCCAAGCGTGTCTCACGGCCATGTGCTGATGAGGATGCACCGTCTCCATGACCAGCACTAGACACAGAGCCTGCTTGCCCTCTCTTATTGGCTTGTGACTGTCTGCCTCTCCTTCTTGGCCTTCCAGACATACTAATGGCCTGTAGCTGCATTAAGCTGGGATATATATATATATATATATATATGTACTGATACTGCAGCTAGTAAAATCAACTGCCTGCCTGTAGTATGAGAACACCACCAACCTTCTACAGGTAGCTTTAACTGAACACTGTGAGCAGGATGCACCCCATTAACTTGTAGGTTTAGCAGAACACTGTGAGCAGGACGCACTGCACTAACTGTAAATAGTCTAGCTGCCTGACTGTGGTACTAATAGGATCAAAAGAACACCAGCAATTTTCTTCAGGTAGCTGTATATACTGTAATGCCGCGTACACACGAGCGGACATTACGGCGGACTTTGCCCGGCGGACTTTTCGTCGGACTTTGTTTGCTCCTTGCGCCGGACTTAAAAACGGACGGACTTGGCCACACACGGTCACTGCAAAAGTCCGCTGGTTTTGAACGCGGTGACGTATAGCACGTACGACGGGACTAGAAAAAGGAAGTCCAAGCCCCACTCCGGCACCCTTTGGGCTCCTTCTGCTAATCTCGTGTTTATCTCGTGTTAGTAGAAGTTTGGTTAGAGACGATTCGCGCTTTTCACACTTCAGCTTATTTCGTTCGTTTTCTGCGGTTCAGTTTGTGCTTGTGAGGTTTGTATCTGCTTTTCAGTGCGTGTTGGTCAGTTCGTAACCTGCCTTGCAGGCCGTTCTGCTCCGCTCGTTCCTGATTTTCAGGTCGTTCTTCATAGGCCTTGCTGTTCTTCAGTGCGTTTGTTATAAGTTTGTTAGTTTGAGCAGCCGACCGTTTTGAAGCCATGTCGAGTGGACGTACTCGTTCTCGAGTTCGTGCTGTGTGGGGACTTGGTGTTGGGGTTAATACTTTGACCTGAGTCCAGTCCATGAACAGGGTGAGGAGGAGTTCATGGACCAAGAATTGGTTGCGCCAGCGTGACCAGTTCTCTCATATGCCTTTGCTCCGTGAGCTCCGTGAGAATAATCCTGAGGATTTCAGGAATTTTCTCAGGATGACGGACCCCATCTTTGAGCGTCTTTTGGCTATGCTGACCCCCTATATCAGCAGGCAGGATACCTGCATGAGGCAAGCCATTAGTGCGGAGCAGAGGCTAGTTGCCACGTTACGTTACTTGGCGACAGGGAGAAGTCTTCAGGACTTAAAGTTCTCGACAGGCATCTCCCCCCAGGCTCTGGGGATCATAATCCCAGAGACCTGTTCTGCTATTATTCAGGTCCTGCAGAAGGAATATATGAAGGTAAGTTTTATCCTTTAACATTACATGATATGTATTAACTGTTTTTTGATGTATTGTAGAACTGTCCTCTTTACCTAATTGCCATGCTTTCAATCTGCTGTGAATGTCCCCTTTATCTTTGTGCATGCCTATTTTAATCAGTTATTGCCCTATACATGCATAATTTCTTTCATTAACCTCCCCACCATGCAATGCTGGGTCCATTTTTATCTCTAGCCTATAGTCCATTGAACAATGTATATTGTCTGCTCCATTGTCTTGTTTGTCCCTCCCCCACCCCACAAATGTTTCAGCCAGTCAGGTGTGTTTGTTAACCTAATTAGAACCCCTCCCCCACCCCACAAATGTTTCAGCCAGTCAGGTGTGTTTGTTAACCTAATTAGAACCCCTCCCCCACCCCACAAATGTTTCAGCCAGTCAGGTGTGTTTGTTAACCTAATTAGAACCCCTCCCCCACCCCACAAATGTTTCAGCCAGTCAGGTGTGTTTGTTAACCTAATTAGAACCCCTCCCCCACCCCACAAATGTTTCAGCCAGTCAGGTGTGTTTGTTAACCTAATTAGAACCCCTCCCCCACCCCACAAATGTTTCAGCCAGTCAGGTGTGTTTGTTAACCTAATTAGAACCCCTCTCCCACCCCACAAATGTTTCAGCCAGTCAGGTGTGTTTGTTAACCTAATTAGAACCCCTCCCCCACCCCACAAATGTTTCAGCCAGTCAGGTGTGTTTGTTAACCTAATTAGAACCCCTCCCCCACCCCACAAATGTTTCAGCCAGTCAGGTGTGTTTGTTAACCTAATTAGAACCCCTCCCCCCACATTCAAATGTATCAATGGGCCATCATAGGGGGTGAGTAATCTTATAAGTGTGCCTTATGTTTTTCAACATTTCAATTACAAACACACATATTCATAATATTTGACTGCTGTTGTTTACTAATGTTTTGGTGTAATCTGATATACAATTTTTGTTATTAAAGTCCTTATCTTATTTTTTTTGCACTCCACAGTTTCCTACAAGTCCACAGGAATGGCAGACTGTGGCCTCCCAGTTCGCTGACCGTTGGGACTTTCCCAACTGTGTAGGGGCGATTGACGGGAAGCACGTCTGGATTGTGCCACCACCGCATTCGGGGTCATATTTCTTTAACTACAAGGGGTTCCATAGTGTAGTTTTGATGGCGGTGGTCTCGGCACATTTGGAGTTTATGTTTGTGGATGTGGGGAAGAAGGGCCGGATGTCTGATGGAGGAGTCTTTGCACAGACCGAGCTGTGCTATCGTCTCCAGACCGGTGGCCTGGAATTGCCACCTGATGACGATAATGTGGATGGACTCCCCTCAGTTTTTATTGCTGATGAAGCATTTGCTCTCTGTGAGAACTTGATGAGGCCGTTCCCCCAAAGGACACTCACCCCTGAGAGGAGGGTATTTAATTACCGGCTGGCCAGAGCAAGAAGGGTTGTGGAGAATGCCTTTGGTATTCTGGCCAGCCGGTTCCGTATCTTCCTTACGGCTATTAATTTGGCGGACTATAAAATCAACCACGTCATCCTTGCTTGCTGCATCTTGCATAACTTTTTAAGGAGACATTCAGTGACATATCTATCCTCTGTTGGGCCTGAGCCCAGACTGGAAGAGGCTAGTAGCACTTTGACAGGCCTAGAAATTGGCCGTATTGGCTTGGCCCCCCGACCCGCACGTCAAGTGCGTGACCGTTATGTGAATTATTTTAATGGTCGGGGGGCCATTGCTATTCAGCAACATCTATAATTTTTTTACAAAAATAAAAAAGAAAATTTGTTTATCTAAATATCTTGTTTTTATTGTTGTTTACCTTTAAGTTATGTCTGTCTCCTAGTGCACTTGTAGTAGTGTCAAGTGCATTTAGCTTTAGTTAATCAGGCCCACAAAAACAAACCCCAAATGTTGACTTCAAGAAACAGCCACACACATTGTATAGGGTAAAAAATTTTACTTGGTGCACATTGAAAGGTGCATTTTTTATCATTTTTGTTTTATTTTTTTTTTTTTTATTTTGTCAAAAAATATTTTACGTTGTGTAAAAAAATTATATTTTACTAAATTATTCAAGCCATTTTTTCAAAAATATATAGACCTTTATCTCAAAACATTTACATACACAACAGTGTTTTTATAAACAAAACTTACAATACATTAACTTACAAAGTTCAATATTTCGAGAACGGTGCATGTAATGTCACCCTTGCAGAAATTGGTCATTTATAAGATGCTCAAAATTGAGCTTTACTAAAGGGTCAAGTCAACATGTGCTATCTCCTATCATGGGAGAGCAATGTACATGTTTTGTGTGTGCAATCCCATTTTTGGTTGCTCTCACCACCCAAGAATTTTCTGGATGAAGGGTTTGCAAACACAAAACAAGTACATTGCTAACCCATGATGGAAGATAGCACATGATGACACACCGTGTGCATCACACAATGTAAATTTGGGTATACCCCAAAACTTGCAAAATTTTTTTTACAAACAAAATAACTTCCCAAGGAAATGAAGAACATGATTGATGTTTTTAGGCCAAACGTGATTATATTCTGCCCAAAACATCAATCATGTTCTTCATTTCCTGTTGCATGGAGTCCAGGCGAAGTTTCATGCTGTGAATTTGTTCACGCATTTGATCTATGTGGCCATTCCACAGCATTATCTGGCCTATTAGTCTTTGCGCACTGTCTGTGGTGAAGTGCTCTGCCGCTTGGCCTTCCACAACCAGAAACTCACCTAAAACGAGTGAATAAAAACAAGGTTTACAATATGCACGCCAAAATACAGTAACTCAAGCTGGGGTGTCAGTCACTCACTTGGTGGGCTTGAAACCTCGCACACTTCCTCCACCTCTCCTTCCTCAAGGTCGTCGGGTGGGCGTGGTCTTGGGCTGGGGCTTGGGGTATCTTGGGCCTCAGGCTGGTGACTTGGGGGGGTCCTGAGATCCTTGGACTGTTGTCTGAGTCTTTTCTCCCCTATGAGATTATAAAAAAAGGTAAAGTTAAAACACACTGATCTTTTATTTTTTAATAAAGAAAGTAAAATGTTGGTTATGATTTTTTTGCCAATTTTGCATCATAATAAATGTTGAAGACAGGATGAACATTACCTCTGAACAACAATTAGAAAGAATGCATATTTTTGGGAAAGTTTCACAGATGCTGACACCTCAATGATCTCCTATGTGTATTACCCCTCAAAAATTTAGTTATGGTCACATAGTACACTAGAAAATGCATTTCCTTAGCAAAATGCGGGGGAATGCCCCATCATATTCCTCTATTATAAATCAGTACATGGTGTGTCTGTCCCCTCCCCCGGGCTCTGTAATCAGAGCTGAGATGCTCCGGCCACCTCCCCCCCTGTGTATAACAGAAGCTTTGGTAACCATGGCAACAAAACAAACTCAGTACACTCTGATTAATGTCTAAAATTACACGAAATGACCTCTAAACAAAAAGCTTTTTCTCCAAAATTTTAAAAATATCAAACTGAAAAGATATAGCCAGATAGATGAATATTTAGTGAACATTGTAAAGTTTGTTTGGTGTCTCTAGGTGAAAGTATGAAGGAGCTGAAACTTTTGGGAGCGGAAGAAGAATTTGAGGATTTCAAGCATGCTCCCATTGAATTCAATGTTTAAAAAAGAGAAAAAAAACTGATTATTTAATAAAGTATACATGGTATTAAAAAAGTTGAAAATGACCACACATCAGCTCAAAGAGACGAACATTTTAATAGTTGAATGGTTTTAATAGCTGAAAGTATGCAGAAGTTACGCAGAGCCAAAAAACGTACGGAATAATATTCCAATTAAATATTTCAAAAAATAAAATCGAAGAACAATAGTGGGACTGCTAAATCATTCCCACTAACTATAGTGCTCGTGAGTCCAGATGTGGAAACAGCTGCTGTGTCCTGTCCCTACATTACACTGAATCATTTTTGATGAAGCATTATATTTTCAAACACATCTACACCACATCAACTCATTGTGGGAATTCGCCAAATTATCAAGCCATAAATGTATGTCCAACCCTGTCCCATTGTATTTGGCGAAAAAATAACGTCACTTTATAAAGTATCCGATCTATTCCAAAGAACGGTATTTACGAACGATGCAGAAAAACCGCCAAAAATAAGGATCAGCATGCAAGTTCTGTATCTCAATAGTAAAACACAAGTACTTACTTTTTTTCAGCAGCTTCTTTATTCGCCATTATTGTTCTGGCTCCCGACTTTTTATGTCAGACCACCGCTTCCGCAATTGTTCTTTCGAACGTTTTGTACCAAATTTATCTTCCAGAGCGGTGACAACTGACGACATTATTTTGTCCTTCCTCATATTGGGTCGTGTGTACGGTCCTTTTTTGCCATCGTAGTCCTCCCTTCTTAATATGGACACCATCTCCACCATCTCTTCAAAAGCCATGTTGGTGGCCTTATATCTCCTCCGGGATGTGGATGTTTGGGGCTCCGGGCTTTCCTCCGCGCTACTTCCACTTAATCGCTCCGCCATCTTTTGCTATCTACTCCCACTGCGCAACGAAGAGTGAAGGGGCGGGGCCAAATCGTACTCATGAACGTCAGGGGCGGGCGACGCAGGCGGAGCATGACACATGCGCAGTGTATATAAAGCTAGTACGATGGGCAACGTATGTCCGTGCGGAAGTAGCGAGCGGCACAAACGAAGGTAAGATTAAAGAGTGTGTGTGTGTGTGTGTGTGTGTGTGTGTGTGTGTGTGTTTGTGTGTGTCCCCGTGTGTGTCCCCTAGATTACAACACAAACTAATCCTGAGATTTGGGACTGACATTTAAGTTTTGATCTTGTGTCTTGTCTTGCAGAAATAATGAATCCCTTTAAAGAGGAAGAGTTTTTGATCCATTTCATTGATCTATATGAGCAGAAGAAAAACCTCTGGGAGGTCAAACACCCCCAATATTATAATCGTGATGTTAGGAAGGCAACACTGGGCACACTTTTAGAGTTTGTGAAGACTCGACTCCCCCAGGCAGACCTCAAGTTTGTGGACAGGAAAATAGGTATCTTGCGTAATATGTATAAGCGGGAACACAGAAAAATCCAGGAGTCGCTGAGATCCGGGGCAGCAGCTGACCAAGTTTATGTACCCAAGTTGTGGTATTACCACAAACTGCGATTCCTGGATGAGCAGACCGAAGCCAGGCAATCCCTTTCCACCCTTCCCCCCACCCTTCCCCCCACCCTTCCCCCCACCCTTCCCCCCACCCTTCCCTCCAGCCTTCCCTCCAGCCTTCCATCCACTCTTCCCTCCAGCCTTCCATCCACCTCCACCCCAGCTGAGGAGTCCCAGGATGAACTGGGCCTTTTCACCATTGATGAAGTGGATGCGCCCAGCTTCAGCCAGGTATACTTTTTTTTGAAGATTTTGGGATTGTGTAAATGTTATTAATGATGTTAAGGTGTTCATTTTGAAAGTGCTTCATCAAAAATCACTTCTGCACAAAGAGTAATATGTAGACATATCACTAGACAGTAGTGGCCAAATATATACGTAACTTCAGATCTTGTTGATCATCTGAAATAATGGTGTGGTCAAATAGATAGCCTTTACTATTTTGTGTAATTATCTTTGAAAGTTATGAGCTGAAAATTGTGTGTGATTGCATAACAGAAAATTACAACTATGTCCCTTTTTTTTTACCCAGGATGACCTCAGCCAGGAGGAGGCCTTGCCCAGTGAGAGAGAGGAGGAGGCCTTGCCCAGTGGGAGAGAGGAGGAAGCTGTGGCTGGGCCAAGTAGAAGCCGCACGGAGTGCCAGGTGCCTCCCCTCCGCATTATACAGAAAAGGCCCAGGAGGATGACTGCAACAGAGCAGGAATCCCTAGAGCTCATACGGGAAGCAAGCCTGATCCTGAGTAAACCTCCCAATGCAGAGGAGGCGTATGGCACCTATATAGCCTGCAGATTACAGGAGTTGGAAAAGGGCCAACGCCTCCTCTGTGAGGGTCTATTTTTCCAGGCTTACCAGAAGGGCTTGAGAAGGGAGCTTACTGCTAACACATATATAGCAGATGAAGGCACTCCTACTCCTCCTCCTCCTCCTCCTCCTCCTCCTGCCCCAAGTACACCACCAGAGGCACAACCTCCGAGGAAGGCTGCAGAGAAGCGTGGAGGGAAGGCTACACGGAAGAGTCGAAAGTGATTGCCTGGTTTCTGTCTGTTCTGACTGTGCTCCCTGTGCTCCCTATAGTCGCAAGATACCTATTTTCTTGTCCTCAAACTTGATGTGTGTCCTGGGGGACGAAAGGCTTCCCAGATTCTAAAAGTGTGTCCAGTGTTGCCTTCCTAATTTTTTTGTTTATCAAATAAATACTTTTTGGTTTACCTTACATTCTTGCCTATGTCTTTTGATTCAAAAACGCCATTTTGTTTGGAAGTCGGCAGGTACAGGTCGAAAAGACTATGGGGTTGATTTGAGAAAAGCAAATAGTCTGTGCACTTTGCAGAGGGCAGTTGCCCTCTGCAAGTGCAATTGCTCCAGAGCATCAGAAATTATTTAAAAGCTTGACTTTGCAAAGAGTACCCAATCCTGTGCAAGTAAAAGAAAAAAAAAAACATTTTTGCTTGCACATGATTGGATGATGGAAGTCAGCAGAGCTGCTTCACATTTAATAAAGCTTGGGAGCAACTGCTCTTGCAGAGGGCAAATGCAATTTCCAAAATGCACAGGCTTTTTACCTTTATGAAATCAACCCCTATGTGTGTTTTTGTCAAATAAAAAGATTTTATTTTGATTTTACATGATTTTAGGAATAAATCAGCAGAGCTTCCCCGAATTTAAGCTCTTCCCCTCAGTTTTTCAGCGACTGCACTTCCAACAAGTGCACTTGGTGTGCAATTTCTCAAGTGAACGTTTCACTTGATATTCTTAAATGATTTAAGCCTTTTGTCAAAAACAAGCTCGGGGGAAGCTCTGCTGATTTTTTCCGAAAATCATGTCAAATAAAAATTAATTGTTTTGGTTTGGGCTTCCTTGCATGTGCCCCTCGGATACACAGCGAACACACTTCAAAATGCTCTTTATGTGGAATTATATGTATAATTACCAATTGGAGTGAAAAATGATTTTGCCTTTGTTAAATACACCCCCCTATGTCTAATGAACAAGGAACAACAACCTCATTAAGGTTCTTTAAAACAACACAAAATATGAATGTTAATTGTGGTAACTTGAAAATACACACCAAAAATGTGGTTAACATTTAACACACATTGTAAAATAGCTAAAGTGCGGAAATAAAAAAAAAAAAAAAAAAAATATCTATTTTAAAATTTAAAAGTTATGGAGATCTGGCTGTTACAAAATATTATATTAGTCATGGCATGAGGATAAATCATGAAGAAAGAAGTTTGTGAGAACTCTGTGTGAATATAAAGCAGAAAAACAACTTCATTCCTCTCGCATTATCAATCCTAAAAAAAGGCTGTATTAAAAGACGACAGAAGAGGAATGTGCTAGCTTCAAGACGAAGGCTAGTTTTACCAGACCGAGCGCTTCCGTCTTGTAATTGCTTCAGAGCATGCGTCAGTTTGAGTTTGTCGGACTAGCACACAGACGATCGGTTTGTCCGCTAGAAAGAAGAGTCCGTCGGATAAATTTAAAGCAAGTTTCAAATCTAATTCCGTCAAACTTTTGAGAAAACAAAGTCCGCTGGAGCCCACACACATCGAATTGTCCGACGAAATCCAGTCCGCCGGGCAAAGTCCGCCGTAAAGTCCGCTCGTGTGTACGCGGCATAACAAGACAAGCCTGCCTGTCAGTAAGAAGATAACAGGAACGGATCTAGCTGAACACTGTGAGCAGGACGCACTGCACTAACTTTAAATAGTCTAGCTGCCTGACTGTGGTACTAATAGGATCGAAAGAACACCAGTAATTTTCTTCAGGTAGCTGTATATACTGTAACAAGACAAGCCTGCCTGTCAGTAAGAAGATAACAGGAACGGATCTAGCTGAACACTGTGAGCAGGACGCACTGCACTAACTGTAAATAGTCTAGCTGCCTGACTGTGGTACTAATAGGATCAAAAGAACACCAGTAATTTTCTTCAGGTAGCTGTATATACTGTAACAAGACAAGCCTGCCTGTCAGTAAGAAGAAAACAGGAACGGATCTAGCTGAACAATGTGAGCAGGACGCACTGCACTAACTTTAAATAGTCTAGCTGCCTGACTGTGGTACTAATAGGATCAAAAGAACACCAGCAATTTTCTTCAGGTAGCTGTATATACTGTAACAAGACAAGCCTGCCTGTCAGTAAGAAGATAACATGAACGGATCTAGCTGAACACTGTGAGCAGGACGCACTGCACTAACTTTAAATAGTCTAGCTGCCTGACTGTGGTACTAATAGGATCAAAAGAACACCAGTAATTTTCTTCAGGTAGCTGTATATACTGTAACAAGACAAGCCTGCCTGTCAGTAAGAAGATAACAGGAACGGATCTAGCTGAACACTGTGAGCAGGACGCACTGCACTAACTGTAAATAGTCTAGCTGCCTGACTGTGGTACTAATAGGATCAAAAGAACACCAATAATTCTCTTCAGGTAGCTGTATATACTGTAACAAGACAAGCCTGCCTGTCAGTAAGAAGATAACAGGAACGGATCTAGCTGAACACTGTGAGCAGGACGCACTGCACTAACTGTAAATAGTCTAGCTTCCTGACTGTGGTACTAATAGGATCAAAAGAACACCAGCAATTTTCTTCAGGTAGCTGTATATACTGTAACAAGACAAGCCTGCCTGTCAGTAAGAAGATAACAGGAACAGATCTAGCTGAACACTGTGAGCAGGACGCACTGCACTAACTGTAAATAGTCTAGCTGCCTGACTGTGGTACTAATAGGATCAAAAGAACACCAGCAATTTTCTTCAGGTAGCTGTATATACTGTAACAAGACAAGCCTGCCTGTCAGTAAGAAGATAACAGGAACGGATCTAGCTGAACACTGTGAGCAGGGTGCACTGCACTAACTTTAAATAGTCTAGCTGCCTGACTGTGGTACTAATAGGATCAAAAGAACACCAGTAATTTTCTTCAGGTAGCTGTATATACTGTAACAAGACAAGCCTGCCTGTCAGTAAGAAGATAACAGGAACGGATCTAGCTGAACACTGTGAGCAGGACGCACTGCACTAACTGTAAATAGTCTAGCTGCCTGACTGTGGTACTAATAGGATCAAAAGAACACCAGCAATTTTCTTCAGGTAGCTGTATATACTGTAACAAGACAAGCCTGCCTGTCAGTAAGAAGATAACAGGAACGGATCTAGCTGAACACTGTGAGCAGGACGCACTGCGCTAACTTTAAATAGTCTAGCTGCCTGACTGTGGTACTAATAGGATCAAAAGAACACCAGTAATTTTCTTCAGGTAGCTGTATATACTGTAACAAGACAAGCCTGCCTGTCAGTAGGAAGATAACAGGAACGGATCTAGCTGAACTGAATACAGTGTATATATATATATGCAACACCTGGGATGCATATATATACACAATACACTGTAAGTGCAGCTAACTGACTGACTGTTCTGCCTAATCTATCTAACTCAAATCAAATGTCACTGTCTGTCTCTCTCTCTCTCTCTCCCTCTCTCAATGAACGCCGGAACACACACTACACAGGGCCGCCGTGCAGGCGGCTTATATAGTGTGGGGCGTGTACTAAATCCCCTGAGCCATAATTGGCCAAAGCCTCCTTGGCTTTGGCCAATTACGGCTCTCTGTTCAGGTGGCGCTGTGATTGGCCAAGCATGCGGGTCATAGTGCATGCTTTGCCAATCATCAGCCAGCAATGCACTGCGATGCTGCAGTGAATTATGGGCCGTGACGCGCCACACAAATTTGGCGCGAACGGCCCATATCGTTCGCAATTCGGCGAACGACCGAACAGCCGATGTTCGAGTCGAACATGGGTTCGACTCGAACACAAAGCTCATCCCTACTCCCTAAGGTAGCATCTAAGTTCCACAGAACTCAGGAAGTAGTGCTGCCTTCCTTTTGCAACAATCCCAAGAATGAAAGGGAAGCTTATTTTCACTGTCTGGATGTCAGACGTTGTTGATTATCCTACTTAGATAAAGTTAAGGAGTTTAGAATGTCCAGCCATCTTTTAGTTAACTTTTCCGGCCAAAAGAAGGGCCAACAAGCAAGTAAAGCATCCATAGCGAGATGGATTAAGCACACTATTTCTTTGGCCTATGAGCATTCCGGTAAGGCAGCCCCTAGGAACCTCAAGGCACATTCCACGCAATCTCTGGCAACCTCTTGGGCGGAAAGGGCCAGAGCTTCAGTGGAGCAGATATAAAAAGCCTCTACTTGGACAAGCCTGAACACCTTCCTGAAGCATTACAGGGTGGAGTTACTGTCTCCTCAAGATATGGTTTTTGGCAGGAAAGTCCTGCAAGCGGTTGTCCCGCCCTAAGGTAGGCCTGAGCTACTTGCTCCTCTCTCAGGGTGCCGTCCTGGAATACGACTTGAGAAAATGACCAGTTACTTACCGGTAACGGTGTTTCTGGGAAGTCTTCCAGGACGGCAGGCCTACTTCCCACCCGTTTCTGTTTAGGTATGTCTAATATATAGAGTGTGGTGGTGTTAGTATTTTTTCTTCACTCTTGTGCACTGGTGTGGGTCAATAGAAGGGGAGGGAGGTGCTGCGCTAACCAGAACAGCGGGCTGCTGTTAATCTCTGTATGCAATCAATTGAACTGTATGCTGATACCCCATAGTGAATAAAATCGCATAAATTTGTATACACACTGAGAACCTTGTGAAATAATGGATGTTGAGATCTTGTGCCAATAAAAAGCAATGTGCAAAAGCAACTTCATATAGACAATAAAAAGTGAGTATTTGCAAAACACATTCAATTCATATAAATAAAGATAAAAAATGCATCCTTAATATTTGTGCGAAAAAATTAACCTATAAAGTGCGAGTGCTATGGTGACCTAAACATCTCTATTCAGTCAAATCAATCAGAAAATAAATAATAGGATGATAAGTAATATAATAAGTAATATAATGTCCCAACAGTGATGATCCTAAAAATACTGTGCTTGATCTGAAGCTAGAACAATAAATAACATGCAAATAAGTGCAGCAACTTAAAGTGCAATGTGCTAATGTCCTTTTAAGGTGCAAAAAACAGTCTTAGTGCTCAAATAAACAGAAGTGGGGTGTCTGGGGTGCAATTCACTCTGTGTCCTCTTCGTGCATAACACACTAGTGTAGGTAGTGGCCCCTTACCTAGCGGTGCTAGGTCAACCGCAAAATAGTAGCTAAACCGCAGGGTCCTGAGCCAGCATCAATCCTGTCTCTGTCTTCACGCTTGGCGGCTTTGAATAAACCTTATGGCAGCTTGGTTCAGATAGCTATAGTCCTAGCTGGGGTCCTGGACCAGCGCGGGTCCTAACTCTGCCTCCACATCTCAAGTGTATGTAAAAAACGGGTATGAAGGACAAAGGTACTAGATAGTGAAGTAGGTTTTAACAGGGTGGCGCTTTATTCAGAAACATAAGTAAATGTACTCACATTATACAATGTATAAACAAATCCTTTCTCCTACGAGCAGCAAGCTCGTTATGCCTCAATCAATGTGAAAAAAGCCTATTCCGTCCCTATGCGTGATGTCACCGATCACGTGACTTCTTCAATACTTTGTCACAACTGAGGAGCACGGGGAGAGGCGGGGGCTTTAACCTCTTTGATTGTGTTTCCTGTCAGGTGGACCAGTCATCTCTCAGGGTGCCGTCCTGGTGACTTCCCAGAAACACAGTAAGTAACTGGTCATTTTTTTTTTTAAAAAGCCCCACCATAATCCTCAGCGCCAGGCCCATGATGTTCTTAATCCGGCCCTGGATCTAAAGGTTAGAACTTCTGCTTAGCATCCCTGAGCGTCTGGGTTCAAATCCCAAACATGCGCTTCATTTAGAGACATTTTCTCATCTCCCAGGTCCTAAAACTATGTCTAAAAGTAGTATTTATGTGTAGGAGGGTTCCACCACCATTCATTGTAAAACTTGCCAGATACACTATCTAACCAAAAGTATTGGGACATGTGCCTTTACACACATGAACTTTAATGGCCAGCCCAGTCTTAGTCCGTAGGGTTAAAAATTGATTTGGCCCACCCTTTGCAGGTAGAACAGCTTCTGGGAAGGCTAGAAAGGCTGTCCACAAGGTTTAGTGTGTCTATGGGAATGCTTGACCATTCTTCCAGAAGTGCATTTGTGAGGCCAGGCACTGATGTTGGACGAGAAGGTGTGACTCACAGTCTCTGCTCTAATTCAGGAAAAAGGTGTTCTTTCAGGTTGGGGTCAGGGCTCTGTGCAGGTCAGTCAAGTTCCTCCACCCCAAACTCGCTCATCCATGTCTTTATGGACCTTGCTTTGTGCACTGGTGTTCAGTCACCAGTGTTTGGGAAGGGGCCATCCCTAAACTGTTCCCACAAAGTTGGGAGCATGAAATTGTCCAAAATGTCTTGGTATGCTGATGCCTTAAGAGTTCCCTTTACTGGAACTAAGAGGCCAAGGCCAACCCCTGAAAAACAACCCCACACCATAATCCCCGCTCCACAAAATAATTTAGAGCAGTGCACAAAGCAAGGTCCATAAAGACATGGATGAGTGAGTTTGGGGTGGAGGAACTTGACTAGCCTGCACAGAGTCCTGAACTTAACACAACAGAACACCTTGGGGATGAATTTGAGCGGAGACTGTAAGCCAGGCCTTCTTGTCCAACATCAGTGCATGGCCTCACATATGCACTTCTGGAAGAATGGCCAAACATTCCCATAGACAAACACCTAAACCTTGTGGACAGCATTACCAGAAAGGTTGAAGCTGTTATAGCTGCAAAGGGTGGGCCAAATGAATTTTGAACCTTACGGACTAAGACTGGGATGCCATTACAGTTCATGTGCATATAAAGGCAGGCGTCCCAATACTTCAGACAATATGTTGTATATTGCTTGTGACACTGAGCATAGCTATGATCTTAGGACTAGTTCACACCGATGACAGGGAGCAGTGATCTCTGTCATGACACAAGCCAGAATGGGGAAATGCCTTGTTTGCACTTCCCCGTTCTGCGGCTCCGTGACACGATCGCCAGAAGACCGGCGAACATCAAGTCTGCCGGTCCCACGGGCATGGTCATGCTGTACGAGGTGTGCGTGCCTGCTTTCTCCACCTCTTAAAGGGGATGTACAGGTACGCCCATTTGCCCACCGCTGCCATTGTGCCGACATATATCGTCGTGCAGCGGTCGGCAAGTGGTTAATGTTAGCACTAATCATGCCCAGGGACTTGGACATTTAAAATTGTAGGGTTTACACTGCAGGAGTACATATGCTTAGAAAACTGTTGCTTTGTTTTATGTGCATTCAAATTGACTTCAATCTTTGGCCTGTAGTTGGAGATTTGATGCACATAGCCGAGGGCTAACACAGTTGCAAATAGTATTATGTGTTCCTGCTCATCAGGTGCAATCACTTTAGACATACATGAAGATACAGATTGAAAGATACTGGTGGGCGTGTACTTCTGTTGGGCATGTGTCAGTGTGCTAACAATACAACCTATCTTATATAAAGGGCTGCAGTAGGGGGGGAGGTCATTTGGCCTGAGAAGGCCAGGTTTTTTGCTGTGATTTATGGGGGAGAAGGAATGATATTGTGCATATTGCCAAACGCCCAACGAGGGCTGTTTGCTGAAATTCTTGTGCATTTTTTCCATCAAAAGTGGATTTATGTGGCCATGCTGTCAATGTTGTGTGTGTATTGTTCCTGTCTGACCATGCAAACATGGTTTGGGAGCATGTTCTGACCGTCTACTTTTGGATCTCAATGCTTAATCATGTACACAGAAATGCAGCTTCCAGCAGAACATAGTCACCTATGTATGTGTGTGGATTGTGGGCTGGTGGTGGGTGTTATATTTTGAATATATGCCTTTTTTATATTCTGTTTGAATGTTTTGTAAGAATAATGACTGTTAATTTTTATCTGCAAGATTATAGAAACATACTTATGTGGGCTGGTGGGTGAGTTGTAGAATGAAATGTTACCCGTTATACACTGAAAGTAAAGCTGTATCCACTCTAGGGTTTATACAAATTTTAGATTGTAAGCTCCTATGAGCAGGGCCGTTAAAACCCAATTGCTAACTGTTTTGCTAAATGTGGCACCATGTATCCTGTAGAATTTTTTTTTTAAAGCTAGTAAATGAATGTACATAATTTTGTTTCTGCTGGCAAAATAAAAGTACATTATTGAGCTTGTGTGTTGTGTTTTTTTTCCTCTTTTCTTTCTTTTTTTAACTAGTTTTGGGGGTGGTGGTTTTGGGGAAGTGCAATATCTTTATTTTATATATTATTATTTCTATATGTATTTGTGCACCAAAAAAACAAATCTCTTCAGCACACCTGCCAGTAAATGATAAAGGTGGAATCTTTAGATATAACAGCTGTAGAGAATTGCAGGTAATGAATTCAGCTGGTGGATAGGCAGTGTTGTATGTGTCAGCCCTGGTTCACATTGGTGCAATTTGACATGTCAAATTGGCAGCAATTGCACAGTTCTAATTAGTGCAGCACCACAATTGCCAAAAGTAGTTTCTGTACTACTTTATGGCGACTTTGGGGTGCGATTTTTATTGACATCAGCGCAGAAACCTGCATAGAAATCTCTGAAATTTCCCCCGCAGTCGGGACTGACATGCGGGAATGAAATTGTGTGAGTTCAGCTGAACTCACACGATTTCCTCCCACTATCATTGTGAACAAGGGTTCAAATTAAGCCTTTGTCTTTGTAAGTCACCTGCTTCTATCTCAGGGATACCATTTCTTATCAAACTCCCTTAAGTTTACCTTCAAATATCATATGTAGAAATACAGATTTTCATATCTGCAAATAAACATAAAGGAAAAAATTCTAATCGTGGTTGCGATCAAATATTCGCAGCTGTGATCAAAAGAACGTTGTTTCACCTTCTGACCCAGAAATTAGTCATTGTAATCACCCGGAAGTTCCTGTGCTGGTCAGGATCTCCATCTAGGTGTACATGGCGAGGTCACTCTTTAGCAAAGAGGTGGTGCTGCTCATTTGCTAGGTAAGTGTAGGATATGTACTTGTGCTTACTCAATGTGGGGGTGGATGTGGTAGTTAAATTTGGTGAAGGTGGGGTTCATTGATTTGTTTGGCATCACCACACATTTGCTTCTGGCCAATGTGCACACATCACTTCCTGCATTTCTTCTGCTGATGTAAATCAGTAAGGACTATGCAAATATAAATGAGAGGTCCTTTCTATTAAAATACATATAACTTGTTTCACCGCTGGGTGACTTTTCCAGCAAATTTGGACCTCCGAGTTGTATGACAAGTTTTACCCCATGATTTTCAATGATAACCATTCATATCTGTGCTACTTCAAGTTGCAACAACTTCAAAGTAGTCCTTGTACTACTTCGGTGTGACTTTCATGTGACTTGAGGTACATAAGGTGCAATATTACACAGGCATTCCCAGAAGTTGGGGCCAAGTTGCAGAACCAAAGTGGCAGCAAAATAGTGTGACTTTCAGGTCGCAGCAGTGTTAATGAGATTCATGGATAATACCTTTGAATTAGGCACTATTCTCATTTGTGCATCCTGCAAGTGGGTCAAATTCGTCCCTGCACTACTTTGGTTTGACTTTAATGCGACTTGAGGCCCATATACTGCAAGATTATACTGGCATTGGTCGCACAAGTGCAAATGGGGCCTAATTCAAAGGTGTTATCAATGAATCTCATTAGGTTCCTTTCACACTTGGCTGACTTTTCATACAACTTAAGGTCCATAAGGCCCCTTTCACGCTTGTGGGACCTGAAAGTCCCAAGATTTTGCAGTGCTTTTTGCCACAAATTTGATGTGATTTGAATCTTGAGGTCTATGGTCATAGGACAAGTCACACAAGTGTGAAAGTGGCCGGGTCACACTGCTGTGCTGTCCGACATCGGATGTGATTTGCCACGCACTCCAAATCCCATGCAGTGTCTGTGTGATGTCGCACAGGACCCTTTTTTTGGTCCGCAGCAGAATCGGATCGCATGGGTGTTGTCTGAGTTTGCAGTTTGCTCTGCGATATGCAAACTGATTTTGGGGTGTCATTAGCTTTTTACTGACACTCCCAGCAGTTTGCATATGGCAGTGTGAACTGCCTGCAAGTTGTATGCAATGCTGGAACCCACACAGGATTTGCAGGGTTCCCGCATCGCTCCAGTGTGAACTGGCCCTGACCCTAGGTTCACACCTATGCATTTTTCAGTGAGTTTTTCAGTTTGCAGAAACACTCTACAGTCCATTTAACATGGTTTCCTATGGTACTAGTTCACACCTATGCGTTTTGCGGCCAGTGCGTTTTTGGAAATGGTTGGGGACTTTTTTCATGCGATTTGCGGGTAATAGATTTAAATGGAACCGCAACAGAAACGCAACTGTTGTGTTTGTGATGCGATTTTTGATGTGTTTTGTGGTTCTTGTTTTAACACTGTATATAGCTGGTTGCTAACTGGGGGGCCAGGAAGCCAGTCGCCGCATCCTTGACAACCAATGAGTCATCAGCTGTCAGCGGCTTCCCCACTGAAAGTAAAAACCAAGAGAGGAGAGGGGGAGCAAAAGGGAACCCCCAAAAAGAAGATGGTCCGCTCAAGAACAGGCTATTGTGAACCTAAATAACTTTATTGTGTCATGATAAATACAGAACAACTATCCACAAACCATGTATTAAAAAATAGGGCAGGGGTCCTATTATGTGCAGGTGGCCACCATAGACATTCCACATACATCCATCACTCATGCACTCGCACCCATATGAATCATGTCAAAGGAGACCCGGGTCTATGCAATTTTCACAAAGTTCCTAAATAGGATAAATTATGTGAATACTGAGCCTTCGGTCTTTCCTCAGTAAAGTGCAAGTGCTGGTGATTGATGAGGATCCATTCGGATGTAATCCCGATAACCAGATAAAAAGTACATATGTCAAAACAACATAGGGAGCTGGGAAGTCCCGGTTTGATCAGTTTAGTAGCGGCAAATCAAAGGGCTATTTTACATCTTGTACAGAGAAGGTAGACGGTGAATAGCCATAAACAGTGTACCTCCTATATGCTGGAGTACAGTTTAGCTCACCGTTTGACGTCTTCAGTGAGGGGGTGATGGAGCCCAAGAAGATTGCTGATGGCCGCACTGATGTGGTATAGGAGAGCGTTCATGCAGTGTGTTTGTCTGTTGCAGACATGAGCTTTCGCTTCCGGATCTTCCCTGAGGGGATGTACGGGGAGTCGCAGGGTTCAGACGTTCAGGCGTTCCGCGCTTGGTCTGTCAGATAGTTGGAAGGAGCGCTCGGTCTCAGTATCCACCGCAAGACTCAACCCAATATCCAAGATCCGATCGGGATATTCACATACAGTCAAAGGGGTTTTTTCATTGATGTGTGGAGGTCTATGTTCCACCTGTACATGGGTTAGACGCTAACCCATGTACAGGTGGAACATAGACCTCCACACATCAATGAAAAAACCCCTTTGACTGTATGTGAATATCCCGATCGGATCTTGGATATTGGGTTGAGTCTTGCGGTGGATACTGAGACCGAGCGCTCCTTCCAACTATCTGACAGACCAAGCGCGGAACGCCTGAACGTCTGAACCCTGCGACTCCCCGTACATCCCCTCAGGGAAGATCCGGAAGCGAAAGCTCATGTCTGCAACAGACAAACACACTGCATGAACGCTCTCCTATACCACATCAGTGCGGCCATCAGCAATCTTCTTGGGCTCCATCACCCCCTCACTGAAGACGTCAAACGGTGAGCTAAACTGTACTCCAGCATATAGGAGGTACACTGTTTATGGCTATTCACCGTCTACCTTCTCTGTACAGGATGTAAAATAGCCCTTTGATTTGCCGCCACTAAACTGATCAAACCGGGACTTCCCAGCTCCCTATGTTGTTGTTTTGACATATGTACTTTTTATCTGGTTATCGGGATTACATCCGAATGGATCCTCATCAATCACCAGCACTTGCACTTTACTGAGGAAAGACCGAAGGCTCAGTATTCACATAATTTATCCTATTTAGGAACTTTGTGAAAATTGCATAGACCCGGGTCTCCTTTGACATGATTCATATGGGTGCGAGTGCATGAGTGATGGAATGTGGAATGTCTATGGTGGCCACCTGCACATAATAGGACCCCTGTCCTATTTTTTAATACATGGTTTGTGGATAGTTGTTCTGTATTTATCATGACACAATAAAGTTATTTAGGTTCACAATAGCCTGTTCTTGAGCGGACCATCTTCTTTTTGGGGGTTCCCTTTTGCTCCCCCTCTCCTCTCTTTCATATATGTCATATGGTCCATTGAACAACCTTTTGTTTGATTGCTGACCAAGTATCGTCGAGTCAGTCAACAAAGGGTACTTGTGATATTAGAGGTATAATAATTAAGATAGGCAACTTTTGGCCGGTCACTGAACCCCCTTCATATACCCCTAAAACCTATCTTGGATGAATTTAAGGTGTCCCCTCCCTTTGTCTTCTTGAAAGTAAAAACCAGGCTATACCAGGCTCTTCGGGTCTAGTATGGACCCAGAAGGGACCCCTCATGCCAAAAGTAAAAAGAAAGGGCTTGGGGGTCCCCCCAAAATCCATACCAGACCCTTATCCGAGCACGCAACCTGGCAGGCTGCAGGAAAAGAGGGGAGATGAGAGAGTACCCCCCCTCCTGAACCGTACCAGGCCACATGCCCTCAATATTGGGAGGGTGCTTTGGGGTCCCCCCAAAACACCTTGTCCCCAAGTTGATGGGGACAAGGGCCTCATCCCCACAACCCTTGCCCGGTGGTTGCGGGGGTCTTTGGGCATGGGGCTTATCAGAATATGGAAGGGGGCCCCCAGATCCCGCCCCCCCATGTGAATGGGTATCAGGTACATTGCACCTCTACCCATTTACCAGAAAAAAAGAAGTGAAATGTGACAAAAAAACAATAGCCGGTTTTTGACAATTTCTTTATTGTAAATAGCCCTGAGTGGTCTTCTCGCCCGAGCCGGGTCTCCCACCGTCATATTCTCCTGGTGCTTTCTCTCTTGCCGCCATCTTCTGTCACCGTCTTCTGTTGCCGTCTCTCCCGCCACCGCTTACTTGTCCTTCTGCTGTGTTCTTCCTTGCCACTGCGTTCTTCCTCGCCACTGTCTTCCTTCATTGTGTTGTCAACCGCTGTCTGGCGTCGCTTACACAGCCATGGGGCGTGACCATCCTTTGATGTCCATACTTATATTTGGACTATGTTTTGATATATCATTTGACTTCACTACAGACTATTTGCACTTACGAATATCCTTTTTTTATATTTGAACACTCTAATCATTTTGTTACTTTCAGTGTGAATTTTTGCTTATTTATGTTCTATGAATTGTTTACACTTATAGTTACTCTGCATATTATTGTTATATGAATCATTCACACTTATGATTACTTTCATTAAGATGATGGTTTAAACATGTTTTGGTGCTACACATTCACTTATATATGTACTGAAAATATGCATTTCATGAACAGTTGCATCAATATCGTCTTATTCTCCAGGGTCTCTACTTTCAGAAAATATATAATGTTTGTTGGTTTTAACTAATCTTCAGGACCAAAATGTGCATTCAAATATGTCCAAAAAGGCAAAAAAAATGGCTCTATCAGTGAAAGGGTTCAAACCATGAGCTTTTTTTTTTTTTAAATCAGAAAAGAAAATTTATTTTTAACTTTCACAATACATAACAGTCGATGTACTACAATAACATGGCAATATGGAACATACATCTTTAACGATACATTATCAGATGCTAAAGGATATCCATGACATTAGAGACGCGTTTTATTAGTACAAAGAAAAAAAAGGGTAGGAGCAGAAATAAAGAGAAATAAAAATAAAAATAAACTTTTACTTAAACTTCCTCAGTACCTTAAGGGCATGAGGTAACAAAACACAAAGGTTGCCTCAACCCACCATGGTATGCTACGTCCCCTGGAATTCTACATTTTGTCAGGTATTTGACGACCACAGTACAGGTGCAGTTAGTGTCTTACATTTGCAGCAGCCTGTCTTTGATCAGCTGATGTGGTGCCAGACCCGGAACATCTAGCCAAGCCTGCCATAGTGAAAAGAACTTGCGTGGAACATTTCTGTGTTGGTAAGTTAGTTTCTCCCTGATTAGTAATTTGTTGACCTGATCCACCCATTGTTTTCTAGTGGGCACTCTGGGAGTGATCCATAGTTGAGCTATGAGTTTACGTGCAACATATAACAGTCGTAGGACCGCAGTATGGGCCGAAGGGGTTAATGCCTCCTCATCCAACATATAAACCTGTTATATTACATCTAAAACTTCCTTCCAGTAGCGAAACAGTTTGGGGCATCTCCAGATCATGTGGATTAGGTCCCCTTAGGCACCTTCACATTTCGGACATAATGGGGTCTCTCTGATCCCCCATTTGTGCAGCCTGACCGGGGTCCTGTATACCCTGTGCAGCAAGTATAGATGCAATAGATTTTGGGATGCGGAGACCGAGACTAATGCCGCGTACACACGGTCGGACTTTTCGTCTACAAAAGTCAGACAGCCTGTCCGACAGACTTCCGGCAGACTTTCGGCGGACTTGCGGCGGACTTGCGGCATACTTTCTAACGAACGGACTTGCCTACACACGATCACACAAAAGTCCGTCGAATTCTTACGTGATGACGTACACCGGACTAAAATAAGGAAGTTCATAGCCAGTAGCCAATAGGTGCCCTAGCGTGGCTTTTTGTCCGTCGGACTAGCACACAGACGAGCGGATTTCGGGGTCCGTCGTAGTTACGAAGTAAAGATTTGAAGCATGTTTCAAATCTAAAGTACGTCGGATTTGAGGCTAAAAAAGTACGTTGAAAGTCCGGAGAAGCCCACACACGATCGGATTACCAGCCAGCTTTAGTCCGTCAGCGTCCGTTGGACTTTTGTAGACGAAAAGTACGACCGTGTGTACGCGGCATAAGGGTGTAGAAGATAGGCACAAATTCCATGTTTCCTGTCTATATTCCCTATATCCTCCTCCCAGCCTCGCTGACAAGGAAGGCCGGAGGGGTCTTGTATGGCACTAAGGAGTATGTTATATGCTCTGGAAATCATTCCCCTCTTATTGTCTTCCAGGAAGATCCCCTGTATCAATGTGTGGTCAGTCAGTTGTAATGGAGTATGTTGCGATTGTGTTTGTATCGCATGTCGTAGCTGCAAATATTTGAAGAAGTTGGTACGTGGGATATTAAATTCCACCTGAATTTCCATAAAGGACTTGAGATTTGCTCCATTATACAGTTGAGACATGTATCGAATTCCTAACAGTTCCCAATTTCTGAATCCTTTTAACTTTAGTAGTTCTTTATAATTAGTATTACGCCATATTGGTGTATGGGTTATGAAACCTCTGATCCCCGCCATTTTTTTCGTGTATGCTGACAATGTTTTAAGCATTATCACTGTAGGGGCCTCAGGATCAAGATGCATGTATCCTGCCTCCAGACACTCCAGAGCCGTCACACTTTCATCCTGTACAGCTAACAGTCTGCGGATAGGATCCGCTAGATCTGTCACCCCCCAGCCCCCCAGTTGTTGGAGCTGGGATGCTAGGTAATAGGCCCTAGAGTGAGGAACTGCCAACCCTCCCTCATCTTTTCTATACTGTAATGTCGTTAAACTAATCCTTGCAGTTTTTTTGCTCCAAATCAGTTCCCTGAATTGGGAGTCTATCCTGTCAAACCACTTTCGAGGGATCCAAACCAGGGAGTTGTTAAATATATACAAAAGCTGCGGTGCCCAAACCATTTTTATCAAATTAATTCTTCCCACTATTGAGAGTGGCAGTTTACACCAGGATGTGCATTTTTCACGGAATTTGCGATGTAGAGGAACTAAGTTGAGGTCTATATATTGGGATGGGTTTGGGGATATCTGTATACCTAAGTAACGAAAAGTGGGTACTATTTGTATCATCTCTGCTCCCTGTGGTAATGGTTCAGTTATGGGATCTACCGGCATCAACACTGACTTATTCCAGTTAATGGAAAAGCCTGACAAGTTTTCGAATTCTTTGATGAGGGAAATAACGTTCTTTAATGTACCCTGTGTATCTCCCAGGTACAATAGGGCATCATCTGCATACATTGAGACTACATCTGTGCCTGTAGTTCGTTTGAATCCTATTATGTTTGGATCCCCCCTTATCTTTGCTGCCAGAGGTTCCAGGGCCAGGGCAAACAGCAGGGGCAACAAGGGGCACCCCTGCCTAGTGCCCCGGAACAAGGAAAAAGTTTCAGACAGTTCTCCATTAATTCTAATCCTGGCCGAGGGCGCAGCATATAACAGTTGAACCCATTAAATAAAGGTTGCCCCCAACCCCATATGTTCGAGCACCTTCCATAGGTAAGGCCACTAGACACTGTCGAAGGCCTTAGCTGCATCTAACGAAAATATTGCTCTATTGCTGGGGTTATCTACAGGAATCTGTAGGTTCAAAAAGAGCCTCCTAATATTTTGGGCCATAGATCTGGTTGGAATGAACCCTGATTGATCCCTATGCACTAGTTTGTGTATAACCTTGGCTAGTCTGGTCGCTAGTATTCTAGCCAACAGCTTAACATCCGCTGTAAGCAAGGATATAGGTCTGTATGAGTCTGGCGATGCTGCGTTCTTGTCTGGTTTCAACAGTACGATAATAATTGCTTCATTCCTAGAGTCGGGAAGCTTGCCTTCCCGTAATCCCTCATTGTATACTTTTAATAGTTCAGGTAACAATGTATCTGCGTATCGCTTATATACCTCAGATGGGAGACCATCCATTCCTGGAGATTTATTATTATGCAACTGTGCTAGGGCGGTAGACAATTCTTCCTCAGTCAGCTGCGCATTAAGCATATTAACATCCGAGGCCGACAAGCGAGGTAGCTCACATTGTTCTAAAAAGTCATCTATCTGTTCCCCTGTGGGTTGTACTTTAGAAGCGTAGAGGGAGGCATAGAATGACTTAAAAGTTTGTAATATATTTGTGGTCTGGTGTTGAAGGGATCCCTGCTCGTCACAAATGGCCGAAATAAGGGAGGAGGGACTCTGCGCACGCACCGTCACAGCTAGCATGTGCCCAGTTGCCTCACCCTCCTCAAAATGACTCTGTTGTAAGAAAAAACTTTTGTTTTCGGCCAGTTGTAGCGCCAGTTGAGTGGACATGGACTGAGCTTCTAACCACGCTCTTTTTGTGTCTTCATTAGGGTGGGCTATAAATCTGTCCTCTGTTTCAGTGACCTTTTCTCTTATCATTGTTTCCCATGCCTTAGTTTCTGTTTTAATGCGATTTATTATCCTAATAAATTGGCCACGCAAATATGCTTTTGCTGCATCCCATACTATACTGTGCTTAGTACTTCCCAGGTTGTCTTTAAAAAAAAGCCGTAATGAGACCCGTATGGGGTCCTGTTCCGGGAATAAGGAAAGCCAGAAAGGGTTTAACTTCCACCCAGTCCTTCTTTCCGTGCCGAAAAGCGAAACAGTCACCCAAAATGAGGAGTGATCGGAAACATGCCTGTCACAATAATCCGACGCCGCTACCAATGGCAGCATCGCGGCATTGCTGAGACCCAAGTCTATTCTGGACAATCCCCCATGTGATGCTGAGTAACATGAGAATTTTTTAGTATGTGGATGGCCGTGTCGCCATATGTCTGTCAGTCCAAGCTCCCCAAGTAATCTGGCAAAGGGTGTAAACCCCCCACCCCCCAACGGTACATGAGTGGGGACTGGGAGTTTGTCCCATTGGTACGTTAAATAATTGTTGAAGTCTCCCATTGCTAGGAGCGGAGTATCTGGAAATTGGGCCATAAACCCCGCCAGACACCTGAGGACCCCGGCTGAAAATGGCGGTGGTATATATATTCCCGCTATAATGCATGATAAACCAAGTATTTTGCACAATAGAAACACATATCTCCCTCCTGGATCTATGATCTTCCGTAAGCATTTAAACTCTACATCCTGACGAATCAGAATACTGACCCCTCTGGAATATGCTGAATAGGTCGAGTGAAATTGAATATTATATGTGCGGGGACTGAAATTGGGTGCCGGATCAGGAGGAAAATGGGTTTCCTGTAGGCACACAACCCCAGCCCCCACAGATTTAAGGTGTCTAAGAACCGCTACTTTCTTTATTGGGTTGCTTAGTCCTCCAACATTCCAGGACATAAATTTCAATTTAACCGCCATAAGGAAGTCTATCTATCAATAAAAATGATAACCACACATTTACCATACCAAACCATGAGCTTTAATGATGATTTGTCACTGAGAAATGATAGAACAATAAGCTGCTTCCCCTTTGTGGGGTCCATAAAAAATACAAATAGTGGCTGCAAGGTTGAAAAGCATAGCTCAAACTACATCCAGACAATAAAGGGAAATTTACTTATGATGTACTGACAGAGTAACACAATGCCCTGGTTGAGTAGAAAGGCCTGAAAACACCATAGGAAGGAAAGAGGCTCTATGCCTCAACACCACCTTGTCCCTGTGTAAGACCAGAAAATGTTATTTACAAGACTAATGCTGCATACACACGAGCGGACTCTACGGCAGACTTTGTCCTGCAGACTTTGACGGACTTTACAACGGACTTTCCGAAAGAACGGACTTGCCTACACGCGATCAACCAAAGTCCGATGGATTCGTACGTGATGACGTAGGACCAGACTAAAACAAGGAAGTTCATAGCCAGTAGCCAACAGCTGCCCTAGCATCAGTTTTTGTCCGTCGGACTACCATACAGACGAGCTGACTTTTCGACCGGACTTGAGTCCGTCGAAAAGATTTGAAACATGTTTCATTTATAGGTCCGTCGAACTTTTGGGGAAAAAAGTCTGCTGGAGCCCAAACACGATCAAATTGTCCATCGGACTCCGGTGCACCGAACCAAGTATGCCGTAAAGTCCTGTCGTGTGTATGCGGCATTAGTCAGCAGCTCAGACACACACACACCTCACTGAGGAGTTGGCAACAAGAAACACAACCTTGCAAGTAAGTGTGGAAATATGAATATCTCTAAGAGGTTTAAAAGTTGTTTTTTTAAGTGCTAGGAAATGAGATTGAAATCCCATGTAGTGAGCACGGGGGGGAACCAAATTCTGTACAAAGAACATAATCAAAAGAATGGGAAGCTAATGGTCTATGAAAAAAGATCACAAGCATTAAGATGTCATCCTTGTACTCAGGGCCAAATGCTTATCCAGGCCTAATTGCAAAAAATTGTCTTACTCCACACCATGGGGTTATCCTCCAAGTGTGATAGTAGAAGTTTAAGGAAATGGACCCCCTAACTTTTAGCATTTTAGGAATCATTGATTCCCTTGAGATCTGGGCCTCAACAGCCATGTTGTTAAAGGTGAGGTGTAGGGGTGTAGAGTGAAGCTTCTATGCAGAAGTGAATGGTTCCCTGGATTGAAGATTTTGGATCTAGGAATAGAGAGTTTGAGGTTTCTCTTGGGGCAGAAAAACTCTGACTTGCACTGTATCTAAGATAAAACCCAGATACTCCAAGTGATGACTCAGCTCCAACAAAGACTTCTGATGGTACAGGATTTTTTCAAGTTTAAAATTGTTCATTCCACATTGTTGGCCAGAACTTGTGCCAAGTGACACTGTTTTACCCCTTTCAACGGTAAACCATAATAATGGCACCTAATGGTTGTAATAATTATCTACCATTTCCCCACCTACACAGTATACTCACAAAGTGAGATTTCTAAATCGGGGTCACACAAAATGGCTACACCATGGCTCTGGACTCAGAAAACACCCCATGGCTAAATACCATGATACACAAAAATCTGGAAAGCACTACAATTGTAGAGTCCAGTGGCTGATGATCACATTCAAGGCATTTCTGTATTTAATATACGTATACAAGAAAAAAATATATAATATATATATTCGTAGCGATACCCCAGAAGGAGCTGCTTACATTTGTTTAGTCCATTACTCTGCCTCTCAACTCTAATAACAGCCTCAGTCCCCTCTGGCACGGTGTAAGTGCAATGACCAATGAGAAACTCACACGTTATGATAAAACACAGAAATTGTCTTTACTGCAATATTTCTGAGGATGAATAACAGACAGTAACAGTATATATTCAAGTAATCAAGTAGAGAGCAATAACTGAGATTTAAGATCAACATAGACCTCAATCCTATATTCAAGCTGCTTTCAGGGGATTCCAAACTTGAGAATCTCCCCAACAGCAGAGGCACACTTAAATGGTACTGTAAATAAAGAAGAAAAGAAATTGGGACTTTAAATGAGGCATGTATAAATTAATATAAATTAATGAATCAATAACTCCAATCAATTAAATACAATTAATGAATGTAATGTATAATATGATATATGTTGTATCATATAATTGATATATAATACTTAATTTCTGTAATGAGCCCCTGCTCGCTCGGTTCCACTCTCCCGACACTCCTCTGTGGCTATTGAATCAGATTGCAGATCACAACGTCTGATGGTGCGGTCATCCGATGCTCCGGGATTCAAACTACAGCTATGTGCCGTTCTAATCCAGTTATATGTGATAGCTCAGAACAAACACCAGGCAGGCTGTATGTAAGTTCAAACAGGAATCTCTTTTATTGAAAGGAATACAGGCTCTTTTATACAGTAAAAGAGGAGGTGCATACCTCCTGCTCATATTACTCTGAACATACACCTGTGACCAGAAACCTAATTAACATGGGCTAATTAACTAATCCCTTTAGACAGCCTAGATGACTCAGCCATGACCTTTAGGCCAGACTGGCCGTCTTGTAGCTCAGAAAACACAATCAACATTATCACAAATCAACCCAGAACTCTTCTTCACACAATAGCAGAGTTAATTAACACAAACAACAATGGGGATCTAATGACTCTTAGATCCCATACTAGACTTATTTACAATAAACACATTCTAGCAGGCAACAGACAGACAGGTGGCTGGAATTGACATCAGCATCTCCTAACAGTATTTGTCCCAGCATTATGAATCAGCCACTATTTCTAATATGGCAAATCCAGGGTCCCCAGAGTCTGTGTCTCTTAGGGGGATATGGACCTGAATCCAAAGTAACACCACCTCAAGGGTCCTCAGGCATACAGCTCACAAAGAGCACCGTTCCCCCAAATGCCAGGGCCCACGATCAATCGGCAAGAGGCTAGCATTCAGTCCCCTCCAAAAGTCTCTCTCCCGGCTAGGTCTGTCACAGTTTCCACAAAAAAGAAACATAATAAATATAATCATATTGACATATTTAATATTAATAATTGATAAACATGATTGGTACAGATAAATGCAGATAATGAATTGATACAAATCCAATAATTATAATTGTCATGATAAATGTACAATAAAATGAACAGAATTCATAACTTTAATTTTAAAACAAGCTTGGCTTGGCATCCTTAAGTCAAAACTCGACGCGTTTCATGGCATTAACAGCCAATCATCAGGAGTAAGATGCATAGACTTTGGCTACTATAAATAAAGCACAATATGACACTTTAAATCTGATTGGTTACCTTTACTCAGGTTGGCTCTATGTGTCCAGGCAGGAAGAGAGCAGAGGAAGGACTCTCTTTGTGGAAAGTCTCTCTCTTCTGTTCCCTGACACCACAGACCCAACTTTAACCACTTATTCAAGTCAACAAGTAATGTCTTAACTTTCTATATAAACTGTCCCACACACCCAATACATATGCAGAGCCCTGAATATTTGTGTGCGGATACGTATGGCACTAGTAGCTTTAGTTCTTTTGAAGAAAAGATAAGATTTGGTGTCTTCAGCTAGCCATTTTTGTTGGTGCACTTAAACTCCTGTAAAGCGGGCCCAAACAACACAACTGGCTCAGCTTATCAAGTGAAACAGGCAGGATCTTCCTCAGCAAGGTGAGAGGACAATGATGTCTGTATACAGTGTCCCAGAAATGGATAACCTTATCCCTGTGGCACTACAAGTGTCAGCAAGATGACTGCCAGCAACAATGTCTGTATACAGTGTTCATACTCCTTCTATGGTGCAGTGTCTCTGTTCCCTGGAGATGGGCAAAATGCCCTCTCACCAAATCCTGTGGTCAAGGCCCAAACAAACGTTCTGGAACAGCAGGCTTTCCTAATGACCCGACTAGTTACCTCACACTGGAATGCTTCACTGTCGGTGCGCCTCGATATGCACCTGGAATCCCCCGACTCCCTCAAATCCCCCGACTCAGATGTCCCGACTGGTGGTGGAGGCCTAAATCGCACAGGGAGATCATCTGATAGACAGAATCTCTCCTTCAGGTCTGATCTCTTTCACTGCCTCATGGTGACTGATTCTCTTCAGGAATTAAAATGGAGTCCTTTACTTTCCTGCCCACAGAGAATGCTGGGATTTGCAGTCCTGCCTCTGTAAAAGTCAGTGAGGCTGCTCTGTGCTGAGACTTCATATTCCAGAGTCCTTTGCAGCTACTTCCTGAAGCTTGTTAAAGTCCCTCTGATTGGCTCCTGTAACTGCTCCTTTTATTGGCTTTCTTCCTCCTGCCAAAAGGGACACATAGGAGGCTGCAGAGTGAACAGCAGCTCTATGTAAGTCAGCTTATATTACATAGATTCAGTGAGTCAGTGAAACAGGGAGAAGGAGGGAGGTGAAAAAGCCCATGCGGACACTGACAGGGAGTTTTCTCCCTCTTTGAGGCTGGAAAGCCTGTGTACATTGTGGCGGGGTTACAGAGTGAGACACCCGCTACACACACACACATATACTGTATATATATATATATATATATATATATATATATATATATATATATATATATATATATATATATATATTTGACCCACAGGTATAATGGATGGAATGCTCATCCTAAAGCCATCTGGGCAGGTATCCCCCTCTAATCTAATATACAGTACATCCTCACATAGGGAAAACAGATTTGCTTTCTATGCATGCACTTTTAAGACAAGTAGGCCTTTTCTATGAATTCCCATCAGGCAAAAAATGCTGTATCATGAGTATAACTGCTATTTTTTTTCCTGAAAGAGGCTAAATGAGTCCGAGACCTGTTTGAGACCTGTTAGGTCTCTGCATATGGGTCTATGCCAGATGCTGCCTTCATTTCTAACCTAAAATGCTGTGCATGGCTTTTCTGTCTGTACCACTGGTATAACGTTTGTTGTTTTCTGACTATGTATGCATACTGCACAAACTTCTTCTACAATAATGCTTTTATTAGACATTAGGGTTTATTTACCAAAGGCAAATCCACTTTGCACTACAAGTGCACTGCAAGTGCAGTCGCTGTAGATCTGAGGGGAACATGCAAGGAAAATAAAAAACAGCATTTTTGCTTGTACATGATTGGATGATAAAATCAGCAGAGCTTCCCCTCTGTCGCGGACACTGGCTGCAAGGACCTTTTTCTGTCCACATTAGGGTTGTCCCGATACCGATACTAGTATCGGTATCGGCACCGATACCGAGAATTTGCCCAAGTATTTGTACTCGGGCAAATGCTCCCGATGCTTCCCCCGATACCTAGAAGACAGCTGTGATCGGCGCGTGGGGGAGTTACAAGATTCTCCCCCAGCGGCTTTCACCAGCTTTAGTGACATACAGTGGTGATCGCTCACTGCTGTATGTCACTGCATCCTCCTCCATGCCCCCTCCATTCCTCTGTGCCTCTCCGCTGTCCCCCTCCGTTCCTCTCTCCTTATCTGTGTCTCTCCGCTATCCCCTCCGTTCCTCTCTCCTAATCTGTGCCTCTCCGTTCTCCCCCTCCGTTCCTCTCTCCTTTTCTGTCCCCCTCCACTATCCCCTCCGTTCCTCTCTCTTTATCTGTCCCTCTCAGCTGTCCCCTCCGTTCCTCTCTCCTTATCTGTGCCTCTCCGTTCTCCCCCTCCGTTCCTCTCTCCTTATCTGTCCCTCTCAGCTGTCCCCTCTGTTCCTCTCTCCTTATCTGTTCCCTCCGTTCTCCCCCTCCGTTCCTCCGTCCCCCTCCTCCTTCCTTTGTGTATGGACAGAGTCAGCTGACACAGAATTCTACACAGAATGGGCTCATCAAATGATCTGAGCAGCGGAGAGTTGGATGACCGGGCGAGCTGACCAATACGTGGATTCAAGGCGGACTGTACAACCAGAGCCTAAGACTCCAGATCGGCCTGTCCCCAACATTCCACGGAGCATTGCCCCTCCACACCAGCCGTCGATCTCAGGTTCCACTCAGCTACCATCTTCACGAGGAAAAGGGGACCTTTGCTACAGATGCAACCAAGCAGGGCTTGTTAGGAGGTATTGTCCGCAGAATGTTTTCCAGGACGCATGGAACAACAGGCCCCTTGGACCTGCCCAGGCTGCTGCACACTGTCTGGAGGGAGATGATGTGACTTACCCAAGTGAGGAGAATATTGGAATTCTACATGAGGCAGACCCTGTGCAAGCTGCTGCTACACATAATCGTTTGCTCCGGATCTTTGCCAGGGTGGGGTTCCCTCAGGAAGTCATCTCCGACCAGGGGACCCAGTTCACTGCTGAGCTCACTCAGCAGTTATGGAGGCTCTGTGGGATAAAGCCCCTACAGAGCTCTCCTTATCACCCCCAGACCAACGGACTGTGTGAGAGGTTCAATGGAACACTGAAACAGCTGCTTAGGACATTTGAAACCTCTCACAGGGATTGGGAGAGATATCCGCCACACCTTCTTTTTGCTTATCGGGAGGTGCCGCAGGAATCTACCGGGTTCTTCCCGTTTGAGTTACTGTATGGGAGGTGGGTGAGGGGGCCCCTAGATCTAGTCAGAGCCCACTGGGAAGGGGGAATTGACCCCAAAGGGTCCTCTATCGTAGCATACGTTCTTGAGTTCAGGGACAGACTGAAGGAGCTCACGGACACTGTCCAGGAGAACCTTCGGGCTGCCCAAAGGCGGCAGAATGGAGGTTGGGCAGAAGGTTCTTGCCCTCAGGCCAACCAAGCAGGACAAGTTACAGGCCACTTGGCAGGGACCTTGACGGGTTGTGGCAAAGCTCTGTGACACAACCTACCTAGTGACTAAATGTTCAGATGAAAGAATCCGATGGACCTTTCATGTGAACATGTTGAAAGCATACTGGGAAAGATCAGGAGAGGTAGCCGCTATATGTGCTCCAGCTGTGGAAGATTCTGAGAATCTTCCCCTGCTGGTGCTCCCGGAGCTAAATAGAATTACTGCAGGGATAGAGACGATAAAGCTTGACGACCAGCTAGGGCCGACGCAGAGAGAACAAGCTAGACAGGTCCTTAGTCAGAGAAGGGAAATGTTCTCCACAGCCCCTGGGTACACTACTATGGCAGTGCACCATGTGGAGACCCCGGGACAACTGCCACTAAGACAGACGGCTTACCGGATACCTGACGCAGTGAGAGAGGGGATGCGTCGTGAGATTAAGGAGATGCTTGACTTGGGAGTCATTGAGCCATCCAGCAGCCCCTGGGCTTCCCCGGTTGTCCTTGTACTGAAGCCGGATGGCACAACTCGCTTCTGTGTAGACTACCGCAGATTAAATGAGTGCACCACCACTGATGCTTACCCTATGCCCCGGGTGGATGATCTGTTAGATCGCATTGCTCGGGGACAATTCCTGACAACAATCGTCCTATGCAAAGGGTACTGACAAATTCCTCTGGATGCAGAATCTATTCCGAAATCAGCATTCATTACCCCATTTGGCTTATACCAGTCTAAAGTAATGCCATTTGGGATGAAGAATGCACCGGCGACTTTCCAGAGGATGATAGACCAACTCCTCGATGGCCTCCAGAAATATGCTTGTGCAATCTACAGTGATACCTGGGAGGACCCTCTGGTTAACCTGGGTGTCGTGTTAGACCGCATCAAGGCTGCAGGACTAACCCTTAAACCAGAGAAATGCAGCATAGGGATGTCCGACGTACAGTACCTTGGACATCGAGTAGGCAGTGGACAACAACGACCCGAGCCTTCTAAGATTGAGGCAGTTGCCAAGTGGCCGACCCCCTGTACTAAAACCCAGGTCCTGGCATTCCTCGGCACAGCTGGGTACTATAGGAAATTTCATAGTTCCATCGCTAAGCCCCTGACAGACCTGACTAAGAAGCACCTTCCCCGATAGGTACTGTGGTCCTCCGAGTGTGAAGCTGCCTTCCAACGATTAAAGAATGCACTAACTTCAGCTCCTGTTCTAGCTGCCCCTGACCCAACCAAACCTTTTTGTGTCCACACAGATGCCTCTACATTCGGGCTGGGGGCAGTACTGAGTCAAGTAGGACCTGATGGCGGTGAGCACCCAGTGGCCTTCATCAGTCGGAAGCTGCTACCCAGGGAAGTCGGTTATGCAGCAGTGGAGAAGGAGTGTTTGGCGCTGGTGTGGGCTCTCAAGAAATTCCAACCTTATCTCTACGGACGATGTTTTACAGTGCTCACCGACCACAATCCCTTAATCTGGCTTAATCGGGTCTCCGGGGATAATGGACGTTTGTTACGATGGAGCTTGGCCCTGCAGCCTTACAATTTTACCATCCAGTATCGGCCAGGAAAGCAGAATAGGAACACTGATGGACTTTCCCGGCAAAGTGAACTATAAAACTCTCCCGGACAGCCCCAAGCTGACCCGTGATAGATCTAGTTGGGTCTGCTGGACTATGGGGGGGGGGCACTGTCGCAGACACTGGCTGCAAGGACCTTTTTCTGTCCACATTCACCCTGTTATTTGGTATTGCTATATTAATCTTTTTTTTGCTACATTTTTGAGAGACTGTTTTCTTGGACTTGCCCAAAGACTATTCTTGGTTGTTAATTCTGAACAATACATGATTCTTAAAAGAGCTGATTACATTGACCTGTGGAGATGAACTGTCTGGTCACCTAGGCTGCCTTAAGTGCTGTGTTAATTAACATGTTAATTATATAATTGTCTTTTAAGTTTTTGCTAGAGGGGAGTGGGGGGAGTATCCATGAGTCAGCCCTACCTCATTATCTAACCCCTTGTATTAAAAGTGTATAAAAAGGCTGTATTCTGTCCAATAAAGCATTCAAGATTGTACAAGCATTTTCGGCTAGACTTGTATTCAATGCAGCTATAATAATATCTCTGTGATGGTCAGACTGGAGGAAGCTGTATTACTGACGGAAGCACTCAGCTGAGTGTGGGATTGGATCCGTCACAATTAGTGGCAAGCTGTGGGACGCTTCATCTTGCCTAGGCACACCCAAATCACCACTGGGACACCCTGCTCTTAACAACAGATGGAACATCACTACGCCAGACTCAAGCGCAGCATCTTGAAGGATCTCTTGGAAGCCCGTGGAAAAGTCTCCAGCAACAAATCCAAAGCGACTCTCATCACCGAACTAATGGAGATTTTGTGTGGGAGTGTGGGATTGATTGGATCCGTCACACCCTCATTTCAGATCTTCCCCTCAGACATACAGCGACTGCCCTTCCAAGTGCACTTGCATTGCACTTGTAGTGCAAAGTGGATTTGCCTTTAGTAAATCAACCCCATTGCATTGAGGACAGTTTGTCAAGTTGTATGTTGCCTATAATATTGATTTGAATACTTTTATATAGTACATCTGTAGCCTGTTTTGACCAAGGTAACAGTGATTTTTCTTATCTATGCTCTTTTTTTTTGGTCTACGGTTGAGCAATACTATCTGATGAAATCCATTCATATATTGGATACTTTGCTAAGCAGAAAGATTAGGTAGTCTGACCTAGGGGAGTGAATATTGGGACAATGTTGTTCATTTTTTTGGACTCATTTGTTTAGATATTTTGTATTTAATACATTTTGATTTTATGAATTTTTTCTTTCCAAATATAACCCCTGCAATTGCCCAGTCAAGCAGGGTCTGGCTGTGGCCTCCAAAGCATTGTTGAGGAAACAACAGTCTGGATAGCTGCTTAAAGAGACCAGTTCAAGCAAGATGTAAGGAAGTCTTGACTGAAGGAAAAAATGATCTTGAACACAAGAAAAAATGGCTAGGCCAAATAGATAAAACTTTTCTTCTAGGACACTAGCAAAAAACTGAAGCATGCTGGGAGTGGAAGGGTTTTTTGTTTTAGGCCGGGCTCACACTAGTGCCACAAATGCTCCGACATTGGGAGCTCATGTCGCATGACGTGTGAAAATCAATGTTTCCCTATGGGAGCCATCCTAACTGGTCCGACATAAATCGGTCGGACTTTGAAAATGCTCCCTGTACTAATTTGGTCCGACTTTGATCCTACTTCAGCCCATTGACTATCAATGAAGTCGTATTAAAGTCAGATCAAAGTCGGATCGCCGTCTTGCATGGTCCGACTTTGGCATGCGACTTGTGCTCAGATGATCTTGAGGGGGAATGCCGCGCCAAATTTTAAATAAAAAACCGGCATGGGTTCCCCCTCCAAGAGCATACCAGGCCCTTGGGTCTGGTATGAATTTTAAGGGGAACCCCCTACGCCAAAAAAACGGTGTGGGGGTCCCCCCCAAATCCATACCAGACCCTTAACCGAGCACGCAGCCCGGCCGGTCAGGAAAAGGGGTGGGGACGAGCGAGCACCCCCCCTCCTGAACTGTACCAGGTCGCATGCCCTCAACATGGGGGGTGGGTGCTTTGGGGCAGGGGGCGCCCTGCCGCCCCCCCACCCCAAAGCACCTTGTCCCCATGTTGATGAGGGCAAGGGCCTCTTCCCGACAACCCTGGCCGTTGGTTGTCGGGGTCTGCAGGAGGGGATCCCACCCCCCACCCTATGTGAATGAGTATGGGGTACATCGTACCCCTACCCATCTACCTAGAAAAAAAGGGTCAATTAAAAAACACACTAGACAGGTTTTTAAAGTAATTTATTACGCAGCTCCGGAGGTCTTCTTCCAACTTCGGGGGTCTCTTCCTTCTTCTCCGTGGTCTCTTCCTTCTTCTCTGCGCTCTCGGGCCTCTTCTCCGTGCTCTCCGGTTCTTCTACCACTCTCCGGTATCTTCTGCGAGGCTCCTCTGCTATCTTCTAGTCTTTTGCCAGCTCTTTTTCTAGCGTTGGCCCGGTCTTCTCCGTCACCTTCTTCCCTCCGGACTTCTTCCGATGTTAACACGACGCTCTCTCCTACTGTAATGCCGTGTGAGCGGTGCGCAATGACTTATATAGACATGGGGCGTGGTCACCGGGTGATGTCACCCGATGACCCCGCCCCTTTATGACATCACCGAACCATCATGCCCGGGCCGTGACGTCATAATGGACGGGGTCATCGGGTGACATCACCCGGTGACCACGCCCCATGCCTACATAAGTCATTGCGCATGGCATTACAGCAGGAGAGACATCGGAAAAAGACCGGAGGGAAGAAGGCGACGGAGTAGACCAGGCCAATGCTAGCAAAAGAGCCGGCAAAAGAGCAGAAGATAGCGGAGGAGCCCGGCAGAAGATACCGGAGAGCGGGAGAAGAACCGGAGAGTGCGGAGAAGAGGCCGGAGAGCACGGAGAAGAAGGAAGAGACCCGCGAAGTCGGAAGAAGCCCCCTGGAGCTGCCTAATAAATTACTTTAACAACCTGTCTAGTGTGTTTCTTTATTGACACTTTTTTCCTATGCAAATAGTTAGGGGTATGATGTACTGCATACTCATTCACATAGGGTGGGGGGCCGAGATCTGGGGGCCCCCTTATTAAAGAGGGCTCCCGGATTCCGATAAGCCCCCTGCCCACAGACCCCGACAACCAACGACCAGGGTTGTCGGGAAGAGGCCCTTGCCCTCATCAACATGGGGACAAGGTGCTTTGGGGTGGGGGGCCACAGGGCACCCCCCTGCCCTAAAGCACCCACCCCACATGTTGAGGGCATGCGGCCTGGTACGGTTCAGGAGGGGGCGCTCATTTGTCCCCACCCCTTTTCCTGACCTGCCGAGCTGCGTGCTCGGATAAGGGTCTGGTATGGATTTGGGGGGACCCCCACGCCGGTTTTTCGGCGTAGGGGGTTCCCCTTAAAATCCATGCCAGACCCAAGGGCCTGGTATGCTCTTGGATGGGGAACCCATGCCGGTTTTTTATTTAAAATTTGGCACGGAGTTCCCCCTCAAGATTCATACCAAACACAGTTCCTGGTATTGGCGGGGATCCAAGTCGGATCCCCGTTCATTGAAAGTCAGACGTATGTCGGCTTCAAGTTGCAGGGCAAAGTTGGATCCAAAGTAGGACGGCTGTCATGTCGCACCAGTGTGAACCCGACCTTAGAGTGTAGAAATCATTCTGTTGGTGGCAGTGTAAACTACTGTTCGTAATCTAGAATTAACATTCATGACATGGCAATTGATGAAATGTCAAAATGTAGCACACATTCTCATCTTATTTAATGGGATAATAATGAAGCAGCGTTGCTGGTGATACTGATGTAGTTATGCCAAACATATTTTAAAAGACATTTGTTTTTTACGATCTGAAAATTGCGAATTAACACTCACCAAACTTCTACTAACACGAAATTAGCAGAAGGGGCCCAAAGGGTGGCGCTTGAAAATAAACTTCCTCTTTACACTCTCATAGTACATCACTACGTTCGTGTTTGTCAAACGATAATTTGCGGATAGTTAGTATGCTAGACAAAATCCTGCACACGCGCGTTTGACAAAAATCAGACGCTGTGGACGAGGCTTGACACCAGATTTTGCACTCTCCAGTTTTAGTAAAACAAAGCCTTAATCTATAGAAACAAGCAAACACAAAAACAGGGCAGGGAGTTTAATTTTATGTACATGTGCAGATTTTAAATCATCAGTATTTGCATTAAACATACAGGTGAAACTCGAAAAACTAGAATATTGTGCAAAAGTTCATTTGTTTCACTAATGCAACTTAAAAGGTGAAACTAATATATGAGATGGACTCATTACAATGCAAAGCAAGATAGTTCAAGTCGTGATTTGTCACCAAAACCTGGTTCAATAACCGTGGTATTACTGTGCTTGTTTGTCCAGCAAATTCGCCTGACCTGAACCCCATAGAGAATCTATGGGGCATTGCCAAGAGAAAGATGAGAGACATGAGACTAAACAATGCAGAAGAGTTGAAGGCAGCTATTGAAGCATCCTGGTCTTCCATAACACCTCAGCAGTGCCACAGGCTGATAGCTTCCATGCCACGCCGCATTGAGGCAGTAATTGCTGCAAAAATGGGCCCAAACCAAGTACTGAGTAGGGATGAGCTTTGTGTTCGAGTCGAACACATGTTCGAGTCGAACACATGTTCGAGTCGAACATCGTGTGTTCGGTCGTTCGCCGAATTACAAACAATATGGGCCATTCGCGCCAAATTCGAGTGGCGCGTCACGGCCCATAATTCACTGCGGCATCGCAGTGCATTGCTGGCTGATGGTTGGCCAAGCATGCACTATGACCCGCATGCTGGGCCAATCACAGCGCTGTGTGTACAGAGAGCTGTAATTGGCCAAAGCCAAGGAGGCTTTGGCCAATTATGGCTTAGGGGGTTTAGTACACGCCCCACACTATATAAGGCCGCCTCCGTGTCGGCTTTGTGTAGTGTGTTGTGGTGGAGACTGGAGAGAGATAGATAGACAGAGAGACAGTGTCATTTGATTTAAGTTAGATAGAGTAGGCAGGTTGAGTCAGTTAGCTGCACTTACAGTGTATTGTGTATATACTGTGTGTATATGTATATATATATATATATATATATATATATATATATATATATATATATATATATATGCATCCCAGGTGTTGTATGTATATATATATATATATATATATATATATATATATACACTGTATTCAGTTTAGCTAGATCCTGTTCTTTTCTTCCTAATATACTGACAGGCAGGCAGGTGTTTTTACAGTATTTCCAGTTAGTGTACTGTGTACCCTGCACAGTTGCACCTACAGTATAGCTACCTGAAGCCAGGTGCTTGTGTTGGCTCTTGACTTATTTCCAGTTACTGTACTGTGTACCCTGCACAGTTGCACCTACAGTATAGCTACCTGAAGCCAGGTGCTTGTGTAGGCTCTTGAAGTATTTCAAGTTACTGTACTGTGTACCCTGCACACTTGCACCTACCGTATAGCTACCTGAAGCCAGGTGCTTGTGTAGGCTCTTGACGTATTTCCAGTTACTGTACTGTGTACCCTGCACAGTTGAACCTACAGTATAGCTACCTGAAGACAAGTGCAGGTGTTCTCATACTAATAATACTACAGGCAGGCAGTTGATTCTGCTAGTTGCAGTATAATTGGTGTATATATATACATCCCAGTTTTGTGCAGCTACATCTCACTGCAGGCCAATAGTATGTCTGGAAGGCCAAAAAGGAGAGGCAGACAGTCACAAGCCAATAAAAGAGGGCAAGCAGGCTCTATGTCTAGAAGCAACAGTGCTGGTCGTGGACACGGTGCATCCTCATCAACACGTGCCCGTGGGACAAGCTTGGCCTTTTTTCCGGCAGCTGGCCGTGTTGAGCCGCAACATGCGGAAGACTTGGTCGAGTGGATGACCAAGCCGTCCTCACCCTCCTCATCCTCTCTCACCCAGGCTCAGGGTACTTTGTCTTCCCTCAGCTCAATGGCACCAGTGACTCCTTCCCTAGCCCCACCGTGTCCTCCTGAGGAGTCCCCGAACTGTTTGAGCACAGTGTTGGGTACATGCTCCAGGAGGATGCCCAGCGTTTTGAAGGCTCCGATGATGGTACTCAGCTAGAGGAAGGCAGTATTGTGAGCCCAGACAGAGGGGGTGCCCAAGAAGGACAGCAATCTGGCAGTCATGTACTCCCTGCTGCAGCATACTGCCAGGTTTGCTCCAGTGGTGAGGAGGGGGGGTGATGAGCTCACTGTTTCCACGTGGGTGCCTGATAGGAGAGAGGAGGAGGAGGCACATCACCAACGAGGCAGGATGCCTTCCAGGGGCCAGCCTAAGGGCAGCACACTGACTGCATCACACCGCAGAGCTCCGCATGTGCAGGGTGCTGCTGTCTCTGCACGTTATTCTAAAAGTTTTTTGGTGTGGCCCTTTTTTGAGACAAGTGCATCAGATCACACCGCTGCTATTTGCAACATATGTCTCAAGCGTATCTCGCGTGGCCAAAACATCTCCCGCTTGGGCACCACATGCTTGACCAGACATATGTTGACCTGCCATGCAGTTTGTTGGCAAGCGTGCCTAAAAGACCCACACCAAAGAACAAAGAGGACCTCTCCCTGCTCCTCATCAGCTGGGATCTCCAACCCCACTATACCTTCAGTCCTCTCTGAGACCTGCACTGAGAGGAATGAAGGTGTAGAATTAGGTGTGTCACAGCCAAGTACTTGCGGGCAATCTGCTATCGTTACACCAACGTCAAATTGTACCAGGCAAATTTCCCTGCCCCAGCTGCTGCACCGCAGAAAGAAGTTCGCTCCCAGCCATCCACATGCCCAGCGGTTGAATGCTAGCTTGGCAAAATTGCTAGCACTTCAACTGCTACCTTTTAAGTTGGTAGACTCTGCCCCCTTCCGTGAGTTTGTTGAATGTGTGGTTCCTCTGTGGCAGGTTCCCAAACGCCACTTTTTCTCACGGAAGGCTCTCTTCCGGCATGTTGAAGGCAATGTCTTGGCCTCGCTGGACAGGGCGGTCAGCAGTAAGGTGCATATTACCGCTGACTCATGGTCCAGCAGGCATGGACAAGGACATTACCCAAGTTTCACGGAGCATTGCGTGACTGCTGGCAGCTGGGAAGGATGCAGGACAAAGTGCAGTAGTGTTGGAGGTTGTTCCGCCACCACGCCTCCAAAATGCCACTACTGGTGATTCTGACACACCTCTCTCCTCCACCGCCTCCCCTTTGTCTTCCTCCATGGCCTCTTCCTGTGCTTTGTTTTCTGAATCAGTGGTGCTCCGTAGGCATTCAAGGGGCTACGCAAGTACGCAGGCCAAAAGATGCCATGCGGTGCTTGAGTTGGTGTGCTTGGGGGACAGGAGCCACACTGGGGCAGAGATTCTGTCAGCTCTGCAGGGGCAGGTTCAGAGGTGGTTGACGCCACACCAACTTAAGCCAGGAATGGTGGTTTGCGACAATGGCACCAACCTCCTCTCCGCCCTCCGACAGGGACAACTGACCCATGTGCCCTGTTTGGCTCACGTCCTTAACTTGGTGGTGCAACGGTTCTTGGGCAGGTACCCGGGCTTACAGGATGTCCTGAGGCAGGCCAGGAAAGTCTGTGTGCATTTCCGTCATATAATGCCAGTTCTCGGCTGGCAGACCTCCAAAAGGAATTTAACCTGCCCAAGAACCGCCTAATCTGTGACATGCCCACCAGGTGGAACTCAACGTTGGCCATGCTGCAGAGGGCCATTAATGAGTACCTGTGCGACTATGGCACCAGGACAGGGTCAGGGGAGCTTGTTTTTTTCCCCACGCCAGTGGGCCATGATCAGGGGTGCATGCACTGTCCTGTCACCATTTGAGGAAGCCACGAGGATGGTGAGCAGTGACAGTGCATGCATCAGTGACACTGTCCCCCTTGTCCACCTGTTGGAGCACACGCTGCGTTGAAAAATAATGGACAGGGCACTTGAGGCAGAACAGAGGCAGGAAGAGGAGGACTTCCTTAGCTCTGAAGGCCCCTTTATCCAGGCAGTGTTCCTTCATGCCCGCCGATCACACAGAAAGAGGAGGAGGAGGAGGAGGATTGTGTCAGCATGGAGGTGGAGCCTGGCACTCAGCATCAGAAGCAGTTTTTAAGGGATCATTTACAGTCCCAAGAAACCCATGGACTTGTACGTGGCTGGGAGGGGGTGGCTGTGGATCATGTCATCCTTAGTGACTCAGAGGACTCCGGACCGAATGCCTCAGCAAACCTATGCTGCATGGCCTCCCTGATCCTGCAAAGCCTGCGGAAGGATCCTCATATTCATGGTATCAAGGAGAGGGATCGTTACTGGCTGGCAACCCTCCTTGATCCACGTTACAAGAGTAAGGTTGCAGACCTTATCTTGACATCGCAGAGGGAGCAGAGGATGAAACATCTTCGGGAGGCCTTGCAGAAAGGTCTGTGCAACGCGTTCCCAGAGACTGGGAGGTTACAAACTCCTGTTCCTGGACAACGTGTTGCCGAGGCTTCGGTCAGTCAAAGAAGGAGCGGTGGAGAAGGTGGCTGTTTGACCGATGCGTTCAGACAATTTTTTAGTTCGCAGCCCCAAGGTATGATAGGTTCCAGCAACCATCGCCAGCGTATGTTTTACATGGTGCAGGAATACCTAGGGGCAAGATCTGACTTGGACACCTTTCCCACCGAAAATCCTCTGGGTTACTGGGTCTTGAGGATGGATCACTGGCCAGAGCTTGCACAGTATGCAATTGAGCTACTGGCCTGTCCTGCATCCAGCGTTCTTTCGGAACGCACATTCAGTGCTGCTGGAGGCTTTGTAACCGATCACAGGGTGCCCCTGTCCACAGACTTGGTCGATTGACTGACCTTCATAAAAATGAGTCAGTCTTGGATCACCACCAGATACCAAGCACCTGATGCTGATGTAACCATATACATTTTTTTGAAATGTCAGATCCCTTCAAGACTGCCTATGCTGATGCTGAGTGACTATCATGTTATGCTGAGTGACTATCCTCTTCCTCCTCAATGATCATGCTGATAGCTTGTAAGAATATTTTTGTGTCTGTGCGCCGCCACCAGTGGCTAAGGCTCAAATTTTCAGCCCCTGTTTAACAGGGGCATTTAATTACAATTTTTGGTGCAATTCTTTGCAGCAGGGCTCGTTCCTGCGCTCCAACTAAAGTATCTGTGAGGGGTTGCAGTGTTGTGGCACCAGTGCCTAAGGCCCAATTTTTCAGCCCCTGTTTAACAGGGGCGTGTAATCACAATTTTTGAAGCAATTCTTTGCAGCAGTGTTCATTCCTGCGATCCAACTAGAGTTTCTGTGAGGGGTTGCAGTGTTGTGGCACTGGCTGGCACCAGTGCCTAAGTCCCAATTTTTCTGTCCCTGTTCAACAGGGACATGTAATTACAATTCTTGATCTAATATTTCACAGCAGGGCCCATTCCAGCGACCACCAAAAGTAACTGTGTGGAGTTACAGTGTTGTGGCACCAGCACCACCACCATCACCAAAGGCCCAATTTTTCTGCCCCTGTTCAACAGGGGCATGTAATTACAATTCTTGATCTACTATTTCACAGCAGGGCCCTGTGAGGGCTTACAGTGTGGTGGCAATACCAACACCTAAGGCCCAAATTTCTGCAGAGTATATAGGGCAGGCCCCTACTTTCAAACATCCAACTTACAAACGACTCCTACTTGCAAACGGAAGGAGACAACAGGAAGTGGGATGAAATCTACCCCTAGGAAGGGAAATCCTCTCCTGTAATGCCCCGTACACACGGTCGGACTTTGTTCGGACATTCCGACAACAAAATCCTCTGATTTTTTCCGACGGATGTTGGCTCAAACTTGTTTTGCCTACACACGGTCGCACAAAGTTGTTGGAATTTCCGATCGACAACCACGCGGTCACGTACAACACGTACAACGAGACTAGAAAAGGCCAGTTCAGAACCAAGCGCGGCACCCTTTGGGCTCCTTTTGCTAATCTCGTGTTAGTAAAAGTTTGGTGAGAGACGATTCGCGCTTTTTCAGACTCGTGGCTTTCAGATCGTTTTCTGCCGTTCAGTTTGTGCTTGTGGGTTTGTATCTGCTCTTCAGTGCGTGCAAGCAAGTTCTGCGTGACTTTAGTCACTGTATTCTTGTTCGTTCATTACTGGTTTTCAGGTCGCTCTTCACAGGCCTTGCTGTTCTTCAGTGCGTTCTGTTACTTCGTTCTGAGCAGCCGGCCGTTTTCTAGCCATGTTTCATATGCGTACTCCTCGTAGAGTTCGTGCTGTGCGGGGGCTTGGTGTTGGGGTCCTGACCTTGACACAAGTCCAGTCCATGAACAGGGTGGGGAGGAGTTCATGGACCAAGAATTGGTTGCTTCAGCGTGACCAGTTCTGTCATATGCCTTTGCTCCGTGAGATCCGTGAGAATAATCCTGATGATTTCAGGAACTTTCTCAGGATGACGGACCCCGTGTTTCACCGTCTGTTGGCTTCGCTGACCCCCTATATCAGCAGGCAGGATACCTGCATGAGGCAAGCCATCACTCCGGAGCAGAGGTTGGTCGCTACCTTGCGGTATTTGGCCACAGGGAGAAGCCTGCAGGACCTCAAGTTCTCGACAGGCATCTCCCCCCAGGCTCTGGGGATCATTATCCCAGAGACCTGTTCTGCCATCATCCAGGTCCTGCAGAAGGAGTATATGAAGGTAAGATTTTTATCCTTTTATATCACATTTTATGGTATTGAATGTTTGCTAATATATTGTATTTCTTTCCTCATTCCCTAATTACCATGATTGTAATATGCTGTGAATGTCCCCTTTGTCCTCATGCATGCTGGATTTTTATATAATTATTATTTTAGGTCCTTCATACATATTTGCCCTTCAATAACCTCCCCAGCATGGTGTCTCCTGGCCCTATATTCACCTCATGTAGTCACTTAACAATGTATTTTTTCAGCTCCATAGTAGTGCTTTACCCCAAACACCCCCTAAAATGTTTGGAAATGTAATTTTTGATTTAAATTCAGGCAGAGGGCCAGAGGCTTTTTTTTGTGGTGTCCCCAAATTTTTTGTAACCCTCCCTCCCCCAACTGCTAAGTCAGCTGATCCCAATTCTCTATCTATCCTCAATCATCTATCTGCTGACTTTGCCAAACCCATACACACTATACCCATCTCTTTAGTGCTCAGATTTATGGATGAATTGCCCAAAGCATGTAGTGCAAGGGCCTGCCTGTATACTTTCCAATGGTACTGTTTAAAGTTCTTGTATCCTATTATGATCTTGATAGGTAATAGCAAAATGTCCAAATGTGCTCAAATGTGTACAGTGTGTATTTATATCTTTGTATTATGACACTTCTTACCTGTCCAGTGGGCTGCCAATAGTGTAACTAAGGAGGGGCTGTTCCAAGTAATACCCATTATTTAGGCATTCATCTCTAAATGAAGTGAAGAGGGTTACCTGTCCAAGAGTTCCCCCCCCCTATAATGTTAGAAATGGCCCATGAGAGGGGGGGAGGGGGAATATGATAGGTGTACCTTATACTTTGTTGTTGTTAAATTCCCCTTAATAAATGCTATCTGGAGGTTGCCCCATAATGTTTGTGTCTAATCTGCTTGCCATGTTTCTGTGAAAAAATAGTAATGTTTATTGTTTTTTCCTCAACAGTTTCCTTCCACGCCACAGGAATGGCAGACTGTGGCCTCCCACTTTGCCGAGCGGTGGGACTTTCCTAACTGCGGAGGGGCAATTGATGGGAAACACGTCCACATCATCCCACCACCCAACTCGGGGTCGTACTATTATAATTACAAGGGGTTTAATAGTATAGTGATGTTGGCGGTGGTGTCGGCTAATTACGAGTTCTTGTATGTGGACGTGGGGAAGAATGGCCGGATGTCCGATGCTGGAGTGATCGCCCAGACGGAGTTCTACAGGCGTCTCCAGAATGGCAGCTTGGACTTGCCACCTCCAGAGGACAATGTTGAAGGTCTCCCATTTGTGTTAGTTGCTGATGAAGCGTTTGCGCTGGGGGACCACCTGATGCGCCCATTCCCGATGAGGACCCTCACCCCGGAACAGAGGGTTTTTAATTACCGGCTGGCCAGAGCCTGAAGAGTGGTGGAGAACACATTTGGAATCCTGGCCAGCTGGTTCCGATTATTTCTGACACCCATCCATATGGCGGAGTATAAACTGAAACATATAATACTTGCTGTTGTAATATGTTGGCCAATTTATGTATAATATTGTATTGGAGTGCCATGCTGACCAGAAATTCAGTTGCATTGTCCAACTCAATTTTAACATAGCAAGGGGATAGCTGAAAACCCTTTGATGTGTCAGTCTCATGCAAGTCTACCTAGGGGTGTGAGGTATGGGCTGTTAACCTAATTGAACATTTCAAAGGGTACATTGTTTAAAGGATCATAGAAGAAATATTTATTGATGGTAATTAGACTTGAGGGGGTAACAATGGGATCAGGGAGTGTTTTGGGTTGGCCTAGCGGGGGCTCCCTCCTGTGGGGCTAATTTATCAGAGGGGCTTGTTGATATGCAGGAATGTAGGTATTCCAAGGGCTCAAAAGGGTGTTCTGTTTATCTAATTAATATATCTAAAGGGGACTTGTTGATGTTGATATGCGGGAGTGCAAATTGGGGTGGTTCACAGCTGTTCACGGCTGGGAGTTGTCTGTTTGAAAGACTAAAGCTAATCAAAGTCCTAAATTGGAACGGCCAATCAAATTGCTCAGCCATTCAATATTTAGTGAATATAACACGGCATTCAGTCTATAGGTTTGGGGGGAGTGAGGCTCGTCTGTGTATGAGTGAGGCTTGTCTGTGTAGGGTGAGTGAGGCTTGTCTGTGTATGGGGAGTGAGGCTTGTCTGTGTATGCACACTCGGACCTAAGACATGGGGTTCTGAATTATATCTCCTCTGTCGGATTTCTTTGTCATCTGTGGACTTTGGACTTTGTTCTGTGTTGGAAGTCAATAAAGTGCATCTCTCTGGAAGAATTGGGTTGCTGCGGAAGAGTACTTACATCATCATTATAATGCCTAAATATTAATTATCTATACACCCAATACAATTAATATACTCGATCACTACACTACTATACTCAATATTAATACATATATTCGATCACTACACTGGTGCCGTTCATGTTACCAGAAGAGCATTTTCGGACTTAGTAACAGAAGTCGGTGGTGACAACTATCCTGTGAGGTGGACAGAAGTCTGATGAAGAACCAAGAGCTGTGCTGTGACTCTAATGTCTGGTTGTGACATAAGAGAGTCTGATCTACAAAATTTAACAAGTTGGGAACCCCAGAATTATCCTCTGGAGACTGGAAACAACAACAACAAAAAAAGGACTGTGTCGTGTACCAGAAGACCTGGAAGCTGAAGGAGTAACTAATGCGGTGAGTAAAATATTTCCTTTTTTTTAATTATTAGTAATATAGTCAAAATGCTTACTCAGTGTGAAGCTAGTGTCAGTTCTGATAAAGTTAACAGATGGGTATTAAAATGTATTAAGCGCCATGGCGGTCCTTATGAAATTCCAGAAAAATGTAAGCAGACGTGGACAATGATGAAGGAATTTTTAGAGAAAAATGTTTTTGATAGCAAAATTTCAGAAAGTAAAAGAAAAGGTTGTATTATACAGGGCTTGTTATCTTGCTGTCTAACAATGGAAAGTTCTTTGAATTATAAGGTTGAGGAAATTACCCAGTTACAGAAGGCAGTTGATAACAGCAACAATGTTTGTGAGAGGTTACAAAACCAATCAGACACTGAGACAATAAATTTAAAATTGCATGCGGTTACGATTGGAGAAGCCTTAATTGAGAAATCTAAACGTTGTGATGAATTATTAGAGGAAAATGAGAGATTAAAATTAAGAATTATAGAATTAGAGAAGAGATCTCAGGAATGCAGATATGCATCAAATCTTGGATTCAGTTATCTGCAGCAAAATACAGACACAGACTCTCTATCAAATGAAACAGAACCTCATATTAAATCTGATAATTCATTACCAGCTGCCCCCACTGTGACTACCACAGTTTATAACAATAATAATAATACAGGTGAAGTTCAGCTTGTAATGAAGCCTTTGAAATCAAAATTATTAGACGCAATTCTTAAAGAAATAGGAATGGTTCCATACCATGATTTAAACAGATTTTTAAAATGGTTTTGTGACGTGCAGCAGGTCAGAGATATGTACAATCTCAACCCATCTGACTTAGAAAGAGTTTTGCAACATTCTGTAGGAAGTGGTCTTTGGATGAGAATTAAACAAATCTGTATTCAGCCTCTGAGGACAAGAGACATATTACTGGAATTATTATGTGTTTTGTATGGTGTACGTTCTGATGTAACTATTCATGGAAAGATCCAACAAATGCAAAATGAATCTCCCTATGAATTGTCACACAGGATAGCAACTATTATGGAATTATTGGTCGGTAATAATCTTGCATTTGAGCGTGGTGGCTTGATACATATGAGTATGTTTCTAGATGCGTTGCATGAAGATATCAAACAAAATATTTTACTAGTTACCCCAAATCCTCATGATTTAAAAGACATATTGTTGAGAGCAGACCATTTATGGAGAAAGTCAAATGAGCAGGCTGTCAAAATTGATTTAGCCACATTGTTTAGGACAAATACTGAGCATAAAGATCAGAAGATAATATCCTATGATAACACCCAGAGAGGACACTCCGGGTCAAACATAGGTGATATTAATATGAAAAACAGAGCTGACCAAAATAATAATAAGAAAAGGTCCAAGACTTGGATACCGTTTTCTCAGTTAAAACAGAAATATGACCACCTGAAAATTGAGTATGACAAGATGAGAGGGGAACGTGATAAATTATTACAGCAGTTGAAGGGGGTACAGGGTGTCATAAATGCAGAAGATGTACATTCTCCAGATCTGTTTTTGAATGCAAATGACACTTCTCTAGCAGTGGGGGTGAATTAGCTTCAAACTGTAAACGTGTAAATAATGCTTTGTTTTAACTTCAAACAACGTTTAAAGACCTTGCTAATTAGTTTTGTTGGAGAGTTTTGTCTTTCAGGGACGTCTGAAGAGGCTTGCATGTGAATAGCAGAAGCACAGTCTGAAATTGCTGGCTAGTGGGGGAGAAATGCTGAATAGACAATATATCACTATACATGGAATTATAAAGTATTCATGGACTCTCTCGAAACTCATCAAGCAATGGACCTTTTTTCTTTTTTCTTCAACGCCCTAATTTTTAATTTTTCTCCCTTTTCCTGATATATTTTGCTTTTCTTTTTTTTTATTTTTTATTTATGTTTTATTTCTTGAACTTTATCTTAAAACCAAAGAGAAGCATTTTAACCTAAGATAATTTTCATAACATCTGTACATATTACATGATGCATATTGATCAATATATTTGACATCTAAGGTGAGATGCTGCACAATGGCTTGGCATAGCTTAAATTGTAGTATGTTGGGTGGTTTTCCTAAATTTATAAGAGGGGTGAGTGAAATTCATCACTCTAGTCATGATTTGAAGCTTTGTTGATTCAGTTGTTTATAATATGCTAAATGCTATGACATATATGGATGAAAAAGACCTTTCTACCTTTCATGGTGAAGATACTGGCAAGAATTTCCACTGCCGCTTTGTCTGGATAGAAGATCTGATAAACACTGATGTCAAGCTGACTCTATCTGAACCATCGTGTGGGGGTATATGTATATGTTGGTATACCATTCAAGTGTAATTGTGGACTGAATGATCCAAGTCAATGAGGGGTCAGCCTACAGCAAATTACAAAAGCAAATTTTGACTGGCAATCAACAAAGATGGACTCATGAATGTCAAGTGCTAGGAAATAGTTTTACTGCCATATCCAAACCTTTTTGACCTTGAAAGTGAGTGCTGGTACATTGATGGTTCTTCTTACTATAAAGATGAAAGTAGAGTGTTTGCGTAAAAGCATCTTTAAAAATGAAAAGCTTGAGCCTGGAGATGAGAGAATCCTGGACTTGTGGATTGGAGTTCCCAGAGCATACCAAGTTTACTTTCAGTGAGATGGTGAGAGATGTGATGAAGTCAGACCGAAGAATGGACTGTGACATCAGCTCGTCTTTGCGCAATTTTCAAGATCTTGATGTGATATAATAAGGCCTAACAGCTATATGGGCCACTGATGTTTACCAAATCCTTTTCTAGTCATGGTCTAAAAGTTATATTATCTAATAACTGTTTCATGGGGATATTTTAGAGGCTGGCGAAGAGAGATGTAACCAGTTTCAACTTCATATTTTATATGAGCCATTGTAAAGCATCCAGTACCTTAAATCGTAATGATATTTTTTGTTGTTTGATTTATGGGTCAGTTCTAGTAGTTAGAACCGACCCAAGTGGGTGTATGTTGTAATATGTTGGCCAATTTATGTATAATATTGTATTGGAGTGCCATGCTGACCAGAAATTCAGTTGCAGTGTCCAACTCAATTTTAACATAGCAAGGGGATAGCTGAAAACCCTTTGATGTGTCAGTCTCATGCAAGTCTACCTAGGGGTGTGAGGTATGGGCTGTTAACCTAATTGAACATTTCAAAGGGTACATTGTTTAAAGGACCATAGAAGAAATATTTATTGATGGTAATTAGACTTGAGGGGGTAACAATGGGATCAGGGAGTGTTTTGGGTTGGCCTAGCGGAGGCTCCCTCCTGTGGGGCTAATTTATCAGAGGGGCTTGTTGATATGCAGGAATGTAGGTATTCCAAGGGCTCAAAAGGGTGTTCTGTTTATCTAATTAATATATCTAAAGGGGACTTGTTGATGTTGATATGCGGGAGTGCAAATTGGGGTGGTTCACAGCTGTTCACGGCTGGGAGTTGTCTGTTTGAAAGACTAAAGCTAATCAAAGTCCTAAATTGGAACGGCCAATCAAATTGCTCAGCCATTCAATATTTAGTGAATATAACACGGCATTCAGTCTATAGGTTTGGGGGGAGTGAGGCTCGTCTGTGTATGAGTGAGGCTTGTCTGTGTAGGGTGAGTGAGGCTTGTCTGTGTATGCGGAGTGAGGCTTGTCTGTGTATGCACACTCGGACCTAAGACATGGGGTTCTGAATTATATCTCCTCTGTCGGATTTCTTTGTCATCTGTGGACTTTGGACTTTGTTCTGTGTTGGAAGTCAATAAAGTGCATCTCTCTGGAAGAATTGGGTTGCTGCGGAAGAGTACTTACATCATCATTATAATGCCTAAATATTAATTATCTATACACCCAATACAATTAATATACTCGATCACTACACTTGCCTGCTGTGTTCTCCATAATTTTCTACGAAAACATTCAGCCAACTATGCTGGCTCAGTTGGGCCTGAGGCCGGAATCCCAAATCCATCAACACTGATGGCGCTTGAAAGCGGCCGTCCTGGCTTGCCCTCCCTGAATGCCCGTGATGTCCGGTTACGATACCTGGAGTTCTTTGCGGGTAGGGGGGCTATCAATATGCCAGACAATCTGTGACACCTTTTTCAAATAAAAAACAACCAAAAGAAATTCTTTGTGGCCATTTACTGCTTGTGTTTGTTTTAGCTGACCCTGACAGAAATGTGTGGAGTGCAGAAAATGGCGTGATTGGGTAACCTTATAAAAAACACTGTTGGCTGGTACTTCCTAAATGCAAAAACACATTTCACTACAAGTGCACTTGCAACTGCACTGAACCTGCACTTGTAGTGCAAAGTGTATTTTCCCTTAAGAAATAACCCCCATTTTTGCATAAAACAGCAATTACATCACCCCAAAAGTGTTGTAGTGTTGAGACAATAATCCACACATTCTTGAGTAAGGCATTTTTTTATACCTGCACAATCACATGTGCATTTACGAAAGGTTTTTAAAACAAACCAACATGTTTGTTGTATAACAATTTTTGCAGTAGCATTATCAAAACTCGAAATAACCATTTCAGATAAAACAGGCCTGTGTAAAACCAACAAGAAAGCCAAAAAACTTGAACTTACAAAGTTCACATTAGGTAAAACCTGAAGGCTATATCAGACATCAGTATTTAGGAACTGGGTTTGATATTGCGTTCAGATGGGGGGAAATCACCCCTGGAAAAGCCAAATTTGGAAGATGCACACCAATTTACGAATGTCAACATGTGCTATCTGCCATCACGGGGGATCAAGGGACGTGTTTTGGGGGAGCAAGCCCTTCCTCAATGCTACTTTATAATTGAGGAAGGTGTTGCACCCCCAAAACGCGTCCATTGATCTCCCGTGATGGCAGATAGCACATGTTGGCACACTGTGTGCATCCTCCAAATTTGGCTTTTCTAAACATTTTAAACATTTTTGGAAGATTGGACCACAATAAAACAGGTGATTTTGTGGGGTTTAAATTCGCCCCAAAACATCAATGATGTTATTATTTTTTTTAATAACATCACTGATTTGTTTCTGGATGTTTTGCAATTGGAGATTACACCCCATGATCTCCCCGATCAGGATCTGGGCACTTTCTGAAGTAAAGCGTTCAGGATCCCTCACATCACGATCACCTAAAAAGAGATAAAGAACAAAAAAAAGGTCTCAAAAATCTGCCACCATCCATCTCATTTACCTGAGTCTGTGGTCGCAGACACTCACCTGTTGTGGTGCCAATCTCCACCACGTCTTCTTCTTCCTCCTGCTCTTCTTCTTCGTTTGGGGGTATTTCACCTTCTTCCATAGGTGGGGGGGTCTGTGGTCTCCTCAGATGAGGGGTGTCCTCCGAGTCTTTTCTCCCCTATGTAAAACAAAAATGGTATACTTAGCACACAGATATTTGATGGCAGAACTAGAAATAGGAAACATTGCTTGGAAGTGGGGTACAATTGTCAATTTTAGCCGAGTTCCAAGATGTATATTTTTTTTATTGCCCTTTGTCAAGCTGCAATACTTTACCTGTTTGGTACAAGCTTCACAGATGGAGACCCCCCTATAGTATACACTGGAGCACCTGTGTGCCCCCCTAATAAAAATCGTGTTCTGGGGTCCCACACTAGTGCTCCAGTGTCCAGATGTGAAAACAGCTGCTCTGTGTCCTCTCCTTACACAGAATATAGTTGTCATTTCATTCTAGTAACAAACCCATTTACACAAACAAATCTTTGGCATCCAAGTAGGCCCCAAAAAATGTGTGAAAATGCATATGGCCTAAACAATGGTGTTCTAGAGGCCGAAATAAAAATGTTTGATACGAACGAATAATGGGCCCATGAACATTAAAGTTGCCCTTTTAAACGTTACAATTAATAAAAGCATATGGAGCAGAACGAACGTAATAAAGACAGAAAGAATAGGAACACAGCACAACTACTTACTTTTTTGCAGCACTGTCCGGATCTTTCGGTACTGCTCTGGCTCTCTCAACTTCAGGTCCGACCACCGCTTCCTGAGCTGATCTTTAGATCTTCGTACCCCGAAATTCCTCTCCAGACTCTGGACCACTTTACCAATGATTTTGGCCTTTCGGATGTTGGGGTGGGGGTAAGGCCCATATTTTCCGTCATAGTCGGACTTCCTCATGATGTCTACCATCTCCAACATCTCCCCAAACGACATATTTGTGGCCTTAAAACGTCTCCTTCTGGATCGGGACGTGCCTGGATCCGGGCTTTCCTCCTCCTCCTCCTCCTCGTTGCTAGAATTAGCATGCACCTGCTGTAACTCTGCCATCATGCTCTTCACCCACTGTGCCGAACGAAAAGGGGCGGGGAATAGACTAGAAAGAACGTCAGGGGCGGGCGGAGTTACACGCATGCGCAGTGTGTATAAAGCGTAACACGCGTGCGTATTACGTACGATCTGTGAGCGGAGGAAGGAGCATTGCACGCGCCGATCGTAAAAACGAAGGTAAGAGACAAACTTGTGCCTATACTGCTTCTAGATTGAGGCCTATATTGTAACAAGATTAGGAGAGTTTTGTCTGACATTAGGCTTTGTCTTGTGTTGTGTCTTGCAGTGAACATGGATATCTTATTAAAAGATACTGACTTCATGTCATTATTCCTCGAGATGCTAAGGGAGCTGCCCTGTCTGTGGGAGATTACCCACCCCCATTTCAAGAACCAAGCAAAGAGGAAGGCAGCACTGGAGCAATTGTGTGAAATTGTGAAGCAGGTGATCCCCACGGCAGACATCAACTATTTAAATCAATTCATTGGTGGCCTGAGGAGCACATATCTGAGGGAGCGCAAGAAAGTCCTGGATTCGCAGAGATCCGGAGCAGCAGATGACATCTATGTCCCCAGGATGTTGTACTATGACAGGCTGCACTTTCTGGCAGGCCAGACTGAACCCAGGCCATCCCTCTCAAGTCTTCCTTCCATGCTTCCTTCCCGTCCGGCTGAGGCTTCTGATGCCCAACCTGGGCCTTCCAGGCGATATGTGGAGGAGCCCAGATTGAGCCAGGTATAGCATTCCTCTAAATATTTCTGCTTGTCCAATCAATGATGTTAACTAGATGTTAGTTGGGAGTACTAATTTATGATTGTGATTGATGATGCAAAAACTAAAACCATGTCTCTTTTTCATACACAGGGAAGTCTCAGCCAGGAGGTGGCCGGGCCGAGCCGGCTGGCTGATATCAAGGTCCCTCCACCCCCCCTGAAAACAGAAAGTGGCAGTAGGAGGAGTACCCTAGAGGAGGCTGCTATCAGATTCTTTTGGAGGGCTACAGAGGTCCTGGGAGCACCCCACACCATGCAGGAGAACATTGCTGCCTTCATAGCATATAAAATGCAGAGGATGGAGGAGGGCCAAAAAGTAATGTGTCAGGCCCTCATATCGGAGGCTCTGGAGAAAGGTATGAGGGGCCAAATTACACCTCAAACACACCTTTGCGATGGTCCTCCTCCTCCTCCTCCTCCAGGTCCTCCCAGTCCTCCTCCTCCTGCAGGTCCTCCTCCTCGTCCTCCCTCTCCTCCAGGTCCTTCCAGTCCTCCTCCAGGTCCTACTCCTCCTCCTGCCACATCTCCAACTGCACAGCCACAGCTGGGAAGGAAGCGTGAAAGGAAGACCAGAAAGTGAGGACCCTGGATCCAGTCTGGTCGGCCAAAAAATGCAGCCTCTTGTGGTACCACATCCTGGGGACACAGATGTCATCTGTTGCTATCCGGATCTCTGTGAATTCTGGACCAGACTGCCCTCCCTTACATATGGACTCCTCAGGCCACCAATTTTGATGTTGAAGAATTGATGTCTGCCATGGGGGTCCCAGGCTTCGCTAATTTCTCATGTTGATCCAGTGTTGCCTTCCTCTTTGTTTGGTTCTGATCCCTTAATAAAGGATTTTTGTTTTGAATTATACTCTCCTATGTGTTTTCCTTCAAAAATGACAGTTTGTTTGTGAGGATTCAGGTACATTTCAAATATACAATGTGAAATGAACAAGGGACACCAACAACAAAAAATCTCCTGGAGATTAAATAATAAAAGATAATAATGGTGTTGGGGTAACTTGACACACAAAACACACACAAAAATATTCTGGAGTAAAAATAAAAATAACATTGAACAAAGATCAGCCTTGGAAAAAATCCAAACATTAAAGAAAAAAAAAGGCTTAAAATACACAAAAAAAACCATAAAAAATATAAAACTGTCAGATGTGACAACTAATAACAATATATTGAGGGAATCCCACTAAAAAAACACAAAGAAAAGTTTGTGAGAAGTGTGTGTGAATATGAGCATCAAAACTACTTAATTCTTGTCACATTATAAAGAAGAAGAGAGTGCGCTGTATTAAACCATTTTGAACATTGCAGCGTGACGAAAGTGCTGTATCCATTGCGAACGCTAAGTTTACCAGAACGAGCTGTCCCGTGTCGGAATTTCTTCTGAGCATGCGTGCCACTTTGTGTGTCGGAACAGGCCACACACGGTCGGAATTGACGCGATCGGATTTTGTTGTCGGAAAATTTTATCTCCTGCTGTCCAACTTTGTGTGTCGGAAAATCCGATGGGTTCCCCTTAATATCCATACAAGACCCAAAGGGCCTGGTAATGGACTGGGGGGGTACCCTTGCCGTTTGTCTCACTGATTTCCATCCATATTGTCGGGACCCGACATTACATTAAAGCGGCAAGCAGTTTTAAATTACTTTTATTTCTTTAAAAATGTCATTTTGTGCAGGGACTGTTCTAAGCACAGGAACCATGCGCAACTTTACAGGCATACTATAGACACCCCCCAGGTACGATATTTAAACAAATATTTCACTTTTTTTTCACTTTAAGCATCATTAAAATCACTGCTCCCGAAAAAACGGGTCCCAAACCCTTTTTAGGACAATACCATGCAAATTGGCCTTTAAAATTAGCACTTTTGATTTTGAATGTTCGAGTCCCATAGACTTCAATGGGGTTCTAACGTTTGTGCGAATTTTTGGTCCGTTCACAGGTTCTGGTGCGAACCGAACCGGGGGGGTGTTCGGCTCATCCCTAGTACTGAGTATATATGCATGCTTATACTTTTCAGAGGTCCGATATTGTTCTATGTACAATCCTTGTTTTATTGATTGCATGTAATATTCTAATTTTCTGAGATTGTGGATTTGGGGTTTTCATGAGCTGTAAGCCATAATCATCACAATTATGACAAATCACGGCTTGAACTATCTTGCTTTGCATGTAATGAGTCTATCTCATATATTAGTTTCACCTTTTAAGTTGTATTAGTCAAATAAATGAACTTTTGCACGATATTCTAATTTTTCGAGTTTCACCTGTATACAAATATAATTGCTAATGTATGTACTGTTCTGTAAATTACATACAGCTTATAATTTGTCTTAATCAGACTGGAAAACCAAATAATTCCAATAATAAATATGGTAGTACTGTCTATTTAGTTATCAAATGGATTCAAGAAAGCAAGTTGACACCTCTATATAAAAAAGAACATTCAACCAAAACATTTGTTGTGTTCTGGGTAATGCAGTCTCCATTGGGGGCATTTACCCTCCTGTCAGGTTAGGAAGTGATGGGAAATCCCACTACCAGGAACAAAATTAAAAATACCCTGTGCTAGAAGCATGTAAAAAATCTGGATCACAACTTATATACACAAGTAGCAAGTTGGCCCCACATATTCCCTCCTCACTAAACACTGCTCTAATGTCCAGTGTCCTCATTCCCTAAGCAGTGCTGTACATTGGAGCAGTGTTCAGGATGGGGTAGGGGGGTGCTGAATATCTGGACCACTGCACAACGCTGGATACCTGGGCCACTGTATTGTGTATGAGAGCAGCAGTCCGAAACTCCTACAAATATTACAGTCATAAATCAAGAGGGTTCAGTTAGGCTTTAAATATGCTAGCATGTTGGAAACCCTGCGGCACTGTGACATTCTGAGATGCTGAATAATATAAGCTACCATTACACCTTTTCCTAAGCTTCTACTGACAAACTTACCATGGTAACAGGCAAATGATATGGAGGCACAAGCATAGCCAATTACCGTATTTATCGGCGTATAACACGCACAGGCGTATAACACGCGCATTCATTTTAAGAGGGAAGTTTCAGGAAATAAACTTAATTTTAAATAAGGAACTTTGAAGCAAAATAAGGGTCAGTGCCCATCTGCCATTGCCATCAATGCAGCCTGATCAATGCCCATCTGCATCCTCACAAGTGCCATCAATGCAGCCTCATCAGTCCACATCAATGCAGCCTCACCAGTCCACATCAATGCAGCAGCCTCCCCATTGCCATCAGTGCAGCCTGATCGATGCCCATCTGCAGCCTAGAGGGGACAGGGAGGGGGGCGGGATGAGCGCCGACAGGTTACAGTGAGAATCACCTATGATAGACAGAACAGTGGTCTAATGGCGGCCCAGGAGACTGGACTTCCTATTACAGAGGCCACCAAGTAAACAGGAGTTTCTCACTGTATGTAATCTCCCTCCTTCCCTGTCCCCTCCGAGGCAGCTAAAATTGAAGTATTGGCATATAACACGCACACGCTATTTGCACCCAATATTCATGGTGAAAAAGTGAGTGTTATACGCCAATAAATACAGTACTTAAAAGTGTACTCTAAATGATGCATAAACTAAAAGGGCCAAATACAGTGTCTGCCTGCCTTACCCCCTCTTTCCAAGCTTCAGATTGCCACTTAAATGGAACCTGTATTTGCAATTATAAGAGGGCTGTTATTGTTGACCTTCTTTTGAAAATGCTATTTGTTCAGCTTTTTCTTTCTGATACACTAATTGCTAGGTCACTATAATGCATGTGATAGCACACAATGCATGATAACGCACTGTATGTGTGAGTTGGAGTGCTTTGCAATTCATTCCTAATTGCATGCTAACACACATATACAGCTTATTATAGTGTTTCTAGTGTATAAAATGCCACAAAGAAGAAATGCAAATGCTCTGTGTTTTGTGATACTATGAGCTTCTTTGTCAAAATTCCACATGTCCTATGTTGCATACCTTAAGGTACATTCATTTCCCATTCAGAGTTAATGCCCCACCCCAAATATACCCAACACCACTTTACAAAAAATCCTAACAAGTGAAAAAACCAAGTTCAAAAGTTTGAGACCATGGCAATGAAATTGGGACAGTTGAGAAATAAGTTGTTAGTACTTATAACAGAATACATATACTAATAACAAATAACTGGCAAGGATATGACCATTTAGGGGAAAATGTAAAAACATTTTTATAACGTTTCAAAATGTTATTTTTAAACTGGATATTCAGCACTTTCCACTTTATTATAATTACCTAAGAACCTCTGTAGCTGCATAGTGGCAGTTGCTCCTACAGTACATGCCCTGTTTTCTCAGACAATCAGAGTCAAAGATTATGTAAGCAGAAAATTTAAAATCGATTTTAGTTTTGTTCAGACACGAAACCCTTTGTGAGAAATAAAATTAGAAATTAAATGACCTCACTGCATCGGCTTCCTATAATATGTATTAAACCACTATACGTATACAGTATCGTGTTCTTCATTATAACATATAAGTATAGTAAGTGAGTTATAATATTTTGCTTAATAAATAGGACTCTCTACTCGCTGACACCTCTCCTGTCTGGACTTGCAGCAGGTTCAGGTACAATGTTCACAGACAGGCTGGCCTGGGGGGAGGGCACAGAGAGCCGGCACCTCCTCATTACCCCTATAAAATTGAAGAGGATTGGATTTGTTCTGGGACATGAAGGGTAATGGGGGGAAGTGCTAGAAGGAGGAATGGGGGGGCATATGTGTTAGGGGGCAGAATTACAGAAGATTTGTGCTAGGTGTAAAAAAATTCAGGGGGGCAGGGATTTGTGCTGGGAAGGGTAATTAGGAGCGGTTGTGCTTAGAGGATGGATTTGAGGGGGTTTGTACCTAGGGGGATTTGGGGGGAGAGGTTTTGTGTTGGGAGGGGGGATTTGGGAGAGCAAATTTGTACTAGGAGTGGGGGATTGGAGGGAGAACTTACACTAGATGTGTGGATTTGGGTGGCATTCTCTTCTACGAAAAGAATATGTTGGAATGACGACAGCCAGCATGTAGCAGATGTATCATTACAAACTTTTATTTCTGAGAATACCATAATGCAACACGTTGGGTTGATTTAATAAAAGCAGATAGACTGATTCACTTTGCAAGTGAGTTTTCCCCACAGCTTAGTGAATGTTGTGAAATTTCACCTCATAACAAATACTCAATCAGGTGCAAATATAATTAAAGAAAACAGCATTTTTGCTTGCACAAGATTGGATGATGGAGGTTAGCAAAGCTTCACTTCATTCTATAAGCTCTGGGAAATACCATATTCATGAGATGATATGTGTATCTAAATCCCTTTTTTTTAGTTTTGGCTATTGTAGCTGACTATTTTTTTCCCAGGAGCCTGGAGGTGATAAAGGATGTTACCATATGATTTTAATAACAGATGTAAGTTAGGCAGACCATGGCAAAATATTAGTTAAAAGGATAAGTTCGCTTTTACAAAAGAATAATAAATGCTCATTTTTTTGTGGGTATATTTTTTTGTTCGGGGCCTGTAAAGCATTGCACCTAGGATCAGCAGTTTATGGGTTTAATGCCACGGTCCTGCTGACCTTATGTGCAGCTGTCTGCCCGTACCTCCGATATGGGTAGGCAGTTACACTCTGATAGGAATGTCAATGAACTACCTAGAGCAATAAGCAGTGCCATGGTAGTTTATTGGGAAGTCATCATCTGCAAAAGATATTGGTACTTGTAGTTTTCCCATTCACAGAACACTGTGAATGTATTTTCTAGATGGTATTGCCTTTGATGAAAATAAAGAGTTAACTTCGGAAAAAATTTCAGATCTTACAAAATTAAACAGTCATGTTTTTTATCTAGAAATTTAGAATTCTGTGGCTGGTATGTTTCAGCTCTTCCAAGGACAGATGGAGTAGTCAGTTACTTCAATAAAACCATTACTGGCTAATGCCCCGTACACACGGTCGGATTTTTCAACGGAAAATGTGTGATAGGACCTTGTTGTCGGAAATTCCGACCATGTGTAGGTCACACATTTTCCATCGGATTTTCCGACACACAAAGTTTGAGAGCAGGATATAAAATTTTCCGACAACAAAATCCGTTGTCGGAAATTCTGATCGTGTGTACACAAATCCGACGGACAAAGTGCCACGCATGCTCAGAATAAATAAAGAGATGAAAGCTATTGGCCACTGCCCCGTTTATAGTCCCGAAGTACGTGTTTTACGTCACCGCGTTTAGAACGATCAGATTTTCTGACAACTTTGTGTGACCCTGTGTATGCAAGACAAGTTTGAGCCAACATCCGTCGGAAAAAATCCTAGGATTTTGTTGTCGGAATGTCCGAACAAAATCCGACCGTGTGTACGGGGCATAAGATTCCTCTTTCATTAGTCTTTTGGAGGTCAATTTATCAATGTTTATACCCTAAATTCATACAACTTTCATTCAATTTTGACACTTTTTTGTGAAAGTTATATAAATCTTTCGTAAAAACATTGATAAATTGACCCCTCTGTGAAGATTTGACTGAAATTTTAGAGGCTGTAAAGCACAAATGAATAAGTAATCAGCAAGCATAGCTACTCCAGGATACATAATTGAAACAAGTAGAGACAAAGGCTTTAAAATGAATGTGTAATACATTTTTGCATATTTCCTTTTTTACATTTGTCAGGAAAATTAATACAGTATAAAAAATATGCTTTTTAAAATTCAGTAAATATTTAAAAAATGTGTGATAATATTTTAATATGTCATTTTGAGCTAGGAGGTGTAACATTAGGTTCCTTTTAACATGTTCCAGTGTTCCAGTTTCCTTAAGCCTAAAGCCTGTCATTTAATGAGCACTTTAAATAGCACAAGATTTGACACAAAAAAGTGAGTGAGTCCAAGTAATACTGTCTGCAGTTTAAATAAGAGTCAGTTCACTCAAAGTCCAGTGCCAGGTGATTTTTTTTTTTTTTTATTTGTTTGCAGAGGGGAGGAATCAAAATGTTTGTCAGGATGTTATTTCAGTCTGGCATTATTAGACATATTTTCCTAATTTCCTGTCCCTGTGACACCTGTACAAGAACCAGGGTGTAACCAGGAGAGGCTGGTACAGATAGCAATGAAAATATTGTCATAAATTCTAACCCATTCTCCTGACAGGTAGTGGCCTCAATCACTCTATACAAAATAAAATTAAATGCTTAGGCTGGAGTTTTTCTTTACGGGAAGATTAATTTTTTAACAGAATGCATGTATATATATATATATATATATATATATTGTAGCAGAGCGTCCCAGAGAGAGCCAGGAAAAGTCCTGTTCGGGGTTTATACATCTCCCAGGCTCCTCTCATACAGGTTCAGGGATCTCTGATCCATGGTCCAGTTCAGTTCTTGGTCCTCTCCCCCAGGCTAATTTAAGCTCACCTGAGCAAGACAGCCTTGCTCTTGGCCTGGGATACTCAGAGAACTTCTGTGTAAGAGTGCAAAAAGGTATGTGGAAGCTGACAAGCTGTAGGCTTGCTCAGCTTAGTAGTTAGGATCTGTAAATATTGTTTAGTTAGTGCCGAGACACGGCTAGGTTTTGTTTTGGCTATTTTGTTCCTATTTGTTTCTTTTGGAACACTGTACAGCACCTGTATATAGACTTGTAAATATCACAAATAAACACCGCACTGTTTGTCACTATTCCACTGGATTTGGTATCTGTGCCTGAGAGACTGCTCATCCCAGGGAGCCTGGTGCCTGCTACCTGTCCCCCAGGTTACATATGGTGGAGACTGCGACCAGCTGTAGTAAGTTACTACTTAAAAGGCCAGTACCTAGAGTGACTAAACATGGAGGAAATCCTAAAACAATTGGTGATATCCAATGCTGCACAGCAACAATCCAATGCTGCACAGCAACAAGCAAACGTTGCACTGCAGCAAACAAACGCTATCGCACAGGAGCAAACCAAGGCGCTGTGCCAACAGATTGGTGCTGTACAGGAGCTATCGCAGAGGCTGTTTGAACAGCTAGCCACTGATGCAAAAGAGGATAGGAAAACCTTGGCTGCGGTTGTGGAGACGCTAGCACAGTGGTCACCTGCTAAAGTTAATGTTGTTGGAGACAAGCCCTCAGCTATCCATGTGGGTCGCTTTCTTTCCAAGATGACTGCAGATGATGATCCAGAGGCCTTTCTCTTAACCTTTGAATGGACCGCTGAGAGGGAAGGTTGGCCCAAAACCCAGTGGGCAGGACTGGTCACCCCCTTGCTGTCTGGAGAATCGCAGAAGGCCTACTATGATTTGGAGTCAGCAGAAGCAGGAGACTATGAAAAGGTCAAGCGGGAAATCCTGGCGCGACTTGGTGTCACCCTGGCAGTTCGAGCACAGCGGGTCCACAGCTGGTTCTTCCAAGACGAGAGGCCCCCAAGATCGCAGATGTTCGACCTAATTCACTTGGTGAGAAAATGGCTACAGCCGGAGTCCCTGTCTGGGCCACAAATAGTGGAGCGTGTGGTCATGGACCAGTTCCTGAGGTCACTACCAGTTCCCCTGCAAAAGTGGGTGAGTCAAGGAGACCCCAACTCGGCGGATAACCTCGTGGAACTTGTTGAAAGGTACTTTGCTGCAGAGAACCTGGTCACCACCCCTACAGCCGCACGGACATTCCGCCCAAAGCCACGGTCTCCCCAGGCAACCGGTAAGACTGTTCCAGGGGAAGTGGGTGGTAAGCATGGCAAGGAAATAGGGGGGAGGATTTTTGGTGCCAGGACTGAAGTTTGGCGTCCCAAACAAGGGAAGCTACTGCCGGTCAGCAAACCAAACTGGGGAAACATCAGGTGTTTTCGTTGCCAAGAACTGGGACATGTTGCAGCAAATTGTCCATTGACAGATGAACCAATGCAGTGTGATCTATCTGTTAGAAGGCAGTCTATGTTTTCTGCTGTTTCATGCGCTGCAGCACCAAGTATGGGAAAACACATGTGCCAAATGACTGTTAATAATAAGCCTATTACAGCCTTGCTGGACTCTGGAAGTCTAGTGACTTTGGTTACAGCTGAGATGGTTGAAACTGTGAATTTGCATGCTAAAAAAGTTGCTGTGATCTGTGTACATGGGGATACCCGCGAGTATCCTATAGCCACTGTTCAGTTTAAAACTGGCTTAGGTACGGTGACCCATCCGGTCGGACTTGTGCCCCACTTGGTGCACGAGGCCATCATTGGTAGGGACTTCCCTAAGTTTTGGAAACTGTGGGATCGTCCCGACCCGGTCGCAGTAGCTGACTCAGTGACAGAGCCAGAACTCCTGGCCGCTACTGACAATATGGGTTCAGGGGACTCTTCTCAGGGCTCCCCAGGTTTTCCTTTCTCAGTTATGGCAGGAGAGCTGGAGGAGCCTGAGGAGGTCCCCACAACCAGTGGAGCTGGACAGCCATCTGCTGAATCTGAGCCTACGTTGGAGTTTGCTGACCTTAATGTACACAAGGAAAATTTTGGTACCGAGCAGAGAAAAGACCCAACCCTTGCCAGGGCCTGGGAAAATGTAATGGTGATTAATGATGTACCTGTCGAATCAGGGGACAGGCTCTGTTTTCCTTATTTTAGCAGCAATGAGGATTTATTGTATTGTGTATGTAAAAAAAATGATGAAGTGGTTGAACAGTTGGTGGTCCCTAAACCATACAGACGGGTGGTGTTGGAACTTGCCCATGGGCACTTGCTAGGAGGTCATTTAGGGGTTGAGAAAACTACTGAAAGGGTGTTGCGCAGGTTTTATTGGCCCGGAATACAGAAGGATATTGAGAATTATTGTCAATCCTGTCCTGTGTGTCAGATGTCAGCCCCACTACAACACTTCCGAAGTCCTTTAGTGCCCTTGCCCATTATTGAAGTGCCCTTTGAGAGGATTGCCATGGACCTTGTGGGTCCACTCCCCAAGTCTGCCCGAGGTCATCAGCATATCCTCGTAATCATGGATTATGCTACCCGTTACCCAGAGGCAATTCCCTTACGCACCGCGTCTGCTAAAAACATTGCCAAAGAGCTGTTTATGGTGTTCAGTCGTGTTGGAATCCCTAAAGAAGTCCTTACAGACCAGGGCACCCCATTTATGTCACGAATAACTAGAGAGCTGTGCAAGTTATTTAAGGTGACGCAATTGCGAACCTCGGTGTACCATCCTCAAACGGATGGCTTGGTGGAACGCTTCAATAAAACATTAAAAAGCATGTTAAAAAAGGTTGTTGACAAGGATGGGAAAAACTGGGACTTCCTGATACCATACTTGATGTTTGCCATCAGGGAGGTTCCCCAGTCCTCCACGGGGTACTCTCCCTTTGAGTTGCTTTATGGGAGACACCCTCGGGGACTCTTGGACATAGCCAAAGAAACTTGGGAGGGGGAGCAGACACCCCATAAAAGTGTCATTGAGCATATCGCTCAAATGCAGGACAGGATTGCAGCAATCATGCCGTTGGTAAAAGAACACTTACTGCAGGCCCAAACAGCTCAACAGAGGATATACAACAGGGGGGCCCAACTCCGTGTTTTCTCACCTGGTGATAGGGTCCTGGTGTTAGTTCCCACTGTTGAGAGCAAGTTCCTGGCTAAGTGGCAGGGTCCCTTTGAAGTAATTGAAAGAGTTGGGGAGGTCAATTACAAAATATATCAACCAGGAAAAAGGAAGCCCGAACAGATTTACCACATAAACCTGTTAAAGCCCTGGAAGGATAGGCTGGCGTTAACTGCGAGGTCCCTCCCGGTAACGCCTAAGGGTACTGAGTCTCCTCTGATCCCTGAGGTCACGATTCCAGACACCCTGTCATATTCTCAAAAGCAGGAAACTAGAGAATTCCTGATAAGAAATAGAGAGAAATTTTCAGAGTTACCTGGCACGACTTCAGCAGTTCAGCATGATATTGTTACTGAACCTGGGGTCCGTGTCAAGCTAAAACCATACCGAATTCCTGAAGCAAGGAGAAAGGACATCAGCGAGGAAGTTAAAAGAATGTTGGAGCTAGATGTCATTGAGGAATCCAATAGTGACTGGTCTAGCCCCATCGTGTTAGTCCCAAAACCGGATGGCACTTGGAGGTTCTGTAATGACTTCAGGAAGCTTAATGCAGTGACAAAGTTTGACACGTACCCAATGCCCAGAGTGGACGAACTTATAGACCGACTTGGCAAGGCTCGCTATCTGACCACTTTGGACTTGACAAAAGGTTATTGGCAAATACCCCTGACTGGTAGCGCCAAAGAGAAGACTGCATTTGTGACCCCAGAGGGTTCCTTTCAATATAAAAAAATGCCTTTTGGGTTGCAAAATGCCCCCGCCACATTTCAGAGGGCCATGGACAGGACTCTAAGACCCCACCGACAATATGCAGCAGCATATCTAGATGACATAGTGGTACATAGCACTGACTGGGAGTCTCACTTGCCCCGGGTCCAGGCTGTCCTCGATTCCCTCTTCAAAGAAGGTTTTACAGCAAATCCAAAAAAATGTGCCATTGGTCTAGAGGAAGCCAAGTATTTGGGCTACACTATTGGGCGTGGTGTAATAAAACCTCAAGTGAATAAAATAGAAGCCATCCAGGAATGGCCACGTCCTGCAAACAAGAAGCAGGTCAGGGCCTTTCTTGGCATTGCGGGGTATTATAGAAGATTTATCCCAAATTTTGCAACTATAGCTGCCCCACTGACAGACCTTACGAAAGGGAGAGACTCTGTAATGGTGAAATGGTCCTCAGTAGCAGAGGAATCTTTCCAAGTCCTGAAGAAGGCTCTTTGTGCACAACCAGTACTGTACTCCCCCGATTTCTCCAAAGATTTTTTTGGTTCAGACGGATGCGTCTGATGTTGGTATCGGGGCAGTACTATCACAGGTACACAATGGGGAAGAACACCCTGTGGTGTACCTAAGCAGAAAACTCAATGACCATGAGCAAAGGTATGCAGTCATTGAAAAGGAGTGTTTAGCCATAAAGTGGGCCGTGGACGCACTCAGGTACTATTTGTTAGGACGCCAGTTTGAGTTAATAACTGACCATGCTCCTCTGAAATGGATGGCCCAAAAGAAGGAGACTAATAGACGGGTGAACCGGTGGTTTTTGGCTCTACAGGATTACTCATTCACTGTAAAACACAGGCCAGGTGTTGAGATGGGGAATGTAGATGCCCTGTCCCGTGTTCACTCCTGTTGGGCTACAGGTGTTCCAACCCTGGGGTTGAAACAAGGGGGGAGGATATGTAGCAGAGCGTCCCAGAGAGAGCCAGGAAAAGTCCTGTTCGGGGTTTATACATCTCCCAGGCTCCTCTCATACAGGTTCAGGGATCTCTGATCCATGGTCCAGTTCAGTTCTTGGTCCTCTCCCCCAGGCTAATTTAAGCTCACCTGAGCAAGACAGCCCTTGCTCTTGGCCTGGGATACTCAGAGAACTTCTGTGTAAGAGTGCAAAAAGGTATGTGGAAGCTGACAAGCTGTAGGCTTGCTCAGCTTAGTAGTTAGGATCTGTAAATATTGTTTAGTTAGTGCCGAGACACGGCTAGGTTTTGTTTTGGCTATTTTGTTCCTATTTGTTTCTTTTGGAACACTGTACAGCACCTGTATATAGACTTGTAAATATCACAAATAAACACCGCACTGTTTGTCACTATTCCACTGGATTTGGTATCTGTGCCTGAGAGACTGCTCATCCCAGGGAGCCTGGTGCCTGCTACCTGTCCCCCAGGTTACAATATATATATATATATTGCAACATCAATACAAAAAATAATAATAATATATATTTATATATAGTCAAAAGTATTGGTACGCCTGCCTTTACATGCACATGAACTTTAATTTCATCCCAGTCTTAGTCTGTAAGGTTCAATATTGAGTTGGCCCACCGTTTGCAGCTATACCAGCTTCAACTCTTCTGGGAAGGGTGTCCACAAGGTTTTGGAGTGTGTCTATGGGAATTTTTGACTATTCTTTCAGAAGCGCATTTGTGAGGTCAGGCACTGATGTTGGACGAGAAGGCCAGGCTCACAGTCTCCACTCTAAATTATCCCAAATGTGTGTTATCAGGTTGAGGTCAGGACTCTGTGCAGGCCAGTCAAGTTCTTCCACCCCAAACTCACTAATCCATGTCTTTATGGACCTTGCTTTGTTCACTGGTCCAAATTATTTGGTGGAGGGAGGATTATGATGTGGGATTGTTTTTCAGGAGTTGGGCTTGGCCCCTTAGTTCCAGTGAGGGGAACTCTTTTCCATCTCTTTATTAAGATTTTTTTTTGAGACATAGAAAAACAACCATACAAAACCAGTTCAGCCTGCGCCGGGTTGTGACCCCGGCCCTGCTAAACATATAAAAATTTGTCTCAACATTACAACCTCCCACCCCTCCACCCCCCCCCCACTAACTACCCCCCAAATCTCTCCAAGTATCTATCTGTATATATCTGTAGTCCAGCCCTCTCGTCTTTACTCACACTACCTTCCCTCTACCATCCTTTTGGCATATCTCGGTGAATGCTTATACTTTTCCCAATCTTTCCATCTCCTTTTGAACCCCTCTTCTCCTATTTCACCACTAAACCTAAGAAACTCCATGTTATAAATTTTACTAATTTTACCAAGCCAAAGCTTCAATGGAGGGCTCTCGGGGTCCTTCCACTGTTGGGGGATTACACTTTTGGCTGCATTTAGGAGATAGGGCAGCAATGATCTCCTATATTGTTTAATGGGCATGCTGACCCCATGGAGCAGACCTACCCATGGCTCTTCAGGTATCTTGGCGCCAGTGCTTTCTTCTATTATTCGTAATACTTCTTTCCAGTAGACTTTAATTTTAGGGCATGTCCACCAAATGTAGAACATAGTTCCAATTTCTGAACAACCCCTCCAACATAGGTTAGAGGTCTCCTTTTGAAATTGATGTAATTTATCTGGAGTTCTGTACCATCGTACCAAACACTTGTAGTTCATTTCTAGCGAACTACAATCTGGTGATACAGCGTGTGTTAACCTTAATATTTTACCAACATCAACCTCCGTGCCTCTTGTTCCCATCTCTTCCTCCCATTTTTTAATAAATGGCGGGGGACTCAATATTCTTAATCTATTTAAAGTTTTGTAAATCCTCGAAATCCCTCTCCTACCGTTTATTGCCAGGCACATCCGCTCGAATGGAAGCAGGCTGTCCTCCGATCTAATCGGCTGGGGGAGGGATTCCACAAAGTGTTTCAACTGTGCATACCTCCACCTATCTATTTCTAAATCATCTTTTTTATTAATCAGTTCATTATAAGTGCATATTTTACCATTGCGTGTAATATCTTTTAATTGTATATCTTTATGCTTAATCCATCTACCAAAAAACCTCTCTTTCCCCGGTGCAAAATAATAAGTGTCACTTAGTGGTATCAGAGGGGAATTGTACCCCCATTTTTCCCGTTTGTGTACCCCATCCCACGTTGCCATAGCTGTCCATGTGATTGGGTGAGTGTGCCCATCTAAGTCTCTTAAGTGCGTCGGGATCCATATCACTTTCCCGAGATTAACTTTACTGAACATACTTTCCAATTTAACCTACCTTTTTTCCTTATTTTTTTTTACCCATTCAACCACCCGTGCCATAAGAATTGCGTTGTAATAAGTTTTAATATCCGGTACCCCCAAGCCCCCTTGTACCTTTTCCCTCATAAGTACCACCAAACTTAAACAAGGCTTTTTATTTTGCCAAATATACCCCTGTAGTAGCGTATTCATTTTTCTAAAATACATATCTGGGATTGCAATTGGAAGCATTTGCATTTTATATAATATTTTAGGAAGGATTACCATTTTAAAGCTGTTCATCTTACCGATCCAAGACCTTTGTCTGGAGGCTATTTTATTTATCAGATTTGATATTGTTTAACAGAGGGATACAATTTTGTTGGAAAATGGTTTTGTGTGAAGGTGTTATTTTGACTCCTAAATACTTTAACTCGGTGTCCCTCCATATAAATGGGAAGTCTTGTTTATAAATTTGTTCCTCCTGTGGCCTAACGCTTATATTAAGTATCTCAGATTTTGAAGGGTTCATTTTAAAATTTGCTACATCGCTATAAGTTTTTAAAGTTTTCAGTAGGTTGGGGAGGGTTAATCTAGGGCTGCTAATAAAAAACAAAATGTCATCGGCGTAAGCCGCCACTTTGTGCACCTCAATATCAACCTGAATCCCCCTAATATCGGGACTTTGTCTTACCCCGGCCAGTAATGGTTCTAATGAAAGGACAACGAGTAATGGGGGACAGGGGGCAACCCTGACGAGTCCCATTGAACATTTCAAAGGACTCAGATACTGTCCCATTAACTTTGACCTTCCCGGTAGGGTGGTTATAAGGGCATTTATCCAACGCATCATCCTAGGGCCCACTCCGCATGCCTCCAGTGTGTTCTGCAGGAATCCCCAGTCTACTCTGTCAAACGCTTTTTCAGCGTCTATAGACACTAGCAGCCCTGGGGATCTACTCTCTTTTATCTTTTGTACCAGCAGGAGGGTTTTAATACCATTATCCCTACATTCCCTACCTGGAATAAAACCCACTTGATCGGTATGTACAAGGTCGTTTATTACTGTCTTCATTCTGCTGGCTAAAATCTTTGCGAACAACTTCACGTCTGCGTTTAATAGGGAGATAGGGCGGTAGCTTGAGCACAGTGCGGGATCTTTACCTTCCTTAGGGATGATAGTAATCCTGGCCTCCAATGCTTCCCGTCGTATCTCCCAATTAACGCCAACCAAGTGAGGGGAACTCTTAAGGTGTCAGCATACCAAGACATTTTGGACAATTTCATACTCCCAACTTTGTGAGAAAAGGTTGGGGGTGGCATTGATGAGCAAGTTTGGGGTGGAGAAACTTGATTACCATGAACAGAGTCCTGACCTCAACCCAATAGAACTCCTTTAGGATGAATTAGAGTGGAGACTGCAAGCCAGGCCTTGTCCAACATCAGTTGCCTATTCCCATAGACACACCTTGTGGGCCAACTCAATATTGAACCCTACGGACTAATGCCGCGTACACACGATCAGAATTTCTGACGGGAAATGTTCGATGTGAGCTTGTTGTCGGAAAGTCCGACCGTGTGTATGCTCCATCGAACATTTGCTGTCATAATTTCCGCACACAAATGTTTGAGAGCAGGTTCTAAAAAAAGTCCATGCATGCTCAGAATCAAGTACGAGACGGAAGCGGTTGGTCTTGTAAAACTAGCGTTCGTAATGGAGATAGCACATTCATCACGCAGCAAATTTTTAAATCTTTCAATGCAGCGCATTCTCTTCTTCTTTATAATGCTAGAATAATGAAGTTGCATTGCTGCTGATATTCACACAGAGTTCTGTCAAACTGATTTTTTAGTATTTCTCGTGATCTCATGAATAATCTTAGTTTTTGTTGTTTTTTTTATCAAGATCTCCAGAATAATCTTTTTTTATTTTTTATAGTGATCTCCTTTTTTTTAAAACAATTTCTACAGATCTCCAGAATAATTTTCTTTTTTTCCTAGTGATCTCCATAATATTTTTGTTGTTGTTTTGTGTGTCAAGTTACCATAACACCATTATTATCTTGTATTTTTTTTACCTCAAATAGGTTGGTTGGTGTTGGTGTCCCTTGTTAATTTGACATTGTATTTTTGAAATATACCTGCCTACTCACAAACAAACTGTCCTGTTTGAAGTATTTGTCAAAAAAAAAAAAAAAAAAAAATTTATTAGGGGTCCTAACAAAAAAAAGAGGAAGGCAATGCTGGAGAAACAGTTGGAGTTGTTGAAGCCTTTGTACCCCAGGGCAGACATCAATTATTTGACAGGCCAAATTGGTAACCTGAGGAGTCCATTTAATAGGGAGCATAATATGGTCCAGGACTCCGAGAGATCGGGAGCAGCAGCAGATGACATAAATGTCCCAAGGCTGTGGTCTTACAACAGCCTGCGTCTTTTGCCAGACCACACCAAACCCAGGCCATCACTCTCAACACTTCCTTCCATGCTTCCTTCCAGGCTGCTGTCGTGGGTTGGGTGGCTGTGTTATTGGAGGTGTTGCTGGAGGTGGTGGTGGTGTTGCTGGAGGTGGTGGAGGAGTAATATGGTCCAAATCACACACATGGCTTTTAGTTGTGAGTTGGCCCCTCATCCCCTTGTTTAGGGCCTGAAGTATTGCCTCCTCACAGATGAAAAGTTGGCCCTTCTCCATTTGTTCCAGTTTACTGGCTGTCAGACAGCCATACAACTCGGGGCCACCAGGGGTTGTTGTGAGGACTGCAGTAGCCTGCCGAATAAAAACAGTCGCTGACTCCTCCAGGTTCTTCGCCTTCATGGTTCTTTTTGTTGGAAGGCAGAGGGGAGGAACCTGGGATTCAGTCAGGCTGCTGGGCACAGCCACTTTCTGGCTGCCACTTTCCCCGGTCACCTCCTGGTTGCCACTTTGCACAGTCTCCTCCTGGCTGAGACTTTCCTGTGTATGAAAATGGGACATAGTTTTATTTTTTTGGTCATCAATCACACACAATTTTGAGCTCATGACTTTTGCTAATTGAATGTTAACAAATTGAAAAGACCTTCTGACCCCAGCATTTTTCATTCTTGTCCCAATCATTTTTGGCTACTATTGTCTATTGATATGTAAACCACTTTGTTAAATCAGAAATTAGTGATCAATAATAACATCTAGTTAACATCATTCAATTTTTGACAAGAAATATGTTGAACAATGCTATACCTGGCTCAAGCTGGGCTCCTGCACATCTTCTTCCTGGGTGGAAGGCCCGGGTTGGAGTTCTGAAGCCTCATCTGATGTGGAAGAAGGTGTGGAAGGAGGTGTGGAAGGAAGTGTGGAAGGAAGGGTGGAGAGCGACGACCTGGGTTCACTCTGGTCTGAAAAAAACGCAGTCTGTCGTAGTGCCTGGGGACATAAACGTCATCTGCTGCTGCTCCAGATCTCATCGAATCCTGGACCTTTTTGCATTCCCTATTATATGTGCTCCTCAGGCCACCAATTTTGGCCTTCAAATAGGTGATGTCTGCCATGGGAGTCACCGGCTTCACCAATTCCAACAGTTTCTCCAGCGCTGCCTTCCTCTTTAGCTTGTTGGAGTATTCTCGGTGTTTGACGTGCCAGAGACATGGCAGCTCCTTGTACATGTCTATGAAGTTTGAACAAACGGAAAAGCGCCTCTGAGTGCAAGTATTTAATAAGTACAAAAACATGTAATCTGCACTTACATGGAGGAAAGGGGTAACAAGCTCCAGAGAAGAGAAGGCTGCTGGCTCAGTCTACAATGTCGCTGAGTGGCCTATACGGTCAGTGTCTCCAGCTGAGATGGCTGCAATCTCCTGCAAGGAAGCCGGCTGGTTGTTTCACTAGCTGGAACTGGATGAAAGTGTTCCGCTCTGAAGGGGCGTACGCTGGTGTGTGACGTCACCGGAGTATAGGGAAAACTACAACGCGTTTCAGAGCATGTGTGAGACTCACAGTGAGCATGTGCGCTCCTTTGTCAAGTGTATAGCGAGAGTATATAGCACTATACACTTGGCAAAGGAGCACGCATGCTCACTGTGAGTCTTGTGCATGCTCTGAAACGCATTTGTCACGTACCTGGTAGGTAGAGCCCGGAATGCAGGGAACGGCCTCTCATATACCTCCGACTCGGGAACCCCTGGTAGTGATGACAGGGGCTCGAGAGTGCAAAGGGGCACAAGTGCCTGACTGGAAAGCTGGAGCAGAGGGCTGGATCCTGTAGTCAGCTGGGAGGTGTCCTGTAGTCCAGCAGCAGGATTCAGACAGCAGGGAGGTGACTTGTAGTCCAGCAGCAGGATGCAAACAGCAGGGAGGTGTCTTGTAGTCCAGCAGGATGCAGACCGCTAGGAGGCGTCTTGTAGTCCAGCAGGATGCAGACAGCAGGGAGGTGTCTTGTAGTCCAGCAGGATGCAGACAGCTGGGAGGTGTCTTGTAGTCCAGCAGGATACAGACAGCAGGGTACAGGCAAGCCAGGTCAAACACAGGCGGGCAGATCAGGTACAGAATGTAAATCCGGGAGAATAGTCAAAGTCCAAAAGCTGAGATCAGGACAGGCAGAAAACAGAATAGTCAAAGTCCAAAAGCCGGGATCAGGGCAGGCAGCAAACAGAGTAGTCAGGAACAGTCCAACAGGTATCAGGTAGCAAATGCAAGTAACAGGGCACAAGGGGTCTTCAGGAACGCTGTAGACCGGACAGCAAAGTAGCAGTGGAACAGTCCTCTTTAAATAGCCTCTTTGGCGCCAAGTGCTGTCACAGGGGGCACGCGCGCGCTCCCGCGCGTGCCCGTGCGCCGCTATTGGTGCTATTGCGCATACGCGTACGCCCGTTCGCGCTATTGGCGCTATTGCGCATGCGCGAGCGCCGGATGGCACTTCTGTGCACAGGCATTCCTTTAAACTTTGGTTTGCTGAGATATTTGCAAGAGGGCTTTTCCTGACATTGCCCCCTCCAATGGGCAGCCTCCGGATGCCCAACTGGGCCATTTTACTAGGGTGAGCTCTCTTGAAGGCTAGAATTAATCTTTTGGCATGGATGTTAGTCTCTGGTTCCCAGGAGTTATCCTCAGGCCCGTACCCTTTCCATTTGACCCGATATTGAATCTGGTTGCATCTTTCGGCAATTTATGATTGATTCCACTTCAAATTCCTGCTCACCGTCAATGAGTACAGGTTCAGGAGGACCAGTGTTTCGGTGAAGGAAAGGATCTGGGACTGAAGGTTTAAGAAGGGCCACATGAAAGACTGGATGAATATGAAATGATTCCTGGAATTTTAATTCGTAGGCCACATCGTTGATCTTCCTTATCACTGGGAAGGGACCCACAAACTTAGGACCCAATTTCCTGTAAGGGCAAGCCAACTTCAGATTCAGGGTAGACAGCCAGACATGATCCTCTATTTTCAGATTAAGCTCCCCTCTCCTCTTCTTATCAAAAGTCGCCTTGTTCCGTTCCTGGGTTTTGACATGGTCTCTTGGAGTAGCTTGTTGTTAGTACTGAAAAAACTCAAGGTTTCCTGGACAGCTGGCACTGAACATTCCGGAACATTGTTGGACAAAAACAAAGGATGAAAGCCATAATTTGCAAAAAATGGAGACTGATTAATTGCAGAGTGAACAGAGTTATTGTAGGCGAATTCAGCCAGAGGTAGTAGAGGAACCCACTCATCCTGGGAAAAGCAGGAATAGCACCATACGTATTGCTCCAAAGTTTGGTTAGTTCGTTCAGTCTGACCATTAGTCTGAGGATGGTAAGCAGAAGAGAAGGAGAAGTCAATTTCTAGGGATCCACATAGAGCTTTCCAGAACTTGGAGGTAAATTGTACCCCTCGATCAGACACAATGTTTGCTGGTATGCCATGAAGCCTTACGATTTCTTTAATAAAAACTCTTGCAGTCTCTGAAGCAGAGGGGGTACCTTTCATGGGTAAGAAGTGGCTCATTTTGGAAAGTCTGTCGACCACTACGAAAATAGTGGTGTAGCCCTCAGATGGTGGTAATTCGACGATAAAATCCATGGAACAGGAAGAGGTCTTAGCAACCCCCACGTCCTGGTCTTGCTGCCTTTGTTTTGGATGCAGGTAGTGCATGATTCCACGTAGAGTTTACAATCCTCCCCTAGCTGAGGCCACCAAAATGTGCGTTGGAGCAGTTCGGAGGTCTTGTGTATCCTGAAGTGGCCAGCTAATTTGTGATCATGGCAAGATTTAAGAACAGCAACCCGTGTTTGTTGGGGTACAAAGATTTTATCCTTGTACCATAGTAATTCATCTCTGGACTGTAGGGTGACATCTGCTGGAAGGGGAATTGCTGAAGACGCCTGTCTAATTTGAAACAGCAAGTCTCCTTGGAGCATCAGAAAATTCACAGGAGCAAGGATGGTATCTGGAGAAGGAGGAACTTCAGGTTCACTGAACATCCGGGACAGGGCATCAGGTTCATCCTCTGAAGAAGTCACGTGACGTGACGATATGCATTAGGATTGGAGCACGGGATGCTGCCACAGACAAACAACAGGAGACGAGCTCGGCGCTCGTAGTTACTACACACTGCAGCATTGTTTTAAATGTAAGTTGATTGGACTTGTTTTATTAAATAAATATACCTTTTATATGGGATCACGCTATGTGCGTCTCTTTCCCCCTCACACTGTACATCACTACTCTACCTGACGAACACTGCGGAGAGAGGCACGGGGACATATTCCAGTTTCCAGGCACGGGGACAGATTCCAGATTGGTGACACTCCTTGAGGCATACGAGCTCGGCGCTCATGGATTGATGCCCACACTCACTTCATGAAAGTGAGTGCAACCTCCCCCCGTGTGTGTCTTGCCCCCCCTCCACTGTGGTCATTGCAGAGTTATTTTACATGCTGTATACTTTTTATTTTTTATATTTCGCTTGGCATGTTCATCATTGTCACTGCCTGTATACACGGAACGTCTACACCTGCGGGTCATTTGCAACACAGGCTGTACACCTTACAGCTGTAAGGTAAGCGGCTTGCATACACAGAGGTGTCCTCACTGAAGATCCCCCCTCCCTTCGCGATTGGACTTGTTTTGTGTTTCTCATCACGAGTTTTTGTTTTTTGGACTGGATGATAGAACTAATATCCATGTTTGTCCTAGGGATTTGTCACTTGTAGTTCACCAGGATCTGGGACGTTTTTGCTAATGGGGCACTAGCCCACATATATTTTTCTTGCATTATATATATATATATATATTTTTTTTTTTTGCATTGTGTCATTATTCATCTTATTTGTGTTAGTATATGCATTTTTGTTTTGCTATATTCAAGCAGTCACTGTTTCACGATTACCTTTATATATTAGGCTTTGTCTGCCCTCAACATTATATACATGTTGATCAGCTACGTTGCACTGCACTGCATCCCCACCATGTTTTTTTAGCATGTAGGATCCATTCATGCATTGGCCCGTTTCTGCTTTTTTAGTTCACTTTGCCACTTTAGCCATCTTTGTAGCTTCCCTCCCCCCCCCCTTCATCACAGCGCAACTACCATCTTCCCCCACTTTTGTCCCATTTGTCCTGCCTTGGATCAGTACTTAGGTGTTGCAGCAGTGTCCTTTTAGCGTAGCCCCCCCCCCCCCCGACAGCGCAGGAGTTTCCACTTTCACATGGTATTTTTTGATCCTGGTCTGTAAGTGATGTGGAAAGTGAACCTGGTGAAGAAAAGTGCCCACCTGCCCTGGCGTGGTTTCAACCTTTTGGCAACCTTCAGGTACTCCAGGTTCTTATGATCGGTGTATACCAGAATAGGATGAGCCGCTCCCTCCAGGAGGTAGCGCCATTCCTCAAGTGCGGCCTTGATTGCTAGTAGCTCCCTGTCCCCAACATCATAATTTCTTTCGGGTTCTGTTAACCTGCGGGAGAAGAATGCCACTGGGTGCAATAGGGCCTTGGGGCCCTGTCTCTGCGAGAATACTGCTCCCACCGCTATCTCGGAGGCATCTACTTCCAATATGTAAGGTAAGGCCGGGTCGGGGTGCTTCAGGACAGAGGCCGACACGAATTGATCTTTCAGGGAACTAAACGCAGCTTGAGCTTCAGGAGACCATTGGAACCGGGTGCCTTGATGAGTCAGTTTTGTGATGGGGGTGATGATGGAAGAGAATCTCTTGATGAATTTACGGTAAAAATTTGCAAATCCCACAACGCGCTGTATTCCCTTTTTGTCTGTTGGAGCTGGCCATTCCAAGATGGCAGAGACCTTCTGCGGATCCATCTTGGTGCCATCTATGGAAATAATTAGACGCAGAAACTGAATGCTTTGGCGTTCAAATTCACACTTTTCGGGTTTGGCGTACAGGCCATGTTGGCGGAGCCGGGCTAGAACTTTCTTGACATGCTTTTGGTGTATAGGCAGAGAAGAGGAAAAGATCAGGATATTGTCCAGATATACTATGACGAACAGGTCAAGATAGTCTCTGAAAATGTAATTCACGAAGTGCTGGTAAGTGGCGGGAGCATTGCATAACCCAAAAGGCATCACCAGGTATTCAAAGTGTCCGAAGCGGGTGCGGAAGGCAGTCTTCCATTCGTCCCCGCTTCGGATCCGGACTAAGTTGTATGCTCCCCGAAGATCCAGTTTGGTGAATACGGCTGCACTTCCCAACCTCTGGAATAGTTCGGGTACCAAGGGTAAAGGGTACCGATTTGTGATTGTAATTTTATTAAGATCCCGGTAGTCTACGCAAGGGCGTAGGGAATGGTCCTTTTTCTCCACAAAGAAGATTCCTGCCCCAGCTGGTGAAGTAGAAGGCCGTATGAACCCCTTTTCCAGATTCTCATCGATGTATTTTTTAAGTGTAGCAAGCTCCATCTCGGTTAAGGGAAAGATTCGCCCAAAGGGGACCTCTGCCCCGGGAAGAAGTTCAATTGGGCAGTCATAGGGTCTGTGTGGGGGAAGTGTTTCTGCCCCTTTCCGACTGAACACATCCCGGAAGTCATGGTATGCTTCTGGAACGGTTTGGCAGTTTTCAACATCGGTTTCAAGACAAAGTAGGGGAGATGGAGTGGTAGTAAATCCTTGTAGACAATGTTGACGGCAGTAAGGAGAGGAAAAGCTGATGTTTCCAGTAGACCAGTCAATTTGTGGGCTGTGAGCTTTGAGCCAGGGCATACCTAGTATGATGGGAAACAGGGGTGAATCAATGATGTCCAGGCGGAGTACTTCTCGGTGGTTGCCAGAAATGATGGTGTCTAGAGGAACTGTCTCTTGTGTTACGGGCCCAGATTTGATAGCCGATCCGTCGGCCAGGTGTACAGACAGTCCCTGTGCTCTGGGTCGTAGAGGGATCTGGAACTTGTGAGCAAAGGATAAGTCCATAAATCCGCTACAGGCCCCAGAATCAATTATAGCGGTTGCCCGGATGTTCCCTCCTGGAAGCTGCAGAGAGATGGGAACAGCCAGGTGAGTGGCATTGTTAAACATGGCAGATAAGGAAGTTGAATAGAGGGTAGTATGCTTACAGGTCTTTGCCGGACAAGTCCTCACGTAATGTCCAGGTTCCCCGCAATACAGGCAGAGGTTGTTAGCCTGCCGGCGCTGTCTTTCTTCAGGGGTGAGAGAAGGACGGATCAGGCCGAGTTGCATTGGTTCAGAAGTATCGGTAGAGGAGTGTGCAGGAGGGTTAGGTACACGTGGTAACATCCACACTGGGCGAGAGGGACCAGTTGTGCGTTCAGCCCTGCGTTCTCTTAAACGTCTATTAATTTGGATTGACAGGTTGATAAGGTCTTCAAGTGTGGCAGGAATGCCTACACAGGCTAATTCATCTTTTAATGATTCAGAAAGTCCCATGCGAAACTGGTAGCGTAGGGTGGCGTCGTTCCAGTTTGTGTCGGAACTCCAACGTCGGAATTCAGAGGCATAGTCCTCCGCCGCCCTACGGCCCTGCTGAAGTGAGAACAGTGCTGCTTCTGCGGTGGCTGCCTGTTGTGGGTCTTCATACAAGAGCGCCATGGCTTGGAAGAAGGTTCCCAAGTGGTCGAGGCAATTGTTCTTCTGCTCCAGAAGTCGATGGGCCCATGCCTGAGGTTTGCCTAGTAGGAGGGAGATGACAAACCCTACTTTAGTGGTTTCTAAAGAAAAAGTCCTGGGTTGTAATGCAAAGAAGAGTTCACAGGCATTAAGGAATGCTCTAAACTTGCTGCGGTCCCCAGAAAACCTTTCTGGTGTAGGTACTTTGGGTTCAGGCGGCAGCATGACCACAGAGGGAGCAGCAGGTGTACCCAGAGCTGGATTAGGAAGAACTTGGACACGCTCCTCTAGTTGCTTATAACCGTCTTGCAAGTCTTTGACAGCTTGTGTAAGTCCAGCTAGATGACGGCATAAGTCCTCCATGGGCGACGTCCCCTGCGTTGGCTCGGACATGGCTGTCCGGTACTGTCACGTACCTGGTAGGTAGAGCCCGGAATGCAGGGAACGGCCTCTCGTATACTTCCGACTCGGGAACCCCTGGTAGTGATGACAGGGGCTCGAGAGTGCAAAGGGGCACAAGTGCCTGACTGGAAAGCTGGAGCAGAGGGCTGGATCCTGTAGTCAGCTGGGAGGTGTCCTGTAGTCCAGCAGCAGGATGCAGGTAGCAAATGCAAGTAACAGGGCACAAGGTGTCTTCAGGAACACTGTAGACCGGACAGCAAGGTAGCAGTGGAACAGTCCTCTTTAAATAGCCTCTTTGGCGCCAAGTGCTGTCACAGGGTGCGCGCGCACGCACCCGCGCATGCCCATGCGCTGCTATTGGCGCTATTGCGCATGTGCGTACGCCCGTTCATGCTATTGGCGCTATTGCGCGCGCGCGAGCGCCGAATGGCGCTTCTGTGCACAGGCATTCCTTTAAACTTTGGTTTGCTGAGATATTTGCAAGAGGGCCTTTCCTGACAGCGTTGTGGTTTTCCCTATACTACGGTGATGTCACACGCCAGCGCGCAGGCCCTTCAGAGCGGAACACTTCCATCCAGTTCCAGTGAGTGAAACAACCAGCCAGCTTCCTTGCAGGAGATCGTGGCCATCTCAGCTGGAGACTCCGACCGTATAGGCCACTCAGCGACGTTGTGTACTGAGCCAGGAGCCTTCTCTTCTCCGGAGTTTGTTACCCCTTACCTCCATGTAAGTGCAGATTACATGTTTTTGTACTTATTAAATACTTGCACTCAGAGGCTCAGCAAACCAGAGGCTTGGTTTGCTGAGATATTTGCAAGAGGGCCTTTCCTGACAGCGTTGTGGTTTTCCCTATACTACGGTGACGTCACACGCCAGCGCGCAGGCCCTTCAGAGCGGAACACTTCCATCCAGTTCCAGTGAGTGAAACAACCAGCCAGCTTCCTTGCAGGAGATCGTGGCCATCTCAGCTGGAGACTCCGACCGTATAGGCCACTCAGCGACGTTGTGTACTGAGCCAGGAGCCTTCTCTTCTCCGGAGTTTGTTACCCCTTACCTCCATGTAAGTGCAGATTACATGTTTTTGTACTTATTAAATACTTGCACTCAGAGGCGCTTTTCCGTTGGTTCTTTCTCCTGTCTCATTTATCAGAGCTGACTTCGCTCACATGAAAAGCTGTGCCCTCAGTGTTGATTATACTACAGAGATGCTATAGACATTAAATTTGCAAAGACTGCCTTGTCATGGACGATTTTTAAATTTGCATCCACGTTCATTTAATCCCAGTATATGTTATCATCACCATTATTCCTATTAACTTTTTATTTCCATGTCCTGAGCGCTGGCATATGTATATATATGTCTATGAAGTTTGGCAGGAAGTCTGGGTCAGTAAATTTATCCATTTTCTCTGCAAGACACAACACAAGACAAACCCTAATGTCAGGCTAAACTCTCCTAATCTTGTCCCAATATAGGCGTCAATCTAGAAGCAGTATAGGCCACTAACCACTGATGCCCCAAGTTAAAATTGTACCTTCGTTTGCACGATTGGTGCTTATGCTACTCCGTCCTCCGCTCACAGATCGTACGTACGACGTACGCGTGTTATGCTTCATATAGACTGCACATGCATGAAACTCCGCCCCTGACCTTCTTTCTAGTGTATTCCCCACCCCTTCTCTTTCGGCGCAGTGGGGAGAGCACATGGCAGAGACAGTGCAGGTGTATGCAGAGAGCAGCAACGAGGAGGACAAAGAAAGCCCGGAGAAAGGCAGTTCCCGATCCAGGAGGAGATATAAGGCCTCATTTATGCCCTTTGTAGAGATGGTGGAGATGGTGGACATCTTGAAGAGTGCCAATTATGATGGGAAGCATGGACTGTACAGCAACCCAAATGTGAGAAAGGCCAAGATCATGGCTAAAGTTGTGAGAAGTCTGCACAGGAATTTTGGGGTTCGACGATCCAAGGAACAATTGAGGAAACGCTGGTCAGACCTGAAATTGAGGGAGCAAGATCAGTACAGAAGGATCAAAAAGTACTGCAAAAAGTAAATATTTGTTGTGGGTTCCTATTATTAGTACTTTAGTGCTGCTCCATGTGCTTTTCTTTACTGTTGTACAGTTTAAAATGGCATGTTTCAGGTTTGTGGGCACAGTAATCATTTGTAGTAAACATCGTTCGTTCGCCCACTAATACAATGCTTTGGGCACATGCAGGTTAACTACATTTATTCATACCTATTTGTATTAAAATAAGTTTTAGAATGAAATGCAAACTTGATTCAGTGTAAGGAGAGGACACTCAGCAGCTGTTCACACATCTGGACGCAGGGGCACTAGTGTGGGACACCAGAACACCCTTTTTAAGGTGTCCCACGCAGGTGCTCCAGTGCATACTAGGGGTCTCTCCATATGTTAAACTTTAACAAAAAGGTAAGTATTCCAGCTTTAGAAAGGGAAAAAAAATGTTTTCAGCTTGGAACTCTGCCAAAACAAACAATTGTACGACACTTCCAAGCAATGTTTCATATTACTATTTCTTGCCTCAAATATCTGTGTGCTAAGTATACTTTTTTTTATTAACATAGGGGAGAAAAGAAGTCTATGAGGAGAACAGACCCGCAACAGGGCTTGAAAACGGTCAGTTGGTCAGAACGAACTAAAAGAATGCACTGAAAATCAGAAAGAACCTGACAAGAACAATCTGAAAATCAGAAACGAACGGACAAGAACGCACTGAAAAACAAGCAAACTATTAAATAGAAGGCACTGAAGGACAGTAACGAACTGACAACACGCACTGGAGAATAGATATGAACCCACAAGCAGAAACTGAAGAGCAGAAACAAATTGTAAAAGCACAAGGCTGAAAAACGCGAATTGTCTCTCACCAAACTTCTACTAACATGAGATAAGCAGAAGGAGCCCAAAGGGTGGCGCACTGGCTATTGAACTTCCTTTTTATAGTCCCGTCGTACGTGTTGTACATCACCGCATTGTTAACGTTCGGAATTTCCAAACACATTTGTGTGACCATGTGTATGCAAGACAAGTTTGAGCCAACATCCTTCGGAAAAAAATCCACGGTTTTGTTCTCGGAAAATCCGATCCTGTGTACGAGGCATCAGACTGGGATGCCATTAAAGTTCATGTGTATATAGTATATATAATATATATTCTACAATGCTAAGACTATTTACTGCACCTTATTTATTACATTCATGTATACATATCCACAAGTGCATAATAGTAGTAGTGATCAAATCAGGAGCAAAGGCATATAGCAGTTTTTGATTCTCTTGAATATTTGTATTCAGTTTTTTTTTATCTGCAGAGAATCACGCAAGTCAGGAATCTAGAAAAATTAGAATTGATTAACTGTATGATCTTACACAGAGTGGAAAAACCTGCATACATATTTTCAAAAGAATCAAAAAATTAGCAGTTAACCAATTTTCCTAAATTACTTTTCCATCATTCAACACTATTTAAAGTGGTTCTAAAGGCTCAAGGTTTTTTACCTTTTTTGTAGCAGCCCCTTCACCCTCCCTAATACTTACCTGAGCCCCATCTCAATCCAGCGATGTGCACATAAGTCTTGGCTCTCCAGGGACTCTCTCTCTTCATTGGCTGGGACAGCAGCAGCCAATAGCTCCCCCTGCTGTCAATCACAGCCAGTAAGCCAATAAGGAGAGATAGGGAGAGTGGCAGAGCCACGGGTCTGTGTGTGAATGGACACGCAGAGCCTGCAGCTTGGGAATGAGCATACTTGGGTGCCCCCATTGCAAGCTGCTTGCTCTGGGGGCACTCGGAAGGAGGGAGAGGCGAAGAGTACCAGTGAGGGACCAGAGGAGAGGAGGATTGGGGTTGCTCTGTGCAAAACCACTGCACAGAGCAGGTGACTATGACATGTTTGTTACTTAAAACAAAAAAAGATAGCCTTTAATATCACTTTAAGACTATAGAATCCTTTACAGATTCCACTGTAGCTTACATTTGTGAAGGGACTAATGTTAATTCCATATGTTAGGTCACACAAAGTCACACTCCAAAGTCACATGACAAGTCACAGCCCATTGATTTTAATGGTACCCATTCCCTTATATGCAAATTTGAAAATCAGCGACTTTGAAAATGTGCCTGCAATGCTTTGATGTGACTTTGATCCAGCGAGTGTACAGTTGGATCAAAGCTGCACTCAAAGTTGCAGCAAAGTCACACTACAAAGTTGCACTGTAGCCTTAGGCTACGTTTCCACTAGTGCAACTCCAAAGCTGTGTGATTTAGAGTGCGACTTTGAGTGCAGGTTTGATCCAACTTTACACTCTGGATCAAAGTCGCATCAAAGTAGTTCAGGCACCTTTTCAAAGTCACATAGATGGGAACGTTTCCCATTGAAATCAATGAGCGGTGACTTGTCATGCGACTTTGTGTCCAAAGTTGCATGACAAGTCGCACTAGTGGAAACGGAGCCTTAAACTCATTACTTACATGTAGCTCCCTCAGCTGGGCATGTGCCACACCATGCACACAGTGCCCATCACAGTGCCATGGAGAAACAACCACGTGGCTGTACACTGTAGAAAATCTGCAGTATGTTGCATTGTAATCCATATTACAGTTTCTAACAAACAGAACATACTTCCAAAGCCTGCCCTCCCCCTCTCCCTCTCTCTTAGGAGAAACTGCTGGCCAAAATGAGGCTATGTAGGCAGGAGGAGATCTTAGAAGGAGAGATGGGGGTGGGATGGGCAGGTCTGGGCATGTCTGTCTAAAAAGGAGAGGAGGGATGGGGGTGGGGCGTGTATCAGAGAAGGACAACGTTTTCAGGAAGTGAGAGACCCCCATGCAGAATTCAGAAATAAGGAAGTAAGGTTGTCCCTGAAGAACAGGAAGAAGCTGAATGTCTAGCTTTGATTAGACTTTCTAAGCTTCGTAATCAGCTATACAGAAAATGAATAATGTCAAAGATAAAGATGTTTTACATATAATTAATAGAAACATTTTCATTTTTGACTGGACTTCTACTTTACTTCAGTGCCAGGCCAACAGAGGGGGCAAATCTCCACAGTTAGGACAAAAACAAGGTTTGGCTTTGGGTATACTTTAAAGCAGAACCTAACTGCATCTGAGCACCACAAACTAAAAACGCTATTTTATTAATTTTGGGTGGTAAAAATATGAATGCAATCTATACACTGGGGGGAAACCCTCTGGAGGAATCTAGGATGGAAAAGGACCTGGGGGTCCTAGTAGATGATAGGCTCAGCAATGGCATGCAATGCCAAGCTGCTGCTAACAAAGCAAACAGAATATTGGCATGCATTAAAAAGGGGATCACCTCAAGGGATAAAGCGATAATTCTCCCGCTCTACAAGACTCTGGTCCGGCCGCACCTAGAGTATGCTGTCCAGTTCTGGGCACCAGTCCTCAGGAAGGATGTACTTGAAATGGAGCGAGTACAAAGAAGGGCAACAAAGCTAATAAAGGGTCTGGGGGATATTAGTTATGAGGAAAGCTTGTGAGCACTGAACTAATTCTCTCTGGAGAAGAGATGCTTGAGAGGGGATATAATTTCCATTTACAAATACCATACTGGTGACCCCACATTAGGGATAAAACTTTTATGTGGAAGGGAGTTTAACAAGACACGTGGCGACTCATTAAAATTAGAAGAAAAGAGGTTTAACCTTAAACTAGAGGGTTCTTTACTGTAAGAGGGGCAAGGATGTGAAATTGATAAAGGTAGAAAGATTTTGCGCATAAAATCTATCATAAAAACTCTAAATCACATCAAATAAATGTTATGTGTGGGTGTGCCAGACTACAAATCATAAAATCCCGCTCCGAGAAATAATAAAAATTCATCAATCAGAAAAAAATATTAAAAAATTCATAAATCCCAATATTGCATCAAAAAGGGAAAACTGCAATAAATGTGCAAAAATGCAAAAATGTGCAATAAATGTGCAAAAATGCAAAAACCAGAGTGCAGGATAATTCAAGTGGATAAATATAGCAATAGAAAAGTTCATAAATATAACAATAGAAAAGTTCATAGGAAGTGGATATTGACCGCTGGGATTATATGGATAAAGAGATGCAGATGTAGGTGATAATAATGTTCTTCTTCATATAACAACTGCCGGCCCAAACAGGCTCCCTAAACTCTCACCTTAAACCAAGAAATAACAGGCATCGATGTGTATCTTTAAATGTTGTACGTTGTAGCATACAGATATGGTGATGGCTGTATTCCCCTCTGCTTCTGACAGGCACCTATTAAAATAAAAGGGATTTTTCCACCTAGGCTGCACCAGCCCGGTGGGAGGAGGGGGAAGAGAGAGGAGGCCTCTAATGGTGTAGTATTTCAAGTAAAGTATTTATTAAATAATGTAGCGAGTGGTCTCTTACATAAAAACAAGTTAAAATTGCATAAAAACAGAAGGAGCGGCGTCCGAGGCGCCTCCTTATGGGACTTCCGGTAAAGTCTGCTCTCTGCCACGCCCTACGTGTTACGTCACCGCTCGTGACTTCAACTGGGGAACCGCATTGGCCCGAGAGGGATGCTATTTGTATAATGTAACCGGAAGTAATGTAGCGGCCATTTTTGTTCTGGTTATCCTTTCTCTATGTGATAGCGGCCATCTTAAAGGTGGCAATCTACACGGATCGCGGCCGTTATAAGAGGAATCTAGCTAAAACTTAAAATATAGTTCTGTCCAATGTCACTGTTAATTCTAATATTGTGTTGAATAATTTTAGGCTAAAAATAAAAACCATATACTGAAACTAATACAAGTAAATGGTAATGAATAACATGTATCTCAGCCATTTTCTTGTGGATAATTCGACTATATAGCGGTAACCATCTTTATGGTGGTTAATCCACCACAGACGGCGGCCATTTTTGGGTGGATAAAAATCATATCCTATCACTGTCAGCAGTGAAATGAAAACAATAGTTATGTAGTTGCGGATGTGTTATAAAGAAAAAGTGATTAGTGCTAGAAAATAAAGATATATCTACATTTAGGTAATGAAATAGTGGTAAATCTACATTGGGGTTTAAAATAGGCACGTCAGCTGTGAACCTCAGTCACGAAGGAGGTGCCTATTTCATTGTAATACAGTGGGTATGGCAATGTATAGACTACTCAAATAACGTCACACTGTAAAAATATAAATAACATGATTTCTAAAGGTTATATTAGTAATAGCATAAAATAAGACATAATTGGATAATGAATAAGACCTTCTATAAAATTATATTCTTCATAAATAGCATAAAATAAGACATAATTGGATAATGAATAAGACCTTCTATAAAATTATATTCTTCATAAACACAGTAGCAAAATCTGAGTGACAATGAAGGTATTAACTATTTAGATATTAAAAATTACTCAAAAAACAATTTAAATCGAACTCCACATTCATACCTCTAGGAATTAGTGTGCGTAAGGTATGTATCCAATATGACTCTTTTTGACTGATACTTCTAATTTTGTGGGTGCCTCTCCATGAACTTTTATATCTTTCTATCCCCCAAAATTGAAGATGTATAGGGTCCTTGTTGTGTACTGCTGCAAAGTGTTTCGACACATTATGTTTGGGATTTCCTTTTTTAATATTCTGTATGTGTTCTTTGACCCTATCCTTAAGGGCTCTCTTCGTACGTCCTACATATTGTAGTTTACAGCTACACTGAAGTACGTATACAACTCCCTCAGTGTGGCATCCTATAAAATCTTTAATCTCATATGTTTCATTTGTGGTAGTGGCTGTAAATTCTGTTCTTTTTCCCTGGAATTTTTGGGCACGTTTGCATGCATAACAATTTCTACATGGATAGAATCCTTTTCCGGTAAAAAAAGAGTATGGTACTTGTTGGGGGGATTCGATCACTGTTTTAACTACCATATTTCTGATGGTCGGTGCCTTCTTATATATGATATTAGGTGATTCTGGTAGTATTTTACTAAGGTCTTTATCATTTTTTTTTTAAATATGCCAGTGTCTGAATAATTTTGGATACTTGTTTGTGTTGTACACTATAATCCAAAATTAAACTAGGTGTTTCTTGTGAGAACATTTTCTTTGGATGTGTTTCTAACATTTTAGTCCTATCCATACTCTTTACTTCTTCAATTTGTTTCTCTATCCATGTATGTTCATATCCTTTTTCTATGAACCTGGATCCAATTAGCTTGGCCTGTTCTTTATAATCTTCTTCTTTTGTGCAATTTCTTTTGATTCGGACAAATTGTCCCTTTGGTATATTTTACAGTCATGATTTGTGATGGCAGCTGTTTATAGGAAGGTAGCTGTTCGCATCCACATTTTTGAAAAAAGTTTTAGTTACTACTTTATCTCCTTCAAGACTTATTCTAAGATCAAGGAATTCCACTGTCTTTTCGTCAATGTTCCACAACAAACGGATATTTTTCTCATTTATGTTCAGTTTTTCCAGGAATTGTTCAAGTGCTTCTCTTTTACCATTCCAGACTATAATTACATCATCGATGTACCTTTTATATAAGGTTAGTTCTGCTGGGTTTTTTTCATAAATGGATTGCTCTTCCCATTGTGCCATAAATGCGTTGGCCACGCTTGGTGCAAACTTAGCACCCATTGCAATGCCAATGGCTTGTTTATAATATGCATGGTTGTGCCAAAAATAATTGCACTTTAAACAAACGTCTAGGCACTTTATAGGGTATTTCCGCTGTGTGCATATAAGATCACTATATTTTCTGAGGAGCCATTTAGTTGCTGAACATGTATCGTGATGATGTACTATAGTATATAGTGAACTAACATCTGCCGTGGCTAATATTGTTCTTCCTTCAAGTACCGGTAGTGTGTCTAGAAGTTGTAATACATGCTTCGTGTCTTGAAGGTAGGCTGGTGTCTGTTACACTGCAGGTTGGATAAACTGGTCCAGGTACTGTCCTACTCGAGATGTAAGGGACTCCATTCCATTCACAATTGGTCTACCCGGTGGATTTTCTAATGATTTGTGAATTTTAGGGAGGGTATAGATAATCAGATTGTTGAGTAATCCGACAAACAAGTATAGAAAAGAGCTAGAACACCTGATCGAATTGGGCACAAGAAAAGAAATATTGAATAAGAAAGAGTCTAAATATCTTATTCCAGAAGCATGCCGGATACCAGTTATCTATACCCTCCCTAAAATTCACAAATCATTAGAAAATCCACCGGGTAGACCAATTGTGAATGGAATGGAGTCCCTTACATCTCGAGTAGGACAGTACCTGGACCAGTTTATCCAACCTGCAGTGCAACAGACACCAGCCTACCTTCAAGACACGAAGCATGTATTACAACTTCTAGACACACTACCGGTACTTGAAGGAAGAACAATATTAGCCACGGCAGATGTTAGTTCAATATATACTATAGTACATCATCACGATGCATGTTCAGCAACTAAATGGCTCCTCAGAAAATATAGTGATCTTATATGCACACAGCGGAAAAACCTTATAAAGTGCCTAGACGTTTGTTTAAAGTGCAATTATTTTTGGCACAACCATGCATATTATAAACAAGCCATTGGCATTGCAATGGGTGCTAAGTTTGCACCAAGCGTGGCCAACGCATTTATGGCACAATGGGAAGAGCAATCCATTTATGAAAAAACCCCAGCAGAACTAACCTTATATAAAAGGTACATCGATGATGTAATTATAGTCTGGAATGGTAAAAGAGAAGCACTTGAACAATTCCTGGAAAAACTGAACATAAATGAGAAAAATATCCGTTTGTCGTGGAACATTGACGAAAAGACAGTGGAATTCCTTGATCTTAGAATAAGTCTTGAAGGAGATAAAGTAGTAACTAAAACTTTTTTCAAAAATGTGGATGCGAACAGCTACCTTCCTATAAACAGCTGCCATCACAAATCATGGCTGTATAATATACCAAAGGGACAATTTGTCCGAATCAAAAGAAATTGCACAAAAGAAGAAGATTATAAAGAACAGGCCAAGCTAATTGGATCCAGGTTCATATAAAAAGGATATGAACATACATGGATAGAGAAACAAATTGAAGAAGTAAAGAGTTTGGATAGGACTAAAATGTTAGAAACACATCCAAAGAAAATGTTCTCACAAGAAACATCTAGTTTAATTTTGGATTATAGTGTACAACACAAACAAGTATCAAAAATTATTCAAAGACACTGGCATATTTTAAAAAATGATAAAGACCTTAGTAAAATACTACCAGAATCACCTAATATCATATATAAGAAGGCACCGACCATCAGAAATATGGTAGTTAAAACAGTGATCGAATCCCCCCAACAAGTACCATACTCTTTTTTTACCGGAAAAGGATTCTATCCATGTAGAAATTGTTATGCATGCAAACGTGCCCAAAAATTCCAGGGAAAAGAACAGAATTTACAGCCACTACCACAAATGAAACATATGAGATTAAAGATTTTATAGGATGCCACACTGAGGGAGTTGTATACGTACTTCAGTGTAGCTGTAAACTACAATATGTAGGATGTACGAAGAGAGCCCTTAAGGTTAGGGTCAAAGAACACATACAGAATATTAAAAAAGGAAATCCCAAACATAATGTGTCGAAACACTTTGCAGCAGTACACAACAAGGACCCTATACATCTTCAATTTTGGGGGATAGAAAGATATAAAAGTTCATGGAGAGGCACCCACAAAATTAGAAGTATCAGTCAAAAAGAGTCATATTGGATACATACCTTACGCACACTAATTCCTAGAGGTATGAATGTGGAGTTCGATTTAAATTGTTTTTTGAGTAATTTTTAATATCTAAATAGTTAATACCTTCATTGTCACTCAGATTTTACTACTGTGTTTATGAAGAATATAATTTTATAGAAGGTCTTATTCATTATCCAATTATGTCTTATTTTATGCTATTTATGAAGAATATAATTTTATAGAAGGTCTTATTCATTATCCAATTATGTCTTATTTTATGCTATTACTAATATAACCTTTAGAAATCATGTTATTTATATTTTTACAGTGTGACGTTATTTGAGTAGTCTATACATTGCCATACCCACTGTATTACAATGAAAGAGGCATCTCCTTCGTGACTGAGGTTCACAGCTGACGTGCCTATTTTAAACCCCAATGTAGATTTACCACTATTTCATTACCTAAATGTAGATATATCTTTATTTTCTAGCACTAATCACTTTTTCTTTATAACACATCCGCAACTACATAACTATTGTTTTCATTTCATTGCTGACAGTGATAGGATATGATTTTTATCCACCCAAAAATGGCCGCCGTCTGTGGTGGATTAACCACCATAAAGATGGCTACCGCTATATAGTCGAATTATCCACAAGAAAATGGCTGAGATACATGTTACTCACTACCATTTACTTGTATTAGTTTCAGTATATGTTTTTTATTTTTAGCCTAAAATGATTCAACACAATATTAGAATTAACAGTGACATTGGACAGAGCTATATTTTAAGTTTTAGTTAGATTCCTCTTATAACGGCCGGGATCCGTGTAGATTGCCATCTTTAAGATGGCCGCTATCACATAGAGAAAGGATAACCAGAACAAAAATGGCCGCTATATTACTTCCGGTTACATTATACAAATAGCATCCCTCTCGGGCCAATCCGGTTTCCCAGTTGAAGTCACGAGCGGTGACGTAACGCGTAGGGCGTGGCAGAGAGCAGACTTTACCGGAAGTCACGTAAGGAGGCGCCTCGGACGCCGCTCCTTCTGTTTTTATGCAATTTTAACTTGTTTTTATGTAAGAGACCACTCGCTACATTATTTAACCACTTGCCGACCACCTCACGCCTATATACGTGAGCAGAGCGGCACGGGCAGGCAAAATCACGTACCTGAAACGTGATTGCCTTCCCGCGGGTGGGGGGTCCGATCGGACCCCCCCCCGGTGCCAGCTGCGGTCGGCATTTGGCTGGGAGCATTGAGAGACGAGGGGGAGGCCATCCGATTGTGCCCCCCCCCTCACGATCGCTCCCAGCCAATGAGAAACATCCCCTGCCTCTGTATAGTACACAGAGGCAGAGGATGTGATGTCATCTCTCCTCGGCTGGCCAGTTTCCGTTCCAGCGCCGAGGAGAGATGACATGTAAGTGCACCAAACACACACACACAGTAGAACATGCCAGGCATACATTACACCCCCGATCCCCCCCCGATCGCCCCCCCAATCGCCCCCCGATCCCCCCCCAATCACCCCCCCGTCACAAACTGACACCAAGCAGGTTTTTTTTTTTTTTTTTTTTTTTTCCTGATTACTGCATAGTGTCAGTTTGTGACAGTTAGCAGTGTTAGCACAGTTACTGTTACCCCCCTGTAGGTCTAGGGTACCCCCCTTACCCCCCTAATAAAGTTTTAACCCCTTGATCACCCCCCGTCACCAGTGTAACTAAGCGATCATTTTTCTGATCGCTGTATTAGTGTCGCTGGTGATGCTAGTTAGGGACGTAAATATTTAGGTTCGCCGTCAGCGTTTTATAGCGACAGGGACCCCCATATACTACCTAATAAATGTTTTAACCCCTTGATTGCCCCCTAGTTAACCCTTTCACCACTGATCACCATATAACCGTTACGGGTGACGCTGGTTAGTTTGTTTATTTTTTATAGTGTCAGGGCACCCGCCGTTTATTACCGAATAAAGGTTTAGCCCCCTGTAGGTCTAGGGTACCCCCCTTACCCCCCCTAATAAAGTTTTAACCCCTTGATCACCCCCTGTCGCCAGTGTCGCTAAGCGATCATTTTTCTGATCGCTGTATTAGTGTCGCTGGTGACGCTAGTTAGGGACGTAAATATTTAGGTTCGCCGTCAGTGTTTTATAGCGACAGGGACCCCCATATACTATCTAATAAATGTTTTAACCCCTTGATGGCCCCCTAGTTAACCCTTTCACCACTGATCACCGTATAACCGTTACGGGTGACGCTGGTTAGTTTGTTTAATTTTTTATAGTGTCAGGGCACCCGCCGTTTATTACCGAAAAAAGGTTTAGCCCCCTGATCGCCCGGCGGTGATATGCGTCGCCCTAGGCAGCGTCAGATTAGCGCCAGTACCGCGAACACCCACGCACGCACCGTACATGCACCGTACACCTCCCTTAGTGGTATAGTATCTGAACGCATCAATATCTGATCCGATCAGATCTATACTAGCGTCCCCAGCAGTTTAGGGTTCCCAAAAACGCAGTGTTAGCGGGATCAGCCCAGATACCTGCTAGCACCTGCGTTTTGCCCCTCCGCCCGGCCCAGCCCAGTCCAGCCCACCCAAGTGCAGTATCGATCGATCACTGTCACTTTTTTTTGTAGCGTTTTGGTGAACTGGCAAGCACCAGTGCCCTAGTACACCCCGGTCGTAGTCAAACCAGCACTGCAGTAACACTTGGTGACGTGGCGAGTCCCATAAGTGCAGTTCAAGCTGGTGAGGTGGCAAGCACAAGTAGTGTCCCGCTGCCACCAAAAAGACAAACACAGGCCCGTCGTGCCCATAGTGCCCTTCCTGCTGCATTCGCCAATCCTAATTGGGAACCCACCGCTTCTGCAGCGCCCATACTTCCCCCATTCACATCCCCAACCAAATGCAGTCGGCTGCATGAGAAGCATTTTCTTTATGTCCTCCCGAGTACCCCTACCCAACGAGCCCCCCCCCCCCAAAAAAAGATGTTGTGTCTGCAGCAAGCACGGATATAGGCGTGACACCCGCTATTATTGTCCCTCCTGTCCTGACAATCCTGGTCTTTGCATTGGTGAATGTTTTGAACGCTACCATTCACTAGTTGAGTATTAGCGTAGGGTACAGCATTGCACAGACTAGGCACACTTTCACAGGGTCTCCCAAGATGCCATCGCATTTTGAGAGACCCGAACCTGGAACCGGTTACAGTTATAAAAGTTACAGTTACAAAAAAAAAGTGTAAAAAAAAAAAAACACAAACAAAAATAAAAAAAAATAGTTGTCGTTTTATTGTTCTCTCTCTCTCTAGTCTCTCTTTATTGTTCTGCTCTTTTTTACTGTATTCTATTCTGCAATGTTTTATTGTTATTATGTTTTATCATGTTTGCTTTTCAGGTATGCAATTTTTTATACTTTACCGTTTACTGTGCTTTATTGTTAACCATTTTTTTGTCTTCAGGTACGCCATTCACGACTTTGAGTGGTTATACCAGAATGATGCCTGCAGGTTTAGGTATCATCTTGGTATCATTCTTTTTAGCCAGCGGTCGGCTTTCATGTAAAAGCAATCCTAGCGGCTAATTAGCCTCTAGACTGCTTTTACAAGCAGTGGGAGGGAATGCCCCCCCCCACCGTCTTCCGTGTTTTTCTCTGGCTCTCCTGTCTCAACAGGGAACTTGAGAATGCAGCCGGTGATTCAGCCAGCTGACCATAGAGCTGATCAGAGACCAGAGTGGCTCCAAACATCTCTATGGCCTAAGAAACCGGAAGCTACGAGCATTTTATGACTTAGATTTCGCCGGATGTAAACAGCGCCATTGGGAAATTGGGGAAGCATTTTATCACACCGATCTTGGTGTGGTCAGATGCTTTGAGGGCAGAGGAGAGATCTAGGGTCTAATAGACCCCAATTTTTTCAAAAAAGAGTACCTGTCACTACCTATTGCTATCATAGGGGATATTTACATTCCCTGAGATAACAATAAAAATGATTTAAAAAAAAAAAAAATGAAAGGAACAGTTTAAAAATAAGATAAAAAAGCAAAAAAATAATAAAGAAAAAAATAAATAAATAAAAAGCACCCCTGTCCCCCCTGCTCTCGCGCTAAGGCGAACGCAAGCGGCGGTCTGGCGTCAAATGTAAACAGCAATTGCACCATGCATGTGAGGTATCACCGCGAAGGTCAGATCGAGGGCAGTAATTTTAGCAGTAGACCTCCTCTGTAAATCTAAAGTGGTAACCTGTAAAGGCTTTTAAAGGCTTTTAAAAATGTATTAATTTTGTTGCCACTGCACGTTTGTGCGCAATTTTAAAGCATGTCATGTTTGGTATCCATGTACTCGGCCTAAGATCATCTTTTTTATTTCATCAAACATTTGGGCAATATAGTGTGTTTTAGTGCATTAAAATTTAAAAAAGTGTGTTTTTTCCCCAAAAAATGCGTTTGAAAATCGCTGCGCAAATACTGTGTGAAAAAAAAAAATGAAACACCCACCATTTTAATATGTAGGGCATTTGCTTTAAAATAATATATAATGTTTGGGGGTTCAAAGTAATTTTCTTGCAAAAAAAAATAATTTTTTCATGTAATCAAAAAGTGTCAGAAAGGGCTTTGTCTTCAAGTGGTTAGAAGAGTGGGTGATGTGTGACATAAGCTTCTAAATGTTGTGCATAAAATGCCAGGACAGTTCAAACCCCCCCCAAATGACCCCATTTTGGAAAGTAGACACCCCAAGCTATTTGCTGAGAGGCATGTCGAGTCCATGGAATATTTTATATTGTGACACAAGTAGCGGGAAAGAGACAATTTTTTTTTTTTTTTTTTTTTTTTTGCACAAAGTTGTCACTAAATGTTATATTGCTCAAACATGCCATGGGAATATGTGAAATTACACCCCAAAATAAATTCTGTTGCTTCTCCTGAGTACGGGGATACCACATGTGTGGGACTTTTTGGGAGCCTAGCCGCGCACGGGACCCTGAAATCCAAGCACCGCCTTCAGGCTTTCTAAGGCCGTAAATTTTTGATTTCACTCTTCACTGCCTATCACAGTTTCGGAGGCCATGGAATGCCCAGGTGGCACAAACCCCCCCCCCAAATGACCCCATTTTGGAAAGTAGACACCCCAAGCTATTTGCTGAGAGGTATAGTGAGTATTTTGCAGACCTCACTTTTTGTCACAAAGTTTTGAAAATTGAAAAAAGAAAATTTTTTTTTTTTTTTCTGGTCTTTCTTCATTTTCAAAAACAAATGAGAGCTGCAAAATACTCACCATGCCTCTCAGCAAATAGCTTGGGGTGTCTACTTTCCAAAATGGGGTCATTTGGGGGGTTTGTGCCATCTTGTCATTTTATGGCCTTCAAAACTGTGATAGGTAGTGAGGAGTAAAATCAAAAATGTATGCCCTTAGAAAGCCTGAAGGTGGTGCTGGGTTTTCGGGGCCCCGTACGCGGCTAGGCTCCCAAAAAGTGCCACACATGTGGTATCCCCGTACTCAGGAGAAGCAGCTGAATGTATTTTGGGGTGCAATTCCACATATGCCCATGGCCTGTGTGAGCAATATATCATTTAGTGACAACTTTTTGTAAAATTTTTTTTTTGTCATTATTCAATCACTTGGGACAAAAAAAATAAATATTCAATGGGCTCAACATGCCTCTCAGCAATTTCCTTGGGGTGTCTACTTTCCAAAATGGGGTCATTTGGGGGGGTTTTGTACTGCCCTGCCATTTTAGCACCTCAAGAAATGACATAGGCAGTCCTAAACTAAAAGCTGTGTAAATTCCAGAAAATGTACCCTAGTTTGTAGACGCTATAACTTTTGCGCAAACCAATAAATATACGCTTATTGACATTTTTTTTACCAAAGACATGTGGCCGAATACATTTTGGCCTAAATGTATGACTAAAATTTAGTTTATTGGATTTTTTTTATAACAAAAAGTAGAAAATATCATTTTTTTTCAAAATTTTCAGTCTTTTTCCGTTTATAGCGCAAAAAATAAAAACGGCAGAGGTGATCAAATACCATCAAAAGAAAGCTCTATTTGTGGGAAGAAAAGGACGCAAATTTCGTTTGGGTAGAGCATTGCATGACCGCGCAATTAGCAGTTAAAGCGACGCAGTGCCGAATTGTAAAAAGTGCTCTGGTCAGGAAGGGGGTAAATCCTTCCGGGGCTGAAGTGGTTAATAAATACTTTGCTTGAAATACTACACCATTAGAGGCCTCCTCTCTCTTCCCCCTCCTCCCACAGGGCTGGTGCAGCCTAGGTGGAAAATCCCTTTTATTTTAATAGGTGCCTGTCAGAAGCAGAGGGGAATACAGCCATCACCATATCTGTATGCTACAACGTACAACATTTAAAGATACACATCAATGCCTGTTATTTCTTGGTTTAAGGTGAGAGTTTAGAGAGCCTGTTTGGGCCGGCAGTTGTTATATGAGGAAGAACATTATTATCACCTACATCTGCATCTCTTTATCCATATAATCCCAGCGGTCAATATCCACTTCCTATGAACTTTTCTATTGTTATATTTATGAACTTTTCTATTGCTATATTTATCCACTTGAATTATCCTGCACTCTGGTTTTTGCATTTTTGCACATTTATTGCACATTTTTGCATTTTTGCACATTTATTGCAGTTTTCCCTTTTTGATGCAATATTGGGATTTATGAATTTTTTAATATTTTTTTCTGATTGATGAATTTTTATTATTTCTCGGAGCGGGATTTTATGATTTGTAGTCTGGCACACCCACACATAACATTTATTTGATGTGATTTAGAGTTTTTATGATAGATTTTATGCGCAAAATCTTTCTACCTTTATCTATTTTTGGAGTGCAATGTGTACACTTGTCGATTTCGCTGCAATCGTTAAAGATATCATCATAATTATCACCCATTGCTAGTTTTTATGATATTATGTTATTTATTGGAATAATTTTGTGATTGTCACCACATTCACCTTTTGTTTCACTACAAGCGCGAAGGATCACAGCATTTAAAGGATGTGAAATTCCCTTCCACAGGCAGTGGTCTCAGCGAGGGAGCATCGATAGTTTCAAGAAACTATTAGATAAGCACCTGAACGACCACAACATACAGGGATATACAATGTAATACTGACATATAATCACACACATAGGTTGGACTTGTGTCTTTTTTCGACCTCACCTACTATGTAACTATGTAATATTCAAAGCAAACTCACCCATCCATCCATGCTTTGTTTTGTTGAAAAATCCTTTTGAAGTACCTAGACTAAGAGAAGATGATTCCTCTAGCATTTATACCTTGAATCCATCGGCCCTTAGCACAGACATGCAGGCAGGAGGGTGTGATCAACTGAGAAAGCCCTTCCTCAAGGTGTAAAGAGAAAAAAAGCCCATGATGACTCCTGGGATGAATGACATAATTTTGGCCTAGGCTAGAAACCAGGAAGAAACTGAATACATTAAAAAAAAAAGTTTAAAACAAGTAAATATAATAGAAATTTCTATTTACTAAAGCTAAACATAAACATTACAAATAAATAATGTTGATTGAGAAAGTTTAGTGCTGCTTTAATTTTCAATGTCATCCAAAGTTTTCACTTCAGTCTGTGACATCATTGGAACTTTTTTTGGCAAACATGGGAGATATGTTATACAAATTACTATATATGGTATGCAGTAACATCCCTTTTACACTGGGGCCGCCCATACAGTAGCGGTAAAGCGCCGCTCATTTTAGTGCCACTTTACTGCTGTTTTAGCAGTGCTTTTCGGCCACTAGTGGAGTGCTTTTAACCCCAAAGAAGGGGTTAAAACACCCATGTTGCGGCGCTCCAAAACGCTTTTCAGGTGCTTCAGAAGCGATGCCCATTCATTGCAATGGGCAGGGGTATTTTAGGAGCGCTGTATACAGCGCTCGCAAACCACCCCAAAGATGCTGCTTGGACTTTTTCTAAGGTCCCGCAAGCGCACCGTCCCAGTGTGAAAGCACCCAGGCTTTCACACTCGGGCGGCATGGGAGGCAGTTTTCAGCCGCTATTTCTAGCGTTAAAGTACCTGAAAACTGCCTCAGTGTGAAAGGATTCTAACAGTTGGTATTCTGAGAAATAATGTATCAGATTGCATTACTGACAGACCATCAATTTCAGACTTTCAGTCCCATTGTCCCCAATTGCCTCAGCAATGGCAGTTTATTTCAATGAGAAAAACAGTTCCCTCTTGCACTTTAGCACAACCCATACTCTTGAGGCTTCCTGTATTTTGTTATATCTTTGAACCCTAAGGGCTTGTTCACACTTGCTAAATTACTTACGCTCAACAAACGCTCCCATAGCGTTTGTAAAGCGTTAGTATGGGCGTCAGACAGGCGTCAATGAGATTTAGAATGGGGCATTTTACAAGCATTAAAACACTCCTAAAACGCCCAATGCCTGGTTTTGTTGCGTTTTATGAGTGTTAAAACTGCACCACAATGGAATGTGACAGATTTTAACGCACCGCAACCTCCCTAAAACCGCGCTGAAAATGCCTGCAAAGCGTTTGTGGAGCGTTACCATAGACTTGAATTGGGAGGCATTGAAAAGATTCAACGCCTCCTGACTCGACATGAAGCTAACGCTTCATGTTTTTGTAATGTGAACAGCACAATGTGCTGTCTATTAAATCTTGTGCATAGGTGTTTGAGGGGCGTTTTTAAGCCAGTGTGAACTAAGCCTAAGAGCAGAAGTTAGACTCCTGCCAGATTTGATTTTAAATAGTATGCTTCATCTACAGTCTGTTAACATCTCCTGCATGCACACTGCTGTCCAACTTTTCTATAGGGCCCTCTGAGCACAAATCTTGCCCAACGCCCTGACCACTGCTTAAGTGGTCAGCCAAGAATAATCTCTGTTATATATTGGCACATGGTGTCATATGAACATAGTGTAGAGCGTCTCCTCCTCCTACTTTCACATTTACAGATAATTACACCATAAGAGCGTTACTTTAAATCACAATAAAAGGTTTGTTGTTTTGTTTTTTTTTTCTTTCCTTCTTATTTTTTATCATTTAAAGTTTTATTGAGTACACCAGACAGGGCAGCACAGGACCGACAACAATGTTTTGTACAAGGAGAGCCTCATGTTCGACTCGAACATCCGCTGTTCGCCAGTTCACCGAACAGCGAACAATTTGGTGTGTTAGGGCAAATTTGAAAGCCGCGGAACACCCTTTAAAAGTCTATAGGAGAAATCAAAAGTGCTAATTTTAAAGGCTTATATGCATGGTATTGTCATAAAAAGTGTTTGGGGACCTGGGTCCTGCCCCAGGGGACATGGATCAATGAAAAAAAAAGTTTTAAAAATGGACGTTTTTTCGGGAGCAGTGATTTTAATAATGCTTAAAGTGAAACAATAAAAGTGTAATATTTCTTTAAATTTCATACCTGGGGGGTGTCTATAGTATGCCTGTAAAGGGGCGCATGTTTCCTGTGTTTAGAACAGTCTGACAGCAAAATGACATTTCAAAGGAAAAAAAGTCATGTAAAACTACTCGCGGCTATTAATGAATTGCCGGTCTGACAATACACATAAAAGTTCATTGATAAAAAGGGCATGGGAATTCCCCACACGGGAACCCCCGGACCAAAATTTAAAAAAAAAATGGCTTGGGGGGTCCCCCTAAATTCCATACCAGGCCCTTCAGGTCTGGTATGGATATTAAGGGGAACCCCGGCCAAAATAAAAAAAATGTCGTGGGGTCCCCCCCAAAATCTATACCAGACCCTTCAGGTCTGGTATGGGTATGGATTTTAAGGGGAACCCTGCGCCAAAATTTAAAAAAAAATGGCGTGGGGTCCCCCCAAAAATCCATACCAGACCCTTATCCGAGCACGCAACCTGGCAGGCCGCAGGAAAAGAGGGGGGGGACGAGAGAGCGCCCCCCCTCCTGAACCGTACCAGGCCACATGCCCTCAACATTGAGAGGGTGCTTTGGGGTAGCCCCCCCAAAGCACCTTGTCCCCATGTTGATGGGGACAAGGGCCTCATCCCCACAACCCTTGCCCAGTGGTTGTGGGGGTCTGCGGGTGGGAGCTTATTGGAATCTGGAAGCCCCCTTTAACAAGGGGACCCCCAGATCCCAGCCCCCCTGTGTGAAATGGTAAGGGGGTACACTAAATTAAAAGAATTATTCCCACGCTAACAGGTATCAAATCCAATAAACAGTACTAGGAAAAGCTGCATGCACCGAAACAGGTGCAAACCAGACCTTAAATGAACATCAATGTAGTAATAGGTGGTGCTGCGCTAATCCTGGGCCTCCTTAATGAGTAACTGAGAGTGGTAGTAACTACATACAAAGTGATATAAAAAATGAAAAAGTGTTGGCACCAGCCATAAAATAATCTCACTTGTGAAATAATAAATCGTCTGGGTGTTAAAACTAATAAGGTCTAGAGGTAAAAATAGATAACCCAGCATGGATGCATAAAAATAAAAATATAATTACAAAACAATTCATATCTGTAACCATGTGCATATATGGATAAACATAAGTGTAAACTCTCATCAGATAATAGTGTATCATAAAATCCAAGTGACTCAAAATGAAATGAGCAAATAAAGTGACATAGTGCAATAGTGACAAAAAATTATTAAAAGTCAATAGGTGAAATATCCAGGGATTGTCAGATTCTATGACATGCACTCTGTAATAGATAATGTGACTTAAATATATTGGCATGCACCAGGTGTGGCAATGAAGGGAAGTCCTTATTCATTAAAAGTGCAATAGCGTTTCAACATGCAACAGCACGCTCTGCGGTGTTTAAAGTAAATCACACGGTGCTCATCTTCGTGTTTCAACACTCATGTGGGGGGTGGCCCCTTACCTTAAGGCAATAGGGCAAGCGCATATAACCACAGATCTTTCAAAGGGTCCTCCTTAAGGAAATAGGGCAAGCACTTCTGACCAAGTAGCTTTGGAGGGGACCTCCTATGGATGTAACAAACTATCCTCACGGTAGTAGTTTCAGGGGATAATTCCCTCAGTGGTATAGGGAAATAAAAAGCACGGGGAACCCCAATAGTGTAATGTCGTTTTAACCAGCAGCTTTATTAAGTAAAAACAAGGGTACTCACATATACATAAAAAGCAGTGTTCGTATCTCTGACGAGCGGCGAGCTCGTATCTCTATCACAGCATGTAAAGCTTGTCCCGTCCCTACGCGTGATGTCACAGCACACGTGACTTCATCAGGGGGTCAAAAAGTACCCCTACCATTTCACAAAAAAAGTGTCAAAAATGTTAAAAAGGACAAGAGACAGTTTTTGACAATTCCTTTATTTAAATGCTTCTTTTTTCTGCTATCTTCTATCTTCTTTCAGTTTCTTCCTCCATCTTCTTCTTCTGGTTCTTCCTCCGGTGTTCTCGTCCGGCATCTTCCTCCACGGCGTCTTCTTCCCTTCTTCTCGGGCCACTCCGCATCCATGATGGGAGGCTCCCGCTGTGTGATGCTTCTCATCTTCTGACGGTTCTTAAATAACAGAGGGCCACCTGGTGACCCCGCCCCCCTCTGATTCACGGGGACTTGACGGGGACTTCCCTGTGGCATTCCACGTGATGTCAGAGGGGGGCGGGATCACCATTACTTCCCTGTGGCATTCCCCGTGATGTCAGAGGGGGGCGGGGTCACCCGTTACGGGTGACCCTGCCCCCCTCTGACATCACAGGGAATGCCACAGGGAAGTCCCCGTCAAGTCCCCGTGCGTCAGAGGGGGCGGGGTCACCGGGTGGCCCCACCCTCCGTTATTTAAGAACCATCAGAAGACGAGAAGTGTCACACAGCGGGAGCCTCCCATCATGGATGTGGAGCAGCCCGAGAAGAAGAAGGGAAGAAGACGCTGCGGAGGAAGATGCCGGACAAGAACACCATAGGAAGAAGCAGATGAACCAGAAGAAGAAGAAGATGGAGGAAGAAACTGAAGGAAGATAGAAGATAAAGGATAGAAGAAAGAAGATAGAAGAAAGAATAAGCATTTAAATAAAGGAATTGTCAAAAACTGTCTCTTGTAATTTTTAACATTTTTGACACTTTTTTTGTGAAATGGTAGTGTTACTTTTGTACCCCCTTACCATTTCACACAGGGGGGGGTGGGATCTGGGGGTCCCCTTGTTAAAGGGGGCTTCCAGATTCTGATAAGCCCCCAGCTCACAGACCCCTACAACCACCGGGCAAGGGTTGTGGGGATGAGGCCCTTGTCCCCATCAACATGGGGACAAGGTGCTTTGTGAGGCTACCCCAAAGCACCCTCCCAATGTTGAGGGCATGTGGCCTGGTACGGTCCAGGAGGGGGGGCGCTCTCTCGTCCCCCCCTCTTTTCCTGTGGTCTGCCAGGTTGCATGCTCTGACAAGGGTCTGGTATGGATTTTTGGGGGAACCCCATGCCATTTATTTTTTAAATTTTGGCGCAGGGTTCCCCTTAATATCCATACTAGACCTGAAGGGCCTGGTAATGAATTTAGGGGGACCCCCATGCCATTTTTTTTTTAAATTTTGGTTTCTGGGTTCCCCTGTGGGGAATATCCATGCCGTTTTTATCAATGAACTTTTATGTGTATTGTCGGACCGGCAATTCATTAATAGCCGCGAGTAGTTTTAAATGACTTTTTTTCCTTTGATGTGTCATTTTGCTGTCAGACTGTTCTAAACATGGGAAACATGCGCCCCTTTACAGGCATACTATAGACACCCCCCAGGTACAAAATGTAAAGGAATATTACACTTTTATTGTTTCACTTTAAGCATTATTAAAATCACTGCTCCCAAAAAACGTCTGTTTTTAAAAGTTTTTTTTGCATTGATCCATGTCCCCTGGGGCAGGACCCAGGTCCCCAAACACTTTTTATGACAATAACTTGCATATAAGCCTTTAAAATAAGCACTTTTGATCATTCATTTTCTTGTCCCATAGATTTTAACGGTGTTCGCGTGTTCAAACAACATTTTTGCCTGTTCGCATGTCCTGGTGCGAACCGAACAGGGGGGTGTTCGGCTCATCCCTACTTCTGACCTTAGTCGGAGCTGGAGGGGTTGGGATCTGTGATGGGACACTGTGGTTTCCAATGCAGTAATGTGGGTCTCCTGTGCAGTTTGATTGGAGTCAATAGCAGTGACCTTATTATCAGTATGGGTGACCTGAGCCCGGAGATCTTCCACCTCTCTCTTGAGGGAGGATTCAATACGTTGAGCCCAGTGATCCAGTGGTAGGGAAAATTGCCAAGCTGTGCTGAATCTGCCCGAGGGCTTCTAATGGGATTATGTCTGCTGCGTTGTGCCTGTCTTCAGCAGCGTCAGATGAGGGAGACAGGCTCAGGCATGGTGAGGGGATGGGGGAACAGCCTCTCACCTCATCTGCAGCAGCCACGGGTGCAGTGGTGAGACGGGATCGTGGAGGAGAGCTGCTCTGGTTTGCACGGCTGGTAGTCGGAGGTGCCGGCGCCATGTTGGCTGCATCTGTCTCCTCGAGGTCTGAAGTCTCTGGAGCCCGGGAGGTGAAATATCGGGTGATAACCGCCGGTGTCCCGGACCGCGGGACCCTTTGGCACCTCCTCCTTCTGGGCGTCTGTCGGGTGACCGTAGAGGGTGGTGAGATGGCCGTTGGGTTGGGCCTGTGTGTAGGAAGTTCATAAATCAGCGTCCGGATTCCGCCATGGTCAGCCACGCCCCCCTTTCCTTCTTATTTTAATTCGAGGGGCTGGAGAAATCTTTGTGGCCTCATGCACACAGGGTGTAAGTGGCATAGGCGTTTTTGAGCTGCAAAAAAAACACGGCCGGCGCGTTCTGAGAACCAGCGTTAGAGCTGTAAAAATGTCTGACTCTGGCAAAAGCTGCTAAACATGGCCTAACGCTGGATACAGCCGCGTTAAGTCTTGTCAAGCATTTTTTTTATGTCAAAATCAATGGTTCCCTATGAGAGCCCATTGATTTGAATAGAAATCGCACGACAAGTTGGATCACGATGATCCGACTTGTGGTGCTGCTTGTGCAAAGAGGATCCTGAAGGGGAACCCTCACCAAATTGTAAAAAAAACTAGTGTGGGGTTCCCCCCCAAGAGCAAAAAGGTCTGGTATGGATTTAAGGGGAACCCCATGCCAAAAAATAGCATGGGGTCCCCCCAAAATCCATACCAGACCCTTATCTGAGCATGCAGCCTGGCAGGCCAGGAAAGGAGGGGGACGAGCGCCCCCCCCTTCCTGGACCATACCAGGCCTCAACATGGGGGTGGGTGTTTTGGGGCAGGGGGGCCCTGTGCACCCCACCCCAAAAGCACCTTGTCCCCATGTTGATGGGGACAAGGGTCTCTTCCTGACAACCTTGGCAATTGGTTGTTGGGGTCTGCAGGTGGGGGGCTTATTGAAATCTGGAAGCCCCCTTTAACAAGGGGCCCCAGATCCTGGCCCACCCTATTTGAATGAGTATGGGGTACATAGTACCCCTACCCATTCACCCCAAAAAAAGTGTCAAAAATAAAGACAGTACACAAGTTTTTGACAAAGTAATTTAGTAAAGCAGCTCCGGCATCTCTTCCGATTTCTTCTCCCTCCGCTGATGTCTTCTCCCGCTGCCGGTTTTCTTATCTCCGCTGTCTTCTCCCACCACTGGTTCTCTGCTTTCAGCTGTCTTCTCCTGCTGCTGGTTCTCCTCTCTCCGCTGTCTTCTCCCTCTGTTCTTCCTCTGATGTTCTCTCTACGCTCTCTCCTGCTGTAATGCTGGGTCTGCCGTGTGCCATTACTTATATAGCCATGGGGCGGGGCCACATGGTGACATCATTAGGAGACCCCGCCCTTGTGACATCATAACCCCATCATGCCCATAACATCAGAAGGGGTGGGGCCTTTGGATGATGTCATCAGGTGGCCCCTCCCCATGGCTATATAAGTAATGGCACATGGCGTACCCAGCATTACAGCAGGACAGAGCATCAAGAGAATATTGGAGGAAGAACAGAGGGAGAAGACAGCAGTAGAAGACAGCAGTAGAAGACAGCGGGAGAAGACAGCTGAGAGAGGAGAACTGGCGGTGGGAGAAGACAGTGGAGAGAAGAGAACTGACAGAGGGAGAAGACAGCAGAGAGAAGAGAACCGGCGGTGGGAGAAGAAATCGGAAGAAGAGACGCTGTTTTAATAAATTACTTTGTCAAAAACCTGTGTACAGTTTTTCACATAGGGGGGGCGGGATCTGGGGGCCCCCATAAGCCCCCCTCCTGCAGACTCCAACAACCAACGGCCAGGGATGTCGGTATGAGGCCCTTGTCCCATCAACATGGGGACAAGGTGCTTTGGGGTGGTGGGGCACCCACCCCCATGTTGAGGGCATGTGGCCTGGTATGGTCCAGGAGGAGGGATGGGGCACTCGCTTGTTCCCTCCCTTTCCTAACCTGCCGGGCTGCATGCTCAGATAAGGGTCTGGTATGGATTTTGGGAGGACCCCATGCCGTTTTTTTTGGAAAAGGGTTCCCTTAAAATCCATACCAGACCAGAGGGTCTTGTATGCTCTTGGGGGGGGGGACAGTTTTTTTTTTTTGGCGAGGGTTCTACTTCAAGATCCTCAGTGCACAAGCCGCACTGCAAGTCGGATCACCATGATCCGACTTGTGGTGCGACTTCTATTCAAATCAAAGGGCTCTCATAGGGAAACATTGATTTTGAATAGAGGCAGAGAAACACTGCTAAAAGCTAGCACGGCTAAACGTGCATTGATGCCAATGCAAAAGCTACTAAAAGCTAGTTTTTACAGCCGCCTTTTCCTGGCGTTGGTAGTGGCTTTGCAGCTCGTTTTTCTAATGCCCCCTGTGCATGAGGCCGGATATCTATTGGAAACCACTGATTGATACATTTGCTATATTCTTGAAAAAGTCACGTGTCAGTGATGTAACGCGTGGGAGGAGCTTAGGACGTTCAGTGCTGCAATACACCTGAAGTTTAACAGCAGCTGTTTCTCTATGGGAAACCTCGTCCACAGCGGCTGACTGCAATCTGCTTGTGTGTGAGTGTATCTCTTGTCCCTGTTTTGCTTATGTACTATCTAGTAAGTTCACTGCACAATGATCTATTTTTTCTTTGCTTGCTTTGCATAAAACCTTTATCCTGAGAGCCGAATTACCAGCAGTGTAATTGCTGAAGTGGGATGCAAGAAAAACTAAATATCCTGATACAAACGATCTAACCCAGTGAGTCAATCAATCTGGATTAAGGGAAGGAACTGTTTAATTATTTTTACTTTCTTCCACTATTTATCTCTGCCTGGACATTGTACTCAGAGTGTCATTATTATTTTATTTATATTCACCGTCACATCACCAATTTGAAGATTTATTTTGGCAATTTTAACACATGTATTAGCACCATAATTATTTATTTATTTTTATTCACATGTATGCATTTTTTATTCCTGGATTTAAGCTTAGTCGCAGCAGCATATTGTGCACTATTTATTTAAAGCGCATCAATTTTATACTTAGTATTATTGCTATATTGAACTGACACATTTGTAATAGTAACTGAGAAATGGAGGTAGAGATTTAATTGATGAGGAGAATTTATGTTCCCAGCAGGTTGAAACAAATGTGAGGTTGTGGGGGTTATTTACAAAAGGTAAATCCACTTTGCACTACAAGTGCACTGCAAATGCACTTGGAGGTGCAGTCGCTGTAGATCTGATAGGGGGAAGATCTGCAATCAGGGGAAGCTCTGCTGATTTTATCATCCAATCATGTGCAAACTAAAATGCTGTTTTTTATTCTCCTTGCATGTCCCCCTCAGATCGACAGCGACTGCACTTGAAAGTGCATTTTAAGTGCACTTGTAGTGCCAAGTGAATTTGCCTTTCGTAAATAACCCCCTGTGTGTCGCTAAGGACTGTGCTGATGGGGTGGTCACTTCAGTTAAAGTTTCTGGTGGTAAAAATAAAGCAGTAGATAGCAGTGTTTGTCATGTCAGGGTTGATTAACTAAAACTGGAGAGTGCGAAATCTGTTACCAATTGCTAATTACTAATTAGCTTCTAACTTCAGCTTGTTCAATTAACCACTTGAGGTCCAGGCCATAGCCGAATGACTGCTACAGCGCGGACCTCAATCTCCGGGAGGACGTCATAGGACGTCATCCCCTGTACACGCGCACCGCGCGCTCCCTGCAGGGCGCGCGGTGTGCGCGCTGTGATCACCGAGTCACGGAGGTCCCGGCCCCTTACCATGTGATCAGCTGTCAGCCAATGACAGCTGATCACATGATGTAAACAAGACTCGGTGATCGGTTTCGTTTTCTCCTCACGCTGAGAGCGTGAGGAGGAAAAAAAAGCCGATCACCGGCTTATGTGAAAGGGACATCGGTCCCGAAGAGGAAGGAGGCACAGATGCCTCATCTGTGCCTCCAAGTGCCATTTGTTATTGCCAACTGCCAGTGCCCACAGTGCCCACAAGTGCCACCAACAATGCCCCACAAGTGCCACCAACAATGCCCACAAGTGCCACCAACAATGCCCACAAGTGCCACCAACAATGCCCACAAGTGCCACCTATCAGTGCCACCTAGCAGTGCTGCCATCAATCAGTGCCCAACACTGCCACCCATCAGTGCCCATCACCGCCACCCATCAGTGCCCATCACTGCCACCTATCGGTGCCCATCAGTGCCGCCTCATCAGCGTACATCAACGAAGGAGAAAAATTACCTGTTTGCAAAAATTTATAACATAATATAAAAAATATATAATTTTTTTTTTTTAAATTCTGTCTTTTTCAATTTTTTTAACAAAAAATAAAAAACGCAGAGGTGATCAAATACCATCAAAAGAAAGCTCTATTTGTGGGAAAAAAAGTATAAAAATTTCATTTGGGTACAGTGTTGTATGACCGCGCAATTGTCATTCAAAGTGCGACAGCGCTAAAAGCTGAAAATTGGTCTGGACAGGAGGGGGGTTTAAGTGCCCAGTAAGCAAGTGGTTAAGCTTTGACAAAAAAAACCTAGAAGCTGATTTCTAGGCGGAGCTGCAACAGATTTTGCACTCACCGGTTTTGGTAAATCAACTCCGTTATGTGCACTGATGCTTGAAGTTTAGGCAACAAGCTTTGTGAGCTGATAGCTCTTAAGTCTAGAGACAACATGGACCTTGTTACAATTACAGACACATGGTTAAAGATGGGTCCGATGTTCGAGTCAAACGTAAGTCAACATTTGAGATTGCAGTGCATTGATGGCTGCTGATTGGCCAAATCATGCACCTGACCTGTATGCTTTGGCCAATCACAGCGTGATGTACAGTACAGTGAGAGCCATAATTGACCAAAGGCAGGGTGCCTTTGACCAATCATGGGGGCTAAGTCCATGCCCCAGACTATATAAGGTTGCTTTCAACGGTGGCCGTGTATAATGTGCATTAATGGAGAGAGATTAGGCAGGGTAGTTAGTGGATTGAGCATGCAGTCAGTGTAGTGTATATAACGCAGTGCAGAGTTTATAGTGCAGTCAGTGTAATATATATAACGCAGTGCAGATTATATAGTGAAGTCAAGGTAGTGTATATAATGCAGTGCAGAGTAAAATGGTTTGCATTCACCTCTGACACCCAGACAATTTCCTGTGGAGCCCCCCAGGGTTCACCCTTGTCGCCAGTGCTATTCAACATCTACATCCGCCCACTCCTCAAAATCATCAAAAAATCAGACCTCTGCTTCCACTCATACGCTGACGACACCCAAATCGAATCTACTTTTGCATCACCGGACAAAAAGACCACCATCAACAACTAGAGAAGTGTCTCACTTTGATAGATGACTGGATGACCATTAGTTCCCTCAAACTCAACGGGTCTAAAACAGAACTTCTCCTCCTACACGCTAACCAAAATCCCAAATCCAAGACTCCATGGATACCTCCCACCAGGTGCGGACTGACAACTCATGGGACCCCCGGGCAATAGGAGAAGATTATGGGGCCCCCGGGCAATAGGAGAAGATTATGGGGCCCCCGGGCAATAGGAGAGTATGGGGCCCCCAGGAAATAGGAGATTATGGGGCCCCCAGGCAATAGATTATGGGGCCACACAGTATACACACACACACACACATACAGTATACACACACAGACACACAATATACACACACAGAAAAGGTACTGGAGAGGCGGGGCAGCTATAATCTTGGGATTTAAAAAAAAAAAAAAAAAAAACACAGATTTTTACATACTGTCCCTGGTTTTATTGAGGCTGGCAACCCTGATGGGGCCCCTTAGTGGCATGGGGCCCTCGGGCAGTGCCCAAGTGCCCGAATGGTCAGTCCGCCCCTGCCTCCCACCATCTTCGGACAGACCATCTCTCCAAACACCAAAGCCAAGAGTCTCGGAGTTATCTTTGACTCAGAAATGACAATGGATGCACAAATAGGTTCAGTAGTTAGCGGATCTCACCATCTCCTCCGCCTGCTACGCAGACTCATTCCCTTTATCCCAGAAAAGGACAAAGCAGCAGTAGTTGGAACAATCATCAATTCTCGTCTTGACTACGCAAACTCACTCTACATAGGCTTACCCCTATATCTGCTTGCGTGCCTACAGGCCATTCAAAACGCGGCGGCAAGACTGATAACAGGAAAAAAAACCTGGGAGTCCATCTCCCCATCCCTGAGGAGCCTACATTGGCTAACGGTAAAGAATCGGATCACATTCAAGACGCTCTGCCTCACCCACAAATGCATACAAGGTAACGCCCCTCAATACCTCCGAGAGAAAATAAAACACTACACACCCAATCCCAATTTGCGATCATCCAACCAAAACCTCCTCCTCATTCCCAAATACTGCTACAAAGCAAGGGGAGAACGCAGATTCGCAGTCCAGGGACCTCGGCTATGGAATACTCTTCCGACTCACATCTGCATGGAAGAAAACCATCTGGCCTTCAGGAAAAAAACTCAAAACCTTCCTCTTCTAAGAAGCTGTTCAACACTAAACACATTTAGCGCCTTGAGGCAATTCAGTTCACATTTGCAGCGCTTTACAAATCATTCATTCATTCATTCATTCATATAGTGCAGAGTATATAACACAGTGCAGAGTATATAATATCGTGTAGTGCAGAATATATAATACAGTGCAGAGTATATATTACAGTGTATTGAAATTGTTAAGGGGAACCCTATAACAGAATTAAGAGAAAAATGGCATGGGGTCCCTCCCAAAATCCATACCAGACCCTTATCCAACTGGGACTGGGATCTTGGGGCCCCCTTGTTAAAGGGGGCTTCCAGATTCTGCTAAACCCCCCCGCCCGAAGACCCCAACAACCACAGCCCAGGGATGTGAGCCCCCCCTGCCCCAAAGCACCCACCCCCATGTTGAGGGCATGTTGCCTGGTATGGTTCAGAAGGGGGGGCGCTCGCTTGCTCCCCTGCCCCTTTTTCCTGACCTACCAGGTTGCATGCTCAGATAAGGGTCTGGTATAAATTTCAGGGGGGCCCCACGTCGTATTTTTTTTTTTTTTTGATTTTGGCGTGGGGTTCCCCTTAAAATCCATACCAGACCCAAAGGGCCTGGTATTAACTGAGGGGAGGACTCCATGTCATTTTTTTTTTCCATTTATTTAAATCTGTATTGCCGGGAGCCGACAATACATTACAGCCGCGAGCAAGATTAAATGACATTTTTTCTTTAGAAATGTCATTATTGCTGCGGCATGTTCTATACATTGTACAGATGTGCCACTTTACAGGCAGACTAAGGGGACCTCCCAGGCACAATATTTAAAGGAATATTTAAATTTTATTGTTTCACTTTAAGCATCATTAAAATCACTGCTCCTTTAAAAACAATTGTTTAAAAAACATTTTTTGCATTGACACATGTTCCCCAGGGCAGTACCCAGGTCCCTATACACTTTTTATGGCAATAACTTTCATATAAGCCTTTACAATTTGGATTTTTGATTTTTCATGTTCGTGTCCCATAGCCTTTAATAGAGTTCACATGTTCGGTAGAACTTTTTGCCTGTTCCAGATGTTCTGGTGCAAACCGAACCGGGGGATGTTTGACCCATCCCTACATATGGTTCAAGGATTCAAATGACTGGGAAATAACTCTACCAGGGTACCACCTATACAGGAATGACAGAGTAGGAAAGAGAGGAGGTGGAGTGGCCATATATGTCAAAAATAGCATAACGCTAACGTTAATTCAAAAAACAAATAAAATACTTGAAACCCTCTGGGTCTGCCTTCCAACCAGAGAGGGATCTTCCCTTAGAATTGGTGTAGTATAGAGACACCCAGGACAGGCTGAAGACTATGATAACTTTTTGATTGATGAGATAACTCAAATGGCAATAAAGGGAGAGGTTTTGATTATGGGTGACTTCAACATGCCTGACATTAACTGGAATTCTCAAAAAGTTCTTACAAGCTGGAGCAGGGATGTAATGGAGGCGATGATGGGGTTTCTCTAAAACAGGGAACTTTCACACTGGGGCATTAGGGGCGTCGGAGGTAAAGCGCCTCTATTTTTAGAGTCGCTTTACCGTCGTTTTAGCGGCGCTTTTCGGCTGCTAGCGGGGCGCTTTTAATCCCCGCTAGCGGCCGAAAAAGGGTAAAAATTGCCCATTGCAGGTGCTTTGGCGGGGCAGGGGCACTTTAGGAGCGGTGAAACATTGCTCCTAAAGTGCCTCAAAGATGCTGATGCAGGACTTTTTTTAAAGTTCCGCAAGCGCACCACTCCAGTGTGAAAGCCTTCACACTGGAGTGACAGGAGAGGCACTTTTTCAGGCGCTTTGCAGGTGCTATTTTAGGCTCTGTTTCCACTAGTGCGACTTATTTTGCATGACAAGTCAAAACCCATGTATTTCAATGGTCCCCGTTCTCATTGGTGCGACTCAAGTCGCAGCGACTCGAAAAAAGGTTCTTGCACTACTTTGTTCCGTCTTCGGTGCGACTTGTTCTCCATAGAAAGGTATTAAGTCGCAATGAAGTCGTATGTACATGTCTGACACCGCGACTTTGTTGCGACTTCCACGGAAGTCTACGGAAGCACATGATCTCTGCTCCTCCCAAATACATCACTTCCTATATCGATGTATGTGAGTGTGGAAGACAGCAGGAAGCATGCCTAGGGCTAAAAAAAATAAGCGACAAGTGCATGACAATGAGGAAATTATTCGGCTTGTCAGACAACGTCCGGCAATATATGACCTCAGAGATCCAGGTTACAAAGATCATGCAAAGAAGGAGAGAGCATGGTTGGAGGTGGCTCGCATATATTATGAGACATGGGACTCTTTCTCAGCCACAGAACGTTCTACAAAAAGTAAAGTGGTTGATATATGCTGCTTAACACTTTCTGTAACCAATGGTTGTGTGCACTGTTTTTTCTTGGTGGGGACCGCTTCTCCTGGCAGGAGATCACAATGGTTTGGCAGGAGGTAATCCCATGTCAACACTATCTGTGTTGATGGTGTCATTTATATAGTTACTTTCTTGTAACCTGTGGCTGCAGGAAAGTAAATCTGTGTGTGTGGGCCAGCAAATAATTTTTGTCCACGGTCCTAATAATATTAAATAATATTAAAGATGGCCCTGTCAACATCCTCCAGCACATGTCAAATTATGTAGGTGTCATGGGTAATATATGTAGCGGTTGTTTTAACACCATCCATATCAATTATGCAGCCTAGCAAATGAATGACCTATAGGCAGTGACTAAATTTGTTTTAAAAAATGTATACTTTGCTTTATATTTTGTAGTGCACTCGTTACAAACTCGATGGAGAAGTCTCAAAGACTGCTACAACCGGTACTTACGCAAATTAAAAGAAGGAAGGAGTGGTTCCGGCTCTAAAAGATTAGCCCCATATGCCCATGCCGGGGATCTTGAATTTTTTAAACCAGTGTTGGAAATGCGAGAGTAAGTTATCAGCAGGCATATGTTACGAATTCTACATATCAAATAGTAATGCTTACTTTAAAAATATGTGATTTGTATTTCAGAACCCAAGCAAGCTGGGAAGACAGCACACAGGGTTTGCCAGCAGAAGATGAGGCAGAGGAAGCTGCGGAGGAGGAGGAGCAAGAACAATTCCAAGACAATGTTGACAAGGAACTGTTCGTAGATGAATCAAGGTCAACATCAAACTCAATGAATGAGGAGGATGCAGAACCAGGATCTAGCAATGTCTCTAGGCCTTTGCGAAGGTCTTCAAGGGTCAGTGCCCAGCCTGGTAAACCCATGGATAAAATTTTAGAGGTAGTCAATCAGATGTCCACTAAAATGGCTGAAAACCAGTGTGAAGACACAGCATTTCTCACTGTAATTTTAGGCATATGTAAACAGGTACCCCCTGAGAAAAAATATGCACTCAGGATGGCTTTAATGTCAACTGCTCAATCATTTGTGGGTGAGGGGCCAACAACATCCTCAGCATATATGCAACCCCCCCTTCCCCAATATCCCCCTTATCAACAATACACTCACTTTCCAAGTACACAGTATGCTCCAACAATAAACCGTCCATACTGTGACCAGTATGGTAATATACTGAATCCCTCAAGGCCACGTATGTTGCATCCAATTCCTGACCCCACTACCTCTACCCTTGGCCCCCCAAACACTCACCAACTTAGGCAGCCTACACCCAGTCATGTTCCGCCTTTTCTGGAAAGGAAATATTACCCTGGTCCATCAGTGGATTTCCCTGGACCAACCAATAGTTCAGTTTCTGGGACCACTGAAAACAAAACATACGAGCAATTGTAATTTACAATTATTATTGAGGTGTGTTTAAGACTTGTTCTCTATTTTTTGTTTGGTTGAGGAGGCCAAAACAACAACTGTTGTAATTTTAAGTTCATGGAACGTATTTCTTTATTTTTGCCTTATTGCAAAAAGAGTTGTCTTGTAAAAAAGATTCAGATATTTTTTTATATTTTTGAAATAATTTTATTTACATGTTTTTCTGAGAGAAATAGTTTATTTTTTCACTATTTGTTGTGCTTGATAAAAAATAAACAAAATGGTGTAGTTCACCCAAACACATAACCAAAAAATTTTGTGTGCTTCCCTGCACAAAAAAAAATAAAATAAAAATTATTTTGTTTACATTGTGCATTTTCGGCTTATCCTTTTTTCTAATTTGAGGAAACTACCTGTTATTATGCTTTTGGATGCACTGAAACATAACATACATCAAAATAATATTCACAGAAAATGCATGACATACATTATGCTATGGCATCCTGCTGCCAGGGGACAGAACCAGCAGCAGACAGAAAATAAGATGAGAATCCCTCACGCACACTGGCACCATTGGTGGTGCCCCTACTGGCACTCCATTGTGCACCTTCCAGATCGTGCATGAGGGAATCTTCAAAAAGATAGCCATCACGAATTCTCACAAAATTGTGAAGAACACATGCTGCTTTTACTGCAGATATTGCATTCTCCATTTTTAAATTAATGGGGGTATGGAGCAAACGCCACTTGTTGGCTAAAATGCCAAAAGAACATTCTACCACTCGTCTTGCCCTCGTTAAGCGGTAATTGAAGATTTGCTTCTCTTCACTCAAACACCGATTTGAATAAGGCCTTAATAGATGCTCACTGAGAGCAAAGGCCTCATCCCCAACAAACACAAATGGCATTGGCGGCCCATTTGTTCCTGGCAACGGACAGTCCTGTGGCAGGTCCAGAGCATTTTCCCGCAACATTCTTCCAAAGGAAGATCTTTGGAAAATACTTGAGTCTGAGCTGCTGCCATATGATCCAATGTCTATATAGCTGAAACAATAATTGGCATCAGCCACTGCAAGTAAGACAAAAGAAAAATATTTTTTGTAATTATAGTATTTTGTTCCACTGCCAATGGGCATCACTACCCTCATATGTTTGCCGTCAATTGCCCCTAGACAATTTGGGAAATTGCAACGATCCCAGAAAAGTTCCGCTTTCTTGCACCAATCGTCGGAAGTGGGCTTCTTCAGAACCAAATCACTAAGGACATTCCATATGTCTCGGCAGGTCTCGTGGACAATAGTGCTGACTGTAGTTTTGCCAACCAAAAATTCAAAATGCAAACTGGAAAAGGAATGTCCAGTTGCCAGGTACCTAAAATGGAAAAGTACATACATTTTAGGATAATGATACATATTGACACTAAGCTACATCAATAAACCCAAAAAACAGAGCTAGGAAGGAGGTGCCTGAGGAAGTGAAGAAGGAAGAAGAGGAGCAGGAGAAAGACACAGGTGATGTAGAGGCAGAGTTAAGATTTTAAAACCAAGCTTACGCACAATTACATGCTAGTAGTTATTTTTGGACTTCATGTAAAGATGATGAAAGAATGATGTGGATCTCCAAAAGCCACATAGAAGTTAAGAAGAAGAAACAGTAGGTATGAACATTTACCTCAATGTTATTATGAGTCTTTCAGCAGATGGAATACTCCTTCTGAAACTGGTGTTTTGGCGCTCTAGATGACTAGAGAGCAAAGCCAACAATTCATCAAAACTGTAAAGAGAAAAAATAGGGCTAGTATCTACACTGACCATGTAAAAATCAAACATTTACAAATGGAGTTACATTTTTCTAACAATTTGATCAGGTTCTAGTTAACACTTCGAGCTATTCAAATCTAAAAATACTAAAAAGAGTAATAATGACCAGGCATATACACATTTTGAGAAATATATCTGGCAGCATTTGCAAGTTGACATCAAAAAATGTTCTCACCTTCTAATTGACATCCTTGTATAGTTGAAAAATTTTTCATCATGAGCCCGGAGGTCATTGTAAAGGACCCCAAACTGGCGTCTCACTTCCCTTTGGGCAATGATGGGATGTATCCAAAAGCGATGCCTTCTCCTCCTCCGGTTATCCTCCTCTTCTTGATCTATAAATGCTGCTACAGAAGCCAAAATGACTGCTGACCCAACATACTGCATAGCCAACATGTTTGCTAACAAACATACAACACGAGACAACCAAACAGGAAGGGGCAATAAATAAGCAGGATAAGGAATTACATCACTAGGACTAAATCGCAGAACATCCAAGTCGCACAAAGTCGTAATTAAAGTCGCAACAAAACGCAACACAAATCGCAATGCACAATCGCAGTGTAAAGCGCGCGACTTTGGGGACGCAATAGTGGAAACATAGCCTTATAGTTATAGCGCCTGTAAAGCGCCTCAGTGTGAGAGTGGCCTTAGTAAAAAACCCAACCTGAGGTGATCATATTCTAGACCTAGTACTGGCAAATGGGGATCAGCTGTCTGACGTTGAGGTGGGAGAAAATTTGGGTCCTAGTGATCATCAATGTCTTGGTTTGGTATTAAAACAAGAACTGAAAAATCATATACAAAAACAAAAGTTTTAGATTTTAAAGAACACATTTTACTGAAATGGGGAAATTTTAAAAAAATAAGTGAAAGGTTTGAGTAAAACAACAGGAGTTAGTAATCAGTGGGCACTGTTAAAGTCTACCATCCTGGAGGCAACTAAATTATATGTCACACAAGTTAGTAAAAATACACAGCAGAAAAAACAATCTAGTTGACTAAAGAGGTAAGTAGGATAGTAAAGGAGAAAAAAACAGCCTATAGAAGATTAAAGAAAACAGGAGGTGTAGCTGACAGAGAAGAGTATAAAAGTAAACAAAAGGAGGCTGTCAGGAAAAGCCCTCTTGCAAATATCCCAGCAAACTAAAGTTTAGAGGAATGCCTGTGCACAGAAGCGCCATCCGGCGCTCGCGCGCACGCAATAGCGCCAATAGCGCCAAAAGCGCTAACGTGCGTACGCGCATGCGCAATAGCGCCAATAGCGGTGCCCTGTGACAGCACTTGGCGCCAAAGAGGCTATTTAAGGAGGACTGTTCCACTGCTGCCTTGCTGTCCGGTCTACAGCGTTCCTGAAGACCCCTTGTGCCCTGTTACTTGCATATTGCTACCTGATACCTGTTGGACTGTTCCTGACTACTCTGTTTGCTGCCTGCCCTGATCCCGGCTTTTGGACTTTGACTACTCTCCTGGATTTACCTTCTGTACCTGATCTGCCCGCCTGTGTTTGATCCGGCTAGCCTGTACCCTGCTGTCTACGTCCTGCTGCTGGACTACAAAACACCTCCCTGCTGTCTACATCCTGCTGGTGGACTACAAGACACCTCCCTGCTGTCTACATCCTGCTGGTGGACTACAAGACACCTCCCTGCTGTCTACATCCTGCTGGTGGACTACAAGACACCTCCCTGCTGTCTACATCCTGCTGCCAGACTACAGGACACCTCCCAGCTGACTACCCGATTCAGCTCTCTGCTCCAGCCTTCCAGTCAGGCACTTGTGCCCCTTCGCACTCCCGAGCCCCTGTCATCACTACCAGGGGTTCCCGAGTCGGAGGTATACGAGAGGCCGTTCCCTGCATTCCGGGCTCCACCTACCAGGTACGTGACAGTACCGGACAGCCATGTCCGAGCCCACGCAGGGGACGTCGCCCATGGAGGACTTATGCCGTCATCTAGCTGGACTTACACAAGCTGTCAAAGACTTACAAGACGGTTATAAGCAACTAGAGGAGCGTGTCCAAGTTCTCTCTAATCCAGCTCCGGGTCCATCTGCTGCTCCCTCTGTGGTCATGCTGCTGCCTGAGCCTAAGGTACCTACACCAGAAAGGTTTTCCGGGGACCGCAGCAAGTTTAGAGCATTTCGTAATGCCTGTGAACTCTTCTTTGCATTACAACCCAGGACTTTTTCTTTAGAAACCACTAAAGTAGGGTTTGTCATCTCCCTCCTACTAGGCGAACCTCAGGCATGGGCCCATCGACTTCTGGAGCAGAAGAACAATTGCCTCGACCACTTAGGAACCTTCTTCCAAGCCATGGCGCTCTTGTATGAAGACCCACAACAAGCAGCCACCGCAGAAGCAGCACTGTTCTCACTTCAGCAGGGCCGTAGGGCGGCGGAGGACTATGCCTCTGAATTCCGACGTTGGAGTTCCGACACAAACTGGAACGACGCCGCCCTACGCTACCAGTTTCGCATGGGACTTTCTGAACCATTAAAAGATGAATTAGCCCGGGTAGGCATTCCTGCCACACTGGAAGACCTCATCAACCTGTCAATTCAAATTGATAGACGTTTAAGAGAACGCAGGGCTGAACGCACAACTGGTCCCTCTTGCCCAGTGTGGATGTTACCACGTGTACCTAACCCTCCTGCACACTCCTCTACCGATACCTCTGAACCGATGCAACTCGGCCTGATCTGTCCTTCTCTCACCCCTGAAGAAAGACAGCGCCGGCGGGCTAACAACCTCTGCCTGTATTGCGGGGAATCTGGACATTACGTGAGGACTTGTCCGGCAAAGACCTGTAAGCATACTACCCTCTATTCAACTTCCTTATCTGCTGTGTTTAACAATGCAACTCACCTGGCTGTTCCCATCTCTCTGCAGCTTCCAGGAGGGAACATCCGGGCAACCGCTATAATTGATTCCGGGGCCTGTAGCGGATTTATGGACTTATCATTTGCTCACAAGTTCCAGATCCCTCTACGACCAAGAGCACAGGGACTGTCTGTACACCTGGCCGACGGATCGGCTATCAAATCTGGACCCGTAACACAAGAGACAGTTCCTCTAGACACCATCATTTCCGGCAACCACCGAGAAGTACTCCGCCTGGACATCATTGAGTCACCCCTGTTTCCCATCATACTGGGTATGCACTGGCTCAAAGCTCACAATCCACAAATTGACTGGTCTACTGGAAACATCAGCTTTTCCTCTCCTTACTGCCTTCAACATTGCCTACAAGGATTTACTACTGCTCCATCTCCCCTACTTTGTCTTGAAACCGATGTTGAAAACTGCCAAACCGTTTCAGAAGCATACCATGACTTCCTGGATGTGTTCAGTCGGAAAGGGGCAGAAACACTCCCCCCACATAGACCCTATGACTGCCCAATCGAACTTCTTCCCGGGGCAGAGGTCCCCTTTGGGCGAATCTTTCCCTTAACCGAGATGGAGCTTGCCACACTTAAAAAATACATCGATGAGAATCTGGAAAAGGGGTTCATACGGCCTTTCACTTCACCAGCTGGGGTAGGAATCTTCTTTGTGGAGAAAAAGGACCACTCCCTACGCCCTTGCGTAGACTACCGGGATCTTAATAAGATTACAATCAAGAACCGGTACCCTTTACCCTTGGTACCCGAACTATTCCAGAGGTTGGGAAGTGCAGCCGTATTCACCAAACTTGATCTTCGGGGAGCATACAACTTAGTCCGAATCCGAAGCGGGGACGAATGGAAGACTGCCTTCCGCACCCGCTTCGGACACTTTGAATACCTGGTGATGCCTTTTGGGTTATGCAATGCTCCCGCCACTTTCCAGTAATTTGTGAATGACATTTTCAGAGACTATCTTGACCTGTTCGTCATAGTATATCTGGACGATATCCTGATCTTTTCCTCTTCTCTGCCTATCCACCAAGAGCATGTCAAGAAAGTTCTAGCCCGGCTCCGCCAACATGGCCTATACGCCAAACCCGAAAAGTGCGAATTTGAACGCCAAAGCATCCAGTTTCTGGGTCTAATTATTTCCATAGATGGCATCAAGATGGATCCGCAGAAGGTCTCTGCCATCTTGGAATGGCCAGCTCCGACAGACAAAAAGGGAATACAGCGCTTTGTGGGATTTGCAAATTTTTACCGTAAATTCATCAAGGGATTCTCTTCCATCATCACTCCCATCACAAAACTGACTCGTCAAGGCACCCGGTTCCAATAGTCTCCTGAAGCTCAAGCTGCTTTTACTTCCCTGAAAGACCAATTCATGTCGGCCTCTGTCCTGAAGCACCCCGATCCGGCCTTACCCTACATATTGGAAGTAGATGCCTCCGAGATAGCGGTGGGAGCAGTACTCTCGCAGAGACAGGGCCCCAAGGCCCTATTGCACCCAGTGGCATTTTTCTCCCGCAGGTTAACAGAACCCGAAAGAAATTACGATGTTGGGGACAGGGAGCTACTAGCAATCAAGGCCGCACTTGAGGAATGGCGCTACCTCCTGGAGGGAGCGGCTCATCCTATTCTGGTATACACCGATCATAAGAACCTGGAGTACCTGAAGGTTGCCAAAAGGTTGAAACCACGCCAGGTCAGGTGGGCACTTTTCTTCACCAGGTTCACTTTCCACATCACTTACAGACCAGGTTAAAAAAATACCAAACCTGATGCCCTGTCCCGGATGTTCAGTGAACCTGAAGTTCCTCTTTCTCCAGACACCATCCTTGCTCCTGGGAATTTTCTGATGCTCCAAGGAGACTTGCTGTCTCAAATTAGACAGGCGTCTGCAGCAACTCCCCTTCCAGCAGATGTCACCCTACAGTCCAGAGATGAATTACTATGGTACAAGGATAAAATCTTTGTACCCCAACAAACACGGGTTGCTGTTCTTAAATCTTGCCATGATCACAAATTAGCTGGCCACTTCGGGATACACAAGACCTCCGAACTGCTCCAACGCACATTTTGGTGGCCTCAGCTAGGGGAGGATTGTAAACACTACGTGGAATCATGCACTACCTGCATCCAAAACAAAGGCAGCAAGACCAAGATGTGGGGGTTACTAAGACCACTTCCTGTTCCAGAAAGACCATGGAGGATGATCTCCATGGATTTTATCGTCAAATTGCCACCATCAGAGGGCTGCACCACTATTTTCGTAGTGGTCGATAGACTTTCCAAAATGAGCCACTTCTTACCCATGAAAGGTACCCCCTCTGCTTCAGAGACTGCGAGAGTTTTTATTAAAGAAATCGTAAGGCTCCATGGCATACCAGCAAACATTGTGTCGGATCGAGGGGTACAATTTACCTCCAAGTTCTGGAAAGCTCTATGTGGATCTCTAGAAATTGACCTCTCCTACTCTTCTGCTTACCATCCTCAGACTAATGGTCAGACTGAACGAACTAACCAGACTTTGGAGCAATACTTACGGTGCTATTCCTGTTTTTCCCAAGATGACTGGGTTTCTCTATTACCTCTGGCTGAATTCGCCTACAATAACTCTGTTCACTCTGCAATTAATCAGTCTCCATTTTTTGCAAATTATGGTTTTCATCCTTTATTTTTGTCCAACAATGTTCCGGAATGTTCAGTGCCTGCTGTCCAGGAAACCTTGAGTTTTTTCAGTTCTAACAACAAACTACTCCAAGAGACCATGTCAAAGACCCAGGAATGGAACAAGGCTACTTTTGATAAGAAGAGGAGAGGTGAGCTTAATCTGAAGATAGGGGATCATGTCTGGCTGTCTACCTTGAATCTGAAGTTGGCTTGCCCTTCCAGGAAATTGGGCCCTAAGTTTGTGGGTCCTTTCCCAGTGATAAGAAAGATCAACGATGTGGCCTACGAATTAAAATTACCGGAGTAATTTCATATTCATCCAGTCTTTCATGTGGCCCTTCTTAAACCTTCAGTCCCGGATCCTTTCCTTCACCGAAACACTGGTCCTCCTGAACCTGTACTCATTGACGGGGAGCAGGAATTTGAAGTGGAATCAATCATAAATTGCCGGAAAAGACGCAACCAGATTCAATATCTGGTCAAATGGAAAGGGTACGGGCCTGAGGATAACTCTTGGGAACCAGAGACTAACATCCATGCCAAAAGATTAATTCTAGCCTTTAAGAGAGCTCATCCTAGTAAAATGGCCCAGTTGGGCATCCGGAGGCTGCCCATTGGAGGGGGGCAATGTCAGGAAAAGCCCTCTTGCAAATATCCCAGCAAACTAAAGTTTAGAGGAATGCCTGTGCACAAAGGCGCCATCCGGCGCTCGCACGCGCGCAATAGCGCCAAAAGCGTGAACGTGCGTACGCGCATGCGCAATAGCGCCAATAGCGGCGCCCTGTGACAGCACTTGGCGCCAAAGAGGCTATTTAAGGAGGACTGTTCCACTGCTGCCTTGCTGTCCGGTCTACAGCGTTCCTGAAGACCCCTTGTGCCCTGTTACTTGCATATTGCTACCTGATACCTGTTGGACTGTTCCTGACTACTCTGTTTGCTGCCTGCCCTGATCCCGGCTTTTGGACTTTGACTACTCTCCCGGATTTACCTTCTGTACCTGATCTGCCCGCCTGTGTTTGACCCGGCTTGCCTGTACCCTGCTGTCTACGTCCTGCTGCTGGACTACAAAACACCTCCCTGCTGTCTACATCCTGCTGGTGGACTACAAGACACCTCCCTGCTGTCTACATCCTGCTGGTGGACTACAAGACACCTCCCTGCTGTCTACATCCTGCTGGTGGACTACAAGACACCTCCCTGCTGTCTACATCCTGCTGGTGGACTACAAGACACCTCCCTGCTGTCTACATCCTGCTGGTGGACTACAAGACACCTCCCTGCTGTCTACATCCTGCTGCCAGACTACAGGACACCTCCCAGCTGACTACCCGATTCAGCTCTCTGCTCCAGCCTTCCAGTCAGGCACTTGTGCCCCTTCGCACTTCCGAGCCCCTGTCATCACTACCAGGGGTTCCCGAGTCGGAGGTATACAAGAGGCCGTTCCCTGCATTCCGGGCTCCACCTACCAGGTACGTGACAGAGGCCAAACACATTAGCAGTGCTGCCAAAGCACAGAAAGAGGAGGAAATTGCTAAATCTGTTAAGAAAGTAATTAAAACCTTTTTTAGGTACATTAGTGATAGACAGAAATTACAATTGGATTGCTAAAATGAAAACTGGGCACCCCACTTGTGTTGAGGGAGACCTGGACGTAGCAAACATTTACATAATTACTTATGTTCAGTCTTCTGAGAAAGAAATTGTACTAACAATAACAAGTCGGGCAATCATATTGGTTCTAGTAATGACAGTTAATTTTTAGGATTTATGGAGACAGATGTTGCAGTGGCTTGGTTAAAGCTTAATAAAGCATTGGGCCCTGAAGGTATTTATCCCAGAGTTCTAAGAGAACTTTGAGGTATAGTTGTTGGACCATTAACTGATCTTTTTAATCTATCTATTCTAACAGGATAAGTTCCCCATGACTGGTGGACAGCACGTGTACCTATCCACAAGAAGGGAAGCAAGGCGGAAGCGGGTATTTACAGGCCAGTGAGTTTAACATTGATTGTAGTCAAGTTAAAGGAATCACTCCTAAAATGAAGGATCATTGATCACTTAAAAATACACAACTTGCTGGACCCAAAGCAGCATGGCTTTACTAACTGCAGATCATGTCAGACCAATTTTGATTGTTTTTTTATACAGTTCCACATAATGATCTAATACAAAAGTTGTACAATCTAGGACTTAACCTTTGAGTGGTTCAGTGGATATGCAGTTGGCTAAAGAATAGATACCAGAGTGTGATTGTAAATGGGGTTCATTCAGAACACAGACCAGTCATTAGTGGTGTACCACAAGGCTCTGTACTAGGTCCTGTTCTATTTAATATATATGTAATTGACACAAATAACGGTTTGTTGGGCAAGGTATGTCTTTTTGCTGATAATCCAAAGGTGTGTAATAAAATTGATATCCCTGAAACTGTCTGTAACATGGAACATGATTTGGCATTGCTGGAAAATCGGTCAAAGAAGTGGAAACTGCAGTTTAATGTTTCTAAATATAAAATAATGCATCTAGGGAAAAAGAATCCTTTGAGAGAGTACTAAATTGGGGGTACAGTGTTGGCCAGCACTACAGAGGAAAATATTTGGGGGTACTTATTTCAGATGGTGGCAAAATGAGCAAACAGTGTGACCAGGCAGGGGGGAAGCAAATTCTAGGCTGCATCACTAGAGGGGTCATAAGCAGGAGGAAAGAGGTCCTGATTCCCCGATATAGATCTTTAGTGAGACCTCATGTTCTGTTCTGGAGACCTCATTTGCAAAAAGATATTGACAAGATAGAACAAGTCTATAGATGGGCAACAAAAATATTGAAAGGCCTGAGGGGTAAAACTTATCAAGAGTGACTTCAGGAACTTAATATGTACAGTCTGGAGGAAAGACGGAAAAGGGAAGACATGATTGAAACCTAGTAACACGGGGGTGAATAAGGTTCTGGTAGGCAGTATTTTCCAATATAAAACCAAAATCAAGAACACGGGGACATGGCCTCAAACTAACTGGAGGAAAGTTCAAAACTAATCTTAGAAAGTATTATTTTACTGAAAGGGTATTTGATACGTGGAATAAACTTCCAGAGCAGAGGTAGTGAGCCAGTCAACAGTAAATGGCTTCAAATGTGCTTGAGACAAACATAGATCTATACTCAGACAAAAAAAAAGTTAAACAAAAATATATAAAACATGTATAACATTTTAAAAAACGGGCAGACTCGATGGACCACTTAGTCTTTTTTCTGCTGTCACGTTTCTATGAAATACCATTTGTTATAAATTTGCCTTTATACTGTGAAATTTAAGTAGACTAGTTTACCCTGAAGCTAAACTACAGTATAGTGGGGTTTTCTACATTATGGCCTCAAAGGTCTCTCTACCAACTATAACAGATCGGAATATTTACTGGGAAAAAGCAAACTGGTGAAAGGGTTGATTGCATCTATTACTAGTTAATTTCCACAAATGGAGAACCTGTGTTATATCCCAAAATACAGGATCCCCAGTGCTCACTCTTCCATCATTAACCCCCTTTGACCTCCAGTTACTTAAATTAACAGTAAATTAACCAATTAGCACCCTATGTTTATAAAGATCGCATGGCACATGATCTTAAGAGTGTGTTGCATCATCAATTAAATAGATGCCAATATTTGTACTTATTTGTATTTACTTGCTGCAGCATCTTAATAAATACAGCATGTTAATATGTCAATTCACTCTATGACTGGAGGGAAAAAAAATGAACGTTTAAACTACAAAGGTCTTAAACTATGCATCGTTCAAAAACAGAATCACCCAAGCCATGATTCACTGTAAAATTGAGGCCACTAATCAAGATAGAATCCCTCAGCACCTTAAAATATGGCAACCTTGGGTAGACCAATTTCTACCTTCGGACTTCGACAAATCCCTTTTAGAACCTTGACTCCACCCCCCCCCCCCCGTGCTTGAAGTACTCCAAGATTTTGGCTCATGTGATGCCCCCAACCTCTCTCTCTCTCCCAGCTCTTTCTCCTCTTCTTCTTCCCCCCTTTCTTGACTATTCTTTCTCTATCCTCTTTCTCTCATCCCCCCTCCCAATGTACACCATTGGTAGTGTGATATTTTTGTAAAAAAGTGCCTTTGCCATAGGTGTCTCTGAACACCCCAGATGCCTTGTGTCGTCATATTTTCATTACCATCCTTAATCGCTTTGTGTCGCCGTTACCAATACGTCTTTATTTGTATTCCTTGATCACTGTATATTTTGTAATATTCATATATACCAAATATTACACCTTGTTTCTTATTAATATGTTACAAAATCTGAGAAGGTGTGGCAGTGTTGGATTGATGTTAATGAGCCTTTAGCATAGTGGCTGTATATGATAGGACCCGATTGAAACTATAGTGATATTAGAAAGTCTAGGTGTGACCAGCTAGAAGATTTTTCTTCCTTTTTGTAAGATTGGTGTAATGCTTTATTACTAAGAATTTATGGTTACTGTCCCCAAATATCATGGAATTGAATATGTTCATATAATGTAATGGATTGTTGCATGAGCTGGGGGGAGGGGGAGAGGGTTTTGGAGGGGGGGGGATGTTGGGGGGGGGGGGGATTGGTATACAAGTTATGTTATGCCTTGTATGTATGTTTAAAAAATGTGAATAAACATAATTTTTCAAAAAAAAAAAATGTTACTAATAAAAAATTTGAACAAGAAACTATAAAGTTCTATAGTATTGTTTATTGTACTGTATGTGTACATACTGTATATATAAAAATATAATATCCTACATAAATTTATGTAGGATATTATATTATTATATACAGTATATGTACACATACAGTACAATATTGTTTATCAGTCAAACTAAACCTGCATTGAGAAAGCCATGCATGCTGTCATTGCTGATCTCCCTCACTTTGAAGATAATAGATACTGTTAATGACACAAAAGGTTTTTAAGTCATTGAATTAGCATGACAGTAAGACAACTAGCATTTTTAGAAGGAGAGCTCAGCTAAGGCAGCCTTCTTCTTCTCTAAGGTTGGCCATAGATTATGCAAGTTTCTTTCCCTTAATCACAGATTGAAGTTAAAAAAAATTCTTGATTTCCCCCATCAACACAATCAATGTTGGTGGGGGAATACATGCTGCTGCGCTATTTGTATTCTGACAGTGGGAGGTTTCCCCACTGTCAGAAAACAATGATCACTGCTGGTGGCTATAGCCTTATTATAAACCATGAAATCAGACCGAGACAGAAGTACAGTTAAATCACACTTGTTTCATAATACAAGTAAAAAGAACAAATGTAGTCAAAACATAGCCAAAGTTCAGTAACCGGAACGGATAGTCAGCCAAGCCAGAAGTCAAGGATCAATGTAATGGAACAGCAAGTCCACACATGTTGTATGTTCCCCATGTCTGTGATTTGTTTGTTTTTGATCAATTCAGATATTGATCAATTTTATTAGGGCAGGGTTACTTTTTGATTATGCTCTTGTACATATCTCCATGTTTTTCTATTTTGTACCAATAAATATCCAATCGCATTCATTACATATTGAGATTGCCTCTCCTTTGAGCCCTGCTTTTCTTCTTGGTCCCCCCCTGTTTGGGACAATTTTGGGTTACATATGTATGGGGGTTGGAGGGCAACCATAGTCTCATGGTACCGAATTCATATACATGGTAAAACAAGCCTCATTATACCTCACTTGTTTCATAATGGAACAGCAAGCAGGATCTGGAGCCAGAAGGGATGTCAGCAAAGCAAGTCTTTAAACAGGAACGCAGGAGATGTACTCTGTGATGTTGACCAAGGCGAAGGCAGAGATCCTTTGAGCTGGACGGCTTAAGTGGGCAGGACTGACGAGCAGGATATCATCAACAGCTGAGTAACTGTAGAGAGCTGGCAATTAGCCAACAGGAGAGGCCAGCTCTGAGAAGGAAGGGCTGAGCCCAGCCCTGACAGTACCCCCTCCTCAATGACCCCTCCCCCTCGGAGGACCACCAGGCTTGAGGGGAAAAGATCTATGATAATCACGGAGGAGGACAGGGGCATTTAGGTCCGAGGATGAGACCCAAGAGCGTTCTTCCAGACGGCACCCCTTCCAATGCACCAGGTACTGCATGCCCCCACGGAACCTACGGGAGTCAACAATGGACTGTACTACATACTCCTCATGGTTCTCAACCTGTACAGGGTGAGGATGTGGCACCGAGGTGGTAAAGCGGTTGCAGACCAAAGGTTTTACTAAGGAGACATGAAATACATTCGAAATACGCATGTAAGAAGGAAGGTCTAATGTGTAAGCCACTGGGTTAATCCTGCAAAGAATACGGAAAGGCCCAATAAACTGAGGTGCGAACTTCAGTGAGGGAACACGAAGTTGGAGGTTGCGAGATGACAGCCAGACCCTGTCCCCAACCTGCTAGGAAGGCGCAGGCACGAGTCTGCGGTCAGCATGGAGTCTGTATCTATCATTTAATGTAAAGTTATGCACTTGGGGGCTAAGAATATGCATGCATCATACATGCTAGGGGGAGTACAACTGGGGGAATCTGTAGTGGAGAAGGATCTGGGGGTTTTGGTAGATCATAAGCTCAATAATAGCATGCAATGCCAAGCTGCGGTTTCCAAAGCGAGCAAAGTTCTTTCTTGTATTAAGAGAGGTATGGACTTCAGAGAGAGAGATATCATTTTGCCCCTGTTCAAATCATTAGTAAGACCTCATCTGGAATATGCAGTTCAGTTTTGGACACCAGTTCTCAAAAAGGATATCGGGGAACTGGAGAAAGTGCAGAGAAGGGCAACCAAACTGATAAGAGGCATGGGGGAGCTCAGCTATGAGGAAAGATTAGAGGAACTGAATTTGTTCACTCTTGAGAAGAGGAGAATAAGGGGGGATATGATCAACATGTTTAAATATATAAGGGGTCCATATAGTGAACTTGGTGTTGAGTTATTCACTTTACGGTCAACACAGAGGACAAGGGGGCACTCTTTACGACTGGAGGAAAAGAGATTTCATCTCCAAATACGGAAAGGTTTCTTCACAGTAAGAGCTGTGAAAATGTGGAATAGACTCCCTCCAGAGGTGGTTCTGGCCAGCTCAGTAGATTGCTTTAAGAAAGGCCTGGATACTTTCCTAAATGTACATAATATAACTGGGTACTGACATTTATAGGTAAAGTTGATCCAGGGAAAATCCGATTGCCTCTCGGGATCAGGAAGGATTTTTTTCCCCTGCTGTAGCAAATTGGAGCATGCTCTGCTGGGGTTTTTTGCCTTCCTCTGGATCAACTGTGGGTATAGTATTGGGTATATTGGATTGTACTTTTTTTTTTTTTTTTTTTTTTTTTTTTTTTTTTTTATGGTTGGACTGGATGGACTTGTGTCTTTTTTCAACCTGACTAACTATGTAACTATGTAACTATTAGCAAAGCCTCCTGGACTTGTGCCCAAGTGGAACGAAGACCACGGAGATGCTCCTCTAATGCAGGAATACTCTGCGAATCAAATGAGCCTGGCAACATGGAAGGTTGGAAACCATAGTTCGCTATAAACGGGGACAATCGGGAAACAGAATTCAAGGCACTATTGTGAGCAACGGTAATAGGTCTGACCAGTTGTTATGATGGTCAGAAATATAGCAACGAGGGAATTGCTCCAAAGACTGATTGGCTAATTCTATGGCCCCATTAGACAGCGGGTGACACGCAGAGGAAAAAGCAAGCTGAATTCCCAACTGTGCACAAACCGGAACACAAACTGACTACCCCTGTCCAAGACAATCACCTTGGGTAGCCCATGTAAGCGAAAGATCTCCCAAGCAAAAATGGAAGCGAGTTCCTTAGAAGTGGGCAACTTCTTAAGTGGAATACAATGAGACATTTTTGAGAACCGGTCAACCACCATAAGGATAACTGTGTTGCCCTGGGAGTTGGGTAACTCCACAATGAAATCCATAGACAGGTGGGTCCAGGGCCTCTCTCCATTGGGTATGGGTTGAAGGAGGCCCACTGGAAGATGTCTTGGAGTCTTACTCTGAGCACACATTGAACAAGCAGCTACGAAGGCGGTTACATCAGCGCATAGACTAGGCCAGCAGAGTTGTTGGGAAAAGGCCCAAAAGAGTTGATTCTTCCGAGGGTGGCTAGCAGCCTTGGGAGAATGGTAAGTCCGGAGCATGGCAGTACGAAGACTCTCTGGGACAAAGCAGCGGTCGCAAGGTTTCTCAGGAGGAGCATGGACCTGAGCAGCAAGAATTTTGTCACCCAAAGGAGAAGTGAGACTGGTGCAAACCATAGCCAGAATACGATCAGGAGAGATCACAGGAACCGGAACCGACTCCATCTTGGAAGTGGAGGAAAATTGTTGTGACAAAGCGTCAGCCCTTACATTTTTAGTACCAGGTAAGAATGAGACAATGTAACTGAAACTTGACGAGAAAAGAGCCCATTGCGCCCTTCTGGTAGAGAGGCGTTTAGCCTCAGACAAGAATGTGAGATTCTTATGGTCCGTAAGAATGAGAACCGGCACAGTGGTACCTTCAAGGAGATGTCTCCATTCTTTTAGGGCTAAAATGATCACCAACAGCTCTCTGTCACCAATCTCATAATTACACTCTGCAGGTGACAATTTCTTGGAAAAGTAGCCACAAGGATGCAGAGCAGAGGTAGGACGTTGAGACAGAAGGGCGCCAACACCACTCTCAGAGGCATCAACCTCAAGGATAAATGGTAACGTAGGATCAGGATGTGCCAACACCGGAACAGAAACAAAGGCAGCCTTGAGACTCTCAAAGGCCTTAACGGACTCTCTCCACAGTTACTCAGTTGTTGATGATATCCTGAGACCAACTCTGTGGGTTTCCATGCTTTCTAGTCATATCAGTCAGGGGCTTAACCAGAGACGAGAAGTTACATATAAACTTCAGATAATAGTTGGCAAAGCCCAGGAAATGCTGCAGAGGATGTTAGCCCACGGGTCGGGGCCACTGTAGGACAGCTGAAAGTTTCTTTGGGTCCATCGAAAAACCAGCAGTGAAAATGACATAGTGTCAGATAAGGGTACTCACCGAGGCCGAGATACTGAGAGCGGTAACCTCTTGCGACTAAGCGCACTCCACTCCTGGAGATGTACAGGTTGTGTAGGGCACAAAGAGGCATGAGTCACCAGCAGGCAGGGCAGGTCTTGCATGAAGGTCACCGGCAGGGAGACAGCTGGGCAGGACTGGGAGATGCTGAAGCTCAAGAAGGAAGATGAACAGCTAATCCAACAACAGACCGGGGGTCAAACACAGATGACTTGTAAGAGTCTCTTAGATAGGCAAAACAGTCTAGTGCAAAGGACTGTTAGCAGGTCTGTCAGCAGGCTGATGACTTAGTACTGAAGATTGATAGCAAAGTCCGTAAACAGGCCGAGGGTCAAACACAGGTAACTGGAGGCAAAGTCTGTGAGCAAGCCAGGGGTCGAGCACTAAAGACAATAGCAAAGTCCAGGAGCAGGCTGAGGGTCAATCACTGGAGACAGGAAACAATATCCGTAGACAGTCTGAGGGTCAAACACAGGAAGCAAGTGGAGAAGTCCGATGCAGGAAGAGTTCAGAGCAGGTCAAGATCAATCTGGGTCACAACAGGTAATCTTGAATCAGGATACAAGCAAGAAACACACGGGGAGCTGAAAGACAAACCAGCAATCTGGTCATGGCACAGAGTGGCTTTATAGGCCAGTGGGAGGCTCATGTTGTGCGCGCGCTATTGCGTATGCGCGTTCGCCATTCCGCTGAATCGCGCGCGCTCATTAGCCGTTTTGCTTTATTGTGGCCAGGGATGCCCCGGAGTGCCGCTCTACCGCGCATGTGCGAAGGAAGGCAGCGATATTTGGGAGACTGGTACTTGCTTCTTTCCTGACACATAGTCCAGGAATTTAACCTGTTCACGATAGAACTCGCACTTCTCCAGTTTACAATAGAGATTGTTCTCTTTTAGTTTCTGAAGCACACGACAGACATCTGTGTGGTGGCTCTCCAGGGATTTGGAAAATATGAGGATATCATTGAGATAAACCACCACACATAACTGCAACAAATCTCGGAGGACATCGTTAATAAATTCCTGGAAAACTGCCGGGGCGTTACAAAGGCCAAAAGGCATTATGAGGTATTCATAATGGCCTGTTCTGGTATTAAACGCAGTTTTCCACTCGTCGCCCTCCTTAATCCTCACGAGATTGTATACCCCTCTCAAATCAAACTTTGTGAAAACATTTGCTGCCTTGAGGCGGTCAAATAACTCCGTAATCAACGGAATCGGATAAGCATTCTTAATTGTGAAACGATTAAGACCCCTATAATCAATACAAGGTCTCAGTTCACCACTCTTCTTCTTCACAAAGAAGAAACCAGCACCAGCAGGAGACGGGGATTTGCGGATGAAACATTGAGAAAGTGCGTCTGCAACACAGAAACTGCTCTTTTAAAAATCACAAATGACCTGCTATCTGCAAAAACCAACGGACACTATTCTGTACTCCTACTTCTGGACCTTTCAGCTGCCTTTGACACGGTTGACCACCCCCTCCTTAAAAAACTTTACTCCCTCGGTCTCCGTGACTGTTCTCTTCAGTGGCTCTCACCCTACCTATCCCAACGCACCTTCAGTGTCACTTACAATTCTACTTCCTCCACTCCTCTTCCCTTCTCCGTCGGGGTCCCCCAAGGTTCTGCTTTTGGGCCTCTTTTATTTTCAATATTCACCTCTTCCCTGGGTCAGCTTTCAATATCATTTCTACGCTGACGACACACAAATCTATCTCTCCACCCCTCAACTCGCTCCATCAGTCTCCTCATGCATCCCTAACTTGCTAACAGACATATCTGTATGGATGTCACACCACTTCCTCAAACTCAACTTGTCCAAAACCAAGCTTATAATATTTCCTCCTCCACGTGCCTCTTGCCCTGTTTTATCTGTCAAGTGCAATGGCACAACCATCCACCCATCCCCACATGTTAGGGTGCTAGGTGTTATCCTGGACTCTGAACTCTCCTTTAGGCCCCACATCCAATCACTTTCCAAAGCTTGCCGCCTCAACCTCCGCAACATCTCTAAACTACGTCCCTTTATAACCAATGAACCACAAAGCTCCTGATTCACTCCCTGGTTATCTCTCACCTCATTGGCTTACCTTTAAATAGACTATCCCCCCTTCAGTCCATCATGAATGCTGCTGCCAGACTCATCCACCTTACAAACCGCACAGTGTCTGCTACTCCTCTCTGCCAATCCCTCCATTGGCTGCCACTCACCCAACAAATTAAATTCAAAATACTAAAGATAAGTTACAAAGCCATCCACAACTCTACCCCCAGTTACATCACTAGCCTAGTCTCAAAATACCAACCTAATCGCCCTCTTCATTCTTCCCAAGACCTCCTGCTCTCTAGCTCCCTCATCACCTCCTCCCATATCCGCCTCCAGGACTTCTCCCAAGCCTCGCCCATCCTCTGAAATTCCCTACCCCAATCTGTCAGATTGTCTCCAAATTTATCCACTTTTAGGCGATCCCTGAAAACTTTCCTCTTCAGAGAAGCCTATCCTGCCTCCATCTGACAACTGCACTATTTTCTCCATTAGCTTATCCCCCACAGTTATTACCCTTTTGTATAACTTGACCCTCCTCCTAGATTGTAAGCTCTAATGAGCAGGGCTCTCTGATTCCTCCTGTATTGAATTGTATTGTTATTGTACTGTCTGCCCTAATGTTGTAAAGAGCTGCGTAAACTGTCGGGGCTATATAAATCCTGTATAATAATAATAATAACAAAATACTCCTCCATGGCCTTATCCTCCAAGACCGACAAAGGGTAAACCCAGCCACGAGGGGGTATGGCACCAGGTTGAAGGTCAATTGCGCAATCATACGCCCAGTGTGGAGGCAAACTCCTGGCTTGACCTTTGTCAAAGACATTGCTAAAATTGCAGTACTCCTCTGGCAGAGAGGAGAGTGAAGAGGTGCACAGGACCTTGGCTACCTTCTGGAAGCATGTCTTACTGCATTGTGGCATCCAGGAGAGAACCTCAGCATGGAGCCAATCAAAATTGGGGTTGTGCCTCTGTAACCAAGGATAACCAATAACCAGTGAAAACTTAGATAAGAAAATAACTTGGAATTGGATTATATCATGGTGAAGAGCCCCTACAGCCATGGACAACAGAACCGTCTCATGAGTCACATGGGCAGGCTGTAGAGGTCTCTCGTCAAGAGCCTCAATGGCAAGTGGAGTGTCACGCAACATTGAGTGCTTCGATACAAAGGCAGCATCAATGAACAGGCCTGTAGCCCCAGAGTCAATTAGATCTATCTCAATGGACGCCTCAGCCCAAGAAAGGGTGACCGAAACTAGGGGCTTATCCTTCTGGATAACTGGGAATGAAACAACGCCACCTAAGGTCTGTCCATGACAGGACCTCAAGGTTCGGGTGTTCCCTGGACGGGTAGGACAAGACTTTAAAAAGTAACCTGCCTGGCCACAATAAAGGCACATCTCTCCCTCCTCCTAAAGGTTCTCTCATCTGCAGAGAAATGCCTGAAACCCAAGTGCATGGGTTCACCTTCACTGACCAACTCGGTACCAGGAGGCATGGGAGGTGAGGGAGGCACGGGTGGGACTGCAAAGCTCAGAGACAAACGTACAGGAGGCTTCCGCAAGCACTCCTTAAAAGAGAGTCTTTCTCCTAGTCTGGAGTCAATGAGGATGGCAAACGTAATCAACTTCTCCAGCTCAGTGGGTATATCTCAGGCTGCTATCTCATCCTTGATGGTATCCGAGAGACCATGAGAAAAAGCAGCCACGTGGGCCTCATTGTTCCACACAACCTCTGCTGCCAGAGTATGGAATTCAATGGCGTAGTCGGCAACAGTTCTCGTACTCTGTTCGATGGACATGAGTCACTTGGCAGCAAAAGCGGAGCATGCGGGAACATCAAATACCCCTTTAAACAAAGCCACAAACTCAGGGTAACTCAAGACAACAGGTTTTTGTGTCTCCCATAGAGGGTTTGCCCAGGCCAAGGCTCTCTCAGAAACCAAAGATATCATGAAACCTACTTTGCTTCTGTTCATGGGAAATGCCTGGGGCAGCATCTCAAAGTATATCTCAGCCTGGTTGAGAAACCCTCTGCATAGGACTGGATCACCCCCAAATCGCTGGGGAAGCGGAGCGGAACCAGACATACCTCTTATAGAGGTAATACTCGAGGCGGCTGCCTGCACAGAGACTGGAACATCAGCATGGACAGCCTGAAACATAGGTTGTACCAGGGCAGCCACAGTGGGAGATTCCAGGTGAGCCATGCAACGCCATGGCAAACTGATCCATGCAGTGATCCAGTTCATCCAATACCAACAAGTGGATTGACTGCATCTTCTGAATTCGTGGCCTTTGCCTACTGTCAGACACCATAAAATCAGACAGAAGTACAGTTAAATCACACTTGTTTAATAAAAAAAGGAAAAAGAACAAACGTAGTCAAAACATAGCCAAAGTTCAGTAACCGGAATGGATAGTCAGCCAAGCCAAAAGTCAGGGATCAATGTAGTGGAACAGCAAGCAGGATCTGGAGCCAGAAGGAATGTGAGACAAGCAAGTCTTTTAACAGGAACGCAGGAGGCTCTGTGATGTTGACCAACGCGAAGGCAGAGATCCTGTGGGCTGGACAGCTTAAGTAGGCAGGACTGATGAGCAGGATATCATCAACAGCTGAGTAACTGTGGAGAGATAGGAGCTGGCAATTAGCCAAGAGGTGAGCGGCCAACTCTGAGAAGGAAGGGCTTAGCCCAGCCCTGACAAGCCTCCAGCAGTGATTGTACAAAAAAAACCTGACAGGCTAGTTGCACTAAAGTTGATTGATAGATTGGCTTCAGTACAACCAGACTGCCCATAGATGAATCAAAATTCAGCTGGTTTTTTGCTGAACTGGCAGAATTTCTATCCATCTATGGATGGCTTTAAAACAGCTTAATCTTAACTTCTGCAGACCATTATAGAGTTATCCCACTCATTTCATACTCTGTTTTATTTGAGGTATATACTGTAAATAACCCTAACAACTAACAAATAGGCAAACCAGCAATGTAGATTCTTACCTTGACTAACCCTGCATCGTTTATCAGGTATTTATCAGTATATCTGACCTGTTCTCTGTGCTCTTGGATAACATTGTGAACTTGTTGGAAATGTTGAACTTTATTTCTTGACATTCTTGAATGGAGTTAAAAATGGCTACGTGTATTCTGTAAAGGAGAATCAAATATACATTATTTTAAAGGCCAGTGACTGGTGATATTTATAATGTAAATATAGGCAATACATGACAGTGACAGATAACTGTATTGTTGTAGAAATTGCTGCTGCTCAGAGCCATATCACTTTCAGTTTATACTTTGGGGATTGGATGCAAGAAAAAAATGAACTTTGATTTCACTAAGATAGCATACACCCTAGATAGATGGAAAGCCCAAATACCAGCTTACAGTAATGACTTTTGACAGAGAGCAAGAGGGATACACAGAAGATAGCACAATAGATTTTGCTTGGCAGGCAGTTTTTAGATTACAAGACTTGATACAGTCTTTTGGGAGGCATACACTACAATTCTCTGTATATTACTTACCAGGCAGAAGTAATATGTCCTCCAAGAAGAATCATGTTGCTGTATTCTAGGGAAAATTTTGTTTATAATGTCCTTTCTTCTGAATGGACATTGCTATCTAATCTAAAACTCCTCGAAGGGTATTTTTACCTTTTTCTTTTGGTATAAGGAAAAAGATTTATAAACCAAGATACCAGTTCACGAGTATTGTCTTTCTTTAAGAATCAGTACAATTATTGAAAAAAAATCTAACAAGCTTAAAGTGATTGTAAAATCTCATTTTCTTTTCAGTTAAAATAACAAACATGTTATACTTACCTGCTCTGTGCAGTTGTTTTGCACAGAGCAGCCCAGATCCTCCTGTTCTCAGGTCCCTCTTTGGTTCTCCTGGCCCCTCCCTCCTGTTGAGTGCCCCCACAGCAAGCAGTTTGCTATGGGGGCACCCAAGCCAAGCCACAGCTCCCTGTGTCCATTCAAACACGGAGCCATGGCCCGGCCCTTCTCCATTTTCTCCTCATTGGCTGACTGACTTTTATTAACAGCAGCGGGAGCCAATGGCGCTGCGCTGCTGTCTCAGCCAATGAGGAGAGGAGTCCCGGGCAGCTGAGACACTCCTGCAACATCGCTTGATCTAGATGGACCTCAGTGAGTAATAGGGTGGCTGAGGGGTGCTGTGAGGGCTGCTGCACACAAGAGGCTTTTTATCTTAATGCATAGAATGAAAATATTCATTCAAAAGAAATATTTGTGACTGTGCAACTCACTGTAGCTACCAGTCCAGGATAATTTTGAGAAAATGTTTCCAGCTAGTCAATTTGCAATGTTTTCAGAAAGTAGCTACAACATGAATACAGCATCTAAACTGGACATGTGAGAACAGGACCTGAAGATGTTGCACTGACAACTCCTTACAAATGCAAGCATATAACATGGCCCAAAGTAGCACAGTGCTTATGAAATTTTTTCTAACTATTGGGAAATAGCATTTAACCACTTGCTGACCAGCCATCACAGTTGTACTGTGGCAGAATGGCATGGCTGGACGAAGTGACGTTACGTAACATCGCTTCGCCCTGTGGTCACTAGGTGATCAATTACCACCAAAAGAAAGCTCTATTTGTGGGAAAAAAGGACATCAATTTTGTTTGGGTGCAACGTCGCACAACCGCACAATTGTCAGTTAAAGCGGCGCAGTGCCGAATCGCAAAAAGTGCTGTGGTCAGGAAGGGTGTAAAATCTTCTGGGGCTGAATCAGTTAATTTAATCAATGTTTTAATACACTTTTTTGCACAGGTCAGTAATTTGTTTTCCTGGTGCCTCCATGGCAGCATACCAATGGTTGGTTGATCCGCCCCCTACCAACCCACAGGACCACTTTAACTCTATAAAAAAAGAGTTGCTCCCCTCAGCCAGTATTCTTTTCTCTGTCCTCATTCCAGCAGGATCACTATCAGCCCTACCTCACCGCTTTATGGTATAACTGTTGCAGGTTCATGCTCTGCTGCAGTATGGAGCCCCATTGCTTGGGCTGCTAAATGCGCCACATAAGTATGGGAGGCCGTTTTTGTGTGGATCTTTTTTGGCCGATTTTGTAAGATTAACAGGAGCCTATCTTTCTCCTCTATTTCTTTCCTTATGGCATGCCCCATAGCTATATGTATGTATCAGGCTGTTACCTGCTTTTCAGCATTCCTCCATGAGTGTTTCCCCCCCTCCTGTGAGAGTGTCGTTCGGCTCTGTCTTACCTGGCGGGGGGCGGAGTCACGGAGTGACATCACGGGACGGCGCGGCGCATGCGCAGTAGCATGTTGAGGCCTTCGGCGGCCATCTTGGTACTCCCAAAGTGCTCTCAGAATAAAGGGAGAGCCTTTTCATTCATTAGGCAGCCAGCTATCAAGGAGAAGACATCTCTCTAGGTGTCTTCCCTATTGTGTTTATACAATGGAGCCTGGCCAAGATATTTTTGGGCATCGCTTGTGGGGATGTGTATATATATATATATATATATATATATATATATATATATATGTAGCAATAACTCACGGTGGGCTGTTACCGTCACCTTTTTACCTGTAATTTCACCGACACCGGGTCTAGGGTCCCCGTTGAGCTTACTATCAGACAATGTAGGCAACAGTCACTTGAGTACTTTTCCAATGCTTTAATGGGAGATAAATGGAAGAAGTAGCAGGAAAGAGGTAGAAGAAGAGTTGCAGGGAAGTTCAAATACCTTTTCTTGGCGTAGCATCAATAAATTTAAATCTTTGGGATGAATGTATCCTCAGCTTAGGATGAAATCTTTGCTCGCCCGGATAGGTCTCTCTCACTAACCTAGCATCCGGCACGCAGCATGAACAAAAAGTCTCTGCCACAGACTTGAATGAAGCAAACCCATACGATCCTCTGCCACAGGATGTAGTAGTTTTCGATGAACAGCAAACACAGTACCAGAACCTTTAAGCCGACCCAGCAGTACTTGTGCAATAGGGTAGTTTAGGATATGTCCTCCAATCGAGTCACCAGGCCCTTCTTAAGACCAGCCTTGCATGGTCTCTTCCAAGATGGGTCCTTCCCTGGATCTTCCCGATTGTCCGGCTTCTTCCCGCAGGACAGACAGCGCAGGACCATCCCAGCTACAGCAGGCCCCAGACAGGCTTCTGGGTCCACCCGCACGGCTGCGGCAATGCAACCCTCCAGGCCGGAGGGCTACGAGGTAGAACTCACTGACACATATCTCTAGGCCAGGAGGGCCATGAGGCAAAAATACCCCCTAAAACATGGCCTCTGTCCCATAAATACCCTCTCCCAGAATGCAACTCGGAGGACCACCTCCGCCGAGTTATCTCCGGGACAGAAGAACACTCATACACTTCAGCCTGTTGCTTTTCCAACACCGACCCATGGTGACAATGACACCCACAGGCAGAATGCGGAACTACAGGCAACACAGCCAAACTGGAACAGAGGCTAAATCTGACAATAACTAAATCTGAACTATGTACAGAAAAAGATGACCCACTAAATTATAGAAGCTCGGGTCACTCTCATTCATCCTCAGCTCATGCCTCCCGCAGTGGCCAGAGGTCACCCCGACATACCCCTAGCAGACACGAATCCCACAAACCTGTGTATCCAAGAGAAAAAACATGTTGGGTATGTGGAAAACAAGCCCTGTCGGTAAAATTGGTATGCGGGCAGTGCCTACTAGAGGCTACGGGTGACAAGGAGAGAGACAAGCAGCAGTCGTTGGAATCAATTAAAAGCCTGATCAAGGCTTCAATCAGGGAGTTGGATTTATCCCAAGACCAAATTAACCCATCTTCGGCCGAAATGGCAGTAAATGTGCCCACTCCTCATGCGGACGCAGAAGTGAATTCTGAAGACGAGACAGAAATGGTGGATGACAATACTTAAGCATTTGACTTAGCTCTAGTTGAGCCTTTAATCACCGCTGTTAAGGATGCAATCCAGTGAGAGGAAGATCCAGAGCCGCCAAACAAAGAAATATTTTCCACACCTGAAAAAGAAATTATCAACTTTCACCTTGATGGAAGAAATCAAAGAGGTGGTGACAGACGAATGGCAGAAAGTGGACAGAAGACTTATTGCTTATAATACTTTTCTCAAGTTATATCCGCTGGCAGAAGCAGACGCGCAGCTTTTTGATACTGTACCGACTGTAGAAGCCTCAATTATGAGGTTAGCCAGAAATACGACTCTACCATTAGAAGACGCAGTCTCCTTTAAGGATGTCCTTTACCGAAGAATTGACTCAGACCTAAAAAAGGCTTATCAGGCAGCTGGAGGAGCATGTAAACCGGCAGTAGCTCTGACCTCGATCTCGAGGGCTACCAGAGTATGGTCGGACAACGTGGAAACAGCCCTCAGACATGGTGTGGGCTCAGAAGAAATCATTAAGGCACTGGATGAATTAAAATTGGCCTCAGATTTCATAGCGGAAGCAGCTATTGATGTCTTCCAGAGCCATGCTGTATTCCATCACGGCCAGAAGAGCGTTATGGCTAAAGCCATGGTCGGCCGACCCAACATCCAAACAATCTTGGTGTCGTATTCCATATGATGGGTAAGCCCTGTTCGGCGAGAAGATGGATGCGGTGATTACCAGAGTCACAGGAAGGAAAAGTGGTTTGATTCCCCAGGACAGAGGCAGGAGGAAGAGATTCGCTACACGCCCAGCGGGCCAGCTAAGAGGGAAGGATTCCAGATCGTACCGCCCAGGAAGGGAATACAGAAGAGGCTGGAAAGGCTCGCAAGTAACTTTTTTGAGGTCAGCAAAACCTAAAGCCTCTACATCCACGGTTGAGAGCCAGAAGTCCTTTTGACGCCCTCCCCACCCAAACTGGTCCGGTGGGAGCCCGTCTAAAGGCTTTTGCCCAGGTTTGGGTGGAAGATTGTGTAGCCCAGTGGGCAGTGTCCACGGTCCTTTAAGGCCTTTTCTGGAAATTCAAAAGGCAACCCCCCTTTTTTCCTTCCAGCCCACAAAAATTCCAACTTCCAAAGAAAAAAAGGAGGCCCTTCTTCAATATGTCAAAATGCTTATTCTCCAGCAGGCAGTGGTACCAGTTCCAGACTTGGAAAAATGCTTAGGCTTTTATTCACCAGTCTTCTTGGTCCCCAAGAAGTTGGGGGGTTGGAGGCCTGTACTGGACCTGAAGAGGTTGAACAGGCATATCCGTGTGGAACATTTCAAAATGAAGTCCTTAAACACAGTTATTCTATCCATTCAACCAGGGGATTGGATGGCTTCCATAGACCTTCAGGATGCGTATCTTCATATACCTATCCACCCACAGTTTCAGCCTTTCCTTCGGTTCAGAGTAAGCGACTTACATCTTCAATTCCAATGCCTCCCCTTCGGGATTTCAACAGCACCCAGAACCTTCACCAAAGTGCTAGTGGCGATCTCGGCTCCTCTTCGAGAGAAGGGGTTTCGAGTACTACATTATTTGGACGATATCCTAATTCTATCCCAGCACAGACAGACCTTGGAGATACATGTGCAATTGGTCCTAGACACGCTGATCAAGTTTGGATGGCTGATCAACTACTCCAAAAGTCAGCTCACACCCACACAGGAGATAACTTACCTAGGAGCATTCTTCAACACTCCAGAAAAAACAGTCTCACTCCCATCAGAAAAGATTCCTTCATTGATAGGGAAGGTGAAAAGAGCACTGACGAGCCATTCCATGTCAGCATCAGACTGAGCCTGCTCGGATCCCTCTCTTCATGCATACCCATAGTGAAATGGGCCAGATGGCATCTACGGGCTTTCCAGCTGGGTCAACCTACGGGCCTCATATATCCCAGGGCTAGAGAATCAGTTAGCTGATCATCTTTCAAGATCTTTCAGCCACAACAATGAGTGGTCTCTGAATCCGAGGGTCTTCCTCTGGATATGCCAGCAATGGGGCACTCCCCAAATAGATCTATTTGCCTCCCCGCTCAATGCAAAGACACCGCTTCTTTTTTTGAGATTCCCATCTCCGAGGTCAGCAGGGGTGGATGCCCTAACCCAACCATGGAACTTTCAGATGGGATATGCATATCCCCCAACCCCTCTGATACTGAGGTTTCTCTAATGCCTAACAACAGAGAAGATCACAGTTTTGGCAGTGATTTCATACTGGCCCAAAGATCATGGTTCACGCTCCTGGTTAAGATGGCCTTGTGCAAACTGCTTCCTGTTCCATGCATATACAACCTTCTGTCTCAGGACAAGTTCTGTCACCCGCACCCGGAGATCCTAGACTTGAGGGCCTGGAAGTTGAGCGGAAAAGGTTGGGCAAGCTAGGCTGTTCACATAGTGTTATCCAAACACTACTACAGGCCAGAAAATCATCTACTAATACCACCTACTATAGAGTTTGGAGAAAGTTTACGGGATTAGCAGAGGCTAACCATTTCGATCCCCTAAATCCCGGAGTCCAGAATATACTTCTCTTTTTACAGAGTGGATTGGACTTAGGTTTGGGCCTGAAAACACTTAAGGTCCAGGTTTCAGCCCTTTCAGCTTTAACAGATACCCGGTGGGCACTAGATCCTCTTGTAGAATGTTTCTTGAAGGCAGTCCTAAGAATGCAACCTCCCAGGAAGACGCTATACCCCAAATGGGACTTGACTATCGTGCTTAGTGTCCTTTCAAAACCTCCTTTTGCTCCCATAGAAGAATGTACCTTGGAGGATATTTCTTTGAAGGCAGTCCTTCTAATCGCCATCACTTCAGGTCGCAGATTATCGGAGATCCAAGCGTTAGGGTTGCAAGAACCCTACATTACTTTCTTCCCAGACAGAGTGGTGTTGCAGCCTATTCATCAATTCATTCCTAAAGTGCTTTCAGTCTTCCATCTGAACCAGGAGTGGGTTCTTCCAGCATTCGGGGAGGACCCAGCTTCCTCAAAACTGCATGAGTTGGATATAGCCAGATCCCTAAGACACTACTTAAATTTTACGCAACAGTTCAGGAAAGATCAGCGGCTATTTGTCATCCCAAAGGGCACCAAGAAGGGAATGGCGGCATCCAAGACTACCTTGGCAAGCTGGATTGTGAGGTTAATCCAAAGAGCATATCGGGCTAGTGGTCTTCCAGTTCCAGATGCGGTCAATGTGCATTCAACGCGTAGAATAGCCTCCTCCTGGGCAGCCTTGGCATGGGTCTCCCCTGGGACAATTTGCTGAGTGGCCAGCTGGTCATCCTTTAGCACGTTCATGTCTCACTATAGTGTAGACCCAGCAGTTCTTACTTCCCGAGAGTTTGGGGAAAAGACCTTGCAGTCATCTGTACTGTAGTTTTTTCTTTTACTCATAAAATTTTCTTATTGCAGTACCCTCCCTGTAAGCGAGTTATTTACCATTGGTATGCTGCCAAGGAGGCACCAGGAAAATGGAAAATTCAATACTTACCTTTCCGTAATTTTCCTTTCCTGGTGCCTGCCCATGACAGCATACAACCTCCCTTCAATGATCCTTAGTGTTATGAGATCTAGTTACAAGAATACCGGCTGAGGGGAGCAACTCTTTTTTATAGAGTTAAAGTGGTCCTGTGGGTTGATAGGGGGCGGAGCAACCAACCATTGGTATGCTGCCATAGGCAGGCACCAGGAAAGGAAAATTACGTAAAGGTAAGTATTCAATTTTCTGTTATACAATCTATTGTGAGCAATTGTAAAACACCTCCATATGAAGTAAATATGTGTCTAATTCATCCTAACTATAATAACTTTACATGTGTTATGGTTAGGTAAGTGTGATACCTGAATTGGATTAGACACGTGCAGTTTGTTTCGTTATGAATTGAAATTCGGACGAATATTTTTTTTGTTATTTTGGATACATCCGAATTTCCAAATTACAATAGTACCACATTTAAACAAATCCAAAATAACAAAAAAAAATTCGGACGAAATTTGAATTCAAATACTTTTCGAATACTTTTCAAATTCAAATAGTTTTCAAATTTGAATTCAAAACATTTTCGAATTCAAATGGTTTTCCAATTCCCAAAGAGAATAACATAGAATAGAAAATAAAGGAATATAATAGAGACTAGAAAAGAATATAACGGAGAATAAAATAATAGAATGTAATAGAGTAAAACAGAACAAAGCAGAATAGAAAATAAAAGAACAGAATAGACTAGAATATAATAGCAACAAATAGAATAGAATACCATAGAAAGAATATAACCATCTTCTGAAATTCACATTTCAAATAGAATAAATTTGAATTCCAACGCATAAGAAAAGAATAGAACAGAAAAGAATAGAATAGAAAAGAATAGAACTAAAAAAACAATAGAATAGAATAGAAAGAGTATAACCAGTACCCAAAATTCAAATAGAGTCAATTTAAATTTGAAACGAATAGAAAGAAATACATTAGAATAGAATAGAAAATAACAGAATAGTATAGAAAAAACAATAGGATAGAATAGAATATAACCATCTTCTGAAATTCGAACTTCAAATAGAATAAATTTGAATTTGAATAGAATATAATAGAAAAAAATAGAAAATAAAATAATGGAAAAGAATAGAATAGAAAAGAATAAACAAATACAAAAAGAATACAATTTAAAAAACAATAGAATAGAATAGAATAGAATAGAAGATTATAACCATTTTCCAAAATTCAAATAGAATCAATTTGAATTTGAATAGAAAATAATAGATTAGAATAGGAAGATGGTTATATTCATTCTCTTTTATTCTGTTGTTTTTTTCTATACCATTGTGTTATTTTCTATTCTATTCTACTCTATTCTTTTCTATTCTATTCAAATTCAAATTGATTCTATTTGAATTTTGTAATATCATTTCTATTTGTTTTTTTAATTTGATTCTTTTCTAATCTATTTGCATTTCAGAAGATGGTTATACTCTTTCTATTTTATTATTTTTTTTATTCTATTCTATTCCTTTCTATTCTGTTCTTTTATTTTCTATCCTATTTTGTTCTGTTTTACTCTATTATTTTCTTTTATTTTCTGTTATATTCTTTTCTATTCTATTCTATTTTTTCTATTCTATTACTTTATTTTCTATTCTATTTTATTCTCTTTGGAAATAGGAAAACTAATAGAACTCGAAAACTATTTGAATTGATTTGAAAATGAATAAACAAAACAAATTCCAAAAACAAATTAAACGAATGAAACAAATTTAACTAAATACAGTTATGTAAATATCGAATCGAAACAAAACAAATTTTTTCATTCTGCACATGTCTAAATTTGATCATACAAAATGTTTACTTATTCATTAACCACCTCAATACGGGCCAATTTTGACATTTCTCTCTTCCTGTAAAAATCATAATTTTTTTGCTAGAAAATTACATAGAACCCCCAAACATTATATATATATGTTTTTTTAGCAAAAACCCTAGAGAATACAATGGCGGTTGTTACAACTTTTTATCTCACACGGTATTTGCGCAGGAATTTTTCGAACGCGTTTTTTTTGGGGAAAAAAACAGTTTTGTGTTTTAAAAAAAAACAAAACAGTAAAGTTAGCCCAATGTTTTTGCATATTGTGAAAGATGAAGTTACGTCGAGTAAATAGATACCTAACATGTCCCGCTTCAAAATTGCACACGCTCGTAGAATGGCGCCAATGTTCGGTACTTAAAAATCCCCATAGGCGACGCTTGAAATTTTTTTACTGGTTACATGTTTTGAGTTACAGAGGAGGTCTAGTGACAAAATGATTGCTCTCGCTCCAACGTTCGCGGCGATACCTCAAATGTATGGTTTGAACACCGTTTTCATATGTGGGTGGGACTTACGTATGCGTTCGCTTCTGCGTGCGAGCACACGGGGACAGCGGCGCTTTAAAAAATTTTTTTTTTATTGATAATTATATATATATATATTTTTTTTTACACTTTTTTGAAAAAAAAAATTTTTTGATCACTTTTATTCCTATTACAAGGAATGTAAACATCCCTTGTAATAGGAATATAACATGACAGGTCCTCTTAATAGTGAGATATGGGGTCAATAAGACCCCACATCTCACCACTAGGCTGGGAAGCCTGAAATAAAAAATAAAAATAAAACGATCGCCGCTTCCCAGCCGAAGCGGCGCCATTTTTTTGAATGGAGAGGCCGGGCGTGACGTCATAACATCGCGCCCGGCCTCCGATGATCATAGAGACTCCGGCGACCATCTGGTCCGCCGGAAATCTCTATGATCTACATCCGGCGCAGGCGGATCCGCTCTCCGCCTCACCGATCATAACGGTGAGTCGGAACAAGCACCAGAGGGCGGCGGGAGGGGGGGGACGTCCCCTCTCGCCTCCCATAGGAACGATCAAGCGGCGGAACGGCCGCTATGATCATTCCTATGGTGTAGAGATTCGCCGGCTGAAACCGGCAATATCAGAATGATGTCTGTAACTACAGGCATCATTCAGATATACCCGCCCAAAGCCCAGGACGTCATATGACGCCCGTGGGCGGCAAGTGGTTAAACAAACAGTAAGCTTTTTTATTAAGTACCAGTATATTACCAAATGATGCTAGCCTTTCTAAGATGAATAAATATGACATTTATCTATTTTGCTTCTCACCACAAAAAGTTCATCCACAGCTATAACTTTATGGTGGTCAGATTTACTTTGTAGGCCAGATACACCATATTATCAAAAGTATTGGGACGCCTGCCTTTACACACACATGAATTTTAATGGCATCACAGTTTAAAGCCTCGTGCACACGATCGGATTTTCGTTAGGGAATTGTGTGATGACAGACTGTTGGCCTAAAATCTGACCGTTAGTATGCTCCATCAGACAATTGTTGTCCAACTTTCCGCCAACAAATGTTGGATGGCAGGCTAGTCAATTTTCGGCGGAAAACGGTCTGTTGTTAGATCTTCCTATTGTCTGTACACAAGTCCGTCACATAAAAGTCCAAAGTACAAACACGCATGCTCGGAAGCAAGGACGAGCCGGAAGCGGTCGGTCTTGTAAACTAGCATTCGCAATGGAGATGTAACATTCGTGACACGGCAAATTATGATTTGTCAAAATGCAGCGCACAATTCTCTTCTTCTGTAATGGGATAATAATGAAGCTGCTTTGCTGGTGATACTGATGGACTTATGGCAAACGTATTTGAAAATTATTTTGTTTTCTAGTGATATCAAGAATATTATTATGCTTGTTTTTTTATTTTTATTTTTTTTGGCCAAGTTACCACAACACTATTATCCTGTAGTTTTTAATATCAAAGACACATTTATGTTGGTATCGCTTGTTAATTTTACATTGTATTTTTGAAAATGTACTGGCCTACTCCCAAACTGTCATTCGAAGTAAAAGACATAGCCAAGTATTATACTACACAATTTTTTTTATTGTGCATTAAAAAAAAAATAAAATAAAATTAGACATGCTATCTGCAAATAGAACTTAACCAAAAAGTACATTCTATGCATCCAAAAATATAGAAAATATAACAAATCAAATAAATATTTAACCATAAAATAAAATAATAATTAGTAAGTGTGGAAGGGGTGAAAATCCCCAGACCAGCGGCCTTGTTGGGGGCTTGGGGCTGGTATTGCCATTGACCACCATGCTTCTGTGGTGGGTGAATTGGCTGCCGAAGTTGTGTATGTGGGCCCAAAAAATCACACGTGGGTGGTGGCATAGATCTCACCCGTCGCCCCCCTGTTGAGGAGCTGCAGGATGAGCTCCTCGCACCTTCTCCTCTGGTCACCGGCCATCCCCCTTAACCTATTGGCTGTCACCACGCCAAATCCCTCGCACTCATCTGGGTCAGTTCGGATGGCAGTAGTGGCCTGGCTGAGGAAGGAAGCTGTGGCCTTGTCCAGATTCCTGCTCCTCCTGGCCCTTTTAGCAGGAGGGCATAGGGGAGGGATCTGGGCCTCCATCTGGCTGCTGGCCACGGGCTCCTCCTGACTGACACTTTCCTGTGTATGAAAATGGGACATAATTAGATTTTTTTGTTAGGGTTTGGTCATCAATCACACACAATTTTGATCTCCTCACTGTTGCAAATTAAATGTGGACAAATAGCAAAGACTATCATTCTGACAGCATCATTTTTTATTCTTGTTCAAATCATTTTTGGGCACTACTGTCTACTGCTATGGAAACCACTTTGTTAAGACAGAAATATTTGAATAATAAAGTCTAGTTATCATCATTGTATTTTTGGATACAAATATGTTCAAGAATGCTATACCTGGGTCAAGCTGGGCTCCTCCACATCTTTATCCTATGCAGCAGGACCTGTGTGGACCTCTGGAGCTGTGGCCTTAGCAGATGTTGAAGGGAGTGTAGACAGCGATGGTCTGGGTTCTGTCTGGTCAGTCAAAAACCGCAGGCTGTGGTAATATCACAGCCTGGGGATATATCGGTCATCTGCTGCTGCTCCAGATCTCTTGGAGTCCATGACCTTGTTGTGCTCCCTTTTAAAAGTACTCCTCAGGTTGGAAATTTTGTTCTTGACATAGTTGATGTCTGCCCTGGGGTACAAAGGCTTCACCAACTTGAGCGGTTTCTCCAACGCTCCCTTCCTCAAGATTTTATTGCAGTAATCTCAACTCTTGACCTTCCAGAGACAGGGCAGCTACCGGTACAGGTCGATGAATTGTGTAAAAAAATCAGGCGCTGTAAATTTATCCACCATGATAAATGTTATGATGTCTGCAAGACAGAACACAAGACAAATCATAATGTCTGGCTTAACTCATAAGCTGGTCCCAATATAGGCCTCAATCTAAGCAGTTTAGGCCACTAGCCACCTATGCCCCAAATTCAAATTGTCCCTTCGTTTTATGGCTCCTTTCTTGCAAGCGAAAGTCCTTCTGTCCAAGATCATTCCTACGGCCGTTCCATCAACTGTGCGTTCTGGCTTTATATACACTGTGCATGCGTCAAACTCAGCTCTCAGTGCGTCATGACGCTGGGGCGAGACCATCTCTCATCTGCATGCGACACACACGGCGGAACATTCAGGAGGGGAAACATGGTGGAATCGGTGGATTACAGGCATCGCCGTGGGGGTGGAGCTCATAGGAGGCACAAAGCAACCCCCATGAGCAAGGGTGAGATGGTGACGATGGTGCACATCCTAGAGAAGCACGACTACGACTGCAAGCTGCGCAATTATGAAAGGCCCAACAGCCGAAAGGACAGCATTTTGGATAAGGTCATCGCAGTTTTGCAGGGCAAATTTTCGGTGCAACGAATAAAGGACCAAATCAGGAAACGATGGTCTGATCTCAAACACCGTGAGCAAGACCAGATGGAGTCCATACATAAGATCATCAAAAAAAAGTAAGCAATATTTGTATATAACCAATATGTATATGTGTAAATTAGCTGTCTGTATATGTGCTTTCTCCAAGTAGCTTGAGAGAATTATATATAATTTTTTCTATAATCTTTGTCTGACTTGTTATTTTAAAGATAAAGTAAATAGAAAGCAGATATAAACATTCTTATTTGGTTCTGTTTTTTGACATTTCTTTATTTTTGGACCCAATTTTTTTTGCTTCTTTCAACAGGGAGGCACCAAAAAATGAGGCAACAACCAAGCCACCAGAAGGAACAAAGGAAGGCTACTCTCGCTCGGGCCCCAACAGGGGAGGCAACAAGGCCATCTTCCCACCAAAAATATAAGTGACAACTTCAAACACACTCATTTAGCCACCGACAGGGGTGATTCTAGGTGGGCCAAAGACCATTGGCTTAGGGCAGAACTTAAGGGGTAAAGAACACTTTCTGGTTGCTGCCTGGCTCATCAGTGCCCATTAATGCAGCCTTGCCAGTGTAGACATGGGTAGAGAAGAGGCCCCGGGGATCACAGTCACACAGAGTCATGCCTGCTAGAATGATCATCATATATCCCATAGGAGACAAGAGGGTTGGGGGGCAACTGCAGGACTTTTTCCTTGTCAAAATAGTTTTATTGCGTACGGAGATTATGTACAGATAACATTGAATAATAACATACATTCAGTATAAGGAAGCTCATTTACAATTGAGGAATAGTTAATTCATTAATAATATTGTAAAACAAGACAATATATTCTAACACAAGGCAATATATTTTAAAAGGAAATAAAGAAATAGGAGAGAAAAAGAACTTTGGAGTCTTTGTCCATTTCAAAAGAATAGAATTAAATGAGTTATGTAAGTTCTGCTACATCGTTTGCCTTGTTTTATTTCTATTTCTAGACAATAATTGAGATTATTATTTAAATATCAATTAGAGCTTCAATATCATAGAATAATATAGTATAAGGAAAAGAAAGGATAGAAAGTATAGTAGGAAGGGGAGAAGAGAAGAAGGTTAAGGGAAAGAATCCGCGAGGTCAGGCCGAAAGTCACCACAACAACTAGGGCTGAAATATAGCCTATATCATGTTATCACAACTACCATGGCAGTAGAACACTCTTGTCTAGGGTTGGCATGGAATATGTAATCCAAGGCTGCCATATTACCTCAAATCTGGGGATCGTGTCCAATTCTATAGCTATCATCTTGGCATGAGTCATATAGTAATTCATTTTAGCTTTTGCTTCATTTATATCTAATGTTGGTGATTTCCAAGATTTTGCTAAAGTCTGTTTAGCTGCTGTGAAGAGATATACCAACAATTTGAATTGGGTATGCGTTATGAATTCAGGTTTTAAGTTGAGAAGGGCCATTGCTGGATCGAAAGGGATTGTTTTCCCAATAAGGTTAGTTGCAATGTTAAAAATTCCCCTCCAGAATATTTGAGCTAATGGACACGACCACCAGATATGAAGGTATGTGCCAGGGTCCAAACAACCCCAAAAACATTGCGCCGAATAATTTTGCACATATTTTGCTACTCTAGTAGGTACTAGATACCAGCGTGTTAAAACTTTATAATTAGCCTCAACCGCCAATATATTAGGGGAAGCTGTTTTTGTTGTTGACCATATTTGTTTCCAATCTGAATTATCAAAAGTACGCTCAAGGTCCTCTTCCCATTTCTGGACATAGGATAATTTGTCTTTACTGGAATGAACTAGCAGGTGAGAATATATAGTAGAGATTGTGCCTCTAACATGCGGATCTTTTTTTTTTTTTCAAATTATATTTTATTAAAGAACAGGAGAGGACATGGGTCCCACATAGTGATACAAGGTATGTACACAACAATATATTTGAGGGCGCAGCCTCCATTTATACATAAACGTCTCGTATGGATACCGTAATTATTATTTCTTTGTAAGAAAACCATTTTAGGCTACTAATAAACCTTATATGTATGACTAAGAAACAATATGTGGGTGGGACCGAACCTCTCCGTTTCCATTTCCATTTACTTAAAAAGGAGAAAAAAAAAAAAAAAAAAAAAGAGGCCTACATAATAAAAAAGAAAAAGATAAGAGATGGGAAATGAAGAGAGATGAGATAGTAGGGGGGGGGGAGAGGGATGGGAGGGGATATGGGGTAGCGGGGGGGGGGACGACGACAAGGAGACGGCTACTACTTGCGCCGTCCGGTAGGCTTAGGAAGGATCAGCACTATTTTATTATACCAGATAATAGCATATCAAGATGACTTCCACTAAACAGACTAGTTCCCTTCTAGAAGCGCCTGGCCTTCAGCCGAGAAAATAAATATGTTCCATCCGGACCAAGTCCTAGTGAACACTTCGCTTTGGTTTCTAGCAGTCAGAATTAAATCTTCCATTCTCTTAATATCCTCTACCTTTCTGATCCACACACCAATCGATGGGGGTTGTGTAGATTTCCAAAGCAGGGGAATACATGTCTTGGCAGCATCCAGTAGATGCCGGATCAATGACTTTTTATACACTTTGCTGGTTGAGGTGGTGGCGTGGAGCAGAAAGAGGGCAGGATCATTTGATATTATGCGTTCGGTAAACTTTTGTATAATGTTTCGAATGGTTCCCCAAAACCGATCTAGCAATGGACATGTCCAAAAAATGTGAAGGATGGTGCCACGGTCACTATGGCATCTCCAACACCTATCCGTTGTGAGAGGGAACATCTTATGTAGTTTTACAGGAGTGTTGTACCACCTAGTGATCAACTTGTAGTAGTCTCCTGCGTTTTTGTGCAGATCGAAGATCTGTATGTGAAATGAATTATATTCTGCTTTTGACGCGTCGTAAATTTACATTGTAGGTCCTGTTCCCAGGATTCTAAACTTTGTAAGCTAAAGCTGTCGGGGGGTGTAATTAACAATTGATATGTGGCTGATAAGGCATGTGGCATGGAGTCTTCTTCCGTACAATATAGGTCATATGTCGTCAGGGGTTGGTTAAAGCTATCGGGGGGTGCCAATGTTTTGAAAAAGTGATCAAGTTGGAGGGCCCTCAAAAAATCTAATTGAAACGGTCCGGCTGGGTTTCTAAGTTCTGTTATATTAGGCCATCTTCCACTCAGTAGGAAGTGAGAGGCTTGGAAGTGATTAGAATTCTTTAGAGATATAAACAGTGGGTCTGTATACCCTGGAGTGAACTCGGGTGTACCCAAGATCGGACGGATCGGGGATGTTGATGATGTAAGATGGAACCTTACGAACAAGGTCGAACATATGCGTGTAGTCACCCCTATGAGGGGATGTCTTTTCATGTGGCTTGGGAGTAATTCATAACACCATGGCGCTCTGTTGAGGGGTATGTCACATTGTAATTGTTCCAGTCTGGTCCAAAGTTTAGTAGTGTGATGTCGATTCCAGTCTATAAGTCTGACCAAATGGGTTGCGTAATAGTATTTACGAAGGTCTGGAACCGCCAAACCCCCATACAGTTTAGGTAAGGTAATTAGCTTCCTGGAGAGTCTGGGTTTTTTATTGGCCCATATGAAGTCAAAGATTAGTTTATTAGCCTGGGCAAAGTATGATGAGGGGATCTGGATCGGTAGGGCCTGTAGCAAATATAGGAATTTGGGGAGTATACACATCTTAACAATATTGCATCTACCGAACCACGAGTGTAGACCTGACTGCCATTTGGATAATAGGGACCGGATTGTATTCAATAGCGGGGGGAAGTTTAGTGCAAATATCTGGGACATTTTGGAGGGGATATAAGTACCTAAATAATGTAGCGCTTTAGTCGTCCATTTGAAATTGAAGCTTCCTCTAAGGGACGTAAGTAGTCGAGAATGTATACCTAAACCCATGGCTTCGGATTTGGTGATGTTAATTTTCAGGTTAGACATAGCACTATATTCCTTGAATTCCTGTAGGAGGTTGGGGAGGGATATCAATGGGTTGGTTAGTGAGAACATCATATCATCCGCATAAGCGGCCACTTTCTGTTGCGAGTTACCGACCTCAACTACTTTTATGTTTTGGTTGGCTCTTATATTACACAGGAAGGGCTCCAATGACAGGGCGAAAAGAAGAGGGGATAACGGACAGCCCTGGCGGGTTCCGTTTCTGATCGGGAACGAGTCAGACAAGATCCCATTAGCTCGGATCCGGGCTGTAGGGTCTGAATAGAGTGCGTTTATCCAGGTGAGCATTTTGTTGCCCAAACCTATATAGCCCAGGACGGAGGTCATGTAGTGCCAGTTCACCCTGTCAAAGGCCTTCTCTGCGTCTATGCTTAGAAGCACACATGGGGTCTTATTTTTATTAACAATGTGGATGAGGTTCAACACTTTGATCGTGTTGTCCCTTGCTTCCCTGGTTGGGACGAATCCAACTTGATCCTGATGGATCAGATTCGGGAGGTGGTTCTGGATCCTGTTGGCCAGAATTTTAGTGAATATTTTTAGATCCGTGTTAAGGAGGGAGATCGGTCTATAACTACCACAGGCCGAGGGGTCTTTCCCTTCCTTAGGTATCACTACAATGTGAGCAGCTAGGGTGTCTCTTGGGATGGATGTGTCTGAGCCTATGGAATTAAAGAATTTAAGCATTGGACCTTCCAGTGATTGAATCAGGGTTTTGTAGTATTGCACCGTTAACCCATCAGGTCCCGGGGCTTTGCCTGATTTACTAACCCCTATTGCTGTTTTAAGTTCTTCCATGGTAATCGGTTCCTCCAGTGACTCCCTAGTTTCAATGGGAAGTGTGGGTAAATCTGATCTATGGAGGTATGCGTCAATTTGGTCCTGTGGGGTGGGGGGTCGTTGTAAATTGTATAGTGATGCATAAAAATCCCTAAACTCCTTCGCGATGTTTCGGGGTAGTGTAACTTTCTGGCCTGAGGGGGTCACGACGTGAGGAATATAATTCGCCAAAACCTGTTCTTTCAGGGAATTGGCTAGGAATTTACCGCACTTATTCCCCGACTCATAACTCTTGCGTCGGCAAATCTGGATCGCCGCTTTGGCTCGGAATAACATTAGATCCGTAATCTTATTACGCAGGAGTAGGATTTCGGCCTCATTAGAGGGTGTTTGGGCGTGTTTTTGTCTAGCTTCAGCTGCTTGTAACTCATCTAGGAGTGATTTTATTTGTGACGTGCGTTGTCTTTTGATCCTTGCTCCGTGTTTGATTAGGACGCCCCGGATTACCGCCTTGTGCGCCTCCCAAATTATTCCGGGGTTACTGTTCGGGGTAATGTTGGTCTTAAAATAAAAATCTAATTCCCGGATGACGTCCTTACAGACTCCTTCATCCTGAAGAAGACTCTCATTAAGTCTCCATGTCCGAGTTTTGGAGGTAGAATTATCTGTCAAGGCATATGTCAGCATTATTGGGGCGTGGTCTGACCATGTAATTGAATCAATCGAGGATTTGTGGACAGCGTGTAATTGCGCGTGAGGGATTAGGAAATAGTCTATTCGGGAGTATATTTTGTGTGGGGAGGAGTAGAAAGTGTAGTCTCTCTCCGTTGGATGAAGGAGTCTCCAAACATCAATCAATTGGGCTTTGTGCAGGGAGCGTGCAATGCGCTTCCTGGTAGCTGGTGTGACTGATGAGTGACCTGAGGAGGTATCCTCCGTGGGGATCAATGGAACGTTGAAGTCCCCACCCAGGATTAGCTGACCCCTCTGAAACTTCATTAAAACATCTATTGTCTTGCTTAGGAAAGAATCTTGTTGACCATTAGGGGCATATAGATTGGCTAGTGTTACTTCTGTTCCACCCAAGTCTCCTCTGAGGAACAGATAGCGTCCCTCTGGGTCACTTTTTGCTTCCGCGCATGTCCATGGGACTGAGCGGGAGACCAGGATGGAAACTCCTCTTGATTTAGCCTCCGCAAAAGTGGAATGATATGCCCATGGATACAAATTGTTTTTCAGGATTGGGAGGTTGTCCCTTTTAAAGTGGGTTTCCTGTAGGAACGCCACGTCGACTTTGTGTCGGCGAAGATCATTGATCAACATCCTCCTTTTCTCAGGCACATTGAGGCCCTTCACATTAAGTGAAAACACATTCACCGTCTCCATGTCCCTACGTAGAAATTATAGATCAAGATATGGAGAGATACGTGGGTTTGGGTAGTAAGGGGGGGGGGAGGGGGGGGGGGGAGGAGGGAGAGAAAGGTAGAAAAAGAATGAAATAGATCAGTAAGTGGAAAGGAGAGAAAAAATATCGAATCAAATTTGCACTCTAGGGTGCAGTATTATCAATCTAAAGGAGGTAGCACACTAGTGCTAATACGCTCACCAGGCAGCTGCTGGTAAACGAGCGTAATCCTAATTGGAGGTGTGGGAAGCGATAGTCAGAATGGAACTCATCGACCTCCCTCTCCCAGCTCAATTGAAAAAGGCTAACAGTATTGGTATGAAAACGACTAGTAAACCTTAATATGTAGTATTAAATGGTAGAACAGAACACTAAAACAGTTAGTCACAAACAGGTTAACGAACTGAGTATTGTATTGTCATCCAGTATACCCTGAACATTCCCAACCAACTCCCCTTCTATCTTCGGCTGAGCTCATAGAAGTAGTGGACCTGTTTCCCACCCCTTAATATAGACATGTATGTTTTATCTTAGCATGTTGTCTACTTCTGTTACCCCCAGACTATCACCTGAAAAAGATAAGACTCCGGGGACTGTGGTCATTTTCCTATTGACTTCACTGTGGTAAAGCCGTATTGTTTCCCCATCATCTATCAATATGTGAGTCGTTAAGATGTCGATGTCGGAGATCCCTCCCCTCTACCATCTCCGGCAGCGACATGTGTCTATCAGATATAATAACAATCCAGGAGCACAAAACCATATTATTAACCTAGAACCTGTAATGTGCACTCTCCTAATAATAGGGGGTCTGTACGAGCTTAAAATGGCACTGTTCACTGTTATCAGCGAGGTATAGAGAGTTCAGGGGCTACTGTCTCTGGCTGGTGCATAGAGGGAGTGTCCATGGTCAGCAAATAGAGCTCAGTCTCTGACTCTCACTGATGTTGTGGATCTGAGTACATAGTCCAGGTAGTCACTTCAGTGAGCAGGGCTTTGAATGTACCCCAATCACGTTCCAGCTGACAGGACCCCAGTACCGTATACATCTAGTGAGTGGGGTGGGTGGCCGTAGATTGTGGGGTGAGCAGGTTTGTTGTCATGCAGGTGGGGACATTGTGATCGTGTCAAGATCTGGGGCTCACTTTAAGCAAAGCATCCAGGGGACAGTGGATGAGGTTGTCAGGGTTGCATTGGGATCATAAAATCAAGCTACAACTCACGTGTACCCTCGTTGGAGGGCGCCCGGTGCCGTCTTCTGGATCGCTGTTGGCGTGGCTGCTGAGGATCCCGGTGATGGGAGGGGCCTGGTCGATCCGTTCTTCGGGGGATCAGTGCCAGCCAATTAGGAACTGGGATCGGCTCCGCTTCCAAGAAAGTAAAAAAGTCCGGTAGGTCTTGTGGAGAGCGGAGGTTAAAGGTGTTGGATCCCTTACGGAGGTTCACCGCTAAGGGGTATCCCCAGCGGTATGTACATCCTTGCCGGCGAGCCATGTCTAGTATGGGTTTCAGTTGTGCCCTTCTCTGCAGCGTCGCTCTTGAGAGGTCTGGCAGGATCTTAATCGTCGCTCCGTCAAATTCGACCGCCCCTTGGTCCCAGGCCTTTCGCAGTATAAGCTCCTTCTGTGTATAACGGTGGATCCTACAGATCACATCTCTCGGTCTGTCCGGGTCCGTTGATCTGGGTCCCAGTGATCTATGAACCCTGTCTAGTTCCAGTGACGCCGGTGGGGCTCCCAGGACTTGGTGAAAGATAGCAACTACAGACGCTTCTAAGTCCTCCGCTCCTGTGGCTTCAGGAAGACCCCGCAGCCGCAAATTATTGCGCCGACTGCGGTCCTCCATTTCCTCCAAACGTAATTGAAAGTCCACTGCTGTAGCTGCCTGTGAGTCTCGGGAGTTCTCCAAGGTCTCTACTCTTTGTGCCAATGCCGATAGAGATAATTCCCCTGAGTCTACCCTCTCCGAGACTGTCTGGAGCTCCGCTTTGAGTTCTTGTATGTCCCGGGTGTGCGCCTCCTCCACCCGGGATATGAGGGCTTCAATGTCTGATCTGGTGGGCAAGGCCTCGATGTCTGCCTTGGTAGGCAGGGCACGCAGGATAGCATGGAGCTCCTCCGGAATTCCAGATTGTCTCTGTGATGTGCCTGCCATGTTAGAGCCGAAAGTCGCTGGTGTTTCGGACAAACAGTCTGAGGACACAGACGAGGATGGGGACAGAGGGGAGGCTAGTACATCCGACTCTGCCATATAGTGTCCACGTGGTGCTGCAACTATGGCGCCCGGAGATCGCCTCTGCTGACCGCGGAAGTATCTCCGAATACTGCTCCGTGGGGTGGCTAATCGGTCTCCGTTTGTAGCAGATCTTGTTCTGTACCTTTTGGGGGTTAGCATTCCTCCTTCATGGGTTACAAAAGTCGTTAGTTTCTTGAGTAGGAGAGGGGATGGTCAGGAGCTCTTTGGAAACCCGTCCTCACTCCGCCATCGCTAGGCCACGCCCCCCATGCGGATCTTTTTTACAAACTTCTTCGAAACTAGTCATATGTGTTAATGGGGATGTGGTAGACACTAAGGGTGCAAAGAAATTTTTAATTTGGAAGTATCTAAATAATTCTGACTGCGGTAGACCATATCTCTCACAAAGGGTTGAAAAAGGGATGAATGATGAGGAATGTACAAATTTATACATACACAGTACGTCTCTAGATACCCATTCTTTAAAGGAATTAGGGAATATCCATGCTGGATAGAAAGCAGGATTTTTATAGAGTGACAACATTGGGTTATGAGATGATTGTAAATGCTTATTCTTTTTGAATCTATCCCAAAGGGAAATGTGGTGTTTAGTAATTGGATTCTTTAGGTCTATGCGATCTATTGGAGTGATCCACAGTAAGTTTGATATTGGAATAGGATCGCATTCTGTGGCTTCAATATGTACCCATAAAGGGGTCTCCTGATACGCATGATATTTAGCCAGGCTTGCTATGTGTGCAGCCCTATAGTAATAACCAAAATTAGGGCAACCTAGGCCTCCGTTTAATTTTGGGAGATATAGGGGGTCATTTACTATAACTCCAGGAAGTACTGGGCACTATGGCAAATAAAAGAGCAAATTTTAGCCAAATGGAAACAAAACGGCGAATTTGCGCATGAAAATCAGCGATATAAGCGGAGAACAAACGTTTGTAAATTCTAAATTGCCGCTAATTAGCGCTTCCGCGTATATACAAATGCCAATTCTCATCAAGTTGTTATATAGCACTGTACTGTAGCCATGATCCATGTATGTGAAAGAAACATTTTTTATCAGAGATGAGCTCTAGTTCCCGTGCATCTATTGATTTATATTGCAATTAGTATTCCTATTTTTTTTCCTTCTTTTGCTAAGAAATGCAGTTCTGAATGATTATTACATAGTAATGTCTGCTATTCTGTAAAGTTACATGTATTAATCATTTAGGTTACCTATTTGTTGTATGTTGTTTTTTTCATGTTTTTGATTTATTATTTAATAATTTAGTTGACTATAACGCAGTAATTATTTATGTTCATTCTTTAATAATACTACACTATTATGCAGGTCTTGTACTTAGCACAATGGCTTAGTGGTCTGCTTTGATATCTCCACACCACTCATGGTATGAGTTCAAACAACAACCTACCATCCACCAGCTCTGTTTATTTTTTCAGTGCGCAAGTGAATTAAAATAAACAAACAAAGAAATGTAAACTGCCCTTTAGCTAGTGTGTGGTGTTTGGAATGTCACATCATAATATAATTGAATACTTACATACCATTGCATGCATTTAAAGAGTTAATACAATAAAAACTTTCACATTAAACTGCATTGGCTACTTGGCAATCACCTATTTTCAGTAAATAAATATACACGTATATTTGTGTTGCTTTGGCTAATTGGCTAACAGTAATTCTCCTTTTCTCCACCAATAGTAATCTTTTAGGATTCTTCTGTGGGATTTGAACCCATGAGTCTTTCAATACCTGAATGTTTGAGGGTAGAGGTGCTAACTGCTAGCCTATTGGGCTGAGCACAATTATATATACAAAATACTTTTACTAGTGTTTGATGTGTTATATACTATACAATAAAGTTTATCAAATGTAAACTGCTTGTTAGCTAGTGTGTGGTGTTTGAAGATTCACCCCATAATATTAGTGAATACTTACATACCATTGCATGCATTTGAAGAGTTAATACAATAATATCAACCACATTAAAGTGGTTACACATTAAAGGCTACTTGGCATTCACTGTGTGCTGCTTTGGCTAATTGGCTAACTGGCTAACAGTAATTCTCCTTTTCTCCACCAATAGTAATCTTTTAGGATTCTTCTGTGGGATTTGAACCCATGAGTCTTTCAATACCTGAATGTTTGAAGGTAGAGGTGCTAACTGCTAGCCTATTGGGCTGAGCACAATTATATATACAAAATACTTTTACTAGTGTTTGATGGTTTATATACCATACAATAAAGTTTATCAAATGTAAACTGCTTGTTAGCTAGTGTATGGTGTTTTGGAGATTCACACCATAATATTAGTGAAGACTTATTTATTTTTATTTAAAGCGGGGGTTCACCCACACCGCCAAAAAAAAAAAATTAAAAGCCAGCAGCTACAAATACTGCAGCTGCTGACTTTTAATACATGGCCACTTACCTGTCCCAGGGTCCAGCGATGTCGGCAGGGGACGCCGAGAACCCGCTCGGTTCTCGGCAGCTGCCGCCGCCATCCTAGGTGAGGAAATCAGGAAGTGAAGTGTTGCGGCTTCACTTCCCGGTTCCCTACTGCGCATGCGCGAGTCGCGCTGCGCGTCCCTAGTGGTCGCTGCTCTCTCCTGGGAGCTGTGTGTTCCCAGCAGACAGCGCGGTCGAGAGGGGAAGAGGCATAGACTCCCATGGGAGTCTATGCCTGAAGTGGGTGCAAATACCTGTCTTAGACAGGAATCTGCACCCCCCTCCCCCCTGAAAGGTGCCAAATGTGACACCGGAGGGGGGGAGGGTTCCGAAAAGCGGAAGTTCCATTTTTGTGTGGAACTCCGCTTTAAGGTACTTCTATAGTGCCGTCAATTTACGCAGTGCTTTACATATACATTATACACTAATATGGGCCCCTACCCTCAAGGAGCTTACAATCTAAGGTCCCTAACTCACATTCATATACTAGGGCCAATTTAGACAGAAGCCAATTAACCTACCAGCATGTCTTTGGAGTGTGGGAGGAAACCGGAGTACCCGGAGGAAACCCACGCAGGCACAGGGAGAACATGCAAACTCCAGGCAGGTAGTCTTGTGGTGTGGTTGGGAATACAAACCAGCGACCATTTTAGCCAAATAAAATTTCAACAGGCGAATGTGCAAATGAAAAACTAGCGCTATTAGTGAGAAACACATGTTAGTAAATTTTAAGCTGGCGCTAATTAGCGCTTCCGCGTATATGCAAATGCCAATTCCTACCAAGTTGTTATATAGTACTGCACTGTAATCATGATCCATGTATGTGAAAGAAACATTTTTATGTGAGATGTGCTCTACCTCGTGTGCATCTATTGATGTATGTTGCAATTAGTATTCCTAGTTTTTTCCTTCTTTTGCTAACTAATGCAGTTATGAATGATTATTACATAGTAATGTCTGCTATTCTGTAAAGTTACATGTATTAAACATTTAGGTTATCTATTTGTTGTATGTTGTTTTTTAATTTAGGTGACTATAAAGTGGTAATTATTTATATTCATTCTTTAATCATACTACACTATTATGCAGGTCTCATACTTAGCTTAATGGCTTAGTAGTCTGCTCAGATGTCTCCACAGCACTCATGGTACAAGTTCAAATACCAGCCAACCTACCATCCCCCAGCTGTGTTTATTTTTTCAGTGCACAAGCGAATTAAAATAAACAAACAAAAAAATGTAATCTGCCCATTAGTTAGTGTGTGGTGTTTGGAATTTCACACCATAATAGTATTAAATACTTAAATATCATTGCATGCATTTGAAGAGTTAATATAATAGAATCAGCCAAATTTAAAGTGCATTGGCTAATTGGCATTCACCTATTTTCAGCATATGCTGCTTTGGCTAATTGGCTAATAGTCATTTGCTTTTTTTCACCAATTCAATCTTTTAGTATTTCTCTGTGGGATTTGAACCCATGAGTTCTCTCAAGGTAGAAGTGCTGACTGCTAGCCTATTGGGTGTAGCACAGTCATACATAGAAAATACATTCACTAGTGTTTGATGTTTCTTCTCCCCGAGCTGTCTCTCCTGCTGCCACCATCTTCTCCCGCTGATGTGTTCTTCAGCGCAGCCGGTTACCCACTAATAAAAAAAAAGCCGCTCTTCTTGTGGCGGTCTTCTGTGGCCATCCGATAATGTCACCCGGAGAGTCCGCTCCATGGCTATGTAAGAGACACTACACAGCGGGTGACAACACAGCGGAGGAAGACCACAATGGAAGAAGAGCAGCTTTTTTTTTTATTAGCGCGTAACCAGCGGTGCGGAAGAACACAGCAGATGGCGGCGGCAGGAGAGACGGCTCTGGGAGAATACAGCTCGGGGAGAAGATGGAGGAGGGAGAGACAGCGTCTGGAGAAGATGGCTCAGGGAAGAAGACAGCTCGGAGCTATTCTACAATAAAGGACTTGTCAAAAACTGGCTATTAATTTTTTTTACATTTCACTGCTTTTTTTGGTGAATGGGTAAGGGTAAAATGTACCCCATACCTATTCACATAGAGGGCAGGATCTGGGAGCCCCCTTGTTAAAGGGGGCTTCCAGATTCTGATAAACCCCCTGCCTGCAGACCGACAACCACCGACCAGTGTTGTCGGGAAGAGGCCCTTGTCCCCATCAACATGGGGAAAAGGTGCTTTGGGGCATGTGGCCTGGTAAGGTTCAGAAGGGGAGGGTGCTCACTCGTCCCCCCCTATCCTGACCTCCAGGCTGCATGCTCAGGTAAGGGTCTGGTATGGATTTTGGGGGCCCCACATCAAATTTATTTTACATTTTGGTGTGGGGTTCCCCTTAAAGTCCATACTGAAGGGCCTGGTATGTACTGGGGAGACCCTACAACATTTTTTTCCTTGAATTTTGGAATTCCATACCATATTTTTGAATAAGTACATACCATTGCATGCATTTGAAGAGTTAAAATATGGAATAAAGCAAGCTGATGTGCTTTGCCTAATTATGCTTCTGAGTACAATGCACACTTCTGGGAGGTGATGCTGTCAGTGGGATTTGAATTCATGGCTTGAACTTTTGGGGGCAGCAGGGTATACCGCTATGCTACAGAGCTGAGCACTTACCTACAGAGAAAATACATTTACTAATGTTTGATTCAATACAATAATGTTTTGCATTTCAGGCATTAATATTATAGTAACAACCATGCTCGTGCCGATGTGGCATTGGCTAATAGGCATTTGCCTCTTTTCAGCATATGCTGCTGAGTACAATGCAAGCTTTCAGTAGGTGATACCATCTGTGTGATTTTCAGCCATTTGAGCACAATTATATTGAGAACATATGTTTACTAGTGTTTGATGGTGGGACTACTTTATATTCTAGGTATAAAATAGTACTCAGCACAGTGACTTAGGCACCTTTCACACTTGTGCAACCTGAAAGTTGCAAGATTTTAATGCGACTTTAAGCAATGCCTATGTAATCTTGAGGTCTATGGACGCAGGAGTCGCAGGGAAAGACACGCAACTTTCCCATTATTTTGCATCAGCAATTTTGCCGCAATTCCAGGGAATGCCTGTGTAAACTTGAGGTCTATGGATCTCAACTCGCATCAAAGTCAGACCAAAGTAGTACAGGGACTACGTTGAAGTCAGTGTTACTTGAAGTCGCACAGATATGAATGGTACACATTAAAAATCATGGGGTATGACTTGTCATACGACTCTGATGTCCAAAGTGTGACTCAGCCCGACTTTGTCAGCGATTTCAGAGACATCAGTGCACTTTCCTGCACAGATGTCTAGTGAAATCACATAGGTCCCAACTGTTCTCCTTTAGGCTGGGTTCACACTGCTGCGGTGCGGGAACGCAGCGAATTTACTGCGGGTTCCCGCATCGCACCAACTCGCACGGCAGTTCACACTGCCATATGCGAACTGCTGGGGAGTGTCATACAATGTTAATGACACCCCCAGTTCAGCCCGCATATCGCAATGCGAACTGACAATTCGGACATTTTCGGATCGCATAGGTGTGAACACCCATGCGATCCGATTTTGGTCCGAACAAAAAAAAGGGTCCTGTGCGAGTTTGGACCGAATGCGGTGCGATATCAGCCATACTATCTGTATGGCTGATATCGCACAGCACAGACATCGCATGTGATGTGAACAGCAGTGCGCTGCGAATCACATGCGATGTCTGCCACCGCAGCAGTGTGAACCCAGCCTAAAGAAGGTGTCCTATGCCTACCTACTTTTGCTAATAGGTGTCCCTTATACCCATCTCAAAAAGTTGGGAGGTAAGAAATCGCCCCCTGAAGTCGCCCAAAGTAGTGCAGGAACTACTTTTGGGAATTGTTGTGGCGTCGCACCAATTCGGACAGTTCCATTGCCATCAATAGGTGCCGATTTGGCCTACAATTTGACATGTCAATTCAGATCTATGTGAACATGGGTGAAGTTGCATAGATATTAGAGCTGCACGGTTCTGGCCAAAATGAGAATCACAATTTTTTTGCTTAGAATAAAAAGATCACGATTCTCGCGACGTAAAATCTTTCACATTATCCCACAAAAAATTGGGCTAACTTTTCTTTTTTTTAATTCATTAAAGTACTTTTTTCCAAAAAAAATTGCATGTGAAAGGCGCAAATACAGTGTGACATAAAATATTGTAACAATCACCATTTTATTCTCTAGGGTCTCTACTAAAAAAAATATATATAATGTTGGGGGGTTTTAAGTAATTTTCTAGCAAAAAAAAAAATGATTTTAACCTGAAACCAACAAATGTCAGAAAAATGTTTAATGTTTAAGTGGTTAAACTTTCCTCACTTACACAGAAGTCTATTTAATTGACAAATTGTTACAAGGTTTCTAGTTAAGTTCACTGATAAAGAATGTTCTAATTCTTGGCAGACTTCCTGGTTTTTCGGCTGTGGCTTCAGAAGAGCAGAGAGAGTTCTTTGCATAGCAAGAATCGTGAAACTCTTTTTTCAAGATCGTAAAGGGGAAAAAAATCACGATGACGATTAATCGTGCAGCTCTAATAAATATGCATGGAAATCATGAGGACAACTTTTCATGTGACTGAGGTCCAAAGCTCCATGAAAAGTCACCCAAGTGTGAAAGTAACCTAATGCGATTAATTGATAACACCTTTGAATAAGGCCCCATTTGCTCTTGTGCGACCTTAAAATTGCACAGCTTTGTCATGACTTGAAGCAATGTCTGTGTAATCTTGTGGTGTATGGACCTCAAATCGCATCAAAGTCAAACCAAGGTAGTGCAGGGACGAATTTGCTACACCTTCAGGATGCACAAGTGACAATAGGGCCAAATTCAAAGGTGTTATCCTTGAATCTCATTCACACTGCTGCGACCTGAAAGTCACACTATTTTGCTGCCACTTTGCCGCTGCAACTTGGCCCCAACTTCTGGGAATGCCTGTGTAATATTGTACCCGATATACCTCAAGTCACACCAAAGTAGTACAGGGACTACTTTGAAGTTGGTGCGACTTAAAGTAGCACAGATATGAATGGTTGTCATTGAGAATCATGGGGTACAACTTGTCATGCAACTCAGAGGTCCAAATTTGCTGGAAAATTCACCCAGCTGTGAAACAAGTCATATATATTTTAATAAAAGGAACTCTCATTTATACTTGCATAGTCCTTACTGATTTACATCAGCAGAACAAATACAGGAAGTGATGTGTGCACATGGGACGGAAGCAAATGTGTGGTGATGCCAAACAAATCAATGAACCCCACCCACACCAAATCTAACTATGACATCCACCCCGCATTGATTAAGTACAAGTACATATCCTACACTTACCCAGCCAATGAGCAGCGCCTCCTCTCTGCTAAAGAGACCTCGCCATGTCCACCTAGATGGAGATCCTGACCAGCACAGGAACTTCCGGGTGCATACAATGAATAATTTCCAGGTCAGAAGGTGAAACCACGCTTTTGATTGCCGCTGCGAATATGTGCTCTCAACCATGATTAGTATTTTTTTATTTTTAGATATGCAAATCTGTATTTCTACATATATTTGAAGGTAAACTTAAGGGAGTTTGCTAAGACATGGTGTCCCTGGGTTAGCAGCAGGTGAATTACAAAGGCAAAAGGCCCACTTTGAGCCCTGGTTCACACTGACAGCGGGAGGAAAGCGTTCAGCTGAACTCACACAATTTCATTCCTGCATGTCAGTCCCAACTGTGGGGGCAATATCAGAGACATCAGTGCAGGTTTCTGCACCAATATCAATACAAATCGCACCAATTAGAACAGTGCAATTGCCACAGATTTGACATGTCAAATCACACCAATGTGAACCAGAGCTGACACATTCAAACACTACCTATCCACCAGCTGAATTCATTACCTGCAATTCTCCACAGCTAATGATAAAGGTGGAATTTTTATCTATAACTTGAAGTTGTGCAGAAGCCTAGGTTTACATTGGAGCGATTGGTCATGCGATTTGAGAGATCAAATCGCATGACTATTGGTAATGGCACTGTTCCAATTGATGCAACTTTTTTTTGTCACACCGCATCAATTTGCTAAAGTAGTTCCTGCACTACTTTTGCCGATTTCAGGTGCGACATCTATAGACATTTGTGTATGAAGCCACCTGAAATCACACTGACCTTGCTACTTTGAAATCGTGCTACTTCAAGTGAAGTAGCGCAATTTCAAAGTAGCATGTGAACCAGGGCAAAGAGATTAGTTTTTTGGTGCACAAATACATATTGAAATAAAATATAAAAGAGATATTGCACTTTCCCAAAACCACCAACCACAAAAACTAAAGAACGAAAAGTAGAAGAAAAAAAAAAAAAAAACACCACACACACACACACACACACACACACACACACACACACACACACACACACACACACACACACACACACACACACACACACACACACACACACACACACACACACACACACACACACACACACACACACACACACACACACACACACACACACACACACCAACAACAAAAGTTCAATGTATTTATTTTACCAGCAGAAAAAAAAATTTACATTTACTAGCTTCAAAAAAAATTTGGACAGGATATATGGTACTACATTTAGCAACGGAATTTTAAGGGCCCTGCTCATAGGAGCTTACAATCTAAAATTAGACAAAACCTTAGAGTGGACACAGCTTTAATTTCAGTGTATAGCGGGGACACATCACATTATTATCTGCAAGATTATAGAAACATACTTAACAGTCATTCTTACAAAGCATTCCAACTGAATATTGCAAAAGACTTACTCAAAACACCCACCACCAGCCCACAATTCACACATACATACATTGGTGACCATGTTCTGCTGGAAGCTGCATTTCGGTGTACACGATTAAACGAGATCAAAAATAGTAGGTCAGCAGATGCTTCCAAACGATGTTTGCATGATCAGACAGGAACAATACACACACAACATTGACAGCATGGCCACATAAACCCACTTTTGATTGAAAAAATGCACAAGAATTTCATCAAATCTCCCAATATCATTCCTTCTCCATCACAACAAAAAACCTGACCTTCTCAGGCCAAACGAACCCCCCCTACTGCAGACCTTTATATAAGAGAGGTTGTATTGTTAGCACACTGACACACCCAATAGAAGTACACGTCCACCAGTATCTTTCAATCTGTCTCTTCATGTATGTCTAAAGTGATTGCACCTGATGAGCAGGAACACATAATAGGATTTGCAACTGTGTTAGCCTTGGCTATGTGCATCAAATCTCCAACTACACATTAATACTGCATTTCTATGGACATACAAGTGATGGAATTACATTACTCAAGAGTTATTCCTCTTGATTTATTCTGTGATATTTGGTGTTTTTTTTGTGGGTGAGAGTAGAATATTACCCTCAAATTTTTGGGAATTACATTTTGCTTTCTGATGTTGGTACACATATCACATTTTTTGGGCTCAAATTATGAATATTTGGAAATAATACAAAGCACAAAAAAATGTGATTCATTTTAAATTTTCATCAGCAATGGTATTGTTTGTGGATTGTAAAGACACCTGTGTGAGTTTAGGTTAAAGATTGTTTTGAGATGAAGAGTAACAAGTGAAAGTGACAGAGAAAAATATATTTTACCAAAACATCAAAACATTCCACATTGTAGCATTCTTCAAATCAAAATATTTTAAGTAGAAGCAACAATGTTGCAAAGGAAGATTTATTTCACAGAAAGATACATTTCATCTCAACATTAAAAGGTTTTTTTGTGAAAGTTAGAATTGTTCCATTAGAATCAGTGACTGAAACTTCATTTGGACTAAATTAGAGCAGATTTTAACTTCCAAAAAATGTTCTCTAATTAGCTCTCATTTTGGTATTTACTATACCTCCAGGTAAAAAAGACACTTGAGTTAAAATGAGAGTTATTTTCAGGTCTGAGCATGCTCAGTTGTGTTGGCACCTAGTTGTCCAAAACGGGGAATTTTTCACTTTTCAGACTTTTAAAGATATTTCAGTGTAGAAATCACTTTTTCACACAGTTTAAAAGCAGATAATCTTTAAATAATATACCGCATATTTCAGTACCATTTAGACAATTATATCATGTTCTAAACATTATTTCCATGTGCAATTCTCTAGGTTTTAGCAGAGTAAGGGTTTGGGCTCTATTTAGTTTCAGGGAGCTATAGTAAATTCGATTTTGGGAGTATTTTCTCACCAGCGCTATAGTGAATACCGTTTTAGCGCGAATTAGCGCTATTAGCGCTAATGCGCGCTAAATTGCCGCGAATTAGCGCTAATTCGCGGCAATTTGCGCGAATTAGCGCCATAGCGCTATAGTAAATGACCCCCATAGTGTATGTAGTTGTATGCGTGGTTTGGAGGAACCCCATATGTATGACGATGTTTTCCTTTGTAATATTCTTAGGTGATAAGCTGGAATAGGAATTGGTAATACTCTGAATAAGTACAGTAACTTCGGTAGTATCGTCATTTTTACCGCGTTGATTCTTCCGAACCACGATAATGGAAGATGAGACCATGATTTCATTAAGTTTGATAATTGTTTTAAAATTGGAGGGTAATTAACTGAAAATAGATCTGCTAATGATGCTGTAAGATGTTTGCCTAAGTATGGGATTGATCTGTTCGACCATGTGAAAGGAAGACTAATTTTAGCTGAAGTCAGTTCAATGTTAGAAAGAGATATGTTCAATGCTAAACATTTTTTAGGGTTTATGTATAAACCAGAAATGTTAGCAAATTTATTGAGAATTGGGATTAGGTTTGGGCCTAACACTTGTGGAGATGAAAGAAATAGGAGGATATCGTCTGCAAACAAACAGAGCTTATGTTGAAATCCTCCCATTTCTATCCCTGTTATAGTGGGGTCAGATCTAATTACTAGTGCGAGTGGTTCTATTAGGAGGACGAATATCAATGGGGATAGGGGACATCCTTGTCTTGTGCCTCTCTCAATGTTGAAGAAGTCAGATTTATAACCTGCGTATTTGACATACGCTATAGGTTTGTTATATAGAGCCGTAATCCAATTTATAAAATTTGGACCGAATCCCCATTTCTGCAAGGTATAATTCAAGTAAGGCCATGCAATAGAATCGAAAGCCTTCTTTATGTCAAGTGAGAGAAAGCAAACAGGTATGTGACGTTTTTTTTTTTTTTTTTTTTTTTTTTGACATTTAACTTTTTTTTTTTTTTTTTTTTTTTTTTTTTATTAAATATTTTTATTGGTTTTTACACAAAAGTAACATTAACATGTACAGAGAGGGGAGAGATTCGTACAAGATTAAGTAAAATACAGTTCTGTATGCTTTTGCGGGCGCAGCCGCTGAGCTTTTGAACGATAAAGGTAATTCATTATATATAAATTGTATTATTAGGTCACACAGTTAGGGGGAAAATTCCGTGAAGTTTGGAAGAGTCTATACAATAGATATTGTAGGCTTAGATAGAAGATCGCGAAAGGGATTTGTAGGGGGCAAGATGGGAGAGTAGTAGCGTGTGTGTTGACGTGAGTATCGTCAGCATATAGTAATATTCTTGTGATTGTAGATTTGGGTTTGGGGGTATGGGGATTCCTCAATACCAGAGGGGGAGGTGAAAAGGGACATTATTTATCCAGGGTAAGGAAATGAGCATTTTGTTAGTCTTTATCACAATGATCATGGTGTTGTTATGTAAAATATTGTTTGTATTCGTCAGTGGTGGTGAAGTGAATCCAGCATGTCCATGTTTTGATGAACTTAGGTTGTGTTTCTTTGGCCTGGTGTATGAGGTCTTCCATGACCATCGTTTTTTGTATGCGTGTGAACCAATCTGTGATGGATGGTTGGTCTGTTGATCGCCATTTGAGGGGGATACAAAGCTTAGCAGCGTTCACCATGTGCATGGCCAGAGATCGGAGGTAAGTTGACAGTGGCAATTTGGAGTGATGGAGTAGGAGTGTTGCAGGGTTGAAGTCTAGCGTGTAAGTTGTTATCTTGCTGATTAGTTTGTGTACTTCTGACCAGAAGGGTTGTATTTTCGTGCAGGACCACCAGACATGTAAGAACGATCCAATCTCAGTTTTGCATCTCCAACATGTTTGGGTAATTGACGGGTCAATATTATGCAGTGTCAATGGTGATCTGTACCATCTTGATAATATTTTAAAGGCATTTTCCTGTACTTGCACATTAATTGATCCTTTGTGGGCTAAGGTATATATTTTTTCCCATTCTGCGTCAGTGAGGGTTATTGAGAGGTCCTGTTCCCATTGTCTGGTGGTCCAGTGTTTCGACGGTGTTCGGGTCGTGAATAGGAGTGCATATGTCTGGGATATCAGATGTTTTTGGGGGTCTTCACTTTCGCATAAGTTTTCAAATGTGGTGGTTTGTCTGGACCATTCCGGTCTGGGTTTAGGTTTGTCAAAGAAGTGTCTCAGTTGGACGTACGTCCAGAACGGGAAAGAGTTCAAGTTCATTTTTGAAGCTAGCTCTGTTTGGGACAAAAATTGATTCCTGTCAAAAAAATGCTTAGCTTTTACAGTAGGGTGAGGCCAGCAATCTGCCAAGAAGGTGGGATGCATTCCCGGCAGAAAGTCTGGGTTCATCCGTAATGGGGTCAATGGGCCCTTAGGTGAGGAAATTTTGTGTAATTTACAAGTTATGTGGAAGGTGGCTAGTGTGGGGTTGATTAATGGGTGACGTTTGGATTCAGGAGAGATCTTGGAGTTGGTAATCCAGGGGAGATGAGACAGAGGGAGATCTGAGAATGATTGCTCTATGTGAATCCAGTCTTTATGTGTTGAGTGTATGTTCCAGTCAATTATTCTTGTAAGATGGCACGCTTGCTGGTATTTACGTAGATCGGGAAGGCCAATGCCTCCTACAATTTTGGGGGCGGTCAGTCTCTGGAAGCTTAGTCTCGGTCGTAGTTTGGCCCATACAAATGACGTACAGGCTTTTTGATAGGTGGAGAAGAATGTCTTCGGGAGCTTAATGGGAATAGTTTGCAAAATATATAGGAGTCGGGGCAAGATATTCATTTTAACTATTGCGGCCCTGCCGAACCAGGAAAACAGTCCCGAGGACCATTTTTTTAAGTCTAATTGTATTTTTTGTAATATTGCTGCATGGTTTAGGGCGTATAAGTCGTTCAAGGAAGTCGGTAACAGAATGCCTAGATATCGAATTGCTTTATCATTCCACGAGAACGGGTAGTTGAGTTGGCATTGGCGACATATCTTGGGGGCAATGGTAATATTCAGGGCTGTCGATTTCGAGTAATTTATTTGAAGGTTGGAGAGGGTATGAAAAGTGTTAAAGTCTTTGAGTAGGTTGGGTATTGTCGTGAGGGGGTCGGTGAGAAAGAGGAGTATGTCGTCTGCAAAGGCAGCTACTTTGTATGTGCGTTTTTTGATGGTAATTCCCTTAATGTCTTGATTGGCTCTCAGACGTCGCAGGAAAGGTTCCAGGGATAGGATAAAAATTAAGGGGGAGAGTGGGCAACCCTGACGGGTTCCATTCGACACGGAGAAGGCGTCCGACAGGTGGCCGTTTACTTGGACCTTGGCAGTAGGGTTTGAGTAGAGGGCTGAAATGAAATTAAGCATCATTGGGGGAAGACCAATCATCCGTAGGGTTTCTGACATATAGTCCCAGGCCACCCTGTCAAACGCCTTCTCCGCGTCGAGAGAAAGCATAAATCCGTCAGAGCGGCTGGACGTGAGCCAGTGGTGGATATTAAGAGCTTTTAGAGTATTATCTCTTGCTTCTCTTCCTGGAACGAAGCCGACCTGGTCTAGACCAATAAGTTGGGGCAAAAGTGGTAAGATACGGTTAGCTAAGGTCTTTGCATACCATTTCAAGTCCACATTGAGAAGCGAGATAGGTCTATAGTTGGTAACTAGGGAGGGGTCTTTGTCTGGTTTTGGGATTACAGCTATATGAGCAGTTAGAAGGTCTCGAGGCGGTATCGTAGGGGTTGCGAAGGAGTTAAAGGCTTTTAGGAAGAAGGGGGTGAGTGTTTCTGCATAAGTTTTGTAATATCCGACTGTCAAGCCATCGGGGCCGGGGCTTTTACCTGGGTTTAGTTGTTTCAAAGCTAGGTCTATTTCTTCTCTGGTGAGGGGGGATGCTAGATCTTGAGCAGCTGAGTCCGATATAGGGGTGGGGCCATATTGTCGCAAAAAATCGATTATCATTTCCGTTCGTTTATTTTTATCTGCGGAAGAGTTAGATGGGTGAAGATTATATAGTTTACTATAGTAGTGGACAAACTGTTGTGCAATGTCTGGGGTCTTGGTAAGTTTGCTACCCGTGGGATCAGTGATGGAGTGAATCGTTGTGTGAGCTCTTGTCACTTGTAAGGCCCGAGCTAACATTTTACTGGCTTTATTGCCATATTCATAGAACGTTTTTTTGGATAGGATATATTTACGTCGGATTTGGATGTCCAGTATGTCCAGTAGATCCTTTCTAGCTTGAATTAGTTCTGTCATAGTGGAGAGGGCTTGGGTTTGTTTATGAGCATTTTCTAGTCGATGGATTTTATTGATGAGGTCTGAATTTTGTTTTCTACGTATTCGATTGCGTTTGGCCGCCGCTGCGATTAAGATGCCCCTGATTACACATTTATGTGTTTCCCATATAGTAAGTGGGGACATGTCCGTCGAAGCATTCTCTTTGAAGAAATGTTTGAGGTTGGATTCGACCTCAGTCATGATGGAAGGGTCATTCAGTAGTGATGGGTCTAGTTTCCATGTTTGTGAGCGGGGCGTCGTGTTTGGGATTTTAAGTGTAAGAGAAATGGGGTGATGGTCGGAGAGAAGCATTGGGTCAATTGAGGCGTGGTGGATTAGAGATAAGTCTTTTTGTGTTAGAAAGATGTAGTCTATTCTTGAATACCTGTCGTGGGGGGCGGAATAAAATGTGAAGTCTTTATCGTTTGGGTGCAGGGTACGCCAGGAGTCATGTAGTAATAGTTGATTGAGTAAAGATTTAATCGTCTTAAGGGCCGAATATGGGAGTGAGGAGGAGCCGGTGGATGTGTCGTGGATCGGGTTGAGCGGGACATTGAAGTCTCCCCCCAGGATGAGGGTGCCTTCTTGGAAGGTCGTAAGTGTCTCTGTGATTTTCCGAAAGAAAGGTACCTGACCACTATTGGGGGCATATATGTTCGCTAAGGTGAACTTCCTATTTAGGAGGGAACCTTTAAGAAAAAGGTATCTGCCGTTCTCGTCTATTAGAGAGTCCGTGATTTGAATGGGGCAGGATTTTGCGATAAGTATGGAGACTCCTTTTGTTTTGTGTAACGGGTTGGTAGCGTGGTATACCGTGGGATATCGGTAGTTTTGTAATTTTGGAGTAGAGTCGGACCTAAAGTGTGTTTCTTGAAGGAAAACAATATCAGCTTTATTTTGGTGCATAGTGAGGAGAAGTTTGGAGCGTTTCTCTGGTATGTTGAGGCCTTTTACGTTTAATGATATAAGTTTGAGTTTGGTGCTATGTGTGTTTCTGGACGGATTCGTCATTGTAGGGGTGTGCGAGTGTATTTATAAGGGTAGTGCTTGCTGATATGGAGGGAGTGATAGGATGGGTTGAAAGATATGTGCGTGTGGGTAGGGAAGGTCAGGGGATAGGGGTCCGGGAGGGTAAACAATACCGGTAATAGGTGTGACCTCAATCACCAAAGTCAGTGACTAGAGGCACAGTAATTTACTAACCGGATAAGGTCAGTGGTGTGTGTAGTCTTGTTTATATGAGGTGCTGTGTAAGGTTCGCTTGACCACTGTGTGGGAGTTGGTTTATCTATCAAGAGATGTCTACTTTAGGTGAGAAAAACTGTCAGAGAGGTCCAGCCCACCAGCAGCCTTATTTTATATATGTGGTGGAATAGGGGAGACAAGTATGTGGTACGTATGTTGGGAAATTAGGCGGGATGAGGTCACTTGGATGATAGGGAGATCAATAATTATTGTTGGCGAGATATTCAGATAGTTTCTGATATTGTTGTTTATTTATACTTTAGATTGAGTGGGGGCGGACGAATGTACGGAGGGTGTTTATGTGTATAGTCTTATCGGAGAGGGGAAAAAGACACAAAGAAAGATAATCGTAATAAACATTGCTACATTAGTAAATAAACATCTAATACTAGATATTTGATCAATATAGAAGTCTAGCCTAAGGCTAAATGAACAAGGCAACATAACATACGTGGTGAAACTCTCGTTTATTAATATAACTATGTTTGAATAGAGTGGTTATCAAATGGCAACATGGCTGTCTAAACCTGTGAGATGCGAGTATATAGGCAGAGGTAGCAAGCCCAGGTAAAAACAGTAATTCAGAGTTATATTAATCTTGAACTTGTTCGTGTGTGTAGATCCGTGAGGGGTTGACGGGGTTTGCTGAGTACCTTATTAAATGTATTCCTCCGGTGTTCTGTGGTTTAAAGATAAATGTTATGTAGCATGTTATTGGTGTTGTTAGTCTAGTTTGTGTCGGTATACATTAGTAAATGAGGGCACACAATTGCGGAAAAGGTGTGTTCAAAGCCAGTATGTGGCAGTAAAGAGCCCATTCGTTGAGGTGTCGTCATTTTGGGAGAGCGGGTTCGGTATTAGGATTGTGTAAGAGATCCTCATCGTCTTCTGTGTTATCAGTGTGCATTCTCATATGCCAGTGTCAGGAGCATATGTGTATGTTGTAACTTCAGGTACAAACAGCATAGTGAGGGGGGATCAGTTCCCTGCTTTTATGTGAACCTTTTGACAGAGGAGAGGAACCGGTTATGACAGTGATAGTGATAAATATCGTGTCTTGTTGCACTCCATATGCTGGTGAGGGTTAGGAGTGTATGCTATATTCTTTATTGATTTTGTCTGTGGTTACGTATGGGGTGTAGTAGGGTATAGGGTTTAACGGAGTACAAGCATTTTGGCCGGATGGCCAGTAGATGGTAGCAGAGAGCGAAACTGCAGAGAGTGTGTTGTGGGTTAAGGAGCTATGCTGTGCAGTGAAGAAGTTTGGATAACGAATGTACCTGAGATGTGTGTTTGATATGATGTCAATGTGTGTTGGAGTGTAATTGTGTCTTCCTGGAACAGGAGGTAGCGACCACTTAAAACTTAAAACTTCTAACATAAACTTATAACCCCTAATATGTTACCCTTCGGTGTTTGCACATTGTACAGAGCATCTGTACTCGTTAAGTTCTTCAGAGCCCGTTTCGCAGGTCCCGGTCTCGAAGCGGAATAACAGTGTGCATCAGTATCTTTTAATGAATACCGGAGGTATGTATCATGGGGCTTAAACGGGCTGTGGTGAGGAGCGGAATCTGCAGTCGCCCCGGTCCGGCGGTCTCACAAGGGTGATGAGCCACGAAGGGGGACATGGTCCGGCTTCTCAGTTCAATGGCGGTCAATTGTCCGTATTCTTTTGTAGGCCTCAACAGAGGCAGGCAATGCGTATTTAGGAAGGAATCTTGCGGGAAGGAATGTCAGGTCTCGGATGATACTGCATAGCGTTCTGGTGAAGCGGTCATTTCGTTGCAGAGTGTCGGTAAATGCAGGAGAGGTAGTCGATGCTGGGTCGGGAAGCTGCCAAAAGGAGAAGGTGGTAGAGGTGTAGTAGTGGCTGTACACGATAGCGTCTGGGAAGGGTATTGTATTTCAAGGGCCTGGGGCTGTGTTAACGATCACGGCGGGCTCTTCTAGGCAGAGGCGCTGTCATGGGGCTGGGAGGCGGGTGCCGGGGTCCTCCTGAAGGATTTGGTCTGATCGGTGAGGGCGATCTGCGTCGTCGGAAGCTGGTGTTGTGGGCATCCATCGGTTCTTCTGCTGGAGAGTCGCGGGTGTGAGGTAAGATGTTGAATTCCTCATACCAGTGTGGAACCGATACCATCGGAATGTTTAAGGTGCGGCAGAATCCATCGAGTTCCTCTGGAACTCTCAGTAAGGCAGAGCGGCCTTGATGGGAGGCAGAGAGGCCGAACGGGAACTTCCATCGGTAGCGGATTCCGTTGTTCCGCAGGACGTCCAGTAAGGGTCGGAGGTCTTTGCGATGTCGCAGCGTGATCGCTGAAAGATCTTGATAGATCTGTATATGGTGTTCCTCATATTCCAGCCGCGGTTTTTCTCTTGTATTCTTGAGGATTTCTTCCTTGATTATGTAATCGTTTACAAAGCAGATGACATCCCGGGGGGGGTCTGTGTCTCTGCCTCTGGGACGGAGCGCCCTGTGTATTCGTTCCATAGCCACTGGAGTGTGGTGAGGCCTATCGAGGAGTTTGTTGAAGAGGCCTGTGACAACTTGGAGAAGACGGTCTTGGTCCACAGACTCGGGTAGGCCTCTCACCCTAAGGTTATGTCTTCTGCCCCGATTGTCGAGATCTTCAACATGTCGTTGAAGGTCTCTGAGTTGCATAGTGTGGGAGTTAACTTTATATTGAATCTTGTTTGTTGCTGAGCCCTGTAGTGCCACATCATCTTCGACACGCTGCACTCTCCCTGAAATAGCTTGTAGTTCGTGGCGTAGGTCCGAAATGGCAGAGAATAGAGTGTCCTTTATGTCTGCTGCCACAGCTTGAAGATCTCGTAGACTCGGTTGACGGATAGAAGTGCTGTCATTTTCCATCTGTGAGTTGTGAGGTGTTGTTGGGGTGAGGAGAATACCAGTCAGTTCCTGGGAAGGATTGGAGGTGGGAAGAGGAGCCGCCATATTAGGCCTCTGGGTGCGGAATATCTCCGGAATAGTGTGATTCGTGCGGCCGGTAAATTCTCTCGGGGAGCGGGAACGTGACTGCGAGTTTCCACGGGAGGAAGTTCCCATAGTGGGTAGTCAGGAAATGTCGAATGTCTCTAGTATTTGCTGATGTAAAGGCTGTGGTGAGCAGGAGCTGAGGGATCAAGCAGCCATCTTCTCTCAAGGCAAACCACGCCCCCCCGACGTTTTTTAGCTATGTGTGCCAAGAGGGTTGCTCTTCATACATTGTCACCTGCCTGTCGGGAGGGCATGAAGCCTACTTGGTCACGATGTACGAGGGTACCAATGATCATATTAAGGCGGGCTGCTAGAATTTTTGCCAACACCTTAATGTCCATGTTCAACATGGATATGGGGCGATAATTTGTACATAGAGTATCATCTGAGTGAGGTTTAGGAATCATGCAGATGATTGCCAATAATGATTCTTGTCTAAAGGATTTATTATTTAATAGGTCATTAAACGCTTAAACAAGCATAGGTGAGATAATGTCTGTAAAAGTTTGATAATAAAGGGCTGTGAATCCGTCTGGTCCCGGCCTTTTATTTATTTTTAATGTTTTAATAGCCTCTGCTACTTCATCGCTAGTTATGGGTTTTTCTATTGACAATTTTTGGGATTCCGTCATTTTGGGTAGGTTGATACGTGAAAAAAAGGCATCAGCTTCCTCAATGCTAGTTTTATTTGTCTCTGTGTATAGAGTTTTCAAATGAGAGCTAAATTTCTGTACGATTTTAAGAGGATTACTGGTGTATACATTGTCTGCTATTTTGAGTCTAATAGGTTTATAAGATTTGTTGATAGACTTTAATGCCCTTGCCATGAGAGTACTTGGTTTATTGGAATTCTTATAAAACATAAGCTTAGTTTTCCTGAGGGATTTGTCAGCAGATTCAGTTAAGAAAAGATTATATTCTAGGCGGGCTTTCTCTAAGCGAATTTTCCCTTTCTGGTTAGGATTGTTTTGAAAAGCTAAGAATGATGCATTAAATTCAGTTTCTAATTGTCTAGCCAATTTTACACGATCCCGTTTGAGTATACCTGCTTGTTTCTGAAGTATTCCTCTCAGAACTGGTTTGTGTGCCTCCCAAATTGTGAGTGAGGAGATTTCGTCACTTGTGTTATGTTCTACGTAGTCATTTAGAGCCTGTTGGATTGTTAAACAGTGGGCGGGGTGTTTAAGTAGCACATCTGGAAGATACCATGAAGGGTCATGCCCCTTGGGTATAGTAAAAGCCACAGAGGTATAAACTGCATTTTGATCGGACCAGGGTATAGGGATAATTTTAGATAAAATTACTTCAGGAACCATCCCTATTGTTACAAAGATATGATCTATGCGACTAAAAGTTTGATGTGGATTAGAAAAATATGTATAATTTCTTTTAGCTGGATTAGATTCTCTCCAAGAGTCAATCAAATTGTGCCTAGAAAGAAGTTGAGATAAAGACCTAGCATCTTGTGTTCGTGGTGGGGTATAAGGGGTTTTGTCAAGAAATGGAAGGAGGACCTGGTTGGAGTCCCCACATATAAAAATTGATCCCATTTTGTGGGTGTTAATGATATTAAATAGGTGTGATAGAAAGGGTACAGGACTATAATTTGGTGCATAGTATGAGACCACCGTTACAGCTGTGTCCATAATGTATCCCATTAGAATTAGGTAGCGACCCTCAGGGTCTTTAATTTCTGAATGTAAGGTAAATGGGGTAGAGCGATGAAACGCAATGAGAGTTATACGTTTTTTAGTGAGCGCCGAGGCGGTGTAAACTTGGGGATAAGAAGTACTAAAAAATTTAGGGGTTGAAGTCGGGGTAAAGTGAGTCTCTTGTAGACATACAATGTGTGCTTTTTTAGACTGAAATGACCGAAAGGCTTTTACTCGTTTCTGAGGTACATTAAGACCCTGGACATTCAGAGATAAAATATTTAAAGGAGCCATGGTAATTGAAACAAGAGTATGCGCTTACCAGTTGTCTGGGTGCAGCGTCTATTCGGCCTGACCTGCGCAGATTTGAAACAAAGAGATAGATAGCCAGATCCATAGTAGGATAACCTAGAGAGGAAATAAGAAACAATAAAAATTATAAAGCATTTGAGTATAGTACAAATGTAAGTAGATTCGAAGAATACCCGAGTTGGGGTCAAGGACTTCCCAACAGGGTAAAGGAGGCCTTCGTCTGGTCCCCATATATTACTATGGGAATCCGAGGAAGGCATGGTGAGGCACATGTGATTTCCGTGCATGGGGGAATCTGCCTTAAAAAGAAAGAAAATTTATCACAAAAATATGAAGATTGTAAAGTATAAAATTGTAAATTTAAGAGCCCGAGTTTCATATAATTGGTAATGTCTATTATTTTGAAGGGTACATGTTTATATTAAATATAAAGCGAATGGGAAAAAATTGAATGGGAATAAAGGAGTGCAGTAATACCAGAAACATATTTGGATGTCCAACCAATAGAAACCCTTTCCTTCCTATTTGGGGTGAACAAAGAAATGTAAATTAAACTGAAATTAAGACTACTCAAAAACTGTATATATCAAATTAATGAAGAATTTTAAATAAACTTCAGTTAAAGGAAGATTTTCCATCCTTGGTGGAAAAAGGAGGAGGAAATATAATAATATAAAAATAAATAAAAAATAAATAAAAAATAAAAAATGTGTATATGTGTATATACAGTATATACTGAACAAAAAATGTTATACACATATATATATATATATATATATATATATATATATATATATATATATATATATATATATATATATATATACTTACACCTACATATATATCTATACATACATACATGCTAACTTAATCAGTCCACCATACATTAGGGACCATTTAGGTGCTCAAAAAGTAAAAATATTATCTGAACGCTTACCACACCATGTTTCTAAAATAAAAAGTACTACAAAAAGTAAACTTAAATTCAAAATAAAAATTTTGTTATTTCACAATTTTATCTTGAGAAACAAAAAAGGAGGAGGAAATATAATGATATAAAAATAAATAAATAATAAAAAAAAAAAAATGTATACATATATATACATTTATATATACATATACATACACACATACAGAATAAAAAAATACATGTACATATATAATAATTTAATCAGTCCACCATATAATAGGGATTGTTTAGGTGTTCAGAAAGCATAAATATTGTCTGAACACTTACCATACCATGTTTCTAAAATAAAAAATACCAAAAAAGCCATTGAGAAACAAAAAAGGAGGAGGAAATATAATAATATAAAAATAAATAAATAATAATATATATATATATATATACACATACACACACATATATATATATATACATATACATACATATACATACATATATATACATACATACATACATAAAAATTGAAAAAATATATATATATATAATATTTTAATCAGTCCTCCATACATTAGGGACTATTTAGGTGTTCAGAAAGTAAAAATATTATCTGAACATATACCATACCATGTTTCTAAAAAAAAAAAAAAAAAAAATTAATAAAAAAATATTTATAAAAAAAATGTAAATAAATAAATAAATAAAATAAAAACTAACAAAAAAGGGAACCTAAAATCATAATAAAAATGTTGTTATTTAATTATAAACTTATACCAATAAGGTATAAATTAATAAATTAGATAATCTAGTTCATAGTGTATGTCCAATTGCTCACTAGTGAGCTAGATGGAGTATTAGTTTTTGGTTTAGGAAGAGTATTCAAAAATGTAATTACAATTCAGTTCTCCCAATAGGTGCTGTCTTAGCTGAAATGGCTATATTATATAAGTGCATATTACTCAGTCCATGGCGTCATCTTGTTCTTGTTGTGAGGATGCGAATCGTCCTCTTTTGTGTGTATGATGGTTTCCATTTTTTGTCTCAGAGGAGGATGTTTTCTGAATGGAGGAGGCAGAAGCTGATCTCCTACGTGAGGTAGAGGCTATAGTTGTACCGTCAATCAATTTGAGGTCTTTGGAGTACATGTTGTAGTTCTTCAGGAGTTTTGCATGCGAATCTGGTCCCCTGGTGGGTGAATTTTAGGGAGAACGGGAAGCCCCATTGATACTTAATGGCATGACGTTGAAGTTCCAGTAGATGAGGCTTCATTGCACGCCTCTTAGATATTGTTAACTGGGATAAGTCAGCAAATAGTTGATAACTATGTCCCTGAAATGTTAGATTATTTTTCCCTCTAGCCGCTTCTAGAAGTTGTTCTTTTGAACGAAAAAAATGAAATTTTGCTATAATATCCCTGGGGGGGCCATCAGTTTTTTTGGGCATGAGTGCCCTATGTACTCTGTCCATTTCAAGCCTTTCCACCGAAATGCCAGGTAGTAATTCTTGGCATAATGCTGTGATTGTTGATTGCAGATCTGTGATTAATACTGGTAAGCCTCTGAATCGCAAATTCGATCTTCTGGCACGATTCTCATAGTCCTCCAGTCTATTCTGTAAAATAATATTTTCCTCTTTGAGGACATCTATTTCAGAGAAAGCATCCTGTGTATAATTTTCTATATCTCCCATTTTCATTTCCAATGCTTCGGTGCGTCTCCCCAGTTCTCTGATCTCTCTAGTCAGATTACTAGTAATTTGCTCTGATGTTTGTTGTAATGCTTTATGTAACATTTTTTCAAATTGTTTCAAAATGTTAGAAGGAATATCAGAGTTTTGTTGTGAAGAATGTAACATATTTGAATCAGGTTCAGAGTCAGAATCCCCTGAGGAGATAGCTTTTGGCTGCTTGGATTTGAGTTTCTTTTCTGAGGTAAAATTACCCGAGGAGACTGGCGCCTTTTTCATAGTATGTTTTGCCTGGGTGCTGCTATTAGAGCTAGTTTTGGTTTTATTCCTGGCACCTCCCAGCACCATTATTCTTGAATAATGTCTCCCTCACCTCTAGGGTGATTAGTAACAAGATTTTTACTGTTTCTGTGTCCGTGGGCTGCCTTTATTTGCGGTTTATTCTCCCTCACAGAGCGGAGCTCTAGCCCGGCATGTCCGTCGTGCTAGCCTCCCACACAGTGCATCAACTGCAGGACTTTTTCAATGTTGGCACTTGTCCAGTGTTTTCCCTCTGGAAAATTACATCACCTTCCCTTTTCTATGCATTTTTCACTTTAAAAAAACACAGTGCAGCATGGTGAAGTCCACTAGTCAGGAGCAAACATTCTCATCAGATCAAGTGCAAGGTTGGTCAACTAATGTAGCAAAATGAATGCTAGAAACAGATAGGACTAGGGGTGGCTTAATGAATGGTGTATTGACTCCTGGACCCAGCACAAACGTTGCCATTGTGGACGTCAAATCCCCTGACACGAGTCACAGTGAGGGCCAAAGCGAACCAGAAGAGTAAGAAAGTATTCAGGAGACTCTTGTTTGCGCAAAAAAGTAGTCTTGGAATCTTGCTTTAAATGTGTATACATGTTGAGTGTTTAGATGTCCAAACCAAACACCCACTCCACACATTAGCAAAGTATGTAGTGCCTTAACATTAGCATGGAGAAGGAAGAGGTGGAAGAAGCTGGCAGTGTTGCTAGGTACCCGAGTTTTGGAGACCCAGGCACCAGGGCCAAGATTACAGAGTAGTTGCAGTGTGTACATTCCTAGTACTGTAGGTGTCTGAAGGGCAAGCAACAATAGACTGGGAAGGCAAGTATTTCCTGAATTTGACTAGTAACTTGACCATAACTCACTATTAGGGATGAGCCGAACACCCCCCTGTTCGGTTTGCACCAGAACATGCGAACAGGCAAAAAATTGTTTCGAACACGCGAACACCGTTAAAGTCTATGGGACACGAACATGAATAATCAAAAGTGCTAATTTTAAAGGATTATATGCAAGTTATTGTCATAAAAAGTGTTTGGGGACATAGGTCCTGCCCCAGGGGACATGGATCAATGCAAAAAAAAGTTTTAAAAATGGCCAATTTTTCAGGGAGCAGTGATTTTAATAATGCTTAAAGTGAAACAATAAAAGTGTAATATTCCTTAAAATTTCGTACCTGGGGGGTGTCTATAGTATGCTTGTAAAGGGGCGCATGTTTCCCGTGTTTAGAACAATCTGACAGCAAAATGACATTTCAAAGGAAAAAAAGTCATTTATAACTACTCGCGGCAATTAATGAATTGCCGGTCCGACAATACACATAAAAGTTCATTGATAAAAACGGCATGGGAATTCCCCACAGGGGAACCCCGAACCAAAATAAAAAAAAAATGATGTGGGGGTCCCCCTAAATTCCATAGCAGGCCCTTCAGGTCTGGTATGAATATTAAGGGGAACCCCGGCCAAAATGTTAAAAAAAAAATGGCGTGGGGTCCCCCTCAAAATCTATACCAGACCCTTCAGGTCTGGTATGGATTTTAAGGGAACCCCCGGCCAAAATTTTTTTTAAAATGGCGTGGGGTCCCCCCAAAAATCCATACCAGACCCTTATCCGAGCACGCAACCTGGCAGGCCGCAGGAAAAGAGGGGGGACGAGAGAGCGGCCCCCCTCCTGAACCATACCAGGCCACATGCCCTCAACATTGGGAGGGTGCTTTGGGGTAGCCCCCCAAAACACCTTGTCCCCATGTTGATGGGGACAAGGGCCTCATCCCCACAACCCTTGCCTGGTGGTTGTGGGGGTCTGCGGGCGGGGGGCTTATCAGAATCTGGAAGCCCCCTTTAACATGGGGACCCCCAGATCCCGGCTCTCCCCCCTGTGTGAAATGGTAAGGGGGTACAAAAGTACCCCTACCATTTCACAAAAAAAGTGTTAAAAATGTTAAAAATGACAAGAGACAGTTTTTGACAATTCCTTTATTTAAATGCTTCTTCTTTCTTCTACCTTCTATCCTCTTTCTTCTATCTTCCTTCGGTTTCTTCCTCCATCTTCTTCTTCTTCTGGTTCTTCTGGTTCTTCCTCCAGTGTTCTTATCCGGCATCTTCCTCCGCAGCGTCTTCTTCCCTTCTTCTTCTCGGGCCGCTCCGCATCCACCATGATGGGAGGCTCCCGCTGTGTGACGCTTCTCCTCTTCTGATGGTTCTTTAATAACGAAGGGCGGGGGCCACCCGGTGACCCCGCCCCCTCTGACGCACAGGGACTTGATGGGGACTTCCCTGTGGTGTTCCCCGTGACACCAGAGGGGGGCGGGGGCACCCGTTACGAAACAGGTTTTCGATTTTGGGAGTATTTTCTCACCAGCGCTATAGTGAATACCGTTTTAGCACTAATTAGCGGCAATTAGGGCTAATTAGCACCGCAGCTCTATAGTAAATGACCGACAGTGTGTTTTGGGGCTTTAGCAAACTAGATATAGGGAAAGACACACATTTTAGGCATGGGAAATAAGAATGTTAAGGCACAATTTGTGGGCATCTTCAAATTTTGGCTTTGCTATTCTTAAAAACACAGAAAAATTACTTAGGGAAGTCTTTCCTAACTCTCCTCAAGATGCAAACCCAGGTCAGGTTTTCTATATTTTTGAATTTGGCACAGGCGATATTGTCATTTTCAATGTTAGCCACTTAAGGACCGCCTCACGCCGATATACGTCGGCAAGGCGGCACGGGCAGGCAAAATCACGTATATGTACGTGATCTACCTCCCGTGGGTGTGCCCCCCCCCGCGTTCGCCGCCGGCCAATCAGATCATTTCCTTTTCTGCTGTATGCTAAACAGCAGCAAAGGAAATGATGTCATCTCTCCTCGGCTCTGTATTTTCCGTTCCGGCGCCGAGGAGAGAAGACAGGAATGTGAGTAAAAACACACACACACACAGTAGAACATGCCAGGCACACTAAACACCCCCGATCCCCCCCCCGATCGCCCCTCAATCACCCCCCAATCACCCCTCCCTGTCACACTGACACCAAGAAGTGTTTTTTTTTTTTTTTTTATGATTACTGCATGGTGTCAGTTTGTGACAGTTACTGTGTTAGGGCAGTTAGGGTTAGCCCCCTTTAGGTCTAGGATACCCCCCTAACCCCCCCTAATAAAGTTTTAACCCCTTGATCACCCCCTGTCGCCAGTGTCACTAAGCGATCATTTTTCTGATCGCTGTATTAGTGTCGCTGGTGACGCTAGTTAGGGACGTAAATATTTAGGTTCGCCGTCAGCGTTTTATAGTGACAGGGACCCCCATATACTACCTAATAAATGTTTTAACCCCTTGATTGCCCCCTAGTTAACCCTTTCACCACTGATCACTGTATAACTGTTATGGGTGCCGCTGGTTAGTTAGTTTATTTTTTATAGTGTCAGGGCACCCGCCGTTTATTACCGAATAAAAGTTTAGCCCCCTGATCGCCCCGCGGTGATATGCGTCGCCCCAGGCAGCGCCAGGTTAGCGCCAGTACCGCTAACACCCACGCACGCAGCATACGCCTCCCTTAGTGGTATAGTATCTGAACGGATCAATATCTGATCTGATCAGATCTATACTAGCGTCACCAGCGGTTTAGGGTTCCCAAAAACGCAGTGTTAGCGGGATCAGTCCAGATACCTGCTAGCACCTGCGTTTTGCCCCTCCGCCCAGCCCACCCAAGTGCAGCATCGATCGATCACTGTCATTTACAAAACACTAACCGCATAACTGCAGCGTTCGCATAGTCAGGCCTGATCCGTGCGATCGCTAACAGTTTTTTTGGTAGCATTTTGGTGAACTGGCAAGCACCAGCACCAACCCCAGGCAGCGTCAGGTTAGTGTCAGTACCGCTAACACCCACGCACGCACCGTACACCTCCCTTAGTGGTATAGTATCTGAACGGATCAATATCTGATCCAATCAGATCTATACTAGCGTCCCCAACAGTTTAGGGTTCCCAAAAACGCAGTGTTAGCGGGATCAGCCCAGATACCTGCTAGCACCTGCGTTTTGCCCCTCCGCCTGGCCCAGCCCAGCCCACCCAAGTGCAGTATCGATCGATCACTGTCACTTACAAAACACTAAATGCATAACTGCAGCGTTCGCAGAGTCAGGCCTGATCCCTGCGATCGCTAACAGTTTTTTTGGTAGCGTTTTGGTGAACTGGCAAGCGCCAGCGGCCTAGTACACCCCGGTCGTAGTCAAACCAGCACTGCAGTAACACTTGGTGACGTGGCGAGTCCCATAAATGCAGTTCTAGCTGGTGAGGTGGCAAGCACAAGTAGTGTCCCGCTGCCACCAAGAAGAGGACAAACAGGCCTGTCGTGCCCATAGTGCCCTTCCTGCTGCATTCGCCAATCCTAATTGGGATCCCCAACCAAATGCAGTCGGCTGCATGAGAGGCATTTTCTTTATGTCCTCCCGAGTACCCCTACCCAACAAACCCCCCCAAAAAAGAGGTCGTGTCTGCAGCAAGCGCTGATATAGGCGTGACACCCGCTATTATTGTCCCTCCTGTCCTGATAATCCTGGTCTTTGCATTGGTGAATGTTTTGAACGCTACCATTCACTAGTTGAGTATTAGCGTAGGGTACAGCATTCCACAGACTAGGCACACTTTCACAGGGTCTCCCAAGATGCCATCGCATTTTGAGAGACCCGAACCTGGAACCGGTTACAGTTATAAAAGTTAATTACAAAAAAAGTGTAAAAAAAAAAAAATATATATATATATATATATATATATATATATATATATATATATATATATATATATATATATATATATATAAAATAAAATAGTTGTCGTTTTATTGTTCTCTCTCTCTCTATTCTCTCTCTATTGTTCTGCTCTTTTTTTACTGTATTCTATTCTGCAATGTTTTATTGTTATTATGTTTTATCTTGTTTGCTTTTCAGGTATGCAATTTTTAAACTTTACCGTTTACTGTGTTTTTATTGTTAACCATTTTTTTGTCTTCAGGTACGCCATTCACGACTTTGAGTGGTTATACCAGAATGATGCCTGCAGGTTTAGGTATCATTTTGGTATCATTCTTTTCAGCCAGCGGTCGGCTTTCATGTAAAAGCAATCCTAGCAGCTAATTAGCCTCTAGACTGCTTTTACAAGCAGTGGGAGGGAATGCCCCCCCTCCCCCACCGTCTTCCGTGTTTTTCTCTGGCTCTCCTGTCTCAACAGGGAACCTGAGAATGCAGCCGGTGATTCAGCCAGCTGACCATAGAGCTGATCAGAGAGTGGCTCCAAACATCTCTATGGCCTAAGAAACCGGAAGCTACGAGCATTTCATGACTTAGATTTCGCCGGATGTAAACAGCGCCATTGGGAAATTGGGAAAGCATTTTATCACACCGATCTTGGTGTGGTCAGATGCTTTGAGGGCAGAGGAGAGATCTAGGGTCTAATAGACCCCAATTTTTTCAAAAAAGAGTACCTGTCACTACCTATTGCTATCATAGGGGATATTTACATTCCCTGAGAGAACAATAAAAATGATTAAAAAAAAAATGAAAGGAACAGTTTAAAAATAAGATAAAAAAGCAAAAAAATTATAAAGAAAAAAAAAAAAAAGCACCCCTGTCCCCCCCTGCTCTCGCGCAAAGGCGAACGCAAGCGTCGGTCTGGCGTCAAATGTAAACCGCAATTGCACCATGCATGTGACGTGTCACCGCGAACGTCAGATCGAGGGCAGTAATTTTAGCAGTAGACCTCCTCTGTAAATCTAAAGTGGTAACCTGTAAAGGCTTTTAAAAATGTATCTAGTTTGTCGCCACTGCACGTTTGTGCGCAATTTTAAAGCATGTCATGTTTGGTATCCATGTACTCGGCCTAAGATCATCTTTTTTATTTCATCAAACATTTGGGCAATATAGTGTGTTTTAGTGCATTAAAATTTAAAAAAGTGTGTTTTTTCCCCAAAAAATGCGTTTGAAAAATCGCTGCGCAAATACTGTGTGAAAAAAAATATATATATAATGTTTGGGGGTTCAAAGTAATTTTCTTGCAAAAAAAAAAAAATTTTTCACGTAAACAAAAAGTGTCAGAAAGGGCTTTGTCTTCAAGTGGTTAAAAGAGTGGGTGATGTGTGACATAAGCTTCTAAATGTTGTGCATAAAATGCCAGGACAGTTCAAAACCCCCCCAAATGACCCCATTTTGGAAAGTAGACACCCCAAGCTATTTGCTGAGAGTCATGTCGAGTCCATGGAATATTTTATATTGTGACACAAATTGCGGGAAAGAGACAATTTTTTTTTTTTTTGCACAAAGTTGTCACTAAATGATATATTGCTCAAACATGCCATGGGAATATGTGAAATTACACCCCAAAATACATTCTGTTGCTTCTCTTGAGTACGGGGATACCACATGTGTGAGACTTTTTGGGAGCCTAGCTGCGTACGGGACCCCGAAAACCAAGCACCGCCTTCAGGCTTTCTAAGGGCGTAAATTTTTGATTTCACTCTTCACTGAATATCACATTTTCGGAGGCCATGGAATGCCCAGGTGGCACAAAACCCCCCAAATGACCCCATTTTGGAAAGTAGACACCCCAAGCTATTTGCTGAGAAGTATAGTGAGTATTTTGCAGACCTCACTTTTTGTCACAAAGTTTTGAAAATTGAAAAAAGAAAAAAAAATGTTTTTTTCTTGTCTTTCTTCATTTTCAAAAACAAATGAGAGCTGCAAAATACTCACCATGCCTCTCAGCAAATAGCTTGGGGTGTCTACTTTCTAAAATGTGGTCATTTGGGGGGGTTTTGTGCCACCTGGGCATTCCATGGCCAAAACTGTGATAGGCAGTGAAGAGTGAAATCAAAAATTTACACCCTTAGAAATCCTGAAGGCGGCGATTGGTTTTCGGGGCCCCGTACGCAGCTAGGCTCCCAAAACGTCCCACACATGTGGTATCCCCATACTCAGGAGAAGCAGCTAAATGTATTTTGGGGTGCAATTCCACATATGCCCATGGCCTGTGTGAGCAATATATCATTTAGTGACAACTTTGTGCAAAAAAAAAAAAAAATGTGTCACTTTCCCGCAACTTGTGTCAAAATATAAAATATTCCACTTCCGGTATCGGCGCCGCATGGAGTTGCTGCTCTTCCCATCAGCTCCCACAGCTCGACTCCAGAATCAGCTTATAAAGCCGGCAAACCCGCCAAAAACACTGGCACTTACCCCACGCTATCCCCGGTCACAGGATGCACCGGTTTGTGGAGAAAACTGGCCCGCGATCGTATACGGCCGCGATTTGCGGACCCCACAGCCGCAAATCGAGGCCTCGGCTTCGGCCTACATGGAGCCTCTCACAGACACAGAGCCTGACATGGAGGTAAGCGGCGCTGCGGCCCCCTCCCCATCTGCTGATACAACCATTCAACCCACAAGCGCATCCAGCACTGAAAGGATAGCACAGGCTGTGGCAGCCCTCCTCTCCCCAATGATAACAGCCTCTGTGGAGAAAGCTGTCAGCGCAGGCATGCAACAGCTCCAGGCCCAGCTAGGGGAACATGCCTCCAGGCTGAATGAAACTGAGCACCGCATAGCTAATATTGAGGAAGAACTATACCACTCTCAATCCTCAGTGCAGGCCCAAGAAAAAAACAATAAATATATTCTTGAAAAGCTGGACGATTTGGAAAATAGATCCAGAAGGAGCAATCTGCGATTTGTGGGCATCCCAGAATCGCTGCAGCCCTCAGCTCTCACAGACCTATGTGCCAGACGCATCCCGAAGCACTAGGCCTGCCAGGCCCTTGCACAGTAGAACAAGCACATCGCATGGGAACCTTTAACTCAGATCGCAAATCACCTCGCCCCATAATGGCAAAGTACCTCATTAATTGGATAAAGCTTTCATCCTGCAAAAATTCAGACAATCTAGATCTCTTCAAATCGACGGCATGAAAATCCTGATTTTCGTGGATTACTCTATTGAAGTGTCCCAGAAGAGGAAAGCCTTTCAACAGGTTTGCTCGGAGCTACATCATCAACAACTCAAATTTACTTTGGCGTTTCCAGCTACCCTCCGACTTAAAGCCCCGAATGGCGACCAACTCTCCTTCCATGACCCAAAAGAAGCTGAGGCTTTCCTACGATCGCTACGTTCGGGCCCCAACCTCAGCCCCTCTCCTAGAGCGGCTCTTGTCAACCGGGCTCTAGACCAAAGGAGCCCACGCAAAGACTCTCCAAAACGGTTCAGAGCTTCTGCACCGGACCAACACCGCTCCACACCTCACTGAGGACCATCATCACAGTCCCCCATTGCTACACCTCACCGCCTCGCCTCTACGGCTATGGTGGTTTAACTTTTCAACGAGATGTCTTATTCAAGAGAAAAAGTTACATTTTTTCCCCTCAAGCTTGTTCTCTCTCCCTCACCAGGCAAATCAGCTACTGGTAGGCCAAGCAGTTCTCTAATGTTTTACATACTGTTTACATATTGCTAATTGGTAAACTTGATTTTGTTATACCTCAGGTGTTGACTTTCTCCCCTGGCTCTCCTATGTAACCAACTCCTCCTTCAATACTGCACAACCCAAGCTGCCAATACACATCACCCCCTTAATTATGGGTTTTCAAATACAGCAGTCTCTGGGTCTTGCGATGGGAGTTGTTTTATTGTTTCTCTTTTCTACCCCCCTCCTTCTAGATCCCTCCCTATACTACGCACCCCCATCTTATGGTATACACACCCTTAGAGGTTATACAAACCCTAGTTCAGACAGACCAAACCCCTCTAGAATCCAGCCTACTCTCACATCACACCACCACTTATTAACTGGTGAAAATCATACAATATCTACACATACCCCCCCAGTGACCCCCCCCTATATGAAACTGGTCTCTTGGAATGTTAAAGGCCTTCGTTCACCCAATAAGAGAATGAAAATCCTCCGTCACCTCAAAAGACTCAAAACCGACATTGCCCTGCTCCAAGAAACCCACCTTTCCACCTCTGATTTCCACCGCATGAAAAAATTATGGGTAGGCACTAGGGATGAGCCGAACACCCCCCGGTTCGGTTCGCACCAGAACCCGCGAACGGACCGCAAGTTCGCACGAACGTTAGAACCCCATTGACGTCTATGGGACTCGAACGTTCGAAATCAAAAGTGCTCATTTTAAAGGCTAATTTGCATGGTATTGTCCTAAAAAGGGTGTGGGGACCCGGGTCCTACCCCAGGGGACGTGTATCAATGCAAAAAAAACTTTTAAAAACGGCCGTTTTTTCGGGAGCAGTGATTTTAATGATGCTTAAAGTAAAAAAAAAAAAAGTGAAATATTCCTTTAAATATCGTACCTGGGGGGTGTCTATAGTATGCCTGTAAAGTGACGCGTGTTTCCCATGTTTAGAACAGTCCCTGCACCAAATGTCATTTTTAAAGGAAAAAATCTCATTTAAAACTGCTTGCGGGTTTAATGTCATGTCGGGTCCTGGCAATATGGATGAAAATCAGTGAGACAAACGGCATGGGTACCCCCCAGTCCATTACCAGGCCCTTTGGGTCTTGTATGGATATTAAGGGGAACCCCGCACCCAAATTAAAATAAGGAAAGGTCCCTATATACTCTGAACAGCAGTATACAGGCGGTGCAAACAAGACAGGGACTGTAGGTTTGTTGTTAAGTAGAATCTGTTTGTAATTTTGAACATTTTTAACGTGTTTAGCTCCAGCCAAAAAATCTTTTCTAAGCTTTTTGGAAAACATAGGGAAGGGTTATCACCCCTGTGACATTTGTTTTGCGTCTTTCCTCCTCTTCAGAAGATTTCACCTCACTTTTTTGTCCCAATGAAAAATGTTTTTTGAAAATTTGGGTTTTTTTGTGGAACAAGGATTGGAAAGCATCAGTGGAAAGGAGAAATTGTTTTCCCATATTAACTCTTACATGAGAGAATTTCCCTTCCTAGGGGTAGATTTCATCTCACTTCCTGTTGTCTCCTTCCGTTTGCAAGTAGGAGTCGTTTGTAAGTTAGATGTTTGAAAGTAGGGTCCTGCCCTATATACTCAGCAGAAATTTGGGCCTTAGGTGTTGCTGTGGCCAAAACACTGTAAGCCCTCACAGGGCCCTGCTGTGAAATATTAGATCAAGAATTGTAATTACATGCCCCTGTTGAACAGGAGCTGAAAAATTAGGCCTTAGGCACTGGTGCTGGTGCCACAACACTGCAACCCCTCACAGACACTCTAGTTGGAACGCAGGAACGAGCCCTGCTGCAAAGTATTGCATCAAAAATTGTAATTACACGCCCCTGTTAGACAGGGGCAGAAAAATTGGGCCTTAGGCACTGGTGCTGGTGCCACAACACTGCAACCCCTCACAGACACTCTAGTTGGAACGCAGGAACGAGCCCTGCTGCAAAGTATTGCATCAAAAATTGTAATTACACGCCCCTGTTAGACAGGGGCAGAAAAATTGGGCCTTAGGCACTGGTGCTGGTGCCACAACACTGCAACCCCTCACAGACACTCTAGTTGGAACGCAGGAACGAGCCCTGCTGCAAAGTATTGCATCAAAAATTGTAATTACACGCCCCTGTTAGACAGGGGCAGAAAAATTGGGCCTTAGGCACTGGTGCTGGTGCCACAACACTGCAACCCCTCACAGACACTCTAGTTGGAACGCAGGAACGAGCCCTGCTGCAAAGTATTGCATCAAAAATTGTAATTACACGCCCCTGTTAGACAGGGGCAGAAAAATTGGGCCTTAGGCACTGGTGCTGGTGCCACAACACTGCAACCCCTCACAGACACTCTAGTTGGAATGCAGGAACGAGCCCTGCTGCAAAGTATTACATCAAAAATTGTAATTACACGCCCCTGTTATACAGGGGCTGAAAAATTGTGCCTTAGGCACTGGTGGTGGCGCCCAGAACCAAAAATGTTCTTACAAGCTATCAGCGTGATGATTGAGGAGGAAGAGGATAATTACTCAGGGATAGTCACTCAGCATCAGCATAGGCAGTCTTTGAAGGGATCTGAAAAAAATTATTCAGTTACATCAGCATCAGGTGCTTGGTAGCTGGTGGTGATCCAAGACTGATTCATTTTTATGAAGGTCAGCCGATCGACTGAGTCAGTGGACAGACGCACCCTGTGATCGGTTACCACGCCTCCAGCAGCACTGAATGTGCATTCCGAAAGAACGCTGGATGCAGGACAGGCCAGTAGCTCAATTGCATACTGTGCAAGCTCTGGCCAGTGATCCATCCTCAAGACCCAGTAACCCAGAGGATTTTCGGTGGGAAAGGTGTCCAAGTCTGATCTTGCCCCTAGGTATTCCTGCACCATGTAAAACAGACGCTGGCGATGGTTGCTGGAACCGATCATACCTTGGGGCTGCGGACCAAAAAATTGTCTGAACGCATCGGTCAGACGGCCACCTTCTCCACCGCTCCTTCTTTGACTGACCGAAGCCTCAGCAACACGTTGTCCAGAAACAGGAGTTTGTAACCTCCCAGTCTCTGGGAACGCGTTGCACAGACCTTTCTGCAAGGCCTCCCGAAGATGTTTCATCCTCTGCTCCCTCTGCGATGGCAAGATAAGGTCCGCAACCTTACCCTTGTAACGTGGATCAAGGAGGGTTGCCAGCCAGTATTGGTCCTTCTCCTTGATACCACGGATACGAGGATCCTTACGCAGGCTTTGCAGGATCAGGGAGGCCATGCAGCGTAGGTTTGCTGAGGCATTCGGTCCGGAGTCCTCTGGGTCACTAAGGACAACAACGTCCGCAGCCACCTCCTCCCAGCCACGTACAAGTCCATGTGTTCCTTGGGACTGATCCCTTAAAGACTGCTGATGCTGAGTGCCAGGCTCCACCTCCATACTGACACAATCTTCTTCCTCCTCCTCCTCCTCCTCCTCGTCCTCTTCCTGTGTGATCGGCGGGCACGCAGGAACACTGTCTGGATAAAGGGGGCCTTGAGAGCTAAGGAAGTCCTCCTCTTCCTGCCTCTGTTCTGCCTCAAGTGCCCTGTCCATTATTCCACGCAGCGTGTGCTCCAACAGGTGGACAAGGGGGACAGTGTCACTGATGCATGCACTGTCAGTGCTCACCATCCTCGTGGCCTCCTCGAATGGTGACAGGACAGTGCATGCATCCCTGATCATGGCCCACTGGCGTGGGGAAAAAAAACCAAGGTCCCCTGACCCTGTCCTGGTGCCATAGTCGCACAGGTACTCATTGATGGCCCTCTGCTGAGTGTGCAGCCGCTGCAGCATGGCCAATGTCGAGTTCCACCTGGTGGGCATGTCACAGATTAGGCGGTTCTTGGGCAGGTTAAACTCCTTTTGGAGGTCCGTCAGCCGAGCACTGGCATTATATGACCGGCGGAAATGCACACAGACTTTCCTGGCCTGCCTCAGGACATCCTGTAAGCCCGGGTACCTGCCCAAGAACCGCTGCACCACCAAGTTAAGGACGTGAGCCAAACAGGGCACATGGGTCAGTTGTCCCTGTCGGAGGGCAGAGAGGAGGTTGGTGCCATTGTCGCAAACCACCATTCCTGCCTTAAGTTGGCGTGGCGTCAACCACCTCTGAACCTGCCCCTGCAGAGCTGACAGAACCTCTGCCCCAGTGTGGCTCCTGTCCCCCAAGCACACCAGCTCAAGCACCGCATGGCATCTTTTGGCCTGCGTACTTGCGTAGCCCCTTGAACGCCTACGGAGCACCGCTGATTCCGAGGAAGAGGCCATGGAGGAAGAAGAAGAGGAGGGGGTGGAGGAGAGAGGTGTGTCACAATCAGCATTTTGGAGGCGTGGTGGCGGAACAACCTCCAACACTACTGCACCTTGTCCTGCATCCTTCCCAGCTGCCAGCAGAGTCACCCAATGCGCCGTGAAACTTAAGTAACGTCCCTGTCCATGCCTGCTGGACCATGAGTCAGCGGTAATATGCACCTTACCGCTGACCGCCCTGTCCAGCGAGGCATGGACATTGCCTTCCACATGCCGGTAGAGAGCTGGAATCGCCTTCCGTGAGAAAAAGTGGCGTTTGGGTACCTGCAACTGAGGAACCGCACATTCCACAAACTCACGGAAGGGGGCAGAGTCTACCAACTGAAAAGGCAGCAGTTGAAGTGCTAGCAATTTTGCCAAGCTACCATTCAACCGCTGGGCATGTGGATGGCTGGGAGCAAACTTCTTTCGGCGGTGCAGCAGCTGGGGCAGGGAAATTTGCCTGGTACAATCTGGCGTCGGTGTACCAAAAGCAGATTGCCCACAAGTACTTGGCTGTGACACACCTAATTCTACACCTTCATTCCTCTCACTGCAGGTCTCAGAGAGGACTGAAGGTCTAGTGGGGTTGGAAATCTCAGCTGATGAGGAGCAAGGAGAGATCCTCTTTGTTCTTTGGTGTGGGTCTTTTAGATATGCTTGCCAACGAACTGCATGGCAGGTCAACATATGTCTGGTCAAGCATGTGGTACCCAAGCGGGAGATGTTTTGGCCACGCGAGATACGCTTGAGACATATGTTGCAAATAGCAGCGGTGCGATCTGATGCACTCGTCTCAAAAAAGGCCCACACCAAAGAACTTTTTGAATAACGCGCAGAGACTGCAGCGCCCTGCACATGTGGAGCTTTGGGGTGTGATGCAGTCAATGTGCTGCCCTTAGGCTGGCCCCTGGAGGGCATCCTGCCTCGTTGGTGATGTGCCGCCTCCTCCTCCTCCTCCTCTCTCCTATCAGGCACCCACGTTGAGTCAGTGACCTCATCATCCCCTCCCTCCTCATCACTGGAGCAAGCCTGGCAGTATGCTGCAGCAGGGGGAGCATGACTGCCAGATTGCTGTCCTTCTTGGGCACCCCCTCTGTCCGTGCTCATGTTACTGCCTTCATCGAGCTCAGTATCATCATCAGAGCCTTCCAAACGCTGGGCATCCTCCTGGAGCATGTACCCAACACTGTGGTCAAACAGTTCGAGGGAATCCTCATGAGGACATGGTGGAGCTAGGGAAGGAGTCACTGATGACATTGAGCTGAGGGAAGAGGCCGCTGCTTTGCCAGACAAAGCACCCTGGGCATGGGTGAGAGAGGATGAGGAGGATGAGGACGGCTTGGTCATCCACTCGACCAAGTTTTCTGCATGTTGCGGCTCAACACGGCCAGCTGCCGAAAAAAAGGCCAAGCGTGTCCCATGGCCACGGGCTGATGAGGATGCACCGTCTCCACGACCAGCACTAGACACAGAGCCTGCTTGCCCTCTCTTATTGGCTTGTGACTGTCTGCCTCTCCTTCTTGGCCTTCCAGACATACTAATGGCCTGTAGCTGCACTAAGCTGGGATAGAACACCTGTAATTTTCTTCAGGTAGCTTTATATACTGTAACCAGACAAGCCTGCCTGTCAGTAGGAAGATAACAGGAACGGATCTAGCTGAACACTGTGAGCAGGACGCACTGCACTAAATGTAAATAGCAGGAACGGATCTAGCTGAACACTGTGAGCAGGACGCACTGACTGCACTAAATGTAAATAGCAGGAACGGATCTAGCTGAACACTGTGAGCAGGACGCACTGACTGCACTAAATGTAAATAGCAGGAACGGATCTAGCTGAACACTGTGAGCAGGACGCACTGCACTAAATGTAAATAGCAGGAACAGATCTAGCTGAACACTGTGAGCAGGACGCACTGCACTAAATGTAAATAGCAGGAACGGATCTAGCTGAACACTGTGAGCAGGACGCACTGACTGCACTAAATGTAAATAGCAGGAACAGATCTAGCTGAACACTGTGAGCAGGACGCACTGCACTAAATGTAAATAGCAGGAACAGATCTAGCTGAACACTGTGAGCAGGACGCACTGCACTAAATGTAAATAGCAGGAACGGATCTAGCTGAACACTGTGAGCAGGACGCACTGCACTAAATGTAAATAGCAGGAACGGATCTAGCTGAACACTGTGAGCAGGACGCACTGCACTAAATGTAAATAGCAGGAACGGATCTAGCTGAACACTGTGAGCAGGACGCACTGCACTAAATGTAAATAGCAGGAACAGATCTAGCTGAACACTGTGAGCAGGACGCACTGACTGCACTAAATGTAAATAGCAGGAACAGATCTAGCTGAACACTGTGAGCAGGACGCACTGACTGCACTAAATGTAAATAGCAGGAACGGATCTAGCTGAACACTGTGAGCAGGACGCACTGACTGCACTAAATGTAAATAGCAGGAACGGATCTAGCTGAACACTGTGAGCAGGACGCACTGCACTAAATGTAAATAGCAGGAACGGATCTAGCTGAACACTGTGAGCAGGACGCACTGCACTAAATGTAAATAGCAGGAACGGATCTAGCTGAACACTGTGAGCAGGACGCACTGCACTAAATGTAAATAGCAGGAACGGATCTAGCTGAACACTGTGAGCAGGACGCACTGCACTAAATGTAAATAGCAGGAACAGATCTAGCTGAACACTGTGAGCAGGACGCACTGACTGCACTAAATGTAAATAGCAGGAACAGATCTAGCTGAACACTGTGAGCAGGACGCACTGACTGCACTAAATGTAAATAGCAGGAACGGATCTAGCTGAACACTGTGAGCAGGACGCACTGCACTAAATGTAAATAGCAGGAACGGATCTAGCTGAACACTGTGAGCAGGACGCACTGCACTAAATGTAAATAGCAGGAACAGATCTAGCTGAACACTGTGAGCAGGACGCACTGCACTAAATGTAAATAGCAGGAACGGATCTAGCTGAACACTGTGAGCAGGACGCACTGACTGCACTAAATGTAAATAGCAGGAACGGATCTAGCTGAACACTGTGAGCAGGACGCACTGCACTAAATGTAAATAGCAGGAACGGATCTAGCTGAACACTGTGAGCAGGACGCACTGACTGCACTAAATGTAAATAGCAGGAACAGATCTAGCTGAACACTGTGAGCAGGACGCACTGACTGCACTAAATGTAAATAGCAGGAACAGATCTAGCTGAACACTGTGAGCAGGACGCACTGACTGCACTAAATGTAAATAGCAGGAACGGATCTAGCTGAACACTGTGAGCAGGACGCACTGCACTAAATGTAAATAGCAGGAACGGATCTAGCTGAACACTGTGAGCAGGACGCACTGCACTAAATGTAAATAGCAGGAACAGATCTAGCCTAATCTAGCTAACTCAAATCAAATGACACTGTCTGTCTCTCTCTCTATCAGCACACCGGAACACACTACACAGGGCCGCCGTGCAGGCGGCCTTATATAGTGTGGGGCGTGTACTAAATCCCCTGAGCCATAATTGGCCAAAGCCACCCTGGCTTTGGCCAATTACAGCTCTCTCTACTGACGGCGCTGTGATTGGCCAAGCATGCGGGTCATAGTGCATGCTTGGCCAATCATCAGCCAGCAATGCACTGCGATGCCGCAGTGAATTATGGGCCGTGACGCGCCACACGAATTTGGCGCGAACGGCCCATAACGTTCGCAATTCGACGGACGGTCGAACAGCCGATGTTCGAGTCGAACATGGGTTCGACTCGAACACGAAGCTCATCCCTAGTAGGCACAGTACTAGGCTCAGATTCCAATGGACGTAAAGCAGGAGTCTTAATACTCATACACAAAAACCTCCCATGTGAGGTCCTATCTGTTAAAGCAGATGCACAGGGACGCCTTATTTCAGCCCACATCAAATTAGGAGCCAAGGATATGATAGTCTCAAACATCTATGCGCCCAATAACCCCACAAAGCAATTTTATAGTGAACTTTCAACATGGCTCCTTAGTAACCCGACTCTCCCACATATAGGTCGGCAGAGACTTTAACTCCACAGTTCACCTGATAGATGACAGATCCACTCCTAAACGTATATGTCTCCCCCCAGATCACGATTCTCAAACTTTACTAGCCTCCACGATGGAATCCCTCCACTTACACGACATTTGGCGACTCCGGCACCCAGCTGACAGGGAATTTACTTTTTACTCCAATCCCCACAACGTCTTCACCAGAATTGACTATCTCTTCTGCTCAGACGACATTCTACCACTGATATCCGACGCGGACATTCACGACATTGCCATATCCGATCACGCACCAATCTCGACTACAATCGATAACCCTGATTTACACCCGAATCCTAAAATATGGCGTTTCCCATCTTATCTCCACAACAACTCTGACTTCCGACAATACATGGAAAACGCCTGGTCAGAATACACTTCGACCAATGCTGGACATTCAGACAACCCCAATCTATTCTGGGAAGCAGGCAAAGCATTCCTCAGAGGCCGTGTAATCTCTTATGCTGCATCCTTCAAGAGAAATACACTCAAAAAATACAAACAAGCCAGCTCCCGACTGCACCTAGCCCAACGATCACTATCCATAAACAACTCCACTGATAACAGGAAGGCATGGCAATCAGCAAAACAATCCTTTGACACTTGGGCCGAAACCCTAGAACAAACAAAAAAAGCCCACATGGATGCCACCCTCCATAAATTCGGCAATAAGGCAGGTAAACTCCTCGCCAATTTATGTAGGGGACCCTATCGTCCGACACATATCACATCTCTCCGTGACTCTTTGGGTAACATAAAAACCATCCAAAAAGACATAAATGAAACTATGCTACAATATTACTCCTCCCTTTACGGACCAGATCCCATAAATCCTTCGACAGCACAATCCTTTCTTGAAAAGGTAACCCTCTCTCAAGTATCACCTTCACAGTTAGAAGCTCTAAACGCACCAATCTCCCTCCATGAAATCTCCACTGCAATTAAAAACCTAGCTCCTTCCAAAGCCCCAGGTCCTGATGGATTCACAGGAGAATTCTACAAGTCCCTACAACCACTCTTAGAACCCACACTCCACGAAGTATATCAACACATATGGTCTGGGGGAACATACCTACCCACGGGCAACCAAGCCATTATCAAACTACTAGCCAAGAAAGGTAAAGACCCCCAAGAACCAGGCTCATACAGACCAATTTCACTTCTAAACCTAGATGTCAAAATCCTTTCCAAAATTATTGCCACAAGATTAGCAGACATCATACCCTCTCTGATACACCCTGCCCAATCAGGGTTCGTGAAAGGCAGAACTGCCACCATGAACATCAGGAAGGTAATGATGGCCCTGAAACTATGCCATCATCTCCCTGGACGCAGAGAAAGCCTTCGATAACGTCAGTTTCGAATGGCTTTCTTTGGTCATGACTAAAATGGGATTCTCCGGTTCTTTCGCCCATCTTATAAACACCATGTACACTGCCCCAGCTGCTAGACTGGTGGCGGCAGGCCTCCTGTCAGAGGAATTCCGACTCCATAAAGGAACTCGGCAGGGCTGCCCCCTATCACCACTCCTCTTTAACATTGCATTAGAACCATTATCTAGGTATTTATCACACGTAGCCCCACTAAATGGCATCCCCATTGGCAAACAGGAGCTTCGCACCTCACTCTTTGTGGACGATGTCCTTATATTCTCAGCAAATCCCTCTTCTGATATGCTCACGATTAAATTAATCTTTGACCAATTTAGACTATGCTCGGGCCTTCGCATAAACTATAATAAAAGTGAAATCCTCCCCCTAGGCACCATATCCAACCCTCCTTGGACACAGAACTCCATATTCTCGGTAGCACAATCCCACATCACCTACCTAGGCATAAAAATAGGAAAACTACCCTCCTCTCTCTATCACCTTAACTACCCACCACTACTCAAAAAGATCTCTCAAGAACTAGTAAACTGGATGGATCTGCCTCTTTCGCTACTGGGAAGATGTCATCTAGTGAAAATGGTCAGCTTCTCCCGCCTACTCTATCCACTACAAACCATTCCCCTACTCTTGCAGCATAAAGACACAAAAATTCTTAATGAGGCAATATCCAAATTTTTATGGCGGAATAGGCGACCATGAATTGCACTCACTAAGCTTTACCTTCCCAGGCGCGAAGGGGGTATTAGTCTCCCTAATGTCAGGATCTACAATTTAGCCTGCCTCTTGAGGATAAGTTTAGATTGGGTAGCTCAAACATCTCGTTATTCCAACTTTCACCTGGAAACTGAAATGGTTCACCCATACTCCCTGGTAGCTCTTCTTCACTGCAAGTGGAAATCCATTCCTTCACCCCTTCAACATAACCTCCTACTTCGGGACACAGCAATTGCCTGGAGGGAGATCCGGAAAAGCCTCAAACTCTCACCTTTTATTTCTAGACACCTTCCAATACAAGGAAACCTGTGCTTTCCCCCAGGTCTGGAACGCCAGCCATTTATCACCTGGCAACAGAAAGGCATCTCCAACTTTTCCTCGCTTTGTGATTTAGAGTCTGGCTGCCCCATCCCTTTCAAGTCATTAGCGGAGAAATTCCAACTTCCCCAGTCACACATCTTCCAATATGGTCAATGCATCAGCTTTCTCAAAAATGCTTGCAGAGAGGATCGCAAAAGATTTAAAACGTCCCTATCAGACTCTCTTCTTTTAAAGGGCTCCTACAAAATCTCAGACATATACCAGCCTCTCCTCCTAAAAGTCATTCCCTCACTGGAGACCTCATCAGCAGCTAACTGGGCAAAAGACTTCCCTGATGCCGACTTGGTCAACAAATTACTTCAAGGCCTCAACACTATTCACAAACTGGTGCCCAACGAATCTTGGAGGGAAACCCAACTTAAGATCGTTCATCGAGCTCACATACCTTTCCTCTCGAACAAACAAGCGCAAACCGCCCACACATGCCCATTATGTCTACACCCCAGGCCTTCTTTGACCCATCGTTTCTGGTCATGTACTTTCATATCCACCTTCTGGGACCAAGTCCTACAGTACATATTTGAGGTGACCCTGCTAAAATTACCTAAGGACCCCCTACTCCTCATTTTCAGACACTGGGACCCCCAACTGTTACCCTGGTCACCGAACTCTACCCTCTCATGCAAGGATTGGATCCTGATATGCCTCCTATTCGCTAGAAGAGCCATACTAAAAAACTGGATCTCCAACGCATGTCTCAAAACCTCTCAAATCAAAAGGGATCTCCTACAACTGCTCTACAAAGACAGGATCAACATGGACTTTACAAACGAAAGAACCAAGGCACGCTTCCACCACAAATGGGGAACTTTTATGACCTCAACACTCTCCCCCACGGATATAGTTCATCTCGAGACTTTCTCCTTCCTATATCATGATCCACCCCCCCCCCACCTTAGATGGAATGATTCCTCCAAACCAAGGATATACAACATAAGGATTCCAATTCTTACCAAATACTACAACATAATACAAGACATCTTCACGCTCTTCAAAAAACTCCATCTTCCCCCACATAAGAAGGTGGTGACCACAACTGCTACAAAGTACATAAATGTTATTACCATAGAAATCATAGTTATTATTTTTTTTTTTTACCTGTACATTCTACCCACAGGCTGCTTTGTTTCATCCAAAACATGAACTTGGTGCTCTTTTTTTTCTCTGCACTCCCCCCCCTGATGCAGATATTTTGTTTCTATCTGGCTTTCCCCCACTCACCCCCCCCCCACCATATACGGGGTACATCCAGTAACATTCTGCTGGCAATCTCAGGGATCCCTTCTCCCCCCCCCTACCTAGATCCATCTAGTTTTATTTCCTCTTTTCCACATAGAAGGTTACCTTTGACCCCATACCCCAGGCTAATTATCTTTATTAGCTGTTCTATATTTATATTTTATATCAGGCTGATGTTCTTTTGTTGTTATTTTTGTAGAAAACACAAAATACAATGATACTTTCTTTTGATGTCATACCCTGTATGTTATATCTTTCAATAAAATCTATTTAAAAAAATATATATATATAAAATATTCCATGGACTCAACATGCCTCTCAGAAAATAGCTTGGGGTGTCTACTTTCCAAAATGAGGTCATTTGGGGGGGTTTTGTGCCATCTGGGCATTTTATGGCCTTCAAAACTGTGATAGGTAGTGAGGAGTGAAATCAAAAATTTACGCCCTTAGAAATCCTGAAGGCAGTGATTGGATTTCGGGGCCCCGTACGCGGCTAGGTTCCCAAAAAGTCCCACACATGTGGTATCCCCGTACTCAGGAGAAGCAGCTGAATGTATTTTGGGGTGCAATTCCACATAGGCCCATGGCCTGTGTGAGCAATATATCATTTAGGGGGTCATTTACTATAGCGCCACGGCGCTAATTCGCGTCAATTTAGCGCGAATTAGCGCTAATAGCGCTAATTCGCGCTAAAACGGTATTCACTATAGCGCTGGTGAGAAAATTCTCCCAAAATCGAATTTACTATAGCTCCCTGAATCTAAATAGTGCCCAAACCCTTACTCTGCTAAAACCTAGAGAATTGCACATGGAAATAATGTTTAGAACATGATATAATTGTCTAAATGGTACTGAAATATGCGGTATATTATTTAAAGATTATCTGCTTTTAAACTGTGTGAAAAAGTGATTTCTACACTGAAATATCTTTAAAAGTCTGAAAAGTGAAAAATTCCCCGTTTTGGACAACTAGGTGCCAACAAAACTGAACATGCTCAGACCTGAAAATAACTCTCATTTTATCTCCAGTGTCTTTTTTACCTGGAGCTATAGTAAATACCAAAATGAGAGCTAATTAGAGAACATTTTTTGGAAGTTAAAATCTGCTCTAATTTAGTCCAAATGAAGTTTCAGTCACTGATTCTAATGGAACAATTCTAACTTTCACAAAAAACCTTTTAATGTTGAGATGAAATGTATCTTTCTGTGAAATAAATATTCCTTTGCAACATTGTTGCTTCTACTTAAAATATTTTGATTTTAAGAATGCTACAATGTGGAATGTTTTGATGTTTTGATAAAATATATTTTTCTCTGTCACTTTCACTTGTTACTCTCAATCTCACAACAATCTTTAACCTAAACTCACACAGGAGTCTTTATAATCCACAAACAATACCATTGCTGATGCAAATTTAAAATGAATCACATTTTTTTGTGCTTTTTATTATTTCCAAATATTCATAATTTGAGCCCAAAAAATGTGATATGTGTACCAACATCAGAAATCAAAATGTAATTCCTAAAAATTTGAGGGTAATATTCTACTCTCACCCACAAAAAAACACCAAATATCACAGAATAAATCAAGAAGAATAACTCTTGAGTAAGGTAATTCCATCACTTGTATGTCCATAGAAATGCAGTATTTATGTGTTTTTATGTGTATTTATGTGTATTTATGTGTAGTTATGTGTAGTTATGTGTATGAGGCTCCAGTGTTGCCAACCGCCAGTATTTTTACTGGCAGCCAGGAAAAAAGGGGCACTTTTCTTCTGCCAGTAAATGCCAGTGAAAGAAAAATGTTGCCAGTAAAAAATATGGCTGTGCAGCTTGACCGAGACCATCCAAGTGCCTGCTACAGTGTGTTCCGCCTGTGCCGGCAGTGTGTCACGCGACGTCATAGTGTAGGGAACAGAGCAGCCGGAGCCTTATGTGCAGGTCTGTGGAAGGGAAGGAAGGCAAGCCGGGAGTGGACTGAAGGGACCACCTGGCATGCAGAGAGTGGGTCACTGTGACTCAGGAGGGGACGTGTCATCAGTGGCGTCAATAGGATTGGTGTCACCTGGTGCGGTAAAATTTGGTGTCAGGGGGCCACTGAGCAATCAGGGGCACTGAGCAGGCTAGCGCATCAGCACAGCTCTCCCCCGTGTAATCCCCCTAATGTAAACCTCCCCCTGTGTAATTCCCCCTAAAGGTGACGCCACAGCGTATCATGTTAGTGAGGTGCCATCATCATCTGTGCTGCTGCACACTGCTGTCAGTGTCATTTGGGGTCAATTTCTTGTGTGTGTGCCACCCATTCTAATTTCTTGCCCTCCTGAGTCCTGTCCCTGAGCTACTTACCGTACTATATTGAAAATAAAACAAGAAATATGTTTTTGCCTTAATATCTACCTTAAATCACATTGCTATTTGCATATTGTACTTGTTTTGTAGCCTAAATACTGAAATTTGCACTTAAAATTGTAATTTTGTAACTTTTGGATATGGCAGTAAAAACTTGACTGTGCCAGTAAATTTTGGGTGTTGTGTCAGTAAATTTCAACCTGGCAGGTTGGAAACACTGGAAGGCTCTCACATGTGGCAGCTCCATGGCTTAGAGGTTAGAACTTCTGCTTAGTATCCCTGAGGGTCTGGGTTCAAATCCCAACCATGTTACTGCATGTGGGGAAGTTGTCTCATCTCCCAGGTCCTATAATTATGTCTAAATGTAGTAGTTATGTGTAGGAGGGTTCCACCACCATTGTAAGGCTTTTCCAGATACACTATTTAGCCAAAAGTATTGGGACACCTGCCTTTACACACACATGAACTTTAATGGCAGCCCAGTCTTAGTCTGTAGGGTTAAAATTTGATTTGGTCCACCCTTTGCAGCTAGAACAGCTTCTGGGAAGGCTGTCCACAAGGTTTAGTGTGCCTATGGGAATGTTTGATCATTCTTCCAGAAGTGCATTTGTGAGGCCAGGCACTGATGTTGGATGAGAAGGCCTGGCTCGCAGTCTCTACTGTAATTCAGCCAAAGGGTGTTCTATCGGGTTGAGGCCAGGACTCTGTGCAGGCCAGTCAAGTTTCCCCACCCCAAACTTGCTCATTCTTGTTTTTATGGACCTTGCTTTGTGCACTGGTGTGCAAACATGTTGGAACAGGAAGGGGCTTTCCCCAAACTGTTCACACAAAGTTGGGAGCATGAAATGTGTCCAAAATGTCTTGGTATGCTGATGCCTTAAGAGTTCCCTTAACTGGAACTAAGGGGCCAAGCCCAACCCCAGAAAAACAACCCCACAACATAATTACCGCTCCACCAAATCATTTGGACCAGTGCACAAAGCAAAGTCCATAAAGACATGGATGAGTGATTTTGGGGTGGAGGAACTTGACTGGCCTGCACAGAGTCCTGACCTCAACACAACAGAACACCTTGGGGATGAATTAGAGAGGAGACTAGGTCAGGCCTTCTCGTCCAACATCAGTGCCTGACCTCACAAATGCACTTGGAAGAATGGTCCAACATTCCCATAGACACACTCCTAAACCTTGTGGACAAGAAGAGTTGAAGCTGTTATAGCTGCAAAGGGTGGGCCAAATGAGTTTTGAACCCAATACTAATACTGGGATGCCATTACAGTTCATGTGCATTTAAAGGCAGGCATCCCAATACTTAGGCCAATAAATTGTATATTGCTTGTGACACTGAGCATGGCTATGGACTTAGGGCTGGTTCACACCACAGAGATGCAGCAAACATGTGTGGGGCTGCCTGGTGGCTAAGTGGGTAGCAGTTCTGTCTAGCAGCACCTGAAATGTTGGTTCAATTCCCCAACATGCTAATCCTTGTGTTGAAGTTTATATGTTCTCCCTGTGTGGGTTTCTGACCACAATCCAAAGACATGCAGGCATTTTATTTGTCTCCTGTCGAAATAGGTTCTAATGTAAGAAAGTTAATTTTGGACTTTATATTGGAAGCTCATTGCAGCCAGGGACTGATGTTAACGTTTATTAGCACAAATCATGCCCAGGGACTTGGACATTTCAAATTTTAGGGTTTACACTGCACGGGTACATATGCTTAGAAAACTGTTGCTTTGTTTATGTGGATGCAAATGGACTTTGATCTTTGTCCTGTAGTTGGAGATTTGATGCACATAGCCAAGGGCTAACAGAGTTGTGAACACTATTATGTGTTCCTGCTCATCAGGTGCAATCACTTTAGACATACATGAAGAGACAGATTGAAAGATAATGGTGGGCGTGTACTTCTATTGGGTGTGTCAGTGTGCTAACAATACAACCTCTCTTATATAAAGGCCTGCAGTAGAGGGGTTCGTTTGGCCTGAGAAGGTCAGGTTTTTTGTCGTGATGGAGAAGGAATGATATTGGGAGATTTGATGAAATTCTTGTGCATTTTTTCAATCAAAAGTGGGTTTATGTGGCCATGCTGTCAATGTTGTGTGTGTATTGTTCCTGTCTGATCATGCAAACATCGTTTGGAAGCATCTGCTGACCTACTATTTTTGATCTCGTTTAATCGTGTACACCGAAATGCAGCTTCCAGCAGAACATGGTCATCAATGTATGTATGTGTGGATTGTGGGCTGGTGGTGGGTGTTTTGAATAAGTCTTTTGCAAAATTATGTTTGAATGCTTTGTAAGAATGAATTAAGTATGTTTCTATAATCTTGCAGATAACAATGTGATGTGTTGCCCGCTATACACTGAAATTAAAGCTGTGTCCACTCTAAGGTTTTGTCTAATTTTAGATTGTAAGCTCCTATGAGCAGGGCCCTTAAAATCTCATTGCTAAATGTAGCACCATATATCCTGTCCAAAATTTTTTGAAGCTAATAAATGAATGTAATTTTTTGTTTTTCTGCTGGTAAAATAAAAGTACATAATTGAGCTTTGTTGTGTTTTGTTTTTTTTTTTTTTTTTTCTTCTACTTTCTTCCCTTTTAGTTTGTGGGTGGTGGTTTTGGGAAAGTGCAATATCTCTTATATTTTATTTCAATATGTATTTGTGCACCAAAAAACTAATCTCTTTGTCCTGGTTCACATTGATGCTACTTCGAAATCGCGCTACTTCACTTGAAGTAGCACGATTTCAAAGTAGCAAGGTCAGCGTGATTTTAGGTGCTACTTGATAGACATCCGTGTGGCTTCATACACAAATGTCTATTGAAGTCGCACCGGAAATCGGCAAAAGTAGTGCAGGAACTACTTTAGCAAATTGGTGTGGTGCCACAAAAAAAATGTTGCATCGATTGGAACAGTGCCATTGCTGCCAATAGTCATGCGATTTGATCTCTCAGATTGCATGACAAATTGCTCCAATGTAAACCTAGGCTTCTGCACACCTGCAAGTAAATGATAAAGGTAGAATCTTTATATATAACAGCTGTGGAGAATTGCAGGTAATGAATTCAGCTGGTGGATAGGCAGTGTTTGTGTCAGCTTTAGTTCACATTGGTGCGATTTGACATGTCAAAGCAGTGACAATTGCACTGTTTTAATTGGTGTGACTTTGGGGTGCAATTTGTATTGATATCAGTGCAGAAACCTGCACAGATGTCTCTGAAATTCATTCCCGCATGTCAGTCCCGACTGCAGGGGCAAAGTGTGTGATTTCAGCTGAACAATTTCCTCCTGCTGCTAACCCAGGGACACCATTTCTTATTGAACGCCTTTAAATATCATAAGTAGAAATACAAATTTGCATATCTGCAAATAAACAAAAATAATAAAATTCTAATAGTGGTTGCGATCAAATATTTGTAGCAGCCATCAAAAGAGTGTAGTTTCGCCTTCTGACCCAGAAATAAGTCATTGTAATCACCCGGAAGTCCCTGTGCTGGTCAAGATCTCCATCTAGGTGGACATGGCGAGGTCCCTCTTTAGCAAAGAGGAGGTGCGGCTCGTTTTCCGGATAAGGGTATGATATGTACTTGTGTTTAATCAATGCGGGGGTGGATTTGGTAGTTAGATTTGGTGTGGGTGGGGTTCATTGATTTGTTTGGCATCCCCACACATTTGCTTCTGGCCCATGTGCACACATCACTTCCTGCATTTGTTCTGCTGATGTAAATGCAAGTATAAATGAGAGCTCCTTTCTATTAAAATATATATGACTTGTTTCACAGTTGGGCGACTTTGGACTTCCGAGTTGCTTGACAAGTTGTACCCCCATGATTCTTAAGGAGAACTAGGGATGGGCCAAACATCCTGCCTGTTCGGTTCGCAGCAGAACATGCGAACAGACAAATAAATTTGTGCGAACACCATTAAAACTGCTTCCCGCCCGCCGTATGCCAAATGATGTCCTCAGCTTTGAGCGGGGATATCTGAGTGATGCCTGTAGCTACAGACATCATCCAGATCTTTTAGAGCCTGCGAATCTGCACACCATAAGAATGATCATAGTGGCTGTTCCACTGCTTGATCATTCTAACAGGAGGCGAGAGGGGACGTCCCCCCCCTCCCGCCACCCTCCGGTGCTTGTACCGACTTACCGCTATGATCGGTGAGTCAGTCACAGGATCCGCCAGCCCCGGATGTTTAGCATAGAGATTTCTGGTGGACCAGATGGTCGCCGGAATCTCTATGATCGTTCGGAGGCCGGGCGTGATGTTATGACGTCACGCCCGGCCTCTGTATTAAAAAAAAGGCGCCGCTTCGGCTGGGAAGCAGAGATCGTTTTTTTTTTTAATAATTTCAGGCTTCTAAGCCTAGAGGTGAGATGTGGGGTCTTATTTACCCCACATCTCACTGTAAAGAGCACCTGCCATGCTTATTCCTATTACAAGGGATGTTTACATTCCTTGTAATAGAAACAAAAGTGATCAAAAAAATTTTTTGGGGAAAAAAAGTGTCAAGCTAAAATAAAGAAAGTAAAATTAACAATAAAAAAAAAAAAACTTTTAAAGTGTCCCTGTCCCTGTGAGCTCGCCTGCAGAAGCGAACGCATACATAAGTCCCGCCCACATATGAAAATGTTGTTCAAACCACACATGTGAGGTGTCGCCGCGAACGTTAGAGCGAGAGCAATAATTTTGGTCCTGGACCTCCTCTGTAACTCAAAACATGTAACCAGTAAAAAATTTTAAAGCGTTGCTTAAGGGGATTTTCAAATAGCGAAGTTTGTCGCCATTCCACGAGCGTGTGCAATTTTGAAGCGTGACATGTTGGGTATCTATTTACTTGGCGTAACTTCATCTTTCACATTATGCAAAAACATTGGGCTAACTTTCTTGTTTTTTTTTTTTAAAGCCCAAAACTGTTTTTTTCCCCAAAAAAACGCATTCGAAAAATTGCTGCGCAAATACCGTGCTAGATAAAAAGTTGCAATGACCGCCATTGTATTCTCTAGGGTCTCTGCTAAATTTGGGGGTTCTATGTAATTTTCTAGCCAAAAAATTATGATTTTTACATGTAGGAGAGAAATATCAGAATTGGCCTGGTAGGCAAGTGGTTAAAGTCTATGGGACACGAACATGAATAATCAAAAGTGCTAATTTTAAAGGCTTATATGCATGGTATTGTCATAAAAAGTGTTTGGGGACCTGGGTCCTGCCCCAGAGGACATGTATCAATGCAAAAAAGTTTTAAAAATGGCTGTTTTTTCGGGAGCAGTGACTTTAATAATGCTTAAAGTGAAACAATAAAAGTGTAATATTCCTTGATATTTCGTACCTGGGGGGTGTCTGTAGTATGCCTGTAAAGGGGCGCATGTTTCCCGTGTTTAGTACAGTCTGACAGCAAAATGACATTTCAAAGGAAAAAAGTCATTTAAAACTACTCTAACTATACTGAATTGCCGGTGTCTTGCCGAGAAAGTTCCCTTGGCGGATAAGGTCACCCCTGCTTGCGCAGTACCAACGACTAGCAGCCGCCGAAAATAGCCAAAGATGAAAATCTTCAATCATCTGTACACGGCGCCTGCGCCCTGGGTCCAGGCTGAAGCCCCACCATCCAAGTGGACCTAGAGGGGGAATAAAAAAGTGCCGAGCAAAGCGAGGCCGTGCCCGAAGCGTGGCGAGCGAAGCGAGCCCGCGGGGGACCCTCTTACAGGTGCTGTGTACAGCTGATTTCTTCTCTATTTCGCTTAGGCTATTTCCGCCGGCTCCTACTGGTCCTTATCCGCCGAGAGGAACTTTCTCGGCAGAATACCGGCCCGACAATACACATAAAAGTTCATTGATAAAAACGGCATGGGAATTCCCCACAGGGGAACCCCGAACCAAAATTTAAAAAAAAATGACGTGGGGGTCCCCCTAAATTCCATACCAGGCCCTTCAGGTCTGGTATGGATATTAAGGGGAACCCCGGCCAAAATTTTAAAAAAAATTGGCGTGGGGTCCCCTTCAAAATCGATACCAGACCCTTCAGGTCTGGTATCGATTTTAAGGGGAACCCCGCGCCAAATTTTTTAAAAAAAATGGCATGGGGTACCCCCAAAAATCCATACCAGACCCTTATCCGAGCACGCAACCTGGCAGGCCGCAGGAAAAGAGGGGGGATGAGAGAGCGCCCCCCCTCCTGAACCGTACCAGGCCACATGCCCTCAACATTGGGAGGGTGCTTTGGGGGTAGCCCCCCAAAGCACCTTGTCCCCATGTTGATGAGGACAAGGGCTTCATCCCCACAACCCTGGCCCGGTGGTTGTGGGGGTCTGCGGGCAGGGGGCTTATCGGAATCTGGAAGCCCCCTTTAACAAGGGGACCCCCAGATCCCGGCCCTCCCCCCTGTGTGAAATGGTAAGGGGATACAAAAGTACCCCTACCATTTCACCAAAAAAAGTCAAAAATGTTAAAAATGACAAGAGACAGTTTTTGACAATTCCTTTATTTAAAATGCTTCTTCTTTCTTCTATTTTCTTTCCTCTATCTTCCTTCGGTTTCTTCCTCCATCTTCTTGTTCTTCTGGTTCTTCTTGTTCTTCTGGTTCTTCATCCAGTCTTCTCGTCCGGCATCTTCCTCAGCGGCGCCGTCTTCCCTTCATCTTCTTTCCTCGGGCCGCTCCGCATCCACGAGTGGGTGGGAGGCTCCCGCTGTGTGACGCTTCTCCTCTTCTGACAGTTCTTAAATAACAGAGGGCGGGTGACCCCGCCCCCCTCTGATGCAGGGCGGGTGACCCCGCCCCCCTCTGACCCCGCCCCCCTCTGACGCACGGGGATTTCCCTGTGGCATTCCCCGTGACGTCAGAGGGGGGCGGGGTCACCCGCCCTGCATCAGAGGGGGGCGGGGTCACCCGCCCTCTGTTATTTAAGAACTGTCAGAAGAGGAGAAGCGTCACACAGCGGCAGCCTCCCATCCAATCGTGGATGCGGAGCGGCCCGAGGAAAGAAGATGAAGTGAAGACGGCGCCGCTGAGGAAGATGCCGGTGTCTTGTCAAATACAGTCCCCTATCATATAGTGTCCGCCCTGTACTGCGCAGGCGCAGTACGGAGGACAAACGAGACGCAGAAAGTCTCCGAAGTTTAACAGCTGATCATCAGCTGTACACGGCGCCTGCGCTGTTATTCTCACCCTATGTCCAGGTTCATTCCCTACTATCCAAGTGGACATAGAGTGAGAATAAATAGTTGCCGAGCGCAGCGCGGCCGTGCCCGAAGCATGACGAGCGAAGCGAGCCCACGAGGGGCCCTCTTACACAGCCATCGCTAAGAAGTGCCGAAGCGCCGTGTACAGCTGATGGTCAGCTGATCAACTTCGGATATTTTCGGCATCTCCTTCTGCTCCGTACTGCACAAGTGCTGCGCATGCGCAGTACGGAGCGGACACTATCCGATAGGAGGACAGTATATGTCAGAACACCGGACGAGAAGACCGGATGAAGAACCAGAAGAACAAGAAGAACCAGAAGAACAAGAAGAACCAGAAGAACAAGAACCAGAAGAACAAGAAGATGGAGGAAGAAACCGAAGGAAGATAGAAAATAGAAGAAAGAAGAAGCATTTAAATAAAGGAATTGTCAAAAACTGTCTCTTGTCATTTTTAACATTTTTGACATTTTTTTGGTGAAATGGTAGGGGTACTTTTGTATCCCCTTACCATTTCACACAGGGGGGAGGGCCGTGATCTGGGGGTCCCCTTGTTAACCACTTCAGCCCCGGAAGGATTTACCCCCTTCCTGACCAGAGCACTTTTTACAATTCGGCACTGCGTCGCTTTAACTGCTAATTGCGCGGTCATGCAATGCTCTACCCAAACGAAATTTGCGTCCTTTTCTTCCCACAAATAGAGCTTTCTTTTGATGGTATTTGATCACCTCTGCCGTTTTTATATTTTGCGCTATAAACGGAAAAAGACTGAAAATTTTGAAAAAAAATGATATTTTCTACTTTTTGTTATAAAAAAAATCCAATAAACTAAATTTTAGTCATATATTTAGGCCAAAATGTATTCGGCCACATGTCTTTGGTAAAAAAAATGTCAATAAGCGTATATTTATTGGTTTGCGCAAAAGTTATAGCGTCTACAAACTAGGGTACATTTTCTGGAATTTACACAGCTTTTAGTTTATGACTGCCTATGTCATTTCTTGAGGTGCTAAAATGGCAGGGCAGTACAAAACCCCCCCAAATGACCCCATTTTGGAAAGTAGACACCCCAAGGAAATTGCTGAGAGGCATGTTGAGCCCATTGAATATTTATTTTTTTTGTCCCAAGTGATTGAATAATGACAAAAAAAAATAAAAAATTTACAAAACGTTGTCACTAAATGATATATTGCTCACACAGGCCATGGGCATATGTGGAATTGCACCCCAAAATACATTCAGCTGCTTCTCCTGAGTACGGGGATACCACATGTGTGGCACTTTTTGGGAGCCTAGCCGCGTACAGGGCCCCGAAAACCCAGCACCACCTTCAGGATTTCTAAGGGCATACATTTTTGATTTTACTCCTCACTACCTATCACAGTTTTGAAGGCCATAAAATGCCAAGATGGCACAACCCCCCCCAAATGACCCCATTTTGGAAAGTAGACACCCCAAGCTATTTGCTGAGAGGCATGGTGAGTATTTTGCAGCTCTCATTTGTTTTTGAAAATGAAGAAAGACCAGAAAAAAAAAAATTGTTTTTCTTTTTTCAATTTTCAAAACTTTGTGACAAAAAGTGAGGTCTGAAAAATACTCACTATACCTCTCAGCAAATAGCTTGGGGTGTCTACTTTCCAAAATGGGGTCATTTGGGGGGGGGGGGTTGTGCCACCTGGGCATTCCATGGCCTCCGAAACTGTGATAGGCAGTGAAGAGTGAAATCAAAAATTTACGGCCTTAGAAAGCCTGAAGGCGGTGCTTGGTTTTCGGGGTCCCGCGCGCGGCTAGGCTCCCAAAAAGTCCCACACATGTGGTATCCCCGTACTCAGGAGAAGCAACAGAATTTATTTTGGGGTGTAATTTCACATATTCCCATGGCATGTTTGAGCAATATAACATTTAGTGACAACTTTGTGCAAAAAAAAAAAAAAAAAAAAAATTTGTCTCTTTCCCTCTTCTAACCACTTGAAGACAAAGCCCTTTCTGACACTTTTTGATTACATGAAAAAATTATTTTTTTTTGCAAGAAAATTACTTTGAACCCCCAAACATTATATATTATTTTAAAGCAAATGCCCTACAGATTAAAATGGTGGGTGTTTCATTTTTTTTTTTTTCACACAGTATTTGCGCAGCGATTTTCAAACGCATTTTTTGGGGAAAAAACACACTTTTTTAAATTTTAATGCACTAAAACACACTATATTGCCCAAATGTTTGATGAAATAAAAAAGATGATCTTAGGCCGAGTACATGGATACCAAACATGACATGCTTTAAAATTGCGCACAAACGTGCAGTGGCAACAAAATTAATACATTTTTAAAAGCCTTTAAAAGCCTTTACAGGTTACCACTTTAGATTTACAGAGGAGGTCTACTGCTAAAATTACTGCCCTCGATCTGACCTTCGCGGTGATACCTCACATGCATGGTGCAATTGCTGTTTACATTTGACGCCAGACCGCCGCTTGCGTTCGCCTTAGCGCGAGAGCAGGGGGGACAGGGGTGCTTTTTATTTATTTATTTTTTTCTTTATTATTTTTTTGCTTTTTTATCTTATTTTTAAACTGTTCCTTTCATTTTTTTTTTTTTTTAAATCATTTTTATTGTTATCTCAGGGAATGTAAATATCCCCTATGATAGCAATAGGTAGTGACAGGTACTCTTTTTTGAAAAAATTGGGGTCTATTAGACCCTAGATCTCTCCTCTGCCCTCAAAGCATCTGACCACACCAAGATCGGTTTCTTAGGCCATAGAGATGTTTGGAGCCACTCTGGTCTCTGATCAGCTCTATGGTCAGCTGGCTGAATCACCGGCTGCATTCTCAGGTTCCCTGTTGAGACAGGAGAGCCAGAGAAAAACACAGAAGACGGTGGGGGGGGCATTCCCTCCCACTGCTTGTAAAAGCAGTCTAGAGGCTAATTAGCCGCTAGGATTGCTTTTACATGAAAGCCGACCGCTGGCTAAAAAGAATGATACCAAGATGATACCTAAACCTGCAGGCATCATTCTGGTATAACCACTCAAAGTCGTGAATGGCGTACCTGAAGACAAAAAAATGGTTAACAATAAAGCACAGTAAACGGTAAAGTATAAAAAATTGCATACCTGAAAAGCAAACATGATAAAACATAATAACAATAAAACATTGCAGAATAGAATACAGTAAAAAAGAGCAGAACAATAGAGAGAGAATAGAGAGAGAGAGAACAATAAAACGACAACTATTTTTTTTTTATTTTTGTTTGTGTTTTTTTTTTTTTTTACACTTTTTTTTTGTAACTGTAACTTTTATAACTGTAACCGGTTCCAGGTTCAGGTCTCTCAAAATGCGATGGCATCTTGGGAGACCCTGTGAAAGTGTGCCTAGTCTGTGGAATGCTGTACCCTACGCTAATACTCAACTAGTGAATGGTAGCGTTCAAAACATTCACCAATGCAAAGACCAGGATTGTCAGGACAGGAGGGACAATAATAGCGGGTGTCACGCCTATATCCGTGCTTGCTGCAGACACAACATCTTTTTTTTTGGGGGGGGGGGGGGGTTCGTTGGGTAGGGGTACTCGGGAGGACATAAAGAAAATGCTTCTCATGCAGCCGACTGCATTTGGTTGGGGATGTGAATGGGGGAAGTATGGGCGCTGCAGAAGCGGTGGGTTCCCAATTAGGATTGGCGAATGCAGCAGGAAGGGCACTATGGGCACGACGGGCCTGTGTTTGTCTTTTTGGTGGCAGCGGGACACTACTTGTGCTTGCCACCTCACCAGCTTGAACTGCACTTATGGGACTCGCCACGTCACCAAGTGTTACTGCAGTGCTGGTTTGACTACGACCGGGGTGTACTAGGGCGCTGGTGCTTGCCAGTTCACCAAAACGCTACAAAAAAAAGTGACAGTGATCGATCGATACTGCACTTGGGTGGGCTGGACTGGGCTGGGCCGGGCGGAGGGGCAAAACGCAGGTGCTAGCAGGTATCTGGGCTGATCCCGCTAACACTGCGTTTTTGGGAACCCTAAACTGCTGGGGACGCTAGTATAGATCTGATCGGATCAGATATTGATGCGTTCAGATACTATACCACTAAGGGAGGTGTACGGTGTGTGTACGGTGCGTGCGTGGGTGTTCGCGGTACTGGCGCTAATCTGACGCTGCCTAGGGCGACGCATATCACCGCCGGGCGATCAGGGGGCTAAACCTTTTTTCGGTAATAAACGGCGGGTGCCCTGACACTATAAAAAATAAACAAACTAACCAGCGTCACCCGTAACGGTTATACGGTGATCAGTGGTGAAAGGGTTAACTAGGGGGCCATCAAGGGGTTAAAACATTTATTAGATAGTATATGGGGGTCCCTGTCGCTATAAAACACTGACGGCGAACCTAAATATTTACGTCCCTAACTAGCGTCACCAGCGACACTAATACAGCGATCAGAAAAATGATCGCTTAGCGACACTGGCGACAGGGGGTGATCAAGGGGTTAAAACTTTATTGGGGGGGGTAAGGGGGGTACCCTAGACATACAGGGGGCTAAACCTTTATTCGGTAATAAACGGCGGGTGCCCTGACACTATAAAAAATAAACGAACTAACCAGCGTCACCCGTAACGGTTATATGGTGATCAGTGGTGAAAGGGTTAACTAGGGGGCAATCAAGGGGTTAAAACATTTATTAGGTAGTATATGGGGGTCCCTGTCGCTATAAAACGCTGACGGCGAACCTAAATATTTACGTCCCTAACTAGCATCACCAGCGACACTAATACAGCGATCAGAAAAATGATCGCTTAGTTACACTGGTGACGGGGGGTGATCAAGGGGTTAAAACTTTATTAGGGGGGGTAAGGGGGGTACCCTAGACCTACAGGGGGGTAACAGTAACTGTGCTAACACTGCTAACTGTCACAAACTGACACTATGCAGTAATCAGGAAAAAAAAAAAAAAAACCTGCTTGGTGTCAGTTTGTGACAGGGGGGGGTGATTGGGGGGGGATCGGGGGGCCATCGGGGGGGGATCGGGGGTGTAATGTATGCCTGGCATGTTCTACTGTGTGTGTGTGTGTGTTTGGTGCACTTACATGTCATCTCTCCTCGGCGCTGGAACGGAAACTGGCCAGCCGAGGAGAGATGACATCACATCCTCTGCCTCTGTGTACTATACAGAGGCAGGGGATGTTTCTCATTGGCTGGGAGCGATCGCGAGGGGGGGGCCACGATCGGATGGCCTCCCCCTCGTCTCTCAATGCTCCCAGCCAAATGCCGACCGCAGCTGGCACCGGGGGGGGTCCGATCGGACCCCCCACCCGCGGGAAGGCAATCACGTTTCAGGTACGTGATTTTGCCTGCCCGTGCCGCTCTGCTCACGTATATAGGCATGAGGCGGTCGGCAAGTGGTTAAAGGGGGCTTCCAGATTCCGATAAGCCCCCCGTCCGCAGACCCCCACAACCACCGGGCCAGGGTTGTGGGGATGAGGCCCTTGTCCTAATCAACATGGGGACAAGGTGCTTTGGGGGCTACCCCCAAAGCACCCTCCCAATGTTGAGGGCATGTGGCCTGGTATGGTTCAGGAGGGAGGGGGGTCGCTCTCTTGTCCCCCCCTCTTTTCCTGCGGCCTGCCAGGTTGCATGCTCGGATAAGGGTCTGGTATGGATTTTTGGGGGTACCCCACGCCATTTTTTTTTAAAATTTTGGCGCGGGGTTCCCCTTAAAATCCATACCAGACCTGAAGGGCCTGGTATGGAATTTAGGGGGACCCCCACATCATTTTTTTTTAAATTTTGGTTGGTTGTTCCCCTGTGGGGAATTCCCATGCAGTTTTTATCAATGAACTTTTATGTGTATTGTCGAGCCGGTGTCTTGTCGAATACAGTCCCCTATCCAAAAGTGTCCGCCCTGTACTGCGCAGGCGCAGTACGGAGGACAAACGAGACGCCAAAAGTCTCCGAGGTTTAACAGCTGATCGTCAGCTGTACACGGCGCCTGCGCATTTATTCTTACCCTATGTCCAGGATCATTCCCTACTATCCAAGTGGACATAGAGCAAGAATAAATAGTTGCCGAGCGCAGCGAGGCCGTGCCCGAAGCGTGGCGAGCGAAGCGAGCCCGCGAGGGGCCCTCTTGCAAAGCCATCACTAACAAGTGCCGAGCGTCGTGTACAGCTGATGGTCAGCTGATCAACTTCGGACATTTTCGGCATCTCCTTCTCCTCCGTACTGCGCAGGCGCTGCGCCTGCGCAGTACGGGGCGGACACTATCTGATAGGAGGACAGTATATGTCAGAACACCGGCAATTCAGTATAGCCGCGAGTAGTTTTAAATAACTTTTTTCCTTTCAAATGTCATTTTGCTGTCAGACTGTACTAAACACAGGAAACATGCGCCCCTTTACAGGCATACTATAGACACCCCCCAGGTACGAAATTTAAAGGAATATTACACTTTTATTGTTTCACTCAAACATTATTAAAATCACTGCTCCCGAAAAAACGTCCGTTTTTAAAAAAAAATTGGCATTGATCCATGTCCCCTGGGGCAGAACCCGGGTCTCCAAACACTTTTTATGGCAAAGAACTTGCATATAAGCCTTCAGTGAGAACTTTGGATTTTGCAGGTTCGAGCCCCACTGACTTCCACTATTCCAGCATATGTGATCTGACAGGCATTATTGCCACAATAGCGCTGCTTTCCATTTGCATTAGCGCTGACTTTCTGAGAGTTGAAGTCTTCCTGGCCTTTTTTGAGAGTTATTTTTTGGTATTGCAGGAGAATTTTGTGGCGCTATAGTAAATGACCCCCTATATGACAACTTTTTGTAAATATATATATATTTTTTGTCATTATTCAATCACTTGGGACAAAAAAAATAAATATTCAATGGGTTCAACATGCCTCTCAGCAATTTCCTTGGGGTGTCTACTTTCCCAAATGGGGTCATTTGGGGGGGTTTTGTACTGCCCTGCCATTTTAGCACCTCAAGAAATGACATAGGCAGTCATAAACTAAAAGCTGTGTAAATTCCAGAAAATGTACCCTAGTTTGTAGATGCTATAACTTTTGCGCAAACCAATAAATATACGCTTATTGACATTTTTTTTACCAAAGACATGTGGCCGAATATATTTTGGCCTAAATGTATGACTAAAATTGAGTTTATTGGATTTTTTTTATAAAACAAATAGTAGAAAATATCATTTTTTTCAAAATTTCCGGTCTTTTTCCGTTTATAGCGCAAAAAATAAAAACGGCAGAGGTGATCAAATACCATCAAAAGAAAGCTCTATTTGTGGGAAGAAAAGGACGCAAATTTTGTTTGGGCACAGCATTGCATGACCGCGCAATTAGCAGTTAAAGCGACGCAGTGCCAAATTGGAAAAAGACCTCTGGTCCTTAGGCAGCATAATGGTCCGGGGCTGAAGTGGTTAGTAATTTACACAGTCGTTTTTAGACTGAGAAAACATACAGAAAACAGGACCTGGTGGTGCACCTAGAGGAGTGGAGTGGAGAAACACTGAGTTTCTCATTTAAAAGTCAGAAAAACATGGTAAATATTAAAAGTGCAAACAGGAGCCAACAATTAGAACAAGAAACTTCTGACCAGGCAAGAGGAAATTAAAATTTAGCAAGAATGTCTACAAAATGATTCTTCGCTAAAGGAATTGTCAAACTGTCTCTTGTCATTTTTAACATTTTTAACACTTTTTTTTGTGAAATGGTAGGGGTACTTTTGTACCCCCTTACTATTTCACACAGGGGGGAGGGCCGGGATCTGGGGGTCCCCTTGTTAAAGGGGGCTTCCAGATTCCGATAAGCCCCCTGCCCGCAGACCCCCACAACCTCCGGGCAAGGGTTGTGGGGATGAGGCCCTTGTCCCCATCGACATGGGGATAAGGTGTTTTGGGGGGCTGTTGAGGGCATGTGGCCTGGTACGGTTCAGGAGGGGGGGTGCTTTCTGGTCCCCCCCTCTTTTCCTGCGGCCTGCCAGGTTGCGTGCACGGATAAGGGTCTGGTATAGATTTTGAGGGGGACCCCACGCCATTTTTTTTTAAATTTTGTCCGGGGTTCCCCTTAATATCCTTAATATCCATACCAGACCTGAAGGGCTTGGTATGGAATTTAGGGGGACCCCCACGTCTTTTTATTTTTTATTTTGATTCGGGGTTCCCCTGTGGGGAATTCCCATGCCGTTTTTATCAATGAACTTTTATGTGCATTGTCGGACCGGCAATTCATTAATAGTCGCGAGTAGTTTTAGATGACTTTTTTTCCTTTGAAATGTCATTTTGCTGTCAGACTGTTCTAAACTTGGGAAACATGCGCCCCTTTACAGGCATACTATAGACACCCCCCAGGTACAAATTTAAAGCAATATTACACTTTTATTGTTTCACTTTAAGCATTATTAAAATCACTGCTCCCGAAAAAACGGCCGTTTTTAAAACTTTTTTTTGCATTGACCCATGTCCCCTGGGGCAGGACCTGGGTCCCCAAACACTTTTTATGACAATACCATGCATATAAGCCTTTAAATTTAGCACTTTTGATTTCTCCCATAGGCTTTCAAATTTGCCGCGAACACCCCAAATTGTTCGCTGTTCGGCGAACTGGTGAACAGCCGATGTTCCAGTCGAACATGAGTTCAACTCGAACTCGAAGCTCATCCCTACACACTATGTAGGGCCTCAGCCACTTGACCATTGTTCCCTTAATACTTTTTTCTCTTCTTACTAGGTCATGATCTTCCAAGATGCACAATTGGCTGAATGAGTGCAGATATGTTGCATTGTTTGAAGGATCTGGAGCAAATAAAGGAGGCTGCCACTGCTTTAAAGCAAAGAATGATTTTGTAGACATTCTTGCTAAATTTTAATTTCCTCTTGCCTGGTCAGAAGTTTCTTGTTCTAATTGTTGGCTCCTGTTTGCATTTTTAATATTTACCATGTTTTTCTGACTTTTAAATGAGAAAGTTTAGTGTCCAAACTCAGTGTTTCTCCACTCCACTCCTCTAGGTGCACCACCAGGTCTTGTTTTCTGTACGTTTTCTCAGTCTAAAAACGACTGTGTAAATTACTAACATTGAAAATGACAATATCGCCTGTGCCAAATTCAACAAATATAGAAAACCTGACCTGGGTTTGCATCTTGAGAAGGAGAGTTAGGAAACACTTACCTAAGTAGTGAGAAACTCACACAGGGAGAACAAATAAACTTCAACATAAGCATTAGCATGTTGGGGAATTGAACCATTATCCCAGGTGCTGCTAGACAGAACTCTTACCCACTTAGCCACCAGACAGCCTCACACATGTTCTCTGCATCTCTGTGGTGTGAACCAGCCCTAAGTCCATAGCCATGCTCAGTGTCACAAGCAATATACAATATATTGGCCTAAGTATTGGGACGCCTGCCTTTAAACGCACATGAACTGTAATGGCATCCCAGTATTAGTATTGGGTTCAAAACTCATTTGGCCCACCCTTTGCAGCTATAACAGCTTCAACTCTTCTAGGAAGGCTGTCCACAAGGTTTAGGAGTGTGTCTATGGGAATGTTTGACCATTCTTCCAAGTGCATTTGTGAGGTCAGGCACTGATGTTGGACGAGAAGGCCTGACCCACAGTCTCCTCTCTAATTCATCCCCAAGGTGTTCTGTTGTGTTGAGGTCAGGACTCTGTCCAGGCCAGTCAAGTTCCTCCACCCCAAAATCACTAATCCATGTCTTTATGGACCTTGCTTTGTGCACTGGTCCAAATGATTTGGTGGAGGGGGATTATGATGTGGGGTTGTTTTTCAGGGTTTGGGCTTGGCCTCTTAGTTCCAGTTAAGAGAACTCTTAAGGCATCAGCATATCAAGACATTTTGGACAATTTCATGCTCCCAACTTTGTGGGAACAGTTTGGGGAAAGCCCCTTCCTGCTCCAACATGACGGCACACCAGTGCACAAAGCAAGGTCCATAAAGACATGGATGAGCAAGTTTGGGGTGGAGAAACTTGACTGGCCTGCACAGAGTCCTGGCCTCAACCCGCTAGAACACCCTTTGGCTGAATTAGAGCAGAGACTGCAAGCCAGGCCTTCTCATCCAACATCAGTGCCTGGCCTCACAAATGCACTTCTGTAATGCCGCGTACACACGGTCGGACTTTTCGTCTACAAAAGTCCGACGGACGCCGACGGACTAAAGCTGGCTGACAATCCGATCGTGTGTGGGCTTCCCCGGACTTTCAGCGGATTTTTCAAGCCGCAAATCTGACGGACTTTAGATTTGAAACATGCTTCAAATCTTTTATGTCGTAACTACGCCGGACCCAGAAATCCGCTCGTCTGTGTGCTAGTCCGACGGACAAAAACCCACGCTAGGGCAGCTATTGGCTACTGCCTATCAACTTCCTTATTTTAGTCCGGTGTACGTCACCATGTACGAATCCGTCTGACTTTTGGGGGATCGTATGTAGGCAAGTCCGTTCGTAAGAAAGTCTGCCGCAAGTCCGCCAAAAGTCCGTCGAAAGTCTGTCGGACGACCGTGTGTACGCGGCATAAGAATGGTCAAACATTCCCATAGACACACTAAGCCTTGTGGACAGCCTTCCCAGAAGCTGTTCTAGCTGCAAAGGGTGGGCCAAATCAAATTTTAACCCTACGAGCTAAGGCTTGGCTGCCATTAAAGTTCATATGTGTGTAAAGGCAGGTGTCCCAATACTTTTGGCTAAATAGTGTATCTGGAAAAGATTTACAATGGTGGTGGAACCCTCCTACACATAAATGTTACATTTTAACATAGATATAGGACCTGGGAGATGAGACAACTTCTCTTCATGAAGCAGCATGTTTGAACCCAGATGCTCAAGAGGGCAATGGGAACAGGGGTTGGGACTTTGAATGAGGCACGTATAGGTTGTGCCTCCATCCCTAATTTGAGGTTAATGAAACAACTTTGGGACTTTAATTGAGGCCATAGACACAGTGGAGATAAAATCCATAAAGGTACACATTTATAGACATAAAAATCATGAGACATGTCAAACAGAATCCACATGGGTGAAAAACATTGTAGTAAATGTAAATTTCATGTTAGTTCACACATACTATTGAAAGTATGCATGAAATACAGGCAACTAGGGTACATGGGTATAGTAGCCAAGTGCCCCACAGTTGTCTGATTGATCAATGAATACATTTGAATTTGTTCATAATGGTACACGAGTATATAATTGTATAAATGTAAAACAACACTTGCAAATGAGACAGTGAGACCACAATACATAGCTACATCCAAAGAAACAAGAATTATAAGAAAAAATCGAATTATAAGAAAAAATCATCGGGGTATGGAGAACCATCCCAAAATTGCCATGAAATTGCTCAATTGGATGGTTGAAAAAGGGGCTTGTATCTGCATCCCAAAATAATGCCAGATGCGTTTCGTGTATCTCACACTCATCAGGGGCGGGTGCTGATAATATATCTATAGGATATGATAAAAATAAAATTAACACAGGGTAATGGGAACTGTCCATAAGAAAAAGATAGGTGTCAGGGAAATAGGCTAGCAAACCAGCACAGGCAAGGTCGCGCTAACGCGCATCAACGCACACGGGTGTGCAATGTTTCTACTAGGCGGACGCCTGGCGCCACATTCGGACGAATGCGCGTGCGTAGCAACGTCGCGATGGTACGAACGCACGAACGGAACGGTGTGCGTATGACGTGATACTGCGCCTTGTCTATTTAAACGTCCCACTGACAGTGCCACATTTTCCTGCCTGCTTCCTGCATCTGACCCCGGCTTGGCTAAACTGACTCCGCATTCCTCTGTCTCCTGTACCTGGACTTGTTGCTTTGATTCCCGGACTGCTTACTGTGTTTGACCCCTGGCCTGGCTTCGGATTTTCCTATTGGACTTCCATTGGTCCCCTCCTTGGACCCTAAGCACGTTGCCTCTACGGACTTTCTCTATTAAGCCACCAACACCGTCTCCTACTTCCAGGCAACCCGTGCTTCTGTGAGCACCACATCCCTGTGCCATCTTCAGGGTTGTGCTGCACTCGGCCGCAAGGGGAGCCCTCTCAGCAACTCGGTCTCCTACCAAGGTCCTGACAATAGGTATCTCCCAATATACTTACAAGGACTCACTATGAATGAGGTGTAACAAGTATAAAACCGGGGTCAGCCAGTCCTTGCCGGGAGCTGAGGTGGTTGAACAGCGCGCTGGCAGGGCGTACAACCGAGCCTCCCCAGAATGCCAGGCACCAAAGGGTGTATGTAGTGAGACTCGATGTTGAACCAATGGTAGCCACCAAAAGGGGGAAATCTAAAAAGATACATGGTATCAAGGTGTCATAATGTTCACAGGTTGAAAAGTGATACATAGTTGGCAGAGTGATGAACAATCGTCAAGAGGTAGCTTACCAGTGTCACTAATTGTAAAGAGGTGGTGAGGTAGACTGCAGCATCAAATGTTTGACTAGCAATGGGGAACTGGCGCCTGGGGAGGCCAGATATACCCGCCCCACACACGTGCACGCTGCCCGCCACCAGCGTCACGCAGGCACGGCAAAAAAGGGGGAGGAGCTCCGACGCCGGCGGTAAACACCGCCCATGACAGACGCTCGTTTCCCCCAGCTGCCGGCTGAGATGGCAAGATCACATGCTCGACGTGACGGCGTCAAGAGAGGACCGCACACGCGAAGCAGGAGGCGTGGCGCCAATGCGCTGTGAGAGAGCCCCACCCCCCCAGGTGTTACACACCCATCCCCCACCGCCCATAGGGGCGGGGAGGGGGGTGAGGGGATAGGGATACGCAGAGCGCATCGCAGCTCCCGGCACAGGACAGAAGAAAGCCCAGGACATACAACCTCAAGAACTGGGGACTCATCTCACTAGCATTTAGGAAAAACAGTGTCTCTAAATCACAAGCCCAACCACAATAAACGAGTGTGGAGGGCTTGGTAATCTCACACCAGGGTGACAAGAAAAAAGAGGGGTTGTCAATCCAGTCTATGGACCTCCATCCCTAATACAAGAGGGCAATGGGAACAGTGGTTGGGACTTTGAATGAGGCACGTATAGGTTGTGCCTCCATCCCTAATTTGAGGTTAATGAAACAAGTTTGGGACTTTAATTGAGGCCATAGACACAGTGGAGATAAAATCCATAAAGGTACACATTTATAGACATAAAAATCATGAGACATGTCAAACAGAATCCACATGGGTGAAAAACATTGTAGTAAATGTAAATTTCATGTTAGTTCACACATACTATTGAAAGTATGCATGAAATACAGGCAACTAGGGTACATGGGTATAGTAGCCAAGTGCCCCACAGTGGTCTGATTGATCAATGAATACATTTGAAATTGTTCATAATGGTACAAGTGTATATAATTGTATAAATGTAAAACAACACTTGCAAATGAGACAGTGAGACCACAATACATAGCAACATCCAAAGAAACAAGAATTATAAGAAAAAATCAAATTATAAGAAAAAATCATCGGGGTATGGAGAACCATCCCAAAATTGCCATGAAATTGCTCAATTGGATGGTTGAAAAAGGGGCTTGTATCTGCATCCCAAAATAATGCCCAACGCGTTTCGTGTATCTCACACTCATCAGGGGCGGGTGCTGATAATGTATCTATAGGATATGATAAAAATAAAATTAACACAGGGTAATGGGAACTGTCCATAAGAAAAAGATAGGTATCTCCCAATATACTTACAAGGACTCACTATGAATGAGGTGTAACAAGTATGAAACCGGGGTCAGCCAGTCTTTGCCGGGAGCTGAGGTGGTCGAACAGCGCGCTGGCAGGGCATACAACTGAGCCTCCCCAGAATGCCAGGCACCAAAGGGTGTATGTAGTGAGACTGGATGTTGAACCAATGGTAGCCACCAAAAGGGGGAAATCTAAAAAGATACATGGTATCAAGGTGTCATAATGTTCACAGGTTGAAAAGTGATACATAGTTGGCAGAGTGATGAACAATCGTCAAGAGGTAGCTTACCAGTGTCACTAATTGTAAAGAGGTGGTGAGGTAGACTGCAGCATCAAATGTTTGACTAGCAATGGGGATTGCCTGTATTTCATGCGTACTTTCAATAGTATGTTTGAACTAACATGAAATTTACATTTACTACAATGTTTTTCACCCATGTGGTTTCTGTTTGACATGTCTCATGATTTTTATGTCAATAAATGCGTACCTTTATGGATTTTATCTCCACTGTGTCTATGGCCTCAATTAAAGTCCCAAACGTGTTTCATTGAACCCAGATGCTCAGGGATACTAAGCAGAAGTTCTAACCTCTAAGCCACAGAGCTGCCACATGTGAGAACCTCCTACACATAACTACACATAAATAAACATAAAAACACTGCATTTCTTTGGACATACAGGTGATGGAATTACGTTACTCAAGAGTTATTCTTCTTGATTTATTCTGTGATATTTGGTGTTTTTTTGTGGGTGAGAGTAGATTACCCTCAAATTTTTGGGAATTACATCTTGATTTCTGATGTTGGTACACATATGACATTTTTTGGGCTCAAATTATGAATATTTGGAAATAATAAAAAGCACAAAAAATTGTGATTCATTTTAAATTTGCATCAGCAATTGTATTGTTTGTGGTTTGTAAAGACACCTGTGTGAGTTTTGGTAAAGATTGTTGTGAGATGGAGAGTAACAAGTGAAAGTGACAGAAAAAAAATATATTTTACCAAAACATCAAAACATTCCACATTCTAGTATTCCTAAAAACAAAATATTTTAAGTAGAAGCAACAATGTTGCAAAGGAAAATTTATTTCAGAGAAAGATACATTTCATCTCAATATTAAAAGTTTTTTTTGGTGAAAGTTACAGTTGTTCCATTAGAATCAATGGCTGAAACTTGCACTGGACTATAATAGAGCAGATTTTCACTTCCAAAAAAAGACACGTGAGTTAAAATGATTACCGCTAGCAAAAGAGCTGGAAGAAGATAGCGGGGGAGTCTGGCAGAAGATAGCGGGGGAGTCCGGCAGAAGATACCGGAGAGTGGAAAAGAATCGGACAGCGGGAGAAGAGAACGGAGAAGACCGGACCACCACTAGCAAAAGAGCTGGAAGAAGATAGCGGGGGAGTCCGGCAGAAGATACCGGAGAACGGAAAAGAACCGGACAGTGACAGAAGAACCGGTAAACGGGAGAAGAGAATGGAGAAGACCGGGCCACCGCTAGCAAAAGAGCGGCAAAAGAGCAGAAGATAGGTGAGGAGCAGGGCAGAAGAACCGAAGAGTGCAGAGAAGGGGCGGAGAGCAGGAGAAGAACCGGACACCGGGAGAAGAGGCCGGAGAGCGCGGAGAAGAACCGGAGACCGGGTGGAGATCCGGAGATCGTGGAGAAGAGGCCGGAGAGTGTGGAAGAGACCTCCGAAGTCGGAAGGAGACCATCGGAGCTGCCTAATAAATTACTTAAACCTGTGTAGTGTGTTTTTTTCTTTACACTTTTTTCCCCCAGGTGAATGGGTAGGGGTACGATGTACCCCATACTCATTCACATAGGCTGGGGGGCCTGGATCTGGGGGGATCTTATTAAAGGGGGCTCCCGGATTCTGATAAGCCCCCCGCCCACAGACCCCAACAACCAACGGCCGGGGTTGTCAGGAAGAGGCCCTTGTCCTCATCAACATGGGGACAAGGTGCTTTGGGGTGGGGGGCCACAGCGCGCCCCCTTCCCCAAAGCATCCACCCCCCATGTTGAGGGCATGCAGCCTGGTACAGTTCAGGAGGGGGGGCGCTTGCTCGTCCCCACCTCCTTTCTTGACCGGCCAGACTGAGTGCTCGGATAAGGGTCTGGTATGGATTTTGGGGGGACCCCCCCATGCTGGTTTTTCGGTGTAGGGGGTTCCCTTTAAAATCCATACCAGACCGAAGGGCCTGGTATGCTCTTGGAGGGGCACCCATGCCGGTTTTTTATTTAAAATTTGGTGTGGAGTTCTCCCTCAAGATTCATACCAAACAGTGCCTGGTATTGCCGGAGATCCAAGTCGGATCACCATGCTTGTCGCTCATTGGGAAAGGGAAAAAAAAATTTTAATTTCCTGATGAGCGAGCCAGCTCTGCGCTGCTATCCACAGCTGACACATTGCACTGCGTTTACCTGCGGTTATGTGCAGATAGCTGCGCTAAATCGCTCGTGGACGCAGTCAATTCTATTTTTTCTATCCGCACCAAACCACATGTCATCAAAACGCAGCTAAATGCAGTGTGTCAATGGGGCCATAGGAAAGCATTGTGTGCGTTTAGCTGCGGTAGAAAATGTAGCTAAAAGCACAATTCTATCCGTCCATGTGAAAGGGGCCTAAGGCCCCTTTCACACTGGGGCATTTTTCAGGCGCTATAGCGCTAAAAATAGTGCCTGAAAAAGGCCCTAAAGAAGTGGCTCCATTCACTCCAGTGTGAAAGCCCGAGGGCTTTCACACTGGAGCGGTGCGCTAGCAGAATGATAAGGCCCCTTTCACACTAGGGCGGTGGGGGCATCTGCGGTAAAGCGGCGCTATTTTTAGTGCCGCTTTACCGTCATTTTAGCAGCGTTATTCGGCCGCTAGCGGGGCGGTTTTAACCCCCCGCTAGCAGCCAAAAAGGCTTTAAATCCACCCGCGTTTTGCCGGCGGTATCACAGCGTTGATTTCAATGAGGAGCAGCGGTGGAGTAGCGGTGAGTTCACCACTATTTTACCGCTCCAAAGAAGCTGCTGGCAGGACTTTTTGTGATGCCCTGTCAGCGCACCACTCCAGTGTGAAAGCCCTCACTGGAGTGAATGGAGCCACTTCTTTAGGGCATTTTTCAGGCACTATTTTTAGCACTGTAGCGCCTGAAAAATGCCCCAGTGTGAAAGGGGCCTAAAAAAAGTCCTGCTAGCAGCATCTTTGGAGCAGTGTATAAAATGCTCCTGCCCATTGAAATCAATGGGACAGCCTGGCTCAAGCCCTTTTTGGCCACTAGCAGGGGTTAAACTTGCTAGCGGCCGAATACCGCTGCTAAAACGACAGTAAAGCGGCGCTAAAAATAGCGCCGTTTTACCGCCGCCGCCCGCACCTAGGCCCCTTTTACACGGACGGCCCGTTCAAGTCCGACCTGAATGGACACTCCATAGACCTCTATGGAGGGTCGGATGTCAGTGGTGACATGTCCGCTGACATCCGAGCCACTCCAATCCGAAAAAGTGTAACGGAGGAAAAACCTATTTTTACATCCGTCTGCGGATCGGGTTGGGTGACGACGGACTCTACAGTCTGTCATCATCCGATCCCCGATAGAGGAGAGCGGCACTCTGACAGGTCCATCCCTGCACAGTGTGCAGAGACAGACCTGTCATCTGCCTGCTCAGCGGGGGATCGACGGAGCGAACCCACTGCTGAGCAGAGCGGGCTCCGTACATGGACACGTCCATGTGAAAGAGCCCTAAGGCTAACGCCCTTTGTACAAAAATCCACGGGAAAGTTTGTATAAAGTCCCATCGTGTGTATGAGGCTTAAACACCATTCAAGTTTTCATATCTTTAAAGGTCACCATACACTGGGCAATCAGTTAGATCTTCCATAAATTAGATTCAGTGCAAGAGCCTGTTTAATTTTCTACAATTAGAAGTAATTCTTACAGTGCATCCTCCTATTACCGCTTTAGCCTAATGCTCTCTTTCCACTATTTCAACCTCAAAGTTGCAAAGTTGCATGGTTTACAATGTGCTTTTTCGGCTTGTTTTCCACTATTGCGACTTGTCATGCCACTTGGGACTGAAAAGTTGCGTCACAAGTTCTACCCCGTGATTTACAATGAGTACCATTCATATGTGTGCGACTTCAAGTCACAGCAACTTCAAAGTACTCCCTGCATTACTTTGGTCCCACTTTGATGCGACTTGAGGTCCATAGACCTCAAAAATACACAGGCATTGCTTCAAGTTTCAGCAAAAAGTTGCGGGAAACCCGCAGCAAAAAACACGTGACCTTGGGCTTGCAATAGTGGAAACCGAGCCTAAATGCCATGTCATGCAATTAGTTCAAAACATCTGAGAAAAAGTCACACTGAAGTTGGAACAAAGTAGTGCAAGAACTTTTTTTGGAGTTGCACCAATTAGAACGGGGGAACATTGAAATACATGTGTTTTGACTTGTCCTGCGACTTCACATGTGTCAAGTTGCAAAAACAACTCGCAGTAGTGGAAAGAGCCTAAGGGTCGGTTCACACTACAACGACTTGGGATCCGACTTGTCAGCCCTCAAGTCACCCCAAGTCGCTTGACTTTGGGAAATGCATTATCGCATTATTGCATCAATGAGAGTGTCTTAATGTACACTACTGAAGTCGCTCCGACTTCAAAAAAGGTTCCTGTACTACTTATATCCGACTTCTAGGTGACCTGTACCCATAGAATTCAATGGAAGTCACCTCCAAGTCAGATCTCCATCTACAATGAAGCAACTTTACAGGAAAATAAATTATTTTACCCAGGCAAACCCCTCCCTCCCAGAGAGCTGATTATTCTGTGATTGGCCACAGCCAAAGTTGCCTGTCCTGGAGGCAACTTGAAGTTGCGCTGTAAGTTGCTTAAAGTCGCGCTGAAGTCGCCTTGCAAAGTCGCGCTGAAGTCATGTTGCCCCTCTGTGAAACCCCATGATTTACAATGAGTACCGTTCATATGTGTGCGACTTGCTTACGTCCATGCGCACATGCCGTATACACAGCGGGCACACATCTTTATTACAGAAATCCATATTTTGCATGGAAATTAACCACTTGCTTAATGGGCACTTAAACCCCCCTGCTGTCCAGACCAATTTTCAGCGCTGATGCACTTTGAATGACAATTGAGCGGTCATACTTAGCCAAAAGTTTTTTTTTTTAATTTTCCCACAAATAGAGCATTCTTTTGGGGGTATTTGATCACCTCTGTGGTTTTTTTCTTTTGTTCAAAAAAAAGAAAAGACAGATTTTTATAAATAATTTTGTATATTTTTGTATATTTTGATATTAAATTTTGGAAACAGATAATTTTTCTCCTTCATTGATGTACGCTTATGAGGCGGCACTGATGGGCACTGATTGGCTACACTGATAGGCAGCACTGCTTGGGACCACTGGTGGGCATTGATAGGTGGCACTGGCAGGTGGTACTGGTGGGCACAGATGAGGCAGAATTGCCTCTTTCGGACCAATGTCCCTTGCACCTAAGCCGGTGATCAGCTTTTATTTTTATCCTCATGTTGACATAAACAATTACCGAGCTTTAGTTTACATCATGTGATCAGCTGACAGCTAATCGCGTGGTAAAGGACCGGGATTGGCCCTTGCTTCGATCTGTGATCACCCGAGTCTCAGTGACTCAGTGCGCGCTGCGCGCCTTGCAGGGAGCACACGTGGAGCACGTCCTATGACAGCCTCCCAGAAATTCAGGTCCACACTGCGGCCGTTGTTTGGCTATAGCACAGACACCAAGTGGTTAATAGAAAAACAGATGCCGATTTCTAGGACTGGCCAAAAATAATGTTTCCTGGTGCATCATGGCAGCATACATATGAGTTGTGACTCCGCCCCCACAACCTGATAGGACTGGTTAACTATAAATCAAAGACAGACCCAGCTCACAGCATTCTCCTTTTTTTCCTCACATGATCAAGATTGGAGTTGCGAGGTATCCCTTACCGCTTGTCGCCCCAGCCAGGTTCAGCCTCTCCTGGGTGGAAGTCCTTCCTGTACAGCCTCTAAATGAGCTCTATGGTTGGAGCCCAATTCTAGTGGTCTGGGGGGCATATTTCAGCCTCTCCTGGGTGGAAGTCCTTCCTGTACAGCCTCTAAATGAGCTAGATGGTTGGAGCCCCATTCTGGTGGTGCAGGCTTCTCAAAGAAAGCTTTAAACAAGCTTTGACATAAGTGACAGTGTTTCCTTTTGCTTTCCATATGCTTTTTACTTCTTTTCTCTGTGTTATGGGCGTTTGCCATTTCCAAGATGGCTGCAGCAGTCCAAGTACACTCTGAGCATGAGAGGCAGGAAGTGATGCTGCCTCTGTATTTCCTGGTTAGAGCTTTTCCAGGATGGTGATCTGAACATGCTCAGGCACTGATATCATCGCTAACGGCAAATGTGAGTTCTAATGCCGCGTACACACGAGCGGACTTTACGGCGGACTTTGCCCGGCGGATTTTTCGACGTACTTTACGACGGACTTTCTGAATGAACGGACTTGCCTACACACAATCCACCAAAGTCCGTCGAATTCGTACGTGATGACGTACGACCGGACTAAAACAAGGAAGTTCATAGCCAGTAGCCAATAGCTGCCCTAGCGTGGCTTTTTGTCCGTCGAACTAGCATACAGACGGCGGACTTTTCGACCGGACTCGATTTCAACGGATACATTTTAAACAAGTTTCAAATCTAAGTCCGCCCAACTTTTGAGCAAACAAAGTCCGCTGGAGCCCACACACATCGAATTGTCCGACGAAATCCAGTCCGCCGGGAAAAGTCCGCCGTAAAGTCCTCTCGTGTGTACGCGGCATAAATGGTTTTATGGCATTTTTGGGCAACAAATGGTGGAGCTCTCTACTCATGCATGCTGGATATGCTGGATGCTTATGTGGTCATTGTTTGCAGGTATGTTTTCCCTTTTTATGGCATTCACCTGTGTTTTTCCTATCTCCTTCTCTGTGTTTCTCTAGGATCATTGTGCTCTTTATGGCATTCACCTAGGCTCTTCCTACCCCCTTTTCTATGCTTGCTCTGGGATCACTGTGTTGGGCTCAGTTTCCACTAGTGCGACTTGTCACTGCAAAGTCACATGTCAAGCCGTACCCCATGATTTCCAATGAGTACCGTTCATATCTGTGTTCATTGACCTTAAGAATACACAGGCATTGCTTCAAGTCGCATCAAATTGCAGCAAAATCTTGTGACTTTCAGGTCGCAATAGTGGAGACTTAGCTTATGCTGTTTTTCATTTCAAGCAAATAAATAAAGTTGCGCTAAAGAGAAATGCATGTGAAAAATCATGAATGTTACATATGCATAAATATTTAAATGCACTTAATAAACTGTGAAATATAACGTGGAAAACAATCACAAAGTGCAATAAATCAAACATATAATAATGTTCACAATGTGCAGCATAAATGAGGTTTGCCGCTCAATAACAGATTGCCGCTCTGTTATTGTGATCACTCTATTATCTCCCACCTTGGAACTCACCACACATTGGTTGTGTGTATTTATTCATTTATGCTGCACATTGTGGACATTATTATATGTTCGATTTATTGCACTTTGTGATTGTTTTCCACGTTTATTTAGTGCATTTAAATATGTATGCATATGTAACATTTATGATTTTTCACATGCATTTCTCTTTAGCGCAACTTTATTTATTTGCTTGATTTTTCCACCATGGAGATGTTAGATGGTTTTTAGTTGCTGCTTCATATACACTTTCTAGCGCTGTATTTTTTTCTTTATTTCTTTTTTTTCATTTCAGTCTGCTGCTTTGCTCTGTTTCTATGGGAAACGCTGTCCAGCCAGACCACCCATTGCTTTTAAGGTATAGGGATTAGGTAAGTAGTGAAGATTGAGAAAAAGAGAGCCAATATCTATAGTCCTGTAAGGACTACGAGATGGAGGGAACCTTCTGACGGTCAAGACAAAGGCACCATCTAAGAACAGACATCGAGGCAATGTTGATTCATCTCATCATCTCACCCCTCGTTATCATTGCTCCCCATTTGCAAACATCACAAGTTACCAGCCCTAATAATCGCTGCATTTGTTGTGGAAGGTCATTGCCTGCCAAGCTAGTATGTCAAATCTGCCTGGAGCAAGCACTATGCAGCCCTGCAAGGACCTCAAGGTGAAGAGAGCCTGCTAAAAGCCAGAACAGTCACTGTTCAAAGCGCAGACATACAGGCAACATTGATCAATGTCATCTTCTAACCTCTAATTTTGTTTGCTCCCCGTTTACGAACACCACAGATTACCAGCCCTATTGGTTGCTGCATTCGTGGTGGAAAGTCATTGCTTGACAAGCTACAGTGCATAAGGCAATGTTGGGTTGAAAGAGAAAACAGCAAGGACCTCTCCAATTGGGTCCTGCCTCTTTCGAAAGTGTTAGGACTATTACGATACCAAAGGGATATAGACAAAGGTATTATAAAAGTTATTTAGTTTATTCAAAGATAAGATATTAAAAAGTCCCGCAAAGGACACAATATGAACCATAACATAATAACACAATCACAAAATAATTGTTACAGCAATGTTGACAAGAAAATTGTATGGATAATGCCCACACAGAAACATGAAGGCAGGTTATATGGTACTTGCAGACGTGACCTCTACAGTTTTGCGGTCAAAACCGCTTCTTCAGGAGGCGTCTTAGTACATATTCTACAAAATGAAAAAAGTATAATATCAACATTACAAAACATACCTAGGATAGGGAAAACACATATGTATAGAAAACACAAAATTAATATTGGAGAAGGTAATCTTTGTTGAATGTTGCACTCACCAACCTATGCCCACAAGGGGTTTAGAGCGACACTGTGAGACGCCCACAGCAGGCGTTCCCCCGGGGGCGGGCCAGGGGGGCACTTAAGGTGATACTATTGTAAAAAAATAGAAAATGAAGTATAAATAATTATAAACTCAGGGTTCTTTGAATAAGATAACCACCCGGGTGTATGAGGTCAGGGTAGAGAGTGGTGGAGAAAAAAGGGGGAGGAGGGGGGGGGAAGAAAGAGGAAAGGAAAAGAGAAGGGGGAAGGAAAGAATGGGGGGGGATAAGGGAAGGACAAGGGGAAGGGACTGGGGGGTAGAGGGATGAAAGGAGAGAAAAAGAGGAAAAAGAGAGAAAGGAGAAAGGGGAAGGGAAGAAGGGGGGGGGAAGAAGGGGGGGGGGGGAGAAAGGACAGAAAGGGGGAGGGAAGAAAAAATGGGGGGAGGGGGGGAAGGGAAGAGGGGAAAAGGGAGGAAAAAGAGGGAAGGGAAAAAGTAGGGGCGGGAAATGGACCTGAGTGAGTGGGGAGGGGAAGAAATGGCGGGGGGGAAGGAAAAGGACCCACCACCTGACCAGAGTAGTAGGGAAGGCTTGAAAAAACGGGGTTTTTTTTGTCAAAGAAATATGCCCACCGTTGCTGTAATATTAAAACCTATACCAGACTCGATGGCTATCCCCACCCAGAATGAATGAATGGTGAAACAACAGTAGCCGTGGGGACCAGACAACAATGCTACAGGGAGCCACTGAGGATAAATAAATAGCATATTAAAGACTCGGCCTCTTTCACAAACAAGTGGAAGGAGGTACGAGACAAAGTAGAAAATCTTAATAAGGACATTATTACCAAAAAACAAAGGAAATTTTTCCAGGATAAACTGGTGTTCTCGGAGGGTTATGCGTACAAGTGGTCTGGAAAATCATTTTCCAGAAAAAATAAGAATTATAGTCGGAAACCTCCAATTCTGACAGCAACAGACTGTACGGAATCTGACTCATCTATATCTTCACAGTTCACCACACGTTCTACTATGTCACGAGCACCAAGTGTCCCTCGGAAAAGGTCCCTCACAGGTGACAATTCCACCACTAAACACCCTAAAAAAGGCAAACAACATGGTAAAGCACTAAAAACACCACAAACACCAAGGCCGGGTGGACAGACCCCTCATGAGGGTTCCCTCCACCCCACCTTACACAACATCATCCCTAAACTTCTACAACCTAATATACAGACACTCTTATCACAACCTGGTTTTTTAGTACAGGCAACTCCAGAACCCACCAGACAAGGGAATCTGGACACGTTTGTGCAAAAGGCTCCAGTTCCAAGCACGTCTCACAATTAGCCACACCAAATGATGGAGAAAATCCCTACTCTCTTAACATAATTAATTTAACATCTTATCAATTGACTCCAGAGGAGGAACAGGTCCTTCAATTGGGTTTGGGCTTTTGCCCCTCGGAGTCAATTGACATCTATGAGACAATTAAAGATCTCTACTTATTTGCCAGAAAATTAACTTTTAATTACATGTTTGACCAAGACTGAAGACGCATTAACCTGGAAAAAGAATTAGCGGAAAAAAACAAAAATTTTACCATAGCTGAGTCCAGAGCACTACGGGATCTTATGTTACTTTTCGACGAAGGAGAGGTAGAGTCGAATGCCTCTGAGGGCACTTCCGACTCCCCCTCCTCTAGTCAAATGGACATTATCCCTAATCTCCGGCATCCTAACCCTAAACCTAAAAACAACGAAAAAGTGTAGCGCTAAACAATATCATAAAACGACAATAGATCAGTCAATATGCAGTGAAAGGGATCAACTATAGATGAACCTTATAAATGGGTAGTCCTCATATAGACATTGTGACTAAACAATAAAAGTGGGTAGTCCTTATGAAAACATATTTTGGACAGAAAATTCCGGCATCCCAAAATGCAGACCAGCTCACTCCCACCGAGAGATGAAAAGGCTTACCGGATAGGGTGGACCCAAAGGGGCATACGCCAAATTGGGTCAGATAAGGCTTGGGTGGTGAGTGGCTGTGTGTGGCTGTTATCACACGGATTACTGTATTCCTCCAAGTGGCACCCGGGTCCTGAAGGGTGTGGGCAGTCTCACGGTTATGGATGGTCCTGTAGGTCCTAGAAGGGGTGGGGTATTCCGTGGATGGATCCCTCAAAGCAACATTCCATGGACCAGGAGATGGTGTTGTTAGATAAGGAAAGAAAGGAAGGGCCACATAGTGTAAATCCGAAAACGAGGATATTTATTTAAAATAATAGATATACACTCACATGTAAATCCAAAGTATAAAACAGCGCTGTGAGAAAGTGGCGACAGTGGGGTCCTACCCGACGCGTTTCATCCTCATAGATGTCGTCTGGAGGGTTCCCCCCACTGTAGCCACCCTAGTATATATTTTCGGATTTACACTATGTGGCCCTTCCTTTCTTTCCTTATCTAACAACACCATCTCCTGGTCCATGGAATGTTGCTTTGAGGGATCCATCCACGGAATACCCCACCCCTTCTAGGACCTACAGGACCATCCATATCCGTGAGACTGCCCACACCCTTCAGGACCCGGGTGCCACTTGGAGGAATACAGTAATCCGTGTGATAACAGCCACACACAGCCACTCACCACCCAAGCCTTATCTGACCCAATTTGGCGTATGCCCCTTTGGGTCCACCCTATCCGGTAAGCCTTTTCATCTCTCGGTGGGAGTGAGCTGGTCTGCATTTTGGGATGCCGGAATTTTCTGTCCATAATATGTTTTCATAAGGACTACCCACTTTTATTGTTTAGTCACAATGTCTATATGAGGACTACCCATTTATAAGGTTAATTTATAGTTCATCCCTTTCACTGCATATTGATTGATCTATTGTCGTTTTATGATATTGTTTAGCGCTACACTTTTTCATTGTTTTTCCCATTTATACTTTGTTGGTCGTGTTAGCTGCTTTCGTTTCTTTTTTTTTTCTTTGGGTAGTGCATAATTATTTTGTATATATTGTTCATGGTTGTTTTGATATCACATTCTGCTGCAGCCCATTCCATTTTATAATACAATGGATGTCTTTGACTACAGGGCCTCTCGGACCGTTAATACGGACGGAGTCTTTGTGGTCACTAGTAATGATACTGAATTAGGCGGTTTATTTTTGAGGCTTAAGAACATCATGTCCTCTGAACTACATCTACAGTGGGATATGGTGTTCTTGGAACAGTATGTCTTTGAACATATGGTTCCCAGAAGCCTCAGATGGGATGTACACCCCCCCAAGGGGAACCGGATATAGAATCTTGGTACAAATATTTTAATGAGGCAGGGATTAATCTCCTTGGTGTCCTCATTTCTAAAAAACGTCAGAAACTATCCGTGTTGGATAGTGAGATCAAGGAGATTAAAGATAAACTTTTAACACACAAAAATTCCTCAGAGTACTCCGTTCTTTCCTCCAATCTCCAGAAACATCTTGAGAAGGAGGATAAAGAACAGAGAAATAAAAAACAAAAAAAGTACTCTAGAGATGTAGGGGACTATAGAACAGGGAATGTGTTCGGTTGGCAGAAGCTGTATACTGCAAATCCTAGCAGTACCACTCCTGCATCCTCTGCATCTTGTCCCCCCAGTACCTCAGCAGTCAGAATAGCTGACACAGGGGCACAACCCCCCGGGTACCCCTGTTGATACAAGAAGGAATGATAACTCAAGGTATGAATCTCCATCACATACCAACAGATATTACCATGACCCCCACACTCCCTATGCTAACCAGAGAAGTAGGGGTTACACTAGAGGGAAACAGGGTGGTAGAGGTCAACGTGGCCACGGAAGGTATCCCCCTGAACCATATTCAGGACAACGCGAGGCCTCCCAATCCCGACAGGGGGCTTATACAGATACCCACTACCAGAATCCCCACTATTATGAACAACCACCCCTGACCACCCAAAATAGGTTTTTACCCCTTAGGAACACCTGGGATGACGATTATAGGGATGATTATGGATATAACCCCGGGTCCAGACATGAACAGGATTATCCTCCATCCAACACCAATCCACGTCATGCACAGGTTTTTCACGAGGTCCAAAGACCCAGAAAAAGGGGTCCCGACCCAAGAGAGGTACAAGGGGAGGTTGGAGAACCCAAAAGAGGAAAACGAAGGAGAACCTAAGGGGCCGAGGTGTTTTTAATCTAAGTACCAAGCCATTGACCAGTGAGGAGCTTTCTGTATTGGACAAGGGACTTAAATTTGCCCCACCAAAGAAGCTTGATAGGTTTGGCACTTTTATAGATATCCATAAATACATACGTAAGTTACATATCCAACGCTACCTCATCTCCAATTTTGTCAGGAATGAGAGGAGCGCCACATCGGGTACAGTCCATTCTGGCCTGTCCAACCCCTCACTGTTCACCCCACCAGTCCCTATGGCGCCAGCCATTAGTGTGTTTAGAGACTAATGCCGCGTACACACGGTCGGACTTTTCGTCTACAAAAGTCCAACGGACGCTGACGGACTAAAGCTGGCTGGTAATCCGATCGTGTGTGGGCTTCTCCGGACTTTCAACGTACTTTTTTAGCCTCAAATCCGACGTACTTTAGATTTGAAACATGCTTCAAATCTTTACTTCGTAACTACGACGGACCCCGAAATCCGCTCGTCTGTGTGCTAGTCCGACGGACAAAAAGCCACGCTAGGGCACCTATTGGCTACTGGCTATGAACTTCCTTATTTTAGTCCGGTGTACGTCATCACGTACGAATCCATCGGACTTTTGTGTGGTCGTGTGTAGGCAAGTCCGTTCGTTAGAAAGTATGCCGCAAGTCCGCCGCAAGTCCGCCGAAAGTCTGCCGGAAGTCTGTCGGACAGGCTGTCTGACTTTTGTAGACGAAAAGTCCGACCGTGTGTACGCGGCATTAGTCCTCAAAGATCTATCTGAACTTCCGGATAAACGTACATATCGCCACTCCTTGTCCAGCACTGGTTTGAAGTCCCTGTGCTCACAGAAAGATCTTGTGATTCGTCCAGTGGACAAGGGGGGTGGCATTGTGGTTTTAGACAAGAAGGACTATGTATCAGAGATGTATAGGATTCTTAACGAACCTGATACATATAAAATAATGCCCAACAATCCCACCAACGTTTTTAAAAGAGAGTTGTCTGTCATCATAAAGAAGGGTTATGACCACGGAATCCTAAACAGAAAGGAGAGAGATTTTTTGGTGCCCTTGGCACCCAGGGTTCCAACTATTTATTATTTACCTAAGGTGCACAAGAACCCAGTTCAACCCCCAGGCCGGCCTATCGTGAGTGGCATAGACTCTGTCACTTCACGTATAGGCCGGTATATTGATTTTTATTTACAGCCGCTTGTAAGGCGTATGCCTTCTTATCTGAAGGATACAGGGGCCACCATACGTATGCTTGAAAGTTTAGAATTACAGGGTGACCACATCATTGCCACTGCCGATGTGGCTTCCTTGTATACTTGCATACCCCAAGATAAGGGCCTAGAGGCTGTCCGATACTTTCTTGAGAGGGAGCCCAGCATTGCTTCCTTCCAGTGCTCTTTTATCATGGAACTATTGGAGTTCGCTACTAAGCGAAGTTATTTCTGGTTTGACCAGCAATACTATCATCAGCTGCGTGGCGTGGCTATGGGCGCTAAATTTGCCCCTAGCCTCGCCAATTTGTTTATGGCCAAATGGGAGGAGGATGTCGTCTATACCAATAAGGACCCTTCCCTAACCATGTGGGCACGGTATATTGACAACATCCTCCTCCTATGGAAGGGTAGTGCCGAATCATTAGACTCATTCTTTGAACATCTTAATACCACCGATCGTGGCATTTCCCTGACATATACGGCTAGTAAACAAAAAATAAATTTTTTGGATCTAGACATTGAGATCTGTAATGGCCGTTTCCATTTTCAGACTCACTCTAAGACCACGGACCGGAATAGTTTCATACCTCCAGATAGTTGCCATCACCGGTCCTGGCTAGATTCAGTTCCAAAAAGCCAATTTCTCAGATTACGAAGAAATTGCTCCAGTACCGAGGCCTTCAAAACACAATCTGCTCTTTTGAAGGCGAAGTTGTTAGATAAGAATTATGACTCCCAACTTATAGATCGGGAGTTTCAACGTGCCCTTGGGATCAACAGGGAATCACTCCTTGTTGAAAAGCCCAAAAAAGAGCAGAGTGAGATCTTCAAGTGGTCTCTGTTGACTGCTTTTTCCAATCAATATAAACATGTTAAAGCCATCATGTCCAAGCATTGGGATATCCTCAAGAATGATCGGGTTTTGAGCACGGTTTTGCCCGACAGGGCTAAAGTCATTTTTAGGGGTGCCCCTACCATACAAAGTAAAATCGCCCCCAACATCATCAACCCCCCCATACACCAACCACTTTTCCATGAAATGGAGGGATTCTACTCATGTAGAAGATGTATTGTATGTCAACATAATTCTGGCATAGGAAGGAAAACTGTATCGTTTACTTCATCAGTCACACAGAAACGATATTCCACCAAACGTTTCTGTACTTGCACTACCAGCTACATCGTTTACTTAATCACATGTCATTGTGGTAAGCAATATGTTGACCGCACTATTCGCTCTTTTGCCATAAGAGTAGCGGAACATATTGCTTTGATTAAGAGCGGTGATACTAAACACACAGTTCCCCGACACTACAAGTTACATCACAATCGGGTGATTGCTGGGACACAATTCGTAGTAATAGACCGATATGTTCCCCCGTGGAGGGGTGGGGCCATGACCAGGGGTGTATCACGGTTGGAGACTTTCTGGATCCATGAGCTCCGTACACTTTTTCCATCAGGTATTAACGTGGAGTTGGATGTCAATGCCTTTATTAACAGAGCTTGACACCCACCTCCAAGTGACAAACTCTCTCCTTTCTGTTTTCTGCTTTTTGGGTTTCGCTTTTTGTTTTTATTTTTGGCCTCAGTTTGGCTTATATACACATTCTTATCTTATTTTAACTGGTCTTTATTCCATATACACACCATTGTTGCACTCAAGGGTGCACCCATTACTCACATTCACAGGAAGTGCTCTATGCACATTTCTGTGGGAATTTATTTCATCATTTTGTGCATTAATGTATTTTCTATTTGTGTCTATACATATGGGCATATTGTCCTATGTACTGTTTCATGGGAGCCCGCTCCACCATTGCTCTGTTTATTAGCTTTTTCCATCTATTTATTAGGATGTTCACCTGGCTTCAGAGGTACATCTTAATTACATTTTTATTTGTGCATTTTATTCATATATCCTGATCCATGCACTTTTCAGGACTTCACATTCCTTTAGCACACATGCACGACATTAGGCTGTCTTTGCAACTTTTCAACGTCACTTTTTTTTTTTTTTTTTAACTCAGCGGTTTTCAGCTTATGCCACGTCCGCTGACAGCGCGATCGTATCAGCGGGATTTTTTCTCACTATTATATCTGAGTACCCCTTTGTTTTCACTGCGCATGCACAACCTTATTGCCTCTGTGCCATTCCTTCCACCGAGGCTCCTCCCAGCAGCGTCACTTCCCTGTGTTGTCACGTTCACACACTGGAGACAATTCGTTTCCTTTCCCTGTGTGCACACATTGCGCACGCGCAGTATCGGGGGTTTATTCTCTCGATCTGTCCTCATCGCTGCACCCAGTCATTTATACTCCGCACATTACATGGCTTCTTGTCATATTTCGTCTGATAAGACATAATTTATGTAATTTTATTTATTCCTTTTACCCTTTTTCTTCAGATCATTCCTACACTTCCGGTTCACCATATAACATGGAAGAGAGGCGTGGCACGCATGCCTGGAACGCACGCCGGACGGCCATCTTGGCCGATACCGGAAGTGAAGTTTTTTTCCAACGTGGAGCTGATTCCCATGATTATTGATGTATTTCTTATATATACTAGGGTGGCTACAGTGGGGGGAACCCCCCAGACGGCGTCTATGAGGACGAAACGCGTCGGCTAGGACCCCACTGTCGCCACTTTCTCACAGCGCTGTTTTATACTTTGGATTTACAGGTGAGTGTATATCTATTATTTTAAATAAATATCCTCGTTTTCGGATTTACACTGTGGCCCTTCCTTTCTTTCCTTATCTAACAACACCATCTCCTGGTCCATGGAATGTTGCTTTGAGGGATCCATCCACGGAATACCCCACCCCTTCTAGGACCTACAGGACCATCCATATCCGTGAGACTGCCCACACCCTTCAGGACCCGGGTGCCACTTGGAGGAATACAGTAAACCGTGTGATAACAGCCACACACAGCCACTCACCACCCAAGCCTTATCTGACCCAATTTGGCATATGCCCCTTTGGGTCCACCCTATCCGGTAAGCCTTTTCATCTCTCGGTGGGAGTGAGCTGGTTTGCATTTTGGGATGCCGGAATTTTCTGTCCAAAATATGTTTTCATAAGGACTACCCACTTTTATTGTTTAGTCACAATGTCTATATGAGGACTACCCATTTATAAGGTTCATCTATAGTTGATCCCTTTCACTGCATATTGACTGATCTATTGTCGTTTTATGATATTGTTTAGCGCTACACTTTTTCGTTGTTTTTCCCATTTATACTTTGTTGGTCGTGTTAGCTGCTTTCGTTTCTTTTTTTTCTTTGGGTAGCGCAGAATTATTTTGTATATAACCCTAAACCTAGTTTAAAAATGAAATCTAGAGCCTTCCCAGACTTAATGACATGCCCATCTATATGGGCCTTCTTACACGAGTGTATCCTGTCCCTCAAAAAAGAGCAATGGCAAACATTACCCTCTAATCTGACCCAGCAACAGTTTCGGGCAGTTACTAAACTCCAAAAAAATACTGATCTCATCATAAAGCAATCTGACAAGGGTGGTAACTTGGTACTGATGACTCATCATCAATACCAAACCATGTGTCTCAAGATTCTCTCCAACTCGAATTGGTACTCACCTATTGAGAATACCTTTATCCAGAAAACCATTGATGAATTCAGGGGACTCATCGGGGGGGCCTTCCTAGAGGGCCTCATCGATGAGGACACCTATAAATTCATCAATGTACAATTCCCGCGAACCCCAACATTTTATGCGCTACCCAAAACTCACAAGAACCTCTCTGTACCCCCGGTCGACCTATCATTTCAGGTAAAGGTTCATTAACAGAGAACGCGAGTAAACTGGTCGATACCTTTTTATTACCTCACGTATTGAGATTACCATCCTACATTAGGGACACTGCCGACCTTCTAAAACATATTGAAGTAATCCAGGTCCCTCCGGACGCCCTCCTCGTGGCCATCGATGTTGAGGCCTTGTACTCAAGCATCCCCCACGAGCAGGGCGTCCGGATGGTTGGTTCCTTCCTCATGGAACAGGACCACCATACCTGGCCTACTAATACCTTTATTCTAAAACTTTTAGAATTTATTCTGACTAAAAACTACTTTTTGTTTTATGGATCAAATGTATCTTCAAACCCAAGGCGTTGCAATGGGCACGTCTTGTGCCCCTTCCTACGCCAATTTGTTTCTGGGTGGTTGGGAGAGGGTTGTCTTTGGTGATGACCTCATGGAGCCCTTTCTGAACCATGTTCTGGGATGGTTCAGGTTTATTGGTGACCTACTGGTCATTTGGACAGGTACAGAGCAACATTTAAAAGCATTTATTGAAAGATTAAACACCAACCATTTCAATCTTCACTTCACTTTCACAATATTCAGATCATTTCCTTTCTAGATGTACAGATTATCAAAAACTCTGCTGGACAATTAATTACAGACTTATACCGCAAACCTACAGCAGGCAACACGCTGTTGCATGCTTCCAGCTCACACCCCCGCCCTCTGATTCGCAGCATCCCTTATGCTCAATATTTGAGACTAAGAAGGAACTGCACAGAGGACGGGGACTTTCATAGACAAGCAAACGCTTTACGTACACGACTCTTGGCTAGAGGCTATAATTATACTATTCTGAGGAAAGCCTTTAATAAGGCCTTAGCCCTAGATCGACAAACATTATTGTTCGGTCCTCCACGTCCTAAAAAAACCTTATACGACTAAAATCATCAAATTCTCCACCCATCACCACCAGTTACGTAACATATTATCAAACCATTGGCACATTTTGACTGACCATCATACGCTTAGAAAATACATTAAACCAACTCCTGACTTGGTCATTAGGAAGGCCACTTCTTGGAGGGACAGGCTCACTCATAGTCATTATAAAATCCCCCTATCTGGCCCAAAAGAACCCAGAGGCACTTTCAAGTGTGGCAATTGCCCACACTGCCCCTGGATCCAAGAGGGACAACAATTTTTACTCCCAAACGGCGAGATGTTTTTTCCAAAACACTCAGCCCATTGTGGCATACATGGTGTAATTTATCTTATGACCTGCGCTTGCAGCGCTTTCTATGTGGGAAAGACAATCAGAGAGCTACAGCAGAGACTGGGTGACCATTTATATGCCTCTACTAATGGCAAGCTCACTACTGCGGGCCGCCACATAGGCATTCACCACCGCTTTAACCTTGATTATATCAGATTTACTGTTTTAGAAGTCGTCCCTGAGGACCCCAGAGGGGGCAACTGGGATTGTCAAATTTTGAAGCGTGAATCGCTCTGGATTGAGCGACTCAACGCTTTGATTCCACCTGGTATCAACGAGGCACATTCCTATAAGTACTTTCTTGAATGATTTATTAATGTGTCCTCCAGTCTCCGCTGTAGCCACCCCTAGACATCTGTCCCACAGGCTATTGTAAAAAACCCTTTTGTGCGTATAGTACTATATGTCTTTTCCACATTATATGTACCCTTTTATAATATGTACATATGTTACCTGTGTCCCAGTCTTTTTTGCATAACCAGGTTTTTTTCTCATGACTGTCTGTAAGTGGACTCTCCACACATAGTCTTTTGTACAATGTGTTTACAAGTATTTAAGTTGTTGATTTGGCCTACTGTAAGCATCTTGTAAATTACATGCTCTGTAATCATTGTCATGTACATTGAGTGATGATGTCTTTTTTGCATTGGGCAGAGTAGTGCACATCCCTGGCCATGGGTGATGTTTGCTCCCGTTGTCAGTGATTCGGCATCCCTGTCTTTGATTTATTCATTGTAAATACTGTAGATTATTCTGAGCACACTGCCTTGCACTCGCCTTCCCTTTCTGAGTGATGTGAGGAGGTAATTCTCCCCCGTACGGCGGGCTTGCGATCCTCCGGTAGTGGGCGGGGCTCCACGGAGCCCAGCTGCTGCTTCTCCAGATTGACGCCGTAGCGTCAACCACCGTGGAGCTGCGCGCTTGCGCTGGATGTTTCCTCGCGCATGCGCAGCAGAGGGGGATCGGACCCAGAAGAGGCGGCAGCTGATGTCCTCAGCACTGCTTAACTTCCGGATTGGGGGCATTTAAGGCTACAGACTCGTCTGACTGCCAAGAGAGGCACACACCCAGCAGTCCACCAGTGCCATTTGGAAACCCGTAAGTAACCGCCACATGTCTCTGGGGGGGACACTATGATATTACTATGTACCATCTCCTTTTTCCCCCTTTTTTCTTGGAAGCATTTCTCCTTTTGGCAGAAGTGCTCAGCAAACTGACATACCCTATGCTATTTATTTATCCTCAGTGGCTCCCTGTAGCATTGTTGTCTGGTCCCCACGGCTACTGTCATTTCACCATTCATTCATTCTGGGTGTGGATAGCCATCGAGTCTGGTATAGGTTTTAATATTACAGCAACGGTGGGTATATTTCTTTGACAAAAAAAACCCCGTTTTTTCAAGCCTTCTCATTTATACTACTCTGGTCAGGCGGTGGGTCCTTTTCCTTCTTTTTTTCCCCCTCCCCCCGTTTCTTCCCCTACCCCCCTCAGGTCCATTTCCCCCCCCTACTTTTTCCCTTCCCTCTTTTTCCTCCTCCCCCCTTTTTTCTTCCCTCCCCCCCTTTCTGTCCTTCCCCCCCCTTCTTCCCTTCTCCCTTCCCCTTTTCTCTCTTTTTCCTCTTTTTCTCTCCTTTCATCCCTCCCCCCCAGTCCCTTCCCCTCGTCCTTCCCTTATTCCTCCCCCCCCCATTCTTTCCTTCCCCCCTTCCCTTTTCCTTTCCTCTTCCTTTTCTCCCTTCTCCCCCCCCCCTCCTCCCCCTTTTTTCTCCACCACTCTCTACCCTGACCTCATACACCCGGGTGGTTATCTTATTCAAAGAACCCCGAGTTTATAATTATTTATACTTCATTTTCTATTTTTTTCACAATAGTATCACCTTAAGTGCCCCCCTGGCCCTGCTGTGGGCGTCTCACAGTGTCGTTCTAAACCCCTTGTGGGCATAGGTTGGTGAGTGCAACATTCAACAAAGATTACCTTCTCCAATATTAATTTTGTGTTTTCTATACATATGTGTTTTCCCTATCCTAGATATGTTTTGTAATGTTGATATTATACTTTTTTCATTTTGTAGAATATGTACTAAGACGTCTCCTGAAGAAGCGGTTTTGACCGCAAAACTGTAGAGGTCACGTCTGCAAGTACCATATAACCTGCCTTCATGTTTCTGTGTGGGCATTATCCATACAATTTTCTTGTCAACATTGCTGTAACAATTATTTTGTGATTGTGTTATTATGTTATGGTTCATATTGTGTCCTTTGCGGGGCTTTTTAATATCTTATCTTTGAATAAACTAAATAACTTTTATAATACCTTTTGTCTATATACCTTTGGTACCGTAATAGTCCTAACACTTTCGAAAGAGGCAGGACCCAATTGGAGAGGTCCTTGCTGTTTTCTCTTTCAACCCAACATTGCCTTATTCATCTAAAGGATGATGGTACCTATTAGCGATACAATACCCCACCTTTCTAACCTTGTGGCAAACCTTTGAATATTAAGCTACAGTGCATAAATTGCCTAGCACTACCAACCAGAACCAGTAGGTGGTGTCCAAATAGGAAAGCTTGCACAAGCTTTGAAGATTGCCCAATAGAGACTTTTTTTGCAAGGGCAGCTAAGGACGCTATTGCCTGGGTTGAAGTGGAGGAAACTCTCCACAAGTTTAGAAAGTACTAATTTCCTTCACTGAACAACTGGAAGAGTTAATCCAAGAAGAATTGAAGGGGTCAGAGAAAAATGCCCTTATAAACAGGTCGTCAAAACTGTATACCCTGAAAAAGCTAGAGGTCAACCTGCTGCAGTCTTCTCCGATGATGGATGTATCATGAATGTAGCTGGCAAGACATGGCACATTCAAGGAGGCTCTAGTCCAAAAATTTGATCTAGATCTGAAGTGCTCCTTCATACTGTATCATCTGCAGGTGCTGGCACACCAGCAATAACCAGCCCATGTGCTGAATGAGTCTTAATGGGAGTGTTTCCATAATTGTCAACCAGCTGCTGTACCTGCAGGACTCTGAGGAAAGTGGCAGGGTCTGCATCTCTTTAGACGTGATTCCCTTTTGGGAGTATCTTATCAAAAATGAAATTTTTATTGCAGTGGATGCCAAAAAATCTGACTTATCTTGGTGCAGACTTCTGGGAAATTATGTTTAGGGGGGTGTTCTGTACACATTCTGTGTGCAGGGCACCTCCAGATAGTCATGTTTCATTGCATTTTTACAGAAAACTGCAGCCCTGGAAAAAGAAAAGTGGAGTAACCCTTTAAATAAGATGATAATTAAAGTAAGTATACACTGCGCTGGAAGGTAGATACTAAAAGGAATAGAGCAGCTACATACGGAGTGACAAAAACCATGGAATACTGTAAAAAGAAATGTAGCGCATATACTGTGAAAAAAACACAAATGAAGGGGGGTGTTAATAAATGATGGCAACATTGATGAAATAAATAGAACGTGAGTCTCTCAACATAAATGAATAGAGTCCAAGTAAGGTAACAACATATGATTACAAAGTGTCCCACTGATAAGGGTGAGTGAATATATCAGACGGCTGATGTTCAAACACAGGCAAATCTTTAAATCTCCCAGCAAAAACACATCCATCAGCTGTATGAATCTTGATAAAAGTAGTGTGTAGAAAACTCTTACCAGATGGATTGGACTCCCTTGTCAGCGACAGGGAATCACTAAGACAGGGTGCCCCTCAGGGCTATGGAACGGATATCATGACTCTGAAACCTTCTGGGTCCAACTCTGCATGGATGTCCCGGGGCCCCCAGGTGGATTCTCACAAAGGATAGCCAAGGCACAGGATCAAAGGAAGCGAGACATCTCACATGAAACTGAAGTGGATTTTCTCTCAGATGGTATGTGGAGAAAAAATGAAAAGCCTCCACATAGTGTAGATGAAAAAAGGTGGGTTTTTTATTGCTAAAAAGCCTGGTTACAATAAAAATGTGATCACAAAAAATAAAAACAAAATGGGCAACAAGGAGGATGCTGAAGGCGCCCGACGCATTTCGACCAATAGGCCTTTCACTGGGGCATACAGCATCCCCTCCACGCTGCCTGATATTTATAAATAAGAACATTAGTATAAACCAATTGTATCAAGTAACAATCTGACATTCCCATTGGTTGAATAAAATCACCTGATCCTACCTGGCTGGAACAGGTGAAAATAATCCGCCCATTTCAATTGGCAGTGTGTCATTAACCTGTTAGTATTGTTTGACCAACTTCCCCCTGAACCGTTCCTCGCCCGCAGAGTATCACATTGACAAGGATCGCATAGTATGTTCCTGGATCGTATAGATCTGTGAATTTTTATCTCTCCTTCTTCATATCTCCTTTAGTTTTACTTCTAATTTTATTTCTATCATATTTTTTGGTACCACATCTAGATGAATTCCCCTGATCCCACCTGATTGGGGATCTTGAGCGCTTTCTATCAAGCCTCTGGCGAGGATTTATTCTAGCACCGTGGAGCCAAATACCTTTTTTGGACTATTTCTCCAATATAATCTTCTTTTCCAGATAGCAACATTATATTAGTCACTGAGCTTTATATGTAACAAATCTCTGCAACTTCTTCATTATGCATAATCTTTCCTCATATAATATTAATACTTTCTTAACTCCTTTTTCTTTCACGGATCACTCTTTTTTCAAACTATTATTTCAATGGTCTGTTCCGGGTAATGATATAGATTTACATACCCCCTTTCACTCATTCCAAAGGCTACATTGACTTTCACCCTGTTATTTAATTTAATTTTTTCCACGAATGGTCTATATATGCATATGTTTTATGAATATAACTCCATATAGGCTGTGTACTATGGCCTGTTCCATAAATACAATTCTCCACAGGTTTCTGTATTATGGTTTATTTTTACATATTTTATATATATCTCATTTTATTTTATTCTTAATCATCAATGTCTGGTATGTCCTTTTCACTATTATATAGAAATGCTGGATTAATGTCTATTCATATGTGCCCTCTGTATGAGTAGAGTTTCTACTGATCACTTTTACAATATGTACTCTACATAAATTTGTAATAGGATAATGTTTAAAGATTTCCGTGATGCGGACCGAGTCACACATATTCAGATGTAAAAGGACGTCACTATCCCGGACCGCCGCAATATTTGCGTTCCAGGTCTCGGACTGGCGAGCCCCCACTTCCTATCTCCCATGATACGCAAGCTACGAGCGGCCCGTCACTCCTTACAATACAGATCACATGACCGGCATGTGACTACAGAGATGAATAGGAATGACGCAATGTTGATTGGAGAATAGAAGTGAGGCTTGGTTCCTGACCAGCTCCATGGGGATATGATTGGCTACAGAAATACCACATGACTGCTTGTCATCAGGAACTTTTCTGAGAACAGTATATATATTGCCTTTATGATGTTTCTTCTGATGTATTTACTTTAGTTGGTTTATATTACTAGAGCTAGAGTGCTTCCTTAATAAGAGAATAAGTTCCGACCTGGATCAAGCGGCTCTATGATTTAAGGCTGAGTCCGCATGCGCCGGTCAATGTTTTCCACTATTTGTGGAGATCATGCCATTATTCTTTTTGGCTTAGCTGGACCACCATTGAGACATGTGTTGGGCGCGGGATGTGACATCAGGAGCATTCGCTTGGACGCACATCTCTCCCTCTCCTTTGTCCCTGCGATGTTTCCTTATGTATATCACGTGACCGGGGATAGACGTCGGGCGAGCAGCTTAGCCTAACGTCATTTCCCTTTGTTTGACACGTGCAATCAAGGCGGCTCCGGTGAGACTTCCGGTCTCTTAGTCCATCGGCCGACGGTTCCGCCCGCCCACCAACATGTCATGTTTAATTGGCTTTAGCCTATTTATAGCCTTAAGCCACTTCAGAAGTGTCAGCAATGAATGTATTGAGTGCGATCCCTATGACCCTTATCCATTCATTATGCATGGCAGTTCCTTGTCAATGTGATACTCTGCGGGTGAGGAACGGTTCAGGGGGAAGTTGGTCAAACAATACGAACAGGTTAATGACACACTGCCAATTGAAATGGGCGGATTATTTTCACCTGTTCCAGCCAGGTAGGATCAGGTGATTTTATTCAACCAATGGGAATGTCAGATTGTTACTTGATACAATTGGTTTACACTAATGTTCTTATTTATAAATATCAGGCAGCATGGAGGGGATGCTGTATGCCCCAGTGAAAGGCCTATTGGTCAAAACGCGTCAGGCGCCTTCAGCATCCTCCTTGTTGCCCATTTTTGTTTTTATTTTTTGTGATCACATTTTTGTTGTAACCAGGCTTTTTAGCAATAAAAAACCCACCTTTTTTTCATCTACACTATGTGGAGGCTTTTAATTTTTTTCTCCACATACCATCTGAGAGAAAATCCACTTCAGTTTCATGTGAGATGTCTCGCTTCCTTTGATCCTGTGCCTTGGCTATCCTTTGTGAGAATCCACCTGGCAGCCCCGGGACATCCATGCAGAGTTGGACCCAGAAGGTTTCAGAGTCGGGATATCCGTTCCATAGCCCTGAGGGGCACCCTGTCTTAGTGATTCCCTGTCGCTGACAAGGGAGTCCAATCCATCTGGTAAGAGTTTTCTACACACTACTTTTATCAAGATTCATACAGCTGATGGATGTGTTTTTGCTGGGAGATTTAAAGATTTGCCTGTGTTTGAACATCAGCCGTCTGATATATTCACTCACCCTTATCAGTGGGACACTTTGTAATCATATGTTGTTCACTTATTTGGGCTCTATTCATTCATGTTGAGAGACTCACGTTCTATTTATTTCATCGATGTTGTCATCACTTATTAACACCCCCCTTCATTTGTGTTTTTTTCACAGTATATGCGCTACATTTCTTTTTACAGTAACCCTTTAAATAAGCCCGTTGTCATGAGAGGGTTTACCCGTTGGTGGCGCTATTGGCCTCTTGGATCGCAGTACCAGTGTCCACCAGCGGGTGTCTTCCAACACCTAGGTCCTGCAGTAAGAGGTCTCTCCTGCTGGTGGCACTGTTGCATCCCTGGGCCAAAGTACCGGTGTCCACCAGCGGGTGCACTCCGGCAGTGTGGAGCAAACAGCACACACTGCGCTCAGCTGTGACATGAGTTCAATTACCACAGCCTTATAAATACCCAGCAAGCCCTCATAGGCTTGCCTTGGTATCTCTCTCCCTGCATTCTGACCTCGCTGCCTGTTATTTGACCTTGAGCCTGCATCTGCCTTGTCCGGACCTGACCTGACCTGATCTGATCCAATCCCTATCCTGAGCCCTTCCTGGTCCTGTCCCTTCTGTTCCTGGTTACCTTGGATCCCTGCCCTGTATCTCATCCATCCATCCTCTCCCTGTCCTGTTTGGTTTCCCGTCCTTGCCCATCTGCTGACCTCCCTGTGTATGACCTTGGCCTGGCTTGTTTACGATTCCGGTATCTCCATTTACTTGTATATATTGTCGTTTGTAGTGGGTTTGTTGTGTTGGTGTTGCACTGTTTATATTCTTTTTACTTGTCACTTATTTAATAAACACCATTATTTCACTTACATATGTTTCTGGTCTCCTCTGTGCAGTCCACACGGTCTGGTCAATTAGATCCTCTGACAGTATACCAAGGCCATCCCTACCAGACGTGACTGCACTGAGGAGCCTTTTTGAAAATGCAGGCAGAAATAGTGATTTATCTTACCTCATTGGTAACTGAGGATAATTGTTATTGCCGTCTGGTATTAAAGGAGTGGACCAGGGATCAACTATTAGAGTGTATCCGTCTGGCCCATTCTCTGGTGGATGAGGGCGGTATGCTATTTGAAAATGTTCAGCCTCTGATCCAGCTGTGTGCAGAGCTAGCCCTGTCCAGTACTCCAGAGGGCAGGGATGATTTTTCTCCCCCCTTCAGTTTTGATCAGGTTGAGTCTCTGGTGTGGTTATTAGAGGATGATCCAGCCTTTTTCATGGAACGTTATGCCTCTTGTTCACAGCAGGTGTTGTCTGATTGCATCCATTCAGTGCAATCGCTGGTTAGTCAAGCTGTGTGTGAATCAATGTTTGTTCATCCTGTGCTACAGGCATGGTCAGATCTCCTTAATTTAGCCAAGCCACAACAACCCAGCCCTGCCATTATTCACCTGCCTTCCCAAGAATCTATTCCCCCATCGCTCATGGCAACCTCAGCTACAGCCCAGTATACACAGCTTTCCACCAAGTATTATTACCCAGTCTCTACTTCCTGCACCTATCCTGCCTTTAACCCACCTGCCTCTTCTCTAATACCTGCAACTTCCCCACAAGAACTCCCTCTGGCCGCTGTTCCCCCTTCCTTGCCATATCCCAGCCCTTCCTTTCAGTATGCCTCACCTCCTGTCTACAGTCCTACAGCCACCTACAGATCTCCAGCAGTTAAGCCGAAGAAGAAACGGAAGTTCTTCCCCACTCACACAATCCTGCCAGTAACCCAACCTGCCTCCGCACCAGCTAATCCAACCCATACCATCATGCCAGTGTCCAGTCCTGCCTCCCCGCCAGCTGATCTGTTTCAGCCTGATGTCCAGGTGCCAGCCCTCCAGGCTGATGTCCGGGTGTCTGCCCTCCAGCCTGATGTCCGGGTGTCTGCCCTCCAGCCTGATGTCCGGGTGTCTGCCCCCCAGCTTGAAGTGCCCATGCCAGCTGCCCAGCTTGAAGTGCCCATGCCAGCTGCCCAGCTTGAAGTGCCCATGCCAGCTGCCCAGCTTGAAGTGCCCATGCCAGCTGCCCAGCTTGAAGTGCCCATGCCAGCTGCCCAGCTTGAAGTGCCCATGCCAGCTGCCCAGCTCAAGTTGTTCCTGTCTGCTGCCCAGCTCAAGTTGTTCCTGTCTGCTGCCCAGCTCAAGTTGTTCCTGTCGGCTGCCCAGCTCAAGTTGTTCCTGTCGGCTGCCCAGCTCAAGTTGTTCCTGTCTGCTGCCCAGCTCAAGTTGTTCCTGTCGGCTGCCCAGCTCAAGTTGTTCCTGTCGGCTGCCCAGCTCAAGTTGTTCCTGTCGGCTGCCCAGCTCAGGTTGTTCCTGTCTGCTGCCCAGCTCAAGTTGTTCCTGTCTGCTGCCCAGCTCAAGTTGTTCCTGTCTGCTGCCCAGCTCAAGTTGTTCCTGTCTGCTGCCCAGCTCAAGTTGTTCCTGTCTGCTGCCCAGCTCAAGTTGTTCCTGTCTGCTGCCCAGCTCAAGTTGTTCCTGTCTGCTGCCCAGCTCAAGTTGTTCCTGTCTGCTGCCCAGCTCAAGTTGTTCCTGTCTGCTGCCCAGCTCAAGTTGTTCCTGTCTGCTGCCCAGCTCAAGTTGTTCCTGTCTGCTGCCCAGTTCAAGTTGTTCCTGTCTGCTGCCCAGCTCAAGTTGTTCCTGTCCGCTGCCCAGCTCAATGACTCTGACATGCCAGCCGTCTGCCCTGATGTACCCGATGCCCAGCCTGATGTGCCCTCAGCTGTTCGGTTGGAGGCCATGAACTTTGGACAATTGCACCTTGTTAGAGCGTCCGGAGGCCGCTCCTTTAGGGGGGGGTACTGTCATGAGAGGGTTTACCCGTTGGTGGCGCTATTGGCCTCTTGGATCGCAGTACCAGTGTCCACCAGCGGGTGTCTTCCAACACCTGGGTCCTGCAGTAAGAGGTCTCTCCTGCTGGTGGCACTGTTGCATCCCTGGGCCTTGGGTGCACTCCGGCAGTGTGGAGCAAACAGCACACACTGCGCTCAGCTGTGACATGAGTTCAATTACCACAGCCTTATAAATACCCAGCAAGCCCTCATAGGCTTGCCTTGGTATCTCTCTCCCTGCATTCTGACTCTGACTCTCTCGCTGCCTGTTATTTGACCTTGAGCCTGCATCTGCCTTGTCCGGACCTGACCTGATCTGATCCAATCCCTATCCTGAGCCCTTCCTGGTCCTGTCCCTTCTGTTCCTGGTTACCTTGGATCCCTGCCCTGTATCCCATCCATCCATCCTCTCCCTGTCCTGTTTGGTTTCCCGTCCTTGCCCATCTGCTGACCTCCCTGTGTATGACCTTGGCCTGGCTTGTTTACGATTCCGGTATCTCCATTTACTTGTATATATTGTCGTTTGTAGTGGGTTTGTTGTGTTGGTGTTGCACTGTTTATATTCTTTTTACTTGTCACTTATTTAATAAACACCATTATTTCACTTACATATGTTTCTGGTCTCCTCTGTGCAGTCCACACGGTCTGGTCAATTAGATCCTCTGACACCCGTCTGGAAGAAGTGAAGAGACAAGGTGGTAACATCTTTGTAAGAGCTTAAATTGGTGGCATACTCTGTGGTGGATGTGTCCGACATTAATTGATGTTTTTCAAGAGCGGCGTTCCCCATGATCACGGCAAGGAGTGCTTTATGGCTGAAGCCATGGTTGGTGGATCCCGCCAAAAAAAAAAAATGGTGCAAGACACCAGAACACAGATCCAATCTATTTGGGAGTAGAATGGATACAGCCATCTCAAGGGTGACCATTAGCAGGTCAAGGCGAATATCATCTGACAAAAAACTGAAAATTCAAAGGTCCAGCATACAGGTGGCGACCTCCAAGTAGACACCAGGAGGCAAAATCCTATGGACCGGGAAAAAGATTAGTAAACGAACTGGAGAAGTACCCAATCTTCATTATTGAAGCTTTAAAGCTCTAAGGCTCCTGTCTTAGGAGAATAGCGGAAGTCCCTTTTTTATGAGTGCACTAATCCAGGGGGTGCCTGTGCAAAGCTTTACACACAAACCTGGAGGGAAAACCTTCAGGATCAGTGGGCCATATCAGCTATATTGGCGTGACATTGGTGGAAGTTTAAGGGAGGTCCTTCTTTCTGGTACAATAATTTTCATTGAAAAAGTATAACATGACAAACTCACCCATGCAGGGGCATAATTCAATGAGCATACAGATCATATAACATTGACAGGTGGGAAGTCCACCTTTCAATCTCTTCCAGTCAGCCAGGCTACCGGAGTTGATGGGAAAGTAAAAAATTCTGTTCCAGTTTGTAGCTGGATAGAGAAAAAAAAATGAGCAATCGTGAAGGTTCTAGTTACCCAGAGGAGATGAGGATTTGGTTCACCTCCTGTTCCTAGCAAAAATAAAAAATAAAAACCAGGTAATCTGTGCCCTGTGCTAAAGTTTAAAAAAAAAAAATGACAAGCAGCACAGGAAGTTAGAGTCGTGCAAGATAGAAAACCTCCAATCAATTATATTATTCATATATCTGGGAGACTGGATTCTCCTGTAGGTTTTTCAGACACCTACTTGTCCCAATTCATCCTCAATTTCTCTATCAGTTGAGTTCTTTCTTTCAATTTGCTGTCTTTCTTGGTTGAGTGGGAGAACCACATCCCCCTGGATGTTGAGCTAATTCATCCTCAATTTCTCTACTAGTTGAGTTCCTCCCCTTCGGTCTGTACATCTCTCCCAGGGCATTCACAAAGGTCTTACTGTCTGCAATAGCGACAGGAAAAATTCAGTAGAACTTACACAAGGGAATTTCCATCCTCTGATAGAGAAAGCCAAAAGTGCTTTGGGAATGAATTCTCTTCCAGCAGAACAGTGCCGGAGTATCCTTGGCTCTTCGTAACTGACCAAATGTTCTCAGATGGAACATTATCACATCAGACCCCAGCTGGAAAGGTTGGGGGACTCATTTCAAAGACCAGGCTGCTTAAGGTCATGGGATGTTAAGCTTATGAGGAATAGTATTGAATTTTCTTGAACCGAGTAGTGTTCAAAGCAATTCTGTCATTCACTCCTTTAGCAAGAGGAGCAAGATTTGTACTGTGCCTAGGCAGCAGTGGAAGGGTAGAATTCTTAGGCTGTCAGTGAAGCTTCCTGTATCAATAATTGCAAATGTACCATTTTGGCTTAGGAGACTCTAGTGTCTCTCTCTCCTACTCTTAAGCATTGATTCACCACTGCCCCTTCCAGTGATGACTGATTCGCTCTCTTATGGACAATTTTGCCATCCAGCTCCAAGAGACCGATTTTGATGGCATGGAAGTTGAGAGGCAGTGGCTGCCAAGTCAAGTATGCTCAGTGCAGGTAGTGACTACCTTGTGTCAAACCAGAGAGGTCTTCATGGATAAGATTTACCTAAGATTATGGGAAAATGATGCAGATCTCACACAGCAAAATCCTGGAGTCCTTTTATCACCTAAACCAGCCAAGGTTCCACAGTTCTTACAACTGGGGCTGAACAGGGGCCTAGGTTCAAATATGTTTAAAGCTCAAAGTTCAGCCTTGTCTGCACTTACAAGGGTTTAAGGAGTCCTTAACCCTTTAGTGATGCAATTCTTAAAAAGCTTGCATGAAGTTATAGATCTCCCAGGAAACCATTGTTCCCTATGTGGAACTTGCTTATGGTTCTCATTTCTATCAAGGCCTCATTTCTATCCTACAGAATTGACTAAACTCTGCAAACCCCAAAGACTGTATTTCTGGTTGCTACAACCTCTGTGAAAAAGGATGTCAGAACTGCAGGCTTTGTATTCAGGGAGCCTCACTTAACGTTCTATCTGGACAGAATAGTCCTAAAAGTCCAGACTGCTTTCATCCATGGGGTGTCTTTCTCCTTCCAATTTAACCAGGAAGTCAATTTGCTGTCTTTCTTGGTTGAGTGGGAGAACCACATCCCCCTGGATGTTGAGCTAATGATGGTGACCTGCTTGGCAGCTACCTTTTCATTCAGGAAATCTGAAATCTGTTCTTGGTTCCAGCATGGCTTAAGGCAGGGTCAGTCAACATCAACACGTTCAGTCACCTCCTAGATTGTTAAGACAATTAAAAAAAACCTACTCTATAAGGCCGTCCTGTTTTGGAGGTCTTAAGAGCACATTTAACTAGGGCAGTGCCAGCTCTGTGGACAGCTTAGCGTTGAGTGTCTCCTGAGGTTATTTGCAAGTCAGCAAGATGGTCCTCCCAGGACACCTTCATTACACTTTAATAGATGAACCCGGCTCGTGACAGTCAAATTTGGAAAATTCACGGGGTGCATACTTGCGCTACTGATGATTACAAATTTTTTTTTGCACCCTCCCGTATGGCGAGTTAGTCCCCATATGTATGCTGCCATGATGCACCAGGAAAATGGAAAATTGTATACTCCCCTTTCCGTAATTTTCCTTTCCTGGTGTATCTTCATGGCAGCATACAGATGCCCACCCAAATGGTGAGAGTTAGAGAATGCAGTGAGCCGGGTCTGTCTTTGATTTATAGTTAACCAGTCCTATCAGGTTGTGGGGGCGGAGTCACAACCCATATGTATGCTGCCATGAAGATGCACCAGGAAAGGAAAATTATGGAAAGGTGAGTATACAATTTTCCGTTTTAGAGTCAAAGGCAACTGATGACTTTCTATTAAAGGTCTAAATGGACTTCCGGTTCCGGCGCCGTATGGAGTAGCTGCTTCCTCCACCAGCTCCCGCAGCTAGACTCTTAATTCAGCCTGTAAAACCGGCACAACCTGCTCCAAACTCCGGCAATCTCTTCCCCCACACCCGGTTATCACATGGACCGCTTTGTGGAGAAAACCGGCTCGCGATCATATGCGGCCGCAACGGCGTGGACGGCACAGCCGCAAATCGAGGCCCCGGCTTCGGCCTGCACGGATCTTCACACTGAATCGGTGCCTGACATGGAGGTAGGCGGCGGCCCGCCCCCCCCCTCCTCACAGCATGACACTGCCCCACAGCAGAACACTGCCCCACAGCAGAACACTGCCCCACAGCATAATGGAGATCGTCACACAGAGCTTATTGCCCAGGCTGTGGCAGCTCTCCTCTCCTCCATGATAGCAGCCTCTGTGGAAAAGGCAGTCAGCGCAGGCATGTAGAAGCTCCAGGCCCAATTAGGGGAACACGCTTCCAGATTGAATGAGGCCGAGCACCGCATATCCAACTCTACCAGGCTCAATCCTCAGAACAGGCCCAAGATAAGACAAACAAATATATTTTAGAGAAATTAGATGATTTAGAAAATAGATCCAGAAGGAGTAACTTGCGATTCGTGGGGGTCCCAGAATCGCTACAACCCTCAGCCCTCACGGACCTATGCGCGAGGCGCATACCGGAAGCACTAGGCCTCCCAGGCCCCTGCATTGTGGAACGTGCCCACCGCGTGGGAACCTTTAATTCAGATCGCAAATCGTCCCGACCAATTATTGCAAAATATCTGAACTATTCTGACAAAGCTTCCATCCTACAGCAATACAGGCAATCCAGATCTCTCCAGATCGATGGCATGAAGATCCTGATATTCGCAGATTGCTCCATAGAAGTATCCAAGAAAAGAAAAGAATTTCAACATATATGCACGGAGTTACACCAGCAACAAATAAAATTTACCCTAGCCTTTCCAGCTATCCTCCGACTCAAAGCCCCTAATGGCGACCAACTCTCTTTCCATGACCCCTCAGAGGCGGAGGCCTTCCTAAGATCGCTACGCAAAGGACCGCACCTGAGCCCTACATCCAAAACAGCTCCCATCAGCCGTGCTCTGGACCAAAGGAGCCCACGCAAGGACTCCCCAAAACGATTCAGAGCCTCTGGACCTGATCAACGTCACTCCATGCCTCATTGAGTGATCTCTTCAAACGGCACGTCTGCCTCTGGTGCTTCTACTATTCAACCAGCCTTACGAACCAGTCCAGGCGAAGATGACTCTCTCTCTACCCCTCATCATACTCCCTACATACTGGTAGGCCGAACCTTTACTATGATGTGCACAATGTTAATATGTTACTACTAGTTCAATGCTTTTTTATTTTTCTTAAAACGCAGTTCTCCTCCCTGGCTTCCCTGCGTAGACCAGACCACGCCTCCCGATCACAACCCAACCTGCCAGCATGATATACCTTCCAACAAGTAGGTTTAGAAGCTGCAGTCACAGGGTCTTGAAATGGGAGCTGGACTACACAGTGACCTCCATGCGGAAAAAAGCGAAGTTTCACAGTAATGTTGTATTGTTTCTACCTCTCACCCCCTTCTTCCTACATCCTTTCCGCCTCCTCCTACTCCCATCCCATGATTCATTAGCACCAACAAACCCTAACTCAGCACTCTCATATAACGTAGCCTCCTACATATCCCCGTGGGTACTCGCAGCGCTCATACGTATGAACCATTACTCAGTTCATACAACGTCGGCCCCTACCTCCATTATGGCCCTCCCAACATGAAAATAGTCTCCTGGAATGTGAAGGGACTTCGTTCCCCATCCAAGAGAATGAAAATTCTTCGCCACCTCAAAAGGCATAATGCCGACATTGCCCTACTCCAGGAAACCCACCTCTCCACTCCTGACTTCCAACGTATGAAAAAACTCTGGGTGGGCACGGTTCTAGGCTCTGACTCAAATGGCCGCAAAGCAGGGGTTCTAATACTCATACATAAAAACCTCCCCTGCAAGGTCCTATCTGTTGACTCGGACTCTCAGGGACACCTTTTATCTACACATGTTCAAATAGGGACCAGAGACCTAGTAATCTCAAACGTATACGCACCCAACAACCCCACAAAACAGTTTTTTAGTGAGCTAACAACCTGGCTCCTCCGCGACCCACACCTCCCACACATAATTGGTGGGGACTTTAACACTACCCTCCACCCAATTGACGACAGATCCTCTCCCAAACGCTCAAGACACCTCCATGACCCCAGTGCTCTGTCACTTCTGGCTTCCACGATGGATTCCCTCCATCTTCATGACATTTGGCGCCTACATCACCCAACTGATAGAGAATTCACATTCTACTCTAACCCCCATAATGTCTTCACTAGAATTGACTACCTTTTCTGTTCAGACAACCTTGTCCCACTGATACCTGATGCTGACATACACAACATCGTTATATCCGACCACGCACCCATCTCAGTAACGCTAGACAACCCAGACCTACACCCAAGTCCCAAATTGTGGCGCTTCCCCTCTTACCTTCAAAATAATTCTGATTTCAGGATATACATGGAAAACGCATGGTCAGAATACACCTCGACCAACGCACCACATACAGACAACCCAAATCTGTTCTGGGAAGCTGGCAAGGCCTTCCTCAGGGGACACATTATCTCCTATGCAGCATCTTTCAAAAAGACCACACTTAAAAATTACAAAACGGCCAGCTCCCGACTACACCAAGCTCAACGTTCCATGTACACGGATGACACCCCTGACAACAGAAAGACTTGGCAGGTAGCTAAACAATCCTTTGACACATGGGCTGAAACCCTGGAATTAACTAAAAAAGCCCACTTGGATGCCACCCTCCACAAATTCGGCAACAAGGCAGGCAAACTACTTTCCAGGCTTTGTAAGGGACCCCACCGTCCGACGTATATTACCTCCCTACGGGACGCATCAGGCAATATCAAAACCTCAAAAAAAGGTATAAACGAAGCGATGTTACATTACGATTCCTCCTTATATGCGACTGACCCTATAGACAATTCAATAGCACTCTCCTTTCTTGAAAAAGTAACCCTCACACAAATCTCTCCCTCCCAATTGGATGCTCTCAATGCACCCATCTCCCTTCCTGAAATATCAACTGTCATCCGGAACCTAGCCCCTTCTAAAGCCCCAGGCCCAGACGGCTTCACGGGCGAGTTCTACAAATCCCTTCAATTAATCCTAGAACCCACCCTCCGCGACGTATATCATCACATTTGGACAGGCGGCCCCTACCTACCTACGGGTAACCAAGCCATTATTAAATTATTAGAAAAAAAGGGTAAGGACCCACAAGACCCAGGTTCATATAGACCTATTTCACTTTTAAATCTTGATGTCAAGATTCTCTCCAAAATTATAGCCACTAGATTAGCCTCCATTATCCCCTATCTAATACACCCTGCCCAATCGGGGTTTGTGAAGGGCAGGACTGCCACCATGAACCTCAGAAAGGTAATGATGGCCTTGGAACACGCCAAATGCACTCCAGACGGTAATCATGCCAGCATCACCCTCGATGCGGAGAAAGCCTTCGATAACGTAAGTTTCGAATGGCTCTCCATGGTTATGACTAAAATGGGCTTCTCCGGCTCCTTCACTCACCTTATTACCACCATGTATACCGCTCCAGCGGCTAGACTTGTAGCAGCAGGACTCCTTTCGGATGAATTCCGTCTCCACAAAGGCACGAGACAGGGATGTCCCTAATCCCCTCTCCTATTCAACATAGCCTTGGAACCTCTATCCAGGTACCTCTCCTACGTAGCCCCATTACATGGCATTAACACGAACTACGAACTTCTCTCTTCGCTGATGATGTCTTTATTTTCACAGCGAATCCTGCATCCGACATGCTCACGATTAAATATACCTTTGACCAATTTAGATTATGCTCGGGCCTGCGCATAAATTACAACAAAAGCGAAATACTTCCCATAGGTACACAGTCCAGACCTCTCTGGGCCCAACAAGCCATCTTCACTGTCGCAAAATCCCACATCACTTATTTAGGAGTATAAATAGGGAAGCTTCCCTCCTCTCTCTACCACCTTAACTATCCCCCCTTACTCACAAAAATCTCTCAGGAACTTGAAAACTGGATGGATCGCCCCCTCTCGCTCCTGGGAAGATGCCATCTGGTGAAGATGGTCAGTTTTGCCCGCCTACTCTACCCGCTCCAAACCCTCCCTTTGCTTCTACACCATAAGGATACGAAATTCCTCAACACTGCCATCTCTAAATTTCTTTGGCGAAACAAAAGACCACGCATAGCCTTCACAAAGTTATATCTTCCCAGACGCGAAGGGGGTATTAGCCTCCCAAACATCAGAACATACAACTTAGCCTGTCTATTGAGGATAGGTCTGGACTGGGTAGCCCAAAAGTCTCGCTTCTCCAATTATCATCTGGAAACCGCTTTGACACACCCTTACTCCTTGGCAGCCCTCCTTCACTGCAGGTGGAAATCCCTTCCACCATCACTTCAGCACAACCTCCTGCTACGGGACACTGCAATTGCCTGGAGAGAAGTGAGGAAAAGCCTCAAACTACCACCCTTCATCTCTTGCCATCTTCCGATACAAGGAAACCCATGCTTCCATCCAGGTCTGGAACATCAACCCTATGTCACATGGCAACAAAAAGGCCTCACCAAATTCTCTTTACTATGTGACAGAGAGACTGGTCGCCCTATCAATTTTCAAACTATAGCTGACAAATTCTCACTCCCACCGTCACATGCCTTCCAATATGGACAATGCATCAGCTTTCTGAAAAATCCCTGCAGAGATGACCATAAAAGGTTCAAATCATCTTTCATGGATATCCTTCTATCTGAGGACTCATACAAAATCTCAGACATTTACCAACCTCTTCTTCTGAAAACCACTCCCCCTCTCACAGCCTCATCAGCGGCCAATTGGGCAAGAGACTTTCCGGATACTGAGCTGGTGGATAAAATTCTACAAGGCCTTAATACCATACACAAATTGATCCCCAACGAATCTTGGAGGGAAACCCAATTGAAAATCATGCATAGGGCTCATATACCCTTCCTCTCGACCAAACAAGGTCAAACTTCCTCTATTTGCCCTCTCTGTCAACACCCCAGGCCTTCCCTGACACATCGCTTCTGGTCATGCACATATATCTCCATCTTCTGGGATCAAGTCCTATCCTACATCTTTGAAAAAACCCTGCTGAAACTGCCCAAAGATCCCCTGCTCCTTATATTTGGACACTGGGACCCCCAGTTACTGCCCTGGTCAATCAATTCTATTCCTCCCGGCAAAGACTGGTCCCTGATATGCCTTCTACTAGCCAGAAGAGCCATCCTGAAAAACCGGATCTCCAGCTCTCCGCCAAACACCTCACAAGTCAAAAGAGACCTCTTACAACTACTATTCAAAGACAAACTCAACACAGACCTATCGCATGAAAAAACCAAATCACGTTTCTACCACATTTGGCAACCTTTTATGGTATCAACGCTCACTCCTATGGATCAAACGAAACTTGAGGAACTCTCTTTCTCATACCATGGGCCTCAATAAACACCGTAAGTAAGGCTGCTTTTTCCACTGAAAGACCCACTACAACTTAAGGTGCTCACCTTTAGCCACGAGAAAAACTCGCACCCACCAACTCCTTCACCTCTTTCAAGCGTCATAATGGAGAATGTTACCTTCGACTCCACAGTCACAACCTTGAAGCCTACCCCCAAGATATCTCTTTAACATGAACTTGGTGCTCATTCCCTTCCCTCCACCCCCCCCTTTTTTCTCTCTCCCTCCCCCCCCCCATACCTCCTCCTAGATCATTCATTGGTACTCCTTTGGTTAATCTAGGAACCCTTCTCCTTAGATCCATCCAGTTACCCCCCTTCTTTTTACTCTGAAGGCTACAACTTCTGATCCCCTATAAGCCATATTGGTACTGTTAGGTATCTTGAGTCTTCCATCACAACTGTTATTCTCTGTACAAAAAATACTGACACTGTTGACATTATACTCTGTATGTAGCATCTTTCAATAAAATCTAAAGAAAAAAAAAAAAAAAAAAAAAAAAAGGTCTAAATGGGCCATTAACATGCATCACAATTGAACTTAGGAATGTGTCTTTGCAAAGTTAAACTAATTAAAATCCTTTCTTATTTTTGCTTGAGGATAGACTGGAGAGGGATTAGAAGTTTTTTCAGATGTCTACACACCTGATAGGGTGAAGACAACTCCCAAATTTTGCCAATTTCTCATTCAAAATTATTCACTTCCTGTCACATAGCCAAACAGGAAGTGAGGGTAAAACCCCACCAATGTATGTCCTTGGGGACACACAGGTCAATCTAGTTTCCCCATTCGGGAAATTGCACTCTAGCATTTTGCCATGTACATGCCAAATTATTATGTATCTTGGGGTTTATTTACTAGAAGGTAAATCCACTTTGCACTACAAGTGCAGTTGCTGGACATGAGAGGGGGACATTCAAGGAAAAGAAAAAAAAACAGCATCTTTGCCCCTACCTGATTGGATGATAAAATCACCAGTGCTACCCCTCTGATTTGCATCAACTACACTTGTATTGCAGAAAAGATTTGCTTGTTTTAATAAACCCCAAAATACCAAATAATTTGGGGTGTACACAACAAAGTGCTAGAGTGGAATTTGCATAATGGGGACACTACTTAGATTGACCTGTGTGTCCCCAAGGAAAAATATTGTTATGGTTTTACTCTCACTTCCTGTTTGGCTATGTGACAGGAAGTGAAGCCACTTTTAAGAAAAGGGACACAAAGCCCAACCTAAAAAAAAAAAAAACACAAAAGATAAATAAATAAAATAATGTCTTGATTTCCCTCAAATGTCCACAATTAGAATAGGTTGTCTTGCGATTGATTTTGTTCAGTGCTCTAAATCAGTGCTTCTTAACTCTGTCCTCAAGTAACCCCCAACAGGTCATGTTTGCAGGTCTTCCTTCATCTTGCACAGGTGCTTTAAATCAAAGTCAATGGCTTTGTGTTTTGGACAGCTATTTTAGATAAGTTAAATTTCATAAACATGTCCTGTCAGGGGGGGGGGGGGGTCCTTGAGGACTGAGGCTGAAAACCACTGCTCCAAAAGGAAAATTGAATACTTACCACTCTGAAATATTACTTTCCTGGTCACTAGCCATGGCAGCATACGCACAATCCATGCATGTGCTACCAAGAAGGCACCGGGAAAGTAACTTAAAAATAAAAAAGGAATTTGTCTAAGACATGCCAATCAGCCTAGTTAAGCTGCAGCTGGGAAATCCGTTGCATGAAAAGAACACACATAAAACAAAAAAATTTAAACAATTTTATTGGTCCAAAAAATAAAACAGGACTTTGAAAAGAAGCAAGGAAAACAAAATGCACACATGTATGTTAATTTGAGACACTAACAGAATATGTTTGAGGTTAGACCCTTTTGTAAATTAACAGGCGTTAAAAGGAGTGCACCCAAAAATGGACATCTATTAAGGATTAAAACAACATTAGGCACAACCTCTTGAGAAAGAATTTTAAAAATAATGCAGCACAGACAGTTAAATCAAAGTGAACAGCGTAAAAACAACAAACATTGCCAACATGGAAAAGATTTCATGGTAAAATAACCACCACCCAAAAAAATACAACAAACCAAAGTAACAAATAAATTGCATAAAACACATCTGTTTTGCAACAACATAACAAACGAAATACAAAGAGAAAATACATGTGTTAGAAACTCGATAAGGACACCCAAATGTACTCTCTTGCTGCCTACCCCACACATAATCTTGGCTCTTTTCAGGGCAAAGTAAAGAATGCTATCTGCAAGCTTTATATAACATAGGTTTGTGTGCTAATGAGGCAATTGCAAACACATGCACAGTCCAGGCAACACACAAAATGCAAGTTCACCCAATGTAGAGAGAACTTCAAAGTGGGTACAACTGTTAAGGATGTCCTTAAATTACTAACCCAAAAAACTCACTCTGAGCATGCCCAGAAACATCCAAGTGCTGTTCACACACAAAAAGCACCAAAAAAAAAAAGTCCCTGAGCATGCCCAGAACAACCCAAATGCAGCTAGCACAAAATAAGCCACCCCCCTGTCCAAAATTAAGCACATCATCCAGCATGCTACACAATTACAGATAAAAGAACACCGGAGGGAGGAACACCTGTAATCATCCAATATAGGTTTAGGTATAGCCAAAGCTAGATTACAGGCCTATAGATTGCCCGCTTTGATTATTATACCCTTATATATCTTTAAACCAATAATGATTGGAACCTGCAGTGGGTAATCAACAATCAGGGGATGGTTGTCCTTGGAACTGAAAATTGCATATACAAAAAAGGGGGGGGGGGAAGAGCTCCACAAGACAGTCCAATACAAGAACAATTAGATATATACCTAAATATCTTTATTGATTATCCCAAATAAACAAAATTAACCTATCTCCAAACCATGAGTTAAAAATAGGACAATGGTCCTATATGACACTGGTGGGCACCGGTTCACTCCATACACTTCAATCACTCATATCCTTACACACATGTTATTAAATGTCAGAGACCCGGGTCTAGCCTATATAATAATTCAGTTCCTAAATGGGACTAAGAATAAGTTGATTGCTGTCCCATCGGCACTCTTTAAACAAGGTGCAAGTGCTGGTGATTTGAAAAGAGTTCCATCCGGATATCATCTAGGAGAGACACTAACTCAAAACCAAACAGTATATTGGATTGGATTACAGATGGGACAAACCCCTCAGTCCAGGGGGGCAACTAAAGAGCCTAACATGTGCAAAATTTATACAACAAATACAATTGCTGTCTAAAGTAACTGACTTGGTAATTTTACTAGTCCCTACTTGGCTGGCTTATCTTTTATTTATTGGCCTTAAAATGGGTATGGGGGCCCAGGTCCCACCCTAAGGAACATATATCAATGTCACCAAATGGACAACCCCCAAAAACGAAACAAGGAGAAATGCCTTTAAATATGCCAAATTGCTTAAGGGCCAGTTCACACCAATGCAGTCCAGTGCATATTTTATGCATCAAAAATGCATGGGAAGTCAGTTATATGTATAATGTTTTCTTCTATAACGTGTCAACCAGTGTTAAACCACACGCTGAATAAAACCGTGGCGCTCAATTCACACAATGTACTATACTTTTACCGTGTCTAATTAAGTGCCAGACAAAGTATATACAAAATACCTATTTATGAATACACAGTGAACTGTATATATACACATATATCTTCATATATGTATAGAGTGAACACCAAGTGAAAATGCTACGGTTGGCACCTACCAGTGGTTGCTTAAGTTTAACCGGAGTTGACTATATATACCCAGGATTTATAAATGGGGGGCTGGGTGAAACATGTACATGTGTCCAGGCACAAATTATTTTTGGACATTTAGATTGTCAATTATGGATATATGGAACAAATTTTATCTGTTTTTATTTTATTTTAGTCAATAGGGTGTTAGTCTAACCATTCATCAATTAATATTTCTCTATTTTATACTGATTTTAATATATTAAACTTTGATAGATATATTAATTCGTTACAACTTTTTAATGTGTATTATTATTATTAATTAATTTCGTGATTATTATTAAGTTTTAATCATGGTGAATAAATACTCTTAGAGTAAGAAGTGAATAGACTAGAGCATTCAGGGTTCAGAGAATATGAGCGGAATGAATAATGAATGACGCTGTTATGAGATGCTGGATAGTCGCTGTATATAAGGTACATGAGGCTACATCTAGTTTGGGAGGATAAGTCTCTTATATTGTATTTAGTGTGTTTAATATGTAATGAATCCTTGTAATAGGGGTATATTGCTCTCACGGGGACACGAGGATTGCGCATGCGCGATGTACGTACTTTGCGCATGCGCGGTGAGCGATCTCCGTTCTAACTAGAGGAGGGTATATAAGAGATAATTGACACCCCGAGCGGCCTATCCCATGAGTAAGTCACAGGTGTGACAAAACATGTCGGGGCGTGGCCGAGTGACGGTAGATACCAGGAACGAGTGACGCGGAGTGACACGAACGTCGCGGTTTGAGCCTACCAGGAGAGGGGACCAGATCGAGCGGGGAGGCGATCCAGGAGTGGGTGAGATAGGCGAGCAGACGCCTGCATACCTCAGGTCCGCCGTGACCGCAACCCCTAGAGAGTGTTACAAGTTGCAGTGCTGTGCTGTGCTGTGCAGTTGAACACAGGTTTGCTGTGGAATTTCACATTGCGTTTTTTTGATTTAAAAAGTGTGAGTTTAACTTTTGAAGATTTGGCTTGTGTGCTATTCAATAAACTGGTTGTACGAATTACACTATTGGAGCTTTTCTTTCATTTCACATGTGGAACGGATTGTGTGCATATATACAATTGGAAGGCTGGTTCATCACTTTAATCCTTTCTGTTGGAGATCTTTAAGCACTAAAGCCTTACACGCAAGTGTGGGCAATTGGAGTCGGTGAGTGAGTTTTTCATCGGGAGTGGGTCCACTCAAACACCTGGGTGTGGTGGAAGTTGGAAGGAAGACATATCACTATTTTTGATGGACTTTATCACTAATATTATTTGATATACTGTTACTTTATATTTTATATTTATATTTATATATTTTTGAATGAGAATTTGCACTTTTACTACTTGTCACATGATTTTCACTTGGTGTTCACTCTATACATATATGAAGATATATGTGTATATATACAGTTCACTGTGTATTCATAAATAGGTATTTTGTATATACTTTGTCTGGCACTTAATTAGACACGGTAAAAGTATAGTACATTGTGTGAATTGAGCGCCACGGTTTTATTCAGCGTGTGGTTTAACACTGGTTGACACGTTATAGAAGAAAACATTATACAGTTATATTTTATTTAAAGTGGCAGCTATAGCTTAGTTACTTATACTAACACACATTACACAATTTTATTTATTGTGTTTAGACTCCGAGGCGCAGTGGTGGTAAACAAGGTATAGGTGGGCATTATTACTTTGGGAACCAGTTTGACGGTAAGTCAGTTATATGGTTTTCAATGGCATAGTTCACACCAGTGCTTGCAGTTCCAGTGCGTTCCAGTTCCAGAAAAAAAGTAGAACATGCTGCATTTTTTCTGCACTGGACTGTACTGGAAAGCTGTAAAACGCATCAAAAATGCACTGGAACGCACCGGAACGCACCTAAATGCACCAAAAACGCAATGCAACACACCTGTCCTTATTTAAGGTTAAGAAAAAGGAGGGGGGAAAAAAAGCACTGAACTGCATCAAAAACGCACCAAAAACGTATCAAAACGCACTGGAATGCATCAAAAAACGCACTGCAGCACACTTGTCCTTAAGTTTAAGAAAAAAGAGAGGGGAAAATGCACTGAACTGCATCAAAAACGCACCAAAAACACACTGGAACGCACTGGAGCGCACCTAAATGCACCAAAAATGCACTGCAACACACTTGTCCTTATTTAAGGTTAATAAAAGAGAGGGGGGAAAAAAGCACTGGACTGCATCAAAAACGCACCAAAAATGCATCAAAAACGCACTGGAACGCATAAAAAACGCACCTACATGCACCAAAAATCGCACTACAACACACTTGTACTTATTTAAGGTTAAGAAAAAAGAGGGGGGGGAAGCACTGGACTGCATCAAAAACGCACCAAATACACACTGGAACGCATCAAAAATGTGCATGCAGAAAAGCACCTGGAACGCATCCGGACTGCGTTTCTATGGTGTGCACTGGTCCTAAGGGCCCTTAGGTTAAGCATACCAAGACATTTTGGACTTTCATGCTTCCAACTTTGTGGGAACAGTTTGGGGAAAGCCCCTTCCTGTTCCAACATGACTGCACACCAGTGCATAAAGCAAGGTCCATAAAGACATGGATGAGCAAGTTTGGGGTGGAGAAACTTGACTGGCCTGCACAGAGTCCTGGCCTCAACCCCATAGAACATCCTTTGGCTGAATTAGAGTAGAGACTGTGAGTCAGGCCTTCTCATCCAGCATCAGTGCCTGGCCTCACAAATGCACTTCTGGAAGAATGATCAAACATTCCAACAGACACACTAAACCTTGTGGACAGCCTTCTCAGAAGCTGTTCTAGCTGCAAAGGGTGGGCCAAATCAAATTTTAACCCTACGGACTAAGACTGGGCTGCCATTAAAGCTCATGTGTGTGTAAAGGCAGGCGTCCCAATACTTTTGGCTAAATAGTGTATCTGGAAAAGACTTACAATGGTGGTGGAACCCTCCTACACATAAATACTACATTTAGACATAGTTATAGCACCTAGGAGATGAGACAACTTCTCTACATGAAGCAACATGGTTCGGATTTTAATCCAGACCCTCAGGGATACTGAGCAGAAGTTCTAACCTCTAATGCCCCGTACACACGGTCTGACTTTCTGTCCTACTTGGTCCGGCACACTTTTTTCCGGACTTTGTCCGACCGGTACACCGGACTTTAAAACGGACAGACTTGCCCACACACGCCCGGACTATTGCGGCGGGCTAAGTCCGTCCGTCTTTCCGACGAGCTATCGCCGGACTTTCAGAATGAACGGACTTGCCCACACATGGACAAGTCCGTTCATTTTGAACGTGACTCAGGTGCGACGGGACTAGAAAAGGATGTCAATCTTGCCGCTTTTATCGGCGAGATTGACACCTTGCGAGCCCCGTCGCGGTGCATATCAGGCCCTTAGGTCTGGTATGGATTATAAAGGGAACCCCCTACGCCGAAAAAACGGCGTGGGGTTCCCCCTACAATCCATACCAGAACCCGATCCGAGCACGCAGCCTGGCCGGTCAGGAAAGGGGGTGGGGACGAGCGAGCGCCCCCCCCCCCTCCTGAACCGTATCAGCCGCATGCCCTCAACATGGGGGGTGGGTGCTTTGGGGGAGGGGGACGCCCTGCGGGCCCCCCCACCCCAAAGCACCTTGCCTCCATGTTGATGAGGACAAGGGCCTCTTCCCAACAACCCTGGCCGTTGGTTGTCGGGGTCTGCGGGCGGGGGGCTTATCGGAATCCGGGAGCCCCCTTTAATAAGAGGGCCCCCAGATCCCGGCCCCCCACCCTATGTGAATGAGTATGGGGTACATGGTACCCCCACCCATTCACCCAGGGAAAAAGTGTAAATAAAACACTACACAGATTTTTAAAATATTTTATTAAACAGCTCTGGGGGGGGGATCTTCCTCCGGCTTCGGGGGTCTTCTTCTGGCTTCGGGGGTCCCTCTGGTTCATCTTCTCCCGGTGTCCGGTTGGTTCTTCTCCGCTCTCTTCTCCCAGTGTTCCAGTTCTTCGGCCGGCTCCTCCACTGTCTTCAGGTAGCTCTCTTGCCAGCGGAGGTCCGGAGGTCCGGACTTCTGGGCTTCTAGCCTTCTGGGCTTCTTGTCTTCTCTTCTCTTCTCCAGATGTTGACACGACGCTCTCTCCGGCTGGACTGCTCTCTGAGGGCTGCGTTGTGACTTATATAGGCGGAGACCCCGTCCCCATTTGATGTCACAGTCCCTGGGCATGCTGGGACTGACGTTTTAGGGGGCGTGGTCACTGGGTGATGTTGACCACGCCTCCTAAAATGTCACAGTCCCAGCATGCCCAGGGACTGTGACATCAAAAGGGGGCGGGGTCTCCGCCTATATAAGTCACAACGCAGCCCTCAGAGAGCAGTCCAGCCGGAGAGAGTGTCGTGTCAACATCTGGAGAAGAGAAGACAAGAAGCCCAGAAGCCTAGAAGCCTAGAAGCCCAGAAGTCCGGACCTCCGGACCTCCGCTGGCAAGAGAGCTACCTGAAGACAGTGGAGGAGCCGGCCGAAGAACTGGAACACCGGGTGAAGAGAGCGGAGAAGAACCAACCGGACGCCGGGAGAAGATGAACCGGAGAGACCCCCGAAGCCGGAAGAAGACCCCCGAAGCCGGAGGAAGATCCCCCCCCGGAGCTGGTTAATAAAATATTTTAAAAACCTGTGTAGTGTTTTATTTACACTTTTTCCCTGGGTGAATGGGTGGGGGTACCATGTACCCCATACTCATTCACATAGGGTGGGGGGCCGGGATCTGGGGGCCCTCTTATTAAAGGGGGCTCCCGGATTCCGATAAGCCCCCCGCCCGCAGACCCCGACAACCAACGGCCAGGGTTGTTCGGAAGAGGCCCTTGTCCTCATCAACATGGAGGCAAGGTGCTTTGGGGTGGGGGGGCCCGCAGGGCGCCCCCCTCCCCCAAAGCACCCACCCCCCATGTTGAGGGCATGCGGCTGATACGGTTCAGGAGGGGGGGGCGCTCGCTCGTCCCCACCCCCTTTCCTGACCGGCCAGGCTGCATGCTCGGATCGGGTTCTGGTATGGATTGTAGGGGGAACCCCACGCCGTTTTTTCGGCGTAGGGGGTTCCCTTTATAATCCATACCAGACCTAAGGGCCTGGTATGCCCCTCACTCGCCGCAATAGGAAATTTTGTTTTTCCTATTGCAGCGAGCGTGAAATGCAATACCCTGCCCTCGCGTCGTATCTGGTCCGTTGGACCAGCATACACACGAGCGGGCTTTCCGTCGGACCAGCACACAGATGAGAAGACTTTCCGCCCGAAACTGAGTCCGACGGAAAGATTTAAAACTTGTTTCAAATCTAGGTCCCAAAAGCCCGCCGGAAAAGTCCGCCGGAGCCTACACACGGGCGGACTGTCCGGCAGACTCTGGTCCGCCGGACCAAGTATGCCGGAAAGTCCGACCGTGTGTACGGGGCATAAGCCACAGAGCTGCCACATGTGAGAACCTCCTACACATAACTACATATAAATACACATAAAAACACATAAATACTGCATTTCTTTGGACATACAGGTGATGGAATTACATTACTCAAGAGTTATTATTGATTTATTCTGTGATATTTGGTGTTTTTTTGTGGGTGAGAGTAGAATATTACCCTCAATTTTTTGGGAATTACATTTTGCTTTCTGATGTTGGTACACATATCACATTTTTTGGGCTCAAATTATGAATATTTGGAAATAATAAAAAGCACAAAAAATTGTGATTCATTTTAAATTTGCATCATCAATGGTATTGTTTGTGGATTATAAAGACATCTGTGTGAGTTTGGGTAAAGATTGTTGTGAGATTGAGAGTAACAAGTGAAAGTGACAACAATATATTTTACCAAAACATCAAACCATTCCACATTCTAGTATTCTTAAAATCAAAATATTTTAAAGCGGAGTTCCACCCTAAAGTGGAACTTCCGCTCATCGGATTCCTCCCCCCCTCCGGTGTCACAATTGGCACCTTTCAGGGGGGAGGGGGGTGCAGATACCTGTATAATACAGGTATCTGCACCCACTTCCGGGTACAGCTAGCCGCAGCTAGCCGCGGACTCCCCGCCCACCCCCGTTGTGTTGTGGGAAATACACAGTTCCCACAACACAACGGGGACCAGTGAAGACGCGCAGCGCGACTCGCGCATGTGCAGTAGGGAACCGGGCAGTGAAGCGGCAACGCTTCGCTTCCTGATTCCCTCAATGTGAATGGCGGCGGCAGCACCCGAGGATCGAGGGACGGCTCGGTCTCGGGTGCCGACATCGCTGGACCCCGGGACAGGTAAGTGTCCTTATTTTAAAAGTCAGCAGCTGCAGTATTTGCAGCTGCTGACATCTAATTTTTTTTTTTTTTTGGTGAAACACCACTTTAAGTAGAAGCAACAATGTTGCAAAGGAAAATTTATTTAACAGAAAGATACATTTCATCTCAACATTAAAAGTTTTTTTTTGTGAAAGTTAGAATTGTTCCATTAGAATCAATAGCTGAAACTTGATTTGGACTAAAATAGAGCAGATTTTCACTTCAAAAAAATGCTCTCTAATTAGCTCTCATTTTGGTATTTACTATAGCACCGGCTAAAAAAGACACTCGAGTTAAAATGAGTTATTTTCAGGTCTGAGCATGCTCAGTTGTGTTGGCACCTAGTTGTCCAAAACGGGGAATTTTTCACTTCTCAGACTTTTAAAGATATTTCAGTGTAGAAAGCACTTTTTCACACAGTTTAAAAGCAGATTATCTTTAAATAATATACCACATATTTCAGTACCATTTAGGCAATTATATCATGCTCTAAACATTATTTCCATGTGCACTACTCCAGGTTTTAGCAGAGTAATGCCGCGTACACACGGTCGGACTTTTCGTCTACAAAAGTCAGACAGCCTGTCTGACAGACTTCCGGCAGACTTTCGGCGGACTTGCGGCGGACTTGCGGCATACTTTCTAACGAACGGACTTGCCTACACACGACCACACAAAAGTCTGATGGATTCGTACGTGATGACGTACACCGGACTAAAATAAGGAAGTTCATAGCCAGTAGCCAATAGGTGCCCTAGCGTGGCTTTTTGTCCGTTGGACTAGCACACAGACGAGCGGATTTCGGGGTCCGTCGTAGTTACGAAGTAAAGTTTTAAAGCATGTTTCAAATCTAAAGTACGTCGGATTTGAGGCTAAAAAAGTACGTTGAAAGTCCGGAGAAGCCCACACACGATCGGATTACCAGCCAGCTTTAGTCCGTCAGCGTCCGTTGGACTTTTGTAGACGAAAAGTACGACCGTGTGTACGCGGCATAAGGGTTTGGGCGCTATTTGGTTTCAGGGAACTATAGTAAATTCGATTTTGGGAGTATTTTATCACCAGCGCTATAGTGAATACCGTTTTAGCGCTAATTACCGCAAATTAGCGCTAATTAGCACTGCAGCTCTATAGTAAATGACCCCCAAATTGTTATCCTGTTGAGTCTTTGTTTTCCTTTTTGTACCAACACCATCCCTTTTAGAAACTCCTAATATCATTGTGTCATAAACCTTAATTAACTTTATCAATTTAATAATCTGTTTGCTGAATTTCTTAAAAGTTAATTTTGATTTTTGTATCTTAATATTGGCCTCTAAGCATTCATTGAACATGTAACACCATAATTCATCATCTTTAACACATTTTGACAGATTTTTGAATTCTAATTTACTCTCACTAGACAATTCATCAATAAAATGCATTACTTACCAATTTAGAATAGAATTCCTTCATGTAACATGCGTTCCCTCTCTTGGCAGGAAATTACGTCATCAAGAAACAGAGTTTTCTTGCACGTGTGCAAACGTCTCCCCAATTTTGATGATTCTATGATTCCAGGTTCATTCAATGATATCAAAAGTTCATTTGCTGTTTCTATTTCTCCTGGAAGCTTTACTACATAATCAATGCTTGTGCTTGTATTCTCTTTAGGCAAGCGAAAGGAGAAATAATTCAAAAATGTTCGATATTCGGACAAAATGAAAATGGCTAAGGCTCGCCAATGTAAAAATACCATTATTATGTTATTAATATTGATATATTCAATAATTCATATTGATGAGAAAAGTTCCAAGAAAGTCCGTTCAGTTCTTGTGCAAAAACTCAAAAATTGATTTAATAATAAAATAGCAAAATATTACAAGAACTATATCAAAATATAGAGTATAAAAATATCAATAATGTATTATATTCTTAAGATGAAGATTGAATCAGATGTGTGTCTATATGAGTGTATGAGAAGCTGTCCCAGCTTCCTTCAATGTCTCGTGGTGTCTCATGTCTGCCAGCAAATCTCTCTGTTCACCTCCTTTTTACTCCTAAATTGAGCCCCCACCTTATCTTTTAAAGGGCTGGTTAAAAGTTCTTTTGAGCTTTCTTGTCCTACAGAAAACCGTGGGCTTTAATGGGCTTTAATGTGACATAGCTTCCCTCCCACCTCACACTAGGATGGGGGGTTTTCAGTCTCTAGGATTTAACATTCCTGATGAGTGGGCAAGAGCAGCTATGTGTAGAACCATTTAACTTATACAATATAAGTTTCCTTTAACATAAGATCAAATTTTTTATATGTATATATATATATATATATATATATACACACACACACACACACAGTATCTCACAAAAGTGAGTACACTCCTAAGTGAAAATGTCCAAATTGGGCCCAATTAGACATTTTTCCTCCCTGGGGTCATGTGACTAGTTAGTGTTACAAGGTCTCAGGTGTGAATGGGGAGCAGGTGTGTTAAACTTTGTGTTATAGCTCTTACTCTCTCATACTGGTCACTGGAAGTTCAACATGGCACCACATGGCAAAGAACTCTCTGAGGATATGAAAAAAAGAATTGCTGCTCTACATAAAGATGGCCTAGGCTATAAGAAGATTACCAAGACCCTGAGACAGAGCTGCAGCACGGTGGCCAAGACCATATAGAGTTTTAACAGGACAGGTTCCACTCAGAACAGGCCTCGCCATGGTCGACCAAAGAAGTTGAGTGCACATGCTCAGTGTCATATCCAGAGGTTGTCTTCAGTCTGTCAATGCTCAGACCATAAGCCGCACGCTGCATCAAATTGGTCTGCATGGCTGTCGTCCCAGAAGTAAGCCTCTTCTAAAGATGATGCACAGCCCTCAAACAGTTTGCTGTAGACAAGCAGACTAAGGACATGGATTACTGGAACCATGTCATGTTGTCTGATGAGGCCAAGATAAACTTATTTGGTTCAAATGGTGTCAAGTGTATGTGACGGCAACCAGGTGAGGAGTACAAAGACAAGTGTGTCTTGCCTACAGTCAAGCATGGTGGTGGGAGTGTCATGGTCTGGGGCTGCATCAGTGCTGCTGGCACTGGGGAGCTACAGTTCATTTAGGGAACCACGAATGCCAACATGTACTGTGACATACAGAAGCAGAGCATGATCCCCTCCCTACGGAGACACAGGGCAGTATTCCAACATAACGTTCCCAAACACACCTCCAAGATGACCACTGCCTTACTAAAGAAGCTGAGGGTAAAGGTTATGGACTGGCCAAGCATGTCTCCAGACCTAAACACTATTGAGCATCTGTGGGGCATCCTCAAAAGGAAGGTGGAGGAGCGCAAGGTCTCTAACATCCACCAGCTACGTGATGTTGTCATGGAGGAGAGGAAGAGGAGTCCAGTGGCAACCTGGGAAGCTCTGGTGAACTCCATGCCCAAGAGGGTTAAGGCAGTGCTGGAAAATAATGGTGGCCACACAAAATATTGACACTTTGGCCCCAATGTGGACATTTTCATTTAGGGGTGTACGCACTTTTGTTGCCAGCGCTTTAGACATTAATGGCTGTGTGTTGAGTTATTTTGAGGGGACAGAAAATTTACACTGTTATACAAGCTGTACACTCACTACTTTACATTGTAGCAAAGTGTCATTTCTTCAGTGTTGTCACATGACAAGATATAATAACATTTTTACAAAAATGTGAGGGGTGTACTCACTTTTGTGAGATACTGTATGTAATATTAAAAACCTAATGTTCTTATTAATCTCCCTGGCGGTATGATTGTTTTAGATTTTTGCTTCTCAAAGTGGTACAATTATTTTGAATAGAAATTTGGCGTTTTATATTGTAGGTCTGTAATTCTTAGCAATAACACACTTAGATCTGTCCACCAAGAGTCTAGTAGATATCCCGGGTATGATGAAGTTTGAAACACAAAATCATAAATTATAATATAATAAATAAATATAAATAATTAAAAAAAATATATAATAATAATAAAATAAATTTACCCACAATTCACTATTGCTCAATTCTGCAAGTGTTCTAATTTACTATCGATGTTTTCTAGCTGGTCTAAAGCCACTTTTGACGTAAAGGGACACTTTTTGGTTGCTATGGACAATCTCAAGTTTCCAGGCAGAAAGAAAAGTATATATAATATAAAACTACATGCAGGGGATGGGCCAAAGCACTGGGGACAAAAGGGAAGTGAAATGATTTCATACAGTACTGTAATCTGTAAGATTACAGTACTATATGTGTTATGATTTTTACATTTTTTTTTTAAATTTCCGCCAGGCTCCCCTCCTGTGCGTCGCGACGCTCGCAGGGAACGGAGCCTGGCACAGAGAGGCTTCGGGAGGAGGATAGAGCCCACAGACAGGGCAGGGGGACATCGCAGGATCCTGGGGACAAGGTAAGTAACCTGCACCAGAATCCTGAGATGTAATCCCGAGTGTGGCTCGGGGTTACCGCTAATGGTGCTGAAATTTAACCCCGAGCCACACTCGGGAATACCATCAGGGAGGTTAATATTCTATTAATCAAGTAGCTGCTTTATTTTATGTATTCATTTATATACTATATCATATATCGTGGTTGATTTGGTTTCTGGCGCGGAGCAGTGTGTGGTTGGGGCGGTTAAACTTTCACACTCCCTTTTATATAGGTTAATATCCTAATCAAGAAATATTGTAGTATAAAAACGTATAATCTTAACTAAAACATGAACTTATGCATCTTAACCTCCTTGGCGGTATGATTCTTTCTGATTTTAGGTGCTGAAAGCGGTACAATTATTTTGCAATGAAATTTGGCATTTTATATTGTAGGTATTTAATTATTAACAATAACACACTTAAATCTGTCCAAACAAGAGTCTAGTAGATATCCCGGGTATGATAAAGTTTGAAACACAAAAACATAAATTATAATATAATAAAAAAATAATAATAATTATAAAAAATAAAAATAAATAGTAATAAAATAAATTTCCACACGATTCACTATCGCTCAATTCTGCAAGTGTTCTAATTTACTATCGCAGTTTTCTAGCTGGTCTAAAGCCATTTTTGACCTAAAGGGACACTTTTTGGTTGCTATGGACAATCTCCAGTTTCCAGGCAGAAAGAACAGTATATGCAACATAAAACTGCATGCAGGGCATGGGCCAGAGCACTGGGGACAAATGGGATGTGAAATAATTTCATACAGTACTGTAATCTGTAAGATTGCAGTACTGTATGTGTTATGATTTTTACATTTTTTTGAATTTGCCGCCAGGCTCCGCCCCCGTGCGTCGCGACGCTCGCAGGGAACGGAGCCTGGCACGGAGAGGCTTCGGAGGAGGACGGAGCCCTCGGACAGTGCGGGGGGACATCGCAGGATCCCGGGGACAAGGTAAGTAAGGAGGCACCAGGATCCTGCGATGTAATCCCGAGTGTGGCTCGGGGTTACCGCTAATGGTCCTGAAATGTAACCCCGAGCCACACTCGGGAAAACCGCCAGGGAGGTTAAGAAATATGAAACCTTCCTTCTCCATCTGTGATGGGGGGAGTTAAGAACCCAGCGCAAGATTCCTAATTACTACCCTGTTTCCCCGAAAATAAGACCTAGCGTGATTGTCAGTGATGGCTGCAATATAAGCCCTACCCCCTAAATAAGACCTACTCTGTTTCCCCGAAAATAAGCCTTACCCTGAAAATAAGACCTACAAGGACTTTAACTAGGGCTTATTTGGGGGAGTAGGGCTTATATTGCAGCCATCACCGACAATCACGCTAGGTCTTATTTTCGGGGAAACAGGGTAGGGATGAGTCGAACATCCCCCGGTTCGGTTCGCACCAGAAATTGCGAAGGGACCAAAACTTTGCACGAACGTTAGAACCCCATTGAAGTCTATGGGACTCGAACGTTCAAAATCAAAAGTGCTAATTTTAAAGGCAAATTTGCATGGTATTGTCCTAAAAAGGGTTTGGTGACATGGGTCCTGCCCCAGGACACATGTATCAATGCAAAGAAAAGTTTTAAAAATGGCCGTTTTTTCAGGAACAATGATTTTAATGATGCTTAAAGTGTCTATAGTATGCCTGTAAAGTGGCACGTGTTTCTCGTGCTTAGAACAGTCCCTGCACAAAATGACATTTTTAAAGGAATAAGTCATTTAAAACTGCTTGCGGCTTTAATGTAATGTCGGGTCCCGGAAATATGGATGAAAATCAGTGAGACAAACAGCATGGGTACCCCCCAGTCCATTACCAGGCCCTTTGGGTCTTGTATGGATATTAAGGGGAACCCCGCACCCAAATTAAAAAAAGGAAAGGCGTGGGGCCCCCAGGCCTTATATGCTCTGAACAGCAGTATACAGGTGGTGCAAACAAGACAGGGACTAAAGGTTTGTTGTTAAGTAGAATCTGTTTGTAATTTTGAACTGGTACATTTTTAAAGTGTAGCTCCAGCCAAAAAATCTATTTTAATCTTTTTGGAAAATATAGGGAAGGATTATCACCCCTGTGACATTTGTTTTCCTGTCTGTGCACCTCTTCAGAAGATTTCACCTCACTTTCTGTCCCAATGACAAATGTTTTCTGACAATTTGGAGTTTTTAGTGAAACAAGGATTGGTGATAAAGCATCAGTGGAGAGGAGAAACACTTTTCCCATATTGACTCTTACAGGAGAGAATTTCCCTTCCTAGGGGTAGATTTCATCTCACTTCCTGTTGTCTCCTTCCGTTTGCAAGTAGGAGTCATTTGGAAGTTGGATGTTTGAAAGTAGGGGCCTGCCCTATATACTCTGCAGAAATTGGGGCCTTAGGTATCGGTGTTGCCACAACACTGTAAGCCCTCACAGGGTCCTGCTGTGAAATATTAGATCAATAATTGTAAAGACATGCCCCTGTTGAACAGGGTCAGAAAAATTGGGCCTTTGGTGATGGTGGTGCTGGTGCCACAACACTGTAAGTCCTCACAGTTACTCTTGGTTGACGCTAGAACAGGCCCTGCTGTGAAATATTAGATCAAGCATTGTAATTACATGCACCAGTTGAACAGGGGCAGAAAAATTGGGCCTTTGGTGGTGCTGGTGTCACAACACTCTAAGTCCTCACAGTTACTCTTGGTGGGTGCAGAAATGGGCCCTGATGTGAAATATTAGATCAAGAATTGGAATTACATGTCCCTGTTGAACAGGGGCACAAAAATTGGGCCTTAGGCACTGGTGCTGGTGCCACAACACTGCAATCCCTCACAGATTCTGTAGTTGGAGTGCAGGAATGAGCCCTCCTGCAAAATATTGCATCAAAAATTGTAAATACACGCCCTGTTAAACAGGGGCAGAAAAATTGGGCCTTAGCCACTGGTGGCGGCGCCCAGAACCAAAAATATTCTTACAAGCTATCAGCATGATCATGGAGGAAGAGGATAGTCACTCAGCTCTTGAAGGAATCTGACATTTCAAAAAAAATTATTTGGTTACATCAGCATCAGGTGCTTGGTATCTGGTGTTGATCCAAGACTTACTGATTTTTATGAAGGTCAGCCGATCGACCAAGTCGGTGGACAGGTGCACCCTGTGATCGGTTACAAAGCCTCCAGCAGCACTGAATGTGCATTCTCGAAGAACGCTGGATGCAGGACAGGCCAGTAGCTCAATTGCATACTGTGCAAGCTCTGGCCAGTGATCCATCCTCAAGACCCAGTAAGCCACAGGATTTTCGGTGGGAAAGGTGTCCAAGTCAGATTTTGCCCCTAGGTATTCCTGCACCATGTAAAACAGACACTGGCGATGGTTGCTGGAACCGATCATACCTTGGGGCTGCAGACTAAAAAATTGTCTGAACGCATCGGTCAGACGGCCACCTTCTCCACCGCTCCTTCTTTGACTGACCAAAGCCTCAGCAACATGTTGTCCAGGAACAGGAGTTTGTAACCTCCCAGTCGCTGGGAACGCGTTGCACAGACCTTTCTGCAAGGCCTCCCGCAGATGTTTCATCCTCTGCCCCCTCTGCGACGGCAAGATTAGGTCTGCAACCTTAACCTTGTAACGTGGATGAAAGAGGGTTGCCAGCCAGTAATGATCCCTCTCCTTGATACCACAAATACGAGGATCCTTCCGCAGGCTTTGCAGGATTAGGGAGGCCATGCAGCGTGGGTTTGCTGAGGCATTCAGTCCGGAGTCCTCTGGGTCACTAAGGACGACATGATCCGCAGCCACCCTGACACGTACCTCGTATGTGAGCCTGATGTGCAGAGGGAGACCTCTCGTACAGCCCCGGTTCCCAGATCACTGGAGTTGAGGACAGTGACCGTAGGAGCACAGTGGGGTATGATTGCCTGGTGGATTCTCTGGAACTGGAGATGATGTCCACTGGGAGACTCTGGAACTGGCTGGAGTGCCGGGTGCAGGTAAGCTGGATACAAGTCAGCAGGCTGCAGGTAAGCTGGATGCAGGTCAGCAGGATGCAGGTGAGCTGGATGCAGGTCAGCAGGCTTCAGGTAAGCTGGATGCAGGTCAGCACGATGCAGGTCAGCAGGATGCAGGTCAGCAGGGTGCAGGTAAGCTGGATGCAGGTGAGCTGGATGCAGGTCAGCAGGCTGCAGGTAAGCTGGATGCAGGTCAGCAGGCTGCAGGTAAGCTGGATGCAGGTCAGCAGGCTGCAGGTAAGCTGGATGCAGGTCAGCAGGATGCAGGTAAGCTGGATGCAGGTCAGCAGGGTGCAGGTCAGCAGGCTGCAGGTCAGCAGGCTGCAGGTAAGCTGGATGCAGGTCAGCAGGATGCAGGTAAGCTGGATGCAGGTCAGCAGGGTGCACACAGCAGGCAGAAGCAAGGTCAGACAAGCCGGGTCATACACAGTGGATCAGTTCAACAGAATCGGCAGGCAAGGAATGGTCACGTTCAGGCTGATTTCTGGTAACAGGAGATCAGGCAGGCAGGTAAACAGGATCAGAGTCAGGGAAAGCCAAGGTTCAGGATTGGAGACAGCAGCGTGGTCAGAGACCCAGGTCAGGTGATCGGATGCAGATTACAGGAACAGGTCACGGGTGAAGCTGCAGATCAAACAGCAAGAGCTGAATGGTGGAAGACCCTCTTAAAGGTCACCGGGCGCCAAAGCCGCGTCACTGTGCGTGCGATCTCCGCGATCAGCGCACGCGCATTGGCGCACGCCTGTTCGTTACTGGGAACCTGTTGGTGGGGATGCGCCTGAGCCCTGTTGCAGGTCTGGAAGTAGTATGTCCATGACACACCCCCTCCCAGCCAGGTACAAGTCCATGGGTTTCTTGGGACTGTAAATGATACCTTAAAGACTGCTGCTGATGCTGAGGGCCAGGCTCCACCTCCCTGCTGACACAATCCTCTTCCTCCTCCTCGTTCTCTACCTGTGTGATCGGCGTACACGCAGGAACACTGTCTGGATAAAGGGGGCCTTGAGAGCTAAGGAAGTCCTCCTCTTCCTGCCTCTGTTCTGCCTCAAGTGCCCTGTCCATTATTCCACACAGCGTGTGCTCCAACAGGTGGACAAGGGGGACAGTGTCACTGATGCATGCACTGTCACTGCTCACCATCCTCGTGGCCTCCTCAAATGGTGACAGAACAGTGCATGCATCCCTGATCATGGCCCACTGGCGTGGGGAAAAAAAACCAAGCTCCCCTGACCCTGTCCTGGTGCCATAGTCGCACAGGTGCTCATTGATGGCCCTCTGCTGCATGTGCAGCCGCTGCAGCATGGCCAACGTTGAGTTCCACCTGGTGGGCATGTCACAGATTAGGCGGTTCTTGGGCAAGATAAATTGCTTTTGGAGGTCAGCCAGCCGAGCACTGGCATTATATGACCGGCGGAAATGCACACAGGCTTTCCTGGCCTGCCTCAGGACATCCTGTAAGCCTGGGTACCTGTCCAAGAACCGATGCACCACTAAGTTAAGAACATGAGCCAAACAGGGCACATGGGTCAGTTGTCCCTGTCGGAGTGCGGAGAGGAGGCTGGTGCCATTGTCGCAAACCACCATTCCTGGCTTAAGCTGGCGTGGCGTCAACCACCTCTGAACCTGCCCCTGCAGAGCTGACAGAATCTCTGCCCCAGTGTGGCTCCTGTCCTCCAAGCACACCAGCTCAAGCACCGCATGGCATCTTTTGGCCTTGCTACTTGCGTAGCCCCTTGAATGCCTACGGAGCACTGCTGGTTCCGAGGACAAAGCACAGGAAGAGGCCATGGAGGAAGAAGAAGAGGAGGGGGTGGAGGCGAGAGGTTTGTCAGAATCACCAGTAGTAGCATTTTGGAGGCGTGGTGGCAGAACAACCACCAACATTACTGCACCTTGTCCTGCATCCTTCCCAGCTGCCAGAAGAGTCACCCAATACCCCGTGAAAATTAGGTAATATCCCTGTCTATGCCTGCTGGACCATGAGTCAGCGGTAATATGCACCCTACCACTGACCGCCCTGTCCAGCT